>JARJIL010000003.1:61310000-62803161 GCA_038502395.1 Dittrichia graveolens
CTCGAACCATATCCAATAAAGTTTGGTTCCTCCTTTCAGCGACCCCATTTAATTGTGGTGTCCTGGGTGGAGTAAGTTGTAAAATAATTCCACAACCCGTAAGATGATCAAGAAACTCGGTACTAAGATTCTCACCACCCCTATTGGATCTGAGAATCTTAATCCGCTTGCCCAATTGACTCTGCACTTCGTTTTGGTATGTCTTAAACACCTCGAAGATTTCAGACTTATGCTTAATCAAATAAACATAACCATATCTACTGAAATCATCAGTAAAAGTAACGAAGTACCTATAGTTGTTTCTTGTAGCAGACCTGAACGGACCACACACATCCGTGTGAACAATGTCCAAAAAGTCTTTGCTCCTCTCACTAACGCCGGTGAAGGGTGCTTTAGTCATTTTGCCTAATAAACAAGAATCGCATACTTCGCTTGACCCGTGATGAAACGATTCCAAAATCCCATCCACTTGGAGTTTGGCGATACGTTTCTTTTTTATATGGCCGAGACGGCTATGCCACAAAGACAACTTGTCCAATACACCTTTGGACTTTGAAAAAATGTTCATGATTGATTTATTAACATCCAAACATACACTTGTTTCATAAATCCCATGACATGGATAAGCTTTAAAGTAATGAACATCATCTCTCAAACAAGAAATAATTCCATTATCAAAATTAAACTTATAACCATTTCGTCAAACAAAGCATGAAAGGAAATAATGTTTCGTGCTACGTAGGGCAAAAAGCAAACATTTAACAAGGTAATAGCAAGGCCTAAGGGAAAGGCGAGATCAACACTCCCTATCCGCTCCACAGGAACCACATCCTTGTTTCCCATGATCAGGTCAAGCTCTCCAACACCCAGCGCCTTAGTTCTTTTTAGCACCAGCACATTATTACAAATATGAGTGCCACAACCGGTATCAAGTACCCAGCCGTTAGAAGTAGCGGTATTGTGGAGTTCAATCATAAACGTACCTGAGTTACCCGCTCCCTACGGTTTTACTCGCTTGAGCTCCTCAAGGTACTTGGGCAAGAACGCCGCCAATGCCCCTTTTCCTTGCAGTGGAAGCACTCGGCTTCCACAGGGTCCTCGGCCGATGGAACCATCACGACTTTCCCCTTGTCCTTCGGGGCCGGACTCGGGTTAGGTTTTGCAACCTTCCCCTTACCCTTTCCCTTGGAGGGGGAGCGCCTTTCCTTTTGGTTCCGCCTCCCTGGATAGCTAGGACGGGTTTGGACGAGGAGGGCTTCTTAGACATGTCAGACTCGACGGTCTTTAACATTCCGTGAAGCTCCATTAGGGACTTGTCCATGCCATGGACATGATAGTTCCACACAAATTGTGAAAAGGAACTAGGAAGAGAACGGAGGATCACATCCACCGCTAACTCCCTCCCTAACGGGAATCCCAACCTCTCCAAGCGATCAACCAATGCTTTCATCTTAAGCACGTGAACGCTCACATTTCCACCCTTCTGCATATGGCAGTCGAAAAGGGACTTTAGGCACTCAAAGCGCTCTAGCTTAGCCTGCTGTTGGAACATTTCCTTCAGCTGGTTAAGCATGTCATATGCTCCTAAATGTTCCATTTGCTTTTGAAGCTCAGGAATCATTGACGAGAGCATAATGCAAGCCATTTCGTTCGTTTCCTTGACGCGGTTTTCATACGCGTCTCGGACCGCCCTAGTAGTACTAGCTGCAGGTGCTTCCGGCAAAGGCTCCTCGATGGCCCACATCTGTTGTTCATACCTAAGGGCTATCCTTAGTTGCATGAACCAATCCATAAAGTTTTGGCCATCAAGTTTGGCCTTTTCGAGGAACAATTTTAGGGAAATTGAGTTCGATGATGATGTAGAAGCGTTGTTGGATGCCATCTACAAAATTAGAGTACCAATTTTTACTTGTCAAATCCTTGTAGAAATAATTACCCAATAGTTATAAAAACTCAATTATTTGAATAAGGCTAAGAACCGTATTTCACTCTATCTCGTGACGGGTTTACCGCGGATCACGAAATAAGTTATTTAGGCCGGTAAACAATTTACCGATTGCAACCATTGCAACTCTTAGATCCTTGCGGGATCCTTTTGACATCAAATGTCTTAGGCATGTTTGATCCATTCATACACCAATCCTTTCATTATTTCTTAAATGACTTGGCTGGAGATCGACATCATTTAAGCTTTATAAAAGAATTTGAAAGTCACCCGTCAAGACACATGTTGGTACCCTAGCCCAATCATTGGTTCGTGGTTAAGCTCGACTACCAATATTGCGGGTAGCCACACTCACCTTCCACACAACTCCACAAGGCATGGCTCGTGCTAATGCTCGACAATCATCCAAGTTTCGTTAGATTTAGGTGGTGTCGTCTTACGGGTGGCGCGTGACTTACTTTTGAAAAACGGGTTTTTGTTTTTCCGGTTAAAATAATATTTTAACAACTTTGCGAATTAGCAATTTTAAGTTACAAAAACTCCTTTTTAATCACCATTTAATATAATCACCTTTTATATTAATATTGCCAGTTCTTATGCGTGTAGAAATATAAACTCATTTATAAATCTCTTTGTTTTATATATTTTCAAAAATTTTCTAGCATGCAAATCCTAAAGAATTCAAATATAAAACAACCACACATAAATTTAAACAAAGACCCAGTAACATGCCCAAATCCTAAGTGTTCTCCCCGTGAGCGAAAACGGGGAAAACATAGTCAATCTAGGGACAACACCAAGGGATGCTCCGTCACGATCTCCACACAGGCGAATCTCCCGGATTTGGTTCGTCAAGACGCCAACACCATGTCTCCCGGTTGGTTTGATGCAATATTTACATATTTGAAATAATCTAAGTACGAGTACATAATAATAAGAAAACGACATGCAAGTCGCGATCCTAATAATCTATTACGAGTACAAAGATTCAAATAAATGACATGCAAGTCGCACCAAATATAAATATTGCAACAATACGGCACGTAGGCCAAAACCAAAACCAACCACAAACATCACAAAGGCTATGGGCATATCAAGTTACCACACAAACACAACAAACACAACCAAACGAAAACAATGGTGTGCCACAAAACCATGTCAAACAAATATATATTTTGATCAAGATTGCAAAACAACATTTAAGGCACAACAAGCAATCCTTGTACATATGTATTAGCAATTTTAATACACCTTTAAAATTGCATATTCATATATACACCTAAAAGTATATGTTTTTATGAACTTCATGCCAAGGCATACAAAACATATAAAATTAGGAATCAAAATATAGTGGGGATCAACATAATCAAGACTAGTCCAAAACCCGGATTTTAATATATTTAAACATATTGTTCCAAAAACTAATACTGACTAAAAAACCAGAAGGCACTGGCGTACCCTAGAGGGTACAGGCGTGCCTGACTTTTTGTCAGTGTACAGTTTAAACAAATTTAAACAATTCACGAATTCTGCCGGCACGACCCGTACCCCCACTGGTACGCCCGTGCCCCGGCCGCCGGCACGGCCCGTACCCCTAGAGGTACGACCGTGCCCGGTCACCGGAAAACCATTTTTTGCAGAAAACTTAAAAAATCCGGTTTAACTCCAAAAGTGAAAAGCCATGTTAGAGATGGCTCTGATACCACTGTTGGGTTTTCGTGGTCCAATATCACAGCGGAAGCAAAACGAGTAGAAAAAGTGTTTCAAAATTTGACCACGAACGTGCCCACCATATGGACCAAAACTCTAAACATGATTAAGCAACAAAATAAAGATACAAAGAAATAGTGTCATACCCTTGAAGCTATCTTCTTTGTATGAGTGGGTTTGGAGTTTGGAAGTTGCGTGTACTAACGTGTACACCTCTATTGTAGTCCACACCAAGACTTGATCGTCTCCCACTTGCTAGAGTGTTAGGTATGCCAACCTAAACACCACAAAGATGACCAACACAAGAACACCAATGCCTTAGTGCTTCTAGTGCTTGAGAGAGATGTATATATGCAAATTATATATTCTAGTAAAAACCAATTCTTGGAACATGACCACATTAGCTTCATGACACTTATATAGAACTAAAAAATCAGTTCAAATTCGTGCATACTAATGTCATATTCAGTTACTAGATTAATGGAAATTAACACCACTTTTAACTAGCTTTGAAAGCCTAGTTAAGAGGTTGTTACTGCATAAGGCACGGCCGTGCCTCACAATGTACGGGCATGCCAGCCCAAAAGGCCTCGTACAAGTCACGCCTGACTTGGGCTCGTGCCTGTCCATTGGGCACAGGGCACGGGTGTGCCTCCCAGAGGCACGGGCGTACCTAGCCACAGGCCACGCCCAAGTCATGCCCGACTTGGCTTCGTGTCTGCCCATAGGGCACGGCCGTACCTCATAGAGGCACGGGCGTGCCTTGGCCCACCAGAACCAGTTTCTGGTTTTCTCTCTCATTAGACCATCCGTGATACCGGAATCGATACTTGACGTGTGACCCAATAGGCCCTTGCTTCATCAGCCATGATACCAACTCGTGTGTGTGTCAGTGGGCATAATCCAACATATATGTATATATTATTTTGTATTTTTATATTATTCATCTAATATATTCAAAAGTCGAGAAGTTATATATACTATATTATAAAGCATTTTGGTCTTTTACTTAAACTCTTAAGTGCTTTGAAACTACTAAATTAATCCTCATATAAACTAAATTGAGTAACTATTAGATATAGTTAAAAATGTTCTTATATTCCATTTAATAACTAAACTTTACATATATAAGAAAATCAAAGTCAATACAATTTTTTTGAAAGTCAAAACCAATATAAATTAACTTAATTATTAAAAAATATTTTCATAATTTTTTTTCAATTATGGAGAATAGAAAAGTAGAGAAAATAGAAAAAGATAAAGAAAATAGATATGTCACCAAACGAAAATTATTCGTGGTCACTGTATTACATGAATACCATACTCCAACGTATTGAAAATGGACATGATCACAAGTAGAAATTATTCGTTACCCGTGTATTACGCGAGTATTATGTTAGTATCTTATAAGAGGTTAGTGACTTTTGAAATTTTAGGTTTTAATTTATAATTACTACCTATATTTATAATTATACATTTTATAAAAAATGTCAAACTTAAGCTTTGCTAGTCATGAGTAAACAAGATTCATTTATATAAATTAACTAGGTTTCATGCCCGTGTTTAGCATGTAAGATCTTCGACATATAAGTATATCATGTTTTGAGTAAAATAATGCTTATTAATGGAATGTTAACATGTAGGTTTATAAAATTATTCTTTTAATTAAATAAGCTTAAAAAAGCCAAAAGTAGTTTATGCATTTAAACAACTTAAAATAAGTAATCAAAAACACCCTTTAGATTAAAACACTTATATTAAAAAAAATAACAACAAAACGGACAGAGTAACTGGAAAAGTAATAGTTATTAAAGCTAGTGTCAAATTACTTACCACCTAAAAGTGAAAATAATAGGATATATACAATGTGCAAGATTTCGAATAAAAGAAGTAGTCATCCTCTTTATGAAATTTGTTGCAGATGGTAGCGAAGATCAATGCTCTAACCCGTGAGAGAATTGAACTCCTAAAAACTGAAGAAAAAAAAATTAAGAGTTAAAGTGTTTATCAACAAAAATTGGACCTCAGAGACACATGACTGTAAAATGGTTAATTTAATATCTTGATTTGACGTTTCACTTTTCAAAAGTCCAAGACTTAACAAACGTCAGTTCTTCCCTCTGAATAAAATTGAAATGAAGTGTAACTTAACAAAATATATTAAAAAAATATAGTGTTGAATTGACATTTTGAATAATACTCAGTTACATGTAAAGCATATACATTTTGCTATAATTCAACTCCAACGATATTCTTCTTCACAAGGTTTCTATAAAAGCTTATACAACTATAACAAATTTACAAAAATTGACAAAGTTTACAACCAACTTTAAATTCAAAAACAGTGAGGCTGACTTATGTAGTCAAATAAAGATAATATATGCCCCACCATTGTCTTTCTCAAAGTTAAGTAGCTGCAATATTAGATACACACTAAGATTAGAATGACTATACAAATAAAGATATACATATAGCACAATCTGATCAGACTTAGAACATTGTTCACAAACTCTTAGTTGCATATTCTCTAAAAAATTATAATGATGAAATTCTTGTATCTATAAATCACATAAACTACAATTCATTAATAAAATTATATATGGAATAATCTCTAGTTTATTTGACAAATTGATACAAGCACATAAAATCTCGTAAACACACACACACATACACACACAGATATATATATATATATATTGATGGACAACATAAACATGCCTATAAAACATGAATAGAAAATGCTATTAGTCATTGTTTAAATAAGTAACCATAAATAACCCCTACTCAGGTATTTCTTATCTCATCTCATCATCCCTTGTGAAAGTGTAATTCAGGTGAAGAAAAAGAATACATATATATATATATATATATATGATTTTGAACCACGTATCCTACTCAATCAAATTTAACACATCCTCAAAATTGATAAATTTTAGGGAAATACATGTAAAAAATCGAATGAATCACTAAATCGACTCAAGTGGAATCACTAAACCAACCATTTAGGCCTATTTACAAAAATTAGAAAGCTTAACTAATATAATAATGTCACATCATTAGAGGCTTGTGTCTAATTGTTTTGAATTTGAAAAATCACACAACCAAAACAATGCTACATAGGATTATTTCTATTTCCGTTTTCTATTATATCTAAGGAATTCATTGCAATATTAATAGATTTTCAGTTAATGAAGTCAATTATAGACATTGAAATGTAAGATTAGCGAAAATTACTTACTATCATCATTAAATTAAATTAAATATTTAAATTTAAATTATTATTAAATTAAATTACATTGAACACCATTAAATAATCATATAATAATGTATTCTATAAATCTTTTCGGTAATGAATTTGAGTTAAAAATACTTTAATATTGTTATAAGCTTCCAAGAAGGCCATGGAGTAACTGCAACAATGTTTAGACACTAAACTACTTAAGAAACAACATAATTAATTAAGAACACAAAATTGTTCCACAATGAGTACCTATTAGTTGCTGAAAGTCCTTTGTAAGTGAAGAAGATGAGTAACAATGAATACTTGAAGTAAAGATGATGAAGTTTAGTATGAACAAGTATGAACACTTTGCATGTAACTTGAAGATTCTCTTGTACTGCTATGAACGTTGGAATGCAGAGAATACAAAATGCCAAAGGTTACCTTGCAAACTAGGTTTGCAAGGTATTTAAGCTAAAGCCACATGGGCCTAAAGCCACATGGGCCCACAACTAGACTAAACTAAGGATTACAATATTAAAGTGGGCTAAGCCCATTACAATGTCTAGTCTAGTAAAGATAAATTACATACAACAAAAGAACACAAGGCTAACAAACTAATTAATATTTAACATTCTCCCCCTTTTGTTGCCTTGTGCTGAAGCAGATATTGTTCATCTGCTTCTCTGACCTAGGAGCCTTTCCCAGATCCTTATGGCCTTTCTTTCTTGGATCTTATCCTCCAGCTGATCTGCAATTCTGGTCATTTTTACCAACTCTGATTAATCTGGCAAGTGTCGGTTGTTGAAGCATGTTCTGCGGAATTTGGATATGCACCTTTGGAGCGTTCCATCAGAATATGCATTGAGCTCCGACAATCAAAGGAATGCTTTGCCGCCGTTAAGGTTTGACATGACGAATCCATCGGCTCCTTCATAATCCTCATCAAATTTTTCAATGATGGTGTATTTTCTATGCTTGTCTAGCTTAGAATGCTGTTGGTTGGCCCTTTGAACGTTTATCTTTGCAAGATCGGCCTCAGCACCTAGTTGTAGATCATGGGTTCTTCACAGGAGGATTTTCTTCCGCATGAAGTCTCTAAGAACTTGAAGAGATTTTTGTTCTTCCCGATTCTTTTATGTCTTACAGGCCAGCTCATCTTCCATATGAGTTATATCCCCCAAATTCGGAAATCTAATGTAACACTGTGATTTTGAGAACCAAAATTTTCTTTTTAAAATACAATTTGAGATTTCAAACTGCGTGGGTTTGACTGTAAATAGAGCAATCAAACCTGTCTTATAATTTAAAAATGCAGCGGAAGTAAAAACACGTGGCAAACTATATAAACATTCAAAAATGATGCCACAAACGACAGTTGGTGTTACGGAATACATAACCGGCTGACCATTATCTTAAACATACATAAACATAGTTTAAACATAAAAACAGCGTTCCTCCCAAAGTAATAACTACCCGCAGGCTCCCGAGCTCACTGAGGATTACCTGCACATGCGGAGTGTAGCAACTGTTAGCTATAATAGCTAGTGAGTACCAAATAGCATGCAATCAATATAAGTACATCACATATCATCAATCATGCTCAGATAGTTCTATCCTAGCATCTCGCGATGATTTGGCGTAGTCAGGAGGTAACATATCTTGCAGGGGAGCTAACCCGGCTCAATGCACCAAACTGGGGTACCAAACACATCAACCGCCCCAGTGGGGGAGCTATACAGTGTCCACCGTTGCGTTTTGAAATCCGCAGATTCCTCTGTTGTACAGCCGCAGCTATACCCGAAGAGGACAAACCTTGTCCGGAGAAAACCTTGCCCAATAAGTAGGACAACTTGGTCTGGGGCAAACCTTCCCCAATAGATCCGTACCGATCACAAACAGATAGTATGATTCAACCGAATCATCAATCAATCAATCATCAATGCGCACATATATTCTTTATCATCGTAGCATACACCTAAACAAGTACATACTACATTGTGTCAACATGGTAAGTTCTAGCATTAACATGCAATCCTACACTTAAACAAGTGCGTGTACAAATCATGGTTTACAATTCTGTAATCATTGTTAATATGTATTATAGGTATATTAATTGTTATGTCATTCGACACTCACCTGATAGGCTAGGATAAGCAACGACCTTGCTTTGGCACACACGGATTGACAATTCAACCTATAATATCAAGACCTACGCATCAATCATTTGAATACGCGAGGAACGTCTAGGATACTTGAAACAATACCCTAATGGTGTTTTTAAACCATTTATTAACTAACTATAGCAGACCAAACAACAACACGCGAATACATAACACAAAACAGCAAAGAAAGCTGTGTGCAGGGGTGTCGCGCCGCGACACATGCTTGTCGCGCCGCGACCAGTGTGCAGATGCTGCAGCTTGTGTTTGTTTTGTGCACAGCAGGTCCATTTTAGATCATTTCAACTCCAAATCAATTTTGGTAAAAATCTAGTGTTTCATAGGACCATTTGACACTTGTGGAAGCTTTCTAACATCAAAAACTCCTATCCAATTAATTCATACGAAAATCACAATTAAATGGACAAAGACGTGCGCATAATGGCCAAAACTTGGTGTAGACCAAATCCAACACTTGCAATACACCATATACACCTAATATGATGTATTGAAGGTGTTGCAACTGACCAAAACCTTTAAACTCTTGGTTTGGTATCATTTTCCAATTTCTTGCCTATTTAAGGCCTATTTTTCACTATTTTAGCCAATTCAAGCAAAACAACCATTCCAATTCAAAACCAATATTCTAATCAATTCATAAAACTCATATGAACCTATTAGAACCTTAAAAATCAGTTCTTGATGTGTAAAAACAGATTTAGGCCATTTTGACCCAGTTAGGCTAAATATTGGATTTGTGCAAAAACACCACTTCTAATGCACCAATTGAGTTCTAATCAATCCTAACAAGTTATAGGATCATTTAGAACACTAAATTTCAGTTCTTGAAGGTCAAAATCAGTTTGACCCGTATTTGACCAATTTTGACCCATTTGAGCCAAAATTCAAAACTCATCAAGAACACTACTTTAATTCATGGAATTGGTTCCTATACACTTATAAATGATATTAGAACCTATTTCAATCATAAATTTTAGTTCGCGATTGCTAAATAAAAGAACCCACTTGCAAACCTAGAATTTCAAGTCTTGAAAGGCATAATCAAGAACAAGGATGAATTGGAACTTACAATGATCAAAGGATGTTTAGGAACTGATCTTGGAGTGATTCTAAGCCTTAATTCACTGCTGGAACAATGCTTAGTGAGTTTTCTTTCAAAAACCCAAAATCAAGAACATGAAGAACAAGCATGGAGATGAAGCTTACAATGGTAGAGATGATGAAGATGAAGTGTTACAGCAGATTACAACTCAAATTTGCAACAAAGATGTAAGCTTGAGTGATCTTCTTGGTGAATTCTTCTTCAATCTTGCAAGAACAGGAAGAGAGCTTGAGTGTGTGTGTGTTACGTGTGTGTGTGTAGAGAAGCCTGTGTTTGTGAAGGGTTGGACCGACTTGTGGGTAGTTATTATCCACAAGTGGGTATTTTGTTCCCCTTTCCAATTTACGACTCATCTCTCGTTTAACCGTTTCAATTAACGAGGATATTTTTGGAATCCTCGTTTGAAACCGTTCGATATATTATAATCTTTATCTATATTTATTAATATTTTTAATAACCCTTTTATTTATTATTTTCCATATTTTATATCATTTCCTAGAATATATATATATTATTTAATTAAATTAAATAATTGACATACCATAATCGGACACGTCTAGGCCCTTTTTGAGGATGTTACATCTAAGCTCGACCTCGTGATATGTATACATTTTCCCATCTGTTCTGGTGATGTGAAAGTGAACCATTGAGTAGTTGAGGAAGTTACGCAAGTAACCAAACTCGATCTTGACAATTGGATATTTGGAAGCCACTTGTTGTATTTCGCTTGTATGGAAGGTGGTGGTGAATCGGACGGACTTCTCATGCTCTTGAGAGTTGAGCACGTATAGATCATCAACCTCTCTCACTAATTGCCCCTGTTCTGATGGGAAAATGTCAAGCAGCTCCCTGTTTACCGTTGTGAAGACCATGCGTATATTGATAGCGGAGTCTCTTCCACTTCCTCGGTAATTGGCCTTTTGCATTTGGATTTTTCAGTTGAAGATTCGGGGAAGGAAGATTCTGGTTCTGTTGTAGGTGTTTGGATTTGCGGGATTTGGATTGTTGGAGTTTCAAGTCTTTCTGTCTCTGAGTCTGCCCCCGACCAGCTTCAAATTCAAAGTCTGCAATTATAGACTCAGCTGGTTGTTGTTTGCTACCACTACCACTGCCACTCTGACCCTCTGACGGCCTAGATACTTGGGCAGCCTCAATTCTTAGTATAGTACTTTAGGCCCCAATGTATCGCCGCTGCCGCTTCTCCCCCTCATGATGTCCTGAATCCTCAGGATCATCATGCCTCCGCTTTCGAGATTCGGATTGAGCTTTGCAGGACTCCTCCACTACTTCTAGCCTTTTGCATATACTTGATACGGTGGCGGTTAGGGCATTTAAGGCTTGTAGGACTGTATCTTGGAAGGTGGTGGAGCTGGAGGAGGCGGGCTGGGATTGTTGTTGTAGTGCTGCAAGTATGTTGGATTGTTTGGTGGTTGGATTGGCAACACTGTTTAGCTTGGCATGTAGGAGGTCCTTAAGCTCATCGATTGAGTAATCTCGCTCAATGACAGTGGGTGGTTGGTTTTCAAGGGCACAGATTTGGGCTCTGAGGGAACTGATTTCAGTGTGGAGTTGTGTGTTTACATACTCCCAATGGCCTGAGTCAAGAGTTGAGAACTTGGAATCCATAAAGGATCGTAGTTCCGGTGTAACCCCGAGCTCACTAAGAGACTCGGTTGGCACAGGCCTTTCAGACCCGTGGTCCTCATGCAGTGTTGGCATAACGGTAGAACTGGAGGGACTTCCGCTTGATCCTCGTGTTACCTCTGTAGTAAAGGCCGTTACGGGCGTTCCGGCAGCGTCATGAAGATGTGCGAGTGGTGAGCATGTCCTAGCGAAAGATTGGAAACCTGTTAAGATTGGCGCTAGAATCGATTGTGCATGAAATGAAGATATGGACGGGGGAGGCAATCCACTGATTTCAAAGCCAGCAAAC
This sequence comes from Dittrichia graveolens, assembly GCA_038502395.1. Lineage (NCBI taxonomy): Eukaryota > Viridiplantae > Streptophyta > Magnoliopsida > Asterales > Asteraceae > Dittrichia > Dittrichia graveolens. The sequence goes on from JARJIL010000003.1 coordinate 61,322,094, forward strand.
TCCGAATGAGTTGCCGACTGAGTATGTGATGATTCCCCATGCAATGAAACTACTTCCAGTTGAGTGGAAGCAAAGTGGCTGGTGGGGTGAGGTGCATGCACTGGTGGGATGCAAGTGTCTGTTTCAATACTAGCTGGAACAGTGTCCCGACCGGTAGTAGATGAGGCTTCCCGGCTTTCTGGTTCTGGGGTACTCTCACCCTTTTCCTTTTCTTCCTCACCCTCACTATCACAAACCACAACATCTATTTCTGCATCTTCCTTTCCATTAAAGGTACATCACCAAAGGTGGCAGATATGTTAGACAGGTCATGATGGATGTCCTTTTGATGATCAGACACTTGTCTCGTGCCAGTGGATTCAGCACGGATAGGGGAAGGTCGCGGGCCAAAAGAGATTGATTGCCCGCAAGAGGATGATTCTGTTTGAGTCCTTTCTGTGGAGGATTTCTCGCTGATTTGGCATGGGTGGAGGGCTCAGAGTCACTAATCACCACTCCCTCGCTCTCTTGTATCTTTCCTCCCTCACCACTTCCAGCGCCCCTCTCTTCTAATTGTTTCCTCTCAAGCACAACCCTGCTCAATGAACCCCTACGCACCCGAGCCTTAAGACCACTAGGACCCTCACCTGGTGCTACTGCTCCCGAGGCAGGCACAACCTGCTCTGGTTGCGCCAGAGGAGCGATCCTATTCTCCCTCATGTACTCACACACAACCTCACTCTCTTGATTTAGGATTCGAAGGAGGGCAACAGGCACCGGCATGGGAACTTTGTTGGGTAGGTCTCTGATGCGTAAAAATATGGTTATGTGTTGTACTTGGACTTGCGGGTTGTTGAGTCTCTGGGGAATGGTATGGTAGGTTTCCAGATCGGTGGTGATGAAGATGGTAAGGAATCGTTGGAAGGGAATGAAGGTTTTCTGGCGGGTGGTGTCCTTCTCCATAACCATTCGTACTATTTCCTCAAAGATGATTATGGCGTAATCTAGATGGCGGCGGTAAGCAACACCAGCCAACAGCAGTAGAGAGTAGTAGGATCCGCCATCTGTACCCCGATGAATGCCTGTAAGGGTACGAGAAATGATAGTAGCAAGCATCTGCCAGAGAGGCGGGAGGTTTGTTCGTCGAAATTGGTGAATCTGGTTCAGCTCTCCGTTATATCCAAGAACTCTGACTAGGTCAAGTACCGCATCAATGCTGGGATTTTCATCAAAGTCAGCTTTGTCGGGGTAGTGATCGGCAGCGGGTAGGTCCAGTATGTTTCTTAGTGCGGAAAGAGTTGTGCGAACATTCTCAGTTCTCCCACGGAGGCACTTGTGTCCCAAGCGAGTGACACCCTCTGTAAAGGTATACCACAGTTGTTGCAAGTAGAGTTCAGGTACATGGGTGGGTGATGTGTTTGGGTTTTCAGTTATGGCCTGGAGGAGAGCATGGGCACGGATGATTTCTGAGATTATAGGGATTTTGGTATATGTCTCCAAGTCAAAGTATAGGTTGTTGCTTAGTGTTTCAAGCCTGTCAGTAGCATGGACTAGGCTTTCCTCAGGAAGGGGTTGGTTGGTAGCCATCTGTCACAAATAATATAGATCAGATTAGTACTTTGAAAACAAGTAGTATTGAAAGCACATGTGAATGAATGAGTGAATATGTGTTTTGGATTTCAATGCACATGTGAATGTTGGACTTTGACTTTGACCTTGGCTTGACTATGAATTTTGACCCTTGATTGGAGTACTTTGGACTTTGACTTTGACCTTGGCTTGACTATGAATAAGTGTTGAAAGTCGGATGGACATTCATGTGAAAGTCGCATGAGGTGAAAGTCGCATGAAAAATTGCAAGTAAAGGTCGCATGAGGAATTTGGACTTGAAAGTCGCATAGTGTTGAAAGTCGGACGGACTTTCATTCGAAGGTCGGATGGACTCAAAAGTCGCATAGTGTTTGAAAGTCGGATGGACTTGAAAAGTCGCATGGTTTTGAAAGTCGGATGGATTTGAAAAGTTGCATGGTTTTGAAAGTCGGATGGACTTTAATGTGAAAGTCGGATGGACTACGTGCACTCGAAAGTCGGATGAACAAAGTTCATGCGAAAGTCGGATGAACGGAATTCATCCGAAATTCGGATGGACAAAGTTCATTTGAAAGTTGCATGGTGCATTTTTCCAAAGGTCAGATAGGCTAAGTTCATTTGAAAGTCGCATAGACCAAATTCAATGGAAAGTCGCATAGACCAACTTCAAAGGAAAGTCGCATAGACCAACTTCATCCAACATTCGGATGATTCAAATTCCTTTCATCCGACTGTTAGGAACTTTCTACCCATTTGAACCAAGTAAAAATCAATTTTCGACTAATAGTAAGTTTGTAGGCTCGAGTTGTGTACCAAACGACTCGGATTTCACCCCGAAACAACTATGTGCTTGCAATCCTACCCAAACAACCTCTAAACACTGCAATTTCATACTTTCAAGACCCCTGTTCTTCAAGACGAAAAACAGTACTCAAGAACTTCAAAAAACTTTTTCATTTGATTTGATTCAGTGTGATTTTGAACGACATTTTGGTTCCAGTGTGTTCGCAAACATCCAAATGTTACTCTATGCCCTTCAAACACAACAACTAACACCATTTAGGGTGTTTTTTATTCAAAACCACAGAAGAACCGAACTGTTCGATAACAGGGGTTAAAAAACAACAAAACTTGATTTCGCACTCTAAATGTGAATATGTTTCAGGATTTCATGTTCTAATGATCTTACCTTTCAGTTTAGTGTTTAAACAACACAAATTTTTCACTAGAAATGAGTTTCGATCGAGAGCAGTTTGAGAAGGCAAGAAGATGAATAGTGTATTTGCTTTTTGAAATATTTGGAAGCGTGAAAGGAAAGAAAAGTTAGATAGGTCTATTTATAGACTATCCGACTTTTGGATGGGTCGGGGTGTATCCGACTGTCGGATCGACCCGGTTTGGCCCAAACTTGATGGTTGGCTTAGTCCATTCTATTTAAGCCCAAGACTTAGAATTTAGCATTATTTAAGCCCAAAAATGATTATTCTTTCTTTTTGCTATTTTCTACTTCATTTAAAAGACATAAAATAAACATCTGACATAGAATAAACATCTGACATAGAATAAACATCTGACAAAGAATCATCTGAAAAGATGAATTCTGAACATTTCTCCCCCTACACGAATGCACGGAAAGCATTCGTGTGAACCAGTGAACCGCATAGCTCCCCCTAGACAGGAGCATCTGTATAGCTGCATAGAGAACAAAAACAACGCGTAAATCTGTTTAAGAAAGGAAAACAATAATGAATTACAGCTTGAGATTCAGCATTCCAATCTTGGATACCAGAAAGGAAAATCGGGCTTCGTCCAGTGGTTTAGTAAACAGATCAGCCAGTTGATTATCAGTGGGAACGTACTGTAGTTCGATCAGACCCTTCTCCATGTTATCTTTCAAGAAATGATACCTGATGTCGATGTGCTTGGTTTTAGAGTGATGGACAGGATTGCAGGAAATGGCAATTGCACTCTGAGAGTCACACAATAGTAGAATCTTAGAGTAGGTAAGACCAAAGTCCCGCAGTTGAGTCTGCATCCACAGACTCTGTGAACAGCAACTAGCAGCAGCCACAAATTCGGCTTCAGCAGTTGAGGTAGACACACAATTCTGTTTCTTTAAACTCCAGCAGACCAATCGATCTCCCAAGAAGTGTGCACTCCCTGACGTGCTTTTCCTATCCAATATACACCCGGCATAATCCGAGTTAGAGTACGCAAGCAATTCGAATTATGAGTCACGGGGATACCAAAGACCAAGGTCAGGAGTCCCTTTCAGGTATTTGAGGATACGTTTCACAGCAAGTAGATGTGATTCTTTTGGATTTGCCTGAAAACGAGCACAGAGACAGGTAGAAAACATTATGTTTGGTCTACTAGCCGTTACGTACAGTAAAGAGCCAATCATTCCCCGATAGGTTTTCAAGTCAACTGCCTTTCCGTCAGGATCAGCAAATAACTTGGTTTTGGAAGACATGGGGCTGGATTTGGACGAGCAGTCCGACATTTCATATTTTCTTAATAAATCGTTAATATTTTTAGTCTGATTTATGAAAATGCCATTGGAAAGTTGTTTGACTTGTAAGCCGAAGAAGAAACTCATTTCCCCTATCATGCTCATCTCAAAGTTGCTCGCCACAAGTTTGGAAAACTCTAGACTGTACTGTGGGTTTGTAGAGCCAAAATAATATCGTCTACATATATCTGGACTAAGGTGTAGTCATCCCCAATTTTCTTTGTGAAGAGGGTGGTGTCGATTCGTCCCTTTGAGTAGCCTTCACGAACCAGATAGGCCGATAGAACATCATACCAAGCCCGTAGAGCCTGTTTGAGTCCGTAGAGGGCCTTATCAAGTATGTAAACATCGTTTGGTCTTTTGGGATCAACAAATCCTTTTGGTTGAGATACATAAACTTCCTCCTTAAGTATTCCATTCAGAAATGCCGTTTTGACATCCATCTGATATACCTTGAAGTCCCTGTAGGCAGCGTACGCGAGAAATACTCTGATGGCTTCAATACGGGCAACAGGAGCGAAGGTTTCATCATAGTCAATACCCTCCTGCTGGTTCTATCCTTTTGCTACCAGTATGGCCTTGTGTCGAATCACCACACCGTCGGAATCTTTCTTGTTCTTGAAGACCCACTTGGTGCCAACCATTGTCTTGTCGTTGGGTCGAGGCACCAGTCTCCAAACCTTTAAACGTGTGAACTGATCTAACTCCTCTTACATAGCAAGAATCCAGTCTGGGTCCTGCAGGGCATCAACAGTTCATGTCGGTTCTATCAAACTAAGAAAGCTGGAGAACTAACACTCATTTGCTGTGGCAGATCTGGTCTGAACGCCGACATCTTTGTCTCCGATAATTTGCGTTTCAGTTTGTGCAGCAGTCCACTTGGTGATATGGGGAATGGGGTTATCAGCTATTACGTCACTTGCATCCTGAGGGAAGAATTCATCTAGTTGTTGTTGAATAGATGTTTCACCCACAAGAGTAGATGACTCTGGTATGTACTGAGTTGTAGTGTTCTCGTGATCCTTAGTGTCAGCATCGTTAGCAGTGTCGACTGTTGAGTTGGATGCAGTGTACCGTTCACCCAAAACGAAGAATGAGTCGACAGATCAATTAACAGGTCCTGATGTTGATGTAGTAGCAGTTTGCTATATGAGTTCAAGGGATTCCTGAACGACATTTGTAGGCCTGTCAATAGGTACACAATTAATTCAAGAGCCATTGTCATCTAAGAAATCAAATATATATTTGAAGTCGGAAGATGCATTTGCGTGTGATATATTTGTTTCCTGTCGATTAAGTCCCGGTCCTGAACTGATGTGTTATGAAACGATTGCGGGTGACTCATGAGATAAAGATTTGGTGGTTAAAGTATCGTTAAAAGTCACGTATATACTTTCAATCACAGCATTTGTGCGTTTGTTTAGCACACGAAATGCTTTAGACTCAGAAGAGTAACCTAGGAAAATTCCCTCATCTGCTTTGGGGTCGAATTTTCCTAGGTTAGCCTTTTCATTAAGGACAAAGCACCGATTACCAAACATGTGAAAGTGTTTAATATTGGGCACTCTGCCATTTGCCAGTTCATAGGGAGTTTTGTTAAAGCGACGGTGTAAAATTGTTCGGTTTTGAGTGTAGCATGCTGTGTTGACCGCTTCTGCCCAATAGGAAGTTGGTAAATCAGCATAAGACAGCATGGTTCGAGCTGCTTCTACAAGCGTTCGATTTCTTCGTTCGACAACTCCATTTTGTTTTGGAGTATATGCTACTGAGAATTGATGCATGATTCCCATTGAGTCAAGAAAAGAATCCAAGACTTTGTTCTTGAATTCGGTGCCATTGTCGGTCCGGATGGTACCAACTTTTCCCTACGATTGAATTTGCACCTGTTTGAGGAACGAGATAATTGTAGATGGAGCTTCATCCTTCTTCTCAAAAACTTGACCCACGTGTACCTCGAATAGTCATCAACTATCACGAGAATGTACTTCTTTCCATTCCGAGACTGAACCCTCATCAGCCCACATAAGTCCATGTGCAACAGTTGGAGAGGTGCTTTTGTGCTGGACACTTGTTTGATTTTGTGAGATGTCCTTTTCATTTTGCCCCTCTCACAGTTGACCAGTTTGTTGATATTTTTAAAGTTTAGGTGAGATAGTTTGCGATGCCACATCCAGGTAAGTTCCGATGAGGCCTTGGACAGAAGACATACTAACTGTTTTCCTTCCAGGTCTGCTAGATCAATAGTGTACAAATTTGACCTTCTAGACCCAGTCAGTACCACATCATCGGTCTCAGTCTTAACTGAGCAAGTTTTGGCCTTGAAGTTAACTTCTAACCCCTTGTCACAAAATTGCCCAATACTGAACAGATTATGTCCCAATCCCTCCACATATGATACCTTGCTTATTTTTATATTTTCTTTTATAATGTCTCAGGTTCCCGTTATTGGTGCCACATGGTCGTTCCTAAAACGAACATTTCCCGAGTATTTTGGGATATAGTTCGTGAGGAGACCCTTTTTGCCCGACATATGTTTCGAACAGCCGGAGTCCAGGTACCACTGGCTAGATATCTACACATAGAAGACAAAAGTTGTTGAGGTACCCATTGTGTAGTGGGTCCTTGGCTGTTAGCAAAAACAACAGTATCACATGATGTGTCAATTAGTGAATTCGTTGCTTGTGTGTTAGGAGTACAAACTTGTGAGATTGTTTGTGGTTGGGACGGTGATGGTGTTACGCTTTTTTTGGATATAGCGGGGGAATTAGTTGCTTTGGATGTGATGATAGATTGTTCAATTACCACGTGACTACAGTCGTTTGGTAGTGACAGATCATCGTCGATGTATTCACTTTGTTTCTTTGAACTTCTTGTTTTGGTTGTTGTTGTTTTCGCTTTGGTGGGTTTATGTTGAACTGTTGGTTGTTTATGCTGTGTGACTTGAGTTTTCTTACTCATTTGATTTGTGAAATGTGGTTTGATAGCATTTTGATTGGCGTGATTCCAATTGTTGTAGTATCTGCGATTTGGAGTCCATGAAGTGTGTCGATTGGTGGGATTTGATCCAGAATTATGCTTAGAGGGTACACTTTCATTACTCATTCGGAATCTTGCTCTTGTGGAGCGTTTCTTTCGCCAATAGGTAATTTTGTTACATTTTCTGTTTATAAAGGAAGCTTGTTCATGAGTTGATTCAAAATATTTATAATTTGGATTTGGTTTAATGCCACGATTCTTTCGGTCATCATCATACACACAGTGAAAAGCACAATGACCATCAATACAACCATCACTCATGCAAAATATTTCAGTTTGAACAGAATTAATTGGAGTTCGAACAGGTTTGACATTCAAAATAGATGAATCATTACAGAGTAATAGAGTTGTTTGTTTATTGAAGTTGGCAGGGTAAATCAAACACTCTTCGTATTGTCTTTCTCCATCCTTCTTTCCAGGCTTCTTCCTCCATCCAAAAGTTTGTTTTCTCTCACTCTTCACATTGGCACCTAGATGGACACTAGGGTTAGAAGCAGACATTGCCAATTGATCATTTTTGGTACGAGAGTGAATTTTTTGTTTCTTGATTTGTTTCGTTTTGGGTTTGGATGATTTTGAGGTACTTGTCTTACGTGATAACTGTGTATCAATTACCTTTAAGTTGGTGGACTCAATTGTTTGCATTTTGAAAAAGTCATTCTCAAGTAAGTTAAGTTTCTCGTGAAGGGTGAACAATGACTTTTTCCAATTTTCTGCATTTTTCACAATTTTTACCAAGATTTATTAAAGACACATCACTTGTATGTATGTCGGATCTTGAATTTGCAGATGAAGAACATTCATCTTCTTGCACGTGTGGAATCAGGGTTTCGGACGTGCTTGGAGCAGCGGAATTTTGTGGCTGGGCATTTTCAATTGCAAAGTGGTCGATCAAGTCATGAAGAATTGCTTTCTCAAAGTCAAAAATGATGGATCTATGGACAAGTTCAAGTTCAACTAACTCAAGGTGTCGCTATAGATCCGTATGAGGGATATAGACGCGAGGCTCGGGTGGGGAGTCCGTGATTGATGGCAAGGACTCCATTTCTAATTGAGAGTAACTTCGAAAGTAGTCATCAGAGAATGTGGGTTTGAAAACTTCGGTTATGTATGACTGATTAAGGCTTTAGTAGTCCTATGAGGTGGAAGCTCTATTTGTGATGCGTCTCTTGTGTTCCTCCTCGGCGAGTTCGTCGACTTGTCCAATGAATACCATTTTCTCTGTTAACCCCAGATTCATGCTTTCAAAGTCATATAGTTGTTTAGCACTTATCTTATCACTTATGTGTGGAATAACGTAACCTAAACCTTCGTATGTCCATTTTGAGAATTTAACATCCTTAGGTTTGTTTAGAAAAATGGTTTGTGCCGTTTGGTCTCTTTTAATTAACAAGTCTTTGAGATATTTTATTTTTTAGTATAGTTGACATCGTTCCTTTTGCAAAAATTTGAAATCTTCTTCAACTGAGATCTTGGCCGCTTTTAAGTTGTGAATGATTACCTCGTTTTCACTTCTTAAGGTTTTCAGTTCATTTTCTTTTGCGGTTAATTCCGATTGAAGATTGTCTAAGTTAGATGTTGGTTGATTTTTAATTCTATGTTCCAACTTAGTGATTTTACGGTTTTGTCTTTCGATGTGTTCAACCATGTTCGTGCATACTCAATGTTTACCTTTCTAGAAACACCTGCATCATCATTCTGAGTTTCTTCAAACTCATAATCACCATCAGCTTCATTATCATCCTCATCATCTGAGGAGCCCTCATTTTGAGCCATCAAGCAAAAGTGTGCTGGATCAAATCCATCATCATCTGAATCATCGGTATCTGTCAGAAATTGATCTTCTTCCACCAGCATTGCTCTCCCACTTTCTTTCTTCTTGGTCAACCGTAGTTTGTTACGGTACTATTCGGCATCTTTAGTCTTCGGTTTCCTACAATCTTTGATAAAATGCCCCGTTCTACCGCAATTGTAGCATTTCTTTTCCTCCTCCTGAGGCTCTGCGGGTTTGTCAGTCTTCCTCTTCTCTTCAGATACAATTCCATCACTTTTCCTCGGCCCGGATGTGTATCATTGTCTGTTGTTGGTCTTTCCATACTTGTTTTGGAAAGCCCTTGTAATCAGTGACATGGCTTTCAGTACAACATCCTTCTCAGACATCTCTAGCTGTCCTTCCGAGGAGTCGGAGTCTTCCACAACCTGCTTTCCTTTGCTTCCGCTTGATGATTCTCGCGGTCTTCGTTCAGCCACTAGTGCAACCGGGTCAGATGGTTGCTTCATTGAGAGTTTGGTGAGGACCTCATCTTGGAATTGGTTCAAGTCCTCATAGATCGAGTGGTGAGATACCGCCTTGAGATTCCGATTAACATGTTTATACAGACGAACATGTTCACTCCATTCTGGACCAAGTGAATTGATCCAGTTGACATTGATATCCAGATCGGATCTCTTCACGCCATGATTCCTCATTTCATTCAACAATCTGCAGAAACGACTGTATGTATCCTGCAGCAGCTCTCCTTCCCTGGCCTTGAATTCCTTGAAGGTGTTAACAAGCTGTGTTTCCCTGATGAACGATCCCTGTTCAGTACCCTGCGTTTGTTGTTTTACTTCGTCCCAAATTTCTTTGGCAGAAGTCAAACTGTCTATTTTGGAATAGATTTTCGCGCATAACCCTTGTTTCAGGTAATATTTTGTGTCTTTGTCGGCGCGTTCGCGGTCTCTTTCTTCAGCAGTCAGTTCCTGATGGAAGTTTGCGTCTCCTCTTAGCAATAATTGGTGGATTGTTATCGGGAACAACCTCGATAATATTTTCAAAGACGGTCACCATTTAATATGCTGTCTTTCATCATCTCGCCACATTTCTCATTGTGTTCTATAAAGTCCATAAACCGTCCTTTTCATACGTTATATTCATTTCTGAAGAATACTGGAGGTTTAGTGTCTGTGCCGATGGCAAGAATTTCATTACTGGAACTCATCTTTTCTTGGATTTTTCTCCCTGGAGTAAATTGGTTAGTTTGTGTGTGAGAAAAACTTTGAAAGTCGGATGAAGTGTTTGAAAATCGAGTGAAGTTATCCGACTGTCGGATTGTTTGACTATCGGATTGTGCTTATGCGACTGTCGAATTTTGATGCGACTGTCGGATGATCGAAAGGTCGGATGAACTTTCAAGTATTGGATTGTGTTTATGTGACCGTCGGATTTGGTGATTTTGTGATGCGACTATCGGATTTTGAGACTATCGGATTTTGTGATGCGACTATCGGATTTGGATTCAACTGTCGGATGAGTTTTAAGGATCCAAAATTCGGATGAGTCTAGCAATCCGAAAGTTCGATGAGACTTGAAAGTCGGATGAGACTTTGAAAGTCGGATGAGTTGAGTGATCCGAAAGTCGGATGAAACTTGAAGGTTGGATGAGTGTTGTGTCGTATGAGGCAAAAGTCGAATGACCTTTTAAAATAAAGGTCGGATGAACTAAAATCAAGAGTCATATGACCTTTGTGTTAAAAGTCGCACGAATGTCGGATGAACCTGTAACACCGGCTTGCAATTACCAGATTTTAGCCAAAATTTTGCGTTTTTAATAAATGTGATTAAATATCATTGAGATAAGCAACGGAAGTTATTTACAATCAAAACAATGTATCATTGTTGGTGTTATCCTAACAAATAACCGACCATAATGTATATTACAACATGAAGTGTTCCATCAAAAATATCCAAATTTAGGCGACCCAGCTCACCAGGAAACCTGTTTTTAATCTGCAAAAGAGTTAACATGGCACCGTTAGCTAACACTTAGCTAGTGAGCACAAACTTAACATAAACATCATTAGAGTAAGTCATGCATCACAAGAATAAGCATAAAATGCTATCTTATCACATTGTGGTGTGCTGACACGATCGGTATAAGTTGTTTCTTGCAGGATAGCTAGTCCCGCTCAACACCAATACACTGGGGGATGAGGCACAACCATCCGCGCTGGTGGGGGAGCATAAAGCAGTCCACCAAGCATCATTTAAGGAACCATAGGTTCCCTGGTAATCCCGGCCAGATAGTGGCTGATTACAATCTCACGTTAAGGCACAGTGGTTCTGTAGAACCTAAGATCCGGGATGCACCCCGAATCACCGTTAAGTTCCGAATCACCTGTTAAGGATCCCTGGAACCCAACTACAGAGTTGACCTTAACCATGCTTCAGTTGTTCACGAACATTTCACATACACAAACTGATCCATTATGGATCATTCACTTAGCATGCACATTCATTTACTTCTTTAAGCATGCATAATCATTCACTACATCATTATGGACCCAATCTGGATCCCTAGCATACACGCCATTCATCTTAACTAGGCGGGTCCAATTCTGGATTCCGCTGGCATACACTTAACTTACATATGACAAGTATTTAGCATGGCATTGTGCATTAAGTAACATGGAAACACTTATTCATTTACTTTTAAGCATATGTGCACTTAAAACACTTTGCAAATAATTCTTCCTCTACTGAGGCTTACGGAAGTCGGTACTTACCTGAGTGACTTAAACAAATAGTTAATTCACTTGTTCTTTACTTAGTATGTCAAGTACACCTAGAACATTAGGGCTTACATTAATTACCTTAACATACAAAGAATAGCTACAAAATCAACATAGCAATTCCCAAATCCGGACCTCACACAAATCCGACAAAACTGCGGATGGTGGAAATCCGACACTTAGGGAAATCCGGAATATGTGGAAATCCGATACATCATCGGATTTCGTTACTTAACATTTTATGGATCAATAACACAATGGAATCTGACACTCTATCGGAATCCGATACTATGGAAATTCGACACTATCAGAATCCGATGCTTGTACATTTTTAACTTGTGGACTTTGACAAACTAATGGAATCCGACATTCAATCGGAATCCGATACTTTGGAAGAAATCCGACACTTACGAGGAAATCCGACACTTCATCGGATTTGGATAGTGGATTTGGATATTTTGCGGATTTGGACAAACATGCGGATTCCGACACATTCAAGTCTCGGAATCCGACACATGCAAGGACTGGAAATCCGCCAACTTCTTCCTTAGCTTATTTCCAGAATTTCATTCATGGGTTTTACATTTATACATTCTGAAAACATCTATTTTCATTAGTATGACTTCATAAACGCATCAAATCCAAACAATAACACCAAACAATAACCCCAAACAATCAAAACCCACTTGAAAAGTAAGCTTTGAATGTTCTTGTGTGGTGTTTTGCATGAATTTGAGTTTTAAGCATATTCTAAACATAAAATTGAGTTCAATCATGTCAACAAGAAATTGTTTACCTTTGTTTAGATTCAAGAATCACCTATTGTCCAAATCTTCAAGAATCTGTGAGAATGAGAGAAATCCGAGAGACAGAGAGACGCAAGAGAGAAAGAGGTGTTTGTGTTGGCTTTTGATATCAACTTTGACTAGTCAAAGTTCCTTACAAACATATATACATACTCATATCCAGAGGCACCGCCTCTGGATTTCAATTATTTTTCTTTTAATAACATTTTCACAAATATACATATAATTAACTTATATATATATATATATATATATATATATAAAATACACATAGCACATAACACACTTATACAATTAACTTACAACTTGGACCCTCTACATTATTTACTTACGCACATTCACACACGACTTACAACTAGACCCAAATCGAGGATGTTACAGAACCGAAGTCGGATGAACTAAAAGTCGCACGACTGTCAGATGGGATAATAATCCAAAACTTGCAGGTCTGTACTCTGTTATCGAACAGATTGCTAATTTTGCCTAAAACACACTAAAAACTCACTAAGATTTTGTTTTGACCTTCCTTTTCAACAAAAACACTTACCTTCACTGATTTCAACCAAAAACAACAACAAATTCTTGGAAAATTTGATGAAACAGTGAAAAACTTTAAGAACTTGAAGAACAATAAATTTTCAAGAACACTACCCAAATGTTGTTTTTTTGTCCTAAAAACACTAAAAAAAGGTTTTATCCTTCTTAAATACTCCTAAGAGACAACAAATAACTTGAAAAACAAGAAGATTTGACCAAATGGGTTTTTGTCTTTAAAATTTTTTACGTGAACAAGAACAGGAGCAGCTCCTGGGTTTTGTTTCTCACACAAAGATGTTTCTTTTGGGTAATGTTGAACCAATCCAGTAGGGAGTTGGCTCTGATACCAATTGAAAGTCCTTTGTAAGTGAAGAAGATGAGTAACAATGAATACTTGAAGTAAAGATGATGAAGTTTAGTATGAACAAGTATGAACACTTTGCATGTAACTTGAAGATTCTCTTGTATTGCTATGAATGTTGGGATGCAGAGAATACAAAATGGCAAAGGTTACCTTGTAAACTAGGTTTGCAAGGTATTTAAGCTAAAGCCACATGGGCCTAAATCCACATGGGCCCACAACTAGACTAAATTAAGGATTACAATATTAAAGTGGGCTAAGCCCATTACAATGTCTACTCTAGTAAAGATAAATTACATACAACAAAAGAACACAAGGCTAACAAACTAATTAATATCTAACAGTTGCTTTAGTCCCAACTGACTGGAATTCAACCGAGTTTTACAAGAATCTTCCTCACAAGATGCTTTAGATAATTCAAACTCCGTTGATATTAGCATTTGACTTCTCTTGTGGAATTGAGTAGTCATCAAACGCTCTTAATTATTCTTTTTCACTAAACCATCTGACATGCTCTTAAGTATTTCTTCATCTAAGACATTTTTAATTCGAATAACACATATTCATTATAAGATTCTTCAACATCAAATGAAAATTCAAGAAAAACTCACCAGCATTTCGTCGAACATCTGTTGTGTGTCACATGACAACCACACTTATACACAGGTCTATTGAAGCACCGTATACTGGACATTCAAAACAAAAATAGAAGAAAAATAATAATGAAAAAAGCTACCTTTGTGTTAAACCTACCGTCACTGGATACCTAAAACATAAAAAAAGTTGAAGCTTTGGCTATTATCATTGATTGCTCCATCATCTACCAATCTGTTAGCGACCTTTTCTTCCAGAATTTGCATAATGTAGTCCCACTTTATACCCTTGTAGCACGGGTGCACAAAATAACTATGAAATTTAGAACATGAAATCGAGATTAAAACCAATGTGCGGAGCAAAATCAATGAAAGTACAATACTCCATGCACGTATGTCATCAAATCAATCTAAAAATTGCAACAGAAATTAGAAAGAACAAAATCGTGAATCTTCACGTTATACCTCTTGAAACGACCAAAATGTGATGCTAGATTTCACTAAGCCTCCAAATCGACATAGAGGAACACATATTTGTAGCTTTTTCAAACGATAAATGACAAGAAAACCTCATCCGGTTCACATTTCCTCATTTGATACCATCATTTAACTTACAAACTTTAACGAATTACAAATAAGTATAAACTTATGATTGGTTATAATTGCTATTTAAGAGTAATAATTAACATTAATGTCTACTAACTTTATGTACTTACATATATATTTTTAGTGTACTATATTAATATATAAGTTACAATACTTTCTCAATAAACGTGATATTAATTTCTTTATTAATTTCCTAATAATGTGTTGCATAAAAGAAACCGAAAACAAACGTAGTTACATATATATTTTTAGTGTACTATATTAATATATAAGTTACAATACTTTCTCAATAATGTGGTGTAACATCCTCAAATCGGGCCTATTCGTGCGCTCCATTTGGTACGTGAGTTAATTTAAAAGAATTAAATTAGAATATATGTTAAGTATTTCAAGAAAATAAGTTATTGGTTAATTAAATGTGAATTTAAAATAATAAAGAAAATAGATAAAAGTAATAGAATTCTAAATAGTTTCAAACGATGTTTCCAAAAATATCCCCGTTAGTTAAAACGGGTATTCGTGCGTTGAGTTGTACGTTGAAAAGGGGAACAAAACACGCCTTGTGGATAAATGAGAACTAATATTAGTCCTCATGTTTATCTTTCCCTGATGACATACACGACACACACATTTCACACACACACTAAACTCTTGCTTTCTCTCTTTGTGCTTGAAGATTGAAGAACTCATTCAAGGTTGAATTCAAAGCTGGAATCAAGTGCTTGTTAATCTCAGTAACCAGTTCTAATCAGCTCTATATCATCTCCCTAATTCTTGTAAGTTCTTCTTCCAAGTTCTACCAATTCCAAGTTTTAGGTCCAAATGGGTGAACACCCAAATTAGCTTCAATCATTGAAGTTAATTGTTCTAAGTTGTTCCTAGTCCAATTCCAGATGTTTTGTGATCAGTATATGTAATTAAGTTGTTGTTTAATGATGAATTTGATGATTTTGTGAAAATTGTCAAAAGGTATAAATTGATCCCAAATCTGCTATATGTTGTTATAATGTGTAAAAGATGTGTTTTTAGCATGTTTATGAAACATAGGTTCACATATGAATGAAAGGTAACATCAGGAAATGGCTGGAAATGAGTTTTTGGTAATTTGGAATGGAACACAGCAGGTTCGGTTCAAACCTGCTGCTGTGGATCAAAGGGCACGAGCGTACCTCTCAAGATCCAACCATGCCTTAGGGCGTACCCGGGTAGGCATGGGCGTGCCTAACCCTAGATGGTCCGGGGGAGTGCCTTTGGTCACGGGGCGTACCTGTGACCAGGGTACTGGGCGTGCCCCAAAAGTCACGGGCGTGCCTTTCCCTGTGACAGTACTGTTTTGTATCCAGATTGATATGTGCAATCTGTAATTAGGTACACCGACTGTACCAGGGGTGCCAATACTGTAATTTGCTTAATAATAGTCTGTCAGGTGAGTATTGACTTCCATGAGTTCAATAAAGGGAAATTTAACTTCAAATTGAATTACACGGTTATTGTATGTTAAATATGGTACACATGGGAGTTATATGTATGCAAATAAGTAATGCCATGATTAAATGATATGTGAACATGTATTTAAATACATGTGCATATATATTGATGAATACAAGCTATCTGTAAATGCATGCATGCAATTGTTCCTGAAAAGGATTATTGATGAACTATATGTATGTCCGGACAATTTCCTGATTAAGGTTAGCTTTAGCTGGGTCCTGGGCCTTCGGGCATAATGTTCTGGATCAACGGTACTCGAGTGCCGTTTCTTAAATTATCTGGGGTGATTGCCTTAAATGGCTGAGCCTATGAGCCTTTGGCTCCTAAACGAGCATGGTGATTCACTCACGTGGTGAAACCAGCGCGGTTGGTAGTGTTTGATTCCCCCGGTGGTAGTGATTTGAGCTGGACTTGCAACCCTGCAATATAATTCACTCGCTGGACATGTCAGCACTCCACTATATGATAGGGTAGCATTGTTTGCTAACTCTTGATATATGACTTGCTTTATTGCTATTCATGCCTGTTAGTACTCACTAGCTATTTTATATAGCTAATCCCGTTGATATTTCCTTTTTACAGATAAGTATTAGGTGTGCCTGGTGAGATGGGATCACTGCTGGGATTTGTATATGTCTTTTGGGAAGGAACACTGTATATGGTATTTTTGAATACAATGGTCGGTCGATAATGTAGTAACACCGGTATTATGTCGTTTGGCATCATTTTTTATATGTATATATAAACGCCAAATCATTGTGGTTTTTATCTGTAATAATTAATAGGGTTTGTTTGTTTGGTTTAAAATATTCCGCTGCATTGCTGTAAATTACTAGTTAGATAATCAAACAGGTAAACACTTTTATTACAAATAGATCCACGCAGTTTAAAAACTTAATTTTTCATAGATTTTGATAATAGCTGAGGCGGTGTTACAAATTAGGTATCATAGCCTAAGTTTGAGGGAATTGGGTACTTGGAAGAGTATTCAATCTCAAACTCGGGCCCAGCCATTATGAAAGTGTTCCTTATTGGGTAAAAGGTATTGAGTATGAGTGCTATATGATTGGTACTTATTAGTAGTTAGTTTATATGTTGATAAGCAAGTGTAAATGCTATAATGAATGCCCTTCCTTTCTTATCGCAAATCAGTAAAGATGTCTACTCAGCATGATGCTACTGAATAGGCTCTCAAAGAAATGGAGGACGAGGCCTCCCATATACCACAAGAGGCGGGAGACGAGCAGTCTCAGCATCATACTAAAGATGCTCCAGCCGAACAGGTACAACAGCCGTACATCCGACGCCTTGAGGAGGAGCTCTGTATTGCAAAGGAGCTTCTACTCAATTCGGCTCTGGGTAAACCACCCCACCAGCCATGTTCATTCAAGAAATTTCTGTCTTGCAAACCACCTACTTTTGAGGGGAGTGATGACCCCACAGTCACTATAAGGTGGCTTCGAGAGATGGAGCAGGCATTTGAGTCCTGCGATTGTGAATTTGAGTACCGTGTCAGGTACGCGGTACGGATGTTAAAGGGCCGTGCCATATTCTGGTGGGACACGGTCAAGGACTCAGTCAGGAAGGAGGTAATTGATGCTCTGTCTTGGGAGCAATTCACGGTGAAGGTGTAGAAGAAATATTGCACTGATTATGATATGGATCGCCTGAAGCGGGAATTCAATAATCTCCAAAAAGGAGATAAGTCCATGGAGAATCATATTGGGGCTTTTACAGATAAAATGAGGTTTGTTCCTCATTTACTGACTGATGAGAACATAAAGATATGGAGGTTTGTTAACACCCTACCCTTGGAGTTTTGGGTAAATGTCCGAGCAGCGGCTGATCTGGATCGAGCTTTTGAGATAGCTCGACAAATGGAGGGTGACCGTATACAATGCAGGGGTGAATCTGCAGGGGGGAAGCAGCAAGAGGAAATTTCAATCCTCTTCTAACCCAAGTCCTTCAAAAGGACAATTTTCTGCAGGTACCAAATCGGGCGATTCTAAAAAGCCCAAGTCTGATGAACGATGGTGCTATACATGCCACACATACCATTCTGGTGAATGTTCCAAAGCTACCAGGAGGTGTATCAGGTGTGGGAACAAAGGGCACCTAGTAGAGGAGTGCAGGTACAAGGAGGACGTCTGTTTTAGATGTCACCGGTCTAGGCACAAGATAGCCCAATGCCCTAAGAATCCAAATCCTAGACCTAGTGGATCTTCCTCTGAACCAAAGAGAGACGACGCCCCACGTGCAAAAGGGCGTGCGTTCCAGATGACGGTTGAAGAAGCCAAAGCTGCAGGTGATGTGATTACGGGTACCTTTCTTATTAATTCTACCCCAGCATGTATATTGTTCGATTCAGGAACTACTTACTCTTTTGTCTCCACATCTTGTCGTAAAAAGCTGCAACTACCTGTTTCCCCATTAATTGACGCAATTAAAGTAGAAGTGGCTGACGGTAAAGTAGTTCACGTTACCGAGAAAGTCCTGGTAGCACTTGTTTATATCGATGGGCATAGCTTTTCAATTTCATTCCTTATTATGCCTATCGCGGGCTTTGATGCTGTGATCGGGATGGATTGGCTCAGCAGTCGAGATGCTGAGATTATATGTTCTAAGAAGATAATTAGATTTCCTCTAATTAACGGGTCTTCTGCTATTGCAAGGGGAGAAGGACGGGAGTTTGATATTCCTATCATTTCAGTGATTCAAGCTCAGAAATCTGTTAAAAAAGGTTGTGTCTCCTATTTCTCTTATGTTATTAATACTCATATGGAGAAACAACCAGTAGAGAGTATCAGGGTAGTGTCAGAATATCCTGAATTTTTCCAGATGAATTACCCGGACTGCCTCAAGTCAGGGATGTGGATTATAAGATCGACCTTGTTCCCGGAGCTACTCCAGTGGCTAAAGCTCTGTATCGTCTCGCTCCTTCTGAAGTCAGTGAGATGATGCATCAAATTCAAGAATTGCTTGACAAGGGCTTCATTCACCCGAGCTCTTCTCCATGGGGAGCTCCAGTTCTTTTCGTCAAGAAGAAAGATGGGACTATGCGAATGTGCATAGATTACAGGGAGATTAACAAGCGAACTGTAAAGAATAAATACCCATTCCCACGCATAGATGATTTATTTGATCAATTGCAGGGAGCAACGTGCTTTTCTAAAATTGATCTCCGATCAGGGTACCATCAAGTACGGGTTCAAGCTAAAGATATTCTGAAGACGGCCTTTTGTACCCGCTACGGCCATTATGAATTCTTGGTGATGCCATTTGGCTCCACCAATGCACCAACTATCTTTATGGATCTCATGAATCGAATTTGCCGTCCATTTCGGGACAAGTTCGTGATAGTATTTATTGATGATATTTTGATCTATTCAAAAACCGAAGCTGAACATGAATCACATCTTCGTCAAGTTCTCGAAACTCTTAAGCGAGAACAACCCTATGCCAAACTTTCTAAATGTGAGTTTTGGCTTCGGGAGGTGCATTTTCTTGGTCACGTTATCTGCAGGGAAGGTGTGAAAGTAGACCCTGCTAAAGTAAAGGCAGTGATGAATTGTGAGCTTCCCAAACTCCTACTGAGATCAAGAGTTTCCTTGGTCTTGCTGGCTATTATCAGCGATTTATTCGCGATTTTTCTAAACTCACTGGTCCTCTTACTAAATTGACACGGAAGGATGTTGCTTATGTGTGGACTGATGCACAGGAGCAATCCTTTCAATCTTTGAAGCGGTTATTATGTGAAGCTCTGATTCTTACTTTGCCAAATAGGTCGGAGGATTTTATACTTTATTGTGATGCCTCTTATTCTGGTTTGGGTTGTGTTCTAATGCAACGCGATAACGTGATTGCCTATGCTTCAAGGCAATTAAAACCGTATGAAAAGAACTACCCAACACACGATCTTGAACTCTCAGCAGTTGTATTTGCATTGAAGCTGTGGAGGCATTACTTATATGACACAAAATGTGTTATATGTACGGATCACAAAAGCTTACAGTATGTCTTTTCTCAAAAAGAACTCAATATGAGGCAACGACACTGGATTGAGTTAATCAAAGACTATGAATGTGAGATCCGTTATCATCCAGGCAAAGCTAATGTAGTAGCTGATGCCTTAAGCCAAAAAGGGGTTTCAACTGAAGCCAAATTCATGAAGCTTACTGTGGTTCCTGGTATTCTTTCAAAATTGAGGGAAGCACAACAATTGACTCTATAGTAGGAGAATCTGAAGGCAGAGACTATGAGAAAGCTGAAAGATCGGCTTATTGATGATAGTCAAGGTTTGAAGACTTTTCAATCCTGAATCAGGGTACCATTAACTGGAGACAACCATGAGTTGATACTATAGGAAGCACACAATTCCAGGTTGTCTATTAACTGCGTGGATCTATTTTAATAAAAGTGTTTACCTGTTTGATTATCTAACTAGTAATTTAAAGCAATGCAGCGGAATATTTTAAACCAAACAAACAAACCCTATTAATTATTACAGATTAAAACCACAATGATTTGGCGTTTATATATATACATATCAAAAATGATGCCAAACCACATAATACCGGTGTTACTACATCATCGACCGACCATTGTATTCAAAAATACCATATACAGTGTTCCTTCCCAAAAGACATATACAAATCCTAGCAGAGATCCCATCTCACCAGGCACACCTAATCCTTATCTATAAAAAGTAAATATCAATGGGATTAGCTATATAAAATAGCTAGTGAGTACTAACAGGCATGAATAGCAATAAAGCAAGTCATATATCAAGAGTTAGCAAACAATGCTATCCTATCATATAGTGGAGTGCTGACATGTCCAGCGAGTGAATTATATTGCAGGGTTGCAAGTCCAGCTCAAATCACTACCACCGGGGGAATCAAACATTGCCAACCGCGCTGGTTTCACCACGTGAGTGAATCACCATGCTCGTTTAGGAGCCAGAGGCTCATAGGCTTAGCCATTTAAGTCAATCACCCCAGATAATCTAAGAAGTGGCACTCGAGTACCGTTGATCCAGAACATTATGCCCGAAGGCCCAGGACCCAGCCAAAGCTGACCTTAATCAAGAAATTGTCCGTACATACATATAGTTCATCAATAATCCTTTTCAGGAACAATTGCATGCATGCGTTTAAAGATAACTTGTATTCATCAATATATATGCACATGTATTTAAATACATGTTCACATATCATTTAATCATGGCATTACTTACTTGCATACATATAACTCCCATACGTACCATATTTAGCATACAATAACCGTGTAATTCAATTTGTAGCTAAATCTCCCATTATTGAACTCATGGAAATCAATACTCACCTCACAGACTATTATTAAGCAAATTACAGTATTGGCACCCCTGGTACAGTCGGTGTACCTAATTACATATTTCACATATCAATTTGGATACAAAAGAGTACTGTCACAGGGCAAGGCACGCCCATGACTTTTGGGGCACGCCCCATACCCTGGTCAAAGGTACGCCCCGTGACCAAAGGCACTCCCCCGGACCATCTAGGGTTAGGCACGCCCGTACCTTTTTGAGGTACGCCCATGCCTACCCGGGTACGCCCTTAGGCACGGTTGGATCTTGTTCCATTCCAAATTACCAAAAACTCATTTCCAGCCATTTCCAGATGTTACCTTTCATTCATATGTGAACCTATGTTACATAAACATGCTAAAAACACATCTTTTACACATTATAACAACATATAGCAGATTTGGGATCGATTTCTACCTTTTGACCCATTTTCACAAAAATCATCAAATTCATCATTAAACAACAACTTAATTACATATACTGATCACAAAACATCTGGAATTGGACTAGGAACAACTTAGAACAATTAACTTCAATGATTGAAGCTAATTTGGGTGTTGACCCATTTGGACCTAAAACTTGGAATTGGTAGAACTTGGAAGAAAAACTTACATTAATTAGGGAGATGATATAGAGCTGATTAGAACAGATTACTGAGATTAACAAGCACTTGATTCCAGCTTTGAATTCGCTTCCTTTGTGGAGAGGTGTCAAATATGTGCACAAGTCAAAACCGAGCACCAAAGGCCTTATGGCAATTTGCAACAGCTTGACATTCCAAAATGGAAGTTGGATCATATTACAATGGATTTTGTCACCAAGCTACCCAAAACACTCAGAGGGCACAATATGATTTGGGTCATTGTTGACCGATTGACCAAGAGTGTTCATTTTCTTGCTACAAATGAATCAGCATCATTGACATGCCTAGCTTAACTCTATATTAACGAGATTGTCACACGTCACGGTTCACCTTGTTCTATTGTTTCTGACCGTGACTCCCGTTTTGTCTCAAATTTCTGGCAAAGCTTACAACGTGAGCTTGGTACACGGGTTCATCTGAGTACTGCTTATCATCCACAAACGGATGGTTAGTCTGAAAGAACAATTCAGACTCTAGAAGATATGTTACGAGCATGCGTGCTCGAATATGGTGGATCTTGGGATTCTCATCTCCCGTTGATAGAGTTTGCTTATAATAACTCTTATCATTCTAGCATTGGGATGCCACCATATGAGATGTTATACGGGAGACGTTGTCTCACTCCCACTTGTTGGCTTGAACCGGGTGAGAAGCAGTATGCCGGACCCGAAATTGTGCAGATCACTTCTCATAAAGTCAAAATAGCTCTAGAGAAATTGAAAGCAGCTCGTGATCATCAAAAGATTTATGCTGACCCAAAGCGCCGACCGGTTGAATTCTGTGAAGGCAATAGGGTTTTATTGAAGGTATCTCCTTGGAAGGGGGTAATTCAGTTTGGACGTAAGGGCAAGCTGAGTCCACGTTATATTGGTCCATTAAGGATTATCCGAAAGGTCAACAAGCAGATTGTATCTCTTGAATTACCTCCTGAGCTATCTTGTATTCACAACACTTTCAATGTATGCTATCTAAGAAAGTGTAAAGTTGATGAAGATCAAGTTCTATCTCTGCAAGAGCTGAAGGTTGATTCAGCTAAACGTCTTGTAGAGGAACCTGTTGAAATTCTTAACGCCAAGACAAAGAAGTTGTGTAAGAAGATGATCAGGTTAGTTCTTGTCAAGTAGAAGCACAGCCTGGGTCCCAACATGACATGGGAAACTAAGGATGACATGAAGGCATGATACCCTCATTTATTTCCAGTTGAGCAGATTCCGAGGACGGAATCTTCTTAAGGGGGGTAGAGTTGTAACATCCTCAAATCGGGCATATTCGTGCGCTCCATTTGGTACGTGAGTTAATTTAAAAGAATTAAATTAGAATATATGTTAAGTATTTCAAGAAAATAAGTTATTGGTTAATTTAATGTGAATTTTAAAATAATAAAGAAAATAGATAAAAGTAATATAATACTATATGATTTCAAACGAGGTCTCTAAAAATATCCCCGTTAGTTAAAACGGGTATTTGTGCGTTGAGTTGTATGTTGAAAAGGGAAACAAAATACCCCTTGTGGATAAATGAGAACTAATATTAGTCCTCATGTTTATCTTTCCCTGGTGACATACACGACAAACACATTTCACACACACACTAAACTCTTGCTTTCTCTCTTTGTGCTTAAAGATTGAAGAACTCATTCAAGGTTGAATTCAAAGTTGGAATCAAGTGCTTGTTAATCTCAGTAATCATTTCTAATAAGCTCTATATTATCTCCCTAATTCTTGTAAGTTCTTCTTCCAAGTTCTACCAATTCCAAGTTTTAGGTCCAAATGGGTCAACACCCAAATTAGCTTCAATCATTGAAGTTAATTGTTCTAAGTTGTTCCTAGTCCAGTTCCAGATGTTTTGTGATCAGTATATGTAATTAAGTTGTTGTTTAAAGATGTGTTTTTAGCATGTTTATGTAACATAGGTTCACATATGAATGAAAGGTAACATCTGGAAATGGCTGGAAATGAGTTTTTGGTAATTTGGAATGGAACAAGATCCAACCGTGCCTTAGGGCGTACCCGGGTAGGCACGAGCGTACCTCAAAAAGGCACGGGCGTGCCTAACCCTAGATGGTCCGGGGGAGTGCCTTTGGTCACGGCGCGTACCTGTGACCAGGGTACTGGGCGTGCCCCGAAAGTCACGGGCGTGCCTTTCCCTGTGACAGTACTGTTTTGTATCCAGATTGATATGTGCAATATGTAATTAGGTACACCGACTGTACCAGGGGTGCCAATACTGTAATTTGCTTAATAATAGTCTGTGAGGTGAGTATTGATTTCCATGAGTTCAATAAAGGGAGATTTAGCTACAAATTGAATTACACGGTTATTGTATGCTAAATATGGTACGTATGGGAGTTATATGTATGCAAGTATGTAATGCCATGATTAAATGATATGTGAACATGTATTTAAATACATCTGCATATATATTGATGAATACAAGTTATCTTTAAACGCATACATGCAATTGTTCCTGAAAAGGATTATTGATGAACTATATGTATGTACGGACAATTTCTTGATTAAGGTCAGCTTCGGCTGGGTCCTGGGCCTTCGGGCATAATGTTCTGGATCAACGGTACTCGAGTGCCGTTCCTTAGATTATCTGGGGTGATTGCCTTAAATGGCTGAGCCTATGAGCCTCTGGCTCCTAAATGAGCATGGTGATTCACTCACGTGGTGAAACCAGCGCGGTTGGCAGTGTTTGATTCCCCCGGTGATAGTGATTTGAGCTGGACTTGCAACCCTTCAATATAATTCACTCGCTGGACATGTCAGCACTCCACTATATGATAGGGTAGCATTGTTTGCTAACTCTTGATATATAACTTGCTTTATTGCTATTCATGCTTGTTAGTACTCACTAGCTATTTTATATAGCTAATCCCGTTGATATTTCCTTTTTACAGATAAGGATTAGGTGTGCTTGGTGAAATGGGATCTCAGCTGGGATTTGTATATGTCTTTTAGGAAGGAACACTGTATATGGTATTTTTGAATTCAATGGTCGGTCGATGATGTAGTAACACCGGTATTATGTGGTTTGGCATCATTTTTGATATGTATATATAAACGCCAAATCATTGAGGTTTTAATCTGTAATAATTAATAGGGTTTGTTTGTTTGGTTTAAAATATTCCGCTGCATTGCTTTAAATTACTAGTTAGATAATAAAATAGGTAAACACTTTTATTACAAATAGATCCACGCAGTTTAAAAATTTAATTTTTCATAGATTTTGATAATAGCTGAGGCGGTATTACAAGTGGTATTAATTTCTTTATTAATTGCCTAATAAAGTTGCATAAAAGAAACCGAAAACAAACTCAAGCATTTAGGTTAATTTTACAAATAATAAAAAACTCAACTCCTAAAAAATTGTCACATCATCAACCCGTTCTTACTACTTCACTTCAATTAGGAATTCACCAAACTATAAGATGTGCCACATAGGATGAAAAGGGTTTTAAGTTATAGAAGATATAGATGAGAGAGAGACTTTTTTTCTTATAAAGTGCTCCTCATAAAATCCAAATTACAAAGAATATTAAACTCATTTACAACTTTAAATTAATACAAATTACAATTAAGAGAATGGGAGGTTACAAAGAATATTAAACTCATTTTACAAATTACAATTAAGAGGATGAGAGGTTACAATAAAGTACAAATTACAAAGAATATTAAACTCATTTACAACTTTGAATTAATACAAAAGACAATTAAGAGAACGGGAGGTTACAAAGAATATTAAACTCATTTACAAATACAAATTACAATTAAGAGGATGAGAGGTTACAAAGACAATAATCCCATACAAAATACGTGATGGTAAAGTACTACAATAAAGGGGTAAACTCATTTACAACTTCGAATTGATAGCAAATGACAATTAAGATATTGGGATGTTACCATGAATCATTTACAACTTTGAATTAATACCAAATTAACAATTAAGAGAATGGGAGGGTACCATGAATCATTTACAACTTGCAATTAATACCAAATTACAATTAAGAGGATGAGAGGTTACAAAGACAATAATCCCATACAAAATACGTGAAGGTAAAGTACTACAATAAAGGGGTAAACTCATTTACAACTTCGAATTGATAGCAAATGACAATTAAGATAGTTACCATGAATCATTTACAACTTGGAATTAATATCAAATTATCGAATCGATAGCAAATGACAATTAAGAGAATGAGAGGTTACCATGAATCATTTACAACTTGCAATTAATACCAAATTACAATTAAGAGAATGAGAGGTTACAAAGAATATTAAACCTATTTACAACTTTGAATTAATACAAATTACAATTAATACGATAATATCATAATTAACTTGGGTAAGAATATGCATGACCTTCAACACCAAACACTTAATTTGTTGACACATCACCTTACCACCTCCTCTAATTTCCTTGGATTTCAAAATTGCCAAATTACAATTAAGAGAATGAGATGTTACAAAGAATATTAAACTCATTTACAACTTTGAGTTAATACAAATTACAATTAATAGAATAATAGCATAATTAATTTGGGTGAGAATATATATGGCCTTTAACACTAAACACTTAATATGTTGACACATCACCTTACCACCTCCTCTAATTTCCTTAGATTTTAAAATTGGAGCTCAATTATATATGACACATGTGATATTCAGCTTACTAAGTTATAAGAAATATAGATATAAACACTTTATAATCTACTTAAATATTTTGCAAACAAAAGAAAATATAGGAAAAGGAGCATCGGAGCAATATGATTTCAGAAAATATATTTTTTAAAATGAGTTAGTGTTCAATAAATTTTATTTAAAAAATATAGTTCTGAAATTTTAATATTTAATTACATGTGATTTAATATACAATCACATATAATTTATAAAAGCATCACATATAAATTACGAAAAATTACGAAAATAACACTCTGTCTAAATTTTTAAAATTTAATTTTGACCATTGGTAACATTAATTTAAAAGTTAAAATTAGTATTTTATAACTATAAATTAATTACGGAATATATTGTTCTTTGAAAAAATATTTAATTAAATTTCTGAAACTAAAGAAGTTCAATAACAAACTTTGGTTCTCTGATTTCCACAACCAAAATCAGCAGAAGACGATGGAGAAGAGCAAGCTCTTGATCAAATCAATCTCCAAGAACACAACAAAAACAACTCAAAATTGGAGAACCCAAATTAGACACACTAATTTAGTCTCCCAAATCTCATCCATTCTTCTACAAAGACACAATTGGGTTTCACTTCTCCAAACCCTAAATCTCAAATCCGAATTAACTCCATTTCTCTTCAACCAAATTCTCAGCACCACAAAAACCCAACCTCAAATCTCCCTAGATTTCTTCAACTGGGCGATCAAGAATACTGTTTTTCAACCAGATTTAGTTGTTCAATGCAGGATGACCCATGTCTTAATATGTTCTGGTTTGATTAAACCTGCTAAACCCATCTTAAATTCACTACTCGAGCACAACCCACCTGCTCAGATTGTTCATTGTCTTATCAAATCATGTGAAAAAGATCACAGTCTTTGTAGTTCAGAATCAATAAGGGTATTTGATTGTGTTCTTGGTTGGTATTGTGAAAGGGGTTTATGTTTCCAAGCTTTGGAGGTTTTTAATCTAACCAGAGATCTTACTAAATATTTAAATGTCGGTGAACTGTTATCTGTTGGTTCGTGCAACACACTGCTTAATGCCTTGCAGGAAAATAACGAGGTTAAGGTGGGATTGTGTTACTTTGGTGTCATGATTCGACATGGGGTTTTGATTGATCAGTTGACATGGCGAATTATTTCCAAGATTTACAGCAGAGCGGGAAAAGTTGATGCAATTCTTAAAATTATCAACATGGGTATGCAGGATTCCTTTATGTATGATTTAGCGATTGAATGTTGCTGTAAAATGGGGATGATCAAAGTTGCATTACAACTGCTTGATGAAATGTCTAAGAGAAAACTAAATCCTGGGTTCCACACTTGTGCTACGATTCTTAACGGTGCGTGTAAATACAAGAATGATGAAATCATCAAATTCGCAATGGAGTTCATGGCAGAGAAAGGGTATATTTCAAAACCTTTAACCGAACACAATTCACTTATTCAGAAGCTTTGTGACATGAGAAAGACTTATGCAGCAGACATGTTCTTCAAGACAGCCATCAATGGACAAATCTCCTTAGATTTAAAGACTTATGGTTGCTTGCTTCAAGCCTTTTCTATAGAAACCCTCCTAAACGATGCAATAGAGACTTATCAGGTTATTAAACATCGAGGATTTCAATTGAACAAAATTTTCTATAACGAGTTTATTAACATTCTCTGTGACCAAAATCCATCAAATGAACTTACCGCCTTACTGAAAGATATGATCTCAAGAGGGAATAAACCATCCCCATCAGCATTATCAAAATACATAACCTCTGAATGCAAGAAACGAAGATGGAAAGAAGCACAAGTGCTTACAGATTTGGCTTTTCAAGAATCCATCTTGATTGAAGCTTCTTGTTGTAGTATTTTGGTTAGGCATTACTGCAAGACGGCACAAATTGATCTAGCCATTAGTATGCATGATGAAATGATGAAAAAGGAGTTGCATTTTGATTCAAGAACTTATAATGCCATTCTAAGTGGACTTTCAGAGCCTTTGAGGATTAAAGAAGGAGAAAGAATCTTTGATTACATGAGAATGCAGAACCTGCTTACCAGTGATAGTTTCGTGATCATGATTAATGGATTCAGTCGCGAGAATGAACTAAAAAAAGCCATGAAATTGCACGATGAAATGGTGGAGATGGGACTTAAACCTAGCGCAAAAATGTATAAAAGACTGATTTGTAATTTTAGGTAAGAATGTTTGTGATATTGTTCGACTTGAATTATACAGAACCAACTGAACATAGTTGCTTACACTCTGTCATTTATACCACAGTGAAAAATCTTGGATATAATTTTATTGGGGTTCAACTTTGCTGATATTTGTTATAGACTTTAGAACTATTTTCTTCTTTGACTCTCCTTAAGCAAAACATTAAAATCCTATTTATAAAGATAGGCTACGGTTAACACACTAGAGAACATGGAAAGTAAAACTATTAATGCATGATTCAGATAATTCATTTTATTTTGGAAATAGTAGTTGATTCCTACGTAGAGCATAGTGGAGAATAACCTCGCACCCATGCATGTAACTTCTACTACTTTCTAAAACGATTTGTCTAGTGGGTGTGGTACGAATAGGTTATTTGACTTCTTGTTGAACATGAGCTGGGCTCGTAGCTAGGCTCTTTACTGGGCTCCTAGCTAGGTTCTTTTCGGGTATTTTTACGGCTAGGACGATAAATTTGGTTAATGCCATTTTTGGTGGAATAGATTGTGCGGTGGATATGTAATCAAGAGTTTTGATTAATAAAATTGAAGTTGATGGACTTTTATCCGTGTTGACTTAGGTGTTGTTTGTTTTTGAAGACATAAGTTGTTAAGGTCTTATTTCATATCTTCGAATGTCTTATTGAATAAGCTAAGGTCTAAAAGGTCTTATGTCTGCGAAGATCTTCTTGAATAAGCTGTTTGCTTTTTATTTTTAAGAAATGTCTTATTTTTACTATAATTTTACAATTTTAAGCTAAATTTAACAATTCGAGTAAAATTATCAAATATCTAGGTTCAAAATATTAATATAAAATATCTAAAACATTAATATCGAAAATCCAAAATATAAAATTTAAAAAAAGTTAAATAAAATTGGCAATTTGCTTAATTAACATAACAGTCATTAAATTCTACATTTGCATCAATTGTTCCGCAATTTGATCTCGCAAATGAACCATGTACTCACGATCCGCTACACTTCCATGTGGTTGGACCTCATTATCAACATCATCATTATCGACTTGATTTTGTACGTGATTGTTTTCAACTGGCATATTGTCTTGATCATACTGAGAGAATAATTCGTCATTTAAGCCCTCATTTCTTATAAAATTATGTAGCGCGAAACAAGCAATTGTAATGTTTCGTTGTGTAATCAAAAAAAGCGGGCCATTCTCTTCAATATGGGGAAACGTGCTTTCAATACACCAAAAGAACGTTCAATAACGTTTCTAAGTTTTGCATGTGAGTGTTTGAACTGTTCAATGCACGTCTTCGACGAAAATCTCCAAGCCAATATCTCACATTCCAATATGGTGCCATAAACCCTCGAGTATGTGCATAAGCAGCATCACAAAGATAGTATTTATCTACAAATATAATTAAATGATTAATGTTCAAAACATAAAATAAATATTAATTATGAATCATTAATGTACCCGGAGGTGGAAGTGGAAATAGAGCATTTGCGTTTGTTAAAACTTCGGACAATATTCTAGCGTCATGTGCTATACCTTCCCATCCGGCCACAATAAAAGTAAACATCATATTGAAATCGCATATGGCCAGTATATTTTGATAAAAGTCTCCCCTTCCCCTTCCTTTATATAAATGTTGTTGGTTGATAGGCACCACGACATGCACCAACGGCTCACTACATAACAATTAATTATTATTTAAAATATAAAAAACAAAGATGTCATATAATCAACTTTATTGCTATATACCTTAAACACTTGTCGTAATCTCTTATTATGTCCTGGAATGTTCGGATTCGGGTCAAAAGTTGTTGGAACTATAATCTCTTTTGCAAACTCCATCATTCTATCCAATACCTCATGAAAATAAAAATGAATTGTTTGTGGCGAGTGTTGAAATCTACGTTTCACAACAACATATTGTTGATTATGACCAATCATTATAAAAAACCATAGCCATCTTTTCCTCTACATATACATGTTTGCTATCCCTTAGCTAACCCTTTACTCTAAAATGTGCACAGAGCCGGACGAAAGAATCACGTGACATACGTAGAAGCTCGATACATTGCCTATTGTTTCCTTGAAACAATTCCATTGTAAACTGATGCCCGGATATTACCGATGTATTTTCTCGTTTTCTTTTTAAATTTCTCTTCCAAAAATAGCGAATGTACAAGTACATAAGAATTATAATTAAAATTTTCTTATCCTTATCCATGTGACACACCTATTAAAAAAACATAACCAATATTCAATATAAAAAAACATCCAACTCTAACATCAAGCATAGTAACAATAGAACATAAACATCCAATATAGTTTAAATATCTAACATAAACATCCATGAACATAAACATAGTAGCCAACAAACATAAACATCCAATATCTAATCAAATATACCAAATGTTTTTCCCATCAACTTGATCCATCCTTTTCTGACCTCGGGATCAGATGGTAATCCCATCCACGGCTCTCTCATTTTTGAAGACTAGCCAAATATGTTAATGTTGGAATATGTCCACTGATACACGTGTACTAGCATCACTGCTGATGAGGTACGAGCCTATTGGGTCACACGCGAAGGGTAGATTCCGGCAGCACAACACAAACATGAGAGAATATGAAATTAGGGTTTCTGGCGACCTTCACGGGCCGTGAAGAGAAACCCTCCACGAGCCTTCACCACCCGGACAAGTAGTCGTGGGAGCAGGGCCTTCACGAGTGCTTCACGGCCCGTGAGAGCCCGTGAAGGCAGGCGCCATGCTTTTATTGGACCACTCGTTGGCGTAATTAGAGTGTGCGGTGGAACCCGGCCTATGAGGCCTTCACGGGTGCTTCACGGCCCGTGAGAGCCCGTGAAGGCAGAAGTCAAAGTGTCACCTTTGTTTTATTGGACCTTTGTGATGGTCCAATGAGGGTGTGCCTAGTTGGCCGACCCTGGTGACTCCATGACCATTTCCAGACTTTATAAAAGGGTTGGAACTCTCTCATTTGCCACTCTTGCTTCATGCTCATTATATACACACATACATAGATGATTCTTGGTTCTAAGAGAGCAAGGTAGTGTATCAAGTGAAGGCAAGTTGTTCAAGTGTTGTGGCTGCTCCAGATTCACGAAGACGACGTGTAGTTCGTGTCTCGGGTCGTTAGCAAGGTGGAATCTCGGCTACTTGGTGTGGACTATCAATAGAGGAGCTCGGTTTCGAGTTCTCGAAGATCTTCCTTGCTCGGTGGATAGCTCCAGAATCGTGATGGTATAATTTCTCCTCCTTCTCGTTTCTTTTAGTTGCTATATTCGTTTGTAGTCACGATCCCCACTTGGGGAATACATGCATGTCGGTTTTGATACCCGAAAACCCCGATTTTTGATGTCGTTGCTTCCGCTGCGTACGGTGCGTGCATGGATTTCCTCCAGTGGTATTAGAGCCTAGGCTACAAAGATATAGCACGATAATGGCTCGAAAAACCATTTTTGGAAGATTCGTTTTTCTGTCCAGTAGGTCTTCACGGCCCGTGAAGTGGTCTTTACGGGCCGTGAAGTGTTCTTCACGAGTCGTGAAGGCCACACGACCAGTGTTCGTGAGGGGTCTGGTCGTGGGAAGTGTTTTCAGGCTTCACGAGTCCTCATGGGCCGTGACCGGTCGTGAAGCTCTTGGGCTTCACGAGCTGTGAGAGGTCGTGAAGGCACTCGTGAACAGTTTAGTCGTGAAACTTGGTTTTTAGGCTCACGAGCCTTTCTGACCCGTGATCGGTCGTGAGGCCCTTGGGTATCACGAGCCGTGAGGGGCCGTAAAGGAGCTTCTGGGCAGTTTTTGTCCTTAAAAGAAAATTTTTCGTGGTTTTTCGGGCCATGGAGGAGTTTTTGTTTTTTGGCAGATTCCGTTTGTTTAACCCCTCGTAATATTTTGGTACAAATATGGGTATGTAAGGTATGGTCTTGGCATGAGATGCATACATGCATACACATATGTTGTGTATATATGAATATGGGTATAAAAGTTGGTTTTGTGCCCTAATGCATATGTACAAGAATTTCCTTGTTGTGCCTTGAGTGTTTGTGTTGGAAATTCTTACCGAAATATTCCTTTGGTCACGGTTTTGGCACACCGTGCTTTGTTGTTGTTGTTTGTTGCTTTTAGTTGATAACCATCGCCCTAGACTTTGTGGTTGTGCCTTGTGGTTTGTTTGGTTGTTTGGATTTATTTTGTGACCTTGGTGTCACGTGTGATGTAATTAATTATTTATTCGTTCGGTTTGTAATTAATTATCGCGGCTTGCATGCTGTTTCATTTATTTATATGTACTTGTACTAGATTGATAGGAAGCGCGTGGCTTGCAAGCCATTTCCTTTCTTTTGTGTGCTTGTGTTTTGAAGACCACAATCAAGAGTCAAGAGGAGACGTCTTGAAGACCTTGGATCCAGTTAGTCCCGATGGAGGTAGCGGATTCAGTGGGAGCACTCCATGGTCTAGGTTTGTATCCTTAGTAGACCTAGTCCTCCCGGCTTGGCTCGCGGGTAGGACGCATAGGTTTTTGGCATGGTTACCAACCTCTTTGTATGCGTGTGATGTGATTTATATTTCTTGCATGGTTGTTTATGTTTCCTCGCATGCTTGATAAATTTTCTAAGTTAATAAAATCACAAGAGTTTTTAAATTGGTTAACAAACTCTCGCGCGTACACGATTAACAAGACAATATAAAATTGGTATTTATATTTAAAGTGAAAATCGTTTTTGTCACTTACTTTGTTAATCAAATATTAAAACTTGGTTTTAATCAAGAAACAAAAGCCCGTTTCCTAAAACATAAATCACGCACCATCCATAAGATGACACACCCGATTCTAGTGAAGCATGGGATAATTGTCGAGCTAAGCACGAGTTATTCCATGTGGATCTGTGTGGAAGGTGAGAGTGGCGACTTGGAGTTATTTGTTGTCGAGCTTAGCACGAGCCAATGATTGTCGAGTGTTCTACCATGTATCTTGTTGGACGATTTACAATTGCAAACTAAAATCCTTGTGCGATTGTCGAGCTAAGCACGAGTCAACCAAGAATTTTACTTTGGGATTGGTGTAAGTAGGGATCAAACATGCCAACCGACCGTTTTACGTCGTTGGATCCCGCAAGTGTCTAAGAGTTGCAATGGAGATTGCAATCGGTAAAATGGTTACCGGCCTAAATAGCTTCATGAAGTGATCCGCGGTAAACCCGTCATGTAGTGGGGTAAATTATGGTTCTTAGCCCTTGTTAAGATAAATTGTTTTTCTAAAAACTTTATGGGTAATTATATTAACAAGGATTATATCAAACTAACTAAAACGTGCATTCTTGTTATTTATAGATGTCAAACGATAATAACACCACGTCAAACAATTCGCTTCGTATGTTCCTACATAGGGAGAAACTCACGGGAGTGAACTTCGTTGACTGGCTTAGGCAATTGAGAATTGTCCTTCGCTATGAGTCAAAGTTGCACATCCTTGAGGAACCTCTTCCGGAACCACCTGCTAGTGACGCGACTTGGTCCGTCTGATACACGTATGAAAAGCATGTTGCCTGCATCATGTTGTCAACTATAAGCTCGGAGTTGCAAAAACACATTGAGCACATGAGTGTGTATGATATGATGGACAAGTTGAAGGACATGTTCCAACAACAAGTAAGGGAGGAACACTGTGAGTGTGTTAAAAACCTAGTCGGTTGTAGAATGCAGGAAGGTAGGAGTGTGAGTACCCACGTCCTTAAGATGAAGGCGTACGTGGACCAAATGGAGAGACTAGGATTTCCCATGGGAAGGGAGCTTGCTGTGGATATAGTACTCCAGTCCCTGCCCGCATCATATGATCAGTTTGTCATGAATTATCACATGCATGACATGGAGAAAACCATAGGTGAATTGCATGGTATGTTGAAGACTACGGAGTCTGACATGGCCAAACATGAATCCACCTCTTCCATTCCTACCACGAGTTCTAGGGAACAAAAGAAAAAGAAGAAGAAACCGACACGAAGGGAAAAGGTTGGAGTGTCCAAGCCTATTCCCCACATTGAATCTGAGGACTATGATTGTGTGCCTCAAGAAGAGATTCGAGAAAGAGTGGTTTGCTACTTCTATGGAAGATTTGGAGATTGGGGCCGTCACGCATGCCCATCGTGCCGAGAGGATATTAAACTTCTAAGGAAAGAGAGAGTTAATTTCCCCTCTCAGGGTACATTCATGATTCATTGCTAATTCTTCTATTTCGCTGGGTTGTTCATCCGAGCTAATTAACTCACGTTTGTCACAAATTAATTTTGTTACAAAGTGTAGGTACCATTTAAAGGAAGAACCAAGAGCATGAAGAACCGGGTCTCTAAAAGAGGTAACTCGGAAGATTGACCTCTACAAGAGAATTGGGAGTTTTGATCTCAGCTATTCTGACCGGTTTCATTATTACTTTGTTTTTGATGCCCTGTAAGGCAAGTCTAGTTTTTGTTGTATGTTCATGAAGACGATGGATGAGTTTTTGAATTTTTGGGTTGTAAAAGATTTTTTTTCGCATTACTTATTCGATTTCGAAGTTTGTTCATGTCATAGCTTATGTTTTATTTTGGCCTTCAAGGCGCATCATTTTACATTTGATGACGATGAATTCACACTTGAAATTTGAATCTTGTTTTAGAAAAATATTTGTTGATTGATAGAAATTAAAATTATCCATGTCAAGACATACATGTTACAAGTAATAATTAATCAAAAATGATTGATTCTAAGTCCAAAATAGTTTGGATTAGTCGGCTCTTTGTCATAATCTACTTAACCATGTAAATAAGATAAGTATCACCTAGATCCATGTGGTTAGGATCTTGGACTAGTTTAACCTCGGGTTAAACATTTGATGCTAATCTTATCTATAAGGGTAAGATGATTATGAATCCCTTCACGGTATATGTGAGAGGGATGCTAGCTTGTAAGATATTGATCACTTTTGGTGGATAATCCGTACAAGCACATAACAAAGAGAAACTAATTAAAAGAATCAATTGAGGCATATAGATAGGATGCTTAGATATAGTTAAGATGCTAAGATACCTTAAATCTATATCAATGACTACATTATGAATTGCGGGATTATCTCACAATTCGTTCCTTAACATAGACACATTTGTACATGGTGTCACGTTGAAGGAAACTGGATATTGTTGAAAATGATCTGGTAAATAATGAGTCAAATATGTGTATTCGACTTGTTAGTATACACATTGAAAGTGACGAGCCAAGTCCTTAATCTTAATCCAACTTGAAAGTCTATTTAGAACCTTATGAGATATATCTTGAAAGAGTTCTTTGCTTGTATATATCAAAGTTTGGAGATTTTCAATCTACATTTGGTGGGAGATTGAAGAACTTAAATGGTGCTAATACATTTAAAAGGTTCTTATAGGTTTTGGATGTTTGACCTTACGAGAACAATGTTTTGTTGCTCAAAAGGAAGATAATAAGTAAAGCATTCCAGTGGAAGAACGTGCAACTTAAATGAAAGACTTGATGTTGGCACTAGCATATGATCAAATACCGGCATGAGAATGCCGGTTATCCTGACCATGAGTAATTACTTTCAAGGCTGATAGAAGTCATGTAGCCAAAGAGATGGGTTCCTCACATCTAAGTAGCAATGACTTGATGGTGAGTTTTGTTCATATCACCATCTATCGGAAAGCATAGTGGGCCCTGAGTTCACTGAGGTTATAAGAAGTAATTAATCATAAGATGAAATCCATTTCAAGTATGCAAATACTTTACTTAATTCCATACCAAGGTGCAAACCTAGATGGTGTAAATGGAATTAACATGGATTGTATTATAGACTACTTCAAATACCGACTAGGGGTAAAGGTTTCGTGATGGTTTTTGTGGAAGCTTTTCCTAGTGGCTATGTTGAAGATCATTTGATACTTGTTGCTATTGTTGCCTTCTTACGGCAATAAAGGATAGTACACGGATATACAAGACCGCGTTCCTTTATGGAACTTCGTATTGAGGAAGTTCTTACCACACTCTCCGAGGGTCTTAGATATCCGTAGTATCCAAATTAAGTCTACAAGTGTGAATAAGTCCTTTGGACTTATACTAACATCGTAAAAGTAAGATCTTTACTTTCATGAGAAAATCAAAGTCATGAGTTTTCTAGGAGCATAGATAAGACTTTTACATATGTCAGGGCTAATGGGAGCTTTTATTGTATACCTAGAAGTATGTATTGATTGAAGATAATGTCCCATTGTTAAGTGTTCTATGAACCTAAGATATGGAATTGTTGTATCATGATAATACTTAGGAGATACAAAATTTTGAATTACAATAAATACTTGTGTATGTTCTTGATGTTTGACGACGAGAAATAAGCCTTGGAGTAGGTTTTTACTCTAATACTAATTTCTAATAGGATAATTGTCGATCTTGATCGAAGTCTTTGATCCTACTATATGGTGTTAATTATTGATTAGAGAAGTTCTTAAGTATCATTGATCCTATTGAGAAATTTTATAACAATAAGGATATGAGTACTTTAGTGCTTCGTTATATGATCTCTTTGACGGATACTTTGAATAAGTAGTTTGGTCAAAAGATAATTGAGAGGATAACAAGAATACAAATGGATGTTGCATGGCAAATCCATTGAATAAGCCGTAGTCATAATGACTAGTGATGTTTGTCATACTAGGTCATGAAGCATTTCTTATGCATATGATTTGACTTTAAATATTGTTTTAGTTGTTGATTGTTTTATATTTGCTTTGGGAACTGCAAGCAGTATCGTTACTTTTTGATTGCTTTCGATATATAGTGGGGACTATATATACGCAGATGCGGTTACTTTCATTAGTCTTTACTGTGTTCCATCTTAGCATGTTTAACCACTTCCTAGAGTGCTTATGCATTCTAGATTTCCACAGTCAGTCATTCTTCAAGGGAAGGAAGTTTGAGTTAAGACTGAGGTTAGGGTTTGGTCATGCATTAATCAAGGATTGAATGCAAGTGACGCAAAACTAACCTGTACTTGAAATGAGTTTCAAGTGATTGGAAGACCCACACCTGAGTTCACTTCATGGATTATGGTCACAAGTGACTCGGGATGATAATATCATTTCATCCTTAGACCGGAGATACATGTGTATCCAAAGCATGAGTCTGCTTTATTTTGATTACTTTCAAACGTGGTTCGTTACTGGCCACTATAAATAGAGTTATCAAATAAAGTAAGAAGCATGTGGCGGGGCTATGTAGTCAAAAGGATTTGTTCCTCTGGTTAGAGAGATATCCCTAGGCCCCCTCGATGATTGGGCGCTGACACCAAAAATGCATGGCCGTGCTCAAGTTACAATGATTTTAGATCAGTTGCAAACTTGTTATTTTGGTCACCACCAATCTAGAATCGAGAAACAGAATCGTGAACGATCTGGAGATTGACATTTTTCCATGTCTCGTGTTCACACGGGTATTGCGAACAAAGGGATGTTTATGATCAATTATCTATAGGAACTTTTAGCCTTTCTAGGCTACCAGGATTTGTCGAGGATGACGTAACTCGTACCGACTTGGGGGCAAGTATGCTTTGCTAGAGCCGCTGCTTGTCTGTGCTGTTGGTAACGCTGTATCATGTGCAAGTGGGAGTCTGTTGGAATATGCCCACTGATACACGTGTACTAGCATCACTGCTGATGAGGTACGAGCCTATTGGGTCACACGCCAAGGGTAGATTCCGGCAGCACAACACAAACATGAGAGAATATGAAATTAGGGTTTCTGGCAACCTTCACGGGCCGTGAAGAGGTCGTGAAGAGAAACCCTCCATGAGCCTTCACCACCCGGACAAGTAGTCGTGGGAGCAGGGCCTTCACGAGTGCTTCACGGCCCATGAGAGCCCGTGAAGGCAGGCGCCATGCTTTTATTGGACCACTCGTTGGCCCAATTAGAGTGTGCGGTGGAACCTGGCCTATGAGGCCTTCACGGGTGCTTCACGGCCCGTGAGAGCCCGTGAAGGCAGAAGTCAAAGTGTCACCTTTGTTTTATTGGACCTTTGTGATGGTCCAATGAGGGTGTGCCTAGTTGGCCGACCCTGGTGACTCCATGACCATTTCCAGACTTTATAAAAGGGTTGGAACTCTCTCATTTGCCACTCTTGCTTCATGCTCATTATATACACACATACATAGATGATTCTTGGTTCTAAGAGAGCAAGGTAGTGTATCGAGTGAAGGCAAGTTGTTCAAGTGTTGTGGCTACTCCAGATTCACGAAGACGACGTGTGGTTCGTGTCTCGGGTCGTTAGCAAGACGGAATCTCGGCTACTTGGTGTGGACTATCAATAGAGGAGCTCGGTTTCAAGTTCTCGAAGATCTTCCTAGCTCGGTGGATAGCTCCAGCCCCGTGATGGTAAAATTTCTCCTCCTTCTCGTTTCTTTTAGTTGCTATATTCGTTTGTAGTCACGATCCCCACTTGGGGAATACATGCATGTCGGTTTTGATACCCGAAAACCCCGGTTTTTGATGTCGTTGCTTCCGCTGCGTACGGGTGTTGGCGTGCATGGATTTCCTACAGTTAAACGCGCCCAAAAATAATGGATCAACGGGACTTAACCTAACCAACTTCAGCTTCTCATGACATTCCTCAATGGTTGGCCCTTCACTTTTAATCAAATATTGCAATGCATTCTGCATATCCAAGGCCAAGTCATCAAGATTAACAGAGGTTTTAGCCTTTTTACTAGGCCTACCTCTAGAACCACTTGGTTCTTCTTGATGAGTAGGAATTTCATGAGTAGAAATGTTTTGAGCAGTAGGAGCACTAGTCCCCTCATCATCTAAGTCAGCAAAAGGGTTGTCCTCGGTCTGAAGTGTCTGCACACGATGGACAGATGACGATGTACCCCGAGATGTTGTTTGGGAAGGGGCCCATTGATTATGACCATTCGCGCTACTTCCATCATATAAAGTTGCACAGAGGTCGGGATAAGGCATGGGCGTCGTTTTCAAAAACCCACATTTAGGATGAATCTACACAGGAGTAAATGATAATCAATATATATTTACATTGGTTGTATCTTAGTAATATCAAATTTAATAAACAAACACACCTTTTTGAATGCATCCCACTCTTCTGTGGTTAAAGTAAAATTCTTTGTTTGGGGATTGTAGATGTTCCCAGTTTTATTTCTCAGATATAAATACCCTAAATACTTCGCTCTCAAATTATCGTAAGCGTTTCTCATTTGTTTTTGAGTTAAATCCAAGTTAAATATTTCCTTGAGAAATTTTCGTAATTTAGCCCAAGACTCTATGTGCATACTACCGCCTCGTCTACCCACTCTGTTGATTTCCTCAAGACATGTATCTAATAAGCACTTTAATTGCTCGTTAGACCATTGCGGTTGACGCATTTGAACAAACTACATATTGAACAAATTGCAACATATTGTAAACAATCAGATTATCATAACAATATATCAAGTTTCGACAAATTCGACTTGTTAAACGGGTCAAATAGAAAAACAACTAATTACACATTTGTATCTTACAATTAAACAAGTAATGACAGTTTTATATATTGCACCGCTTTCCCGAGCTGGCTGGATGATTACTATGGAAGAGTTGGTGAACATTGTTCTGACTCATAGCTCTAAGATGACTTGTGCCTAGGGGTGCAATGAATTCTTTCCTTTTTTTCGGTATGCTCTTCCTTTATTCGCCGCAGGAAGAAATTCCAACTATGCTGCCTTCTAACGATAGGACTGGAATCCGAGCTCCTAGGCAAACGCTTCAACTAAACAACTAATTACACATTTATATTTCCGTAACTTGTTAAACGGGTCAAATAGAAAAACAACTAATTACACATTTGTATCTTGCAATTAAACAAGTAATGACAGTTTTATATATTGCAACTAAACAACTAGTTACACATTTATATTTCCGTAACTTGTTAAACCGGTCAAAACTCTGATTTAGATTTTTACTTGTGTTGTTATCTATACTATCAATTTGATCATATATCTACTGTGTTCTTTTTCTTATCATGATATACTATTCTTATCTCATTTCATGAAGTCAAAGCTCTCAATGAATCTAAATTCTTGAAAATATACATCCCTTAATTTGGTGTCCATCTACTCTACATCTATGGTTGACTTTGACCCATAAATACATCAAATGTGGTCCGGTTCCTCACTGAGATCTTGTCATTCAGTAAAGAACAACCAAACCCTTTTAGTTTATGCAAAACTAGTGATTGAAGAAGCAGAATAGGAGATGATTAATCTTGGTTTAAGAATGTTTATGCTGATTAATTTAGAATATTACTAGCTAATCATGCATCAAGATGTAAGTGAAGAAATCCAGAGGCATGCTAACTATCTGCTCCAGTTTCCAAATTACCAAAACAGTTA
Source organism: Dittrichia graveolens (assembly GCA_038502395.1). Taxonomy (NCBI): domain Eukaryota; kingdom Viridiplantae; phylum Streptophyta; class Magnoliopsida; order Asterales; family Asteraceae; genus Dittrichia; species Dittrichia graveolens. Next base: position 61,363,455 of record JARJIL010000003.1, read on the forward strand.
AAATGTCTTAAAAGACACATAGAGCCAAAAAAAAAGTTGATAAGATCTTGAAATTGGTTAATCTCCCTTGTTCTAGTTTTAAAATTGGAAATATGGGTCTAGCTTGTTGACACTAATCCTATCCTATGCATACCAAACCACCATATACATATATATCATCCTTATGCTACCTCTTACAATTTTATAAATTATAAAACTTGATTGTTTGATCTAAAATAATTAAGAATTTGATAACATATGACCAAGAAATCTAAAGATTTCCCAAACCCAGAGGAAATTTCAATAGAGGCAATTTCAACACACAATAAGAAGACTATCTTCAATATATCGTTACTCAAACACAGCACAAAGGCAATTTCAACACAGATTATGTAGTAAAATGGGGTTCATGAATTGCATGTCCAAGTTTCCAACACAGAGGCATTAAAACACATAGGAAATCTTCAAATAACAGATGAAATTTCAAACAAAAAAAGAGTCAGACAAGAAAACAATCGAATGGTACAAACCCGAATGGTGTCTGATTCGACGAGCTCAAATTAGATACCTGTTGGAAGGATCGTGCTGTAGCAGAGAATGGTGTCTGATTAGCCGACGAGCTCAAATCAGATGCAAAGCCGTCGACTGGTTCAAAGGGTTCGATGAAGGTCCGACTGTGCCACAGGATTTCACAAGGGGAAGGATCGATGATGGAGGGCTTCGAGGAACTCACGGTTCGAGTTTTAGGGCTTTAACAATGGAGGAAGGACCGACGATCGAAGGGCCGACGGCAATGGTGGGAGGATCGCGTTAGGGCTTCATTATGTTCCAAATGTCTACAGGGTTAGAAAGCTTATTTTTATTGCTTCACAGGATAAGCATTTATAAGATGAAAAAAGACCTTTTGTCTACGAAAAAACAAACAATCTTAATTAAAAATGTCTGCCCGCCCGCAGACCTTTTTTAAAATAAGACCTTATTTATAAAAACAAACAAGGCCTTATTCTAGGTTCCGCAATGGAAACACCGTGGTGGTTTTGAAGGTCGGGGTGTGTAACACCGTGGGTCATCTCAGGGTGTGGAGAGTAGAGCAGTTGTGCCATGGGTGATTTCCGGTAGAGGTAGCGGAGTACGTGTAGCTTGGTTTGGCGGTGGAGTAGCGTGATTCACGGTTTGGATTTAGTGATAGTGACAATGACGTTAGCGATGATTTTGTTTTGCTTGGAAAATATGTAAGAGAGATACTTGGTTTGATTGGTGATTTGGGTTGTGAGAGCATCTAGCCGGATGTTGGCGGCAGATGTAACGCCGAAATCTCAAGCCATTTTTTTAAATCACTACAAAAGCATTACTATTAATGATAAACATAAACACCCACAAATATTACACTGTTTACAAAATCACAATACTAATTGTGTTACAAAAGATTTACAAAATATGGTTCGTCTCTATTCAAAACATAGTATCATACTGTTGGTCAAGTTTTCCTTTTCACAAAACCATATCTAAACAGCTGCACTTACCGAACCTATAAAAAAACGGGTTAATAGTGGGGAATTAGCACCAAGCTAAGTAAATGGAAGCTAAACCACAACATCAATCAACATCAATCAACAACAATCAATACAAAAGCATGTAATCACATAAATCCAGAAGACCAGCAGTTCGGTGCAAACCTTTCAACCATTTACAGGTCAAGGCAAAGGTTTACCGATAACCCTTTGCTAATTGGCACAATTAAATCCCTTTCATTACAACACATGCATCGAAAGTTCTACAACTGATCAGCCAATAGCAAACGAGTCTAGCCCAATTTCACGCATAGCTGACTTCCATCATATCATGATACTCATTATCATCCCACGAGCACGTATCGGCCAAATAACACACAAGCAGTTATTTACCATCAATCATCAGACTAAATAGTCCATCAATCATCAATCACATGCAGCACATCAATCATAACCTTTACCATCCATGAGTTAACATCCACTCACCTCGGTTCTCAATCGAAACACTAAGTTATCTAATGTCACCAAGTCTTCTCGTTTCCTTAGAACACCATAACATCGAAATCAGTCTCCGATTCATAAATATATATTCACATATATTTATATCAAGCATAACCATAAGAAACAGGTTAGAATCATATATGAAGCAAACATATAGCATGCAATACGATCGAACAGCAAACAAAAATCCAAAATTGAAAATCCACTGGTCGCGCTGCGACTAGTAATTTGTAACATCGTGACGCAAACTAAGTCGGACCACATATTCCTAGTCGGACCAAGTAAGTTAGATCACCAATTTCAGATGGCCAAATTCGGACCAATCCCGGTCGTGCCGCGACCAAACATCTTGTCGCGCCGCGACACATCGCAAACAATACCTCTTAAGTCATATCACAAGATAATTCGCACAACAAAAGTCGGACCACCCCCGGTCACCTCGCGACCTGTAAAACCATCGTGACGTGACGCCTGAATTTTCACTTCATTATCTTCTTCTCTGTTCTTGTTCCAGCCGACTAACCTTAAATTCAACACATAACCAGAATCTGAATTCAACTAAAATCACTACCAAAACATATACAAACTTCATATATCATGCTAACAATCATTAAAAACACATCTAAACCATTTAAAACATCAAAATCAACAAAACCCATTTATCAAGTTTACTTCAAAACTCCATTAATGGTGTTCTTAGCTTCAAGCATAAAAAACCCAACATAAACATATCAAAACATACTGAATCATAACTATAATCAATGAGAATCACATGTATACCTTAGTTTTGAATTAAGACACACCAAATCAAGAAGCCAAGATTTCAAGTTCTTGGTTTTCTCCAAGTGAAAGAAACACACACAACACACATAAGATAAGTCTAAATGAGGAGGTGGTTTAAAAAGTCTCATGTATATCTACTCACATACACAGTACACGCATGACACAATTATTTACCAAAATTGAGTATCTCAAACATGAGGTGGCAACATATTTAGGATAACTACAATTACGAGTACATTATATTGCTTACTTGCATGCCGTTAATCAAATTAAGCAGTCAATCCCAATCACTTAACATGCAATGAGGTATTATCTACAACCCTCGTTGGAAAACGAATTCGTCTATTTCATAAATTCATACGATATAAAATATTCATTTTAATCACATAAATTTAATAAAATACATAAGCACTTAAACAAATATAATCACTTACCACCAACCCGCTAACGACTAGTCCGGGTTTACTGATGTTACAAATCTCCCCTTCTTAAAAGGATTCTATCCTCGGAATCTCATTTCTTTCAAACAGATGAGGGTATCAACTCTTCATTTCCGCTTCTATCACCCAAGTTAAATCAACACCCAAATTGTGCTTCAATTTAACCTATACCATTGTAATCTGTTTCTTGCGATCACTTTGTGATCTAAGAGTTCAACGGGTTCTTCCACAAGTCTCTTCTTTGAATCAACTTTCAACATATGCACCGGGAGAATCTGACTTTCATCTTCTACTTTACACTTACGTAAATAACAAACATTGAACTGTCATGAATACCTGCTAATTCAGAAGGAAGATCTAGAGTAACCATTTGATCATTCACTATCTTCCGTAAATGGAAAAGACCAATGAAGCAAGGAGCTAACTTCCCGCGTATGCCAAAACGAATAATTTCTTTTCATGGCAATACTTTAAGATAAACCAATTCACCCATCACAAAAGAAACAGGTCGACGATGTGGATCTGCATACATTTTCTGTCTATCTCTGGTAGCTTTCAATTTCTCTCGAGCGATAGCAACTTTATCAACAGTTATCTGAACAATCTCTAGACCAGCATACTGTTTTTCACTTGCCTCTAACCAACATGTCGAAGTACGGTAGCGACGACTGTATAGCATCTCATATAGAGGCATACCAATACTCGACTGATAGGAATTGTTATATGCAACTCAATCAATGGCAAGTGCGAATCCCACGAACCCCTATACTCTAGTACACATGCACGGAACATATCCTCAAGCGTTTGTATGGTTCATTCGGTCTGACTGTTTGTTTGGGGATGTTAAGCAGTACTCAAATTAACCGTGTCCCCAATTCTCTTTATAAATTCTTCAAGAAGTTAGAAACGAATATGGAATCTTTGTCAGAAATAATTGATAAAGGAATACCATGCCTTGAAATAATCTCATCAACATACAGTTGAGCTAATCTGCCAAGAGTTGCCATCTCACTAGTAGCAAGAAAATGGGCACTTTTCATTAGACGATCAACAATCACCCATATCATATCATGATTCCTCTGAGTACGTGAAAGTTTGGTCACAAAAACCATCATGATATGCTCCCACTTCCATTCTGGTATCTCCGGTTGTCTCAAAGATCCATAAGGTTTCTGGTGCTCTACTTTGACTTGTGCGCAAATTTGACATAATTCCGCCAATTGTGCAATATCTGCTTTCATTATAGGCCACCAATACAGTATCTTAAGATCATTATACATTTTAGTACTTCCAGGATGTACTGACAATCTAGACTTGTGAGCCTCTGCTAAAATCAAATTCCCAAGCTCTACATACAATGACACTCAAACATGAGACTTGTAAGTCTTTAATTGTAACATCCTCGAAGTGGACCTAAACATGTATGAATCCGGTACGCTCAAAATTCGAATTAAATAATTAGGGTTTAGTTTTTGAAAGTGTATCAAAGTTGTCACTTTTTACTATTGTATCTACCCAACTTCAAAAACTACCATTTAACTTATCGAAGTCTCAAAAACTACCGTTTAGTGTATCGTTACCTGTGATAGCAAGTTACACATGACGTGGCACGGTTATGGGTTATATGGCTGCTATCATGGCAGGTGACATGGCTTTTTTTGTTTAATAATAATAATGCCTAGATTTGTTTTGAACTTTCAAAGCTTCAAATCTTGTGTGTTTCTCTTCGATGGATGTTTTAGTTGGCACAACCACCACCACCACCACCGACTTCCGACAGCACCACCACCATCAACTTCTGGAAGTACCACCACCATCGACTTCCGGCGGTACCACCACTATCGACTTCCAGTAGTACCACTGCCACCCATTTCTGATGCGATTTTGCGATTTCAAACAGAGGGTTTTAGATGCGGTTTCAAAGACTAGAGGACATGACAACGTCGAGAATGAAAACGAAGTTTTAAAGGTGCGATTCATTTATGGGTTTTCCATCTGAAGGTGCGATTTTCATTTATGGGTTTTCGTTTAATGGTGCGGTTTCTACCCCCATCGACTCGTGTTAAATCTATCAAAGTAAGTTTCGATTATGGTACAAGGATTCCATCGATTCATGTGTTTGATTATCAACCTCAGATTTGTGTTCGGTTATAGGGTTCTTATTAGTAGAAAAAATGAGGCTTCAATGAATTCTAGATCTGTGTTTGATTCATGATTTTGTTTTCATCTTGATGATTGAATGGCGATTTAGGTTGATCAATCTTGTCTAGGATGAGGGTTTCAATTTGGAACATTGATTTCATCAACTTTGGTTAATCATTCTTGTGTGTTCATTGAAGGATTCATTGTGTTCATATTTTTTCTCTGATCTTCATATGTTTATCCATCTAATTTTTCATTTTTTTTATTTTTTAAAATAATACTGATGTGGCATGGAGAATTAAAAAAATTAAAAATATGACTGGTTACCTGTTGAAGAGGTAACCAACTACATTAAATGGTAGTTTTAGAAAGTTGGATACATTAAATGGTAGTTTTTGAAGTTAGGTATATATAATAGTAAAAAGTGACAACTTCGATACACTTTTGGATACTAAACCCAAATAATTAATGAGAGAGTTTTTATTTAATTAATTTCATATGGAATTATTATGAAAATGATAATGAAATGGAGTTATGAAAATAATAATAATTATAGATAAAAATAATAACATATCGAACGGTTTTAAACGAGTATTCCAAATATATCCCCGTTAGTTGAAATGGGTAAACGAAAGTCGAGTTGTAAGTAAAAGGGGAAACTAATACCCACTTATGGATATTATTAACCTCAAAGTCGGTCTAGCACACCCACACACATACGTACAAACACATCTCACTATTCTTTGTGCATTGTTCTTTGGTACTTTGAAGAAGAAGATCAAGAAGACTATCAAGCTCCAATCTTTGCTGCAAATCCAAGTCTAGAATATGTTCTTGAGTTCATCATCTTCTTCCTCATCCTTCTTGTAAGCTTCATCTACTTGTGTTCTTCATTCTTGAACTTTAGGTTTCAATGGGTATGTTTGATTTAGCAATCAAAAACTGATATTGATGATCCAAATCAGTTCTTACCTCATTTCTAAGTGCTTAGGAATCATATTCATGGATTAAAGTAGTGTTCTTGATTGAGTTTTGAGATTTGCTGAAACGGGTCAAAATGGTCAAAAACGGGTCAAACTGAAATTGACCTTCAAGAACTGAATTTTATTGTTTAGTTTGTTCCTATAACCCATAAGGATGGACTAGAACTCAACAATTGGATTAGAAGTGTTGGTTTTGCGCAAATTCATTAAATTGCTCAAAAATGGTAAGAAAATGGAAAATGCTATCAAACCTTGACTTTAATTGATTTGGTCAGTTCCTATAGCTTCAATATATCATATTAAGTAGAAATAATGTATTGGAAGTGTTAGAATTGATGTATTTCAAGAATTTGCCAAAATGGACACTTTTTTTTGTCAATTTAAGTTGGATTTTTGTATGAATTAATTGGATAGGTGTTTTGGATGTTAGAAAGTTCCTACATGTGTTAAATGATGTTAGGAATCACTGAAATATGACCAAAGTTGAATTGGTATTGATTTGGGATGAAATGGCACTATTGTGCAAAAACAGCATTTGTGCACTGCAGCAGGGGAAGCAACGCGTCCGGCCAGTTTTAGCCCAAGTGCTGTTTTTCGTAGTTCTTTCACGTGTTGGTGTTTGGCCTATTATTATAAGTTAGTAAATAGATCGATAACACCATGAGAGCATTGTTTCAAGTATCTTAGTTGTTCTTTGCGCGTTTGAATGACTAAAATGTAAGCAATGGTGTTATAGGTGAGACCGGCGATCCGGAAGAGCTAGAGCACTACATTTGTTTATTGTAGCTCATCAGGTGAGTGCCGCATAGCATTTGAATTAATATACCTATATCATATATTAACAAACATATGAAATACGTAAACAAAAGGTAGAATTCCTTATTGCATGCACAAGTAGCCTGTTGCTATGATATGTTATGCATAACTTGTTGATACAATATGATATGCACTTGACTAAGTGTATGTTATGATTCATGATGATGATATATGATTATATGTGCGCAATGAGATCCGATTGGATCAGTTATGTGTTTGTGAACGGATCCAGACTTGGGGCTGATTAGTCCATTATCGGGGCTAGTGATGGACTGGGATTGCTTTGAGGCCTGCAGGTCAGTGATAGCGTCAGTAGTACCTCGGTAGGTATTTAGGGTCTTGCAATCCCAATGCTCATCAAATAGTTGGGGATTAGCTTCCTGTTGTACCTAGAGGAATCGATTGATTCGAGAACGCAATGGTGCACCGCTTCACAACTCACCCACCGGCGCGGTTGATGTGTCTAGTACACCAGTTTGGTGTATTGAGCCGGGCTAGCTACCGTGCGAGATATATTACCTTCTGACTACGCCAGCTCATCGTGAGATGCTAGGATAGCACTGTTTGATCATGATTGATGATATGTGATATTCTTATGTTGATTATTATGCTATCCTGTATTTACTAGCTCTTATACCTAACACATACTATCCCCTGTATGTGTAGGTGATCCTAAGAATTGAGAGCTCGGGTGCCTGCGGGTTTTTATGTATTTGGGAGGACCACTTTGTTAACACTTTGTATGATATTGTGTTTGTTTTTACTACCCTGATTATGGTCGGCCAATTGGCAACTGTAACACCAACGTTTGTAATGTGGTTAATTTTGATTGTATATAAATTGCCACATATTTTCTTCCGCTGTTTGATTTAAGTTTAAAACCAGGTGTAAATGTTTTGCTTACAGATAAACCCACACAGTTTGGAAACTTGAAATATGGTTTTAAAAAGAAAAATATGGTTCTCAAAAGCACGGTGTTACCTTAATCCACATGAATTATTAACCAATTCCTCTTTTCTCTTCTCATAACCACTAACTTCATGTTCTCATCTTTCAAAGCTTATAATCGAGAAGATTACAATTTATCCACTAAGTTAGACACAATTTCAATTCGCATGAATCGAATATTATAATTAGCTCCTTTGTGGATCAACGCATCTGTTACTACATTAACTTTCTCTAGGTGATAACAAATTTCGCAATTATAGTCTTTGATTAATTCCAACCACTATCTCGCCACATGTTCAACTCTTTCTGTGTAAACACTTACTTCAAATTCTTATGATCAATACATACTAAGCATTTAGTACTATATAGATAATGTCTCCTGAGTGTTAACGCAAATACAACAGCTGTAAATTACAAGTCATGGTTCGGATAATTATTTCTCATATGATTTCAACTAACGTGAGGCATAAACAATCACCCTGTCATGATACATCAAAAGAAAATCCAAACTAGCAATTGAAGCATCGCAATACATTATGAAATCATCAGACCCACTAGGTAGTGTAAAAATAAAAGCTTGATACAATAATTGCTTTAGAATTTGAAATACCACTTTTTGGTCATCATTCCATCAAAATTGAACTTGTTTACTCGTTAGCTTTGTCAATAGACTCGCAATCTAAAATACATCTTTATCAAAAACTTTTCTGGGTATTCTGAAACCACTCAAATATTAGAAACAATTTGCTTTTTCTCTTTGTTCTTCCTTACACAAGTTTGAATACACACACACAGAATGAGAAGACAGGTCTTCATACTGAAGTAAATATGGAGTCTGCTGTGTTTTAATGTATATTCAAATACAGTACACTACAGAACATGTAGTTTAATTAATCTAAAAACAACTTCTTATGGTATTTAATACCTGCTCAACCAATACATACTTGACACAACTTCAAATCTAGATATAGGCATCAAAAGAAAAGAATCTGGAAAACATTTACTATCAACTACCTCTACTTCTAGGAAAGCGGTCATCAAAAGTAGTCATAATTAACTTATCACAGAAAGCCACAGAAATAAAAGAGCGATTATCCTGTAAGCCTTTTAGGTCGTTGCTAATAGGCACTTTGGATTGACCCTTAGATTTAAAGAGTTTTTTTAATCAACCTTTGGTGTGGCAGACTTGGAAACAATGTGAACATCATTCCCTTTAGTCTTAGTTTCTTCATTGAAAAAGATTTAAGTACTTCAGTATTAACCCAGTGTTTAGTGGATGAGCTATGATCAGCTAACAGGTCGTCAGTTGAGCATTTATCATTTTCTAACATATCAGTTAATATAGAGGTATTAGCTAATGATTCTGCAGATTGCTTAGTACTAAGATTTAAGTCATCTGGTTTCAAGATCTGACAACATAGTGTCATTTTGGTCTCAACACATGATTCCTTTCCTTTACTCACATCATTTGACTTTATATTTTTAGTATTCTTGCATTCTGTTATCACAACAGAAGTTGAATCAGCTTTAGGAGTGATTAAATCTTTCACATGAGAACTTTAACTTTTGAGAAATTTATTGGTAAACACACTTTTGCCTTTAACAACTTTGTGAAATGTTTCCGGCAAAATGTCAGCTTTATCTAAAATATTTAGGTTCTTAGTAGAATCAACATAGTTAGTAGCTTTAGAGTAATTTCCACCAATAACAGCCTGAACTTGTGTAGGAATTTGCTCATTAACACACTGAGTGGATTTTTCAACAGATACACACCTAGATGACAAGACTTAACTATCTTTTGAAGGTCATTGAACTTTTTGGTTGTTTCATTAGTTTCTTTTGCAAAGATCCCATTAATTATCTTTTGATTAGCTAATTCATCCTTTAAAATTATCATATGTTTAAGTTCATCTTTAAGAGTTAATTTCTCCTTAAGTGATTCTATTTCTATTTTTAGCTTCTTTTCTCTTTGAATAGCAGACTGGAAATCAATACACAAGTAATCAAACATATCATTCTTCTCATTATCATTGTAGTTAATAAATTTGTCAACCTGGTACATTGAAGAAGGATCCTTGTTGGTAGCAGTACAGGCTTTGACAGCCTTTTTCATGTCCTTATCAAAGGAACTATCACCACCTGTGTTGGCCATCAAGCATAACTGAGTAATGATCAATTCATCTTTATCTGATGAGAGGTCCTCCTCAACCCAGTCTTCTTCTTCTTCTACCATCAACACACGACTCTGAGCCTTCTCCTTTTCTTGTTAAGAACAACAACAAGAAGCTTTTTGTATTTAGCTTCATAGTCCACCTTGCTCTCCTGCTTTGGAACCGCTTTAGGACCATTGTTACTTTTAGATTTATAGTCACTGGCTATGTGTCTAACCTTACCACATTTTTAACGATCTACTGTAGAGGCATCAAAAGTTGATTTGAACTTGGAAAACTTTGATGGCCTCTTGCTGAACATTTTCACACGCTTTCCCTTGTTGAAAGGTTTGAACTTACGAACTATCATGGCAGCTTTCTCAAAGATTGCCTCCAGAACTTCCAGACTTCTTTCTTCATCACCAATCTCTTCTTCATCTTCTCCAGCACTCTCTACATCTTCCTCCTCTTCATCTGAATCAGATTCAACAACAACAAAGCTTCTTATCCTAGTATCCCTAGATACCAGGGCAGTTGGTAAAGCTTTTACCACCTCCTTCATCTCCGTAGAGGATAACTTCCTTTGCTTGACCAATTGCTCATGGTTTACAAGTTACCATAGAGAGCAACCAGAGACATCCCTTTTATCTTTTCACCATGCCTTAGTATTGTGACAAAGTGATCCCATGTTTCAGGGAGGGAGTCCAGAAACTTATTCACCAAGACAAAGTTTCTCTTGGTTATGTCTGCCCTTTTCAAGTCATTTACTAGGCAGTTGAACTTGGTGTATGTCTGAGTAAGACTCTCACCTTTAAGAGCAAAAAAGAATTCATACTCTCTGTTAAGGAGGAGTTTCTTGTTCTCCTTAAATTCTTCAGTCTCTTCGTATGCAACATTAAGTGTATCTAACATCCCTTTTGTAGAAGTGCAATTAAGTACTTGATGATAGATTTCATTTGGTAGTGTAGAGACAAGAGCTAATCTAGCCTTAACATCAAGGCTAGCCAACCTCTTATCTTCATCAGAGCACATATGCATTGGCTTGGTTATGATTCATTCGGTTGTGGAGGTTTGACCATCTGAATAAGATGGTATAGATAGAACAGACGTAGGAACATAAGGACTCTCAGTGACTATTTGTAGCATTTGAATGTCAAGGGTGGACAGGAAGAGTTGTGCTATACTTTTCCACATGCATAAGTTTTCACCATCAAACATTGGACATCTTGTAAGAGATCCAGTATTTGGCATGTTCATTGTATTAGATGATGAGGCCATATTGATAAGGGTAGAAGCAGTTGTAGAGTAACCAAAACAGATCTAGATATTGATTATCTAACCTGCTCTGATACCAATTGTTAGTCCTAGATTGGATACGTAACAATGAATGTGTAGAGAAGAAGGGGTTGAATACAAACTCTAGCTTTAAAAAAATTTAGACACACATTTATACTTTTATATAATTCTTATTGATGGTGAATCAAGAATTACATGTACTAGAAGCGGAAATTCTAAGTACAATAAAAGGTGGCAACAATTTGTCTAACACATAGACAAGCTAATTCCAAAACAACTAATGTTTAAGAATGTTCAACACATGAACGAGTTTGATTCTACACAAATGCTATAACGCCCCAAATTTTCAAAATTTAAAATAAAGATTTAAACAAAAGCCCTCTTGGCCACCCACGACCTTGGCTTTTTAGAGAATCCCGCTCCTGTCTCGAAGGACTTGTAGCTCGGCAGTCCATCGGGTGGGTTTTTTTATCCATCCAGTTTCGAGTGTATTTGGCTAAAACAGAATTTGATAAGCTAATGGAAACAAACAAAGTATTTTTGAACCCTCTGGTTCATACAAAAGGTAATACACCCACAACCCATGTCAAAAACAGTTTCCAATAAGCTTACTGTCAGCAGAAGTAATTAAAACATTTCATTTAAACCCTTGGATTTGTATAAAAGAGATATGCTCACATTTAAATAAAAACTACTATCCGAAACACAAATAGGAGCGCTATTGTTTCAAATCACTTTTTAAACAGCCAACAGTCAAACCAGGGCCTTGCCTTGGTGCTAACACAACCTGCAAAACAACAATAAGCAGTATCTGCTAAGCTACAAGAACTTAGTGACAAAGCTAAATTGTAAATCATATAAGCATGCACATACACATATACGAATGCTGTCATAGTTCTTATGGATACAATACTACACCATCTTAGCATCCGCCAAGAAGGCTAAAATGCTGCTTGTAGCCCCTACTGCACGAAGTAGCATGCTACCCTCACGGTGATCCGAAGATCGATAATACACATTGCAATTCATCACACATCCCACATATATGAATCAGAGTTTAGAAAACTCACCTCGGCAATTAATACCACACAGAGTTATGCCAGATATACTTAGAACACGTCAAACAGTAACTCTTACAGATATGTAATCATGGTATTAATCATATAATCAAACTCAGCACTTAATAAAATGAACAGGGGCAAGGCACACCCGTACCCCCTAGAGGCACGTTCGTGCCTCATAGCCCAGGCCCAGACAAAAGCTCCTAACAAGCATGTGCGTACCGGGCAAAAAGCATGCCCATACCATACATACGTACGCCCGGACCTCGTGAACAGAGGCGGCCACGGCCGCTAGGCATGGCGTAAGCCTCAAAGGCACGCCCGTGCCCACTTCCAGCACCAGTTCGCCGACTGTCTGCTGTAACTCCGGCCAAAACATCAGAAACACTCAATCTAAGTTCATAAAAACGCTATTGGGAAACAACTTCTAAGCAATAAACAACAATCATAACATCACTAAATCCTTGATTCACCATGAATGAACTTAAAACCCATAAAAACTTCACGAACATGGCTAACAATCTTACCTCAAGCTTGTATGAATGATATGACCAATTGTTACCACTTGATTCTAGCTGTTCTTGATTAAAATCCAGAAAAGAAACTTGGCCGGAACTTGTCTACGTGAACTTGTTTTTAACAACCGAAGACTTTGACTCTCAAAAGTCAAAGTTGGCTATATATATATATATATAAAACTTTGGGAATTGACACAAATGGTCCCTCAGCTTTTCTAGTTTTAAAATGACAACTTTAACCCCTCAAGTTTATAAACACCTCCTAATCTTAATTAGGAAATCACTAAAACTTTAACACTTGATTATTTATTAATTTATGAAATTTCAAACTTCGGGTGTTACAACTCTCTCCCACTTGAAATGGATTTCGTCCTCGAAATCAATTGCTGGAGCATTCTAGATAGCTACATGTTATCTCTTTCTCAGGTTTCTCAGTATAATTCAACCACCTTTGAATTTCTACTAGACTTAACTAGCCAATCCATTATTGCCAATACTAATATTTCCAATAGTATAAACACATATGCAGACTCGTCTACTCAACAATTTCTGAGATATGACTCGTGACAAATACTCTGGTGACTCTTAGTCTACACGTAACCTTTTCCATATAAGCAATAACTCTAAATGGTCCAATCAACATCGGACCTAATTTCTACTTTATTTTGAATTTATTATTGCTCTTTTATAATGACATTTTAATATAACATAGTTTTCCCACTTGTCACTCATCAACGTTATACGATTATTTGTATAGCTCTTTTATCAGTTTAGGCTATTAACATGTTTCCCATTTAATAAATTGTTTTGTTATTCACTGTACCACCTCATTATTATTCATTTCTTTCTGGTCATGAGGTTTGACCTCTCTTACCACATAATATGCCGTACGGCGACATCCCGATACTGGAAAATAATTGGTATAGTATAAAATTTTTTGTTAACAATAATTAAAACTTCACTTTCTTTCAAATTATAACATACACATGTATCACTTACTTTCAATTGATCGAATTATTCTCTCGCTTACTCATATGATAAAACATGTTTCTCTTCTCTTCATAAAATCCTTTTCAAAATTTGGACTAAATCAGTTTTCTGTTATAATGAAAACAGGGACACATAACCAAAAATAATTTCTTTACATAAACATCAACTAACGTTAGAGAAATAAAATTTTCTTGATGGAACTTAAATGTATATATATTCTTCTTATAACCACTCATATCATTTGATATTCATCCTTCATTTTCAAAATTTGCAACACCTTTGCCACATATTTGGCTACCTCTGGCTACATAACTAGCCACCAATATTTCACTTTTAACTTTTTATACCTCTTAATTTCTTTAGATGAATTCAGAATTTTAATTCTGTATGTTCCGCTCACAAAGCTTTAGCTAGCTTTCCACTATTAGGTGTATGTATTCAATTATAATACTTTAATAATTCATAATTATCCCCGTTAGGGTTAATTGCATGTTCCTCGATCCGCTTTTGCCGTGGTTTTCATATTTACTATTTCAATTGTGTATTACATATTATAATAGTTAAGGAGATAATTTTGATCTTCCTCAAAGATTCATTTCTTTAATTCAACTCTGCTGAGAAATTACATTTTCAAGAATAATTATTCTTTAACTCTTCCCGCTCTTTCTTGAGCAATAAATTTACTCTCATTATCATAATTGATAAAACATTTATCGTGCTCAATTATCAACACCTGAACTTTTGTTCAAATTCATATACTCCACCTCATACCTAGGCCAAGGCCCATAGATTTTAAAACTTTCACATTACTTTCATCATGTTCTTTTGGTATTACTGTTGAATTATTTCTGATAATAAACACGTAAGTGACTCATCATTATATTTTACTTCAATTAGTATGATTAATTTATCAACATTTTATCCATTACTCACTCAAATTTTCTCTGTAATAATATAAGTCACTGCCACATCTTTTATTTAATCAGAGACTGTAATCTCTTTTATTTACTCTTTACTCATTTTACCAATCATTCAACATTACATATTGTGGCTTTAAATTTCTCTTCCAACTCAATGTTATGCAATTTCTTCGTTTAATTCTGTAACTTTTATCAATACTCATTTCTACCACGATCACGGTGATCAATATGAAATGTTTTAATATAATTAATCATTACAAATCTTTTCACACTACTCTCCCACTTGGGGTTAACTCATAATATAAATACAAAATACTCATCACCCGTACTTCAACCAATAACACAAAATCTTACTTGATTATGCCTCCTTCGACTTTTTATTATATCTAAGAAAAGTACATACCAGTTCTATATAATTTACATATATTTTAAAGTAACCTAACACTCTATCTACTTATTTATTCAACCTTTTTAACTTACCGACATTTTAACTAGTTAGGATATTCAAAAGATTCGTGCCCATACCGAGCACAATCATAGCAAAACCTTCCTAAGGATAAGCAATCCTTATAATTATGTCCTACTTCTCCACACTTATAATAACCTTTGGTCTTATGTTTATACTGACCAGTATGGTTCTTATCACAAGTTTCGCATGCTAATCTTCTACGCGATCCCTTAACCTTAATCTCTACTTTATCCTTTTTCATCTCATTAATCATTTCATCCTTCAGTATATGAAATTCTTTTCGGACTACATTTCTTATCTCATTCCTCATTTCCGTCATAATAGATGGCATAACTGTCTTAACACATTTTCCAAACTCATCCGCCATGACACTCCTGAGGTGTCCGGTAGGTATGGCTCCATGCCTTTCCCCATAAAGGGAAATATAATCTTCAACTTCTCCTATGGTAATCATATCAGGAGACTGGTATATTATGTTATACATGCCCACACGTTTTTATGTTCTTTTCAATTTCATACCCCTTTCTCATTATACATAATATTCTTGATATTACATTACTCATCTGGTAACTCAATTCGTCTTTATTCCATAACCATTCTCCATAACCATGATTTCTATAATACCTTCCTCATAACCATGATTTCTTGTTCTGTTTATATAATACTTTCCACAATAATATATTTTAACCTGAGGTGTCTGGTAGGTATGACTCCATGCCTTTCCCTATAAATGAAAATATAATCTTCAACTTCTGCTATGGTAATCATATCAGGATTTTCCTCATTGCTTACTTCATTCTCTGTCCTAGGATTCGTATTTGGATCCATTGCACCGAAACAAAACAATTCTTGGTCATTCATAATATCAATCACACCTCTCATCATTTAATCTTGTCTTTATTTCACAAACGCTCTACTCTTTTACCGCCTTTGAATAATATTATAGATTCATATCAACTTATATCTCTTTCCACTTTTTGGTTAACTTGCTTCTCATAGTTCTCATAATAATTTCACATACATGGCATCTGTACATTTGGCTTTATTATCACTTTTACCAACACATCGTATATTACATTATCTTTTGAAACATAAAGTTTCAATAATTATTATACCTTCACAATCTTACTATTCATTTTCATCTTATAATCTCACACATCATTACTTGCATTTGGCCAATCCATTGAAACTGGTATATTATCTTATAGATGCCCACACTCCCCCGTTTTGATGTTCTTTTCAATTTCATACCCCTTTTTCGTTATACATATTATTCTTGATATTAGATTACTCATCTTGTAACTTAATTCGTCTTTAAGGCTCACGTTGTGACTGAGGGGGTGTAATAGTAATTATATGTGTATATATCTCCTAGTTTTAGAAGATTGTATTTCCTTGTATATAGATTAGGTCTTCTATATATATTCTTGTATTTGTCTTGGTTAATTCTCAATGAAAATTATTGATTCCAATAAATAAAATAGTACGAGATACTATAAACTATGTGGTGTGTTAAAATATGTTATTGTGGAAAGTATTATATAAACAGAACAAGAAATCATGGTTATGAGGAAGGTATTATAGAAATCATGATTTCTTGTTCTGTTTATATAATACTTTCCACAATAATATATTTTATCACACCACATAGTTTATAGTATCTCGTACTATTTTATTTATTGGAATCAATAATTTCCATTGAGAATTAACCAAGACAAATACAAGAATATATATAGAAGACCTAATCTATATACAAGGAAATACAATCTTCTAAAACTAGGAGATATATACACATATAATTACTATTACACCCCCTGAGTCACAACGTGAGCCTTGAAGACGTTCAGACTGTCTCGGAAACTGAGAAATAGCGGTTTAGACACGCCCTTAATAAAGATGTCCGTGAACTGATGTGAAGAGGGAACATGAAGGACCCGTACTTTCCCGATACGAACCTTTTCCCGTACGAAATGAATATCAAGCTCGACATGTTTGGTTCGTTGGTGTTGACGGGATTGCCCGTAAGATAAATAGCAGACACATTGTCACAAAAAACCACAGTTGCATGCTTGATTGGTCGTTGTAGTTCAAGAAGCAAATTCCGGATAAAAGTTGTTTCGGCTACCGCGTTTGCAACAGCCCGATACTCGGCTTCTGCAGTAGATCGTGAGATAGTGGGTTGGCACTTAGAAGACCAAGAGATAAGGGTATCACCAAGAAATACACAAAATCCGGATGTGGATTTGCGAGAGTCCGGGAAACCTACCCAATCAGCGTCTGAATATGCCATTAATGTATGAGATCGGGAAGGTGACAGTCGAAGCCCGTGATCAACGGTTCCCTTGATGTAGCATAGGACTCTCTTAAGAAAATTAAGATGTGGTTCGTGTGGGGCGTGCATGAATAAACAAATCTGTTGAGCAGCGTAACAAATGTCCGGTCTTGTAATAGTCAAGTATTGAAGAGCCCCGGCCAATTGTCTATAAAGCTGCGGATCCGCTACTAACTCTCCCTGTGAAGCACTCAATTTATCCGCGGTATCAAGCGGGGTTGTTATAGAGTTACATGAGGACATTTTGGCATGGGAGAGTATCTCCTTTGCATATTGAGACTGTGATAAGAATAAACCAGGTTTGTCGCGTGTAACGGTTATGCCAAGAAAGTGATGTAACGGCCCCAAATCAGCCATGGCAAACTCATTCGACAATGTGTGAGAGATGGTATGTAGCAAGGAGGTGTTAGAAGCAGTTAAGATAATGTCATCCACGTATAATAAAAGGTATGCTATATCCTTACCACGGTTCAAGATGAATAATGATGTGTCACACTTGCTACTAGTCTACCCTTTTGTGAGTAAAAAGGATGCGAACCTTTGGTACCACGCTCGAGGTGCCTGTTTCAAGTCGTAAAGGGACTTCCGTAATCAGCACACATGATGAGGTCGAGCACGGTCTACAAAGCCTGGTCGTTGATGCATGAACACTGTTTCAGTTAAGTTTCCATGAAGAAACGCGTTTTTCACGTCTAGTTGATGTATTGGCCAAGACTGTGAGACCGAGAGGCTAAGTACCGTGTGAATGGTGGTTGGTTTAACCATGGGGCTGAATGTTTTATTACAATCTATGCCCACTTGTAGAGTTTTGCCAATTACCACAAGTCGGGCTTTGTATCTTTGAAGAGATGCATCCGAATTAAATTTGTGGTGAAAAAGCCACATGCAACGAATAACAAGAGCCTCAGCTGGTCGTCATACAAGTTCCAATGTTTCATTAGCCTGTAACGCCCTATATTCGTCGTTCATGGCTTCATTCCAGTTTGGATCCAGAAGGGCATCTTTTGGAGATTTGGGAAGAGGAGAGTGAGGTTGTTTTGAGGAGACATGGAGATTTAGAATGGATTGAGGTTTGAAAATGCCATGTTGAGATCTGGTAGTCATGTGGTGTGTGGGGGCGTTTTGGTTGGTGGGTGGTGTAGGTGGCGATGGTGGAGGGGGTTGCGTTTGGGTTGAGGGTGGTGGTGGCGGTGGGGGTGGCGATGGCGGTGGGGTGGGGTGGCGATGGTTGCGATGGGGTGGACGGTGGCGATGGAGGCGTTAGGGGTGAAGGTGGGGGTGTAGGGGCGGTGTGAATGTCCTCAAATAACTGAGGAGGGAAGGGATCGAGAAAAGAGTAGGCGGAAGCGTCTGGCAAAAGGAAAGACCGATTCGTCGAATGTGACGTCTCGGGAGATTATAACTTTGCCGGTGGAGGGATCGAGGCATCGGTAGCCGCGGAATTAGGTTTGATATCCAAGGAAAACACAACGTGTGGATCGAGTGGCTAATTTGTGAGGTCGTTTAGCTATTTGATTTTGGTAGCAAGCGCGCCCGAACAAACGCAAGTGGTTATAGGAGGGGTTTCGAAGGAATAAGGTAGCGGTAGGAGATTGATTGTGAAGAGTTTTAGTGGGTAGAATATTATGGAGGTAAGTGGATGTGTGAAGGGCTTCGACCAAATAGGATGGTGGCACAGAGGCGTGAAATAGGAGGGCAAGAACGATTTCATTTAGTCGCCGTATCATTCATTCCGCCTTGCCATTTTGTGGTGAGGTTTGGGGGCATGAAAACCGGAAGGAAAGACCAACAGATTTGGCAAAGTTGTGAAATTCTGTGTTGTCAAATTCTTTCCCTAAATCACATTGGAAGGATTTAATGGAAATGCCAAATTATTGTTTTAACGAATTGATGAAATTGTTTAAACTTGGCGAAAGTTTCAGATTTTGTTTTTAGAGGGTACACCCATACGAATTGTGTAAAGTTATCGATAAGCACAAGATAATAGTTATAGCCACTTTTGCTCAAAATAGGAGAAGTCCACAAGTCACTATGAACAATATCAAATGGAAGAAAGTACGAGAATTGGAATCATTAAATGGTAAACGGGTATGTTTACTTATTTCACATGAATTGCATAAATGGGAGCTAGGCTCCTTACAAGAAAAAAAATTTAGAACAAAGATGAGTTAAGGTAGAGCCGTCCAGATGACCCAAACGGTTGTGCCATAGAGTTGGAGATATGGTAGCGAAGCAGGCGGGAGATGTAGGAGTGTTGTTGGTGACTTTGAGTGGGTAGAGATCACCCGAACTGTTCCTCCTCATAAGTGTTTCCCATCCTTGAGATCCTTAATAGAAAAATCGTGAGGGTCAAATTCAATAGAGACAAAGTTGTCTTTCGTAAATTGACGGATAGAGATAAGATTTTTAATGATGTGTGGTGCGTGGAGTATGTTTGAAAGATGAAGGGTGCGATTGCCAATAGGGATTGGGGATGAACCGAATCTTACCACTGGAATGCTAGAGTCATTACCAACAAAAATAGAACGAACAGAACTAAGATTCATAGGTAAAGATATCATACCAGAGTCAGCAGTGAGATGCGAGGAAGCCCCGGTGTCCATGTACCAAGACTGATCAGATGGAGAGTTAAGACTCATGGCTTGAAACGCCTAGCCTAAGTCGGATGGTTGAAGGGCGTTGTAACCGGTGATGTGAGCTTGACCGGTGGTGGGTGGAGGTGGCGCTGCTGTGGCTTGGCGAGGTTGAGTGCCCGCCTGTTGGTTCCACGGGTTCCATGGAGGAGCATTCCACGGGTAGGTTGGATATGGGCACGGAGGGAGTTGCCATTGTGGTGGCCAAGGAGACCATGGTTGATTGCGAGTTGGACCCGGGGTACGGTTGTTGTTGTTGTTGCCACGACCCCGACCCCTACCATTGGTGTTGCGATTGTTACGGCGGGGCTGTTGAGATCGATTCACAGGAGGTGAATGATGTGGGTGGTCTGGTTTAAGGTCGGTGGATGGTGGGGTAATGAGAACCATAGGTGGGGTAGGGTTATCTTCGCAACCGGATCTCCGGTGTTGTTCAAGTTCGAGCATACTCTGGGCCGTCTCGAAAAAAGGGAGAGTTTTATGCATGTAAGATGCCACCGTGTCAAGCTCACTTGGTAACCCGCAAACAGGTTGGAGAACGAGGCGCTGCTCATTAACACTAGCGTCCACATCCTTCAATTGACTTGCCAACTCCCGTAGTCGTTGACAGTAGACATGAAGGGAAGACATTGACTCGAGTTTAAGGTTATTAAATTCGTGTTCAAGGGTGGCAGTGAACACGAATCCATGCATCATATGCGGTTGATTCATCTTCGAGAACTAGAGCAAGGAGATCATCGGATAACGTACCATAAATCCATTGAAGCACAAGAGCATCAATTTCCGCCCAGTAGGCGTAGGTGGCGTAAGTCCGCTCGGGTGGTGGGGTGCCATCAATGTGATCCAAAACTTTGTAGCCGCGTGCATGTAGTTGAAAGAGCTTAACCCAAGCGGAGTAGGTAACCTTCGTGCCATACAAGACGCGGACTTTATGCTGAATATTGGAGACGGTATACACCGGATGAAGCTTGACATCCGATGAAGAAGATGCACCGGTCATTGTGATGTGGAGAAAAGAAAAAAAAATTAGGGTAAAGAAGGAGGGAGACGGCGGTCGTAACAGCCAAGAAGGGGAGGAAGGTTTTAGGCTCTTGATACCATATTGGAATCAATAATTTCCATTGAGAATTAACCAAGACAAATACAAGAATATGTTGGATATATGCCTATTGATACACGTATATTTGGATCACTGCCGATGAGGCACGGGCCTATTGGGTCACACAGCAAGTGTTGAATCCCACGGCACAAATCAAGAGAGAGTAAATTTGTATAATTAGGGTTTCTGTCGACCTTCACGGGCCCTCACGGGTCGTGAAGAGGTCGTGACGTGAAGAGGTTCACGAGGCTTCATGGGCCGGTCGGGGATCGTGAGGGTGATGCCATCATAACTTCCTCACGGGTTGTGAGAGCCCGTAAAGGCAAAAGTCAAAGTGACACTTTTATATTATTGGACCTTTTGTTTGGTCCAATGAGAGCATGCCATTATGGCCGACCCTGGTGCCACCTGAACTTCCATCCAACTTATAAAAACCCCACTCTTCTCTCTTAGATGGACCTTTTGCCAATTTGAAGAACACACACATAAAGTAGAGCTTAGTAGTTGTCTTAGAAGCTTTGAGTTGTTTGTGTTGGTCATTGCAAGAGTTCACCTGCTGTTCTTGGGACATTGTTCACGTGAGTGCAAGCATTGTGTCTCAAGCTTTAGCAAAGGCGATTCAGGAAGAGCTTGGTGTGGATATCAATAGAGGAACTCGTCTTGGAGTTCAAATATTGCATCTACAACATCACAACCACCATAGACATCAAGGGTATGGTCTCGTTTTCTGATTTCCTTTGTTCTTCTTGTTGCTATCATGTTTTGTAGCTAGATCCCACAAAGTGTTTCTTGTGCAAGTGTTTTGTAAACCCGAAATAAACTTGTTTTTACTTCATGCTTCCGTTGTGCTTGGGTTTTTGTTGAGCATGAGAAACCCTCCGAATATATATAGAAGACCTAATCTATATACAAGGAAATACAATCTTCTAAAACTAGGAGATATATACACATATAATTACTATTATTATTCATACTCAAATCTAGTCTTAGTCAAGCCCCGAATCATTTTTCCTTCTTATTAAGGAAATACAACCTCAAAATGGGCCTAGTCGTGTTCAAATCTGGTACGTCTAGAATTCCTATTAAATATTGAATAAAAAGGGATTAAATATATATAATTGATT
This sequence comes from Dittrichia graveolens, assembly GCA_038502395.1. Taxonomy (NCBI): domain Eukaryota; kingdom Viridiplantae; phylum Streptophyta; class Magnoliopsida; order Asterales; family Asteraceae; genus Dittrichia; species Dittrichia graveolens. The sequence goes on from JARJIL010000003.1 coordinate 61,386,150, forward strand.
AATTGGGAAAAATATAAGAAAATAATAAAGAAATGATAATACTAAAATATTATGATAAATAGATAAAAATAATATATTATTAAATGATTTAGAACGAGGTTTCCAAAAATATCCCCGTTGGTTAAAACGGGTACTCGTGCGTTAGGTTGTAAGTTAAAAGGGGGAACAAGATACCCACTTGTGGATATGCACAACCCACAAGCAGGTATCTAGCTATACACTCACGTGAGCACCTCTTGATACAAAACACAGACTTTTGTTTTCTCTTATTGTATTCTTGTTTGTTCTTGAAGGAGAACTCTTGAAGAATCATCAAGCTACAATTCTTGCTACTGAATTCCACTTGTAATCTGCTGCAAATCACTTACTTCATCATCTCTATATTCAATTTGTAAGTTCCTTCCATGATTTACCAAGTTCTTCATGTTTTGACCATTTAGGTCAAATTGGTCAAATTGGCAAATTGACTTCTATAATTTTGTTCTAGTGATTCCAATCTGTTCCTATATCATTCCGAAGCTGTAATCAATCAAATTCTTGAATTAAAACAGAGTTTTTGATGGTGTTCTTGAATTAAAGTGCAAATGGGTCAAAATGGAGATTTTGATCCCAATCTTTGAATTTGGTGTTAAAATGTGAATTGATACTTGTTTCTAGCTTAGTTTAAGTGCCAAAGTAGTTTGTAATCACTGGAAATTCGTTTGGAAACGATTTGGTATCTTTTGGGGTTGAAATGGCCAAAAGAAGCGGCTGGAAATCGCACTGTCTGTGCAGACATGCTTGCGGGCGCAAGGACCACCCTTGCGGCCGCAAGAGTCATGCTTACGGGCGCAAGGGATTGTCTTCCGGCCACAAGGACCTCCTTGCGGGCGAAAGAAGTTTCAAAGCCCTTGTGGGCGCAAGCATTCATGCTTGTGGCCGTAAAGGACCCTGTTCCAGCATACAGTTTGCTGTTTCGGGTTGTACTGATATACGAGATGTTTGTTTAGGTACTTCAGTTGATCCCGGAGCTTCTGTAAAGAAGTGTTTAGTATTCTAACTCGTCAGGTGAGTGCTTGATAACATAACGATTAATATATCTATAACATATGTTAACAATGATTACTGGATTGTATACCACGATTTGTACACGCACTTGTTTAAGTGTAGGTTGCATGATGATGCTAGAATATGACATGTTGACAAAGTATAGTATGCACTTGATTAGGTGTATGCTATGATGATAATTGAATATATGCGCACATTGATGATTGATTGATTGATGATTTGGTTGAATCATACTATCTGTTTGTGATCGGTACGAATCTATTGGGCAAGGTTTGCCCCGGACTAGGTGGTCCTGCTTATTGGGCAAGGTTTGCCCCGGACAAGGTTTGTCCTCTTTGGGTATTGCTGCGGCTGTACAATAGAGGAATCGGTTGATTCCAAAACGCAACAGTGGACGCTTAACAGCTCCCCCACCAACGCGGTTGATGTGTCTGGTACCCTAGTTTGGTGCATTGAGCCGGGTTAGCTCCCCTGCAAGATATGTTACCTCTTGACTACGGCAGCTCATCGCGAGATGCTAGGATAGAACTATCTGAGCATGATTGATGATATGTGATGTATTTATGTTGATCGCATGCTATTTGAGTACTCACTAGCTATTATAGATAACAGATGCTACACCCTACATGTGCAGGTGATCCTTAGTAAGCTCGGGACCCTGCGGGTAGTTGATTTCATAGGAGGAACACTTTGTCTATAATAACTTTGATATAATTTTTGTTTGAATTTAGTAATGGTCGACCGGATAAGTAACAGTAACACCGAACTTGTATGTGGCATCTTTTGTTTGTAATATATTTGCCACGTGGTTTTCTATTTCCGCTGCGTAATTTCAAATGAAAATGATAAGTTAATATTTTAAAAAGAAAATTTGGGTTCTCGAAACGGCGGTGTTACAAGCTGGTATCAGAGGCTAAGTTTGAGTGAATCGGATACTTGAAAGAGTATTCAGTCTCAAATTCAGGTTCTTGACCATTATTAAAGTGTTCCTCGGGAGGTGTTGGGGTGTGAGAGAGATTGATATGATTCACATGACTAACACAGTTGCTGATTATTTGTTTATTTGATTAACATGATTAATCAAGTATGGAAAAGTATACTAAGTATGTTTGACTTTAATGATCTAACAGAACTTAGAGATTGACTATGTCGGGAAGTGATGATCGGGAGCCGTATATTCGTGACTTGGAGGCTCGTCTTAAAGCCTCTGAGGAACGAGTTCCCGAAAAGAAGATGGCCATGGGATTAAAGGCCTTCATGATGTGTTCACCACCGACTTTTGATGGTGATATGGATATGGTGGTCGCGGAACGGTGGATCCGCGATACTGAATTGGCATTCGAGACATGTGAGGCTGATGAATCCAAGAAGGTGGCATATGCACGAAAGATGCTGCAAGGTAGAGCGGTGTCCTGGTATGATACGGTGATAGCTTCTACACCGGCTGCTGTCCTCAACTCTAGGACATAGTTTGATTTTCTGAGGATCATGAGGGCTAAATACTGTTCAGCCCAGGCGGTGGAAGCAGTGGATAATGAGTTTCGAGCCTTGTCTAAAGGCAATCGATCGATTGAGGAACTCATCACCAGGTATACCGAATTGGTCCGTTTTGTGCAGGGTTCTTTACCGGGCGAGGATGCAAAGATTAATCGCTTTGCACTCGCTCTACCACCGGATTATCGATCATCCGTCCGGTTTGCCACCACTCTGGATAGGACATTTGATATTGCACGTTGGTATGAGACTGATCATGCTTCACAAGCTGGGGGAACTTCCAAAAGGAAGTTTGAACAGTCTTCTGGGTTGAAGGCTACCGGTGGAGGATCGTGGCAGAGACAGCCTCAGCAACACCAGCAGCAACAAGGGGGTTCCAGGTATAGTCGTTCTGATGATCTGTGGTGTGCTTCGTGTCGATCTAGACATACCGGGCATTGTACCAAGGATACTTTAAGGTGTCCTAAATGTGGGCAAAAGGGGCATACAGCTAAAAGCTGTAAATATAAAGACAATGTGTGCTACAAATGTCTCAAGCCGGGACACCGATCGGTTGATTGTAGGTCGGGTACCAACACCGGATCAGGAGGAGCTGGTGGATCTTCCTCGGGTCGGGGAAAGAATGTTGCCCCACGTGCACCAGGCAGGGCATTTTAGATGACAGCCGATGAGGCTAAGGCTGCAGGTGATGTTATCACAGGCACATTTCTTATTAATAATTCCCATGCCTGTGTTTTATTTGATTCAAGAGCAACATATTTGTTCATCTCTGCATTCTTATGTGCTAAACTGCAATTTCCTATCTGTACACTGACTGATCCGTTAAGTGTTGAAGTTGCTAGTGGTAGGATAGTCTCTGTTGTTCATAGAGTTCCTATTGCACTGATTGATATTGACGGGACTAGTTTCCCTGTTTCTTTTCTGGTTACGCCGATTGCTGGGTTTGATGTAGTAATCGGGATGGATTGGCTCAGCAATCATAATGCTGAGATTATTTGCTCGAAGAAGATTATTAAAATTCCTTTCTCTGACGGGTCATATGCTATGGCTCGTGGTGAAGGAAGGACTTCTGAAACTCCATTGATTTCTCTGATGAAAGCTCGCAAGTTTGTAGCCAAGGGATCTGAGTCCTATTTGGTTTATGTTATTGATACACACATGGAGAAGAAAGCTGTAAATGACATTCGGGTAGTTTTTGAATACCTGGGTGTTTTCCCTGATGAATTACCGGGTTTGCCACCGGTAAGAGATGTTGAATATCAGATAGATCTTGTACCAGATGCTACGCCTGTAGCAAGATCTCCTTATCATCTTGCACCATCTGAGGTCCGTGAGATGATGACCCAGATACAGGAACTTCTTGATAGAGGTTTCATTCGTCCCAGCTCTTCACCTTGGGGAGCTCCAGTATTGTTTGTTAAAAAGAAAGATGGGACGATGCGGATGTGCATTGACTACAGGGAGCTGAATAAGCGAACTGTAATGAACAAGTACCCTCTTCCTCGTATTGATGATCTGTTTGATCAACTTAAGGGTGCTACTTGCTTTTCAAAGATAGATCTTCGTTCTGGTTATCATCAAGTCTGTGTACGCGATAAAGATATTCCAAAGACGGCTTTCAAGAGAGATATGGGCATTATGAGTTTCTTGTGATGCCTTTGGGATTGACGAATGCTCCAGCCATATTTATGGATCTTATGAACCGTGTCTGTCGTGCCTTTCTTGACAAATTTGTCATTGTATTCATTGATGACATTCTTATTTATTCCAGATCTGAAGCAGAACACGAGACACATCTTCGCATAGTTCTTGACACGTTTATGCGAGAACAATTATATGCTAAATTCTCTAAATGCGAGTTCTGGCTCGAAAAGATACACTTCCTTGGGCATGTGATAAGCAAGGATGGTGTAATGGTTGATCGAGCCAAAGTTGAGGTGGTGATGAATTGGGGAATTCCCAAAACCCCATCTGAGATTCGTAACTTCTTAGGGCTTGCCGGGTACTATCGGCGATTTATTTAGAATTTCTCTAAGATTGCAGGTCCTTTGACGAAACATACACGAAAGGATGTTCCCTATTCGTGGTCTGATGAAAAGGATAAGGCATTCCAAACGTTGAAACAACTTTTATGTCAAGCTCCAATTCTGACTCTGCCTGACGGGTCAGAAGATTTTATTGTTTACTGTGATGCTTCATACGTAGGTTTGGGAAGTGTCCTTATGCAGAAGGGCAAAGTTATATCTTATGCTTCCCGCCAACTGAAGCCACATGAGAAGAGCTATCCGACTCATGATTTGTAGTTGGAAGCTGTTGTCTTTGCTCTGAAACTATGGCGCCACTACTTGTATGGCACCAAATGTGTGGTATTCACTGAAACTAGAGCAAGGAGATCATCGGATAACGTACCATAAATCCATTGAAGCACAAGAGCATCAATTTCCGCCCAGTAGGCGTAGGTGGCGTAAGTCGGCTCGGGTGGTGGGGTGCCATCAATGTGATCCAAAACTTTGTAGCCGCGTGCATGTAGTTGAAAGAGCTTAACCCAAGCGGAGTAGGTAACCTTCGTGCCAAACAAGACGCGGACTTTATGCTGAATATTGGAGACGGTATACACCGGATGAAGCTTGACATCCGATGAAGAAGATGCACCGGTCATTGTGATGTGGAGAAAAGAAAAAAAAATTAGGGTAAAGAAGGAGGGAGACGGCGGTCGTAACAGCCAAGAAGGGGAGGAAGGTTTTAGGCTCTTGATACCATATTGGAATCAATAATTTCCATTGAGAATTAACCAAGACAAATACAAGAATATGTTGGATATATGCCTATTGATACACGTATATTTGGATCACTGCCGATGAGGCACGGGCCTATTGGGTCACACGGCAAGCGTTGAATCCCACGGCACAAATCAAGAGAGAGTAAATTTGTATAATTAGGGTTTCTGTCGACCTTCACGGGCCCTCACGGGTCGTGAAGAGGTCGTGACGTGAAGAGGTTCACGAGGCTTCATGGGCCGGTCGGGGATCGTGAGGGTGATGCCTTCATAACTTCCTCACGGGTTGTGAGAGCCCGTAAAGGCATAAGTCAAAGTGACACTTTTATATTATTGGACCTTTTGTTTGGTCCAATGAGAGCATGCCATTATGGCCGACCCTGGTGCCACCTGAACTTCCATCCAACTTATAAAAACCCCACTCTTCTCTCTTAGATGGACCTTTTGCCAATTTGAAGAACACACACATAAAGTAGATCTTAGTAGTTGTCTTATAAGCTTTGAGTTGTTTGTGTTGGTCATTGCAAGAGTTCACATGCTGTTCTTGGGACATTGTTCACGTGAGTGCAAGCATTGTGTCTCAAGCTTTAGCAAAGGCGATTCAGGAAGAGCTTGGTGTGGATATCAATAGAGGAACTCGTCTTGGAGTTCAAATATTGCATCTACAACATCACAACCACCATAGACATCAAGGGTATGGTCTCGTTTTCAGATTTCCTTTGTTCTTCTTGTTGCTATCATGTTTTGTAGCTAGATCCCACAAAGTGTTTCTTGTGCAAGTGTTTTGTAAACCCGAAATAAACTTGTTTTTACTTCATGCTTCCGTTGTGCTTGGGTTTTTGTTGAGCATGAGAAACCTTCCGAATATATATAGAAGACCTAATCTATATACAAGGAAATACAATCTTCTAAAACTAGGAGATATATACACATATAATTACTATTATTATTCATACTCAAATCTAGTCTTAGTCAAGCCCCGAATCATTTTTCCTTCTTATTAAGGTATATCATACCATCTTCATCGTTTATTTTTAAATAACGTCAATATTAACTTTTATTAGCATGTCTTTCTGACATCAACTCAATATCTGATTCAATATCCGCCATACTTGGATAAGTAATACTTTTATTAGGACTTCTTACCAGTCACACTGGTTCTATTCTCTCTGGCCTACAATTAGGACCATCTTTTAGAAATTTACTTACTCAAGAATTTCGTATGTTCATCATACTAGAATTTATGTCAAACATGACTCAGGTTTCCTTCTAACTGTAACAACCTCAAAATGGGCCTAATCGTGTTCAAATCTGGTACGTCTAGAATTCCTATTAAATATTGAATAAAAAGGGATTAAATATATATAATTGATTAATTGGGAAAAATATAAGAAAATAATGAAGAAATGATAATACTAAAATATTATGATAAATAGATAAAAATAATATATTATTAAATGATTTAGAACGAGGTTTCCAAAAATATCCCCGTTGGTTAAAACGGGTACTCGTACATTAAGTAGTAAGTTAAAAAGGGGAACAAGATACCCACTTGTGGATATGCACAACCCACAAGCAGGTATTTAGCTATACACTCACGTGAGCACCTCTTGAAACAAAACACAGACTTTTGTTTTCTATTATTGTGTTCTTGTTTGTTCTTGAAGGAGAACTCTTGAAGAATCATCAAGCCACAATTCTTGCTACTGAATTCCACTTGTAATCTGCTGCAAATCACTTACTTCATCATCTCCATATTCAATTTGTAAGTTCCTTCCATGATTTACCAAGTTCTTCATGTTTTGACCACTTAGGTCAAATTGGTCAAATTGGCAAATTGACTTCTATAATTTGTTCTAGTGATTCCAATCTGTTCCTATATCATTCCTAAGCTGTAATCAATCAAATTCTTGAATTAAAACAGAGTTTTTGATGGTGTTCTTGAATTAATGTGCAAATGGGTCAAAATGGAGATTTTGATCCCAATCTTTGAATTTGGTGTTAAAATGTGAATTGATACTTGTTTCTAGCTTAGTTTAAGTGCCAAAGTAGTTTGTAATCACTGGAAATTGGTTTGGAAACGATTTGGTATGTTTTGGGGTTGAAATGGCGAAAAGCAGGGGCTGAAATCGCACTGTCTGTGTAGACATGCTTACGGGCGCAAGGACCACCCTTGCGGCCGCAAGAGTCATGCTTATGGACGCAAGGGATTGTCTTGCGGCCACAAGGACCTCCTTGCGGGCGCAAGCAGTTTCAAATCCCTTGTGGGCGCAAGCATTCATGCTTGTGGCCGTAAAGGACCCTGTTCCAGCATACAGTTTGCTGTTTCAGGTTATACTGATATACGGGATGTTTGTTTAGGTACTTCAGTTGATCCCAGAGCTTCTGTAAAGAAGTGTTTAGTATTCTAACTCGTCAGGTGAGTGCCTGATAACATAACGATTAATATATCTATAACATATGTTAACAATGATTACTGGATTGTATACCACGATTTGTACACGCACTTGTTTAAGTGTAGGTTGCATGATGATGCTAGAATATGACATGTTGACATAGTATAGTATGCACTTGATTAGGTGTATGCTATGATGATAATTGAATATATGCGCGCATTGATGATTCGGTTGAATCATACTATCTGTTTGTGATCGGTAGGGATCTATTGGGCAAGGTTTGCCCCGGACCAGGTGGTCCTGCTTATTGGGCAAGGTTTGCCCCGGACAAGGTTTGTCCTCTTCAGGTATAGCTGCGGCTGTACAACAGAGGAATCGGTTGATTTTAAAACGCAACGCAGGACGCTTAACAGTTCCCCCACCGGCGCGGTTGATGTGTCTGGTACCCCAGTTTGGTGCATTGAGCCGGGTTAGATCCCCTGCAAGATATGTTACCTCCTGACTACGCTAGATCATCACGCCCTACATGTGCAGGTGATCCTCAGTGAGCTCGGGACCCTGCGGGTAGTTGATTTCATAGGAGGAACACTTTGTCTGTAATAACTCTGATATAATGTTTGTTTGAATTTAGTAATGGTTGACCGGATAAGTAATAGTAACACCGAACTTGTATGTGGCATCTTTTGTTTGTAATATATTTGCCACGTGGTTTTCTATTTCCACTTCGTAATTTCAAATGAAAATGATAAGTTAATATTTTAAAAAGAAAAATTTGGTTCTCGAAACGGTGGTGTTACACTAACTCATTATGATTTCTTTTTGTATTCACTACCCTGGAAGTATACATAAAGTATTAAAACATATGGTAGCTTTACCACACTGTCCTCTATATGGAACAGTTGTACTCAATTAACATATCCGTACACCTATCCTCAGATTCAAAGTAGCTCTGCTCATACTAAGGCAGTCCTATGTTACAGGTGTACTATCTCCTACAAGTACCCCTCATACGATTCACAAGATTCCCCATGATTTCATCAAGTTCCAACATATATTGTGTGTCAATAATAATATGGTCCCATATATTACTCCGAACACACTTTACACATTCGATCTTAACTTTAACACAAGAAGTCCCAATTCACAGGCTTAGGCCATGTTTCACATAGTCAATTACAATGCAACATATTATGTATAACCAACACCTCATTTATCATTCTAGTAACATGCATTGTCTATAAGCACCTACATGTTACATTCTGTCACTAATTGAAACACAAGGTATTCAGCACTGGCCACATAAATCATAAGATAATATCTCTGTTGAATCTTATGTATCAACTCGATGCATAACATTTAATCACATATCATATCATAGTACTTAAAAGTACATCAATCATCATTATTTCATGTATCACAATACCAATCATCACAATATGCATAGTTAGCACAATCTCTGCAGAATACACAATATACTCGCCAAGTTATAAGCCTCTAGTTTGACCAAATCCATAGAAGCATGGATTAAGTCCAGATGATGCATAACACACCTCCAGATCCCTCAAACCGTGGATTAATTTAATCATTTGAGCTTCTATTGACTTGACAAGAGTTGAGATGTAGTTGCCTGACATACTTCAGCTTTCAACAGATCTTATAAAACCTTTTTTCAAAAATATCTTCATCCTTTTCCTGGGGACAAAGATCTATCCTTTTTGTCTCGAGTTTGTTTCAAAAAGTGCTTTTAACTTTTGCAAAGAAAGATCTTAAAGGCATAAAAGAACAACACATGTTCTGCCTTGACTTAAGAATAAATACAAAGTACACAGTGAGCTGATGTAACATTTTTCATGACTCAGCTTACAAAATGTACTAAACTGTAATTCTAGGTTTACTCAGCCTAAGGAAACATAATCAGTTGATGAACTGCAAGCACTCACTTGATAACAGATGCTCAACTCAACTGATCATTAAGATGCTCAACTGATCAACTTTTATACTTGTGAAATGTATAAGCTAATCAACCTAGATGATCAATTGATCAAAGATGCTCAGCTGATCATTCAGAGTGATAAGCTTATGTAGAACATAAACTTGTGTTTAAAGACTTACTTAGCTGATGAAGAGAGGGCCTCAACTGATCAATTGTTTACTCAACTGATGGTTTATTTCACTCAGCCGATCAATGATATTACTCAGCTGATGGTTGAAATCCCTCAACTGATGGTCTTCACAGCATTAACTTTGGCAAGCAGTATTATCTTTGATAGAAGTCTTAACTTTGATGATGGCAGTACTAACTTTGTAACTGGCAGCATTAACTTTGGCAAGCATTACTACCTTTTGTAGAGGCAACACTAACTTTGTAAACACAGTATTACTTTATAAAGCAGTCTTACCTTATGTATAGGCAACACTAACTTCTGTAAAGACAATATTAACTTTGTAAAGCAATCTTAACTTCTGTATAGGCAGCACTAACTTCTGTAAAGACAGTATTAACTTTGTAAAGTAGTCTTAACTTTTTGTATAGGCAGTTCTAACTTTTGTAAAGACAATATCAACTTTGTAAAGCAGGCTTAACTTCTGTATAGGCAGCACTAACTTCTGTAAAGATAGTATTAACTTTGTAAAGTAGTCTTAACTTCTGTATAGGCAGTACAAACTTCTATAAAGACAACATTAACTCTGTAACTGACAATATTAGCTCTGTAACTGACAATATTAACTATGTTGATCAGTCTTAACCTTCTTCTTAGTTGGATAATTCTTCAAGTCTAATTCAAATAACACATGTTTGAATACTTTCTAATTCATCATGAATATATGGTTTGGTTATCATCAAATCCTATATCTTCCGATAGACATATTTGATTATTGGGGTCAACTGATTATCTCCCCAACAGCTTGGTTTAAATGTTAAAATGGGTCAAATTGGATTAACTCAACTTAAATCTTGAATTGGTTATTGTAGTGTGTAATTGATATGTTTATGACCTCATGTTAGTACCCTTTAGTGTCTAAATCACTGGAATTGAGAAGAAACACTTTGAGTTTGAGTTTGAAATTGGTTTTAGGCTGTGCAGAGCAGTATAGTTTGAGACTGCAAGCTCGTCACAATGTGATTCTTTAAAAGATCGCGATGCGATCTGTGTATTTGCAGAGTGCTTTGTTGTTCTTTGTGTATTGATGCTAGGTATGTTGTTATTGGTTGATAGTTGGACTAAAGGCATCATTAGAAGATTGTTTCAAGTAACATAAATCAAGGTGATATGGTTTTTCATAAGTCTCGATAAATCAAGAATTAATACACATTAATACCATAATTCATAAAATACCAATACAACCACTAAATATATATATATATATATATATATTGAATATTCTGATTTTTGATATATTAGTGAGTGATAGTATTATAGTGTTGAATTGATGAGCAATCTTTATATTCACATGTGTAAGTGCAAGGTATGATCTAAAATGTTGTATATTTTTTACTTGTGAGCTGCATGCATGCTATTTGATCCTAGATGGATCATTTACGTAATATGTGTTTGTTCAGACATTTATTGACTGTTTATGCCGTGAGATATGATGCCTACTGATCTTGTCAACACTCCACTTTGTGATAGGATAACATTATTTGCTTATTCCTACTTTGTGGTATGTTTATTGATACTTGTACTTAAATATGTTCTCACTAGCTATTTATAGCTAACATCATGTTATGTTTGCCTTGTGAAGGAGATCGTTAGTGGCCGGTGAGGACGGTTAACTTTTGGGTGCAGTTGTTGTCTGCTTTTGAGAACACTCTTTTGTTTGTTGGTTGGTTTCGTGTTTATGTTAATGGTCGGTTGGTATGATAAGTAACACACTCGTTTTAAAAAAAACTGGGCGAATTTTGATTATATAATTTAGCCGCCAATTAAGTTTACTCTAAAAGTAGTTGTGGGTATTAATTTAAGTTTAAAATTCCGCGGGTTGCTCTGAGTTCTCTGGTTGATAAAAACACGTTTTGAAAATATTCAATTTACAGACGGACCCATGCAATTTGAAAAATCGACTTTCAATAGTTTTTATAATTCTAAATGCCGGCGTTACAAATTTGAATTTGCAGCCCACGAGGTTTTTTTTTGGCTTATGTTGTAGGCTAGCTTGGGGTATAATTCAGTTATATTTTCGAATTTCGGGTTGTTCGGGTCGGGTTAATCGAGTGTTCGAATTTGTAAAACATAACAATTACAAGAACCCTATTATAATTTGGTTATTGGGTACTTAGTTATTTGAGTATCCCTTTGTGCCTGGTATATAACCAAATGCTCAAATTTTTTGGAGTTTGCAAACAAATTTAATCAATTTGTGTTGGGCATATTTCACAAAATGCTTTTTATGTTTTTTTTAGATTAATATAGGATATAATCCATCAAAATTGAGTAAAAGTAGTAATCTTTAGTTTTTGAATTAAATGTTTTAGTACAATGATTCTTAAACAGGAAAGTTCAATGTTTGATGTTTTGAGGAGTGTTATTAATAAGTGGTGTGTCTTTTTTCCTTGATGTTCAAAGTTTGTACAAAACGTAAAAGAAATGCTACTATATTCGATACTCTTATTGCAAAAAAGATTTAAAACATATATTAAATATTATATGTAATGACCTATGATTTCATGTATATTGGTCATCATTACATTTTAATTTTACATAAGTTAATATATTATTGCATAAACTTATTAATTTATTACATATAATATTAAATTACAAATAATTTTTTACATTTTCTTATACTTGACCATTTATTTGTAGTAACAACCTCTTTGGTTTTTAATATATTGATTTTGTACAGCTGAGATGTTATTATGATATTAATGAAAAGGTTGTACACTAATAAATACTCACTAACCGTTTACAATAAAATTAGTCGTACAAATAAATTTTATCCTAATTATAAAACCTTGTATATATAGAATAAAATAGATAATATCATAGTCATATACTCATCTACTATTCGATAGCCAAGTGGTATCTAGTGTTTTTGATGTCTTTCAAGGTATGTAATACCTGTAATTTTGGTAAAATTATAAAATTTATATAGATGCAGGTTTAGATGGATATTTAGTAAATCATGTGTTTTGTTTATAATAATGGTTACTTATTGTGAATGTGTGTGTTATAAATTAAATTGGGTAACACATGAAAGGTGTATCATACTTGGAGGAACAATTGTGTAAATGTGTGTGTATATATATATATATGTATGTATATATATATGTGTATATATATATATATGTATTAGACTTCAATAATTGAAGTCAAAAGTTTCATATGGCTGGAGAAAACGTGGAGAAGGGAGAGAAACTTCTAGAAGAGAGTTTACAAGAGAAAGAAGAGAGAAACAAAGGAGAATTGGGGGTTCTTATGTTTGACTTAAAAATTTGAGAATTTGAACCTCAATTTCTTGATTCTTGGCTTTGATTAGACCAAAGTAAGCTAACCACTCAAGTGGGTGTTGGAATCAAGTAAGTTCAAACTTGTGATTGTGCTTGATTTTAGCTTCATATGTTGTAATTGGTGATTTATAGTTGAAATTTGTGATTTGTTTTGATTAATGGATCAAAGATTTGGAAACAATGGTGAATTTAGATTTTGATGATTTAAGGTAGTAAAAGTGTTGATACTTGTTGTTAGAAAGATGTTGTAGTTGAGTTTTAGGTCTCACAATTGTTGTATTAAAGTTTGATATGAATTGGAAAGGGAATTTGGAATCTACAGCAAAGAAGAAAGAAGAAACTGAGCTGTGAAGGCCCGGTCGCGACGCGACGCATCGTGTGCTGCAAAGTGATTTTTCCATAGATTTTCTCACGGCGCGAGCCCCATGCCCCACGGCGCAGAGGCACCCTGAAACTTCCAAAACTCATGATTTTGACCGCATTTGACCATATTCTTGTTTCGGAATTGATTCTAAGATTTTATAAGGGATATATGAAGTCTTTTTAGACCCGAAATAGTGTCTAAGGCTAGATTTGTGTTTTAGAAAAAAAAATTTAGTTAACTTATGTAAGTTTACCTTATGTTTTGTGATCATAGGTTTGTGATCAAGTGATCCTCATCACACCCTCAGGTGAGTACACCCTGCGGATAACCAACTTTTTGCTAAAGTTTACAAGTCATCATGATTGTGTTTTGATTGTTTGGCAAATGTTTGATGAAACTTGTTGAATCAAAGGATGTGGAAACTATGGATTTATTTTGAAATGTGCTTATATGTTTGGCAAACGTTTTATGGAGCTTATTGAATTTAAAGGATGTGGAAATTGTGAACTCATTATATGATGTGTTTTAAAAATGGTTTTCAAAATAAGACCATTGCTCCCTTACAGAGATGGTCTATGTTAATGTTGTGTTTTTACTTGATGATTTCTTGAAACATGATACTCCATGTAGGAGTAAGTCTTGATATTGTAACAACACATATGATTTTAAGTTAATGAAAATCATGTTTGTACATAAACTGTGTTATGGACATTGAGATGCCAAATGTGGTATTGTTTGTTGAGCATTTATGCTCAAGAGATATGAATTGTGACACTTGTGTGTTTTATGATAAGCTTAAATGCTTTAGATACTTGGCCTTTATGGCATGAGATATATGTGACCCTTGTGGTATGTGCTTTGGTCCGGAGCAGTGTTGAGATATGTACTTTGCACCATGATGTTTCCTAGCCATTGAGACGTGTACTGGTTCATGTGGCTTCGGCAATTGAGGAACCTCGATACACGGGTGGTTGAGGAATCGATGCAGAGAGTGGAGGGGATGATAGTACCCATCATCACCGTGTGGGTTCAATGGCTGACGAGCCACCAAACGTAAGCAACACGAGTGGATTTGGGGAACAGGTCATTCACTCCAGATTACCGTTGTATGGTGGACTGCTTCGTGCTTCCTCCACCTTGACGGGGAGATGTGGTTATCCCCCATGTGAGCATGTGTTGACCATGGCTAGCTACCACGCGGAGATATTGTGGCTTAATGGACATACCCGCATCCTTATGTGCTTATGTGGATACTTTTAAAGTATGATTGTTGCCAAACTCGTATTTTCAAAAAGATGATGAACTAGTTTTGAAAAGACAAATATTTTTGGTTGTGCTAACTAGCTATGTTTATATCTAACCGTGTGTGTAAAATATTTTGTATCCGCAGGATGCCTAGTGGCCTTGGTGAGGCGGGTAGATGCCTTGGGCATAGTTTTGGTTGATTGAATATCGAGTAATCTTGGATTTCCTACTCTTTTGTTTATAGCCGTGAAATTGACTATGATAACACCAAAAGGTTTGGGTTATATTTATTGATAAAGTTTATTGTTAAAATGTTACTATATTTTGTTGAAATACTTAAAGAGAATTACAATGCTTCTGCAATTAGTTAAAGATTTTTGTATAAACTATGTTTTAAATGGAGATTTGGAAAAGTTTAAATTTGGACTAAAAATCAGGATGTTACAAGGTAATTCAGGTCTAGTAGACAAAATGATGTAAAATTAAGTTTAGGTTTAATATGTATGTATGTATGTATGTATGTATGTATGTATGTATGTATGTATATGTGTGTGTTTGTGTTTATCAACTCAAATATATATATATATATATATATATATATATGTGTGTGTGTGTGTGTATATAACAAATGAGAATGAATATTTAAGGGAGAATGAGAGACTTAATCATGGCTCTTCATTTGATTTGATTAGATGGTCTATATGTTGCCCTTCATTTTACTCATTATCCACCCATGAATTGCGATGGGTGAATTTTGACCGTTATATCTAATTGATCAATATTTAATTGATAGCTAAAATTTGTTATCCAATTCTCACCTAAATATTTATTCACACAATAACCCTCCCCTACAGATATATATACTCCTATGCTATTAGGTAGATGAATCACTATTAATATATTAGCTACTCATACACAATCCAAACAAGATTAAATATTGTTGTAATTATTGTTAACTAGCTTAACATCCCGTTTATAAACACGGGGATGATTAAAGTCAGTTTTAAACGTTTTAAGTTTTTAAGAATACTAACATGTATAGAAAATACAACAGTATAACTTACATAGTAATATAAAATGTATTCTGAACATAATTGTCTTCTATAGATTTTCTTAACCACGATTTCTTTGTATGAGTTGAAGAATGTCCCAATAAAGGTCTCTTTTGAAGAGGGTGATAATTCTCCAAAATTGATAGTATAATGAAGAATAACTAGAGCAACATGTGTAATTGTGAAGTGCAACAATATTTATAGAATTAAGATATAAAGTCTTGCAATAGTTACGATCATCCAATTAAGAAACATCCATATTTTAAAAGTAATTTAAAAATGAAATAATGGGCGGCTAGTATTTCAATTCATGTGGTGATGGTTTTAAACATTTTTTAATTGTTTTAAAAGACTTTAGTATATAAAATTAGTTTGAATTTCGAATAATCACCATTGATATAAGAAAAGTGATATATTGAAAATTGGAGGTTGTGATTGGTAATTATCCGAGGGTTTTTAAGAAAATTTGTGAAATAAAATATTGTAATCGGTAAAAAAAGGATGATGATGTCATACATGCTTTTCTTTTAATAAGGTTATTAGATTAGATAGACATATATATTGAATTTTTGGTGATATTTATAAAGGTGTTTAATATATATTCCAACTAAATTTTTACAAAATTAAAAAAAAAACAAAATTTATGAGATCCATCTTTACATTTGATTTGAGTTACAAAACAACCAAATATGTACTATATATTACAAGTTAAATAATTATCATAAAATTCCAATTTTAGCGCACCATAAAAACTCATTTCTAGTTAACCACCATAAGTTTATTTTGAATCAATTTTATATATATTACCGATGAGTCAGAAGAGAGAAACTTAACTTGAATTTACAACCATTAAATCAAACTAACTTTAAATATCAACTGTGTTAAATATTGAATTAGTCACACTATGCATTTGTTTTCTCCACGTTCCTGGTTTAGATATTTCCACTTTCCACTTCATTTTATTTTCAAAAGAGCTATCTCTGTGATTCTGGTTGCAGTACAATAGGACACATTCCTTTTCCTTAATAAAATGTGCGGTTTATTAAAATTCTCTCTTTTGAAAAGAGATTTGCAGCCCCCAATTTCTCTATCTACCTATCTCTCTACAGCATATGGAAATACATACACCAAAGATAGTGATTGACTGTTGTTAGTCCCAGATTGAGTACACAACAACAATTGTTTGTAGAAGGGGGTTGAATACAAACCTTAGCTTTTAAAATTTAAAGACACACAATTATAGTTTTATATAATTCTTATTTATTTTGAATCAACAATAACATTTAATAGAAGTGAAAATTCTAAGTACAATAAAATGTGGCAACAATCTTTCTAACACATAGATAATCTAATTCTAAAACAACTAATGTTTAAGAATGTTCCACACAAGAACAAGTTTGTTTCTATATAATCGCTAACTCTAAAAACTAGTTTTTGCTTCAAGGCTTTGAACTTACTTCGAAATTCTTTTCTTAATATCTCAACTTATGAGATTGCTTGTGTAGTTATATTTTTTGCATGTTATCCATACATGGTATTTATAGACGAGGCCTTTAGTAGGGACGGAGGAGAGATAATAATAATTTAATAATAGCAGGAGAAAAGTAATATTGCTTTACAAGTGGGTTACGTAAAACGGAATTACTTTTCTAACAAAATAGCCTCACTAGCAGTAAAAATATTATCTAACTTAACCTTTGTCGTGTAGCTTTGGGTTTTCCATTGGTAGTTGTCTTTTTAATCATTTGAGCTTCAGTGACTTGACGAGAGCAGAGATGTAGTTGCCTGACATACTTCAGCTTTCGACAGCTCTTCTAGAACCTTTTTTCGAAAATATCTTCATCCTTTTGTAGAGAAAAAAGATCCATCCTTTTGTTTCGGGCTTGAATCAAAAAGTGCTTTTAACTTTTACAATGAAATATTCAAAGGCATAAATGAACAACTCATGTTCTACCTTGACTTAAGAATAAATACAAAGTGCCCAATGAGCTGAAGTAACATTTTTCACAACACAACTTACAAAATGTACTAAACTATAATCTTAGGTTTACTTAGCTAAAGAAAAGATTGTCGGTTAATAGAATGTAGGGACTCAGTTGATAACATATGCTCAGCTGATCATAGGAATGCTCAGTTGATCGATTGTTAAATTGTGAAAGGGTGTAAGCTAATCAACCTAGATGATCAGTTGATCAAGTATGCTCAGCCGATCATCCAAAGAAATAAGCTTATGCAAGACAAAGACTTTGTTTTTGTAAGACTTACTTAGCCTATGAAAGGAGGCCTTAGCTGATCAATTTGTTTACTCAGCTGATGGTTGTAGGCGCTCAGCCGATCAAAGTTATTTGCTTAGCTGATAGTTGTAAGCGCTCAGCAGATCGAAGTTGTTTGCTTAGCTGATAGATGTAATTCCTCGGCTGATGGTTTTCCATGCTTGGTCTTTTCTTCTTAGCTTTCCTCAGTTGATGTCCTTTGGTTGATACTTAGTAAAAAGGTTGATCCTCAAATGATGTTCCATACTTAGTGAAATTCTCTAGTCTGATTCAAACAACACATGTTTGAATACTTTCTAAGTCATACTGAATGTATGGTTTGGTTATCATCAAATCCTATATATTTCAATAGACAGAGTTAATTATTGGAGTGAAGTGATTATTTCCCTAACAATCTCTCCCTATTTGATGATGACAAAACCTATTCCTTTTAAAGAATCAGTTTGACTTCAAATTCAAAATTGCATAAGACTTTGTTAGTGTTTTTGGTTTCTTTTCTAGTGATCCCTTTTGTTTTGTTTTTGAGGAATATTTTCTTTGTTGTACCATTTTGTTCTGTTTTTATGGTATCTTTTCATCCTTTTTCTGTTTATAGGATTTTTTTTCTATATCTATGTTCTTTTTGATTTTCTGTATTTACATAGTACAAGAAAGTCTTTAGGAGAGATACTAAGGCCAATCTTCAATCTTCCCACAATTTTTCTTCTTTAATATCAAGCACGACTTCAGATAATGGATCTACAGCAGCAAGTGCTTGGCATTAAGCATCTACAAGGGCTTCAAAATGATCATTTCCAGTTCTGCCCCTTGTAGAAATCCTTACTTGAAGAGAAAGCTTTTGCTAGCCTTCTTGATCTCAGATTGCTTGAAGAAGCGCCATGTGCCACTTCTGTCAAGAAAGAAGATCCCCTCAACTGGAACAAATATGAACTTGAAGATGTCAGGGTTGATGTTGAGTGGCACACAGGTGTCCAGACCCTCAAATTCAGATAGATAAATATGATCAGGGTGTACTTCTCTTTGCTAAAAAGGAATTAATGGCCTTGAGCCTTTCTTATGAATGGTTTCTACTTGACACACATGCCTATAATAATCATCTTTTGTGAAGGCGTTTTGGAAAACAACAAGAGCAATCCAAGCTTGTAATTTTTGAATGAATTGAACTTTTAGCTTGCTTTTTGACTATAGAGAAGATAGAGGATCTCAATTAGCTCCATGAAACCAGATATTTGACATCTGTCATATGAAACCGTTTTACAACTGTTGAAGCTATTCTTTCTGATAAGCTTTTGATACGGATCCCATCACCCTTATGGACTGAGGCTCTAGAGATTGGGGTTGGCTCAATCCTTCTTCTGATAATGTCTATTCTCTCCCTAAAGTTCCTTATTCTTTCCTAACTTAGATTGTAGGGAACAGGAAGGTCAATGTTGAGGAGGTCTTTGATGGCATCATTGTGTGATCTAGCCTTAAGTAACTAGGGTTGGGTTTTCTCCCAGGCTTCTTTGATCTGAGCCACTGCCTGAGATTGTTGTTTTTCTTATTCCTGTGCATAGGCAAGCTCTTTAGCCTGGAAGATTTCCCCAACAGGAATACCCAAAGCTTGAGCTACTTGGTTGATCTCTCTTTCCTCTTGTTCTTTTTCAATCATCTCTTTCTTTCTTTTCTCCTCTTCCTCAACTTCCTCTACTGTTAAAACTCTTATTCCTTTATCCTTAGGGGTAGAGGTTGAGTAATCTTGCATTAATGGAGCAATGGCAGGTTTGGGATCTTGCCTTCTTCTTTTGAGGAGAGCAGAGATTGGAATTTCATCCTCATCATCAGAATCAGGATCAAACTGAATGTCAATGGTTGGAGAGCAGCTCTCGGAAACTTTCCTTTTCTTTGGCATCTTCCTTCTTGCCATAGTTTTTAATCGTTTGGAAGGCCTTTGCTCCCCCTCAACTGATGAATCTCTCTTTGTTGATTACTTAGGAGGAGCTGTTGCTTCTTGTTGTTGAGTTGCTTCCTGCTGTTGAACACTTGACAGAGATTCCATGAAA
Source organism: Dittrichia graveolens (assembly GCA_038502395.1). Classification (NCBI taxonomy): domain Eukaryota; kingdom Viridiplantae; phylum Streptophyta; class Magnoliopsida; order Asterales; family Asteraceae; genus Dittrichia; species Dittrichia graveolens. The sequence goes on from JARJIL010000003.1 coordinate 61,406,285, forward strand.
GCAGCATTAACACCCATTTCTTGTGAAAGATCACTCTCCCTTGATTTTGAAGCTTGAACACTCTCCCCCCTTTTTGGTATCATTAAAAGGAGGACAGGAGTCACCTTCAACAGTCTGTTGTTTTGAATTTGTAGTAGGAGCAGGAGTTGGTGTAGGTTTAAAGGAAGAAGGTGTAGGTGTAGTGATATGTTTAGAAAAGACTGGGCGATGAGGTTGGTTAAAAGGGTTGTAGGTTGAGGCTGGTTTTGGGTAGTAGATGGTCTAGGATGGATAAGGGTGTTGTGGGTGGATTGAATTTCATGCTTGAGATCGAGGATGGCTTTCCACAGGGTAAGATGACTCTTATGGCCCTGGGTAGATAAACTTTAAAGATCATCAAGCATGTTCTTTAGAAGAGTTGGGACCACAAGGGTTTATTGGTTTAAGGGATTGGAGGTTGGTTAGGAGATTAGAAATGGTGTAGTTTGGCAATTAAGTGTGGATTGGGGTATAAATGAAGTAGTGGCAGTTTCTGTAGGTTGAATGGCTAGAATTTGGTCTAATTTGGTGAGAAGAGAAGTGAAGTTAGATTGTGGGATAGGTGTAGGAGTAGTTGGGGATTGGGTTTTGAGTGACTTAATGTACTTGGCAAGGTGCACAATTGAATTTCTGTTTAGGATTGGAAAGTGGTGACGGGCTGGGATAAGTGGTCAAGTTTTTGGTTTATAGAATGGAGGGTTTGAAAGTGTCTGTGGTGGATGATGTGGAGGGTTGAGGTGGAAAGGTTGGGATAGGTTCAACAAATTTGGGTAAGGTCTGTGGTCCCTGATATTGGCACTGTACTAATGGTTGGTTTATACCACTGATATTGGCAGGCTGTGCAATCGGGTGTGTAAGAACAGAATAAAAAATGGAACAAAATATGGAGTTTGAGTGTGGGATGCACTCAGTGTGGCTTCCCTATGTACAACTAAGGCTGACAAGGAAACCCGAGCCGAACTAGAAATGGGTCAAAAGCGGGTTGACCCGAAACCGACACGAAAATAAATGGGTTGGGTTAGGGTCAACCCGACAACCCGAAAATGACCTGTATGAACCGTTTAAGGGCAAAACTATAACATTTTAAAATTTTCTTTAATACTTGAAATTTATATTTTTAAAAGAAGATTGTGAATTCAAATAAGATAGTGATATCTTAGGGCAATAAAGCTCGCAAACAAAAATATAAAACCTTTAAACGTTAAAAACTCAAAATAAACAATAAAAGATATACAGTCAAAACAATAGTACATTATTTTGGTATTTGTAATTTTGGCTATATGATTTTGGTACTTTTACATTTGATTATCTGATAGGTGATATTTTAGTATTTTGAATCGATTCATAATTCTATTTAATGATGAATAATTTTAAATTATTCGGTGGTTTAATGACGTTATTTATTGGTACTTGATAGAATACTAATACATCATAGTTTTTATTGTATACATTTATATAAGGGAACAAAAAAGTAAAACCAAAATTTGAATCAAAATGGAATAAGTAACGACTTTGAAGTTCGAATAAAATCAAAACGAACATTGATTATTGAAGTTAGAATATAAATGAAAATAATTTTTGAAATTCTTAGCGAAAGATGGAAAACAAACATGATATTTGAAATATTGATAAAGAAAAGCGTAGTTGAAACCTAAACAGTATTTGAAAATCGTACCCGAAAATCATATTTCGAAAACCAAAAAAATTATCTTCGATGACATTTGGCTTAAATGGGTCGACCCAAAGCTCGACACAGAAAAACTCGCACGACCCGGAACTGACACGTAAATAAATAGGGCAAAATTGGGTCGAAACGAAACTGACCCAAACCCGAATGACACGAACCCGATAACAAGAACCCGACCCAAATTGACAGCCTTATGTATAACTATGTCCTGTTGTGAGGACATAGAGGGATGAGGCTGACTCATTGTTGGAATTGACACTGTATGACCTTGGGTGAAGGTTGGTCTTTCAATGGTTGCACCCTTTTAGGAGGGTGAAACAGATAACGGTTTAAGTCCCTTATTTACAGATACATCCTTTTGTGAGAATGCCCCCACTGGCTTGGGTTATGCAGCATCCGGTTGCTCCCTCTTAACATAAGGAGGCTCAATTGGAGTTGAGGTCTAAGGTGTAGATGTTACTACCTTTGAGAAATGTTCAGTATAAACATTTATGACATTTGAATATGGGGGCTAAGGATGGGAGTAGAACTAGTGACCATTGGAGGTGTACTAGAGCTTGGCTTTTGTGGGGGTGTTGTTGTTGGATAATGCCCGCTGACACACACACGAGTTGGTATCATGGCAGATGAAGCAAGGGCCTATTGGGTCACACTCCAAGTATTGATTCCGGCATCACAGATGGTCTAATGAGAGAGAAAACCAGAAACTGGTTCTGGTGGGCAAGGCACGCCCGTGCCTCTATGAGGTACAGCCGTGCCCTACGGGCAGGCACGAGCCCAAGTCGGGCGTGACTTGGGCATGGCCTGTGGCTAGGTATGCCCGTGCCTCTGGGAGGCACGCTCGTGCCCTGTGCCCAACGGACAGGCACGAGCCCAAGTCAGGCATGACTTGGGCATGCCCTTTTAGGCTGGTACGCCCGTGCCTTGTGAGGCACGGCCGTGCCCCGTGCAGTAACAGTCTTCTTAAACAGCTTTCAAGGTTGTTTATGAAGGAGATTAGGATATTTTAATTTGTAACTAATCGAATATCAATGCATGCACGTTTTTATTTTTTTTTATGGAGTCTATATAATGTGGTGCTTGATTCCATTGTGAGGTTGCTAGCTTTGTGTTGGTCATCTTGGTGGTGTTTAGATAAGCTTATCTAACACTCTAGCAAGTGGGAGGCGATAGTAACTTGGTGTGGACTTCGATAGAGGTGTACACGTTAGTGCACGAGACTTCCAAGCTCCAAACCCGCATGTACAAAGAAGATAGCATCAAGGGTATGACTCTATTTCTTTGTATCTTTATTTTGTTGCTTAACCATGTTTAGAGTTTTGGTCCATTTGGTGGGCGTATTCGTGGTCAAATTTTTAAACTCATTTTCTACTCGTTTCGCTTCCGTTGCGATTTTAGACCACGAAAACCCAACAATTGTATCAGAGCCATCTCTAACATGGCTTTGCACTTTTGGAGTTAAACCGGATTTTCTGAGTTTTCTGTCAAAAATGGTTTTCTGGTGACCGGGCATGGTCGTACCTCTAGGGGTACGGGCCGTGCCGGCGATTGGGGCACGGGCGTACGAGTGGGAGTACGGGCCGTACCGGCAGAATTCGTAAACTGTTTAAAATAGTTTAAACTGTACACTGACAAAAAGGGTAGGCACGCCCGTACCTTCTGGGGTACGCCCGCGCCTTCTGGTTTTTTGGTCAGAATTAGTTTGTGAAACAATATGTTTAAATATATTAAAATCCGGGTTTTAGACTAGTCTTGATTCTGTTGATCCCCGCTATATTTTGGTTCCTAATTCTATATGTTTTGTGTGACTTGGCATGAAATTCACAAAAACATATATTTTTAGGTGTATATATGAATATGCAATTTTAAAGGTGTATTAAAATTGTTAATGCATATGTACAAGGATTGCTTGTTGTGCCTTGAGTGTTGTTTTGCAATCTTGATCAAAAAATATATATTTTTTGGACATGGTTTTAGGGCACACCATTGCTTTCGTTTGGTTGTGTTTGTTGTGGTAGCCCGGTAACTTGTTTTGCCCATAGCCCTTTGTGTTGTTTATGGTTGGTTTTGGTTTTGGCCTGCGCGCCGTATTGTTGTAATATTTATATTTGGTGCGACTTGCATGTCGTTTATTTAAATCTTTGTACTCGTAATAGATTATTAGGATCGCGACTTGCATGTCGTTTTCTTATTATTATGTACTCGTACTTAGATTATTTCAAATATGTAAGTATTGCTTCAAACCAACCGGGAGACACGGGGTTGGCGTCTTGACGATCCAAATCTGGGAGATTCGCCGGAGTGGAAATCGTGACGAAGCATTCCTTGGTGTTGTCCCTAGATTGACTTTGTTTTCCCCTTTTGGCTCACGGGAAAAACACTTAGGATTTGGGCGTGTTACCGGGTCTTTATTTATATTTATGCGTGGTTGTTTTATATTTGGATTATTTAGGATTTGCATGCTAGAGAATTTTTTGAAAATATATAAAACAAAAAGATTTATAAATGAGTTTATATTTCTACGCGCATAAGAATTGGCAAACATTAATATAAAAAGATGTTTATATTAAACGGTGATTAAAAAGCAGTTTTTGTCACTTAAATTGCTAATTCGTCAAAATTGTTAAAATATTATTTTAACCGGAAAAACAAAAAACCGTTCTTCGAAAAGTAAGTCACGCGCCACCTGTAAGACGACACCACCCAAATCTAACGAAACTTGGATGATTGTCGAGCATTAGCAGGAGTCATGCCTTGTGGAGTTGTGTGGAAGGTGAGTGTGGCAACCCGCAATATTCGTAGTCGTGCTTAAGCACGAACCAATGATTGGGCTAGGGTACCAACGTGTGTCTTGACGGGCGACTTACAAATTTTTTTTAAAGCTTAAATGATGTCGATCTCAAGCCAAGTCATTTAAGAAATAATAAAAGGATTGGTGTATGAAGGGATCAAACATGCCTTAGACATTTGATGTCGAAAGGATCCCGCAAGGATCTAAGAGTTGCAATGGTTGCAATCGGTAATTTGTCTACCGGCCTAAATAACTTATTTCGTGATCCGCGGTAAACCCGTCATGAGATAGAGTGAAATATGTTTCTTAGCCTTGTTCAAATAATTAAGTTTTATAACAATTGGGTAATTATTTCTACAAGGATTTGACAACTAAAATTGGTACTCTATTTTTGTAGATGGCATCCAATAACGCTTCTACATCTTCATCGAACTCTATTTCCCTAAAATTATTCCTCGAAAAGGCCAAACACGATGGCCAAAACTTCATGGATTGGTTCATGAAACTAAGGATAGCCCTTAGGTATGAATAAAAGATGTGGGCCATCGAGGAGCCTTTGCCGGAAGCACCTGCGGCTAATGCGACTAGGGCGGTCCGAGACGCGTATGATAAGCGCGTCAAGGAAACGAACGAAGTGGCTTGCATTATGCTCTCGTCAATGATTCCTAAGCTTCAAAAGCAAATGGAACCTTTAAGAGCATATGACATGCTTAACCAGCTAAAGAAAATGTTCCAACAGCAGGCTAAGCTAGAGCGCTTCGAGTGCCTAAAGTCCCTTTTCGATTGCCATATGCAGGAGGGCGGAAATGTGAGCGGTTCACGGGCTTAAGATGAAAGCATTGGTTGATCGCTTGGAAAGGTTGGGATTCCCGTTGGGGAGGGAGTTGGCGGTGGATGTGATCCATTGTTCTCTTCCTAGTTCCTTTTCACAATTTGTGTGGAACTATCATGTCCATGGCATGGACAAGTCCCTAATGGAGCTTCACGGAATGTTAAAGACCGTCAAGTCCGACATGTCCAAGAAGCCCTCCTCGTCCAAACCCATCCTAGCTATCCAGGGAGGTGGAACCAAAAGAAAAGGCGCTCCCCCTTCTAGGGGAAAGGGTAAGGGGAAGGTTGCAAAACCTAACCCGAGTCCGGCCCCGAAGGGCAAGGGGAAAGCCGTGATGGTTCCACCGGCCGAGGACCCTGCGGAAGCCGAGTGCTTCCACTGCAAGGAAAAGGGGCATTGGCGGCGTTCTTGCCCAAAGTACCTTGAGGAGCTCAAGCGGGTAAAACCGAAGGGAGCGGGTAACTCAGGTATGTTTATGATTGAACTCCACAATACCGCTAATTCTAACGGCTGGGTACTTGATACCGGTTGTGGCACTCATATTTGTAATAATGTGCAGGTGCTAAAAAGAAGTAGGGCGCTGGGTGCTGGAGAGCTTGACCTGATCATGGGAAACAAGGATGTGGTTCCCTTGGAGCGGATAGGGATTGTTGATCTCGCCTTTCCTTCAGGACTTGCTATTACCTTATTAAATGTATGCTTTTCGCCCTGCGTGGCACGAAACATTATTTCCTTTCACGCTTTGTTTGACGATGGTTATGAGTTTAATTGTAATAATGGAATTATTTCTTGTTTGAGAAATGATGTTCATTACTTTAAAGCTTATCCATGTCGTGTGTTTGGAATCGTTTGACCATGGGTCAAGCGAAGTATGCGATTCTTGTTTATTAGGAAAAATGACTAAAGCGCCCTTCACCGGCGTTAGTGAAAGGGGCAAAGACTTGTTGGACATTGTTCACACGGATGTGTGTCGTCCGTTCAGGGCTGCTACAAGAAACAACTGTAGGTACTTCGTTACTTTGACTGATGATTTCAGTAGGTATGGTTATGTTTATTTGATTAAGTATAAATCTGAAACCTTTGAGGTGTTTAAGACATACCAAAACGAAGTGCAGAATCAATTGGGCAAGCGGATTAAGATTCTCATATCCGATAGGGGTGGTGAGTATCTTAGTACCGAGTTTCTTGATCATCTTAGGGGTTGTGGAATTATTTCACAACTTACTCCCCCCAGGACACCACAATTAAATGGGGTCGCCAAGAGGAGGAACCAAACTTTATTGGATATGGTTCGGCCCATGATGAGTCATACAAAGCTACCCGCAAGTTTTTGGGGTTATGCTTTGGAAACTGCTGCTAGGACCTTAAACCTTGTACCAAAAAAGAAGGTTGCAAGTACACCGTTCGAGATGTGGCATGGAAGGGTTCCTTCGCTAGCCTATCTCAAGGTCTAGGGTTGTGAGGCTTACGTGAGACGTGAAGCTCAAGACAAACTTGAACCCAAAGCCGAGAAGTGTATTTTCATTGGCTACCCAGCTGGTTCTATGGGATATTTGTTTTACAAACCTTCAGAGAACAAGGTGTTTGTTGCTCGAAGAGCGGTCTTCCTTGAAAGGGAGCTGATATCTACAAAAGCCAGTGGGAGGCAAGTCAATCTAGAAGAAATTCTAGATGACACTAATGATCAACCTGATGTTGGCACTAGTACCGCTTCTGAGGTCGGCGTACCGGAAGAAGTGGAACCTCAACCATTGGTGGATGAGGTGCCTGATACACAACCATTAGAGCTCCGTAGACCTGGTAGAGTTCGTAATGAGCCAGAAAGATATGGGTTTCTCATATCCGAGGGCGACGAACTATTGGTGGATCATAGTGAACTGACCAACTACCGGGAAGCCGTAGCGGGCCTTGAGTCTGCTAGGTGGAAGGAGGCAATGGACAGTGAGATGCAATCCATGGCGGATAATCAAGTCTGGGACTTGGTTGATCCAGTACCCGGCCATAAGCCAGTAGAGTGCAAATGGGTCTTCAGGTTGAAGACTAACATGGATGGAAAAGTAGACACCTTCAAAGCCCGACTGGTAGCAAAGGGTTTCACTCAAACTCATGGTGTATACTATGATGAAACCTTTTCTCTGGTGGCTATGTTGAAGTCTATTAGGATACTAATGGCTATCGCTGCATATTACGATTACGAAATATGTCAGATGGATGTCAAGACTGCCTTCCTTAACGGGAAGTTGGCAAAGGAGGTTTACATGGCACAACCTGATGGTTACGTAAACTCCAAATATCCTAATAAAGTCTGCAAGCTTAAGAGGTCCATTTATGGACTTAAGCAAGCATCTCGGAGTTGGAACATTTGCTTTGATGAAAAGGTCAAAGAGTTTGGTGTGACATTCGGCAACAAATTTCCCAGGTTAGCCATTAGAAATTCAAATTTTAAGCCTAGCATGACTAAAAATAGTAATCATGACTTAAATACATCCATAATAATATTAGAATTCGTAGAAATCCCGCCTATATGGTTAGAACCTTCCCGAGCTCGAAAAATCGAATTATTAAAAGTCAAGAATTACAAATCATATACAATAATAATAACAATAACAATAAAAATAATTAAATACATCATAATAAATATAAATAAGTTAAAATATAAAACATATATATATATATATATATAAACTCATCAAAATAATTAAAACTTTGTTAATTAAAAGATTTAAACAAAATCACCATTTATACAAATTTATTTAAACTAATTACACATAATTTATAAAAAATAAAAAAAATAAAAGAAACCCCCCATCTCTTTTCTCTTGCCTCCTTCTCTTCCCAAGAATCACCACTTGATCTCCCCCATGCTCTATATAAGCCTCCTACTACTCCTTATCATTTCCTTTACCACCACACTCCATCTCTTATCTTTGCTCTCTTCTTCTTTCACCAACAAAAATCTCCCAAGAACATCCAAGTGTTGACCATCTTTTGAAGATCCAACACTAAATCAAAGAAAAGAGTTGGTAAGATGATCATAAAACACTCATCTCTACTCTTCTACCTTTCTTCTCTTCTTCTTTCTTCTTTCTTTTATTTATTTTCTTTGTTGTTCATCTTATTTCCTTTATATATATATATATAATCATGTAAATATAAACATACTACCAATGTTGTAAGGAGCACATGAAATGTGCATCATCCTACCGTTGTTGTATGGAACTTAATCAACTAAAAATCAAGAAAATAAGACTTTGATCATGCATGTGTTTCATCTAAACAAATGTTGTAAGGAACACATAAAATGTGTATCATCCTACCATTGTTGTAAGAACACATGGATTATCAAAGCTTATACTCATACAATATGATTATTCATGAATATAAACATGTTATATTAAAGTTATGACCCATAAGCAAAAAGAATCACAAATCTGGCAGAATCTGATGTTAGAACTCCTCACTTGTTTTTGTTATATCTGGAGTTCTAGGTATCAAAATCAGTTGATTCTTTTTGCTAATCTTAGTTTAAAGTGTTACCTTTCATTTAAACCTGGATTCACTAATTTTCATGAACGTTTGATCCTTCAAACATATTTAAAAAGACCCATATGTTGAATCTGGAAATCTGGCAGATTTAGAAGGGTACACTTTAAACGCGTGTAACTTACTCATTCTTGGGTCAAAATACGTCTAGTTTTTTTTAAAAGTTTAATCTTTGAGTCGTGGTTATTTCCCAGTTTGAATCATGTAAAAAGGAGGTCGTATGAGCCCTAAACAGACGTTTTAGTAACAACATGTCATCCAGACACTGATCAGTGGACATCCTATACACTTTTAATTATTAAAAATACCAAACATGGATTATAAATTCCTATATTTTTACTGGACATTCTAGAAACATATAGCAAGATTATATTAAAATATCAAGCCTTAATATGACTCCTAAATTACAGTTTATAATTTTTAAAGTTCAATTCAAAGAACTGAAAATTTCAGTGAACATTCATGAATAATGGAAAAATAGAGACAACCTTTAACTATTTAAATAAATAAGTTAACAACAAATAAATAATACAAAATAATAAATAAAATAAGTCTAATAGAGCTACATACCTTTTTATATTAGGAAAGGAGCTTCGGTAGGAACAAGAAATCCTTACAAGAAAACACCTTTGCATACCGAGTGAGTATCATAGCCCCTTTTTACCGTATTTCATATTATTTTGGGGTGAAAGCATGTGTATACGTTTCATGAAAAGTTTATTGCCTATCTTCTTATTTATTTCAAATATTATTTTGAGCACTTATGGTATTATTCTTTGATGTGCTTGGGTGATCGTTGTAAGGCCCTTTCGTTGGACATTATTCCTTAACTCCGCTAGTGAGCCGATGGTATTTGTAAGTAGCGCTATTTGGAGATTCCGACGTCTCCCATTTATGGTTGACGAACTATAGATGTACTTTACCACTACTAACGTCATTTAATATAGGCGTTAGGTTTATCATGGGCAATTGGTTGTCGGCTAGGTTGGATAATGGCTCAAGCAATAATCATCATAGTCTATTACTACCATGTGCAACGTTTTGGGCAATATAATACATCTTCTATCATTATTTCATACTTGGATTTTTATCCAAAAACTTCCATCAATTATTTAAACTTTTCTCATTTAAAAGATATTTTGTGCATACATTAAAAACCTATGAACTCACCAACTCTAGTAGTTGACACTTTTCTTTTACCCGTGCTTTCAGGTGACCGCCGTTAGGTACCTTATGCTTACAAACATGATGTGTGGCATCTTCATCTTCATCGTCACATTTTATAAAAACCATATTTATTTTATTTACGCATCGTACAAGACAATTTCCTTTAAATATTATTCGGTTGTGTAACTTTTATTTATGTTTCATCCGAACTACTTATTTTGTTAATTTAATCTAATGGTTATTATCTATTTACCTTGTGCGATGATATCTTGTGCTGTGACACCTCGTGTTTCCGCTTTAGCGGGGTGTGACAGATTTGGTATCAGAGCCTAAGGTTATAGAGAATGTTGTTTTTCTTATGGGGGGAAAACAACAACTATGACCAAAGGTTTATAAAAATAATTTTACAAATAATTTTGTTTAAAATGCATCAAGTGTATTGATAATATAATTAAGCTGAGTACCACATTGTTATACCTCAATTAGACAAAGCTTGATCACCTATGTCTAATTTAGCTATGTACGATATGGCACTTAGGTTAGTTATAATAAAAATATACTTAGAAACAAAATTTTATTTACTTTCTTTCCAGATCATGATCATTGCGTGTGTGCATGAGCATAACATTCATATATAGACAATTTAAGTTATGAATTTAGTAAATAAGTCTATTCAAACCTTGCAGATCATGTCAAGCGAAAGTGAACCTACCGAGAACAGCCAAAGATCTTCCACCGATAGTAACCAATCCCCACAATACCAGCTGCCTGAAGGATTCTTAGAACCCCTACGTAGACCCGTAAGGATCTTTGACATTCCTTCCTCTCAACCACACCAAAACCCAAACCCCGGAACAACCGGGCCTCGGGTTAGACAAACTGCCCGAAAGAGGGTAGCCATTCCAGTACGAGCAACCGTAGCACCACCCCAGCCTACCATGGGAGAAACTTCCCGGCAGGTGAACGAGCCAGTAAGAGCCCTCACGGGAATCCCGATGATACCTTCATCCGGGATGACCGACGAGGAAAAGAGGAGATTCCACCACATGTCCCTGGAGCTATATAACATAAGAGGCATGTTAGATTACCAAACCTACCGGGTTAGTTCGTGCTTAGACATGGCGGACCTTAACCACCATCACGCAAGGCAAGCCTTAGAGGCGGCTCAAGAAGCCCGAAGACTAATTAGGCTAATGCATACATGCCTAGTTTTAGGGGTTGTGTTGATGATGTTAGTGGGGCTAGCTTACATTGGGATTAGGCGCTAGATGGGTTGGAGTGGATCTACTTTGTGTTTTTAATGTCCTTCTCTTTTGTTGATTATGAACTAAAATATCCTATGTTGGTTTGAAGGATGTATGATTGTATGGCTACTATTAACTCCTTATTAATATATATGGCATCTTATAAAGAGCCAATTTTGGTAATTATTTTGTGCCAAGTGAATGATTGATTATTTAATTAAATCTCGTACTATTAAGTCATATTTAATGCCATGAATGAATTACACATGTTACACATAGAGTAGTATGATAAAACCGATTAGATTGAGTGACTAAAAATCGTCGTGTGATTGTGCTCTAGAACGATGCCTCCACGAAGAGCAAACCCCGAGTTAGATCAACTTGTCATGGAACAAGTGATTGCAACATTACCCAACATAGTTAGCCAAGTTGCTGCTGGGCTTCAAACAAACCAAGGAGTACCAACCCCAACCCAAGATTGCAACTACAAAACCTTTAGGGCCTGCAACCCTAAAGAATTCTTTGGAACGGAAGGAGGTGTGGGTCTACTAAACTGGATTGAAAGCATGGAATCAGTCCTTAGCATCAGTAAATGTACGGAAGCAAACAAGGTGGAGTTTGCAGCATGTCTTCTGCAAGGGCGAGCCTTATCGTGGTGGAATATCCAACTACAAACGCTTGGAAGAAATGCCGCGCACCAACTCACCTGGGATGCATTCCTCAGGCTATTAAGGGACGAATTTTGCTCGAGGAGTGAAATTCAAAAGCTAGAAGCCGAGCTGTGGAATCATGAAATGATCGGGGATGACATCAACTCCTATACCACCCGATTTCATGATTTGGCCAAGCTGGTGCCGCACTTGGTGACCCCGGAAGAAAACCGTATCGATAGATACATTTGGGGTCTAGCCCCTGAGATCCGGGCAAATGTCACGGCTGCAAACCCCAACACCATCCAAAGTGCGGTAAATCTAGCTACAAGACTTACCCACAATGCCATCCGATCGGGATCGCTTGGGAGCAACAAGGACAAGGGTAAGAGGAAGCTTGAGGAGATGCCGAGGAAGCCATCCGGTGGAGAAGCTGCGAGGACTCAAAAAAGGGCTAGGAACTTCGGAGCTCAGGCGCAAGCGGCCGATAAAGGAGGGAGATCCTACCCTAAATGTGACAAGTGCCACAAACACCACGAAGGGAAGTGCATGGTGTGCTTTAGGTGTAAGCGGCTAGGACACCTCAGCAAAACTTGCCGAGTAAAGCCATGCTTTAAATGCGGAAGTCTGGAGCACCATGGCACCGTTTGCTCGCGGCCAACTCAAGGGTCTAATTATAATCAAGCACGTCCTGCAAGCCAAAGTAACCAAGGAAATCAAGCACGAGGCAGGGTGTTTGAGATTGGAGCAAATGAAGCTAGACAAAACCCCGATGTCGTTACAGGTACGTTTCCTCTAAACGGTTATTACGCATCAGTACTATTTGATTCAGGGGCCGATAAAAGCTTCATATCATTAAGATTTAAGTTAAGGCTAAACCTAAAAACCATAGAAATGAAAGAGCCTTACATCATTGAATTTGCTAACGGTCAGAAAACTAGCGTTAAGGACATAATCCCTGGTTGTACCTTAGGCTTAGCCGATAAAACATATACCATAGATTTAATCCCACTTGAAATGGGAAGTTTCGACATAGTTGTTGGGATGGATTGGCTTTCTAGCCATCGAGCGGAAATCTGTTGCTTCGAAAAGATCGTCCGAATTCCGACGCCTGATGGTGAGACACTTAAGGTGTATGGAGAAAAATCCGGAAGGGATTTCAAGATAATCTCATCCATCAAGATGAGAAATTGCTTAAGGAAAGGAAACGAGGCATTCCTAGCACATATAATCAATAAGAAAACCTGTGAGAAAAACATTCAAGAAATTCCCGTCGTGCGAAACTTTCTTGAAGTATTTCCGGAAGATTTGCCAGGATTACCCCCGAATCGGCAAGTCGAATTCCATATCGATCTAGTCCCTGGAGCGGCTCCCGTGGCAAAAGCACCATATCGACTCGCCCCATCAGAAATGCAAGAGCTATCGGCACAACTACAAGAATTACTCGACAAAGGTTTCATTCAACCAAGTTCATCCCCTTGGGGAGCCCCAGTTCTTTTCGTCAAAAAGAAGGACGGATCGCTACGAATGTGTATCGACTATCGGGAACTCAACAAGTTAACAATCAAGAACCGATACCCTCTCCCTCGAATCGATGATCTGTTCGACCAACTTGAAGGCGCCAAATATTTTTCAAAAATCGATCTTCGCTCGGGATATCACCAATTGAGAGTTCGCGAAGAAGACGTCCCCAAGACCGCCTTTAGAACCCGCTATGGACATTATGAGTTCTTAGTTATGCCTTTTGGGTTGACTAACGCTCCAGCAGTATTTATGGACTTAATGAATAGGGTCTGTAGACCATATTTAGATAAGTTTGCTATAGTGTTCATAGACGACATTCTCATATATTCGCGAAGCAAGGAAGATCATGAGCAGCATTTGAAATTAATCTTAACACTACTCAAGGACCAGAAGTTGTATGCCAAATTCTCTAAGTGTGAATTTTGGATCCGAGAAGTACACTTCCTTGGTCATGTAGTTAATTCAAATGGAATTCATGTCGATCCAGCAAAGATCGAAGCAATCAAAATGTGGGAAGCACCAAAGACGCCAACCGAGATTCGACAATTTCTGGGTTTGGCAGGATATTATAGGCGGTTCATCGAAAACTTTTCACGCGTGGCTCAACCATTAACGACTCTGACTCAGAAGGATAAGAAATTCATTTGGGGAGATAAGCAAGAAGAAGCCTTTCAAACCTTAAAGCAGAAGCTATGCAACGCACCTATCTTGGCATTGCCAACTGGATCAGAAAACTTTGTGGTCTATTGCGACGCATCACACCAAGGGTTGGGATGTGTTTTAATGCAAAAAGACAAAGTTATCGCCTACGCTTCGAGACAATTGAAGGTTCATGAGAAAAACTACACTACTCATGATTTGGAGCTAGGAGCGGTAGTGTTTGCACTCAAAATATGGAGACACTACTTATATGGCACCAAGTGTACCGTCTACACTGACCATAAGAGTCTCCAGCATATTTTTGATCAAAAGATGCTCAATATGAGACAAAGGCGATGGGTAGAACTACTCAATGATTATGATTGCGAAATCAAATATCACCCAGGCAAGGCCAATGTGGTAGCCGACGCGTTGAGTAGGAAGGAAAGAGTAAAACCAATGAGAGTACGAGCATTAGGAGCTGTAGTGCAAACAAGTCTGAAAGGAAGGATTCTTGAAGCTCAGGAGCAAGCATTAAAAGAAGAAAATCTAAAAGAGGAAACCCTTCGTCATTTGGAGCACAGGTTTGAGATTGGAACTGACGGAGTACGTTACTTCGAAAAGAAGGTTTGGATACCCAAGGTAGATAACATAAGGTTAACGATATTGGATGAGGCACATAAGTCTAAGTATTCTATTCATCCCGGAGCCGATAAAATGTACAAGGATTTGAAGGAATACTATTGGTGGCCCGGAATGAAGAAGGATGTCGCCCTATACGTGGGGAAATGTTTGACTTGTGCAAGGATTAAGGCAGAACACCAGAAACCCTCTGGATTACTGCAGCAACCCGAAATCCCGGAATGGAAATGGGAACAGATAACTATGGATTTTGTGACTAAGTTACCCCGATCCGCAAAAGGGTACGATGCCATCTGGGTAGTAGTAGACCGGCTTACAAAGTCAGCACATTTCCTACCCATTCGTGAAGATTACAAGATGGAAAAGCTGGCACGAATCTACATCAATGAGATCATCATGCGTCATGGAGTGCCCATCTCTATCATCTCGGATAGGGATAGTCGCTTCACTTCCCGATTTTGGCAATCACTTCAGAAAGCATTGGGAACGCGAGTCAATTTAAGCACCTCTTACCACCCCCAAACAGACGGAAAATCGGAAAGGACCATTCAAACGCTGGAAGATATGTTACGTGCTTGTGTGTTAGATTTTGGTGGGAGCTGGGACTCGCATTTGCCACTGGTTGAATTTTCATACAATAATAGTTATCACACCAGTATCCAGTGTGCACCTTATGAAGCATTGTACGGACGCAAATGTAGATCCCCGCTCAGCTGGTTGGAAATCGGAGACCGACAATTGTCCAAACCAGACGTCGTACAGGAAACCACTGATAAGATAAAGATTATCAGGGAAAGACTCAAAACCGCTAGGGACCGACAAAAGAGCTACGCCGACAATCGCAGGAAACCCCTAGAGTTTCAAGTTGGCGATAAAGTTCTACTAAAGATATCACCTTGGAAAGGGATAGTGCGTTTTGGTAAAAAGAACAAGTTAAGTCCCAGGTATGTTGGGCCGTTCGAGATAATCGAAAGGATCGGACCGGTAGCCTACAAGCTAAAACTGCCACAAGAACTGAGCGCCATCCATGACACGTTCCATGTGTCGAATTTAAAGAAATGCCAAACGGAGGAAACCTTAATCTTACCCTTAAAAGATGTGCAAGTTGATGACCGGTTGCACTTTGTAGAAGAACCAATCGAAATCCTTGACCGGGAGGTCAAAAGACTAAGGAGAAGCAGGATCCCCATCTTAAAAGTTCGTTGGAACTCAAGGCACGGGCCTGAATACACTTGGGAGCGAGAGGATTATATGAAACTCAAATATCCACACCTCTTCGCCAAAAAGCAAGTCCAAGACGTCAACGATTAATTTCGGGACGAAATTCTTTTAATCAGGGGAGACTGTGACATTCGGCAACAAATTTCCCAGGTTAGCCATTAGAAATTCAAATTTTAAGCCTAGCATGACTAAAAATAGTAATCATGACTTAAATACATCCATAATAATATTAGAATTCGTAGAAATCCCGCCTATATGGTTAGAACCTTCCCGAGCTCGAAAAATCGAATTATTAAAAGTCAAGAATTACAAATCATATACAATAATAATAACAATAACAATAAAAATAATTAAATACATCATAATAAATATAAATAAGTTAAAATATAAAACATATATATATATATATATATAAACTCATCAAAATAATTAAAACTTTGTTAATTAAAAGATTTAAACAAAATCACCATTTATACAAATTTATTTAAACTAATTACACATAATTTATAAAAAATAAAAAAAATAAAAGAAACCCCCCATCTCTTTTCTCTTGCCTCCTTCTCTTCCCAAGAATCACCACTTGATCTCCCCCATGCTCTATATAAGCCTCCTACTACTCCTTATCATTTCCTTTACCACCACACTCCATCTCTTATCTTTGCTCTCTTCTTCTTTCACCAACAAAAATCTCCCAAGAACATCCAAGTGTTGACCATCTTTTGAAGATCCAACACTAAATCAAAGAAAAGAGTTGGTAAGATGATCATAAAACACTCATCTCTACTCTTCTACCTTTCTTCTCTTCTTCTTTCTTCTTTCTTTTATTTATTTTCTTTGTTGTTCATCTTATTTCCTTTATATATATATATATAATCATGTAAATATAAACATACTACCAATGTTGTAAGGAGCACATGAAATGTGCATCATCCTACCGTTGTTGTATGGAACTTAATCAACTAAAAATCAAGAAAATAAGACTTTGATCATGCATGTGTTTCATCTAAACAAATGTTGTAAGGAACACATAAAATGTGTATCATCCTACCATTGTTGTAAGAACACATGGATTATCAAAGCTTATACTCATACAATATGATTATTCATGAATATAAACATGTTATATTAAAGTTATGACCCATAAGCAAAAAGAATCACAAATCTGGCAGAATCTGATGTTAGAACTCCTCACTTGTTTTTGTTATATCTGGAGTTCTAGGTATCAAAATCAGTTGATTCTTTTTGCTAATCTTAGTTTAAAGTGTTACCTTTCATTTAAACCTGGATTCACTAATTTTCATGAACGTTTGATCCTTCAAACATATTTAAAAAGACCCATATGTTGAATCTGGAAATCTGGCAGATTTAGAAGGGTACACTTTAAACGCGTGTAACTTACTCATTCTTGGGTCAAAATACGTCTAGTTTTTTTTAAAAGTTTAATCTTTGAGTCGTGGTTATTTCCCAGTTTGAATCATGTAAAAAGGAGGTCGTATGAGCCCTAAACAGACGTTTTAGTAACAACATGTCATCCAGACACTGATCAGTGGACATCCTATACACTTTTAATTATTAAAAATACCAAACATGGATTATAAATTCCTATATTTTTACTGGACATTCTAGAAACATATAGCAAGATTATATTAAAATATCAAGCCTTAATATGACTCCTAAATTACAGTTTATAATTTTTAAAGTTCAATTCAAAGAACTGAAAATTTCAGTGAACATTCATGAATAATGGAAAAATAGAGACAACCTTTAACTATTTAAATAAATAAGTTAACAACAAATAAATAATACAAAATAATAAATAAAATAAGTCTAATAGAGCTACATACCTTTTTATATTAGGAAAGGAGCTTCGGTAGGAACAAGAAATCCTTACAAGAAAACACCTTTGCATACCGAGTGAGTATCATAGCCCCTTTTTACCGTATTTCATATTATTTTGGGGTGAAAGCATGTGTATACGTTTCATGAAAAGTTTATTGCCTATCTTCTTATTTATTTCAAATATTATTTTGAGCACTTATGGTATTATTCTTTGATGTGCTTGGGTGATCGTTGTAAGGCCCTTTCGTTGGACATTATTCCTTAACTCCGCTAGTGAGCCGATGGTATTTGTAAGTAGCGCTATTTGGAGATTCCGACGTCTCCCATTTATGGTTGACGAACTATAGATGTACTTTACCACTACTAACGTCATTTAATATAGGCGTTAGGTTTATCATGGGCAATTGGTTGTCGGCTAGGTTGGATAATGGCTCAAGCAATAATCATCATAGTCTATTACTACCATGTGCAACGTTTTGGGCAATATAATACATCTTCTATCATTATTTCATACTTGGATTTTTATCCAAAAACTTCCATCAATTATTTAAACTTTTCTCATTTAAAAGATATTTTGTGCATACATTAAAAACCTATGAACTCACCAACTCTAGTAGTTGACACTTTTCTTTTACCCGTGCTTTCAGGTGACCGCCGTTAGGTACCTTATGCTTACAAACATGATGTGTGGCATCTTCATCTTCATCGTCACATTTTATAAAAACCATATTTATTTTATTTACGCATCGTACAAGACAATTTCCTTTAAATATTATTCGGTTGTGTAACTTTTATTTATGTTTCATCCGAACTACTTATTTTGTTAATTTAATCTAATGGTTATTATCTATTTACCTTGTGCGATGATATCTTGTGCTGTGACACCTCGTGTTTCCGCTTTAGCGGGGTGTGACATTTGGCTTTTCTAAAAGCAATGATGAACCTTATGTATATGTCAGGGCTAGTGGGAGTGTTGTAGTTTTTCTAGTCTTGTATGTAGATGACATACTACTCATAGGAAGTGACGTGACTACCTTGCAGGAAGTGAAAACCTGTCTTGGGAGTTGCTTCTCTATGAAAGACATGGGAGAAGCAGCATATATTTTGGGGATAAAGATCTATAGAGATAGATCTAAAAGACTTATTAGTTTGAGCCAGAGTACGTACATAGATAAAGTCTTGAAGAGGTTCAAGATGCAAGATTCCAAGAAAGGGAATTTGCCTATGTTGCATGGTATGGCATTGAGCAAGTCTCAATGTCCTAGTTCTCAAAATGAACTAGAGGAAATGAGTCGAGTCCCGTATGCTTCGGCAGTGGGATCGATCATGTATGCTATGCTATATACTCGGCCTGATGTGTCGTACGCCTTGAGCATGACGAGCCGATATCAGGCTAACCCTGGTCAAAGTCATTGGGTTGCGGTTAAAAACATCCTTAAATATCTTCGGAGAACTAAGGAAATGTTTTTAGTGTTTAGTGGATCGGAGGAGCTCAGAGTTACTGGATATTCTGATGCTAGCTTCCAAATGGACAAGGATGATTGCCGGTCTCAATCGGGATTTGTATTCTTGTTAAATGGTGGAGCAATAAGTTGGAGAAGTTCCAAGCAAGATACCGTGGCCGATTCAACCACGGAGTCAGAGTATATTGCTACAAGCGAGGCTGTTAAGGAAGCTGTCTGGATGAAGAAATTCATTCAAGAGCTTGGAGTTGTTCCTAGCATCGCTAACCCTATTGAGATCTTCTGTGACAATGAGGGTGCAGTAGCTCTAGCTAAGGAACCAAGAGCGCATCAACGTACGAGACACATTGCTCGGAAATATCATTTTATTCGTGATATCATCGAGAATGGTGACATTGTGGTTAGTAGAGTACCGACTGAGGGGAACTTGGCAGATCCACTCACCAAACCTTTGTCACAAGTTAAGCATGATTCTCATGCTAAGTCTATTGGTATTAGATTTGCTAGTGTCTTGGTTTAATTATTTTAGTTGTATTTGTTATTGAGAACATTAAAGCAATAATGTATTTCTTATTGTAATGACTATTAAATGGGGATTTAATATACACATGGTGCGATTACTTTATGAAACATTATTGTGTTCTATCTTTGCATGCTTAATACTTCCATGAATAAACTTGTTTATTCTAAATACTCCACGATCGGTCGTTCTTCATTGGAAGGAAGAAGTGAATTAAGATCGAGGCGAGTGGTTGGTAAAGTTTTCATCTTGGATTGAATACTTGTTTACGCAACACTAGCCTGTACTTAATGGTGATTAAGTAATTGAAGGACCCGTACCTGAGTTTACTTCATGGATATTATCACGAGTAAATCAGGATGATAATATTATTTATCCTTTTACTGGAGATGCACGCGTTGCTTGATTATTAGCATGGACTTGTTTAGATTGCTTTCTAACGCAGTTCGTAACTGGTTGTTATAAGGGAAGTTTTCAGGAAAGAACTTATTATTATGATAGGACGGTGTAGTCAAAAGTATTTGTTCCTCTTTTGAGAGATATCCTTGGGCCCCTCGTTGACTAAGCTGATGACAAATCAAAATGCATGGTCGTGCTCAAGTTGAATTGATAGTGGATCAATTGTGCAACTTGTTTTGTTAGTCATAGTTAGTCTATATCGAGAAACATAATCGTGAATGATTTGGGGTTGATCATGTTCCATGACCTGCATTCACAACGGATATCGTGAACGAAGGGGTATATAATCACTTATCTATCGGATCTTTCCTTTTGGTTAGGTATTTGTTTTGGGAAGAAAAACCCTGTGCTGACTAGGGGGCATAGATGCGTTGCTAGAGGCCGCTCTATGTCGGTGACGCCTTTCGTGAGTTTGTCATGTGCAAGTGGGAGTCTGTTGGATTATGCCTGCTGACACACACACTAGTTGGTATCATGGCTGATGAAGCAAGGGCCTATTGGGTCACACGCCAAGTATCAATTCCGGCATCACGGATGGTCTAATGAGAGAGAAAACCATAAACTGGTTCTGGTGGGCCAAGGCACGTTCGTGCCTCTATGAGGTACGGTCGTGCCCTACGGGCAGGCACGAGCCCAAGTCGGGCGTGACTTGGGCGTAGCCTGTGGCTAGGTACGCCTGTGGCTAGGTACGCCTGTGCCTCTGGGAGGCACGCCCGTGCCCTGTGCCCAATGGACAGGCACGAGCCTAAGTCAGGCGTGACTTAGGCGTGGCCTTTTGGGCTGGTACGCCCGTGCCTTGTGAGGCACGTTCGTGCCCCGTGAAGTAATAGTCTTCTTAAACAGCTTTCAAGGCTGTTTATGAAGGAGATTATGATATTTTAATTGGTAACTGATGGAATATCAATGAATGCACGTTTTTTATTCTCTTTTGTGGAGTCTATATAATGTGGTGCATGATTCCATTGTGAGGTTGCTAGCTTTTGAAAGGCATACAAATACATATTGCACACTTCTCTCTCTCAAGCACACAAAAGACATCCAAGGCTTTGGTTCTTTTGTGTTGGTAATCTTGGTGGTGTTTAGATAGGCTTATCTAACACTCTAGCAAGTGGGAGGCGATAGTAACATGGTTTGGACTTCGATAGAGGTGTACACGTTAGTTCACGAGACTTCCAAACTCCAAACCCGCGCGTACAAAGAAGATAGCATCAAGGGTATGACTCTATTTCTTTGTATCTTTTTTTTGTTGCTTAACTATGTTTAGAATTTTGGTCCATTTGGTGGGCATATTCGTGGTCAAATTTTGAAACTCATTTTCTACTCGTTTTGCTTCCGTTGCGATTTTAGACCACGAAAACCCAACAGTTGTGACTGGAGATGAGGATGGGATACCAAAGGTTGGGACTACTGTTTGAATATCCTCAGAAGTGGAATTAGAATTGTTCATACCTTGGAAGTAAAAGTGTCTACTTTGGCCAATAAGTTGCAAGAGTTGATCAAACACCTCTTGTTCAGGTTGTTCATCTTCGAGAGCAGCATCTCCAAGAGGACTTAACACCATTGGACTTACGGGAGCAACTTCATCATAATCATCCGTACTAACATGAGCATTATGTGCATCATTATCATCATCATTAGCACCATCATCACCACTTCCACCATCACCTTCAACATCATCATTATCATCATCAGATTCATTGTTGTCACTGTCACCACTGTTTTCATATGCCTCATTAGTAGCATCAATCACATCCTACATCTGTGGAGTAATTGCAGGACCCCTATCAGCCTTTAGAAAGTAGAATACCTTTTCACCCATGACCGGGATAGGGATATGATCCAAATGCTCGTTCAAGCTCACATAACCATCTTCACCAATCTCATTCATTGCTAGAACACTGAGGAATCTTATAAATGGCACTTGGGACCTGGTTGATTTCTTGTTGGCACTTTGTGTGATTTTATCAACAAGATAAGAAAATATGACTTGTGCAAAGTCAATGTTTATACCAAACACCAAAGCATACAACATTAGAAGCTCAGTCTGGTTTATTTGATGATGACGACCAGACTTAGGACCAAAGCACCTTATCACCACGTTGGCAAGGTACTTCCATATACTTTGATTTGGCCATGGACAATAGGCTCATTGTAACCTATTGTTGGAAGCACCATCTATATTTGGGTTTTTGAGGGAAATGGTGTAAAAGGAGCATAATTTGGTATACTTAGAGCTTGGCGCAAAATGTCGACTGTGATATCAACGTTATGAGCACCATGCGCCATTGTGCAAGAGATGGTTTTCACATTTCCATTTAATGTGGTGGAATACCATAGTTCTCCAATGATGTCTAGGTAAATAAAGTGGGGGTCAGATGTGAGGCATTCAAAGAGTGGGTGAGTGGTTAAGAACTCTACCATAGGCTCATAGCCTTTGTTTTCTCTGAAGAAAGGGATGGTAGTGTAGAGAAGTATGTTATTTTAGGTGATATTCATTCTCTGGTTTGGTGCAACATTCTCACCAGGAACGACATCAGGGTCATGAATATACGTTGCGATTTTAGGAAGATGATGAATAGTGTAGTTGTAGAGAGATTGCGTAGGAGGATGTAGGTTATGGGTTTTTAGAGAGGGAGAGAGAGATAGATAGAGAGTTTGAAGAATTTTAACACGTAGTTTTTCGAAGAGAGAGGGAATGAGATATATAAAGGAAATAAAGTAACAAAAATCGTTAAATACTAACAAAAGATTTTAACAGAAAACACATTAATAAGCTATTAAATGAAAACTGAGACGGGTGTAAATGACTAGGGTTTAAAAGTATTAACAGAGTAAAAAACAAAGAAAATTTCCTAAGTGTTAAACCATCAGCTGAGTGAATGAAGTGATTCAAATGAAAAATCAACTGATAGAGTGAAAGCATCACCTGATGAGCATTAGCTGATAGCTTACCATTTCTTCCCTAGCTTCGTATGATCAGGTAAGTGTTTTGACCAGTTGATGGGTATCAGCTAAGCAAAAGGACTTAACTTTTTCATGATTAGTAAGACTTAGAGATGCTTAGATAAGTAAAAAATCAGATTCAACACACATATTCAAGTTATCACTAAATAAAAACACAGAAACACACATCTAAACTAAGAAATTAAGCATACCTAGTATGGTGTAAAACCCGCAAACCTGGGCTAGGAGATTAGCAGGTTTGTGGTATTTGCTTATTTGTTTTAATATGGTAAAGTGGTTAGCTTATTTGATTGCATGATGAATCATAGAATCGGTTTTTAAAAAACATGAGTTTTGAGTCGGTTTTTGTGTGTTTATGTGATTATATGTTAAAATGATGTATTGATACATAAATATGTGTTAAAGAAGTGTTTAAACATGTTTGAGAAATGATTTGATGAATTCGTAATTTCTGGGTTTAAGTTATAAAAAATGGTGGTTTGGATGAGTATAAGAACTGTCGGTTTTGGTAAGGAAGAAGGTGGAATCCGATTAATGCATGAAATGATATATGAAATCCTAGTGTTGAAAACCGATGCATGTAATCCGGGAACTTATGAAATCCGAAACATTTGTAAACCGAGACCCTAAATCCGAATGATTGAATCCGAAATTCAAAATCCTACACTTGTATAACCAAGACTTAGAAATCCGATTGTTAGGTATGAAATCCGAAAGTTAGAATCCCATACTTTAGAATCCAAAAACCCAAATCCGGAAACCATAAAATCCGATTGATGTAATCCGGGTACTTGAAATCCGACATGGTTGATAAAATCCGATTGAAGTGAAATCCGGAACTTTGATGAAATCCGATAGTCTCGGAATCTGAGTGAAGGGAAATCCGACAATTGATAGAATCCGATAATGAGTTGCGGATTCTTGGAATCCGACAGTTTTTGTAGAATCCGATACTTATGTTTTGAACTTGTATTTGTTTATTGTTTGATGTTTGTTTGATGAATGATTTATAAATATATGGATAAGATATATTTATGAGATTGAAACTGATTTGATTATTGCTGTGTTTACAGGCAATCCTAAGACTCAATGATATTAGACTTCTGAGTTCAAGACTGAAACTAAGGTGAGTGGACGTTGAACACGGATGGTAAAGATTGCAGTTAATTTGATTGATGTGAAGCATGATTGTGATTTGAGATTGAATTGATTGGACTGCTGATTGTGATATGAAATGTTGATAACTGCTGCGTAAATATTTGGTCGATACGCACTCTTAGGATGATTTTGAGTTGCGTTGAGAAGTCAGCTATATGTGGACTTGGGTTGGGGTTGTCTAATTGGTTGGTTGAACAGTAGTAGCCTTTCTGTTGCATTTGTTGCTCCGAGGGGAGTTTACTATGCCAATCTAGTGGAAAGCTATCGGTAAACCTTTGCTTTGGCCGGCATTGGTTGTAGGTTCTGCGCCGAACTACCGGTCTTGTCTGGATATGTGATTACATGATTAATAATTGATTGTGAATGTTTGCGTTTGTTGCTTTAGCCTCTACTCACTTAGCTTTGTGCTAATTCCCCTCAGTTGATGTTTTGCAGGTTGGTGTTTGTAGTTGGAGAAGGAAGAGTTGACCATACTCTGATACTTATTTTAAAAAAGAGACAAGCCAGTTATATTTTGTAACACCAAACAATTGTAGTTGTGATTGTCTTTTGAAACAAAGGAATGTATATTTATTGATTATATGTAATCAAGTTGTTTTAATTAGCTTCCGCTATGCGTTTTAAAAAAATGGCTTGTGATTTTCCAATGTTACAGTTTGGTATCAGAGCCTAGGTTTGGCGATGCATGCACGGCTAGAGTGTTGCATTCCCAAATCTTGGCTCGTGACGGGTCAAGCTTTCCTTCGGGGGAATTAGGGTGAGTTAGAGTTTTCAGTAGTAGTTAGTATTTTGGATACTAACGGTTTATGCTAATGAGCTATGAGGTGATGTGATTGTAACAGATTATGGCTGATAGAGAGACTCCCATCCTACCTTCTGTGACCCAACAGTTATTGAAGATGTGAATCAAGCAGGAACATCTAGGCAAGAGCAAGAGGAAGATCAAAGCGAATACATCTTTAAACTGGAGAATGAATTAATGGATCTTCGAAATAAAGTCCTCAACATGGAGCAGAGATTAAATCAACGCGAACCACCACCTGTACCAATTGTGATAACCACACAAGCAACAATACCACCAGTGTCAGTACCTCTACCACTAATGACACAGATGATGTAACAACTCTTCTTCTATCCATATCCATAACCTGGAGGTTATCCGTTTGCGTTTCCAGGATTTAAACAACCATGTACTTATGAGTAGTTCCTTGACTGCAAACCTTCTGAATATCGGGGGAGTTCTGATCACAGTATCACTCTGAATTGGCTTAGGGAAATGACAAAGACATTGGACGCTTGTAATTGTGAAAACGAGTTGAAAGTAAAATACGCATCGAGAATGTTAAAAGGGGATGCAATGGTCTGGTGGGATTCAATTACCGGCCACTTTACAGAGCAACAGCAGGAGAGCATCACCTGGAGTCAATTTCAGGAGAAACTTTGCGAACAGTACTATGGTACTTTTGAAATTGCAAGGATAAAGAGAGAATTTATGGAGTTGCAAATGACTGGAAACATGACTATGGATCAATTTATCAGTAAATTCAATGAAAAGATGAGCTTTGCCAAACACTGGGTGCCTGATGAAGAATCGAAGATTGCCCATTTTGTGGGGGCATTGCATCCGGATCTCCGTAGTGCCACTAGGTGGGCTACCACCCTATCCCAAGCCTTCACGTTAGCTAAGTCGGCTGAAGGAGATTTGATTGCGAGGAATAAGTTGAGTGGGGAAAGAATTTCCCAGCAGAAATCAAGATTTGAACATTACAACACTCAACAAAGGCAAGGAGGGCAGGGCAGTGGTAACCGTCAACGCAATCAGAATAGAGCAACTACTGCAGGTGGGTCTGCTCAGAGGGCACCGTGGTGCAACAGATGCAAGTCATATCATCATGGGCAGTGTACGCCCCAGTCCATGAGATGTGTTAAGTGCGGTCAATTTAGCCATGACTTGAAGAATTGCAGACTGCCGAGGAGCGTCTGCTGGAATTGTCAGAAAGAGGGGCACCGAGTTGGTGATTGCCCATTGGGTAAGAAAGTTAGAACTGGGTCAGGAGGGGGTGCTGGAGGATCATCTTCAGCAGGGCAGAAACGAAAGAACCCACCCACGGCTGAGGGTCGGGCATTCAGAATGACAGTGGATGATGCCACTACCACAGATGATGTTATAACTGGTATGTTTCAGATAAACTCTACTCCTGCTAGAGTGTTATTTGATTCAGGGGCAAATCGCTCCTTTGTATCTGTAGAATTATGTGGTAGGTTGAATGTGCCTTTAACTGTACTTGCTACTGCTTTAGAAATTGAGGTAGCTGATGGTATGATGGTTCCGATCACGACTGTTGTGGCTGGATTCAAGATAGATATAGATGGTACTTGCTTTCCTGTTTATTTCCTTGTAATGCCGCTATCTGGGTTCGATGTGGTGCTCGGGATGGATTGGCTGAGTTTGAATCAAGCCAGCATCAAATGTCACAAGAAATTAATTTCATTCCCATTAGCTGATGGCACGAGAGTAGTAGCAAGGGGGAGAAGGCTGGATCCGTAATTCCGATTATCTCGTGTTTGCAAGCTAAAAAAGCGTTGGATAAGGGTTGCGAATCATACTTGGCTTATGTAACTGATGGAAAGAAAGAGAAACAGACAGTGAACGACATCCGGGTGGTAACGGAATACCCGGAGGTGTTTCCAGAAGAATTGCCGGGATTACCTCCAACTCGTGAGGTGGAGTTTAAGATAGACCTGATTCCTGGTTGCCGACCAGTGGCGAAAGCACCATAAAGGTTAGCACCTTCAGAGATTCAGGAAATGATGACACAGATACAAGATTTGTTAGATAAAGATTTCATCCGTCCAAGTTCATCTCCGTGGGGAGCACCAGTTTTGTTTGTGAAAAAGAAAGACGGTACGTTGTGTATGTGTATCGACTACCGTGAGTTGAATAAGAGAACCATAAAGAACAAGTATCCGTTGCCAAGAATAGATGATTTGTTTGATCAACTACAGGGGTCTTCGTTCTTTTCCAAGATTGATTTGAGATCAGGGTAACATCAGGTGCGAGTTTATGAGGAAGACATATCAAAGACGGCTTTTCGTACGCGCTACAGGCACCACGAGTTTTTGGTTATGCCGTTCGGCTTCACCAACGCACCTGCGATTTTCATGGATTTAATGAACAGAGTTTGTCGACCCTTCTTGGATAAGTTTGTGATAGTCTTCATTGACAATATACTGGTATACTCAAAGACAGAAGTGGAGCATGAACAGCATTTGAGACAGATTTTGGAAACACTGAAGAAAGAACATGTGTTTGCTAAGTTCTCTAAGTGCGAATTCTGGTTGAGAGAGGTACAGTTTTTGGGGCATGTGATCTGTGACAAGGGGGTGAAAGTAGATCCTTCAAAAGTAGAAGCGGTTATGAATTGGAACGCTCCGAAAACACCGTCCGAGATCAAGAGTTTTCTGGGGTTAGCTGGATATTACCGCAGGTTTATTAAAGACTTTTCCAAGATTGCGGGTCCGTTGACAAAGTTAACTCGAAAAGACGTGAAATTTGTATGGGGCAGTGAGCAGGATAAAGCTTTTCAGATGTTGAAACAGTTGTTATGTCAGGCCCCTATTCTAGCATTGCCAAGTGGCTCAGAGGATTTCATAGTTTATTGTGATGCGTCATTTGCTGGTTTGGGCTGTGTACTTATGCAGAGGGATCGGGTGATTGCATATGCTTCAAGACAGTTGAAACCCCATGAGAAGAATTACCCGACACATGATTTGGAACTGGCATCCGTTGTTTTTGCCCTAAAGCTGTGGAGGCACTATTTGTATGGCACCAAGTGCGTGATTTGTACCGACCATAAGAGCTTACAGTACGTATTTACACAGAAAGAGTTGAACATGAGACAGAGACGCTGGGTATAATTGATTAAAGATTATGATTGCGAAATAAGATATCACCCAGGCAAAGCAAACGTGGTGGCAGATGCCTTAAGCCGCAAAGGAGCGAGAAGTTCTATCCAGTTTATGCGTATTGAGATTGTATCTGATCTAGTGGATAGACTAAAGTCTGCACAATTGGAAGCTTTAAAAGAGGAGAACTTGAAGAGTGAACTGATGAAGAAACGTAAGGATGAACTTGCTGATGATTCCCGTGGAAGGTTGTGATTCTATTCGGTAAGCGCGGGAAGTTAGCTCCCCGATACATTGGTCCCTTCCGCATACGTCAGATTGTGAATGATCAGACTATTACACTAGATCTTCCAGCAGAGTTTGCGGGGATACACGATACTTTTAATGTATGTTATCTAAGAAAGTGCAAGATTGATGATGAAAGTCAGATTCTCCCAGTACAAGAGTTGAAAGTAGATTCAAAGAAAAGGTTGATAGAAGAACCAGTTGAACTGTTGGATCGAAAGGTAAGCAAGCTCTGAAAGAAGCAGATACCAATGGTATTGGTTAAGTGGAAGCACAGTTTAGGTTCCGATTGAACTTGGGAAACTGAGTCAGAGATGAAGGATAGATATCCCCATTTGTTTGGGCAGGAAAGGATTCCGAGGACGGAATCCTCTTAAGGGGGAGAGATTTGTAACACCCGCAAACCTGGGCTAGGAGATTAGCAGGTTTGTGGTACGTGCTTATTTGTTTTAATATGGTAAAGTGGTTAGTTAAATGACTAAATAATTAATTAAGTTAAATAAATTATATGTATGTATGTTGAAATCATATGCATGTATTGTATGTATGTGTTGAACCGTGTGTATGCATGTATACATTATGTATGTGTACACGTGTGTATGGGAATTAGGAGGTGACCGACACCTCTTGTTTTATGTTTGAATACGTGGTGGTTAACTAATAATGAAACCGCATTAACTCCAAATTAGAAAAGTGTAGTGTGTGTAATTGTGTGTGTTCTCTCCTCTGCCAAAGAAACAGAAGAAGAAGGAATTGAAGATCTAGGAATCGGATTTCATATATTTTGTGTTTTAAATCAAGATTCAAGGTTAGATGTTAGTAAAATCATGGTTAAATATTGTTAGGTTGCATTCTGATTAGATTAACATGATTGCATGATGAATCATAGAATCGGTTTTTGAAGAACATGAGTTTTGAGTCGGTTTTTGTGTGTTTATGTGATTATATGTTAAAATGATGTATTGATACATAAATATGTGTTAAAGAAGTGTTTAAACATGTTTGAGAAATGATTTGATGAATTCGTAATTTCTGGGTTTAAGTTATAAAAAATGGTGGTTTGGATGAGTATAAGAACTGTCGGTTTTGGTAAGGAAGAAGGTGGAATCCGATTAATGCAAGAAATGATATATGAAATCCTAGTGTTGAAAACCGATGCATGTAATCCGGGAACTTATGAAATCCGAAACATTTGTAAACCGAGACCCTAAATCCGAATGATTGAATCCGAAATTCAAAATCCTACACTTGTATAACCAAGACTTAGAAATCCGATTGTTAGGTATGATATCCGAAAGTTAGAATCCTATACTTTAGAATCCTAAAACCCAAATCCGGAAACCATAAAATCCGATTAATGTAATCCGGTACTTGAAATCCGACATGGTTGATAAAATCTGATTGAAGTCAAATCCGGAACTTTGATGAAATCCGATTGTCTCGGAATCCGAGTGAAGGGAAATCCGACAATTGACAGAATCCGATAATGAGTTGCGGATTCTTGGAATCCGACAGTTTTTGTAGAATCCGATACTTGTGTTTTGAACTTGTATTTGTTTATTGTTTGATTTTTGTTTGATGAATGATTTATAAATATATGGAAAAGATATATTTATGAGATTGAAACTGATTTGATTATTGTTGTTTTTACGGGCAATCCTAAGACTCGGTGATATTAGACTTCTGAGTTCAAGACTGAAACTAAGGTAAGTAGACGTTGAACACGGATGGTAAATATTGCAGTTAATTTGATTGATGTGAAGCATGATTGTGGTTTAAGATTGAATTGATTGAACTTCTGATTGTGATATGAAATGTTTATAACTGCTGCGTGAATATTTGGTCGATACGCACTCTTAGGATGATTTTGAGTTACGTTGAGAAGTCAGCTATATGTGGACTTGGGCTGGGCTTGTCTAACTGGTTGGTTGAACAGTAGTAGCCTTTCTGTTGCATTTGTTGCTCAGAGGGGAGTTACTGTGCCAATCTAGTGGAAAGCTATCGGTAAACCTTTGCTTTGGCCGGCATTGGTTGTAGGTTCTGCGCCGAATCGCCGAATCTACAACAACAAAAACAACCAGAGACATCAAGGGTATGGTCTCACTTTCTGGTTCCTTTTGTTGTTCTTGTTGCTATCATTCTTTGTAGCTAGATCCCACTATGTGTTTCTTGTGCATACGTGTTGAAAACCCGATATGAACTCGTTTTTATCTTCATGCTTCCGTTGTGCTTGGGTTTTTCATGTGCATGAGATTCCTTCAGTGGTATCAGAGCCATTGCTACAAGATGATAGCACAAAATGGCTCGAAAAAATTGTTTTTTGGAAGTTTTGGCATTCTGTCCAGAAGGCCTTCATGAGCCGTGAAGTTCTCTTCACGGGCCGTGAAGGTCACACGACCAGTGTAGTTTGGGGTCTGGTCGTGAAAAGATTTTTTCGTGGCTTGCATGCCATTTCATTTCTATTTTTATGTACTTGTACTCATGGAGCATGGAGACCACAATCAAGAATCAAGGATGGTGTCTTGAAAATAGAAGATCCGGTGAATCCCTTTGGAGATGGCGGATCAAGTGGGAGCTATGACTTTTTGTATTGTGTCCCTAGTTGACCGCGTTCTTCCCGTAGGCTCACGGGTAGAACGCATAGGTTTTGGCTTGGTTACCAACCCCTTGCTATGCGTGTGTTGTGATTTATTTCTTTCATGGATTGTTTAGGTTTTCGCATGCTAGAAAATTTTTCAATAAATTAAATCACAAGAGTTTTATAAAATTGGTTTATTTTTCTCTCGTGCGCGCTCATGATTAACAAACCAACTAAAGTGAAAAATAAGTTTTTGTCACTCAAATATGTTAATCAAAATTAATCGGAAACAAAAGCCCGTTTTTCCATAAAACATAAATCACGCACCATCCGTAAGACGATGCCACCCAAATCTAACAACACAATGATTGGTTGTCGAGCTTAGCACGAGCCAATCTTTGTGGAGTTGTGTGGAAGGTGAGCGTAGTAACTCGCAAACTTGGTTGTCGAGCTTAGCACGAGCCAAATCTTGTGAAGTGTACTTACCGCTTGTCTTTGGGGATGATTTATAATTTCAAATTAGAATTCTTGAAAGATTGTCGAGCTTAGCACGAGTCAATCAACAATTCTAAATTGGGATTGGTGTAAGAAGGGATCAAACATGCCAAACGACCGATGCTTGTTGTAGGATCCCGCAAAGACCAAAGAGTTGCAATAATGGATTGCAATTGGCAATATGGTTGCCAACCCGAAATAACTTCCTTATATGATCCGCTGTAAACCCGTCATATACGGAAGTGAAATAAGGTTCTTTGCCTTGTTAAAATAATTAAAAAAAATTGTTTTGGGTAAATTGTTTTAACAAACTTAAATATCAAACTAACCAAATCTACTTTGCTATTATAGATGGCATCTTCAAGTACCACCACCACGAGCAACATTTCTCTACGAGTTTTCCTTGAGAAGGAGAAACTCGACGGTAGCAATTTCATGGATTGGCATAGGCAACTTCGGATTGTCCTACGCCATGAAGGGAAATTGCATATCATTGAGGAAGCCTTGCCCGAAGCCCCTGCGACTATGGCACCTAGGGACACCCGAGAGGCACATGAAAAACGCCTCAAGGACACGGAGGAAATAACGTGCCTTATGCTTAGCACAATGAGCTCCGATTTGCAAAAGCAAATGGATCATTTAAGTGCTTTCGTCTTGCTCGCGCAGCTCAAGGACATGTTCCAACAGCAAGCGAGGCAAGAAAGGTACGAATGCCTCAAGTCCGTCCTAGGTTGCAAGCTCCAGGATGGCGGGAACGTAAGCGCTCATGTGTTGTGTATGAAAGCAAACATGGAGCGCATGGAGAGGTTAGGGTTCTCCATAGGGAGGGAGATGGCGGTTGATCTCATCCTCCAATCCTTGCCCAATGCATATGATCAATTCATCGTGAGTTATCATATGCATAGTATGGACAAAACCCGCATGGAGCTTCATGGGATGCTCAAGACCGCGGAGTCAAGCATCTCGAAGCCCAAGGCCACCTCATCCAACCTCGTCTTGGCTATCCGGTAGGGCCGCATCCAAAAGAAGAAGCCGAATCCTCCCCATAAGGGAAAGGGTAAGGGCAAGGTTGGTGTCACCAAGCCTACCCCTACCCCGGTGACAAAGGGCAAGGGGAAGATTCCCCAAGCCAAGGCCCCGGAGGATGCGCAATGCTTCTTTTGCGGGGACAAGGGGCATTATCGCCGAAGCTGCCCAAAGTACCTAGATGGCCTCAAGAAGCTCAAGGCAATGTCCATCTCGGGACCTTCAAACCAAGGTACGTTCATGATTGAGCTCCATCAAACTTCTATTTCAAAGGGCTGGGTTTTAGATACCGGCTGTGGCAGTCACATTTGTAATATGGTGCAGGTGCTAAGGGAAAGTAGAGGCTTGGAGCGTGGAGAGTTGGATCTAATTATGGGGAACCGAGAGGTTGTGCCCGTAGAAGCAAAAGGGAGTGTCGAGCTCTCTTTTAGAACCGGTCTTTCCGTTGTTCTTATTAATGTATGCTATTCGCCCTACGTGGCAAGAAACATCTTATCTTTACATGCTTTGTATGACGATAGTTTTTCTTTTAAATTTATGGATGGATCGATTTTATGTTATAAAAATGATATTTGTTATTTTAAAGCTTTACCATGTCATGGCATATATGAAGTTGATGCATACATTGAAAATAAGAGACCTATCATGAATATTGATTCTCAATCCAAAAATTGTTTGGATAAATATTCCTTATGGCACGGTCGTCTTGCTCATGTAAACAAGACCCGCATCACCAAGTTCCAAGTGGACGGGATCTTGGAATCATTTGACCTTGGGTCAAAAGATGTATGCGAATCTTGTTTACTAGGCAAAATGACCAAAGAACCCTTCACCGGAGTAAGTGAGAGGGGAAAGGATCTTTTGGAAGTCATTCACACCGATGTGTGTGGTCCTTTCAAAAATGTCACAAGGAACAGTACTAGATATTTCGTTACCTTCACGGATGATTATAGTAGGTATGGATATATCTACTTAATTAGACAAAAGTCTGAAACCTTTAAGCTGTTCAAGACATTTCGAAGTGAAGTAGAGAATCAATCGGGTAAGAAGATTAAGATACTACGATCGGATAGAGGCGGTGAGTATCTTACTTCGGAGTTTCTGGACCATCTTAGAGAATGTGGGATTATCTCACAATTAACTCCTCCTAGGACTCCACAATTTAATGGAGTTGCCGAAAGGAGAAATCAGACATTATTAGATATGGTCCGTTCTATGATGAGTCAAACGGAGGTACCCATTAGTTTTTGGGGTTACGCTCTAGAGACGGCGGTAAGAATCCTTAACCTCGTACCAACAAAGAAAGTTGAAACAACACCATATGAGTTGTGGCACAAGAAAAAGCCCACTCTCTCATATCTTCGTGTATGGGGATGTCTAGCCTACGTGAGACGTGAGACGAATGACAAACTAGAACCCCGTTCCGAAAGGTGTTATTTTATCGGATATCCTCCTGCCGGTATTGGATATATTTTCTACAAACCTTCAGAGAACAAAGTTTTTGTTGCTCGAAGAGCCGTTTCCTTGAAAGGGAACTTATATCCAACGTACCGAGGCAAAAGGAAATAGACCTTGAAGAAATTCAAGGTACACCCGATAAAGAACTTGATGTTGGCACTAGCAATCAACCATCAATGGTTGACACCGAGCAAAATGAAGCTGCGGTACCTGACACACTTCCACTTCCTACCCCACGTAGATCCGGTAGAGCTCATCATGAGCCAGAGAGATATGGATTTCTCATATCTGAGGGCAATGAGCTATTAGTGGATCAAGATGAACCCACCAGCTACCGAGAAGCAATGGCGGGCCCTAAGTCTGCCAAATGGAGGGAGGCAATGGAAAGCGAAATAAACTCCATGTCGGATAACCAAGTTTGGGAACTGGTTGATCTAACACCCGGGTTTCGACCCGTTGGGTGTAAATGGGTTTTCAAGAAGAAAACCAACATGGACAATACCTTGGACACTTTCAAAGCCCGATTGGTAGCAAAAGGTTTCACGCAAACACCGGGTGTTGACTATGACGAAACTTTTTCACCCGTGGCCATGTTGAAGTCCATTAGGATCCTCCTTGCCATAGCTGCTTTTCATGATTATGAGATATGGAAAATGGATGTAAAAACCGCCTTCCTTAACGGGAAGCTTTCTGAAGAGGTGTATATGACACAACCTGAAGGTTTTGTACATCCTAAGTATCCTAACAAGTTATATAGGCTTAAGAAGTCTATTTATAGACTTAAGCAAGCCTCTCGTAGTTGGAATCTTTGTTTTGATGAAAAGATCAAGGAATTTGGATTTTTGAAAAACGAAGATGAACCATGCGTGTATGTCAGGGCTAGTGGGAGCTCAATAGTTTTCCTAGTTTTATATGTAGATGATATTCTACTCATAGGAAATCATATCCCAACCTTGCGTAGTGTCAAAGATTGGCTTGGGAATTGCTTTTCTATGAAAGACTTGGGGAATGCGGGATGCATTCTCGGAATTAAGATCTATAGGGATAGGTCTAGAAGGCTTATAGGTTTAAGCCAAAGTGCATATGTGGATAAAGTCGTTAAACGATTTAAGATGGAGGATTCTAAGAAAGGGAATCTCCCCATGATGCATGGATTGGCATTAAGCAAGGCTCAATGCCCCAACTCCCAAAAGGAGTTGAACATAATGAAGCGAGTCCCATACGCTTCGGCTGTGGGATCGATCATGTATGCCATGTTATACACACGCCCCGATGTCTCATGTGCCTTGAGCATGACTAGTAGATATCAGGCGAATCCGGGAGAGGCTCACTGGAGGGCTGTGAAGAACATTCTAAAGTACCTTAGGCGTACAAAGGAAATGTTCTTGGTATACGGTGGCGAGGAAGAGCTTAGAGTAAAGGGTTACTCTGATGCTAGCTTCCAAACCGATAGGGACGACTGCCGATCTCAATCAGGGTTCGTGTTCCTATTGAATGGTGGTGCAGTAAGCTGGAGGAGCTTAAAGCAAGACACTGTTGCTAAGTCAACAACCGAGTCAGAATATATTGCAGCAAGTGAAGCTGCTAAAGAAGCTGTGTGGATGAAGAAATTCATCCAAGATCTAGAAGTGGTTCCGAGTATCACCGACGCTATTGAGATTTTTTGTGACAATGAGGGTGCGGTGGCTTTAGCAAGGGAACCAAGAGCTCACAAGAGGACAAGACACATTCTTCGAAAATATCACTTCATTAGAGAAGTAATCAAGAATTGTGACGTTGCCATAAGTAGAGTACCGACGGATGGGAACATTGCGGACCCATTCACTAAGCCATTATCACAAGCTCCTCATGATTCTCACACCAAAGCTATAGGTGTTAGATTCGCTAGTGATTTGGCTTGACCTATGTATTTAGTTTGTTTGATTTGTATGATTTGTATTTGTATTTATGGGAACATTTAAACGGTATTGTAACTTATGTTTGTTTCGATATATGAATAGAGATTTATATATTCGCTTGTTGCGGTCACAATCATCAAGTCCATACCGTGTTCCATCTTAGCATGTTTAAACACTTCCTTGAATGATTATCATTCTAAAACCTTCTGCAATCGGTTATTCTTCATATGGGAGGAAGAATGAAATAAGATTGAAGTAAGTGGTTGGCCCGGTATTCAAAATGGTTGAATAAGGGTGCAAGACTTACTTGTGCTTGAAAGGTGTTTCAAGTGACCAGAAGACCCACACCTGAGTTTACTTCATGGATCTATTAGTCACAAGTATCTCGGCATGATAATATCATTCATCCTTAGACTTGAGACGCATAGGTTACCAGAATATGAATCTGCCTTACTCTAGTTATCTTCAAACGCAGTTCGTAACTAGCTGTTATAAAGGAAATAATTGGGTAAACTATGAAACATACAATGGGACTATGTGGTCGAAAAGGATTTGTTCCTCTAGTAAGAGAGATATCCCTGGCCCCTCGATGATTGGGAGCTGACATCAAATATGCATGGCCGTGCTCAAGCTACATTGATTTTAGATCAGATGCAACTTGTCTATTTGGTCACCACCAATCTGTAATCGAGAAACATAATAGTGAACGATCTGGAGATTGACATATTCCATGTCTCGTGTTCACAAGGATATCGCGAACAAAAGGATGCACATGATCACTTATCTATAGAACCTCATAAGCCTTTAAGGCCATTAGGTTTTTGTCGAAGATGACAACTCGCGCCGACTTGGGGGCATTGATGCTTAGCTAGAGCCGCTCTTTGTCTGTAATTAATATATGCCGATGTATCATGTGCAAGTGGGAGTCTGTTGGATATATGCCCACTGATACACGTATATTGGATCATTGCTGATGACGCACGGGCCTATTAGGTCACACGCCAAGCGTTGAATCCGACAGCACATGTCAAGAGAGAAAATTAGGGTTTCTGTCAACCTTCACGGGCCCTCACGGGTCGTGAAGAGGTCGTGACGTGAAGCCCCTCACGAGGCTTCATGGGCCGGTCGGGGATCGTGGGGGTGATGCCTTCACGACTTCCTCACGGGCCATGAGAGCCCGTGAAGGTAGAAGTCTAAGTGACACTTTGATATTATTGGACCTTTTGTTTGGTCCAATGGGAGGGTGCCATTATGGCCGACCCTGGTGTCACCTACAAAGATAATATGTTTATATAAACCCCTCTTGCTTCTCTCCATATGACCTTTTTGCTAAATTCACAAACACACACACTAAATAGAGCCTTGTAGGAGTCTTTTACCAAAGAAGCTTGTGTTGGTTGTGAGCAAGAGTTCTAGTGCTGTTCTTGAGTGCAAGTTGGAGTATCTCAAGCTTTAGCGAAGGAGATTCACGGTTTGCTTGGAGTGGATATCAATAGAGGAACTCGTCTTGGAGTTCAAGCCTTTCATCTACAACAACAAAAACAGCCAGAGACATCAAGGGTATGGTCTCACTTTCTGGTTCCTTTTGTTGTTCTTGTTGCTATCATTCTTTGTAGCTAGATCCCACTATGTGTTTCTTGTGCATACATGTTGAAAACCCGATATGAACTCGTTTTTATCTTCATGCTTCCGTTATGCTTGGGTTTTTCGTGTGCATGAGATTCCTTCATTTCCAGTGTTACATTTGGATATTAGGAAATTAAACCGTGTTTCATCCAAAGGTTTGGTAAACAAATCTGCATGCTGAAAATCAGTGTTGACGTAGTGCAAGGAGACTTTCTTCTTCTACACATTATCACTTAAGAAATGATGTATGATTTCAATATGCTTTGTCTTTGAGTGCATGATTGGATTGTTTGAGATAGAGATTGCACTTGTGTTGTCACAAAGAATTGGGGTGTCTTCAACCTTTATATCATATTCAAGTAATTGGTTTTGCAGCCAAAGAATTTAAGCACAACAGCTACCAACAGTAATGTATTATGCTTCTACAATAGAAGTTGAGACTGAATTCTACTTTTCGCTTAACCAACTGATTAATCTTTGTTGGAATATGCCCACTGACACACATGAGTTAGTGTCACTGCCGATGAGGCATAGGCCTATTTGGTCACACGCCAAGTATTGATTCCGGCAACACCTTTGAACAAGAGAGAGAAAAATGCCAAAATGGGATTTGGTTGGGCCAGGCATGCCCGTACCTCTTGGAGGTATGGTCGTGCCTAGTGCAAAAGCACGAGCCTAAGTCGGGCGTGACTTGGGTTAGCCCGTGGGCTGGCACGGCCGTGCCTCACACAGTAACAGCCAATTTAATTAGATTTTATGTCTAGATTAAATGTGGCTTAATGACATTTAGTGTCCTGGTACTAGAAACGTTTGAGTGCATCGGTTTTGGTCTAGAGACTAGTTCTTAGACTAAGAACTATGCATGAGAACCTTCTTGACATGCATATGAATATATGAAGATATACATGAACTTGTAACTAGCAAGTTAGTTCACACTCTCTCAAACAACACATACTTGGAATTTAGGTTGGCATATCAATCTTCATGTTGGAGTTAGATCATTGGTGAAGCTTTTTGCGGCGTCCAAACATAGCTAGCACGTGAAGATCATCAACACTTGGTGTGGATACCAATAGTGGTACACTATTTTGTGTACAAACCTTCCAAGGCAGCAAGGAGAAATTCTTTTGTATGGTATAATTTCTTGTCCTTGTTCTCCTTCCTTTTGTTGCATTGCTATTGTCTAGAGTGCGGTCCATTGGGTGGTGTGTTGGTGGCATAAAATGAAATTGTTTTTGTACATGTTTATGTTTTCGCTGCTTTTTCTAGATGCCACCAAAACCCAACAGTGGTATCAAAGCCATCTCTAACATGGCTTTGCACTGAAACCAGAATTTAGAGTTTTCTGTCAAAATCTGATTTTCTGGTGACCAGGCACGGCTATACCTCTTGGGGTACGGGGCGTGCTGGTGGCCGGGGCACTGCCGTACCGGTGGGGGTACCGGCCGTGCCAGCAGAATATTCGTATGCTTAAAACTGTTTAAATTGTACACTGACAAAAGGGCAGGCACGCACGTACCCTTTGGGGTACGCCCGTGCCTTCCAGTTTTTGGTCAAAATTTTGTTTCTGAAACAGTAAGCTTGAAATTGAAATTATATTTAAATTCCGGATTTGTTGGTTGGACTATTCTTTGATCTAGTTTTTCCCCACTATATTTTGATTCCTTGAATTTATAAATTTTGTATGGCTTGGCATGAAGTACATAAAAATATATATATTTAAAGGTGTATATATGAATATGTAATTTTAAAGGTGTATTAAAATTACTAATGCATGTGTACAAGGATTGCTTTTTGTGCCTTGGGTGTTTTGTTGGAAATCTTAATCAAAATATGTTTGACATGGTTTTGTGGCACACCATGGTTTTGCTTTGGTTGTGTTTGGTCGTGGTTCGGTAACAAGATGCCCTTTAGACCTATCTGTTGTGGTGTTTGGTTTATTTGGTTTTGGTGGCCCGCGTGCCGTATTGTTGTAATTTTATTATTATTATTTGGTGCGGCTTGCATGCCGTTTATTTATTCCTTTGTACTTGTATTAGTAGCATAGGATTGTGGCTTGCATTCCATTTCTCCTTCTATGTATTTGTAAAATAGTATAGAAGTTGATATTTATATGTAATAAACCAACGGGAATCACGGCGTTGATGTCTCGGCAACGTGGAGTCCGGATTGCTTTTTGGAGATACCGGCTTCAGTGGGAGCACACCCGACTGGGTACTTTGGATTTTGGATTCCTTAGTTGACCTTGTTTTCCCCGTGTGGCTCGCGGGGAAAACGCATAGGATTTGGGTATGTTACCGAACTATTGTGTATGCGTGGTTGTTTGATATATTTATTATTTTGCATGGATGTGTAGGATATCGCATGCTAGATAATTTTTCCAATATATATAAAAACACAAAGATTTATAAAATTGGTTTATATTTCTTTCCGCGCGTATAGAATTAACAAGGTAATATAAATTTGTATTATATTATAAGTGGATAAAAATTGTATTTATCACTTGATTTATTAATTCGCAAAATGGGTTAAAATTGTTTTAACCGGAAAAACGAAATCCTGTTTTTAAAATGTAAATCACGCACCATCCGTAAGACGACACCACCCGAAGCTAGTGAAACTTGGAAGATTGTCGAGCTTTAGCATGAGTCATGACGAGTGGAACTGTGTGGAAGGTGAGTGTGGTAACTTGCAATATTGGTTGTCGAGCTTAGCACGAGCCAATTGGCGAGAGTTCCACCGTGTGTCTTGACAGGCGGTTTACAATTCTTTTTGTGACACTTAGGTGGCGTCGAGCTCTAGCCGAGTCATTTAAGGGGATCAAGTTAGGATTGGTGCGAGAAGGGATCAAACATGCCAAAGGACATTTTGATTGTCAATGGATCCCGCAAGGATCTAGAAGTTGCAAAGTGTTTACAATTGGTAAAATGGTTACCGGCCTAAATAGCTTTGCTTTGTGATCCGCGGTAAACCCGTCATAAAGTAAAGTGAAATATGGTTTCTAGCCTTGTTTAAATAATTGGTTTTGAAAACTATTTGGGTAATTATTTATACAAGGATTATATCTAAATTCACTAAAACGTGTACTCTAAAATTGTAGATGACAAACGTTATCAACGCAACACCGAATTTATCTCTCCGTTCGTTCCTAGAAAAGGAGAAACTCGTAGGTATGAACTTTGTGGATTGGTATAGGCAATTGCGAATTGTCCTTCGCCGTGAATCTAAGTTGCACATCCTCGAGGAACCTCTTCCGAAACCACCTGCTACCAACACAAGTTGGGCCACTGGATACACCTTTGAAAAGCGTGTCAAAGACGCAAAAGATGTTTCTACTTTCATGTTGTCGACTATGAGCTGCGAGCTACGTAAGCAACTTGGGCATATGAGTGCGTACGACATGATTAATCGGTTGAAGGACTTGTTCCAACATCATATTAGAGAGGAACACTTTATGTGTGTCAAGGCCCTTGTCGGTTTCCGGATGCAGGAAGGTGGGAAGGTTAGTGTTCATGTGCTTCGTATGAAGGCATACATTGACCAAATGGAAATACTAGGATTTCCCATTGGGAGGGAGCTTGCGGTGAATATGATTCTTTAATCCCTGCCCGCGTCTTATGATGAGTCTATCAAAAACTATAAAAAGGACAAAATGGTAGAATCCTTAGACGAGTTGCATGGCATGCTTAAGACTTTCGAGTCTAACATGGCCAAACGCAAGTTCGTTCCCACCCGGTTATTTGAGGAACATAAAACCGAGAAAAAGAATACGACTCCTAAGCGAGAAGTTTGCTATTTCTGCGGTAAATATGGAGATTGGCGCCGCCACGCTTGTCCTGAGTGTTCGAAGGAGTTAAAGCTTCCTATAAGGCAAGGAAATAGCTCCTCGTCATCAGGTACATTCATCATTAGCTCCATTGCTTTTCTACTTCTTAGCTAGATTTATTAAAATGCTGGCTATAACACTCACGTTTGTTGCAAAAATGTTTTGTTACAATGTGTAGGTGTTAAACGTAAGAAGTAGCTGATTAGGCATGGAGAGCTAGAGCTCAAGATTGAGAAACTTGGACGTTGTCTCGATTGAGAGGATTGGGAGTTTGGATCTCGCCATTCTATCTAGCTATTTCATTACTTTACTAGATTAATATATTATTTGCCCTGCGTTGCGAGAGAAATATTAAGTCTATTTATGCATTGGTTGACGATGGATATTACTTTGTATTTGATATATATATATATATATATGTATATATATTAGTGGTTTATTTCAAAGTTTATCCATGTCATGGCATTTATAAGCTCTTGCTTAATGGTAATAAAATAATCATGAATAATATGTTTAAATCCAAAAATGGTTTGGATAAGTTATCCAAATGACAAGGTTATTTTAGCTATGTAAACAAGACTTGCTTCACCAAGGTCCGCGTGGTTTGGAATCTTGGATGCATTTCATAGTTGATCAAATGTTGAGTGCTAGAATTGTTTATTAGGCTAAATGACTTGTACATCTTTCATCGGCGTATGTAAGAGGATTGAGAGCTTGTTGTAATTAGTTCACACTTGTGTGTTTAATTCGTTCAAGCAAATCTATGGGGATAACTACATGCACTTCGTTACCTTTACCCGTGGTGGTAGTAGGGATAGGTATATTTGAAACCTTTGAGGTGTTCAATGAATTACCTTAACGAGGTTTGTGGACGAAAGGTTAAGTTACTTTAATCTTGTAAAGATGTTGAGTATGTTAATATATGATCTTGTGTCCATCATAAGAATTGTGGGATTTATCTCATAATTTATTTCTCCTAGGACACATTGGTGTATGGGTCGCATAGAGGAGGAACCGAATATTCTTGGATATGTTCGGGTCTTGATGGATCACAAATTCATACCCAATGTGTTGGGATGCTTAAGTATGGCGGGCAATGTTCTATATATAAAATCAACAAAGATGGTTTTAGTACGCGTCTTAGGAGAAAAGACTAGAAAGAGTGTCTTTGCTTGTCTATCTCAAAACCTAGATTATCCAGCCTACGTGTAGACGCGAGGTGGTAGAATCCGGGGACTAAAGATGCTACACCATTAGGCATGAGATATTTGTTACACGAACTTTTGAGGACAAGTTTTGTCGCTCAATATCAAGTGGAAGCCTAATGTCTATGGGAGCCATTGGGAGTAAAACCTGATGTTGGCACTAGCATACAATCAGTAATGATTGGAACTCAGCATGGCGATGTTGGAGTACCTGGGATAATTCGTTACTCTTTATATTTCTGATAGGAGTTGTCGTAAGGCCGAATAGATATATGTTTTATATCTAAAGGAAGATAACTCGATGATGGATTAGTTGAATTCATTAACTATCGGAAGTCATGGTAGGCCTAGTGTCTACTAGAAGGAGAGAGGTAATGAGAATGGGATGCAATCCATGTAGGATATCCAATTATTGGACTTAGTTGATCCGATGCCTTTGTGTAAACCTAAGAGTATACATGAATTAAGATGTAGACAACTTCAAATACCGACTAGTGGTAAAAGTTCTGATATGATTGACCATGAGGATGGTATCATGAATGAATTTTTTCCTAG
The DNA here is from genome assembly GCA_038502395.1 of Dittrichia graveolens. Classification (NCBI taxonomy): domain Eukaryota; kingdom Viridiplantae; phylum Streptophyta; class Magnoliopsida; order Asterales; family Asteraceae; genus Dittrichia; species Dittrichia graveolens. Next base: position 61,449,504 of record JARJIL010000003.1, read on the forward strand.
TGGTTATGTTGAAGTCTACTTGGATGATTTATGGTGTATCTCTGCCTTTTCTTGATTATGAAGGTATGATAGTGAAATGAAAAGACTCTATTCCTTTATAGGAATTTTGAGGAAGTGTTTTAATACTTTCCGAGAGTCTTGTACATTATTAGTATCTTCGTATGGTCTACAAGCCCAAGAAGTCTATTCATGGACTTGAACTTCAAATACCAACTAATGATAAATGTTCCGTTATGATTGCCCATGGGGATGGTATCATAAGGAAATCTTCTTAGTGGTTATGTTGAAGGTTACTCAGATACATGTGTTTTCATGGGAATTTTGAGGAAGAGTTTTTTTAAAACTTTCCGAAAGTCTTGTACATTGAAAGTATCCTCGTAGACTTGAATAAACATCGCAAGGTTGTAATCTTCATTTTAATGAGAAAAACATAGATTTGAGTTTTCGAAAAGGGAAGATTAAACTTGGATGTATGCCAGAGCTAGTGGGAGCGCTTGTGTTCCTTAAATTGTGTATCCATAATATACTTCTTATTGAAGATAATATCCTAACTTGGCGGTTCATAAAACCAGGGTTGAGGAGTTATGGCTTCATAAGAAGAATTGGAAGATACGAACATGGATTTTTCGAAGCGACAAAACTAAGAGAGTGACATTGAAACATGATGAACTAGTGTGTTAATTTAATTAGCAACTTGGTTTATCACATGGTTTCTTTTCTCTCATTTTGACTTACTTGGAAGAACTCTTGGTACATTGTTCTTCAAGTTGATGTTCGGTGGTAACAAGGAACTTTGAGTAATGTATCACTCTTGGTGAACTGTTATTGTTGTGTTGTTAATTGGAACGTTATCGACTATAATGGTTCTTTAAGCATCATTAACTCTATTGGGTTCTTTTGAGGCAATGAGAGTATGATGGCTTATACATATGAACCATAGTCTTATGCATTGTCACTCTATTGGGTTCTTTGAGACAATGGGAGTGCAATAGCTTATGGACGAGAACTATTGTTCAAAACATCATTGACTCTATTAATCTCTTTGAAACAATGAGAGTACGAAGTCTTGGACAAAGGACCATAATCTTGCCAGCGCACACTTTATAAGTGTTTGGTCGAGAGAAGATATGGTGATTGTTAGAGTACTCATGGAAGTCACGTTGTGAATCCGCTTACTAAGCTTTAGTCATGAGCTAGTGATGAGTTTTCATACTAGGCCTGCATACACTTGGTTTACAAGTGACTTTGGCTTGAGTTTGTTTTAGTTGAATTTGATATGTTTTGAATTGGGAACATTAAAGCAATAATGTACTTTGATTGTATCGATTATCAAATGGGGATTTGGTAATGCACGCAGAGTGGGTACTTTCGTTAGCCTTTATTGTGTTCCATCTTAGCATGTTTAACTACTTCCATGAATAAATTTATTCTAAATGCTCCACGATCGGTCGTTCTTCATTGGAAGGAAGAAGTGAATTAAGATCGAGGCAAGTGGTTGGTAAAGTATTCATACTGGTTTGAATACATGTTTACACAACATTAGCCTGTACTTGATAGTGATCAAGTAATTAGAGGACCCGTACCTGAGTTTACTTCATTGACATGATCACGAGTAAATCAGGATGATAATATTGTTTATCCTTTTACTGGAGATACATGGGCTTCTTGAATAATGATATGGTCTTGTTTAGATTGCTTTCTAACGCAGTTCGTAACTGGCTGTTATAAGGGAAGTTTTCAGGCAAGAACATGTTATTATGACGGAACGATGTAGTCAAAGGTATTCGTTCCTCTTTAGAGAGCTATCCTTGGGCCCCTCGTTGACTTAACTGATGACATCAAAATGCATGGCCGTGCTCAAGTTGAATTGATAGTGGATCAATTTTGCAACTTGTATTGTTCGTCATAGTTAGTCTAGATCGAGAAACATAATCGTGGATGTTTTGGGGTTGATGATGTTCCATGACCTGCATTCACATCGGATATCATGATCGAAGGGATGAGTAATCTCTTATCTGTAGGACCATTCTTTAGAGGTTGGTACCTGTCATGGGCGACATACCCTATGATGACTTGTGGGCATAGATGCCTTGCTAGAGGCCGCTCTATGTTAGTGTTACCTCTCATGGGTGTGTCATGTTCCAGTTGGAGTTTGTTGGAATATGCCCACTGACACACACGAGTTGGTATCACTGCCGATGAGGCATAGGCCTATTGGGTCACACGCCAAGTATTGATTCCGGCAACACCTTTGAACAAGAGAGAGAAAAACGCCAAAATGGGTTTTGGTTGGGCCGGGCATGGTCGTGCCTTGTGAAGGTACGGGCGTGCCCTATGCCAGGTACGGGCCCAAGGCCGGCATGCCTAGGTCGTACCCATTGGGGCCGGCACGGGCGTGCCTCTTGGAGGTACGGCCGTGCCTAGTGCAAAAGCACGAGCCCAAGTCGGGCGTGACTTGGGTTAGCCCGTGGGCTATCACGGGCGTGCCCTGTGAGGCACGACCGTGCCTCACACAGTAGTAGCCAATTTAATTAGATTTTATGTCTAGATTAAATGTGGCTTAATGACATTTAGTGGCTTGGTACTAGAAACGTTTGAGTGCATCAGTTTTGGTCTAGAAACTAGTTCTTAGACTAAGAACTATGCATGAGAACCTTCTTGACATGCATATGAACATATGAAGATATACATGAACTTGTAACTAGCAAGTTAGTTCACACTCTCTCAAACAACACATACTTGGAAGATAGGTTTGCATATCAATCTTCAAGTTGGAGTTAGATCATTGGTGAAGGTTTTGGCGGTGTCCAAACATAGCTAGCACATGGGGATCTTTAACACTTGGTGTGGATACCAATAGTGGTACACTATTTTGTGTACAAACCTTCCAAGGCAACAAGGAGAAATTCTTTTGTATGGTATAATTTCTTGTCCTTGTTCTCCTTCCTTTTGTTGCATTGCTATTTTCTAGAGTGTGGTCTATTGGGTGGTGTGTTGGTGGCATAAAATGAAATTGTTTTTGTACTCGTTTATGTTTCTGTTGCGTTTTCTAGATGCCACCAAAACCCAACAATCTTCCACCTAGAAATTGACATCCTCCTAAAGTACTTTTTCTATCGAAGGTACATCCTGCAAAATCAGAATATCCAACTAACTCAAAATCTGAGTCTTTGAGATACCAAAGACCAAGATTAGGAGTTCCTTTGAGATATCTGAATATTCTTTTAACAACAGGAAGATGAGATTCCTTAGGATCTGCTTGATATCTTGCACGGAGACATGTTGAGAACATTATATCTGGTCTACTTGTAGTGAGGTATAAAAGTGACCCAATCATGCCTCTATAAGTAGTAATGTTCACTAATTTGCCATCAGTGTCCTTTCCTAGTTTAAGGGCAGTTGACATAGGTGTTTTCATTGAAGAACAATTTTCAAAATCAAACTTTTTGAGTAGATCTTTGACATACTTAGTTTGGTGAATGAAAATTCCATCAACCTCTTGTTTAATTTGTAAACCAAGAAAGTAGTTTAATTCACCCATCTTGCTCATCTGATAGTTATGAGACATGAGTTTAGAAAACTTTTTACATAGTTCCAAATTTGTAGACCCAAATATTATATCATCAACATATATCTATACAAGTATCACATCTCTTTTGTACTTCCTAATAAACAAAGTGATATCTATACATCCTCTTGTAAAACCTTTAATAGTGAGAAAAGAAGAGAGGGTATCATACCAGGCTCTTGGTGCTTGCTTAATACCATATAAAGCTTTGTTGAGAAAGAATACATTATCAGGTAAACTAGAATCCTCAAAACCAGGAGGTTGTTTGACATAGATCTCTTCTTTCAAATCTCCAATTCAGAAAAGTACACTTCACGTCCATTTGGAACACTTTGAAGTTCTTGAAGGTAACATAGGCTAGGAATAATGTTATGGCTTCAAGTCTTGCAACAGGAGCAAATGTATCATCAAAATCAATACCTTTTTTCTTGACAATACCCCTGTGCCACTAACCTTGCTTGGTTTATGATGATTTGCCCATGTTCATCTAACTTGTTTCTGAAAACCCACTTTTTTCCAATGATTGTTTTATCCTTTGATTTGGGTACCAAGGTCCATACATTATTTCTTTGGAACTCTGCCAGCTCTTCTTGCATAGCATTTACCTGATGGGAATCACTAAGGGCTTCATCAACCTTCTTTGGCTTAAACATATACCCAAATCTAGAATAAAAACAAATGCTACATGCTTTTGTTCTTATTCTCACTCGATCCTTTATATTTCCTATGACCAGATTATGTGAATCATATTTGTGGTCTTTAAAGGATTTTTGGATATTTAGGGGGATTGATTTGGATTTGGGGATATGAAGTTATGTAACATCCTCGATTTGAGCCTAGTTGTAAATCGTGTGTGTGTACATAAGTTAGTTGATTATGTAAAGAGTCTAAATTGTAAGTTAGTTATATTAATAAGAAGATTTAATTGTATATATGTGTTATGTGTTAAGTGTAAGCATATGTATATATGTATATATATATATATGTGATTATGTGTAAGTATATGTATGTATATAAATGTTATTAAAAAAAGAAAGAAAGGAAAAGAATAAAAATCCAGAGGCAACCGCCTCTCGATATAATGTCATGTGCATGTATATATATATATATATTGACTTAAAAGTTAAATGGTCAAAGTTAATAGCAAATAAACACACGAACACTCTCTCGGATTTCTCTCTTTCTCTCTTGCATCTCTCTTGCTCTCGGATTCTTGAAGATTTGGACAATAGGTGATTCTTGAATCTAAACAAAGGTAAACAATTACTTGTTAGCAGATTTAAACATGTTTGAAATTGATTTTATGCTTAGAACATGATTAAAACTCAAATCCATGCAAAACACCATGAAAGGGCATTCAAGGCTTACTTTGTAAGTGGGTTTTGAATGTTTGGTGTTATTGTTTGGGTTTGATATGTTTATGAAGTATATATGAATGAATTATGATGTTTTAGAATGTTTAAAGGTAAAACTAGTAAGAGTAAATTCTGGAAATAAGCCAAGAATGAAGGTGGCGGAATTCATGTGTTGAAGGTGTCGGATTCCGAGACTTGAATGTGTCGGAATCCGCATGTTGCCCAAATCCTTGACAAATCCGATAGTGTCGGATTTCCTTGTAGTTGGATTCCGATAGAATGTCGGATTCCATTAATTTATCGAAGTCCACAAGTCAAAAATGTACAAGTATCGAAATCCGATAGTGTCGGATTTCCATGGTATCGGATTCCGATAGTGTCGGATTTCTTCATGTCTATCGGATTCCGATAGAGTGTCGAATTCCATTGGATTTTTAGATCCATAAAATGTTAAAGTATCAAAATCCGATGATGTATCGGATTTCCTCATACGTCGGAATTCTTAAATCCACAAGTGTCAGATTTCCTAAAGTGTCGGATTTCCACAATCCTACAATTTTGTCGGATTTGTGTGAGGTCCGGATTTGGGGATTCCTATGTCGGTTGTAGTAGTCATTCTTTATGTAAAGATGATTAATGTAAGTCCTAATGTATTAGGTGAACTTGTTGGGCCAAGTAAAGCAGAAGTGAGATAATTATCTGTTTTAAGCCACTCAGGTGAGTACCGACTTCCGTAAGCCTGAGTAAAGGAAGATTTATTTGCTAAGTGATTTAAGTGGACATATGCTTAAAAGTAAATGAATAAGTATTGCTATGCTACTTAATGCACAATGCCATGCTAAATCCTTGTCATATGTAAGTTAAGTGTATGCCAGCGGAATCCAGAATTGGAGCCGCCTAGTTAAGATGAATGATATGTACGCTAGGGATCAAGATTTGATCCATAATGATGTAATGAATGATTATGTGTGCTAAAAGAAGTAAATGAATGTGCATGCTAAGTGAATGATCCAGATTGGATCAGTATGTGTATGTGAAATGTTCGCGAACAACTAAAGCATGGTTAAGGTCAACTCTATAGTGGGTTCCAGGGATCCTTAATAGGTGATTCGGAAGTTAACGGTGATTCGGGGGGCATCCCGGATCTTAGGTTCTGCAGAACCAGCGTTCCTTAACGTGAGATTGTAATAAGCCAGTATCTGGCCGGGATTACTCGGGAACCTCTGGTTCCGTAAACGATGCTTGGTGGACTGCTTTATGCTCCCCCACCAGCGCGGATGGTCGTGTCTGATCCCCCGGTGTATTGGTGTTGAGCAGGACTAGCTATCCTGCAAGAAACAACTTATACCGATTGTGTCAGCACACCGCAATGTGATAGGATAGCATTGTATGCTTACTCCAATGATGCATGACTTGCTCTAATGATGCTTATGCTAAGTTTGTACTCACTAGCTATGTGTATAGCTAACGGTGCCATGTTAACTATTTTTGTAGATTGAGATTAGATTGCCTAGTGAGCTGGGTTACCTCCTGCTGGATATTTTTGGTGGAACACTTGTGATGTAATATATATACATTGTGGTCGGTGGTATGTTAGAGTAACACCAGATACTTGATACAAAGTTTGTTTATAAATAACTTCTGTTGCTTAATTTAATGCTATTTAATCGTGATTAAGTTTACGTTTGTTAAAAACGCAATTTTTTGCTAAAATCTGGTGATTACAAAGCCGGTGTTACAAGTAGGTATCAGAGCCTAAGTTTGAGGGAATTGAGTACTTGCAAGAGTATTCGATCTCAAACTCGGGCCCGACCATAATAAAGTGTTCCTTATGGGGGGTTGAGTATGAGAGTTGCATGAATATTACTTGCTATGATATAGCTTGTCAGATATGATAAGCAAGTATAGTAAAGGTATTAATTGCTCTTTTGTGTCATATAGAAAAGATAAGTTAAAGATGTCTACTAAAAGAGGTAATACTGAGCAAGCACTAAAAGAAATGGAGGATGAGGCTTCTCACATGCCTCACTAAGCTGAAGATCAACGCTCTCAGCATAATTCTGGTGGCGAAAGACCTAACCCAGACCAATTGGCATATATAAAGCGTCTGGAAGAAGAGCTCCGTGTGGCTAAAGAGCTCTTGTTACAGTCTACTCTTGGCAAACCACGCAAGACCTGCTCTTACAAAAAGTTCTTGTCGTGTAAGCCACTGAATTTCGAGGGGAGTGATAACCCCACTGTTACAATTCAATGGCTATGTGAAATGGAGCAAACGTTCGAGTCCTGCAAGTGCGAGCCAGAGTACTGTGTGAAATACGCAGTACGTATGTTAAAGGGTCGTGCCATTTTCTGGTGGGACACCGTGAAGGCCTGTGTTAGTAAAGAGGTACTGAGTGCTCTCTCTTGGGACCAATTTTTTGAGAAAGTGTTGAAGAAGTAATATACGGAGTACGATATGGAGAGGATGGAAAGGGAGTTTACAAATCTCCAGAAAGGAGATAAATCAATCGAAGAGCACATCACCTCATTCACTAATAAAATGAGGTTTGTTCCACACTTGATCCTAGATGAAGTCACCAAGATAAGAAGGTTTGTGTCAACTCTTCCACTAGAATTTCGTGCCCATGTGCAGGCAGCTCCAACACTGGATCGGGCGTTTGAAGTGGCCTGACAAATAAAAGGCGATCGTATTCAGTGTCGGGGCGAATTTGCTAGTGGGAGTGGTAAGAGAAAGTTTCAGCCATCTCTCAAATCAGGCTCATCAAAAGGGCAATCCTCTGGAGGTGGGAAGACTGGATCTTCTAAGAAACCAAGACCTGACAATCCTTGGTGTTCTTCGTGCCATACCTATCATTCTGGAGAATGCTCTGCATCAACCACGAGATGGGGCAGGTGTGGGCAAAAGGGGCACTCGGTGAACAAGTGCATATATAAAGAGGATGTTTGTTACCGGTGTCGCAAACCCGGTCACAAGATGGTGGAGTGCCCTGATCGACAAAGCTCTGGAGCAACTGGGTCTTCTGGAGGGCAGAAGAGAGATAATGCACTTCGCGCGAAAGGGAGGGCATTTTAGATGACGGCCGATGAAGCAAAGGCAGCAGGGGATGTCGTTACTGGTACATTCCTTATCAATTATATACCTGCAAGTGTGCTATTTGATTCAGAAGCGACATATTCTTTTGTTTCTGTTGCTTGTTGCAAAAGACTTCAATTACCGGTTGTGCCATTAGACGAGCCTCTTAATGTAGAAGTTGCAGACGGCCAAGTAGTCTCGGTTACCGAGAAAGTCCCTATCGCCGTTATTTATATTGATGGGAGTAGTATCCCTATCTCATTCTTTATAATGCCTATTGCGGGCTTCGATGTCGTAATTGGAATGGATTGGCTTAGCAAGCGTGATGCTGAGATTCTCTTTTCCAAGAAAATGATTAAGATCCCTCTTGCTGATGGGTCTTATGCAGTGGCTCGAGGAGAACGACGGGAGTCTGACATTCCTGTTATCTCTGTTATTCAAGCCCAGATGTCTGTTTCCAAAGGTTGTGATTCCTTCTTAGCATATGTCATTGATGTTGCGATGGAAAAGCGACCAGTTCAAAATATCAGGGTAGCGTCTGGTTACCCTGAAGTCTTTCCTGATGAATTACCGGGTTTACCTCCGGTAAGAGACGTTGAATATAAAATCGAGCTTATTCCTGGAGCTACACCTATAGCTAGATCTCCATATCGTCTCGCTCCTTCTGAAATCCGTGAGATGATGACTCAAATCCAGGAGTTGCTTGAAAAAGGTTTCATTCGTCCAAGTTCCTCACCTTGGGGAGCTCCTGTGCTATTCGTTAAAAAGAAGGATGGAACTATGCGAATGTGTATAGATTACAGTGAGCTGAATAAGCGAACTATAAAGAATAAGTATCTCCTTCCGCGAATCGATGATCTTTTCGATCAATTACAAGGAGCTATGTATTTTTCTAAGATCGATCTTCGTTCAGGGTATCATCAAGTACGAGTTCACGAAGAAGATATTCCTAAAACCGCCTTTCGAATTCGTTACGGTCATTATGAATTCTTGGTTATGCCATTCGGCTTAACCAATGCTCCTGCTATATTCATGGATCTAATGAATTGCGTGTGTTGACCATTTCTTGATAGATCCATGATTGTTTTTATCGATGATATTCTTGTCTACTCGAAGACTTAAGCGGATAATGAGCTTCATCTTCGTCAGGTTCTCGAAACTCTTAAACGAGAACAACTATACGCCAAGTTTTCTAAATGTGAGTTCTGGCTTAGGAAGTACATTTCCTTGGCAATGTTATTTGTCAAGAAGGCGTCAAAGTAGATCCGGCTAAGGTGGAAGCGGTGATGAATTGGGGGGTTCCTCGAACTCCTTCTGAAATAAAAAGTTTTCTTGGCTTGGCCGGCTACTATCGGCGATTTATTCGCAACTTCTCTAAACTTGCGGGTCTGTTGACCAAGCTGACTCGTAAGGAGGTTGTGTTTGTCTGGTCAGAAGCTCAAGAAGAAGCGTTCCAGACCTTAAAGCGGTTATTGTGTGAAGCTCCGATTCTCGCCTTGCCTGACAGTTCGGAGGACTTCACCGTCTATTGTGATGCCTCTTATGCGGGTTTGGGTTGTGCCCTCATGCAGAGAGATAAAGTAATTGCTTATGCCTCTCGGCAACTGAAATCTCACGAAAGGAACTACCTAACTCACGATCTCGAACTGGCTGCTGTTGTCTTCGCACTGAAATTATTGAGGCATTACCTTTATGGCACAAAGTGTGTGATATGCACAGATCACAAAAGCTTACAGTATGTCTTTACTCAGAAAGAACTTAACATGCGGTAGCGCCGTTGGTTAGATTTAATCAAAGACTACGATTGTGAAATCCGTTACCACCCGGGTAAAGCCAACATTGTAGCGGATGCTTTAAGCCGTAAGGGGCCAGCAGCAGAGGCAAAGTTCATGAAACTCACAATAATATCAGATCTGATTGCAAAGTTAAAAGACGCCCAACACTTAGCTTTGCAATATGACAATCTGAAAACTGAAACGATGAAGAAATTAAAAGACCAACTGGGTGAAGATAATCGTGGATTGAAGACTTTTCAATCCAGGATTTGGGTGCCTCTCATTGGAGGTAATCGTGAGCTAATTCTGCAAGAAGCACACAAGTCTAAACTGTCTATCCATCCGGGTATCACCAAGATGTACTATGACCTGAAAAGGTTGTATTGGTGGCCCACTCTGAAAAAGGACATCGCTTCATTTGTGGAGAGATGTCAGATTTGTGCCCAAGTCAAGACAGAGCATCAAAGGCCTTATGGCAATTTGCAATAGCTTGACATTCCGAAATGGAAATGGGATCACATCATGATGGATTTTGTGACAAAGCTTCCAAAGACGTTCAGAGGGCATGATATGATTTGGGTCATTGTTGACAGCCAAACCAAAAGTGCTCATTTCTTGGCAACCAACGAGTCTGCTTCGTTGACTCGTTTGGCACAACTTTATAAGGATGAGATAGTATCACGTCATGGTCTTCCTTGCTCAATTGTTTCTGACCGTGACTCTCGATTTGTATCTAATTTCTAGCAAAGTTTGCAACGTGAGTTAGGCACTCGTGTGCATCTGAGCACTGCCTATCACCCGCAGACCGATGGCCAATCTGAACGAACGATCCAGACACTGGAAGATATGCTTCGGGCGTGTGTACTCGAATTTGGTGGTTCATGGGATTCTCATCTCCCATTGATTGAATTTGCTTATAATAATTCATATCATTCCAGCATTGGAATGCCACCCTATGAGATGCTCTATGGGAGACGTTGTCGCACTCTAACTTGCTGGTTGGAGCCCGGAGAGAAACAGTTTGCTGGACCTGAGATTGTCCAGATAACTTCAGACAAAGTGAATGTGGCTTTAGAGAAGCTTAAAGCAGCCTGTGGCCGACACAAGATGTATGCGGATCCCAAACGTCGTCACACTACATTTGATGTTGGTGATCGTGTATTCTTGAAGGTTTCCCCATGGAAAGGCGTTATTCATTTTGGACGCAAGGGAAAACTAAGTCCACGTTTCATAGGTCCATTCAAGATCGTGCATAAAGTCAATGATCAGACGGTAACTCTTGAGCTGCCGCCTGAACTATCTGGAATCCATGATACCTTTAACGTATGCTACTTACGCAAGTGCAATGTTGAAGAGGAGCAGATTGTTCCGTTACAAGAACTAAAGGTTGACTCTTCTAAGCGACTCGTAGAAGAACCTATTGAAATTCTTGACACGAAGGTCAAAAACCTACGAAAGAAGATGATCAAGCTGGTTCTTTTCAAGTGGAAGCACAGCTTAGGTCCAAACCTAACGTGGGAAATCGAGGACGAGATGAAGACAGGATACCCTCACCTGTTTATCATCGAGTAGATTCCGAGGACGGAATCTTCTTAAGAGGGGTAGATGTGTAACATCCTCGATTTAGGCCTAATTGTAAATCGTGTGTGAGTGTACATAAGTTAGTTGATTATGTAAAGAGTCTAAATTGTAAGTTAGTTATATTAATAAGAAGAGTTAATTGTATATATGTGTTATGTGTTAAGTGTAAGCATATGTATATATGTATATATATATATATATATGTGATTATGTGTAAGTATATGTATGTATATAAATGTTATTAAAAAAAGAAAGAAAGGAAAAGAATAAAAATCCAGAGGCAACCGCCTCTGGATATAATGTCATGTGCATGTATATATATATTGACTTAAAAGTCAATTGGTCAAAGTTCATAGCAAATAAACACACGAACACTCTCTCGGATTTCTCTCTCTCTCTTGCGTCTCTCTTGCTCTCGGATTCTTGAAGATTTGGACAATATGTGATTCTTGAATCTAAACAAAGCTAAACAATTACTTGTTAGTAGATTTAAACATGTTTGAAATTGATTTTATGCTTAGAACATGATTAAAACTCAAATCCATGCAAAACACCATGAAAGGGCATTCAAGGCTTACTTTGTAAGTGGGTTTTGAATGTTTGGTGTTATTGTTTGGGTTTTTTGTGTTTATGAAGTATATATGAATGAATTATGATGTTTTAGAATTTTTAAAGGTAAAACTAGTAAGAGTAAATTCTGGAAATAAGCCAAGAATGAAGGTGGCGGAATTCATGTGTTGAAGGTGTCGGATTCCGAGACTTGAATGTGTCGGAATCCGCATGTTGCCCAAATCCTTGACAAATCCGATAGTGTCGGATTTCCTTGTAGTTGGATTCCGATAGAATGTCGGATTCCATTAATTTATCGAAGTCCACAAGTCAAAAATGTACAAGTATCGAAATCTGATAGTGTCGGATTTCCATAGTATCGGATTCCGATAGTGTCGGATTTCTTCATGTCTATCGGATTCCGATAGAGTGTCGGGGTTGTTAGATCCATAAAATGTTAAAGTATTGAAATCCGATGATGTATCGGATTTCCTCATATGTCGGAATTCCTAAATCCGCAAGTGTCGGATTTCCTAAAGTGTCGGATTTCCATAATCCTACCGTTTTGTCAGATTTGTGTGAGGCCCGGATTTGGGGATTCCTATGTCGGTTGTAGTAGTCATTCATTATGTAAAGATGATTAATGTAAGTCCTAATGTATTAGGTGAACTTTTTGTGCTAAGTAAAGCAGAAGTGAGATAATTATCTGTTTTAAGCCACTCAGGTGAGTACCGACTTCCGTAAGCCTGAGTAGAGGAAGATTTATTTGCTAAGTGCTTTAAGTGGACATATGCTTAAAAGTAAATGAATAATTATTGCTATGCTACTTAATGCACAATGCCATGCTAAATCCTTGTCATATGTAAGTTAAGTGTATGCCAGCAGAATCCAGAATTGGAGCCTCCTAGTTAAGATGAATGATATGTACGCTAGGGATCCAGATTTGATCCATAATGATGTAATGAATGATTATGCGTGCTAAAAGAAGTAAATGAATGTGCATGCTAAGTGAATGATCCAGATTGGATCAGTATGTGTATGTGAAATGTTCGCGAACAACTAAAACATGGTTAAGGTCAACTCTGTAGTTGGGTTCCAGGGATCCTTAACGGGTGATTTGGAACTTAACGGTGATTCGGGGTGCATCCCGGATATTAGGTTCTGCAGAACCACCGTGCCTTAATGTGAGATTGTAATCAGCCAGTATCTGGCCGGGATTACTCGGGAATCTCTGGTTCTGTAAACGATGCTTGGTGGACTGCTTTATGCTCCCCCACCAGCGCGGATGGTCGTGTCTGATCCCCCGGTGTATTGGTGTTGAGCGGGACTAGCTATCGTGCAAGAAACAACTTATACCGATCGTGTCAGCACACCGCAATGTGATAGGATAGCATTGTATGCTTATTCCTGTGATGCATGACTTGCTCTAATGATGCTTATGATAAGTTTGTACTCACTAGCTATGTGTATAGCTAACGGTGTTATGTTAACTATTTTTGCAGATTGAGATTAGATTGCCTGGTGAGCTGGGTTAACTCCTGCTGGATATTTTTGGTGGAACACTTATGATGTAATATATATACATTGTGGTCGGTGGTATGTTATAGTAACACCAGATACTTGATACAAAGTTTGTTTATAAATAACCTCCGCTGCTTAATTTAATGCTATTTAATCTTGATTAAGTTCACGTTTGTTAAAAACGCAAATTTTTGCTAAAATATGGTGATTACAAAGCCGGTGTTACAAGTTATGTGTTGTCTTTCAGCTATGGAGTTTGTTTCATCTGGGTTAGCTGAGGTAACTTCATGTTCACAATGTGTGGGTGTCTCTACTGAAGAGGGAATATGTGTTATGGAATTTGAATCCATCATTGTGTTGTTTTCCACATAATTCAATAGAGGCATAGGGTTGGATGAGGTTGGTTGTGCATGGCTAAAAGTTTGATTTAGAACAGGTTCATCTACATTAGCAGTAGTTGGTGGAGAGGGATCAACTTGCTCTGGAGTGGTTTCTCCAGTGTGCATAAGATCATTAAATTCTTCACCTGAAACATGATTAGAAGAACAAGAAGCAACAAAGTAATTTTCATTAAAACTTACTTTGATTAAATCTTCAATGACTTTTGTTCTAAGGTTGTAGATTCTATAGACTTTGGAAATTACATAATAGCCTACAAACACTCCTTCATCAGCTTTTGGTGCAAACTTCTACAGTTGATCCTTTTGGTTGAGTATGAAGCATTGATAACCAAATATATGCAAAAAGATTATGCTTCGCTTCCTTCCCTTTAGCACTTCATATGGAGTCTTGTTGTGCCTTTTGATAATAAGGGATCTGTTCTGAGTAAAGCATGCACAACTCACAGCCTCATTCCAAAAATTAAAAAATAACCCACTTTCACACAACATGGTTCTAGCAACTTCAATTAATGTTTTATTTCTTCTTTCAGCTACACCATTTTGTTGTGGGGTTCTTGGAGCAGAGAAGTTTTGAGATATCCCTTTCTCATCACAGAAAGCTTAGAGAGTTTGATTTCTAAATTCAGTTCCATGATCACTTCTAAGTGTCCTCACCAGATTGCCATTCATTAATTCCATCTTCTTTATAAAGCAAATCATCTCTTCAACAACCCCACTCTTTGCTCTTAGAAAGAAAACTCAAGTGTATCTTGAGAATTCATCAATCAATACAAGAGTATATTTACTTCCACCAATGCTAGCAGTTGCAACAGGACCAAACAAATTGGTGGTTGTCGAGGCCAACAAACAAATAATCCTTTAATTCTAGCACATATTATAGTGTATAATGGTAAAGGGGTCGAATCCATAGAGATTGGTTCAATTTATATTTCTATACAATCTAAAGATAAAGATGATTTTTGTAGCAACAATAAAATAAAATAAGGGGGGTTGAGATTTTGTTTAATTAAAAGAAATACTTGACAAATAAATAAAAATTGCAATTACGCAAGATGGTTTAAATCAATGAGAGGTAAATTGGTCAACATTGGTTTCATCACATGAACTATTAACTAGCTTATCATCAAGGAGTATGGTGCAATACTTGTTTTTTATTTTAATTTGGCTATAGCAATTTAAAAGCTTAAATCATCTAGATTCTTCTTAGGTAATATGGAGGTTGGAACAATTCCTAACACACCTTCTTAATCAAAGTCATGAACCAAACAAGTATCTAATTCACAAAAATTGATTAGCTCTACAATCTAGGAATCACCAAATCCAAGAGGAGTCAAAATTTACACTACCATGTAGGAGAATATCATTCCATGGTTTGAGAGATATCTAAACATTCATAAAACCACTTGTTACTTGTTGTTTTGAAGATCTATTATGTAATCATGATAACAACTAACATAAATCACTCAAATACTTGTACTCATGATATACAAACACAAGAATGATATAAGTATTAAACTAGGAACAATATTCATAAATTTCAAGAACAAGTCATAAACGTTTCAAAACCTAGCTAAATATTCAAGGATTCACCAATGTCAACCAAAATTGGGGCTTAGCCACAAATAACTAGAGTGAAATAGAAGAGATTAATTGTACCAAACATCAATATGTATGAACTAGAAGGAAGAAATCTTGAAAAATCCTTGAAAAACCCTAAAAATCGCCTCCCTTTTGCTGCAGAATCGTGACCCCCTGTTTTCTGCACTGAACTACTGTGTTTCTGTCCTAGATCCCCTTTAAAATTCCAGTTCCAGGTTAAAAAGTCATTTTTGTGCTCGTAGGCCCGCTACGCGGGCCATGCCAGAATCTACACGGGCTGTGTTTCGAGGCTGGAACTTTTCTTTGGCTTTTTGGGCACAAGCTATAAAGCCCAACTTTTGTTTCTCATTTATTGGTCCAAGTGAGTGAGTCCACAACCCTTAGTCCATCTCCCCTTCTTGTCCATTATGCTCCAAATTAATGCCCATCAAATTCCCGCTCCGCCGTAGTCTTCTAAAAATCTGAAATTAAACAAGAAGATTCGAGAGTACCCGAAATAGGCCCGAAATAAATAAATAATAGAAAAATGCAATATAATGCAAATGCAAAACAAAAAAAATGCTAAAATAAACTATAAAAAGAAGTAAATAAAATAAACTATCAAATCACCCCAAGCTTAGACTTTTCCTTGTCCTCAAGGAAAACAAGAAAAAATAGTAAGTCAGGAATGACTAAAACACGAAAGAGAAAAAGAAAGAGCACCCTAAATAGCAAGCCAAGGCATTCCATCATAACCAAAAGTAGGGTAGTTTGAACTATATACATACCACATCAGGTTTACTTTCAAAACTAAAGATCACAATTAGGAACAACCACATGTTAGGCAATAACACGAAAGCGGTAGAAATAAAGCATAAGCATGGCCTACACATATTATAGCTAAGCATGACAAACATGGCACAATCCAAAGGGCGGGCTCACAGTTGCACAAATGCTCGTGTATACACTCATATCACAAAAGATGTGTGATGTCCTCAAATTAGGCTTGCTCCCATTTATAGTGGGGGACACTCGGGCACTAGTGCAAGGATAAATAACGCTAATATGACTTTGCAACAAAAATTTAACCGACAGAACTTTGCATAAGGGTACTAAACACAAAGAAGACAAAAAAAGAAAGAGACACTAAAATAAATACAAGAGTACAACTCGAGCAATATCAAATACGTACTAACCAATCTATTTATTGAGTTAAATTTCCTACATGTGACCGGAGATGAAACAAAAAATGTCTACATGTAAGGAACGGTCAAACAACCATGCAAAAAGGAAGACTTAGCGCATATACGCGTGTAACTCTACGAAAGGATAATATAACCCAACGACTACATATTTCTATTTATATACATATATATATATATATACTAGTGGGGTACCCGCGCAATGCGACGGCGGCAAATAAATAGGAGGTTGTGATGAGTTTTGTGTAGAATAATCACAAAGAGCTAATATGAGTTTGTGAAGATTTCTTGCGAGATGAAGATAATATGAGTTTGTGAAGATTTTTTGCGTGAGCCACTTTGAAATTAAGAATTAAATTATTAACTCTGAGTTATTTGTCTTTCAATTTGTTGTAATGTTTCATAGTTCCAATTATTATGTAATTGAGTTAGAATGCAATGTTTATAAATTTCAACTCTTTGACTCTTTCATTTGTTTGATGTTTGTGAAATCTCCTGAACTTGATTTATTGAAAACAGGAATTTAGGTGATCTCATGAATCAAATAGTTAATATTAAAAATATATGATTAGACATAATTCAATTATAAGTATGGTGTCTCATGAATCAAAAGTTAATATTAAAAATATATGGTTAAAAATAATTCGGTTATAAGTATTGGTTTAAATTCATTAATTGTCGGTTATGTTTTCAATATTTATTTGTTTAAATTCATTAATTGTGGACTTAAAGGAGGGAAAAAGAAGAGGTATAAAGGAGGGGTATTTTAGTAAATTTACTCTTCTTAAAATTAAGAGTTTTTTAGGTGGTAAATGCATTATATAGGAGTGACATATATATATATATATATATATATATATATATATTGTGTTGTTTCACAACAACTTTCTACGAATCTGCTCACAAAAAACAAGGGTAATATTCTGTTTGTTTTCCTTTCTAATTTTTTTCTTTTATATATATATATATAGAGAGAGAGAGAGAGAGAGAGAATATTACCCGTAAGAATTTCTAGAAGTTCATCACAAAAATAAAGACTTAAGTGGAGATGGAAAAATCACTAAATGGTGTAAAATCAAACGGGTCAAAATGAGATAAAGAGTGACCCTAGAATATAACATAAACCAACACATAACAAAAATAAATCACTAAATGTATCGCAAAGGCGAGTAAAATCACAAAGATGGAACTAAACAGACGAAGAACACGTAGATCTAAGACAACAAAAGCACTCGCAAAAGAGGAAAGATAAACACAAAAGAACCCTTATGAAAGTTGCTATTTGTATTCAAGTTCTAAAGCAAAGCTTGTAGCACACATACATCTTAACAATTTACACCCATTAATAGAGTACTCATGGGTAGTAATAATTGCGCCCTTTGTTTGACATAATATGTCATGACTAGTTTCATTTGCATAAATCATTTTCTGGTGCATATATACTATCACAGTCCCATATAAAAACTTCCTACCGATGATCCAAAGTTTCAAAAATAATCATGATGTAATAGGCATAGAGGTCAAGGAATCCTAAATCGATTATGAAGTTATATTATGGCTCGCAATTAAGGGTGATCTAGATGAGAAGAAAGAGAGAACAAAAATATGCCATGAAATGCAAACAATCTAGTTTAAATGCAACTAATATGCAAAAAATTGAAAAAGAAGTAAGCAAAATAACTAAACATGCAAGAATATACAATCTTAAATGGATGCAACTACTAGACAAAGTACCCCACCCCAAGCTTAAAAATAAGCATTGTCCTCGATGCTTAGGGAAAGGGGGTATAAATGGGCACACAATGGGGTTCAGGCGGTAGGAAATGCCCACACTTGCGGTAGTATTCCCACATCTCAGCGGTTTGGCGGTTTGCTATTTCCTGCTGAGCACGGATGTGCTACAGGTCGATGGAATTTTATTAGGTTAGGAGGACAAGGGAATCAAAACGTTCAAGGAAGTTTGGCAGGAGATATGATGGAAAGTGGGTGGACAATGGCTCAGGGCTCATGTTGGAAATCGGGCGTGTCTTCCGTATGGACGTCTTCTTGCGCCTCTTGTGGTCCTGTAGGCACACCGACTGGTATGGTGCAGGCTATTCTCCAGGTGTCGGGGTTCAGATGATCAAACTCCCTAATCCTAGGATCGGGGAGCACGAGATAGGGAATAGAGTCAATGAAGTGGAGCCATACATAGCCTTCGGCGGGTAGGGGACGGATCTGACGCATGCGAGCTAGGGAAACAAGATCGAGGAGCGAGGAATCGGCAATCGGATCATGTGGGGGGAGTGTGAAACGCCAAGCCCGGTGGCTATGGCAGTGATAAGGCCTCCAAACAAATCTATCCCGTAATTTTGGCACGAGAGCCAACACATTTATGGATGAAGAATGAGGCAAAATCGGGTTTAGGGCCGTCTTCCCTAGTCATGCACCAAAGGAAGAATAATTCATTCACGGTAATTTTCCCTGGCTCTTTACTAGCAAATATGGCATGACAGAATATGATGGGCGATCCGGAGGCAGGGGTGGATAATATTGGAGACTTTGTCTTTCCCTTTTGCGAACGAGCCTGATTCGGAGATTTCTCTCCACATTCTCGCGGGAACGAACTCATGCGGGTAATCTAAGTCCTGAAGGAACGTGCCCTCCGTAGGGGTTCCCATGAATTTATTTATCTAGCCATAAGTAAGCTCGTAGGGGTTGCCTAAGAGTTGGAATCGGATCTTGTGTCCGATCAGGTCTTGGACGAGGGTGGACAGGAATTCTAGGGTAGGCATCTTGAAGGTGGGCTCCCTAAGGTTGAGGTAGTTTCCCCATCCGATGTTTTGGAAGAGTGCAACAACCCCGTCAAGGACCTCAAGGGCAGCCATTGAGTCGTAACATGGAAATTTGGTAGGCTTGACGAATCTATAGTTAATATCTTGAAAGTAACTCTTCCTAAACTTATTAGGAAGTTTAAGAATGCTAGGGTCTTTGGTTGGACCCTTTTTTGTAGTTTTCTTTGAGGAAGCGGAACTTTTAGTCCCGCTTGTAGACATGGCTATCCAAACTAACAACCTATCAAGATCAGTTAATATTCCAACAAAATTCCCCCAACAGAATTAAGTCCAATCAATGCACAATCAGTTCACAAGTATTGCAAATTCAAGAAATAACAATAATGTTCAAGTGCAAGCAATAAATAATAAAGAATATACCAAAAATTGGAGACCCGGCTTCCGAATTCTGCAATTTACGCACTGAAAATTTGAAATTTACGAAAATTTGCGCGTACCGTTCATCCTAAGCTTAAATCAGACAATGTAGTTGCAGTAGACACTTCCTCCGGCCAAAATGCTGTCTTTTGTTGTCTTCCGGTGAGCTTCATGACGGCAGCCAATGGAGTTCGGCGGCGGAAGCTAGGGTTTCGATTTTGTGGTGTTTGAGTGGGGTTCCGACAGTGGGGGTGTTTGGTCGGGGTTCACGATGGATCGACATAGGGAAGAGGGGGGTGCCAATGACCGGCGAAATGGGGTTTGGGGTTTTGGTCGGAAGTGGGAAAGAGGTAGGGGTGGTCTATGTTAGGGTGCAGTAGTCGACGGTGGTATGTGTAGGCGGAGAAAACCGGCGATTTAGCTTACCAGCGACCAGTGATTGTTCGTGGTGGAGAGAGAGAAGTGGTGTTAGGGTGTTACCGGTGGTCGATTACAGCGTCGAGGTTGAAGCAGGCAGGTGGCGGCGGCGCTAGGGATTTTGTGGTGCGATTGAAGAGTAGAGGAGGATAAAATGGAACAACGGTGGTCGGTTGATGACTGATGGCGATTCTCGAGTGGTGGCCAGCGAGATGGAGGTGGCGCTTGGTAGGGCGGTGGTGTGGTTGGGAACCAGTGAAGAAGAAGAACGAAAAGAAAAAGGGGGGCTGGTATAAGTGTCTGTTTTGTTTGGGAAGATAAGAAAGAAGTCTTAGCGTTTAGGGGAAAAGAAAAAAGGGATGGTTATTCAAAAAGGGTCAACTCATTAAATGAGTCAGGTCATGAGCCACGCTAGCCATGTGAATTTGGACACGGGCCGCTTTGCATTCTGGACAAAATTTCCCGTAGCCATTCAAAGCCTCCACGTGGGCGGGGTGAAAAGTCACGCGGGCCGTTTTTCGTTCCGGAAATTCCAGTAACTTAATGGACCATCGACGCAGGCAGTGTGAAAATTGGCGCGGGCCATGTCGATCCGCACCTACACTAGAATACATATTTCTTCCAAAAAGATCATCTTTATTTAAATTTAAAGTCAACAAATCCGGATTCAAAATAAGCACTATAAAACCAAAGTTTCTCGCAGGTATTTAACTAAAGGAATCTCATGCACATGAAAAACCCAAGCACAACGGAAGCATGAAGATAAAAACGAGTTCATATCGGGTTTTCAACACGTATGCACAAGAAACACATAGTGGGATCTAGCTACAAAGAATGATAGCAACAAGAACAACAAAAGGAACCAGAAAGTGAGACCATACCCTTGATGTCTCTGGTTGTTTTTGTTGTTGTAGATGAAAGGCTTGAACTCCAAGACGAGTTCCTCTATTGATATCCACTCCAAGAAAACCGTGAATCTCCTTTGCTAAAGCTTGAGATACTCCAACTTTCACTCAAGAACAGCACTAGAACTCTTGCTCACCCAACTCAAGCTTCTTTGGTAAAAGACTCCTACAAGGCTCTCTTTAGTGTGTGTGTGTTTGTGAATTTGGCAAAAAGGTCATATGGAGAGAAGCAAGAGGGGTTTATATAAGCATATTATCTCTGTAGGTGACACCAGGGTCGGCCATAATGGCACCCTCCCATTGGACCAAACAAAAGGTCCAATAATATCAAAGTGTCACTTAGACTTCTGCCTTCACGGGCTCTCACGGCCCGTGAGGAAGTCGTGAAGGCATCACCCCCACGATCCCCGACCGGCCCATGAAGCCTCGTGAAGGGCTTCACGTCACGACCTTTTCACGACCCGTGAGGGGCCGTGAAGGTCGACAGAAATCCTAATTTTCTCTCTTGACATGTGCTGTCGGATTCAACGCTTGGCGTGTGACCCAATAGGCCCGTGCCTCATCGGCAGTGATCCAATATACGTGTATCAGTGGGCATATATCCAACAGACTCCCACTTGCACATGATACATCGTCATATATTAATCACAGACAAAGAGCGGCTCTAGCTAAGCATCAATGCCCCCTAGTCGGGGCGAGTTGTCATCTTCGACAAAAACCTAATGGCCTTAAAGGCTTATGAGGTTCTATAGATAAGTGATCATGTGCATCCTTTTGTTCGCGATATCCTTGTGAACACGAGACATGGAATATGTCAATCTCCAGATCGTTCACTATTATGTTTCTCGATTACAGATTGGTGGTGACCAAATAGACAAGTTGCATCTGATCTAAAATTAATGTAACTTGAGCACGGCCATGCATATTTGATGTCAGCTCCCAATCATCGAGGAGCCTAGGGATATCTCTCTTACTAGAGGAACAAATCCTTTTCGACCACATAGTCCCATTGTATGTTTCATACTTTACCCAATTATTTCCTTTATAACAGCCAGTTACGAACTGCGTTTGAAGATAACTAGAGTAAGGCAGATTCATATTCTGGTAACCTATGCGTCTCAAGTCTAAGGATGAATGATATTATCATCCCGAGATACTTGTGACTAATAGATCCATGAAGTAAACTCAGGTGTGGGTCTTCTGGTCACTTGAAACACCTTTCAAGCACAAGTAAGTCTTGCACCCTTATTCAACCATTTTGAATACCGGGCCAACCACTTACTTCAATCTTATTTCATTCTTCCTCCCATATGAAGAATAACCGATTGTAGAAGGTTTTAGAATGATAATCATTTAAGGAAGTGTTTAAACATGCTAAGATGGAACACGGTATGGACTTGATGATTGTGACCGCAACAAGCGAATATATAAATCTCTATTCATATATCGAAACAAACATAAGTTACAATACTGTTTAAATGTTCCCATAAATACAAATACAAATCATACAAATCAAACAAACCAAATACATAGGTCAAGCCAAATCACTAGCGAATCTAACACCTATAGCTTTGGTGTGAGAATCATGAGGAGCTTGTGATAATGGCTTAGTGAATGGGTCCGCAAGGTTCCCATCCGCCGGTACTCTACTTATGGCAACGTCACCATTCTCGATTACTTTTCTAATGAAGTGATATTTTTGAAGAATGTGTCTTGTCCTCTTGTGAGCTCTTGGTTCCCTTGCCAAAGCCACCGCACCCTCATTTTCACAAAAAATCTCAATAGGGTCGGTGATACTCGGAACCACTTCTAGATCTTGGATGAATTTCTTCATCCACACAGCTTCTTTAGCAGCTTCACTTGCTGCAATATATTCTGACTCGGTTGTTGAATCAGCAACTGTGTCTTGCTTTGAGCTCCTCCAGCTTACTGCACCACCATTCAATAGGAACACGAACCCCGAATGAGATCGGCAGTCGTCCCTATCGGTTTAGAAGCTAGCATCAGAGTAACCCTTTACTCTAAGCTCTTCCTCGCCACCGTATACCAAGAACATTTCCTTTGTACGCCTAAGGTACTTTAGATTGTTCTTCACACCCTCCAGTGAGCCTCTCCCGGATTCGCCTGATATCTACTAGTCCTGCTCAAGGCACATGAGACATCGGGGCGTGTGCATAACATGGCATACATGATCGATCCCACAGCCGAAGCGTATAGGACTCGCTTCATTATGTTCAACTCCTTTTGGGAGTTGGGGCATTGAGCCTTGCTTAATGCCAATCCATGCATCATGGGGAGATTCCCTTTCTTAGAATCCTCCATCTTAAATCGTTTAACGACTTTATCCACATATGCACTTTGGCTTAAACCTATAAGCCTTCTAGACCTATCCCTATAGATCTTAATTCCGAGAATGCATCCCGCATTCCCCAAGTCTTTCATAGAAAAGCAATTCCAAGCCAATCTTTGACACAACGCAAGGTTGGGATATGATTTCCTATGAGTAGAATATCATCTACATATAGAACTAGGAAAACTATTGAGCTCCCACTAGCCCTGACATACACGCATGGTTCATCTTCGTTTTTCAAAAATCCAAATTCCTTGATCTTTTCATCAAAACAAAGATTCCAACTACGAGAGGCTTGCTTAAGTCCATAAATAGACTTCTTAAGCCTACATACCTTGTTAGGATACTTAGGATGTACAAAACCTTCAGGTTGTGTCATATACACCTCTTCAGAAAGCTTCCCGTTAAGGAAGGCGGTTTTTACATCCATTTGCCATATCTCATAATCATGAAAAGCAGCTATAGCAAGGAGGATCCTAATGGACTTCAACATGGCCACTGGTGAAAAAGTTTCGTCATAGTCAACACCCAGTGTTTGCGTGAAACCTTTTGCTACCAATCGGGCTTTGAAAGTGTCCAAGGTATTGTCCATGTTGGTTTTCTTCTTGAAAACCCATTTACACCCAACGGGTCGAAACCCGGGTGTTGGATCAACCAGTTCCCAAACTTGGTTATCCGACATGGAGTTTATTTCGCTTTCCATTGCCTCCCTCCATTTGGCAGACTCAGGGCCCGCCATTGCTTCTCGGTAGCTGGTGGGTTCATCTTGATCCACCAATAGCTCATTGCCCTCAGATATGAGAAATCCATATCTCTCTGGCTCATGATGAGCTCTACCGGATCTACGTGGGGTAGGAAGTGGAAGTGTGTCAGGTACCGCAGCTTCATTTTGCTCGGTGTCAACCATTGATGGTTGATTGCTAGTGCCAACATCAAGTTCTTTATCGGGTGTACCTTGAATTTCTTCAAGGTCTATTTCCTTTTGCCTCGGTACGTTGGATATAAGTTCCCTTTCAAGGAAACGGCTCTTCGAGCAACAAAAACTTTGTTCTCCGAAGGTTTGTAGAAAATATATCCAATACCGGCAGGAGGATATCCGATAAAATAACACCTTTCGGAACGGGGTTCTAGTTTGTCATTCGTCTCGCGTCTCACGTAGGCTAGACATCCCCATACACGAAGATATAAGAGAGTGGGCTTTTTCTTGTGCCACAACTCATATGGTGTTGTTTCAACTTTCTTTGTTGGTACGAGGTTAAGGATTCTTACCGCCGTCTCTAGAGCGTAACCCCAAAAACTAATGGGTACCTCCGTTTGACTCGTCATAGAACGGACCATATCTAATAATGTCCGATTTCTCCTTTCGGCAACTCCATTAAATTGTGGAGTCCTAGGAGGAGTTAATTGTGAGATAATCCCACATTCTCTAAGATGGTCCAGAAACTCCGAAGTAAGATACTCACCGCCTCTATCCGATCGTAGTATCTTAATCTTCTTACCCGATTGATTCTCTACTTCACTTCGAAATGTCTTGAACACCTTAAAGTTTTTAGACTTTTGTCTAATTAAGTAGATATATCCATACCTACTATAATCATCCGTGAAGGTAACGAAATATCTAGTATTGTTCCTTGTGACATTTTTGAAAGGACCACACACATCGGTGTGAATGACTTCCAAAAGATCCTTTCCCCTCTCACTTACTCCGGTGAAGGGTTCTTTGGTCATTTTGCCTAGTAAACAAGATTCGCATACATCTTTTGACCCAAGGTCAAATGATTCCAAGATCCCGTCCACTTGGAACTTGGTGATGCGGGTCTTGTTTACATGAGCAAGACGACCGTGCCATAAGGAATATTTATCCAAACAATTTTTGGATTGAGAATCAATATTCATGATAGGTCTCTTATTTTCAATGTATGCATCAACTTCATATATGCCATGACATGGTAAAGCTTTAAAATAACAAATATCATTTTTATAACATAAAATCGATCCATCCATAAATTTAAAAGAAAAACTATCGTCATACAAAGCATGTAAAGATAAGATGTTTCTTGCCACGTAGGGCGAATAGCATACATTAATAAGAACAACGGAAAGACCGGTTCTAAAAGAGAGCTCGACACTCCCTTTTGCTTCTACGGGCACAACCTCTCGGTTCCCCATAATTAGATCCAACTCTCCACGCTCCAAGCCTCTACTTTCCCTTAGCACCTGCACCATATTACAAATGTGACTGCCACAGCCGGTATCTAAAACCCAGCCCTTTGAAATAGAAGTTTGATGGAGCTCAATCATGAACGTACCTTGGTTTGAAGGTCCCGAGATGCACATTGCCTTGAGCTTCTTGAGGCCATCTAGGTACTTTGGGCAGCTTCGGCGATAATGCCCCTTGTCCCCGCAAAAGAAGCATTGCGCATCCTCCGAGGCCTTGGCTTGGGGAATCTTCCCCTTGCCCTTTGCCACCGGGGTAGGGGTAGGCTTGGTGACACCAACCTTGCCCTTACCCTTTCCCTTATGGGGAGGATTCGGCTTCTTCTTTTGGATGCGGCCCTACCGGATAGCCAAGACGGGGTTGGATGAGGTGGCCTTGGGCTTCGAGATGCTTGACTCCGCGGTCTTGAGCATCCCATGAAGCTCCATGAGGGTTTTGTCCATACTATGCATATGATAACTCACGATGAATTGATCATATGCATTGGGCAAGGATTGGAGGATGAGATCAACCGCCATCTCCCTCCCTATGGAGAACCCTAACCTCTCCATGCGCTCCATGTTTGCTTTCATACACAACACATGAGCGCTTACGTTCCCGCCATCCTGGAGCTTGCAACCTAGGACGGACTTGAGGCATTCGTACCTTTCTTGCCTCGCTTGCTGTTGGAACATGTCCTTGAGCTGCGCGAGCAAGACGAAAGCACTTAAATGATCCATTTGCTTTTGCAAATCGGAGCTCATTGTGCTAAGCATAAGGCACGTTATTTCCTCCGTGTCCTTAAGGCGTTTTTCATGTGCCTCTCGGGTGTCCCTAGGTGCCGTAGTCGCAGGGGCTTCGGGCAAGGCTTCCTCAATGATATGCAATTTCCCTTCATGGCGTAGGACAATCCGAAGTTGCCTATGCCAATCCATGAAATTGCTACCGTCGAGTTTCTCCTTCTCAAGGAAAACTCGTAGAGAAATGTTGCTCGTGGTGGTGGTACTTGAAGATGCCATCTATAATAGCAAAGTAGATTTGGTTAGCTTGATATTTAAGTTTGTTAAAACAATTTACCCAAAACAAATTTTTTTTTAATTATTTTAACAAAGCAAAGAACCTTATTTCACTTCCGTATATGACAGGTTTACCGCGGATCATATAAGGAAGTTATTTCGGGTTGGCAACCATATTGCCAATTGCAATCCATTATTGCAACTCTTTGGTCTTTGCGGGATCCTACGACAAGCATCGGTCGTTTGGCATGTTTGATCCCTTCTTACACCAATCCCAATTTAGAATTGTTGATTGACTCGTGCTAAGTTCGACAATCTTTCAAGAATTCTAATTTGAAATTATAAATCGTCCCCAAAGACATGCGGTAAGTACACTTCACAAGATTTGGCTCGTGCTAAGCTCGACAACCAAGTTTGCGAGTTACTACGCTCACCTTCCACACAACTCCACAAAGATTGGCTCGTGCTAAGCTCGACAACCAATCATTGTGTTGTTAGATTTGGGTGGCATCGTCTTACGGATGGTGCGTGATTTATGTTTTATGGAAAAACGGGCTTTTGTTTCCGATTAATTTTGATTAACATATTTGAGTGACAAAAACTTATTTTTCACTTTAGTTGGTTAGTTAATCATGAGCGCACGCGAGAGAAAAATAAACCAATTTTATAAAACTCTTGTGATTTAATTTATTGAAAAATTTTCTAGCATGCGAAAACCTAAACAATCCATGCAAGAAATAAATCACAACACACGCATAGCAAGGGGTTGGTAACCAAGCCAAAACCTATGCGTTCTACCCGTGAGCCTACGGGAAGAACGCGGTTTTGGTATCGTTATCACTTGGAGATTCAAATAAATACTCCGGCGCCACGTTAACTTTGGAAGTTTGACCACGTCGTAGTCTTGCTTCTTTGGCTAAACGTCTTGCTTCTTTCTCAATCACGGCGTTGTAAACCAATTCACCTGTACGATTAGATATGGGCATAGAAAAACAAACTGATTAAAAGAAACCAATCACCAGCAACTGCGCCAAAATTTGGTGGTTGTTGAGGCCAACAAACAAATAACCCTTTAATTCTAGCACATATTATAGTGTATAATGGTAAAGGGGTCGAATCCACATAGATTGGTTCAATTTATATTTCTATGCAATCTACAGATAAAGATGATTTTTGTAGAAACAATAAAATAAAATAAAGGGGGGTTTTGAGATTTTGTTTGATTAAAACTAAGACTTGACAAATAAATAAAAATTGCAATTAAGCAGGATGGTTTAAATCAATGAGAGGTGGATTGGTCAACATTGGTTTAATCACATGAACTATTAGCTAGCTTATCCTCAAAGAGTATGGTGCAATACTTGTTCTTTAATTTAATTTGGCTATAGCAATTTAAAAGCTTAAATCACATAAATTCTTCTTAGTTAATATGGAGGTTGGAACAGTTCCTAACACACCTTCTTAATCAAAGTTATGAACCAAACAAGCATCTAATTCCCAAAAATTGATTAGCTTTACAATCTAAGAATCACCAAATCCAAGAGGAGTCAAAATTTACACTACCATGTTGGAGAATATCATTCCATGGTTTGAGAGATGCCTAAACATTCATGAAACCACTTGTTACTTGTTTTGAAGATCTATTACATAATCAAGAAAACAACTAACATAAGTCACTCAAATACTTGTACTCATGATATACAAACACTAGAATGGTATAAGGATTAAACTAGGAACAATATTCATAAATTTCAAGAACAAGTCATAAACCTTTCAAAACCTAGCTAAATATTCAAGGATTCACCAATGTCAACCAAAATTGGGGCTTAGCCACACATAACTAGAGTGAAATAGAAGAGATTAATTGTACCAAACATCAAGATGTATGAATTAGAAGGAAGAAATCTTGAAAACCCCTAAAAATCGCCTGCTTTTTGCTCCAAAATCATGACCCCCTGTTTTCTGCACTGAACTGCTGTGTTTCTGCCCTAGATCCCCTTAAAATGCCAGTTCCAAGTTAAAAAGTCATTTTTGCCCTCGTATGCCCGCTACACGGGCCGCGTTTCGGGGCTGGAACTTTTCTTTGGCTTTTTGGGCCCAAGCTGTAAAGCTCAGCTTTTGTTTCTCATTTCTAGGTCCAAGTGAGTGAGTCCATAGCCCTTAGTCCATCTCCCCTTCTTGTCCATTATGATCCAAATTAAGGCCCAACAAATACCCGCTCCGCCGTAGTCTTCTAAAAATCTGAAATTAAACACGAAGACTCAAGAGTACCCGAAATAAATAAATAATAGAAAGATGAAATATAATGCAAACATTGTCATTTTGTATTCTCTATGGTTTTGGAATGCAAACATGTTTCCTTTGAAGGGTCACCAGAGGACATATCAAGAGTGTACACATCCTTGGTTCTCTTGGCGCTGAATACTGTCTTGCCTTCCATATTTATTATGGAACCCCCTGTCTTTGTAAAGTGGACTTCATTATCTACACCACACAATTGACTTATGCTTATGAGATTATATTTCAATCTCTTAACATATGACACTTCCGACAACTTGAAGTTCCCATTATGAAGTTTTCCGTAGCCTTTTGTTTGCCCATGATTGTTGTCACCAAAAGTCACCATTGGACCTTTTTCCTTCTTGTAGTTACTTAGCAAAGCTTTGCTACCTGTCATAGTTCTAAAGCAACCGCGTCAAGAAACCATGAATCAATACCCTGCACAGTTGTGAATGAAAGAAGGATTAATGACAAGATTAGGAATCCACTAATCAGTGGATCCCTGTGGAATGCACCTAGCTTTCCACTTCATTTCAAGTTATTTATGAATAATAGGAATAACCATGTTATAAGAACAAGTCTGCTATCTTGAATTCCCTTCTTAAGAACATTCATGTGCCTTATGTTCTTTGCTTTCACATTTGTAACATTTTTTGAGATTTAGTGGCCTTGGAGCATTAAAACACTTTATTTGAATGCTTGTGAGTTATCTTATCAGCCCTCTAATGACTATGGGTCATCAACTAACCAACTTGACCACTCAGCTTATGAAGCTGATCCTATAACTTCTTTAGGTCTTTGTTAACAGGCACTTTGGATTGACCCTTAGTTTTAAAAAGTTTTTGGTCAACCTTTGGAGTGGCAGATTTAGAAATAATGTGAACATCATTTCTTTTACTCACAGTTTCTCCAATTGAAAAAGAGTTAAGTACTTCATTATCAACTGAGCATTTAGAAGATGAGCTATGATCAGCTGATAGGCTATCAGCTGAGCATTTAGAAGATGAGCTATGATCAGCTGATAGGCTATCAGCTGAGCATTTATCATCTACTAACTTATCAGCTGATACAGGAGTATTAGCTAAAAATTCTATAGTCTACTCAATACTCAAATTTAAGTCATCTATTTTCAAGGTTTGACAACATAATGTCTCTTTGGTCTCAACAAATGATTCCTTTCCTTTACTCACATCATTTGACTTTATATTCTTTGTATTTTTGCATTCTACAATCTTAACAGAGGATGCATCAACTGTGGGAATGGTTAAATCTTTCACATGGGAATTTTTGCTTTTAACAAATTTATTTGTGAACACACTTTTGCCTTTAACGGTCCTGTGAAAAGTCTGTGGCAAAATGTTAGCTTTGTCCAAGATATTTAGGTTCTTATTAGAATCAACATAGTTAGCAGCTTTAGAGTAATTTCCACCAATGATAGCTTGAACTTGTTTGGGTATTTGCTCATTGACACACTGAGTAGTCTTTTCAACAGATACACACCAGGATTTAACTATCTTTTGAAGGTCATTGAACTTTTGGTTGCTTCACTAGTTTCTTTTACTAAGACCTCATTAAGTATCTTTTGATTATCTAGTTCATCATTTAAAACTGTTATTTGCTTAAGTTCCTCATCTTTAAGAGTTAATTTTTCTTAAGTGATTCTATCTCTGTTTTTAGCTTCTTTTCTCTTTGAATAGCATATTAGAAATCAATACACAAGCAATCAAACATGACATTCTTCTCATTATCATTTTAGTTAATAAATTTTCCAATCCCAGTTGGTAGTAGAACAAGCTTTAGCAGCCTTTTTTATGTCTTCATCAAAGAAACTACTACTACCTGTGTTGGCCATCATGCAAAATTGAGTAGTGATCACTTCATCTTCATCTGAGGAAAGATCCTCCTCAGCCCAATCTTCTTCTTCAGCTAACAATACTTAGCCATGGAATGTTTTCGTTTTCTTATCAAGAACAGCAGCAAGGAGTTTCTTATACTTGGCTTCATGGTCCACCTTGGTCTCCTGCTTGGACACAGCTAAAAAACCAGTGTTACTCTTGGACTTACAGTCACTGGCTATGTGGCCAATCTTGCTTGTCACACTTGTAACACTCTGCTATGGAGGCATCAAAAGTTTATTTGAATTTGGATTTGACAAACTTTGATGGCCTCTTGCTGAACTTCTTGACACCCTTTCCCTTCTTGAAAGGTTTGAACATCCTAACCAGCATGACAGCTTCCTCAAACACTGCCTCCAGACTCTCCAAGCTTCTCTCTTCATCACCCATCTCCTCTCCACTCTCTTCAGCACTCTCTCCTTCATCCTCTTCTTCATCTGAACCAGAATCAACAACAGCAAAGCTTCTTATCTTTGTATATCTTGATACAAAGGTAGTTGGTGCAACCTTCACCACCTCCTTCATCATCTCGGAGGACAACTTCCTTTTCTAGACTAATGCTTATGGTTAAGTAGATTACCATAGAGAGAAACTAGAGACATTCCCTTTATCTTCTCACAATGCCTTAGAATAGTGACAAAGTAATCATATGTTTAGGGAGGTAGTCCAGAAACTTGTTCACCAAGACAAAGTTGCTCTTGGTTATGTCTGCCCTTTTTAAGTCATTAACAAGGCAGTTAAACCTGGTGTATGTCTGAGTAAGACTCTCACCTTTTAGAGCAAAGAAGAATTCATACTCTCTGTTGAGTAGGAGCTTCTTGTTCTCCTTAACCTCTTTAATCCCTTCATAAGCAACTGTGAGTGTATCTAACATCTCTTTTGTTGAAGTGCAGTTAAGCACTTGATGATAGATCTCATTTGACAGTATAGAGACAAGAGCTGATATAGCCTTAATATCAAGAGTAACCAACCTCTTATCTTCATCAATCCACAGATGAATGGGTTTGGTGATGATTCTTTCAATTATGGAGGTTTGACATTCTGACTCAGATGGAATAGATAGAACAGATGTTGGAACATAAGGACTCTTAGTAACAATTTCCAATATTTGGATGTCAATGGTACATAGAAAAAGATGTGCTCTACTCTTCCACATGAAGAAGTTTTCAGCATCAAACGTAGAACATCTTCTTAAACATCTAGTGTTTGACATGTTCATTGTATTGGATGATGAGGCCATTTTGAGAGGGGTAGAAGCAGTTGTAGAGTAAGCAAAACAGATCTAGATATGAATTATCTAATCTGCTCAGATACCAGTTGTTAGTCCCAGATTGAGTACGCAACAACAAATGTTTGTAAAATGGGGGTTTGAATACAAACTTTAGCTTTTAAAATTTAAAGACACACGATTATACTTTTATATAATTCTTATTGATTTTGAATCAAGAATTACATGTACTAGAAGCAGAAATTCTAAGTACAATAAAAAGGGGTAACAATCTGTCTAACACATAGACGAGTTAATTCTAAAACAACTAATGTTTAAGAATGTTCAACACATGAAAAAGTTTGTTTCAACACAATTGCTAACTCTAAAAACTATTCTTGTTTGAAAGCTTTGAACTTGCTTCTAAATTCTTTTCTTAATATCTTAACTTATGAGATTGCTTGTGAAGTTATATTATTTGCATGTTCACCATGCATGGTATTTATAGACGAGGCCTTGAGTAGGGATGGAGGATAGATAATAATAATTTAATGATAGTGGGAGAAGTAATAGTTCTTTACAAATGGGTTGCGTAAAGCCGAATGACTTTTCTGACGGAGTAGCCCCACTAGCAATAAATAATATTATCTACCCTAACCTTTGTCATGTAGCTTTGGGTTTTCCATTGGTAGTCATCTTTTTAATCATATAAGCTTTAGTGACTTGACGAGAGAAGAGATGTAGTTTCCTGACATACTTCAGCTTTCGACTAATCTTCTAGAACCTTTATTCGAAAATATTTTCATCCTTTTCCAGAAAAGAAAGATCCATCCTTTTACAATGAAGGATTCAAATAAATAAATGAACAACACATATTCTGCCTTGACTTAAGAATAAATACAAAGTACCCAGTGAGCCGAAGTAACATTTTTCACGACTCAGCTTACAAAATGTACTAAACTGTAATCTTAGGTTTACTCAGCTAAAGAAAAGATCATGAGTTGATAGAATGTAGGGACTCAGTTGATAACATATGCTCAGTTGATCATAGAATGATCAGTTGATCAATTGTTAAACTGTGAAAGGGTGTAAGCAAATCAACCTAGATGATCAGTTGATCAAGTATGCTCAACCGATCATCCAAAGAAATAAGCTTATGCAAGACAAAGACTTGTGTTTTTGTAAGACTTGCTTAGCCGATGAAAGGAAGCCTCAGCTGATCAATTTGTTTACTCAGCTAATGGTTGTAGGCGCTCAGCTGATCAAAGTTATTTGTTCAACTGATAGTTGTAAGTGCTCAGCTGATCAAAGTTGTTTGCTCAGCTGATAGTTGTAATTCCTTAGCTGATGGTTTTCCACTCTTGGTCTTTTCTTCTTAGCTTTATGTAACATCCTCAAATTGGGCCTATTCGTGCGCTCCATTTGGTATGTCAATTTGTTTAAATGAATTAAATATAAATATAATTGTAAGAATTAATAGAAATTAGCTATTGGTCAGATAAAGTGAAATTAAAAATACTAATAAAAATAGAAAAGAATTATAAAATAAAATTGGTTTCAAACGAGGTTTACAAAAATATCCTCGTTAGTTGAAACGGTTATCCGGGTGTCGTGTTGTATGTTGAAAAGGGAAACAAAATACCCTAAGTGGATAATAGAGAACCCAAGGTCGGTTCTCTCATTATCACCTCACTGGCAACACACACACATACATACGAGAATACACACACACTCAACTCACTCTCTTCTCTTGTGTTCTTGAAGAATTCCAAGTCAAGATCAACCAAGGAGCTGGATTAAAGCTTGAATCTTGTTTCTAATCTGTTTATAAGCTTCAATTCATCATCATCTTCATCCCTAGTAAGATCTCTTCTTCTTCATTTTAGGATTTAGGTTAAAAATGGGTAAAACGAATTTAGCCTTTAAAGCTTGGATTTTTGGATTACAATCTGTTCTAGGATGAATTATAAGTTGTTAGGGAGTGATTTGGTGTATTAAAGTAGCTATTTTGATTGAATTTCTTGAAATTGACCAAATGGGTCAAATATGGTGATTTGAAGAATCAAACATGAATTTGATGTTATAGTAGGTTATGTTTATGTTTATGAACTCTCTTTGATGTCCCAAAACTAGTGCATAATCTGGAAATAATTAAGATCCAGTAAAGATTGGGTTTGAATGGAAAAACAGCAGTTGCAGGACACTTTCTTGCAGCACTGAAGCTGCGTCGCGGCGCGACCTAGTGTGCAGCAAACAGAAGTTGGTTTTTCATAATTCAGGGTATATGGACTATAGTTGTATCACTTTTGACCATTTTAGAGGTATTTAAGATGATTTAAGCATTTTACTCAATTAAACACATAAGTAGGAATAATAACATTAGTATTAGTATATGTGTATATATGTGGTGATTTAAATGGGCCTTTATGTAAACAATAGGTACTTAAACATTCAAGGAAGGCCAAGTACATATTTGTGTTGTTTTGAGCACCAAGGTGAGTACCGACATTTATGAATCCAATAATGGAGGTTTTTGAATACTATTTGTTTAAATGAACACGGTATGATATTTATATGCAAATAGACTTGTATATTTATATATATATATATAAGCTTAGAAACAAGTTATTGACATGAAGTATGATATATTTGACATGTATTTAAATACAAGCATATTTATTGTGATATCTTGATATATATGATTTCATATGTGAAAGAATGCATGCTATGATCTCTATTATGAGATAATGATGAGCTATGTGAAAAGTCCAGACATATGTGTATGAAAGGTCAGCTTCGGCTGGGTCTCAGGGGCCTTCGGGTAATTGTTCGGGACTAATGGTACTCGAGTGCCATTCCTTTAAACTCTTGGGGTGATTGCCTTAACTGGCTGAGCCTAATGAGCCCTTGGCTCCGTAACGAGCAGGTGGAGTCACTTAGGTGATGAAACCAGCACGGTTGGCAGTGTTTGATTCCCCCGGTGGTTGTTATTGAGCCGGACTAGCTATCTGGCAAGATATAGCACTGCTGGACAAGTCAACATTACCGCTAAATGTTAGGATAGCATTGTATGCTCATATTTGATTCATGACTTGCTATTATTGTACTCATACCTGTCTGTATTCACTAGCTATTTTAAATAGCTAATCGGGTTGTTGTTTCCCTTTTTCAGACAAAGTATAGGCAGGCCTGGTGAGACCGGAACCCTTATGCTTTTGTACGGGCATT
The DNA here is from genome assembly GCA_038502395.1 of Dittrichia graveolens. Classification (NCBI taxonomy): domain Eukaryota; kingdom Viridiplantae; phylum Streptophyta; class Magnoliopsida; order Asterales; family Asteraceae; genus Dittrichia; species Dittrichia graveolens. The sequence goes on from JARJIL010000003.1 coordinate 61,484,793, forward strand.
TTGAGGAACACTGCTTTTGATATATAATATATATACAATGGTCGGTTTAGTTTAAAGTAACACCGGTTGACATGTTTGGCCATTTTTGTATTGTATATTTGTATATACGCCAAACATGTGTTTTTAAACTGTAATAGTTAATAGGTGTGGGTTTGTTATTGATTTTAAATTCCGCTGCATAGTTTTGAAATTCGGTTAAGTTAACAAACAGGTAAACACTCAATTTACAAACGAACCCATGCAGTTTGAAAACTCAAATTTTAACTGATTTTAAGATTTCAAAGGCGGTGTTACACTTTACTTAGTTGATGTCCTTTAGCTGATACTTAGTAAAAAGGCTAATCCTCAGCTGATGTTCCATACTTAGTGAAATTCTTTAGTCTGATTCAAACAATACATGTTTGAATACTTTCTAAGTCATACTGAATGTATGGTTTGATTATCATCAAATCCTATATATTTCAATAGATAGAGTTAATTATTAGAGTGAAATGATTATCTCCCCAACAACTACCGATTAGCATTGGTATTTGGAGGCTGCTTACTTTGTTTGCCTACCGGAGACATTACCCTGGATCAACTTTATCCATATATGAGTGCGAGATATAGGTAGACTCTCGATCAAATTCACTGGTGATATAACCTCGTCACTGTCGGTTCACTTGATAAGATCACATCTCTTGGTTGACTATCGACCACAACTAATCACATCTCTCGTTTGACTATCAACCACTACTATTATTTATTACAATTGGAAGAAAATGACTCTGGATGCAGAGGTAAGTTTTATGCTTTGCTTCTTTTGTTGAATTGGAGCTTGCTGTAAGTTTGATTCCTAAGTAAAATAAGTTCCTTGTTATGCATGGGACATTACACATTCAACTAAAACTACCTTGAATCTTAAATGTTTTTTGAGTTATTGAATTTTTATAAATGTGTAATGTTTTGAGTGACTTTTGACATTGATTCAAGATTATAAAGGTGATATTTTGGCGTGGTTATCTTTGTGTATATGGAGATGAGTTGTACATAACAGATTTTGGCCATACATAACAAATAGTTTTTGTTTGGACTATCATGCCTTTGAATATGTGGATGAGAATAAAAGATTTTGGGATTCTAGGAGCATAAAAGTCACATTTGTTATGTATGACAAAATCTTGTTTGTACAAATCATCTCCCTTTATCTATAATCTCATAGTCCAAGCAACCTACACTGGTGTTTTGGGGCCTTGGGGAGTGTCTCATGCAATGTAATGGAGACCATAGTTAACTGTTATATATGTTCTTATTAAGTATATGATTTAAGTGTACTGTGTTCTTGCAGAATATATAATTGTATGGAAAAGAGGTAAAATTCTATATTCTATATCTTGTTGTAATTCCCGTTTTAAATTAACAATATTGTCTTTAATGGAGAAGCTATTATCTTTACTTTGAGTGCAAGTAGTTAAAGGTATTTGTTGGTTGTTTGGGCCAACCATTTATTTATCTTGTTGGGTTTATAATAATCAATTAGGCCAATAAGTAATCAATTGGGTCTATTATCCTTGCCTTTAGGGCTCCAAGCACACCCTAAACAACTACAGTAGCTGTCGCCCCCCCCCCCCCCCCCCCCCCCCCCCTTTCACGAAAGAAAGAAACCAACATTCTTCTTCTGCTGTGTGCGACGAGGGCAGGGGAGACACCATAGGATTCAAAGTTTCAACTACAATTCTCGATCGATTAAAGCTCAGGTAACTTTCTCCACCTTATTACGAATCTATATACACCATTATATAGGGATTTCATTCGCTTCAAGGATTGTTCGAACCCTTGGGAAGAACCGAGTACCAAAAGGGAGTTTTGAACCCCTAAATCGAGTTGGTTCTACAATTAATCTGTAAGGAATAGTATAATCATTTAAAAGCTTCGTTAGAAACAAAAATGACCCGATTTGGTTGATGTTTGAACGAGATTATATATACACACACATATGTTGTTCAATGCGGGAATAATAACCGAGAGATTTAAGGGGTTTTGAACCTTTAGCATTTGTTTGAATATCAATTAAATCGTATGGATTAATCGTTAGGAAGTCGGGGATGTTAAACATATGGAATACCATGGTTTGGTTAGGATTTTCCTGGGTTTTGAATGGTTGTTTGTATGTCACAGTTGAACTGAGATATGGGTTTCTTATCAATTGAAAACACAGAGGTAAAGATGAATTAAAAACATCAATTAAGTTAAACAATTGAAAACTTTGAATAGCTCCAAGTTAATTGAAAACTTTTCTGAGTTCTATGGCTCCAATAGAAAACACTCATATCGACTTTGATTGACTGTTAGTTGTGTGGCAGGAGCATATTTCAATTGAAAACTTTTAGGATTAGCAAGTGGATTGAAACTTTTGAGAAGAACAAGGGAATTGCAAACTTTTGAGAATGGCAAGTGAATTGAAAACTTCTGAGAAGAACAAGTGAATTGAAAACTTTTGAGAATGCAAGTGAATTGAAAACTGGGGTTTCCAATCCAAATCAAATTGGGTTTTACGTATGGATCGTGAACCTGGCTCTTAGAAACGAAAGTGGGCTTAGACCCAATTGACTCGAGCTTAGGCTGGGTCAAGAATTTCGTACAGATGATTACGGAAGTAATTAAAAAATAAGTGAATGGAATATATATATATATATATATATATATATGTATATATATGGATAAAAAATAATATTAACTTAATGGAGGCGCTATTGTAGGTATTTATCAATAGAGGCAAAACATACAGTTACGTGATTTATTTTTGTTGTGTATTATGTGCTGCAACCAGGTGAGTTATACTAACTATATATATATATTAACTTCATGGAGGCGCTATTTTAGTATTTACCAATAGAGGCGAAACATAAGGTTGATTTATTCTGTTGTGTATTATGTGCTGCAACCAGGTGAGTTACACTAACTCATTATATTAGTGTGTGATGTGGATGTGCTATCTATGTGAAAGTGTAACCAATGTGATGATATGTGAAGTGAAGGGTTGCGTTATTTTATGGTGAAAATGCAACTCGGGCACAGTCAGACATGTGAACGACTTGGATAGTCAAGTGTGACCCAAAGTGTGAAATCATCGTTAGTGCACTACATCGGTATTATGTGATTTGATATATGATCATGGATTGTTATGTGTTATGTACATGCCTAGTGTGGTGTGTAAGTGTGTGTGCTCGCTAATCTTTAGGCTTACTGTTGATTTATTCTTTTTAGGATCTTATCGTAGGAAAGCTCTAGCAGTGTAAAGATAACTCATTTGTTACCAACCGTTTCTGCTGTTTTTATTAAGCAAACATTTTGTTAAATTTTTAAATTTGTAATTATTATTTTATGATTTTATTAATGTACGACATGTAGTTTCGGGTGCGAGATCTCGTCTGGAATTTTGTGGGAATGACACAATTATTTGAGATGACATGGTTATATATATGTGTGTCTGTGAGTATATACATATATATATATATATAGGGTTAGGTTATTCATAGAACCCTTATTATTTATAGAACCTAAAGAACAATTTTGGACCATTAGATCTAAAAATAGATGGTTAGGATTGGATTTAAATATAAAGCATGTTGATTAATGAATCAGCGTCATTTAGTAAACATAAAATGGCAAAAAAGTAAATTTCTTGGCCCATTAATAGACCTGCCGTTTTTTATGCTAGAATTACGGAAACTGTATATTTTCCAAAAACTGTTGAAACATGTCAAAATGCAAAAAAACTGTTGAAACATGTCAAAATGCAAAAAGAATACCTTCTATCATACAAATATCCATTCAATACATTACCAAGAAATGCAGAAACCTGAACATATATATCCAAAATGCAAAACATAAGTATGCATACATAAATACAAAATTTGAATATAAAAAATGCAGAAATCTAAACCCTAATCATGATCAAACATAAATATGATCAACAGCTATTAACATTAAACAAAAATGCAAATTCTTATACAGATATTCATTCATAACAAATAATGAGTAATACATATACACATGCAAAAAAACAGTTGAAACATGTCAAAATATAAAGAAAAAAAAACTACTTCTATCATACAAATATTCATTTAATACATTACAAAGAAATACAAAAACCTGAACATACATATCCAAATGCAAAACATACGTATGCATACATAAATGCAAAATTTGAATATAAGAAATGCAGAAATCTAAAACCTAATCATGATCAAACATAGATATGATCAAAGCTATTAACATTAAACAAAAATGCAAATTCTTATACAGATATTCACTCATAACAAATAATGAGTAATACATATACACATGCAAAAAAAACTGTTGAAACATGTCAAAATGCAAAAAAAAATATCTTCTATCATACAAATATTCATTCAATACATTACAAAGAAATGCAGAAACCTGAACATACATATCCAAATGCAGAACATATGTATGCATACATAAATGCAAAATTTGAATATAAGAAATGCAGAAATCTAAAACCTAATCATGATCAAACATAAATATGATCAAAGCTATTAACATTAAACAAAAATGCAAATTCTTATACAGATATTCACTCATAACAAATAATGAGTAATACATATACACATGCAAAAAAAACTGTTGAAACATGTCAAAATACAAAAAAAAAAAAAAAAAAAAAAGAACTACCTTCTATCATATAGATATTCATTCAATACATTACTAAGAAATGCAGAAACCTGAACATACATATCCAAAATGAAAAATCTAACAATAAAAATATGAATAATGCTCATGAACATGAAAAACCATGAAGATATTCGTTTACGCCATTAACGAATAAATCTGTGATAAACGATAAAAGAAACTCGTAATCCGAAGAGTATGTTATGAAATTAATCTCGACCAAACTTCCAAAATTCCGTAGTATCATTTACAAAAAAACGATTGAATCATGCGTCATATTTGGAAAAACTGTAAAAATGGAAACTGGCGAACATGGTAATGTCTTAAACGTAAATTCTGATCATGCCCTTTTGGATACCAACGAGATCAGATGAAATCCACGCCCCAGATTAGTTCTTTAGGTTCTATGTATAAGATATGGTTCTATACTGATGCTATATATATATATAGGGTAGAGGTCAAGTAAAAAGAAAATTAAAGTAAAAAGGGTAAAAGGGATGATTATTTGATCATTTTTCGGTATATATCAACTGATAATCGTTAGTTCATCATCTTTATTGATTAAATCTAGTTTTTCATCAATTTCTTTTTGATGAATCCAACATATTCATCACTTTTTAGATGAAAGCATTTTGTTCATCAACAAATTATTCCAAAATTTTGTTTTCAAAATCTGTATTTGAAATCAAAAAAAAATTGATGAAGAACTAGTTTTAATCAATAAAGATAATGAACTAACGATTATTAGTTGATATATATACAGAAAAATGATCAAATAATCATCCCTTTTACACTTTTTACTTTAATTTTCTTTTTATTTGATCTCATCCCTATATATATATATATATTTACTTGTAAAAAAAATTGGGGGCGTTACACTTGCCATTAACGAGTGGTGTAATTATCTATTCTTAACCATAAATTAGATCAAGTTAACAATAAGCTCAGCCGGATTGAATTCAAGATGAATTGGTCAAAACCCTCATCTTGCACCTTTTGATGAAGACGACTATGGTTGTTCGGCTAAAAGTGGGGTTAGTCAATTTTGTGATGACATGTCTCACATACACAATACTATATGTTTAATTTTATATTTTTAATCATAAGTTGCTTAAAAACATTTTTATTTTAAGTAAAACACTTTAAAACACTAATTTTTATATTTATTAGTATTGTTAGTAATCCTCTATTTGTTGATAATATCTCCTTTTTTTATTACTAACTAGATTATATGTTTATGTGATATATTAATTGGTTTAAAAATGATAGATATTAAAAAGTAATAAAAATATATTAAATAACTATAAAACGTAATTTAAATGAGAATTAAAAAAAATGGCAACTGACGATGTAAAAAAAAACACCGCATTGGAAGCATCGAAACTCGAAACAAGGGGAGGGTGGACGTAACGATGGAAACGTGATATCATGATACGAAAAAACATGATTATATTTTTTGTACAGGATTATTGTTAAATTAAGGGCTATAAGGTTAGGTCTTAATTGGTTATAATTAAAAAAAATTAAATGATAAAACTAAAAATTTGGTTAAATATAGTATTTTAAGGTGTTATAATGGATACATATGATATTTGTAATTATTGTTGGCAAATACAATATCTTAAAGTTTAAGAAGAAAATAAATAAAATTTTCTATAATAATTTTGAATTAAATTTAAATCAAAATTGAATCTAATACTAAAAACTCAAAATTAGATTTCAATTTTTACTAAAATAGACTGATCAAACTTAGTAATTAAATTTTTTTATCTTAATCAATAACTATAATTATCTAATAAATTTATTCATGTTATTCTTTTATTTAGAGTAGAAGATAATTTCCTTAAACTACTAATTATTAGTATTTATAATGAATGTTGTATTTTGAAATTTAAGAGTATTTAATTATAAAATCTAAACTACCTCAAATATTTTTTTAGATAGACTATGTATAGATTAAAAATATTAAATATAATTTTTTTTTGATATACTACCCGAATACTATACGGGTATTAAACTAGTTTTAATTGTTACCCTTTATGCATGTTTTGTAAGTTATAACCCCATCAAATTTAAGGATAAGTGTGGGAGAAAAAGGATTGATTTTTTTTTATTAATACGAGAAAAGGATAATACTACCCATTTTGACACATGTTTTTCAAATCTTAATAAACTATTACGTTTGGATGTGTGAATTTTTTATTTTTTAGAAAAAAATATAAAACATGTTTGATTAAATTATTTTTTAAAAAAAACTTGTTTGAAAAAGTATAAGAATTTAAAAAAATTAAGGAGTTTGAAAAATGTGAAAAGTGAAAAAGTTTTCTATATTTTTTTTAAATGTGTAAATAAACATGTATTTTAATTTCAGTTTTTTTAAAAAAAAATTAACATTACATGTTTTAGGTTATTCTATATGGCTAAGATCGAATGTTATCTATATCTCTTATAACTTAGTAAGTTTCCCATCATATGTGGCATGTGTGATTGAGTTTCAATTTTTGAATCCAAGTTAATTAGGATAGGTGGGTAGATTATATGCCAACATATTAGGAGTTTGGGTTTGAAGAAAATATATATTCTCACACAATTATGGCTCCTTAATTCCCTATAGTCGGTACATTAATGTGCATTAAGTAAAATTTTAGTTTACAAGAAATATTATGCTACCATCAATTACCACATGTATTATGCAATTAGTGTATTAAGTATTCTTTTCAATTATGTCTTAGTAGAGTTATGCAATTCAATTAGTGTATTAAGTATTTTTATTTTGGTTATGTCTTAACATGTATTATACAATTAGTATATTAAGTGTTATCGGTTACCACATGTAACACCGCAATTTCAGAGTAAAATTTTTGACTTTTAGATACCTAATTTCAAACATATTTTAGTTTGATAACAAAACAGCGGAAGTCTTGAAACATTTTCTTTATTTACAAACGGGTGTTACCAATATTAATACCGACCGACAATCATACCTGCAATAAGCAACAAGTGTCCCAGCATAATAAAAGCACTCACATGCCCAGTCTAAGCATACATCTTCAAAAACATACATATATACTGGGAGGGGGTTAGCTTTAAAAGCTAGTGAATACAAACTTAACCCTAAGCATCATGCAACATATAGGGCAACATATTCTTCACATCATCATAGGCATAGCAACATGGCAACATAGATACATACGAGTCATATAACACAGGATTTAGCAAACAATGCTATCCTATCACATAACGTAGTGCTGATCCTATTAGCAGGCATCATATCTTGTCGGGTAGCTAATCCAGCTCAACAATTTTCCACCGAGGAGTCAGACACTACCATCCGTGTTGGCTTCATCACATAAGTGAATCACCGTGCCCGTTAAGGAGCCAAAAGCTCATAGGCTCAGCCATTTAAGGCACTCACCCCAAGTGCTGAAAGAAATGGTACTCGAGTACCATTGATCCAGAATCTTAGCCCGAAGGCACTAGACCTAGCCGAAACTGACCTTAATTACATGTTAGTCCGGACATACAGATAGCTCATCAAGAACCCTTTTCAGGGACAAGTGCATGCATGCATTTACATATAACTCATATTCAACAATATATGCACATGTACTTAAATACATGTCTGGCATATCATTTATCATGGCAATACTTGTTTCAGCATGGGGATCCCATCAGGGTCCAATAGCATATATAAGAATAATTCCATATGGTTGATCCAAATCAGGATCCATAGCATACATAATAACAAGTTCTACTCACATTCAATGAGTAGAATACACAAGTACAACATGGGTGATCCAATCACAATCCAATATAACATACATATCATCAAGTCTAACTAGGCGGCTCCAATTTGGATCCGCTGGCATGCACTCTACAATAACTAACAACTTAACAAGGCGGATCCAATCCGGATCCATCAACATGCATACATATCATATAACACGTATTCGTTCATTACCATTGTAAACTTAAACCATACGGGCATCTATACTTCTCGTTTCTATAAACACCAGTTTAAACTCACTCTACAATCTTATTGATCATAATCGTAATTATCATATCTCGTATATACCTAAGGGTAATCAATAAATCCATATATACTGCATAATGATCACAAGTTAAGTCAGTACTCACCTGAGTCCAGAATGCTCGTATTAATCTTCTAACGTTGTCTTTAGTCCGTATATTAACCTATAATAATAGCCCACGCATTAATATGCGAAAAAACAGTAAAACTGCTAACTGACATCCCGGACGCGTCGCGTCCTAATCATCGACGCGTCTCGTCGTGATAGAATAGTCGGTCGCGGCGCTACCCTTTAAAATGTCGCGACGCGACGCAAGAACCGCCATTTATTTTATGTAGATAAAACTCGACTAAATATCATCTAAATCAATCCCAAACATATCCTAACACTTACAAAGCTTGTTTGGGACTATTTAGGCTCTTTATAACATCAAAATCAAAATAATCCCATTAAATAGTTTAGACTCAAATACATCAGTTTTGATCTTATATTCACTTATTTACATAATAATAGTCTATCTAAGTTATAGGAACCAATAGGAGACCTCATAACATCACTTAATTGCAAGAATCAATACTTGATTCAAGAGCCCCAAATCAATTTATAATTGAAACTTATCCATATGTACACTCTCCTAACCTCTTAATGAGTCTATTAATATATATTAAAACTCATTTGAACAATCCTTTCAAGATTTGGGTTAATTACCCACTAACATTATGAACTTCAAAAATAATACTTACTTTTGCACCTTCTTGCTTCTTTTCCTTTACTGCTGTCGAACTCCAAGTATTCAAGGAAACAAAAGAGCTTTGCAAAAATATTAGACTAATTATTTCTTCTTGGGTTTTTTTGCTATGCGAAATTTCAAGAGGCACCAAAGGAGAATGTTTCTTTTACTTGTTATCTTCTACCATTTGAAAGCTTAGTACAGAAAAGAGATGAGTGTGGAGGCAGTACACAAAACAAAAGGAGTTTATCCTTCTTAAGTCGGTTAGGGTGTTTTATATTAAATAAATCTTCTTTCTTTTTGCTGTGAACGTGGCCACCTCAAAGAAAATGTTAATTTTCTTTTCTATTTCTGGAAGCCACGTGTAGTACATTTGTGGTGATAGAGTTTTATTATTAATTTTGAATAAACATAACACACATACATCCTTACATAAATTGGTTAATATTCTTCTCTCTGTTATTAATTTAATAACATTCATATCGTTTTAACCCAACCCGAACTTTAAACGAGATATATCTAAAACTATTATTCGCTTTCATCAACTTTTATTCAATACCTCATTTAGTAATAACAATATTCATATCGTCCTCTTATAAACTTGAAAGTCTTATTTATTTCACAAGGGTACAACCCTAAATACAAAAGGTACAACTAGGTCATTTTGGAGTGCTACATCACATGTATTATGTAATTATTGTATTAAGTATCCTTTTCGGTTATGTATTAGTAGAGTTATGCAATTCAATTAGTGTATTAAGTATTTTTTTTCAGTTATGTCTTAACATGTATTATGCAATTAGTGTATTAAGTATTCTTTTCGGTTATGTCTTATAATTTATGAGCAGAAGTAAATTTGGATAGTAACCATGTAATATACTTTTAAAGTAGGATGACGATACAACCAACAAAATTGTGATTTATAGTGATGATTGTGAAATTGTGACTTCTAAAGTTGGCTCAAAACAACTACCATTGGTCCATCCGGAAACCGTCTCAATATTGATGACAAAGATGGGGATGTAGGCGGATCTACTATTGTGAATAAGAAGCTTGTGTGTGTGAAGAAAGAAAAAGTTTGAAAGATTTGAGATGACTACCGTTTAGATTAACGTCTTTTGTTTTTGACTTTTATCAAATAAGTAGCTTAATTATTTTTGTTTGTTAGTATTTCCCAACCACTAATCCATTTCACCATATGATAATTAGGTCATTTGAAAATAATATACTTTAGTTTGATTTTTAAAATATAAGTTTTCATATTTGGTATTATTAAACTCTTTGGTGTTGTGTGTTATTATATGTGTTTATATTATTCAATTAATCTCTACACATAATATGTTTTTGTTTTTGACTTTTATCAAATAAGTAGCTTAATTATTTATCTTTGGTAGTATTTTTCAAACACTGATCCATTTTACCATATGATATTTAGGTCATTTGAAGATAATATACTTTGGTTTGATTTTTAAAATATAAGTTTTCATGTGTGAAATTATTAAACTCTTTGTGTTGTGTGTTAGTATATATGTGTATATTGTTCAATTAATCTCTACATATAATATGTTTGTATTTCGGCTTTGTTATACAATGATTTCCTAATTTTAATGTTAGATGACGATACAAACAACAAAGTTGTTATTGATAGATATGATTTTGAAATTGTGACTCCTAAAGTTGGGTCGAAAAACAAATATCACGGGTTTATATGGAAAACGTCGCAACATTGATGACAAAGATGGGGATGTAGAAGGATCTACTCTTGTGAATAAGAAGCTTAAATTCAATTTATATTATTTACTTATGTCCATGTTTGTTATATATTTTTGATAAATTACTTGTAAGTTATATGTTACTAGAATAACCTAAGACTATATATTAAACTACACAAGTTTATTATACATCAATGATAATTATTACTATTAAATAACAATTATTATTTACCATTAGTATATACTCTCTTACGATTTCTCCAACCTTATAAATTATTAATATGTCAAATATATTTACAACCTAGCAAAACCAAATGAATGATTCTCTAAATATCAATTATTGTAGGTTAACAATACTTATGTAAGAAATGCAATAATACCATAATGCAATGAGTGAGAATTTGTGACTCCTAAAGCTGGGCCCAAAACAAATACGACAGGTTTATCCGAAAACGTCGCAATATTGATAACAAAGATGTGGATGTAGAAGGATCTACTCTTGTGAATAAGAAGTTTAAATTTAATTTATATTATTTACCCATGTCCATGTTTGTTATATATTTTTAATAAATTATTTGTAACTTATATATTACTAAAATTACCTAAGACCATATATTAAACTACAAAAAATTATTAGACATCAATGATAATTATTATTTACCATTAGTATATACTCTCTTGCGATTTATGCAACCTTATAAATTATTAATATGTTAAATATATTTACAACCTTGCAAAACCAAAAGAATGATTATCTAAATATATAATATTTTAGGTTAACAATACTTATGTAAGAAATCTAATAATACCATAATCCAATGAGTAAGAATCAAATATTTCTCATTTATAACAATGTACGTATTTATCATAAAATGCAGTCTTTATTATTTTATCTACTTCAACATTATTGTATGTTTATTTATTCTTCTAATTATTAAAATTATTAATGTTAAATATATTTACAACCTAGCAAAAAAAAGGAATGATTATCAAAATATCAATTATTGTAGGTTAACAATACTTATGTAACTATCAAAATTTATTACTCATTAATATTAATTATTACTCTTAAATTGCAATTAGGATTTATCATTATTTCATACTCTATTACAATTTCACTAGTCTTGTAAGTTTTTAACATTCCAAATCTATTTATAAATTCATATTCATAAGATTGTATGATAAGATTCTTAAGAAATCTAACAACACCGTAATGCAATGACTATTGTTTTACCTACTTTAATATTGTTGTATGTTTATTTATTCTTCTAATTATTAAAATTGTTAATGCTAAATATATTTATAACTTAGCAAAAACAAAAGAATGATTCTTAAAATATCAATTATTATACGTTAACAATACTTATATAACTATCAAAATTTATTAATAAATAGTTTTATTATTAACTACAATTATTATATAAAATTTAAATATAAGTCTGTATTTATACGGGTCTAAAACCTATATTGATCTAAATGGCTATTAGCAATGAAAACTCACTCATCTTATGTAATATACATATATAATTAATAATAACATTGCTTACGTGTCAGTGTCTTATTGGATAGGGTGATGCATACCCCAGGTCAAACTCAACTCTCCTCTTGGTCTTGGTTCATGTTGAAAGTGGAGACAAACCCTACACCACCTCCTCACTAGATCTAGCAATGGCGATTTCTCCGATATCGGCTTTTACCCTTTTCCAGTTACTAACAACTGCACTTGTCTCCCTGTTTCTCGCCGGAGCAGCCACCGCCAACGCCGATGCAGATCTAGTCTCCGAACTCCAATCCATCCAATCTCGCTCCTCCTCCGGCGTCATCCACCTCTCCGACAACCTCCTCCGCCGTATTATCACCACCAAACCCCGATCGTTCTCTTTAATCATCTTCTTCGATGCCGTTCAACTCCATGACAAATCCGAACTCCACCTCAAATCACTCAAATCCGAATTCTTCCTCCTCTCCAAATCCTTTGGCATCAACAATCAGAATTCCCAATCCGCACTTTCTAAACTGTTCTTCTGCGATATTGAATTCGGAGAATCGCAATCATCCTTCGCTCAATTCGGTGTAAACGCGTTACCGCACATTCGCCTTCTTCCACCGGATGCCGCAACCTTAAAATCAGACTCTATCTCCATGGATGCCGGAGATTTCTCCCGTTTGGCGGAATCCATGGCGGAATTTGTCGAATCGAGAACTAAACTCACAATCGGTCACATCCACCGTCCCCCAATTCTTTCGAAAACTCAAGTAGGGCTGATAATTGCTGCTTTCTTGATATCCTTACCATTCCTTTTTAAGAAACTATTAGCCGGTGAAACACTGTTACATGATAAGAGGTTTTGGCTTTCGGCATCAGTCTTTGTTTACTTTTTCAGTGTTTCTGGGACTATGCATAACATCATTCGCAAAATGCCCATGTTTTTATCCGATAGAAACGATCCAAACAAGTTGGTCTTCTTCTACCAGGGGTCTGGAATGCAATTGGGTGCTGAGGGTTTTGCCATTGGGTTTTTGTACACAATTGTGGGGTTGTTGTTGGCTTTTGTGACTCATGTTTTGGTTAGGGTGAAAAATTCAGTGGCTCAGAGGACCATCATGATTATAGCCATGATTATTTCTGTATGGGCTGTGAGGAAAGTTGTGTACTTGGATAATTGGAAGACTGGGTATGCTGTTCATGCTTACTTGCCTTCAAGTTAATGATACAGGTTGGTTGTAGCTTTCTTATGTTCTCTCTGATAGCAATGGCTGCATAAGCTTAACTATACATGTTATTGCTTCAAACTTTAGGTTTAAAGAAGCATTGTTACTTTTATTGAATTCTCGTTTTCTGTGTTCTGTTTCCAGGATCAATTAATTGTAGAATTACTATGTCTCTTTTGGTTTTTCTTTGACTCGCTTTCTTATACATTCTGGAAGGAAAAGATTTTGGCATACACAATAATTGATTGTGACTTTTATACCACTAGAATCCCACTATCTTTTATTCTTTTTCATATATATTCAAGGATATGATGGTCCAATAACAACTAATTGTTGTGTATAGATCATCTCCCATTCTGGAATGGGGTTCCTGAACTGTTTTTATATGTTCAATTGATTGGTGCTCTGATTTTGTTGTCAAAACAACGTTTTTGTCAACCGTTCATGTTGAATATGGGGATTTTGAGGCCAATTTAAATGGTCATATTAGTATATCTCTGAGAGCATTTGTAGTCGTGACTCCATGATTGTGTGTCTCGTCTAGTTAAACATCCCATAGTCAAAACAACCCATGACAGATTGAATCTTGTACCCATTTTTTCATTTTCGTTCTATGTTTTAAAAATTGCACATGAGGCGTAAGGCTAGGTGAGGCAATCTTGTCATCACCTGGAACCTGAGGCGATGCCGTGTACAGGAGGCTCTATGAGGCGACCATTTTTCTTTAGGCGATGCGAGGCGACACAGGGGTTTTTTGTACACGGTCAACTGCTCTGTGTTTAAAAAGGGACACAGGGGTTTTTTGTACACGGTCAACTGCTCTGTGTTTAAAAAGCCACGCAAGTTAATATTTATATCAGTCTGTTTCTAAAAGCCTAGTGATTGATATATGGATTACAGCCCGTGTTTAGAGTTTTCTGACGTTTATTTAACGTTACATGCTCTAGTCTACGATACATCACATTTGAAGCTCCACCTCAGAGTGCCTTGCGCCTTTGAAAACTAAATTTTTGTGTTTACATTCTAGGGAAAAGAAACGACACAACACCTGCCTCCATCATGACTTAACCCCTCCGGTTGGAGTAGAGTGGCTGCTTTCGGGTTAGAAGATAGTCCACCGGGACTACAACTTGTGGAAGTTTGGATGATAAATACATCAAAACTTGGTTACATATGAAAAAGATAAAATCTATATAATTATTAAATTTATTCGCGTATCAATTTGCGAAATTTATGTATGACACAAATCCGAATCAATTATTATACGTGTCACATTAGTCAACCCGAACTCATATTGTTTATTATGTGTCAACCCAAACCCATATATTTTTATGTTGGGTTCGTGTCGTGTTGAGAAATGAGAATTGCCGCCCTTAGCAATCACCCGAAGGGTCATTAGTATGTGCTAGCTGGCAGTGCTGCTCAAGTTGTAACATTCTCCAAGTCGTATCTTGAGTACGAAAACTTTGGTTGATGAACGAGACCACTGAGTTGAAGCATGAGATGTTCACTCTCCGGGTTGTCGACATCGGTTAGTTGATCAACAAGAGTTAAAAAACTTGCATAACGTTTTCAACAAAGTCCATGACGAGGTCCCGTATCTGACATTACACGTCTTTTCTAAGTACAAAAGCTTAAACATAAACAGGTTCCGACTAATATTATTCTTAAATCATCAAATAGCATTAACAAAAGAATGACAATGGATAACATTCTATTTGTGAGCTGCCTTAACATCACTCAAGCCTTTCCGCATTCCTGTCTTAAAAAGAGAGAAAACAACAAGAGTAAGCATAATGATTAGCAAGCAAACAAAGTTACACACCACACTAGGTATGCACATATAAAAAATGTTCATCCTCACATATCGTTTCACGTAATATCAAAGTAGTGCACTGACGATGATTTTACACTTTGAATCATAGTTGACAACCCAAGCAGTACTAAGGGTTTCATGTGTGTGAGTTGTGTTTTTACAATAATATAACACAACCCTTCACTTTATACATAAACACATTAGTTACACTTTCACATATAATTAAAATGCACATTTCACACTAATATAATGAACAAGTTAGTGTAACTCAGCTAATCGTATCATAAGCAATAAACAATAATAGTTTAGGAGTATCACGAAGATTCATGTCTATTGGAAGGCACCTAAAACAATTGGTTTCACATCATTAGACATTTCTAGGGCTACATACCCTATTCATACTAGCACACTTTGAAAAATCCCCAAAAACCTAATACTTTGGGTCAGTTTGCGATTTAGTGGCTTTAAGCCACTTCACAACCCAATCCTTATTAGGACTTTGAGATTCTGTCAATCCACACACTTTGTGATTCTAATTTAGTTGCACTTCCCAATTCACATTAATGTTTTGTGGTTCACGATTCGGGCTTGAACTCCACTTTGCGATTCAGTGACCTTGGTCACTTTGCAATTAGGATTCACTCACTTTACGATCTCATGGTTTGAGATTCCTAGTTTACGATTTGGGCTTAAAAACCCACTTTGTGATTCTAACCTTAATCATGGTTTGCGATTGGGCTGAAACTTACTTTGCGATCCAGTAACCGGTGGCACTTTCCGATCCAGCGACCAAGGGGAATCCTCTAAGGACTCAACCTTGATTTACGATCCTCACATAATTAACACAATTTACGATTCAACAACCTAATCCACATTACTATTTATGTATATTTCCAAGGTTTGCGATTCATTCAATGTCAAGAACTTTCATGTTCCATATTCAAACTTTCTAATTACTTAACCAAGTCATGTGATTCTTGTTGTATTAGATTTCTAACATCAATTAATCAAACACTTACTGAGTAACTATGTTTCTAACAGGATTTAATGGTCCAAAATCGCACCATTGGTCTCGGTTACAACATACGGTTTGCACAATTTAGATACTCATCAAAACCTTGTAAATCCTTAATCAAATGTTGCAAAATTAATATCTAACGGGTCGAAATGATATTAGAAAACATACCTAAATGTTTTTCAACAAAACCCAAGCGATTTGGTGCCGATTTGATCCTTATCTCCTCATTCTTACTCTCGGTTCACACATAACACACTCACCTTCACGTTCCTAATTGTTTGGCGGCTACAGTAACAAGGTCTTACTTAACTTATATACTTAATCATATTATCCCATGTCATTATTAGCCCTTTGAATTTAATAAAACAATAATCATAACACCACACATAATTAACCAAAATTTTAAATTAGATAACCTGATAAATCTTCAATATAGTCCTAATTTAATATATAGTTCTGAGAGACAATTTATAGGTATTAGATTTTAAGATTTAATGGTTCAGATTCAATCTTAGATTATAATCAAAATTGATATATTTGTATGAAGGAGGGCATTTATGACTTTTTAACTATTGGTCCCCACTTTCTCTCTCCTCTAATTTATTTAAAATTAATTATCTCACAAACCGTTAATCGTTGGACGAAACGAATTATACCGTTGCGATCCTCGTGTTCCCCTCTTTTATTAGAGAGGTCACTTGATATACTTTCGACAAATTTTTTTTTCTCATTTTGTTAGATTGGACTTAAATTTTATTAAAGTATAATCACATGTGATTCATAGAGGTGTGATCAATATAGTCTTTATAAAATTATAGTTTAGTGTTTGATAATCCGACGAAATTCTATGGTTTAATAACAAAAAATCAACAATTGAAAGTGATTCTAAGTTATTAGTTGTTTCATAACACATGTGATTATCTATCTCTTATACATGCACATAATTACAAGTGATTTGATTAAATGTAACATTTTTATGTCACATATTTAACAGAATCAATCATATGTGATTACGTATTTAATCACATGTGATTTTGTACAGAATCACATGTGATTGAATACCAAAAACATAAGATTTGGTATTCAATCACATATGATTGCATATTTAATCACCTGTAATTTTGTACTGCATCACACGAGAGTTTGTACAGATTCACATGTGATTGAATACCAAAAAACATGAGATTTGGTATTCAATCATATGTGATTGCATAGAGGATTGTTCAAACGAGAATCATTCTTATTACGAGAGCCAATATAAAAGAAACCGAATTCGAAGGAGATCACATCTGGACCTTTGATAGAGAGAATAGGGTGTTGCTAGTACACAATATATGC
The DNA here is from genome assembly GCA_038502395.1 of Dittrichia graveolens. NCBI lineage: Eukaryota > Viridiplantae > Streptophyta > Magnoliopsida > Asterales > Asteraceae > Dittrichia > Dittrichia graveolens. The sequence continues at coordinate 61,502,824 of JARJIL010000003.1, forward strand.
ATTCATGGGTAGACAATGCAATTGGATTGGGTGAAATTGAACATGTGCATACATGTATAAACGATTTTAAGCAAACGTTGATTTTTAAGCAAATATTCAAAATTAATAAACGTTAAATGATATATAATTTAAGAAGATAAAAAAATTAATAAAACAATACATGTAATATTGTTATGAATCACATGTGATTATACATTAATAAAATTTAAGTCCAACTTAACAAAATGAAAAAAAAGTTTGTCAAAAGTATATCAAGTGACCTCTCTAATAAAAGAGGGGAACACGAGGATCGTAACGGTATAATTCGTTTTGTCTAACGATTAACGGTTTGTGAGATAATTAATTTTAAATAAATTAGAGGAAAGAGAAAGTGAGAACCAATATTCAAAAAGTCAGAATTATCCTCCCTCATATCAATTTTAATTATTATCTAAGATTAAATCTAGACCACTGATATTGAAATCTAATAACTAAAAATTGTCCATATTTTTATTAGGACTATATTGAATAAAACCCAGGTAACCTTTAATATTACATTTTGGAAAACATGTATTACATTTTAAATTTTGACAATGTATACATCTTTGAGAAAGATGTCTACATCAAGCTTCTAAATTTGTGTTCGAGTAAATGTCAATGATTAGAAACAAAAAAAAAGTGTATTTTGGTTGCAACCCATTAAAGGATGATAACATTGATATCGACCCATGAATCATAGGTGTCGTTAGAGGTGAATAAATCAGACTAGTCCGACCGGTCCGACGAAGACCACCAAGACCGGATCGGTCCTAAACCGGTCCAAGACCGCCGCCGTGCCGGTCCGGAGGTGAAGACCGCCATGAACCAGTCCGAAACGGTCCGGAAGTCAGTCCAGACCGAACCGGTCCAAGAGCCAAACCGGTTCTAAAAAAGTGAGTCGGTCATAACCGGTCCGGACCGCTTTTTTTATATTTTTACAAATCCTCTATAAATACATCACTACCTCTTTCATTTTTCTTTACAACAAACTTGTTTTTACATATTCTCTCTATATTATTCTCTCTAATTTTTAAATTGTTAAAAAAAAAACCAAAAGTAAAAACCAAAAACTTGAAATGTTTTAACCGGAAATATCTAAACTGAACAAAAAAATATCTGAATTGAGTCTAGACTGAAGTCGGACCGGTCTGGACAAGGACTGGTTCGAAAAAGACCAGACCGCCCAAAAACTAAATGGTCTTACGCGAGAACCGATCCATTAAGGATCGGACTGACCCTGAAAGAGTGCAGAACCGAATTTGTTCACCTCTAGGTGTCGTCAGTTTTGTTGGATGACATGATACCATTGATAAAATCCAGGACTTCATATTCACATGTATGGAGCAGTGTCACAACCCATTTGTTTTATGTAATTAGGAAATCATATAATAATAGGCATTTCAAACAAGTTATATTTCATATTAAAACGTTTAAAATTTGAATACAATTTGATTGGGTCGAAATAACTTTTCCAAATTTGCTTAATCTCTGTGTTACAACCAAAATACACTTTTTTTGTTTCTAAATATAATCACTGACATTTAACAAAGGAGCACATGCACAAACAACAATTGTTGGCTCAAGTTGAAGCCTTTTTCTTGTCTTGACGAGAAGGTTTAGCGGCACCTGAAAATGAGTAATAATGACATTGTAAGTACCAATGCTTAGTGAGTACAAATAATCCACTTAACATACCACATATGTACACATTTATAAGTATCTATATGAGCGCATTAAACAGTTTGCCACTTGGATTATAATTGTGCCACACAAGCTTTAAGGTGTCACCTAGACTATAAATAAGTGCCACCTATGCCATGTAGTACAAGTTCCCAGGGAAACTTTAATGCTATAACATGACTGTTTCTATAGTTAAATTCAGTTGAAAACATCAAAGTTGTTCAACCACCAAAATTCGGTCGCCTCACCCGAAACTTGGTCATCACTAGAAAAATCCACTCCATAACCAAATTCGGTCATCACCCGAATTCTATCAACACTTGAATAGCCACCCGAATTCGGTCCTCACCCGAATCTTGTTAACACAAATCCAGTTAACGTTTGAAATTTGGTCAATACATGGAATCCGGTCACCCTACCGAATTCGGTCAACTTTTACAAAGTTTATTCCTTACCCGAATTCAGTCAACACTATCTTGACTTACGGTTACCCGAATTCGGTTGATACGCTGTTCTTTACCAACACCAATTCCACATTATTAAACCCTTGATAAAAATGAAATTCATTGATTGCCATTGATTCCCAATGTCTCAAACATGATACCATCAGATTTAATTTACTTAACAGTTTTGGTTGGTCTTAAATTCATTTTTGTTCTCGGTAATGTGCGACTCATACAACATCAATCTCAATTGATTAATCATTCATGAATCTATGTAATTCAATCGTATAGCAAACCTTGTAAACATTCTAATACCCCTATATCCTTTTAATTTCAATTTATACTACAAGAACATCAAAAGTAATGGTTTATAGCCCTAAAGTTGCTCTCGGTCTAATTTCCCCCAAACTGATCCAAATCTCTAATAATTCAAACTTTTATGCACATAATAATTTGTACTAAAGTGTTTAGATCACATACCTTTGATTATCAAGTGCTTCTTCAAGGTTTAGCAATCTAGCTCCTTCTTCTTCTCGGCAGCGTCAAAGCACACACATACAAGCACTAACGAGATTAGCAGTTGTGAGGTCCTTGGGGTGGGTGCCCTACTAGGGTATTTATACCATTCCCTTGGGCTTCAAGCCCAAGTTACACAATCCTCTCTCAAACCCAAGAAACACTCTTCCATAAAAGTGGATAGTCATATAGCCCAAAAGCAATTAACTCCACCACAGACTCATAAATGTAAGTCCAAATAACTTCCTAATTTGATAAACAAAATACTACAGCTTGTGATTATATTGGCACTGAGTCTAATTAGTTGCCACTTAGGCTAATAGGTTGTCACTCGGACTATTATATTACATCATATGACACATCTTATGTAAACACATAATACTCAAAATGCACATATCAACCACATATCACATATGTGGTCCCCGACCTCCGGACTACTAGAAGTCAAATGGATTTTTGAGGTCACGTCAACCTCTGGATGCTACTGGGTTAGTTGCATTGACTAACGATTTGCCACATCAGACATCTTTTTGTCATATATCATTTCATATCATGCATAATAAAATAATATCATCACGTAACACACATTATGCACACAAGCATTATACACATAACCACATCAGCTCACACAAACACTTCACACATAGCCACATCACAAATATTGTCACATGGGCCAACAATTACATTTCTAATGTCTCCTCGGAAATTTCATCATCATAATAATGATCGAGTATAATACACACCATATATTAATTATGTATATATATATGTATATATATATTAGGTCTGGCAAATCCTGACACAACACGAAACCCAATCCGAACCTAACACGACCTAGGTCGACACGAACACGACATGAAACTGAATTGTGTCAAGAATGGGTTGACCCAAAAATGACATGCAACTTGTCAACATGAACACGATAACCCGTAGGTGATCTATTTAACACAATTTTTTATAATCAAAATAAAAAACATTTAACTTAAAAAATTAACAAGTTATAAGTAATAACTAGTGAGACATTAACGGTACCTCATGTTTTTAGACACGTCATTTGCTACAGGGAACAAACTTTAACGATATATGTTATTTCAACGCCTCTTTGAATCTCCTTTTCTCTCCAATATTAAATATTTAAAGTTACAGTCTAAATGATTTTCCCAGTTTCATTTTAAAATAATAATAATAATCCGTTTTCTCAAATATCAATAAGAAGGTAGAAAGTGAAAATTTGAAAGTGACCGAAAAGATAAAAGGTGGGAAAATGAATAGATAAAATGTGGGAGAATAAAATTTTGAGAGAAAAATATGAAATTAGATAGAGGAATTAAAATTTTATGTAAATCGATTTATATTAAAAAATCTACGTATAGTATATGTTAGTTTTATATATTAAATACTTATAAATATTCTATACAAAATTAATTAAAGTATATTTTTGAGATAAAATTCATTGTTTTGTTAACTTATTTGAATAAAATCTAATCGTGATTGACTTAATATTGATCGTTACTAACTTACTTGAACAAAATGTGATTTGATTAATTTAATTGAAACAAGTTTAATCATGATTTACTCAATAATGTTTATAATTTATCTTTTTGAATAAAATATTATATTGATTGACTTGTGTTAACTATGATTGGCTTCTTTAAACAAATCGCAATGTCTTCAAACCAAATGTGACTTTGCTTTACTTATTTGACTATTCTTGATCATGATTGACTTATGTGAACAAATTGTGACCTTCTTAGCCAAACATGACCTTAGCTACTAATCTTTTTTGACATGTGTTGAATCCGTTAGACTTTAAATGACGCTTTGCGATTTTTGTTGACGATGTTTGACTTGTATTAATAGAGTTTGACTCAAATAATAACCAATTATTTACCTATCCAAACCAACCATGACTTAGATTGGTCAATATTGACCAAGATTTCCTTATTTTAATTAACTACGTCCTTGATCGACCAATATCGACCATCACCAAGAATGAATCTATATTGACCACTATGGATCGACTTGTTTCACCTATTTGAACTATGCATTATTTAAATTGACCAATGTTGACCATGATTTAATTATTTGAGCTATGCAAGATTGTGATGGACCAATGTCAACATTGATTGACCTATTTAAATCAAGTATGACTATAGCAAATCAATGTGACCAGTATTCATCCATTTGATTGAAAAGTTATTTTTGTTGACCAATACTGATCATGATTCCTTTATTTAAATTAAGTATGTCTTTGATTGACCAAAAATGTGATGTACATCCATTACATAAAAGCTTAGCAAAATTAATAGGGTGAAATATGATTTAATCATCAATTTTTCTCTTACTTTTCGGTTTAACCATCAATTTTTTTAAATGGTTTAACCATAAAGTTTTGTTTGATTATTGTTTAATGCTTTAAGTTTTGTTTGGTTTTTGATTTTACCATTTTGTTTACCTATGACTTGTTTAGTAGCTAAACCTTTATTTTTCTTTAAATTTTTAGTTATTAAATTTCTTGTTATACCCGTGTTCTTGACATGTATTATGTGTTCTTGAGATGAATCCTTCGACATAGATATATTCTTGAGATTATGATCATCTGGAATGAAGATGAACACATTATGAACATCTGAATCAAACACTAGTACATGTGGTATAAAGATTAAACACATACACAAACACTAATACACTTGTATTATAAACATAAACTCAAATCATCAACTTGATTCACATAAAAACAAACTCAGATCATCAACCTGACAAAAAATCTACATAATAAAGAATTCAAATACGGAAATCCACCATAGATGATGAACAAGTGAAGAATCCTAAATCACAAATGAAGATGAAGAGTTGTGCAATTGATATACATAGATGAACAATTGACATACAAAATAAAATCAGTGAATTAATATAGATGAACAATTGATACAACTCAACAGCAGATGAACAACTAGTAAAAAACGCAGATAATACATGTAACACCGAAAATTTCAAGCCATTTTTTTAAAATTGTTGTGGAAGCGTCTACTAATTTTCATAAACACAAACACCCATAAAGTACATAACACTGTTTAAAAAAATACAATATTAATTTGTGTTACAAAAGATTTGTAAAACATGGCTCGTCTCTATCCAAAATATAATATCAGAGCGTTGGTCAAATTTTCCTTCTCATAAGCACAGCTAAACAGCTGTACGCACCAAACCTGCAAAAAGCATCAACCGTGGGGAATTAGCACAAAGCTAAGTGAATGGAAGCTACAAACAAACAACCATCCGCAACAAGCATAAACAATCAACATCTAATCTCACAAACAGATCTTACATAGATCTCACAAACCACACAAATCTAGAAGACCGGCGGTTTTGTAGAACCTGCAACCGATGCGGGCCAAAGCAAAGGTTTACCGATAGCCCTTTGGTACTTGGCACAGTTAAACCCCTTCCGTTGCAACGCATGCATGAGAAGATCTAGCACTGTTCAACCAATAGCAAATAAGCCCAGCCTAAAAACACATGTTATCTAACCTCCAACAACCATGTACGCATACCATTAACCATACGTATAGGTTCGCGTGCACATACCATTAACCATGTACATGGGTCGCACACACCATATGCACATACCATTAACCATGTACATAGGCCCACAACACACAAAGAGATCTCAAACATCAATCAACATATAAAGGCAATCAACTGACCTCAGACTAAACAGTTTATCAAAGCATATCAGACTAAACAGTCTATTAAAGCATCAATATCTCAAATCAAGTAACCCATAACAGTTACCACCAACACCATTCGTGAGTAAACCTTCACTCACCACTGTCCTTAATCGTACTTGCTCAGTTGTCTAATGTCACCGAGTCTTTAAAGTTCATGAGAACACAACAATACTGAAATCAGTCTCTAATTCATAAATATATATATATATATATATCCACATATATTTATATCTCCTATGCCCATAAATAGTATATTAACTTCACATAACAATATACTCACAGTATACAACAACAAAGTACAACAAAACAAGCTTCCTTATGAAATTTTGTAGATCGCGCCGCGACCATGCCTGCGTCGCGTCGCGATGTGCTTCGAATAGCTTTTCAAATTCGCAACTAAAAGGTTCGTGCCGCGAGCCATATCTCGTCGCACCGCGACGGGCCATCGAGCGCCCCCTTCGAACCACTTTCAGTTTGAACTGACTCTTTCTTCGAACGGAGACTTTGAATAACAACTTCGAATTCGAAAATAACTTAGGTCGCGCCGCAACGCTTACCCTTTCGCACCGCGAACCCGTTAAACCCAGTTTCTATCTTTTTCTTCTTCTTCTGCCGACCCAAACTCCATGAATATCATATCCAGTAATTTAAACTTACTAAAATCATTATCAAAACATGTTTAAACTTCATATATCACATATACAAGCATCAAGAACTCATCAAATCAATATATAACATCAAAACAATCAAAACCCACATATCAAGTTTTCTTCAAACTTTCAACAATGGTGTTCTTACTTTCAATCTCAAAACCCAACATGAATTCATTAATTATATACATATGATTCATGTTTATAATCAATAACAAACACATACCAACCTTTTCTTGAATATCTCACTGATATCGGCTAAAAAGAGAAGTTTATGTTCCAGAGATTTCTTCGCGGCGCAAAGCATGTCAGCAACATCCCTATAAATTCGATTTTGAACCCTAATTCTGGGGGAGATCATATTTTAGCCTAGGGTTTCGTACCAGAGCCCTAAGGGGGATATTTTAGGCAACAAAGGGCATACTTTTGAAGGGAATCAAGCCAAGGGGTCAGATTTCTTACCGATTACGCCTTAGGATTGAAGATCGGAGACTACCTCTTCTATAGGATTGCTTGATTCATCATCTATCTATAATGGTGCGAGAACTCTATCTTTTTCGATTTTTGATGTATTGCAACTTGTCTATGAGTTAACTCTTACATTCACTTGGATGATTTGAACCCTAGACTAGATTTGATTCATCTTTATGGATTATTTGATGTTTTCTTGAACAATTATCCATTTATCAATTAAAGAAACCTTAAAGCTTTTAGCTTTAACCTTTGCTCGTTTGATTTGTTAATTGCATGTATTTATGGATTATGAAAGTGTCATTATTGTGTGATTTCTTCTACTTTTCGCTTATGTGACGTAGTCGGCAACTCACTAGAAATAGGGGTTGAAGTTAACCACTAATAACCTAGTTAATTTCTTAAAGGACTAATTCTTGAAACAAAAGTTCTAGGATTAGGGGTGACGAGAGATCCGATCTGATAATTGAACGGTAATTCGAGGTGTGTTATTTCATAGGCTTACAGATGAAAATCCTAAGAACCGTGCGTTAGCATTGCGAGAGATTGAACGAATATTAATAAATCATCTTCTAGAGATTTCATCATTAATCGGGTTTTAACAAACAAATCTATGTTTGGGGGGATATGAATCTGAGTGAATTGCATCTTCAAAATTGTCCTAGATCTGCTTTCCTTTATTTATGCGTATTTAGCTGCTTTCTTTTATTAGTTATTAAATACTACTTTCTTTAAATAAAATCTCATAGGTTGATTAATAGTGATTTATTTATTCGAATTAGCTTTACCGTTCCCTGTGGAGACGATACCTGGACTTGTCATTGCTATAGTGCCACGTGACCAGGTCTTACTTGCTTGATGTGTGGTAGTCAACTTTGATATTTCTAGACATAAAAATTTATAACCTGATTTCACACATCATGTTTTTGGCGCCGTTGCGGGGGAACAGTGTTTAGTTTGGATAATTATATTACTATTACTTGATCAATCCTTTCTTGGGGATTTTATCCTCTTGAAAGTTATTTGCTTTTTTGTCCATTTTATTTTAGTTTATTATTTTTGCATCTTTCTTTTTCCATTCTACTCCGGGTACTTCTTTTGTGTTTCTTTTGTAGATATGGACTATCATAGAAATTCGTCTTTCCCTTGTGATCACTTGACCGGAGGTTGCTATGATAAATAACAACCATTGATGACACCGGATGAGGTACACTACATGAACCAAGAACTGGTTGGTAACTATGAAGGCAGTGGTACTATTTGGAACAACTACAGCAACAATTGGGACTTTGAATATTCAAGACCCAACCCTATCTATCATTGCAACTATTATGAGTCATATGGAACCCATCCTTAACCGTCCAAATCAAGGCCGGAAGGTATCTTGAAAGAATTTTTGGCGGGTCAAGAACGAATACAACAACCAATAACTTCACCTGAGAATAACCATCCATTGGTTTCACCCAAGGACAAATGGTTAATTCCGCCACCCTGTGACGATGATAAACCTATGTATTTGGCGCATGCGGCTTATCCGGTGAACGAAGAGCCAATCTTATGCAATCAAGAGCAACCCTAGTTTTCATTAGAGGTACTATTGGAAAATTTCATGTTAGGGCAAGCAAAGAGAAATGACGAGTTTGAACAATTTCTTAGAAATCAGCGAGGTCGATCCAAAATCTAGAAAGGAACGTCGATAGGATAGGCCAACAGCTAACCAAAATACAGCCGGGAGGATTGCCCCTAACCACACAAGAAGATAAAAAAGGAGGGTTTAATAATGATGCACATGTTAAAGATGAGTCATTTGATGAAGTAGAGACAAAGGATGTGATTCCAACGCATGATTTAACGACAACCTTTTCAAGCCATGCCTCAACTAAAAGAAGTACGTCCTCCACTTTTGTACTTTCATGATTCTGACTCGGATTTGAGTGTAAAGGATGATTTATATTATGAGGTGGAGTTAAGGAAAGAGACTCAATCAGATGATGACGGGCTGTATAACCTGGTGCATTTGTTAAATGAGGAACCAAAGGATGAATCAACACTTGAAGAGCCATTAATAAGCATTCAAGTTGAATTTTCATTTGATAAACCAGAGCCAAGGTACAAAATACCCTCAACACCAAAGTCCCTTTGGGAGGAGCATTTGTGTTTCTAGAAGAATGGTGTAAAGGATGGATCGGAGAAAATTGGGTGTCATTTGAAATATATGCTAGGGGATAAACCGAATTCAAGATCATTGAAAGGAATCAAAGTCCAAAATTCATTGTAAACAAAGGAGGAAACAAAGGAGTCGGAATGGAATTTAGTACAACCTGCTCACCTTCAATAGGTAAAATATTACCTTCAGGTATGTATCAATATTACCACCCGCACTTCATCGCAAGTGTGGGGTGGAGTGCCCTAATTCCTAGTAAATAAGGGCAGAGTCAAGCAATAGACTCGGACAAAAACAAGAGATTCTCGGGAGGCAACCCGTGGTTAGTTTAGGTTTTTTTGTTTTAATTTCTTTTCTGTTTAAAACTTTGGGGGTGTGCTTACTAGAAACCCTCACGAGATTATAACTCGTCCACTCGGGCTAACGAGGGGTTTAAATGCTTGTTGCCTACGCTAAATGCAACCGTGATTCCTACGAAAGTGAGTTTAGTTTTTTTTCCTTTTTTTTGTGTTTCCATTATAGACTAATGTTTTGCTTGAGTTTGTTTTTGTGGTTGCATGTTTGAGTATTTTACAACGCGCATGGAGATGGCCTTTTTCAAAGCTACTAATATTCGGAGATCTAACTGAAAAGCTTAAACCAGGGAGTATTCTTTTCAATTTTACTTTTTCTACTTTTCCACTTGGTGTCTATTTGTTTTTGTACATTAGGAACAATGTAAAGTTTTAAGTGTGGGGTGGGAGAGTAAAATATGTGAGCCTTAGTCCTTGTTTGCTAATAGCAACGGTTATGCTAGAATTTCTGAATTCTATACTGATTTTTTTCAGAAATCTGATTGGTATGCATGAGAGGCAGTTTACCTAGTCAACCCAAATGTTTCTTACATTAGCACTTTAACATTACTAATTTTAGAATCACGCTTGATTGATCATCACAATTATCCATTATTATAATTGAGAGTTTAAGTCTGTTTATATCACTCATTTTATGATGCTAGCTTTCTTTTGTGTGAGAATGTCAACATGTAGTTATTGTAGAACTTGTTACTGAAATGCTTGTTGAGGCCACAAAAATGAGTCTACATATCATTGCACCGAGATAGGCCTGCATTTGATTTTTATACCTTTTGTTTCAGCCTTTTGTTTGTTTGTTAGATAGTCTCAATTTTAGATTATCTAATTTGTCCTACCTTAAATTGCGTAGTGCTCAATTTTAGCACTCGATACACTCATAGCCATGTTGAGCCTCTGCCTTTTTTTTTTGTTAACCAAATTCTTTTTAGCCAATCCAATTTTTATAAACTTTTTCTTGGCCTTAGCTTAAGTCAGAGTCTAGCTAGATATATAACATGTGTTGGTGCTTAAATGTTCTATTTCAATCGAGTCATTATATAGACGTTGTTGCCAAAATATTAAATTACAAGTTTCTAGCAATGAAGTCTCCTACAATTCTTGTGAGAAGGTGCATGAATATATATATATATATATATATATATATATATATAAAATCAGAAAAAAGAAAAAAAAAGATGCTCAAAAGAGGAAAAGCTCGTGCCAAACAAGTATTGATATCAAATGTTTAGATGTTATGTGCTCCATTCATATAACCATTCTAGTTTGAATGGTGATTCGTTGTTTTCCAGCTTGATTTGGGTTTTTGCTATATTTAGTCACTTAAAATTTCCAAATTTCCTTCCGTTACCCTTAGCCTAACAATGTGAGTTTTCACCAGATATTGAACCTTATACACTTTAGTGAAAGAGTGAACTTCTTTAAGAGGATGTGATTTTATGCATGGTTGAAGAATTAGTGATTACTTGTAGTGCCAGTTTAAGTTTCACTTGGGTTAGTTGGATAAATTGTTTAATTGCATGCAAAGGGATGATAGATAATAGGTTGGTCTGACTTTTGGTAATTTTACATTATGGTTTGCTTGAGGACAAGCAAAGATTAAGTGTGGGGTGTTTGATATCAGCTAGAATATACATATAATTAATATCCGATATATCATTCTTTAGTGCATTTTTATATTAAATTATGTTAATTATGACTTAAATTGTTATATTCTGTGTTTTATAGTTCTTGGCAGAAGAATTGAAGAAAATGGTGAAGAGATTGAAGAGAATGAGATAAGCTGACTGTAAAACCCGTAATTTTGTAAAATTATCAAAATATATATATATATATATGTATATGTGCAATATTACATGAGAAATTAGTGAAATTGTGTCTTCAAGATGTTATTTGTATGAAATATGTAAATATATATATATATATATCACATGTTGGGTATGTAGAATGCATATATACACATATAAATGGGTAATAAAAGTAAGGATGAACATAGTTTGAGGACTAAACTTGTAAAATGTGTAAATATTTATTGACTTCCTCTTTTGAAGTCAACGAAGAAGAAATTTCTGGAGAAAGAAATCGTGAGCGAGTTTAGAGAGAGAGGCTAGAGAGAGAAAGCTTAGGAGAAGGAGAAATCAAAGAGGGAAATTGTTGGTGTTGTGTTTGATCCAAGAAAACAAGTGTTTAGGACTCAAATTTCTCCATCTTGAGCTTGGTTTGGGGCAAAGAAGCAACACAACAACTTGGGTTTCAAATCAAGTAAGTTAAATCTTTAAAATTGTGTTTGATTTGAGTTATGTATGTTGTATTTGGTGATTCTTAGCTTAAATTGGGTTTATTGTGTTTAATGGGTCAATCTTTGTGGAAATAGTGAAATTTAGGGTTTGGTATGATCAAATGTGTATAAGGTGTTGATCCTGGAGTATGATGGTGATTTTACATGTGGTATTGGTGTATTGATGTTAAAAATAAGGTTGATTGAAGTAATTGTTGGTTAATCATGTTGAAAACTTGTTAAATGGGTAAAAAAAATGGGAAAATTGTTGTGTATAGAATTTTGATGATCAAAGTTATGTTAGATGTTGTTAATATGGTATATTAAAGTGTTCTTTGAGTGTTTTTGTTGCTGCAAATGAGATATATTGAAAGATATGAATTTTGGGTGTGGAAAGTTGAGGAAATCGGGGCCTGCAGCAAACAAAAATGCCCAGAATTACTGTTCACGGGCGCGTTGCGGCTCGACAGGCGAATTTTGCGATGGTAACTTTTCCAGAGATTTTCTCCCGGCGCAAGGCCCCTTGTCTCGCGGCGCGAGGACCCCTGAAGTGTCCAAAAACTTGTTTTTGACCCCATTTGACCTTGTAATTGATCGGGGATTGTTTCCAATGGTTTTAGGGAGTCCATAGGGAGTCCGAAAGACCCGGAATGAGCTATTAAGTTGTGTTTTGAGTCCATACTTGTGTGTAACTTCAATGTTTGGTTAACTTAACCCAAGTTAACATTGTGTTATGACCATAGGGCCTTTGTGCAAGTGAATTGTGGTGTGGAATTGGAGAAGAAGTGATCCTCATCACTACAGTCAGGTGAGTTGTGCCCTGCGGATACCCAAAACGCTTTTAATGTGCAAGTCATCAATTGTTTTCTTATGTACCATGTTTATGTATATGTATGGCATCAATGTGAACTGTTATTGATATTATCATGTTTATGATAATGATTTATGCAATTGATTATGTGATACACCTGTTATGAAGCATGCTATGCTTTGTTCTTGATTATGGCAAGTTGTGACCTTGTGTGTATAACTTGCTTGTGATTATGTGACCCTTTGGGGTATGTGCTTTGGTCCGGACCGCTGTTGTGATATGAACTCTGTACCATAGGGTTCCTAGTCATTGAGATGTGCATAGGTTCCTGTGGCTTCGGCAATTGGGGAACCGTGATGTACGGGTGGCTGAGGGATCGGTGTAGATCGTGGAGGGGTATGTTATTAGCCATCATGACCGTGTGGGTTCACTGGGCTGACGAGCCACCGAACCCGGGTAACATGAGTGGATTTGGTGAACAGGGCTTACACTCGAGAGAACCGTTGTATGGTGGACTGCTTTATGCTTCCCCCACCTGGACGGGAGATATGGACACACCCCCACGAGGACTTGTTGACCATGGTTGGCCCCTATGGAATATACAAGTATAAGTGGACTTGTCCCCCACATCTTGTGTGAACTGTTACTGATGCCATAACTGTTTTATGAACTATGATGATTTGTTTACTTGTTTAACTGGTTTTGGCACACTCACTAGCTTCTGCTAATAAAATTTGTGTTTATGTTTTGTATCCGCAGATAAGCTATAGTATGCTGCCGGTGAGGCGGGTAGATACTATTGGGAGCTCTTGTTGCCTGATGGATATGTTTGGAATACATGACTATCCTTATTTTGTTTATCAGTAATTAATGGTTGTGTATTCGGGTCAACAAGTAACACCATCTTTTGTATATTTGATAAAGCTTCCGCATTTTGATGTAAACTAATACTCGTATAATGATGTTTTGTTGAAATATAAAAAGTTTAAATTTGTACCAAAATTCAGCGTGTTACACTGACAGCCTCAACACAACTTCACTGTTTTGGCCGTATCTCACTCATACGAACTCCGATTGAGGTGATTCATGCGTCCACGGAAGCTAGACTCAAAGGGATAAAATTATACCCTGAATAGAAATTTATGTTCTAGAGATTTATTCGCAGCGCAAGCCTCTCAACCTCGTGGCCCGAAATAAGTCGGCAACATCCCTATAAATTCGATTTTTGAACCCTAATTATGGGGGAGATCATATTTTAGCCTAGGTTTCATACAAGAGCCATAAGAGAGAGATTTTGGGCAACAAAGGGCATACTTTTAAAGGGAATCAAACCAAGGGGTCAGATTTCTTAGCAATTACGCTTTAGGATTGAAGATTGGAGACTACATCTTCTATAGGATTGCTTGATTCATCATGATCTGTATATAATGGTGCATGTGTTGGGATATGCCCGCTGACACGAACGAGTTAATTACACTACCGATGAGGTATAGGCCTATTGGGTCACACACCAAGTATTGATTCCGGCAACACGATCAAGCAAAATAGAGAGAAAGGCTAAAATGGGTTTTGGCAGGATGGTACACGGGCCGTGTGCTTCAACACGGGCCGTGTCCAGTCCAACATACACGAGGCGTTTTGGCCCAGTTCAAGGTCGTGTAGTTTGGGCCTACACGGGCCGTGTAGTGGAACACGGGCCATGTTGTGCCTATTAGACATGGACTTTGGGCCTACACGGCCGTGTTGACCAACACGGGCCGTGTATGTCCGCTGTAACAGCAGAATTAACAGCCTTAAACACTTGGTTTCATGGTGTTAACTTCTAATAATTGTGGTAGACAAAGGGACAACGAATTCTCTGCTCTAGTAGAGGCTTTTGGCTTGTTCTTTGTCTCTTGGTTGATACGAGAACTCTATCTCTCTCTCTCTCTCTCTCTTGTTCATCTTGTTCTTGGTGTTTTTGGTGCACAAAAAGCAAGAAACACATACTTGATTGTTGTTTTGGTGTTTACACCAACCTACTAGCATTTGGGAATCAAGGTAGCTTGGGGTGGACTACACTAGAGGAGTCCTTCTTTGGATTCTTGGAGCATGACAAGAAAAGATCATTGTTTTGCATTGAGGTATAATCTTTTCTTCTCATGTTGTTTATCTTAGTTGCAAGTTCATGCTTAGATTTTGGTCCATGGGAGTGTATTCATTTGTTTGGTTTTTAACTTTGTTATACACATTGCTTCCGTTGCTACTTGTTTTTGCCAAACGAATACCTTCAGTGGTATCAGAGCCATATCTAACATGGCTTTGCACTATTGAGTCTAGAAAAACCATAAAAGTTTTTTTTGATAAGAAAAGTGTTTTCTTAAAATTGGTTTTTTATTGAGACTCTTGTTGTGCTAGAATAGATTTATTCGTAGTATTGTTAATATTTTAGTTTTTATATTTATATATTTGTTGTAACTTGGCATGAAGTGTACACAAATATATACTTATAAATGTATAAATGAATATGTGTCTCAAAATTGATTTGGTACACTAATGCATATGTACAAGGATTGTCTTTTTGGTGCCTTTGATGTTTTGACAATCATAACTAAAATATAGATATATATTTATGTATCATGGTTATGTGTGGCACACCATGTTTCTTTGTGACATGTTTTGGTTTGATTCGGTAACATGATATGCCCTTAGACCTATGTGTTGTGGTGGTTGATTATTTTGGTTTTTGGCGGCCTGCATGTTGTATTGATGTAACAATATTTATTTATTTATTTATTGGTGTGGCTTGCACGCCGTTTCTTTTATTTTATGTATTTGTATAAATAGTATAGGAATGCGACCTGCGTGTCGTTTATATATATTCTATGTATTTGTATATAGTATAAAATTAAAACCGGAGTAGTCAACGGGAGTCATGGTGATGACGTCTTGGCGAGAAGGAATCAACATGCTATTGGAGGTGTTGGATTCAGTGGGATCTCACCCAACGAGACTATATCTTGTCCTTAGATTTATGGCCTCGTTTTCCCCGTTGTGGCTCACGGGGAAAACGTATAGGATTTTTGTGCATGGTACCGAATTATATATATATATTTGCGTGGTTGTATTTTATTTTTCCTATGCATGGATTAGGATTCGCATGCTAGACAATTTTTCCTATAAAATTAAATAAAATACAACATTTGTTAAAATGGTTAACAATCTCGCGCGAATAGAATTGACAAAGAAAATATAAAGATGGTATTATATTTAAAAGTGCTTGAAATTGTTTTGACACTTACTTTGTTAATTCACAAAAGGGTTTTTTTATAAACCGGAAACAAAATCCTGTTTTCCAAAAATGTAAATCACGCACCATCCGTAAGATGACACCACCCGAATCTAACGAAGCAAGGATGATTGTCGAGCTAAGCACGAGTCATTCCTTGTGTAGTTGTGTGGAAGGTGAGTGGGGGTAACTCACATAATTGGTTGTTGAGAGTGCCACCCATGTGTCTTGTCGGACAATTTACAATTTTTGTATATAATTCTTGGTTAGTTGTCGAGCTAAGCACGAGCTAAATAAAAAATTATATGTTAAGATTGGTGTAAGAAAGGGATCAAAAATGCCAACCGACATAATGGATGTCAACGGATCCCGCAAGTGTCTAAGAGTTGTAATTGAGATTACAATTGGTAAAATGGTTTCCGGCCTAAATAGCTTCGCCACGTGATCCGCGGTACATCCGTCACGGTGCGAGGTGAAATAAGGTTCTTAGCCCTTGTTAGAAATAAATTGTTTTGTTTAAAACTATGGGTACTTATTTTAACAAGGATTTCCAAACTAACTAAAACTACTTTGCTATTTTAGATGGCGTCTTCAAGCAACACCAACACCACCAACCATTTTTTGCTTAGTGTTTTTCTTGAAAAGGAGAAACTCAATGGTAACAACTTCTTGGATTGGTTTAGGCAACTTAAACTTGTCCTACGCCAAGAAGGGAAGATGGTTACCATAGAGGAGGCCCTACCCGAGGCTCCTGCTGCCAATGCCACTCGGGCTATCCGTGATGCTTATGAGAAGCGTGTCAAGGATACCGAGGACATTACTTGCCTCATCCTTAGTACTATGATCCCCGAGCTCCAAAAGCAAATGGATCATTTGAATGCTTTTGACTTGATCGCTCAGCTTAAGGAAATGTTCCAGCAGCAAGCGAGACAAGAGAGGTTCGAGTGTCTTAAGACGGTACTTGGTAGTAAGATGGCCGATGGCGGGAATGTGAGTGCTCACGTGTTGCGTATGAAAGCAAACGTGGAGCGCATGGAACGGCTCGGATTTACCATAGGGAGGGAGTTAGCTGTGGATTTGATCCTATGGTCCCTGCCCACGGCGTATGATCAATTTGTTATGAGTTATCATATGCATAGTATGGATAAGTCGATTATGGAGCTTCATGGTATGCTTAAGACAACCGAGTCTAGCATGACCAAAAACAAGCCCGCCGTTCCAAATCCCGTTCTTGCTATAAGGGAGGGGCGTATCCAGAAGAAGAAGAAGTCCGCTTATACCCCTAAGGGTAAGGGGAAGGGAAAGATTGGCGCTGCCAAGTCTAGCCTCGCTTCGGAGGGTAAAGGCAAGGGGAAGATGTTCCCCAAGCTAAAACTCCGAATGAAGCGGAATGCTTCTTCTGCGGGAAGAAGGGCCATTGGCGCCGTAACTGCCCGGGGTACCTAGAAGGTCTTAAGAAGCTTAAGGGGTTGAGCATCGGAGGAACTTTCGATTCAGGTACGTACATGATTGAAATCCATCATACTTCTACATCTGGTAGTTGGGTATTGGATACCAGCTGTGGCACTCACGTTTGTAATATTGTGCAGGTGCTAAGGACAAGTAGAAGGATGGAGAATGGCGAGCTTGACTTGATAATGGGAAACAAGGAGATTGTCCCGGTCAAGGCTAGAGGAGAAGTGGAATTATCTTTTAATTCCGGTTTTTCCATATTATTATTGAACGTATGGTATTCGCTGCTTATGGCGCGAAACATTATCTCTTTTCATGCGTTACACCACAATGGTTTTGGTTTTTCTTTTGACAATGGGGTTATTGTTTGTTTTAAAAATTATATTTGTTATTTTAAAGCTTATCCTTGTCGTGGTATTTATGAAGTAGATGCGTACGTGAGTGATAATCGTTCAATCATGAATATTGATTCAACGTCTAAAAATGGTTTAGACAAATTGTCTTTGTGGCATGGTCG
The DNA here is from genome assembly GCA_038502395.1 of Dittrichia graveolens. Classification (NCBI taxonomy): domain Eukaryota; kingdom Viridiplantae; phylum Streptophyta; class Magnoliopsida; order Asterales; family Asteraceae; genus Dittrichia; species Dittrichia graveolens. Next base: position 61,521,173 of record JARJIL010000003.1, read on the forward strand.
ACTTGGCCATATAAACAAGACTCGTATCGCCAAGCTCCAAGCGGATGGGATCTTGGAATCATTTGACCACGAGTCAAATGAAGTATGCGAATCTTGTTTATTAGGCAAGATGACTAAAGCACCTTTTTCCGGCGTGAATGAGAGGGGTAAAGACTTATTGGACATTATACATTCCGATGTGTGTGGTCCATTTAAGCACATCACAAGAGACAATTCTAGATACTTCATTACCTTTATAGATTATTATAGTAGGTATGGGTATGTCTACTTGGTTAGACAAAAGTCCGAGACCTTTGAGGTCTTTAAGACTTTCCAAAACGAAGTAGAGAGTTAATTGGGCAAAAAGATTAAGATACTTAGATTAGATAGGGGTGGTGAGTATCTTAGTCAAGAGTTTCGTGATCATCTTAAGGGTTGTGGAATTATCTCACAACTTACACCTCCTAGGACGCCACAATTAAATGGTGTCGCCGAGAGGAAGAACCAAACATTGTTAGATATGGTTCGGTCTATGATGAGTCACACCCAAGTGCCTATAAGCCTTTGGGGTTATGCTCTTGAAATGGCAACAAGAATCCTTAATCTCGTTCCAATGAAGAAGGTCGAGAAAACACCTTTCGTGATGTGGCATGGGAAACCTCCCGTTCTTGCCTATCTAAAGGTTTGGGGTTGTCAAGCCTATGTACGACGTGAGGTAGATGAGAATAGAGCCCCGTTCCGAAAAGTGTTATTTCATCGGATATCCAGCTGCGGGTATTGGATATATATTATATAAACCTTCCAAGAACAAAGTATTTGTTGCTCGGAGGGCGGCCTTTTTAGAAAGAGAATTAGTATCCAATCAGCAAGGCGGGACTAAGATTGATCTTGAAGAAGTTCAAGAGTCAACGGATGAAAGACCTGACGTTGGCACTAGCCAACAACCTAGTGAGGTTGAGTCCGAGCATGACAATGCGGAGGCTAACGTACATCCTTTACCTCCCTGTAGATCCGGTAGAACTCGCCATGAGCCAGAGAGGTATGGGTTTCTCATATCTGAGGGCGACGAGGTATTGGTGGATCTTAATGAGCCCACCAACTATCAGGAAGCGGCAGCGGGCCACGAGTCTGCTAAGTGGAAGGAAGCAATGGATAACGAAATGCAATCCATGGAGGATAACTAGGTTTGGGAACTGGTTGATCTTACACCCAGTTGTAAACCAATAGGGTGTAAATGGGTCTTCAAGAAGAAGACCGACATGGATGAAAAAGTCAACACTTTCAAAGCCCGACTGGTGGCTAAAGGTTTCACCCAGACACATGGTGTCGATTATGATGAAACTTTTTCCCCAGTGGCCATGTTGAAATCTATTAGGATACTTTTGGCAATCGCCGCATTTCATGATTACGAAATATGGCAAATGGATGTCAAAACCACCTTCCTTAATGGGAAGCTCTGCGAAGAGGTGTATATGACACAGCCTAAGGGTTTTGTACATCCAAAGCATCCTAATAGAGTTTGTAGACTAAAGAAGTCCATTTATGGACTTAAACAAGCATCTCGTAGTTGGAATCTATGCTTTGATGAGAAAATCAAAGAGTTTGGTTTTTTGAAGAGTGTAGATGAGCCATGTGTATACGTTAGGGCTAGTGGGAGCGCCGTTGTTTTCTTAGTCTTGTATGTAGATGATATCCTACTCATTGGAAAGGATATTCCAACCTTGCAAAGTGTCAAAACTTGGCTTAGAAAATGCTTTTCAATGAAAGACTTGGGAGAAGCGGCATATATTCTGGGTATCAAGATCTATAGAGATAGATCTAGAAAACTTCTTGAGTTGAGTCAAAGTACATACATTGACAAAGTCTTGAAGCGGTTCAAGATGGAGGACTCCAAGAAAGGGTTAGATTTGCTCATGACTTGGTTTAGATTTAGTTTTAATTTATGTTTGGACCATTATGTGTTTGGGAACATTAAGCAGTAATGTCACTAATGTTTGTTTCGATTTATATAGTAGAGATCTATATATACGCGTGTTGCGGTTACTTACATTTAGTCTTTATTGTGTTCTATCTTTGCATGTTTAATTTCTTCCCTAGATTGTTTTACAATCTTTAAATCTCCACAATCGGTCATACTTTGTGGGAAGGAAGTATGAATTAAGATTGAGGTAAAGAATTGGTTTTGATAAAATGTGATTCTTGCCTATACTTGAAAGGGGTTGCAAGTGATTGGAGGACCCGCACCCGAGTTTATTTCATAGTTTTAGTCACAAGTAAATCGGGATGGTAATGACATTTCATCCTTAAACTAGAGATACATGTGATATCAAAGCATAGGTCTGCTTTGCTTTGATCGTTTTCTAACGCGGTCCTTAACTGGTCGTTATAAGGGAGATGATTGGGTAGAGTATTATCTATGTGGCGGGACTATGTAGTCGAAAGGTATTTGTGCCTCTATGTATAGAGAGAATATCCATGGGCCCCTCGATGATTGAGTGCTAACGTTCATATGCATGGCCATGCTCAAGTTATATTGATGATGGATCAATGTTGACTTGATTTGTTGGTCACCACTAATCTAGAATCGAGAAACATAATCGTGAACGATCTGAAGGTTGATGTAACACCCGAAGTTTGAAATTTCATAATTTATAAATTAATCAAGTGATATGTTTAAGTGGTATTCCTAATTGAGATTAGGAGGTGTTTAGAAACTTGAGGGGTTAAACTTGTCATTTTTGGAAATATAAAAGTTCAGGGGTCATTTGTGACAACTTTCAAAGTATTATATATAAATATGCAGATTTGACTTTGTTGGATTCAAACCTTTCATTTTTTTTCATCTGCTTTCATGAGAGAGAGTTTAGAAGAGAGTTCCTTGAGGTTTTTGAGTAAGAACAGCAGAGAGCAAGTGATTTCCATCCATTCCTAGTTAGACACAAGTTGAGGTAAGGATTCTTGAATCTTGTTTTTGAAGTTTTATTTGGTTTTAAGTTGATTCATGGTGAATCAAAGATTTAGTAGTGTTTTGGTTGTTATTTACTGTTTATAAGTTGTTTGGAGTGTAGGAAAACACCCTGGTAATGTTTTTATGAATTTAGAATGAGAGTTTTGGTGAGTTAGCCGGAGTTACAGCAAGACAGTCGACGAACTGTTGCTGAACCCAGAAAGGCACGGGCGTGCCTTTGAGGGGTACGGCCGTGCCTCGTGGCCATGACCACCTTTGTTCTTGAGGTCCGGGCGTACCTAGGTACGGGCGTACTTGGGTAGGGTACGGGCGTGCCTTGGTCCAGTACAGGGTGTGCCTGACCCGGTACGCCCATGTTTGTTGGGGCCTGTTTCTTGGCCTTGGGCCTAGGGGCACGGGCGTACCCTCCAGGGGTACGGGCGTGCCCTGCCCCTGTTCAGTTGGTTTGATGCTGAGTTTGATTATGTGAGTAATACCATGAGTATATATTTGTAGGAATTACTATTTGACGTATTCTGGGTATATCTGGCATAACTCTGTGTGGTATTAATTGCGGAGGTGAGTTTTCTAAACTCTGATTCATATCTGTGATATGTGTGTGTTACATTGCAGTGTAGTATATTATTGATCAGAGGATCATAGAGAGAGCTGTAGCATGCTGCTTTGTGTAGTAGTGGTATGGACAACATTTTAGCCTTCTTGGCGGATGCTAAGATGGTGCAGTACTGTATCCATAAGACCTGTTGTGGCATTCGTATATGTGTATGCGCATGCTTATATGATTTACAGTTTAACTTTCTCACTAAGCTCTTGTAGCTTAGCAGATACTGCTTGTTGTTTTGCAGATTGTGTTAGCACCAAGGCAAGGCCCCGGTTTGACTATTGACGGTTGGTTGCTTAAAACGTGATTTGAAACAATAACGCTCCCGTTTGTGTAACAGAGAGTACTTTTGATTTAAATGCGCGCATATTTATTTTTGTGCAAACCCGAGGGTTTAAACGAATTGTTTTATTGGCTTCCGCTGAGGTTAAGCTTATTGGAAACTGTTTTTGACATGAACTGTGATTGTAGTACCTTTTATACGAACCAAAAGTTCGGAAATACTTGGTTGGTTTCCATCAGCTTATCAAATTTTGATTTTAGACAAATACTTTTTTCAAGCTTTATTTTAAATTTTGGAAATCGGGGCGTTAGAACTTGGTATCAGAGCCACGGTTTGAGGGATCTAGAGGTGTGTTATGCATCGTCTGGACTTACACCATGGTTCTGCTGATTTTTGTCAAACTGGAGGCTTGCAGCTTGGTGGGTATATTGTGTATTGCATTGAGAATATGCTAACTGTTTATGTTGTTATGTATGGTATTGAAATTCCCGAGAGGTTAAATATATTGATGCCAGATACGTGATGCCTTATATGATATAGTATGCGAGTAAATGTTATGCATTGAGTTAATACATAAGATTTGATAGAGATACTATCTTATGATTTATGTGGCCGGTGCTAATGCTTATAAGCAATGTGTGATACTAGACTGTTAAAGGAGGTGTTGGTTATATGTTAGATTGTAATTGATAATGTGATACATGGCCTAAGCCTGTGAATAGGGACTTCTTGTGGTAAAGTTAAGATCGAATGTACATAGTGTGTTGGGAGTAATATAAGGGCCCGTATTATTATTGACACACGATATATGTTGGAACTTGATGAAATCATGGGGAATCTTGTGAATCGGGTGAGGGGTACTTGTAGGAGATAGTACACCTGTAATACATGAGTGCCTTAGAATGAACAAGGCTACTTCAGATATGAGAATAGGTGTACAAATATGTTGATTAATTATGAACTAGTGATCTAGAGGATAGTATGGTAAAGATACCTTATGTTTAAATGCTTTATTTATACTTCCAGAGTACTGAATACGAGGAGAAACCAAAATGAGTTAAAAAGAAACCTGAGTAGTTTCTTGTTATAAGAGATTTTGAGTAAGTAATATTTTAAAGGATGCTCCTAGTGTTGGTCCCAGAAACAATGGAAACTAGTAAGACTGGTGAGAGAACACCAGTAAAAGTATAACTTATCAAAGCAAGGCAAGTATTGAATCCAATAATGAGTTGATGTCATAAAGACATGCTAATAAAAGTTAATATTGACGTATTTATAAATAAACGATGAAGATGGTATGATATACCTTACTAAGAAGGAAGAGTGATACGGGGCTTGACTAAGCCTAAATCTGAGTGTAAATGAAATAGTATGAAAATACTATAAACTATGTGGTGTGATAAAAATATATTACCGTGAGAAAGTATTATATAAAGAGAACAAGAAATCATGGTTATGAGGAAAGTGTACAGACAAATGAGCAAAATGTGAATTGGTAATGAATATTATACTACTCAACTGTAGTAATTGATTGATTATAAGAAAAGGTAATGATGAAGAAGAACAGTTAAATATATAATGACTGAGATAGTCAAGACCAAATTAATACCAGCAAGAAGGTATTTAACGAGAAAACATAAAGTATGTTAATTGAGAAAGAGGTTATGCTCTAAAATGCAAATGAGAATAAAATGATTATGATTTAATAAACTCTTTAAAAAGAGTAAGTGGCTTGATCCTACAAATGTAAACGAGATGAAGGGGTATGAAATTCAAAAGAATATAAAGACGTGGGAATTTTGGTATGTATAATATCATATACCAGTCTCAATGGATTGGCCGAATATGAGTAATGAAAAGTGAGAGTGTAAATACGAAAATCAATAATAAATTTCATAAAGATATAATGATTTCTGAAACTTTATGTTTCAAAAGAGATGTAATATATTAATTGTTGGTAAGAGTGATGATAAAGTTAGATGTACAGATGTCATGTACATGAGATTATTATGAGAAACAAGTTAACAGAAAGTGGAATGGGATATACGTTGATAGAAATTCTTAATAATATTCCAAGACAGTAAAAGAGTAGAGTATTTGTGAAACAAAGACAAGAATTAATGATAAGAGGTGTAGATGATATTTTGGCCTATGATTGACCAAGAATTGTTTTGTTTCAGTGCAATGGATCATAATGCGAATTCTAGTACAGAGAATGAAATAAGGAACTAAGAAAATCCTGACATGATTACCATATGAGAGGTTGAAGATTATATTTCTCTTTATGGGGAAAGGCGTGGATCCATACCTACGTATTAATACAGTTATGCCGTCTATTATGACAGAAATGAAGAATGAGATAAGGAGTGTAGTTCAAGAAGAATTTCATTTACTGAAGGATGAAATGGTTAACGAGATGAAAGAGGATAAGATAGAGGTTAAAGTTGAGGGATCCCGTAGAAGATCAAGATGTGAAACTTGTGGTAAGAACCATACGGGTCAGTGCAAATATAAGACTAAAGGTTGTTATACGTGTGGTGAAGTAGGACATAATTATAAGGATTGTTTATCGTTAGGAAAGTTTTGTTATGATTGTGCTCAGTACGGGCATGAGTCCTCAGAATGTTCTAACTAGATGAAATTTGTTAGTCGAAATGTTAAATAAATAAGTAGATATAGTGTAAGGTTTCTTTTAAAATGTATGTAAATTATGTAAAATCGGTATGTATTTTCTTAAATAATAAAACGTTGAAGGAGGTAAAAATTAAGAAAGATTTTGCACTAATGGTTGAAGTATAATTGATGAGTATTTTATAATTATATATGAGTTGACTCCAAGCGGGAGAGTAGTGTGAAAAGATTTGTAATGACTAATTATATTAAAACAATTTGTATAGACCACTGTGATCGTGGTAGAAATGAGTATTAATAAAAGTTACAGAATCAAACGAAGAAATTGCATAACATTGAGTTGGAAAGAGATTTAAAGCCACAATATGTAATATTGAATAATTGGTAAAATGAGTAAAGAGTAAATGAAAGAGATTACTGTCTCGGATTAAATTAAAGATGTGGCAGAAGAAATTTGGATGAGTAATGGATTATGTGTTGATAATTAATCATACAAATCGAAGTAAAATATAATAATGAGTTACATACGTGTTGATTATCAGAAATAATTAAACAGTATTTAATACCGAGAGAACAGGATGGAAGCGATGTGGAAGTTTTAAAATCCATAGGCCTTGGCCTATGTGTGAGATGGAAAATATAAATTTGAATAAGAGGTCAGGTGTTGACCTGACAGATATATGAGCACGATAATTGTTTTATCGATTAATATGATGAGAGTAAAAATTATTGCTCGGGGAAGAGTGGGAACGGTTGAAGAATAATTATTCTTGAAAATGAAATTTCTACTCAACAGAGTTGAATTAAAGAAATGAATCTTTGAGAAGGATCAAAAATTTTATCATTAACTATTAAAATATGAAATACACAATTGAAACAGTAAATATGAAAACCACGACAAAAGCGAATTGAGTAACAGGAACTAACCCCAATAGGAATGATTATGAATTATTAAATTGTTATAATTGAGTACAAGCACCTAGTAGTGGAAAGCTAGATAAAACTTCTTGAGCGGAGAACACATAATTAAATTTATGATTTATCTGAAATGAGTAAGAGGTATAAAGAGTTAAAAGTGAAATATTAATGGCTAGAGATAAAGCCAGAGGTAGCCAAGTATGTGGCAAAAGTGTTGCAAAGTTTGAAATGAAGGATGTATATAAAAACATAAGAGAAGTTCCAACCTGGTTGGGTTATAAAAGGATATGAGTGATTGTAGTCAACTATTTTAAAAATATACTTTTTAGTTCCATCAAGAAAAACTTTATTTCTCTAAAAGTTAGTTGAGGTTTACGTAAAGAAATTATTTTTGGTTATGTGTCCCTATTTTCGTTATGTCAGAAAAATGATTTGATCCAAATTTTGAAAAAGATTCTATGAAGAGATGAGAAGCACGTGTTATTATATGAGTAAAGTGAGGACAAAATTCAATTGATTGAAAGTAAGTTGTGTAGGTATGTTGTAAATTTGAAAGAAACTGACATTTTAATTGATGATAGTCAAATTTTTATATATTATATAAATTATTATTTTAGTATCGGATTGTCGCCGTACGGTATATTACGTGGTAAGAGGTCAAACTCAAGATCAGAAAGAAATGAGTAACAATGGGTGGTACAGTGAATAACAGAACAATTTATTAAATGAGAAGAATATGATTGATAGCCATATTGATTAAAGAGCTATACAAATAATCGTATACTGTTGATGAGTGATAAGTGGGAAAAACTATGATATATTAATATATCACTATAAAAGAGAGATAATAGATTCAGAATGAGATGGAAAAATTAGGTCCGATGTTTATTGGACCATTTAGAGTTATTGCTTATGGGAAATGTCACGTGTAGACTGTGAGAGTCCCCAGAGTATTTGTCACGAGTTATATCTCAGAGAGTGATGATCAGACGAGTCTGCATGTGTGTCTATACTATTGGAAATATGAGTATTGACAGTAATGAATTGGACTAGTGAGGTCCAGTGGAAATTCAAGAGTGGTTTTGAGAAACCTGAGAAAGAGATAACATGTAGTTATCCAGCACACCAACAGTTGATTTCGAGGACGAAATCTATTTTAAGTGTGAGAGAGTTGTAACACCCGAGGTTCGAAATTTCATAATTTATAAATTTCATAATCTATTTTAGGAGGTGTTTAGAAACTTGAGGGGTTAAACTTGTCATTTTTGGAAATAGAAAAGTTCAGGGGTCATTTGTGACAATTTCAAAGTATTATATATAAATATGCAGATTTTACTTTGTTGGAGTCAAACCTTTCATTTTTCTTCATCTGCTTTCACGAGAGAGAGTTTAGAAGAGAGTTCCTTGAGGTTTTTGAGCAAGAACAACAGAGAGCAAGTGATTTCCATCCATTCCTAGTTAGACACAAGTTGAGGTAAGGATTCTTGAATCTTGTTTTTGGAGTTTTATTGGGTTTTAAGTTGATTCATGGTGAATCAAAGATTTAGTAGTGTTTTTGTTGTTATTTACTGTTTATAAGTTGTATGGGGTGTAGGAAAACACCCTGGTAATGTTTTTATGAATTTAGAATGAGAGTTTTGGTGAGTTAGCCGGAGTTACAGCAAGACAGTCGGCGAACTGTTGCTGAACCCAGAAAGCCACGGGCGTGCCTTTGAGGGGTACGGACGTGCCTCGTGGCCGTGACCACCTCTGTCCTTGAGGTCCGGGCGTACCTAGGTAGGGTACGGGCGTGCCTTGGTCCAGTACAGGGTGTGCCTGACCCGGTACGCCCATGTTTGTTAGGGCCTGTTTCTGGGCCTTGGGCCTAGGGGCACGGGCGTACCCTCAAGGGGTACGGGCGTGCGCTGCCCCTGTTCAGTTGGTTTGATGCTGAGTTTGATTATGTTATTAATACCATGACTATATATTTGTAGGAATTACTGTTTGACGTATTCTGGGTATATCTGGCATAACTCTGTGTGGTATTAATTGCGGTGGTGAGTTTTCTAAACTCTAATTCATATCTGTGATATGTGTGTGTTACATTGCAATGTGGTATATTATTGATCAGAGGATCATAGAGAGAGCTGTAGCATGCTGCTTTGTGCAGTAGTGCTATGGACAGCGTTTTAGACTTCTTGGCGGATGCTAAGATGGTGCAGTACTGTATCCATAAGACCTGTTGTGGCATTCATATATGTGTATCCGCATGCTTATATGATTTACAGTTTAGCTTTCTCACTTAGCTCTTGTAGGTTAGCAGATACTGCTTGTTGTTGTTTTGCAGATTGTGTTAGCACCAAGGCAAGACCCCGGTTTGACTGTTGACGGTTGGTTGCTTAAAACGTGATTTGAAACGATAACGCTCCCCTTTGTGTAACAGAGAGTACTTTTGATTTAAATGCGCGCATATTTCTTTTTGTGCAAACCCAAGGGTTTAAACGAATTGTTTTATTGGCTTCCGCTGAGGTTAAGCTTATTGGAAACTGTTTTTGACATGAACTGTGATTGTAGTACCTTTTATACGAACCAGAGGGTTCAGAAATACTTGGTTCGTTTCCATCAGCTTATCAAAATTTGATTTTAGACAAATACTTTTTTTTCAAGCTTTATTTTAAATTTTGGAAATCGGGGTGTTACAATTGACTATATTCCATGCCTTGTGTTCACATTGGATACCGCGAACAAAGGGATGTACATGTTCATTTATCTTTAGGATAATCATTTTATGATTGGGGATCTTGTCAAGAGTGGCATACCCTATACTGACTTGGGAGTGTAGATGTCTTGCTAGAGGCCGCTCTATGTTTGTTTTATTTTTCGTAGTCGTGTCACGTGCTAGTGGGAGTCTGTTTGGGATATGCCCGCTGACACGAACGAGTTAATTAAATTACCGATGAGGTATAGGCCTATTGGGTCACACACCAAGTATTGATTCTGGCAACACGATCAAGCAAAATAGAGAGAAAGGCCAAAATGGGTTTTGGCAGGATGGTACACGGGCCGTGTGCTTCAACATGGGCCGTGTCCAGTCCAACATACACGAGGCGTGTTGGCCCAGTTCAAGGTCGTGTAGTTTGGGCCTACACCCGGGCCATGTAGTGGAACACGGGGCGTGTTGTGCCTATTAGACACGGGCCGTCTTAGCCTAATTGGGGCCGTGGACTTTGGGCCTACACGACCGTGTTGACCAACACGGGCCGTGTACGTCTGCTGTAACAGCAGAATTAACAGCCTTAAACACTTGGTTTAATGGTGTTAACTTCTAATAATTGTGGTAGACAAAGGGACAACGAATTCTCTGCTCCAGTAGAGGCTTTTGGCTTGTTCTTTGTCTCTTGGTTGATACTAGAACTCTCTCTCTCTTGTTCATCTTGTTCTTGGTGTTTTTGGTGCACAAGAATCAAGAAACACATACTTGATTGTTTTTTTTGGTGTTTACACCAACCAACTAGCATTTGGGAATCAAGGTAGCTTGGGGTGGACTACACTAGAGGAGTCCTTCTTTGGATTCTTAGAGCTTGACAAGAAAAGATCATTGTTTTGCATTGAGGTATAATCTTTTCTTCTCATCTTGTTTATCTTAGTTGCAAGTTCATGCTTAGATTTTGGTCCATGGGAGTGTATTCATTTGTTTGGTTTTTAATTTTGTTATACACATTGCTTCCGTTGTTACTTGTTTTTGCCAAACGAATACCTTCAGCATGAACTCTATCTTTTTCTATTTTTGATGTCTTGTAACTTGTCTATCAGTTAACTCTTACATTCACTTAGATGATTTGAACCCTATACTGGATTTGATTCATATTTATGGATTATTTGATGTTTTCTTGAACAATTATCCATTTATCAGTTACAGAAACCTTAAAGCTTTTAGCTTTGACATTTGCTTATTTGATCTTTTAATTGCATGTATTTATGGATCTCGAAAGTGTCATTATTGTGTGATTTCTTCTTCTTTTCGCTTATGTCACGTAGTAGGCAACTTACTAGAGATAGGGGTTGAAGTTAACCACCAATAACCTAGTTAATTGCTTAAAGGACTAATTCTTGAAACAAAAGTTCTATTATTAGGGGTGACGAGAGATCCGATCCCATAATTGAACATTAATTCGAGGTGTGTTATTTCATAGGCTCAGAGATGAAAATCCTAGGAACCGTGTCTTAGCATTGCGAGAGATTGAACAAAAGTTAATCAATCAACTTCTAGAGATTTCATCATTAATCGGGCTTTAACAATCATATCTATGCTTGGGGGGATATGAATCTGAGTGAATTGCATCTTCAATATTGTCCTAGATCTGCTTTCCTTTATCTCTGTGTATTTAGCTGCTTTATTTTATTAGTTTTAAACACTACTTTCTTTAAATAAAATCTGAACGGTTGATTAATAGTGATTTATTTATTCAAATTAGCTTTACCGTTTCCTGTGTAGACGATACCTGGACTTGTCATTGCTATAATGCTAAGTGACCAGGTCATTCTTGCCTGATGTGTGGTAGTCAACTTTGATATTTCTGAACTTAAAAATTTATAACCTGATTTCACACATCAAGTTTTTGGCGCCGTTTCCAGGGAACAGTGTTTAGTTTGGATAATTATATTACTATTACTTGATTAATCCTTTCTCGGGTATTTTATCCTCTTGAAAGTTATTTGCTTTTTTGTCCATTTTATTTTAGTTTATTATTTTTGCATCTCTCTTTTTCCATTCTACTCCGGGTACTTCATTTGTGTTTCTTTTGTAGTTATGGACTATCATAGAAATTCGTCTTTCCCTTGTGATTACTTTACTGGAGGTGGCTATGATAAAGAACAACCATTGATGACACCGGATGAGGTATACTACATGAACCAAGAATTGGTTGGTAACTATGAAGGCAGTGGTCCTAATTGGGACAACTACAACAACAATTGGGACTTTGAATATTCAAGACCTGACCCTATCTATCAATGAAACTATTATGAGTCATATGGCACCCATCCCTAACCGTCCGAATCGAGGCCGGAAGGTATCTAGAAACAATTTTTGGCGGGTCAAGAACGAATACAACAATCGATAACTTCACTTGAGAATAACCATCCGCTGGTATCACCGAAGGACAACTGGTTAATTCCGCCATCCTTCGATGATGATAAATCTATGTATTTGGCGCATGCGGCTTATTCGGTGAACCAAGAGGCAATCTCATGCAATCAAGAGCAACCCAAGTCTTCATTAGAGGTACTATTGGAAAAGTTCTTGTCAGGGCAAGCAAAGAGAAATGATGTGTTTGAACAATTTCTTAGAAATCAGCAAGTCTCAATCCAAAATCTAGGAAGGAATGTCGATAGAATAGGCCAACAGCTAACCAAAATACAGCCGGGGGGATTGCCCCCAACCACACAAGAAGTGTAACACCCTCAAACCTGGGCTAGGAGATTAGCGGGTTTGTGGTATGTGCTTATTTGTTTTAATATAGCTAAATGATTAATTAGATAAATAAAAGTAATTGTATGTAAGTGTTTAAATTTTATGTATGTAACCGTATGTGTGCATGTATGTATCTATGTTTGTATACGTGTAAGGAGATTAGGATTTTTAAGAAGTAAGTTTGCCACCTCATGGATATTGTGAGTGAATGTGTTAACCTAGGCATGCAATAATCTGCTCATTTCCATCTAAGCAAAGAAGGTGTAAGTGTGTTTTTGTGTTTCCTATTTTGCCAAAGAAACCGAAGCAAGAACAACCATCGGATTGTCATTATTTTGTGTTCTAAAACCAAGTAAAGGTTAGATTTGTTTCTGTTTTTTGTTCTCATGATGAATCTGTATTGAATTCTAATTAAATAACATGATTTTATGAAGAACACCATAATCGGACTTGAATATGAATTTGATGGGTTTTTGTGTGTTCATATGGGTTTTGTGTTTAGAAGATGAATGTTACATGAATACATGTTTATATGATGTTTCAAGGTATGAATATGTGTTTAGAAGTGTTATAATATGTTTCTGTAATGATTCGATGAAAGTTATAATTCTAGGTTTTTGAGTTTACAAAGTTATGATGTTGTCAGATTTGGTGTTGGGAAAGAAGATGAATTCCGATTGTGGAGAAATCCAATAGTTGCAAACCGAGTACTTGTAATCCGACACTCAAATCCTATAATCTTAAATCCGAGACTGGAAATTCTAAATCCTACACTTGTATAACCAAGACTTAGAAATCTGATACACATGAAATCCGAATGATTGAATCCGAAACTCCCAAAATCCAAAGTTTAAACCGGGACTTTAATGAAATCCGACAAGTCACAATCCGGGTCTAAAATCCGAGTGAAGGGAAATCCGATAATTGACAGAATCCGATACTGAGTTGCGGATTCTTGGAATTCCGATACTTTGTGTTTTGAACTTGTATTTGTTTATTGTTTGATATTTGTTTGATGAATGAGTTATAAATATATGGATAAGATATATTTTCAACAATGATTGTACATTTGTAATTATTGATTATATGTAATCAAGTTGGTTTTAATTAGCTTCCACAGTGCGTTTTTTTTAAAAAAAATGGCTTGTGATTTTCTAGTGTTACAGTTTGGTATCAGAGCCTAGGTTTGGCGATGCATGCACGGCTAGAGTGTTGCATTCCCAAATCTTGGCTCGTGACGGGTCAAGCTTTCCTTTGGGGGAATTAGGGTGACTTAGAGTTGTCAGTAGTAGTTAGTATTTTGGATACTAACGGTTTATGCTAATAAGATATGAGGTGATGTGATTGTAACAGATTATGGCTGATAGAGAGACTCCCATCCTACCTCCTGTGACCCAATCTATAGAGGCACCGGTTATTGAAGATGTGAATCAAGCAGGAACGTCTGGGCAAGAGCAAGAAGAAGACCAAAGTGAATACATCTTTAAACTGGAAAATGAGTTGATGGATCTCAGGAATATAGTCCTTAATATGGCGCAGAGATTAAACCAACCGGAACCAACACCTATACCAATTGCGATAACCACACAAGCAACAGTACCACCAGTGTCAGTACCCTTACCACCGATGATTCAAATGATGTAGCAACCTTTCTTTTATCCGTATCCACATCCAGAAGGATATCCATTTGCGTTTCCGGGATACAAACAACCGTGTACTTTTAAGCAGTTCCTCGACTGTAAACCATCTGAATACCGGGGGAGTTCTGACCCAGTATCACGTTGAACCGGCTTAGAGAAATGACGAAGACCTTAGTTGCTTGCAATTGTGAGAATGAATTGAAAGTAAAATACGCATCGAGGATGTTAAAAGGAGATGCTATGGTCTGGTGGGATTCAATTACCGGCCACTCTACAGAGCAATAGCAGGAGAGCATCACCCGGAGTCAATTTCAGGAGAAACTTTGTGAGCAGTACTGTGGTACTTTTGAGATTGCAAAGATAAAGAGGGAATTTATGGAGTTGCAGATGACCGGTAATATGACTATGGATCAACTCATCAGTAAATTCAACGAAAAGATGAGGTTTGCCAAACACTGGGTTCCTGATGAAGAATCGAAGCTTGCACATTTTATGGGGGCACTGCATCTAGATCTTCGTAGTGCCACTAGGTGGGCTACCACTTTATCCCATGCATTCACTTTAGCCAAATCGGATGAAGGAGATTTGATAGCAAGGAACCGGTTGAGTGGGGAAAGAATTTCCCAGCAGAAATCAAAGTTTGAACACTATAACACTCAACAGAGGCAAGGAGGGCAGGTCAGTGGTAACCGTCAAGGTGGTCAGAATAGGACATCTACTACAGGTGGGTCTGCTCAGAGGGCACCTTGGTGCAACAGGTGCAAGTCCTATCATCATGGGCAGTGTACGCCCCCAATCCATGAGATGTGTAAAATGTGGCCAGTTTGGCCTTGACTTGAAGAATTGCAGACTGCCGAGGAGCGTCGGCTGGAATTGTCAGAAAGAGGGACACCGGGTTGGTGATTGCCCGTTGAGTAAGAAAGCCGGGTCAGGATCAGGAGGGGGAGGAGCTGGGGGGTCATCTACAGCTGGGCAGAAACGAAAGAACCCACCCACTGCTGAGGGTCGGGCATTTAGGATGACAGTGGATGATGCCACTACCACCGATGATGTGATAACCGGTATGTTTAAAATAAATTCTACTCCTGCTAGAGTATTATTTGATTCAGGGGCAAATCGCTCCTTTGTATCTGTAGAATTCTATGGTAGGTTGGATGTGCCTTTAACTAAACTAGCTACTGCTTTAGAAATAGAGGTAGCTGATGATATGATGGTTTCGATCACGACTGCTGTGGCTGGAGCTAAGATAGATATATACGGTATTTGTTTTCCTATTTATTTCTTGGTAATGCCGTTATCTGGGTTCGATGTGGTGCTCAAGATGGATTGGCTGAGTCTGAATCAGGCCAGTATTAAATGACACAAGAAGTTGATTTCGTTCCCGTTGGCTGATGGCACAAGAGTGGTAGCGAGGGGGAGAAGGCTGGATCCGTAATTCCGATTATCTCATGTTTGAAGGCTAGAAAGGCGTTAAATAAAGGTTGTGAATCGTATCTGTCCTATTTTATTGATGGAAAGAAAGAGAAGCAGACGGTAAATGACATCCGGGTGGTAACGGAATACCCGCAGGTGTTTCTAGAGGAGTTACCAGGGCTACCTCCAGTTCGTGAGGTAGAGTTTAACATAGATCTGATTCATGGTTCCCGACCAGTGGCAAAGGCACCGTACAGGTTGGCACCTTCAGAGATTTGGGAAATGATGGCTCAGATACAGGATCTATTAGACAAAGGCTTTATTCGTCCGAGCTCATCTCCGTGGGGAGCACCAGTGTTGTTTGTGAAGAAGAAAGATGGTACATTGCGAATGTGTATCGACTATCGTGAGCTAAATAAGAGAACCATAAAGAACAAGTACCCACTGCCAAGAATAGATGATTTGTTTGATCAACTACAGGGAGCGTCGTTCTTCTCTAAAATTGATTTGAGATCAGGGTATCACCAGGTGCGTGTTTTAGAGGAAGATGTATCAAAGACGGCTTTTCGTACGCGCTAAGGGCACTACGAATTTTTGGTTATGCCGTTCGGCTTAACCAACGCACCTGCTATTTTCATGGATTTAATGAACAGAGTTTGTCGACCATTCCTTGATGATTTTGTAATAGTTTTCATTGATGACATCCTGGTATATTCAAAGACTAAGGTAGAACACGAGCAACATTTGAGACAGGTTTCGGAGACACTGAAGAAAGAGCATTTGTTTGCTATGTTCTCAAAATGCGAATATTGGTTGAGAGAGGTTCAATTTTTGGGACATGTGATCTGTGACAAGGGATTAAAAGTGGATCCTTCGAAAGTAGAGGTAGTTATGAATTGGAACGCTCCGAAGACACCGTCCGAAATCAAGAGTTTTCTAGTGTTAGCTGGATACTACCGCAGGTTTATTAAAGACTTCTCCAAGATTGCGGGTCCGTTGACTAAGTTGACTCAAAAAGACGTGAAATTTGTATGGGGCAGTGAACAGGATAAAGCCTTCCAGATGTTGAAACAGTTGTTATGTCAGGCCCCTATTCTTGCATTACCGAGTGGAACAGAGGATTTTGTTGTATATTGTGATGCATCGTTTGCTGGATTGGGTTGTGTACTTATGCAGAGGGATCGGGTGATTGCGTATGCTTCAAGGCAGTTGAAACCCCATGACAAGAATTACAGACACATGACTTGGAACTGGCAGCAGTTGTATTTTCCCTGAAACTGTGGAGACATTATCTATACGGCACCAAGTGTGTAATATGTACAGATCATAAGAGCCTGCAGTATGTGTTTACTCAGAAAGAATTGAATATGAGACAAAGACGCTGGGTGGAATTGATTAAAGATTATGATTGCGAAATCAGATATCATCCAGGGAAAGCAAACGTGGTAGCAGATGCCTTAAGCCGCAAGGGAGCGGGAAGTTCTATCCAATTTATGCGTATTGAGATTGTATTAGATCTAGTGGATAGACTCAAGTCTGCATAGTTGGAAGCTCTGAAGGAAGAAAACATGAAGAATGAACTAATGAAGAAACGTAAGGACGAACTTGCTGATGACTCTCGAGGATTAAAAGTATATAAGACTCGTGTGTGGATGCCTATGCTTGGAGATTTGAGGAAGCTGATTTTGACAGAAGCTCACAAGTCCAGATTATCATTACACCTAGGAAGCACTAAAATGTATAACGACCTAAAAGTGCTTTACTGGTGGCCTACTATGAAAACAGATATGGCACAGTTTGTGGAATCATGCCATATCTGCGCACAGGTGAAGGCGGAGCATCAGAAGCCTTACGGATCCTTAAAGCAATTGGAAATTCCTGAGTGGAAGTGGGAGCATATAACGATGGATTTCGTGACTAAACTTCCGCGAACTCAGAGAAATAATGATATGATTTGGGTGATTGTGGATCGGCTGACCAAGAGCGCTCACTTTCTGGCTACATGTGAGACGGCTTCTCTGAGTAAGTTGGCTCAACTTTATGTTAATGAGATTGTTGTGAGGCATGGCATGCCAATATCAATAGTATCTGACAAAGACTCCAGATTCGTTTCTAACTTCTGGAGGAGTTTACAGAGAGAATTGGGGACGAGGATTAACCTGAGTACTGCTTATCATCCCCAGACAGACGGTCAGACTGAACGAATGATACAGAAACTTGAAGATATGTTGCGTGCTTGTGTGATTGACTATGGTGGATCTTAGGATTCGCACCTGCCGTTAATTGAATTTGCGTATAATAACGAGTATTGGGATGCCTCCGTACGAAATGTTATACGGCCGTCGTTGCCTTACTCCGACGTGTTGGTTAGAGGCAGGTGAGAAACAATTTGCATGGCCTGAGATAGTTCAGATGACAGCTGATAAAGTTGCTATCGCCAGAGATAAGCTGAAGGCTACCAGAGATAGACAGAAAATATACGCAGATCCAAATCGTCGCCCAGTTAACTTTGATGTGGGGGAGTTAGTGTACTTGAAGGTTTCTCCATGGAAGGGTGTGATTCGATTCGGTAAACGCGGGAAGTTGGATCCCCGTTACATTGGTCCCTTCCGCATACGTCAGATTGTGAATGACCAGACGGTTACACTAGATCCTCCAGCAGAGTTTGCAGGAATACATGATACTTTTAACATCTGCTATCTGAGAAAATGCAAAGTAGAAGATGAAAACCAGATTCTCCCAGTGCAAGAATTAAAAGTAGATTCTAAGAAGAGATTGATAGAAGAACCTGTAGAACTATTAGACGGAAAAGTGACCAAGCTCTGAAAGAAGTAGATACCGATGGTACTGGTCAAGTGGAAGCACAGTCTAGGTTCCGATTTAACTTGGGAGACTGAGTCAGAGATGAAGGATAGATATCCCCATTTGTTTGAGCAGGAAAGGATTCCGAGGACGGAATCCTCTTAAGGGGGAGAGATTTGTAACACCCTCAAACCTGGGCTAGGAGATTAGCGGGTTTGTGGTATGTGCTTATTTGTTTTAATATAGCTAAATGATTAATTAGATAAATAAAAGTAATTGTATGTGTGTGTTTAAATTGTATGTAACCGTATGTGTGCATGTATGTATCTATGTTTGTATACGTGTAAGGAGATGAGGATTTTTAAGAAGTGAGTTTGCCACCTCATGGATATTGTGAGTGAATGTGTTAACCTAGGCATGCAATAATCTGCTCATTTCCATCTAAGCAAAGAAGGTGCAAGTGTGTGTTTGTGTTTCCTCTTTTGCCAAAGAAACCAAAGCAAGAACAACCATCGGATTCCCATTATTTTGTGTTCTAAAACCAAGTCAAGGTTAGATTTGTTTCTGTTTTTGTTCTCATGATGAATCTGGATTGAATTCTAATTAAATAACATGATTTTATGAAGAACACCATAATCGGACTTGAATATGAATTTGATGGGTTTTTGTGTGTTCATATGGGTTATGTGTTTACAAGATGAATGTTACATGAATACATGTTTATATGATGTTTCAAGGTATGAATATGTGTTTAGAAGTGTTTAAATATGTTTGTGTAAAGATTCTATGAAAGTTATAATTCTGGGTTTTTGAGTTTATAAAGTTATGATGTTGTCGGATTTGCTGTTGGGAAAGAAGTTGAATTCCGATTGTGGAGAAATCCAATAGTTGCAAACTGAGTACTTGTAAACCGACACTCAAATCCTATAATCTTAAATCCGAGACTGGAAATTCTAAATCCTACACTTGTATAACCAAGACATAGAGATCCGATACACATGAAATCCGAATGATTGAATCCGAAACTCCCAAAATCCAAAGTTTAAACCGGGACTTTAATGAAATCCGACAAGTCACAATCCGGGTCTAAAATCCGAGTGAAGGGAAATCCGATAATTGACAGAATCCGATACTAAGTTACGGATTCTTGGAATCCGATAGTCTTGGAATTCCGATACTTTGTGTTTTGAACTTGTATTTGTTTATTGTTTGATATTTGTTTGATGAATGAGTTATAAATATATGGATAAGATATATTTATGAGATTGAGACTGATTTGGTTATTGTTGTGTTTTCAGGCAATCCAAAAGCTCAGTAAAATTAGATATTTGAGTTAAAGCTGAAACTGAGGTGAGTGGACGTTAAACACGGATGGTAAAGATTGTAGTTAATTTTATTGATGTGAAGCATGATTGTGGTTTGAGATTGGATTGATTGAACTACTGATTGTGATTATGATTGTTGATAACTGCTGCATGACTATTTGGTCGATACGCGCTCTTAGGATGATTTTGAGTTGCGTTGAGAAGTCAACTATACGTGGACTTGGGCTGGGCTTGTCTAACTGGTTGGTTGAATAGTAGTAGCCTTTCTATTGCATTTGTTGCTCAGAGGGGAGTTTACTGTGCCAATCTAGTGGAAAGCTATCGGTAAACCTTTGCTTTGACCGGCATTGGTTGTAGGTTCCGTGCCGAACCTCCGGTCTTCTTTGGATATGTGATTACATGATTGATGATTGGTTGTGAATCTTTGCATTTGTTGCTTTATCCTCTACTCACTTAGCTTTGTGCTAATTCCCCTCAGCTGATGTTTTGCAGGTTCATGTTTGTAGTCGAAGAAGGAAGAGTTGACCACACTCTGATACTTGTTTTCGAAAATGAGACGAGCCGGTATTATGTAACACCAAAAAATAGTAGATGATAATGTTAATTTTCAACAATGATTGTACATTTGTAATTATTTATTATATGTAATCAAGTTGGTTTTAATTAGCTTCCGCAGTGCGTTTTAAAAAAAATGGCTTGTGATTTTCCGGTGTTACAAGAAGATACAAAAGGAGGGTTTAATAATGATGCACATGTTAAAGATGAGTCATTTGATGAAGTAGAGACAAACGAGGTGATTCCAATGCATGATTTAACGACAACTTTTCAAGCCATGCCTCAACTATAAGAAATAAGTCCTCCACTTTTTACTTTGATGATTCTGACTCGGAGTTGAGTGTAAAGAATGATTTATATGATGAGGTGGAGTTAAGGAAAGAGACTCAATTAGATGATGACGGGCTTTATTACCTGGTGCATTTGTTAAATGAGGAACCAACGGATGAATTAACACTTGTAGAGCCTTCCATAAGCATTCAAGTTGATTTTTCATTAGATAAACCAGAGCCAAGGTACATAATACCCTCAACACCAAAGTCCCTTTGGGAGGAGCATTTATGTTTCGAGAAGAATAATGTAAAGGATGGGTCGGAGAAAATTGGGTGTCATTTGAAATATATGCCGGACGATAAACCGAATTCAAGATCATTGAAAGGAATTAAAGTCCAAAATGCATCGGAAACAAATAAGGAAACAAAGGAGTCAGAATGGAATTTAGTACAACCTGCCGAGCTTGAACAAGGTAAAACAGGTATGTATACATATTACCACCCGCACTTCATTGCAAGTGTGGGGTGGAGTGCCCTAATTCCTAGTAAATAAGGGCAGAGTCAAGCTAGAGACTCGGACAAAAACAAGCGCTTCTCGGGAGGCAACCCGTGGTTTGCTTAGGTTTTTTTTGTTTTTATTTATTTTTTGTTTAAAACTTTGTTGGTGTGTTTACTAGAAACCCTCACGAGACTATAACTTGTCCACTCGGGCTAACGAGAGGTTTAAAGGCTTGTTGCATACCCTAAATGCAACCGTGATTCCTATGAAAGCGAGTTTAGTTTTTTTTCCATTTTTCGTGTTTCCATTATAGACTAATGTTTTGCTTCAGTTTGTTTGTGTGGTTGCATGTTGGAGTATTTTACAACACGCATAGAGGTGGCCTTTTTCAAAGCTACTAATATTCGGAGATCTAACTGAAAAGCTTAAACCAGGGAGTATTTCTTTTCAATTTTACTTTTTCTACTTTTCCACTTGGTTTCTATTTGTTTTTGTACATTGGGGACAATTTAAAGTTTTATGTGTGGGGTGGGAGAGTAAAATATGTGAGCCTTAGTCCTTGTTTGCTGAATAGCAACTGTTATGCTAGAATTTCCGAATTCTATACTGATTTCTTTTCCTGAAATCTGATTGGTATGCATGAGAGGAAGTTTACCTAGTCAATCCAAATGTTTCTTACATTAGCACTTTAACATTACTAATTTTAGAATCATGCATGATTGAGCATCACAGTTATCCATTATTATAATTGAGAGTTTGAGTCTGTTTATATCACTCATTTTATGATGCTAGCTTTCTTTTTTGTGAGAATGTCAACATGTAGTTATTGTAGAACGTGTGACTGAAATGCTTGTTGAGACCACAAAAATGAGTCTACATACGATTGCACTGAGAGAGGCCTTCATTTGATTTTTAAACCATTTGTTTCAACCTTTTGTTTGTTCGTTAGATAGTCTCAATTTTAGATTATCTAATTTGTCCTACCTTAAATTGCGTAGTGCTCAATTTTAGCACTCGATACACTCATAGCCATGTTGAGCCTTAGCTTTTTTTGTTTGTTACCCAAATTCTTTTTAGCCAATCCATTTTTTAAAACATTCTCTTGGCCTAAGCTTAAGTCCGAGTCTAGCTGGATATATAACATGTCTTGGTGCTTTAATGTTCTATTTCAATCGAGTCATTATATAGACGTTGTTGCCAAAATATTAAATTACAAGTTTCTAGCAATGAAGTCTCCTACAATTCTTGTGAGAAGGTGCACAAAAAAAAAAATATATATATATAATTAGAAAAAAGAAAAAAAAGATGCTCAAAAGAGGAAAAGCTCGTGCCAAACAAGTATTGATATCAAATGTTTAGATGTTATGTGCTCCATTCATATAACCATTCTAGTTTGAATGGTGATTCGTTGTTGTCCAGCATGATTTGGGGTTTTGCTATATTTAGTCACTTAAGATTTCCAAATTTCCTTCCTTTACCCTTAGTCGAATATTACAACCCTAAAGCCCTCTTAAAGGTTAATGTCTCTAGTGGTGGAGATGAGATTTGGATACACGCCTATGCTAATACCAATGTGTTTTGACATTGTGAGTTTTCATAGATATTGAACCTTATACACTTTAGTGAAAGAGTGAACTCCTTTGTGAGGATGTGATTTTATGCATCGTTGAAGAATTAGTGATTACTTGTAGTGCCAGTTTAAGTTTCACTTGGGTTAGTTGGATAAATCGTTTTGATTGCATGCAAAGGGATGATAGATAATAGGTTGGTCTGACTTTTGGTAATTTTACATGATGGTTTGCTTGAGGACAAGCAAAGATTAAGTGTGAGGTGTTTGATATCGGCTATAATATACATATAATTTATGTTCGATATCTCATTCCTTAGTGCATTTTTATATTAAATTATGTTAATTATGACTTAAATTGTTATATTCTGTGTTTTATAGTTCTTGGGAGAAGAATTGAAGAAAATGGTGACGAGATTGAAGAAAATGAGAAAAGCTAACAGCCTTGACACACCTTCACTGTTTCGGCCGTATCTCACTCATACGAACTCCGATTGAGGTGATTCATGCAGCCACAAAACCTAGACTTAAAGGGATACAATTATATCCTAAAGAGAAGTTTATGTTCTAGAGATTTCATCGCTGCGCAATCCTCTCAACCTCGCGGCACGAAACAAGTCGGAAACATCACTATAAATTCGATTTTTAACCCTAATTCTGGGGGAGATCATATTTTAGCCTAGGTTTCATACCAGAGCCCTATGGGGGCGATTTTGGGCAACAAAGGGCATACCTTTGAAGGGAATAAAGCCAAGGGGTTAGATTTCTTACTGATTACGCTTTAGGATTGAAGATCGGAGACTACATCTTCTATAGGATTGCTTGATTCATCATCATCTGTCTATAACGGTGTATGAACTCTATCTTTTTCTATTTTTGATGTCTTGTAACTTGTCTATGAGTTAACTCTTACATTCACTTGGATAATTTGAACCCTATACTAGATTTGATTCATCTTTATGGATTATTTGATGTTTTCTTGAACAATTATCCATTTATCAATTATAGAAACCTTAAAGCTTTTAGCTTTAACGTTTGCTTGTTTGATTTGTTAATTGCATGTATTTATGGATCTCGGTAGTGTCATTATTGTTTGATTTCTTCTTCGTTTCGCTTATGTGACGTAGTAGGCAACTCACTAGAGATAGGGGTTGAAGTTAACCACCAATCACCTAGTTAATTTCTTAAAGGACTAATTCTTGAAACAAAAGTTCTAGGATTAGGGGTGACGAGAGATCCGATCCCATAATTGAACGGTAATTCGAGGTGTGTTATTTCATAGGATTAGAGATGAAAATCCTAGGAACCGTGTCTTAGCATTGAGAGAGATTGAACAAAAGTTAATCAATCAACTTCTAGAGATTTCATCATTAATCAGGCTTTAACAATCAAATCTATGTTTGTGGTATATGAATCTAAGTGAATTCCATCTTCAATATTGTCCTAGATCTGCTTTCCTTTATCTCTAGTATTTAGCTGCTTTATTTTATTAGTTTCTATATACTACTTTCTGTAAATAAAATCTGATATGTTGATTAATAGTGATTTATTTATTCGAATTAGCTTTACCGTTCCCTGTGGAGATGATACCTAGACTTGTCATTGCTATACTGTTACGTGTCCAGGTCATACTTGCCTGATGTGTGGTAGTCAATTTTGATATTTCTGTATTTAAAAATTTATAATCTGATTTCACACATCAAGTTTTTGGCGCCGTTGCCGGGGAGCAGTGTTTAGTTTGGATAATTATATTACTATTACTTGATCGATCCTTTCTCGGGGATTTTATCCTCTTGAAAGTTATTTGCTTTTTTGTCCATTTTATTTTAGTTTACTATTTTTGCATCTTTCTTTTTCCATTCTACTATGGGTACTTCTTTTGTGTTTCTTTTGTAGATATGGACTATCATAGAAATTCATCCTTCCCTTGTGATCACTTCACCGGAGGTTGCTATGATAAAGAACAACCATTGATGACACCGGATGAGGTATACTACATGAACCAAGAATTGGTTGGTAACTATGAAGGCAGTGGTCCTAATTGGAACAACTACAACAAAAACTGGGACTTTGAATATTTAAGACACGACCCTATCTATCAATGCAACTATTATGAGTCATATGGCACCCATACTCAACCGTGCGAATCGAGGCCGGAAGGTATCTTGAAAGAATGTTTAGCGGGTCAAGAACGAATACAACAACCGATAACTTCACTTTGAGAATAAACATCCGCTGGTTTCACCAAAGGAGAATTGGTAAATTCCGCCACCCTGTGATGATGGTAAACCTATGTATTTGGCGCATGCGGCTTATTCGGTGAACCAAGAGCCAATCTCATGCAATCAAGAGCAAACCAAGTCTTCATTAGAGGTACTATTGGAAAAGTTCATGTTAGGGCAAGCAAAGAGAAGTGATGAGTTTGAACAATTTCTTAGAAATCAGCAAGCCTCAATCCAAAATCTAGAAAGGAATGTCGATAGGATAGGCCAACAGCTAATCAACATATAGTCGGGAGGATTGCCCCCAACCACACAAGAAGATACAACAGGAGGGTTTAATAATGATGCACATGTTAAAGATGAGTCATTTGATGAAGTAGAAACAGAGGAGGTGATTCCAACGCATGATTTAACGACAACTTTTCAAGACATGCCTCAACAAAAGAAGTAAGTCCTCCACTTTTTTACTTTGAGAATTTTGACTAGGATTTGAGTGTAAAGGATGATTTATATGATGAGGTGGAGTTAAGAAAAGAGACTCAATTAGATGATGACGGGCTGTATTACCTGACGCATTTGTTAAATGAGGAACCAAAGGATGAATCAACACTTAAAGAGCCATCAATAAGCATTCAAGTTGAATTTTCATTCAATAAACCAGAGCCAAGGTACAGAATACCCTCAGGGGGTGTTTGGTTCAAGTATTGTTTTTGAAGGGATTTGCATTTATAATGGGATTGGTATTTGGTGGGATTTAAAATCCCATCTTGTGTTTGGTTCATATTTCTTAGGAGGGATTTCCACCACCACTAAACTCCATCAACAGCTAACCACCACGCCTGATGCCACCATCGAAGAGGAAGGACGACGATGGAAAACGGGTGATAGCGAACGGTAACGACGAATGGCGACGGTGAACGTGTGACCGGCGACGGTGAATGGCGACGGTGCACAGGTGACGATGATGGCGAACGGGTGACGGCGACGGCGAACGGGTGACGGTGACGATGACGGGTGTCGGCGAATGGCGACGGGTAACGGCGAACGGGTGACGGCGAAGGCGAATGGGTGACTGCGACGGGTGACGGCACGGAGAATGGCGACGGCGACGGCGAACAAGTGACGGAGACGGCGAACAGGTGACAGAGACGACAAATGGGTGACGGCGACGGTCTTGCGACGACGGTGATGGCGAAATCGGTGATGGTTCACCGGAATATTAGCATGAGAGTCACGAGAGAGAATACCTCATCTGAGGGATTTCAAAATAGCTGGGGGGTGGAAGAATTTTGAAATCCCTCATCTGTGGGATTTTATAAAATCCTAGGATTTGAAATCCCATCTCATTTTGCCAAACCAAACACCACATTTGGAGGGATTTGAAATCCCAATCCCGTGAAATGCCCCCAAATGACACCAACCAAACACCCCCTCAACATAAAAGTCCCTTTGGGAGGAGCATTTGTGTATTGAGAACAATGATGTAAAGTATGGCTCGGAGAAAATTGGGTGTCATTTGAAATATATGATGGAGGATAAACCGAATTCAAGATCATTGAAACGAATTAAAGTCCAAAATGCATCAGAAACAAAGGAGTCGTAATGGAATTTAGTACAACCTGCCGAGCTTCAACATGGTAAAATATTACCTTGAGTTATGTATCAATATTACCACCCGCACTTCATGGCGAGCGTGGGGTGGAGTGCCCTAATTCCTAGTAAATAAGGGCAGAGTCAAGCTAGATACTCGGACAAAAACAAGCGCTTCTCGGGAGGCAACCCGTGGTTAGTTTAGGTTTTTTTGTTTTAATTTCTTTTCTGTTTAAAACTTTGTGGGTGTGTTTACTAGAAACCCTCACGAGACTATAACTCGTCCACTCGGGCTAACGAGAGGTTTAAAGGCTTGTTGCATACGCTAAATGCAACCGTGATTCCTATGAAAGTGAGTTTAGTTTTTTTTTCCTTTTTTTTGTGTTTCCATTATAGACTAATGTTTTGCTTGAGTTTGTTTTTGTGGTTGCATGATGGAGTATTTTCCAACATGCAACGCGCATGGAGATGGCCTTTTTCAAAGCTACTAATATTCGGAGATCTAACTGAAAAGTTTAAACCAGGGAGTATTTCTTTTCAATTTTACTCTTTTTACTTTTCCACTTGGTGTCTATTTGTTTTTGTACATTGGGGACAATATAAAGTTTTAAGTGTGGGGTGGGAGAGTAAAATATGTGAGCCTTAGTCCTTGTTTGCTGATAGCAACTGTTATGCTAGAATTTCCAAATTCTATACCATTGGTCCCAAAGAGGGTGAACAAGCAACCGATACAGTGTAGAAGGGGGGGGGGGGGGTTGAATACACTTTAAACAATCAAACAAATTAATCAAATGTATATTCAATTATCAACCGGTACAATAACTATTATCATTCTCTAATCAAATCAACAGGATGATTTGATATTACAATGATTATAACCTCAACTCTCTCTAAACACTCTTGAATCACAAACTAATTGATGATCGAATTTCTTGTTAAAACTAATTAACAAGAACTATTGAAAACTCTCTCTAACTTTGAACTTACAAAGTTATTGCAACACACGCGTATCAAGTATCACGAACACATGTACGTTTTGCAACTTATGCAGTCTTGCAACTTATGCAGTCGTCGTTGTGTATCGCATATCTCTTCTCGTACACACGTAAGAACATTTATGTAAAACCCATGAGAAGGTTTATACTTATACTTGATATATCTACGAACAAATCGCAACTTAAAGATAGAACTTATCTTTTCTTTAAAACCGTAACAAACTCCTTAATTAGAACATATCTAATTAATTTCGTTTGAGATTTCTATCCAACTAATAGATAGTTGAAATTAGGTTTTGTAACACCGTATTTTTAACCCAAAAATTTTCATTTTCATAATCATAGCGGAAGCGAATAATTATCCAGAATGTTTACAACTGTACAAACACTACTAGTTTAAATATCAGTATTACAAAACACGGCTCGCCACAAAATAAAATATCAGAGTCCTAGGTGATTACTCCCCAAGCTAACCACTCTCAGCCGAGCCGCTGACTTACCAAAACCTGTAAAAAGAGTGAAAGGTGGGGGATTAGCACAAAGCTAAGTGAATGGAGTCAAACCGCAACAGATATTTCAGCAAATAACCGCATCAATATCAAAATCACATAACAGATAATCGTGCCCCGGGAAGACCGGCGGTTTTGCAGGAACCTACAACCAATGTTGGCCAAAGCAAAGGTTTACCGATAGTTCATTTACTATTCTCACACAGTATCACCTTAAGTTGCAACAAATGCATCAAAAGATCCCGATACTGATTAGCCGATAGCAAACAAACCCAGCCCATATGCCCAACCGAAGCTGACTTCCCAACCTCATGTATACATATCAATGACGCACAATTAATTAACGATCAACAGTTAATCAATTATCAGACAAACAGTCTATCCCAACGTCAAACCAATAACAGTTGCAACCCAATCCAGTTACAACTAATAACATCTGTGAGCAAACGTCCACTCACCTCAAGCTTTCAGTTTCTCGACTCAGTGATCTTATATTACTGAGCCTTGCTTGTTTCTGAGAACACAACAAACTGAAATCAGTAACGATTCATAAATAAATGTCAAGCACATAAATTTATATCCTTTTTAATCAAACATAGTCATGTATGATTCCCATATGTATAAACATATAACCCATAATTAATATGTTAACTTAAACCCAAGAACAACATATTAAAAACAAGTCAAATTCTGAAATAGAGCCCGTTGCGCCGCGACACAATACCCGTCGCGCCGCGACCCATGTCGGATTTCAAAATCAGGATCCTACAATCGGATTCTCGAGTCGGATTTTCAAAATTCCGAATCCTTGTGTCGGATTCTGCCAACCATCGGATTTCCAAGGGTTATCTTGAAACTTCAATCGGATTTTAACAATCCGAATCAAACTCTCGGATTTTAACCTTGTCGCGCCACGACCTTCAGCGTAGCTCCGCGATGACTCGAATTTTAGATTATCTTCTCCATTAAGTGTCGGATTTCTAGCAAAACATATGTTTTCAAATCCGGTTATAACCCTCATAAAACATTATGAACACTTCTAAAACATGTATAAACACCTTATAACATGTATAGAACATCAAGAACACATCAAATCCCTTTTATCATGGCATTTCATACAAAACCCATCAAGCAAGTTTACTTCAAAACTTCAACCATGGTGTATTCATGTTCTTAGCATATTTCTAGAAACAAAACATATTAAGATAATCAGAATCATGCCATGATCATAGCTATACCTTTTGTTTGAATTAACACACTACAAATCAAAACCTTCACTTTTCAAGTTGATAGCTTTCTTTGCTTATTCTCTCAAGAACACATACACACACACACACAAGGAATTGGTTTTCAAATGACAAGGATTTCAGATGTTAACCAATGTATACCCATGTATGCTTTTTCTCAATATATGTAGCATGAGGTGTCCTTAGTTGATAATTAATATCAAATATCCTAACATGCATACAAACCCACATCCATATATATTTATATACATAGTTGCTCATGAATACAAACATATATAGAATTAAACATATAATTCATATAATTAATTAATCAACAATTAATTAAAATTTTGTAAATTTGTAACAACAAGTAATTAATCACAAATCAACATACCAAATCCACCTAAACTACTAGGCCCGGTCTGAGGATGTTACAAATCCTACCCCCTTAACAGGATTCCGTCCTCGGAATCTATTCACTAACAAACAACTGAGGGTAACGAGTTCTCATATTAGCCTCCGTTTCCCACGTCAAATCTGAACCCAAACTGTGCTTCCATTGCACTAGTACCATCAGAATCTGTTTCTTACGCAGTTTTGTCACCTTACGATCTAGTAATTCAATGGGTTCCTCCACTAGTTTCTTGCTAGAATACACTTTAAGATCATGTAGAGGTAGAATCTGACTCTCATCCTCAACTCCACATTTCCGCAAGTAACAAACGTTGAAGGTATTGTGAATACCTGATAATTCCGCTGGAAGATCAAGAGTAACCGTCTGATCATTAACAACCCGTTGGACACGAAACGGTGCAATATACCGCGGATCTAGCTTTCCCCACTTCCCAAAATGGATAACCCCCTTCCACGGAGAAACCTTCAGATAAACCAATTCCCCCTCAACAAAGGTAACAGACCTACGATGTAGATCAACATACATCTTTTGTCGATCCCTCACAGCTTTTAACTTTTCTCGCGCAATAGCAACTTTATCTGCGGTGATCTGCACAATATCAGGACTTGCATACTGTTTCTCACCTGCCTCTAACCAAAAAGTAGGAGTTCGGCAGCGACGACCATATAACATCTCATAAGGTGGCATACCGATACTTGAATGGTAAGAATTATTGTACGCAAATTCAACCAACGGTAGATGGGAATCCCAAGAACCTCCATATTCTAACACACATGCTCGCAGCATATCCTCGAGTGTCTGAATAGTTCTCTCAGATTGCCCGTCTGTCTGTGGGTGGTAAGCTGTACTCAGATTAACACGTGTACCTAACTCCCGCTATAAACTGCTCCAGAAGTTCGACACAAACCTGGAATCTCTATCTAACACAATCGAAAGTGGTATACCATGTTGGGAAACAACTTCATCTATATACAACTAAGCCAACTTACTGAGTGATGCCGTCTCACTGGTAGCCAAGAAGTGAGCACTCTTGGTCAATCTGTCAACGATCACCAAAATCATATCATGATTCCTCTGCGTACGCGGAAGTTTCGTTACGAAATCCATCGTTATATGCTCCCACTTCCATTCTAGAATCTGCAATTGTTTCAATGATCCATAGGGTTTCTGGTGCTCTGCCTTGACCTGTGCACAAATATGGCAAGCCTCCACAAACTGTGCAACATCTGTCTTCATTGTAGGCCACCAATATAGCACCTTTAGATCGTTATACATTTTTGTGCTACCTGGATGAACAGATAGTCTCGATTTATGAGCTTCAGTCATAATCAAACTCTGGAGACCTCCAAGCAAAGGTACCCAAACACGGGATTGATAAACCTTCAATCCTCTAGAATCGTCAGTCAGATCATTCTCTTTCTTCAACATAATTTCAGACTTTAGATTTTCATCCATCAAGGCTTCCAACTGAGCTTCCTTCAATCTATCGATCAAGTCAGAAATTATTTCCATTCGCATGAATTTGACATGTTCACTTACTCCCTTGCAACTCAAAGCATCGGCTACTATGTTGGCTTTCCCGGGATGATAGCGAATCTCGCAATCATAATCTTTAACAAGTTCCCGCCATCGTCTCTGTCGCATATTGAGTTCCTTCTGCGATAAACACATACTGTAGGTTTTTGTGATCTGTACAAATAACGCACTTTGTACCATAAAGATAATGTCGCCATAACTTTAACGCAAAAACCACAGCTGCCAGTTCTAACTCATGGGTTGGATAGTTCTTCTCATTAGCTTTTAACTGACGAGAAGCATAAGCGGTAACTCTATCCCGCTGCATCAATACGCAACCCAACCCTGCAAGAGAAGCATCACAATACACAATGAAGTCATCTGACCCATCCGGTAACGCAAGAATAGGAGCCTGACATAAAAGTCATTTCAATGTCTGAAAAGCCCTTCTGTTCATCATTCCACTTAAATGGAACCTCCTTGCGAGTTAACATAGTCATGGGATTCGCAATTTTAGAAAAATCTCGGATAAACCGTCTGTAATATCCTGCCAATCCCAAGAAGCTTTTAATTTTAGAAAGAAACTTCAGAGCCTCTCAATTCATCACAACTTCCATCTTTGCCGGATCAACCTTGACTCCATCAATGCAAATAACATGCCCCAATAAGTGAACTTCTCGCATCCAGAATTCACACTTTGAGTACTTGGCATATAATTGCTCCCGCTTCAAGGTTTCAAGAACTTGTCTCAAATGAATCTCGTGATCAGCTTCGGATTTAGAATAAACCAAAATGTCGTCGATAAATACTATCACAGATTTATCCAGAAACGGTCGATAAACTCGGTTCATTAAATCCATAAACACTGCAGGTGCATTAGTGAAACCGAACGGCATGACTAAAAATTCATAATGACCATACCTAGTACGGAACGCAGTCTTGGCAATATCTTTGTCAGAAACTCGTACCTGGTGATAACCCGATCTTAAATCAATCTTCGAGAAATAAGAAGCACCCTGCAACTGATCAAATAAATCGTCAATCCAGGGCAGAGGGTATTTATTCTTTACCGTCCTCTTATTCAGTTCCCTGTAATCAATACACATCCGTAGCATGCCATCTTTCTTTTTCACAAATAGAACCGGCGCACCCCACGGTGAAGAACTCGGACGAATAAAACCCCGATCTAATAGATCTTGAATCTGTGTCACCATCTCCCTTATCTCAGAAGGAGCCAACCTATAAGGAGATCTAGCCACTGGATTCGAACCTGGTATTAAATCAATCTTGTACTCTACCTCTCGAACGGGAGGTAGTCCAGGTAACTCATCCGGAAACACTTCAGGAAAATCTGATATGACTCGCACATCAGTAACTGCCCGCTTTTCCTTCCTAGCATCAATAGCATATGCTAGAAAACACTCGCATCCCTTACTCAAGGATTTCTTAGCCTTCAACATAGAAATGATAGGAAACGTAGACCTGTTCCTTTCCCCTCGAGCCACTATGTGCGACCCATCAGACAACGGAAAAGAAATCAATTTCCTATGACATTTAATGCTCGCCTTGTGCTTACTCAGCCAATCCATGCCCAAAACCACATCAAATCCTGCTATTGGCATCAATAGGAACGATACTGGAAAGCACTTACCATCGATATCTATCTCAGCTCTAGTCACAGAACTTGTAACAGGAACTATCTTACCATCTGCTACTTCTATCTCATTCGGAACAGAAATAACAGTAACAGGTAATTTCAACTTTTCACAAAAAGTCACAGAAATAAATGAGCGATTTACTCCAGAATCAAATAACACACGCGCAGGTAGGGAGTTTATAAGAAACGTACCGGTGATAACATCATCAGTAGCAGTAGCATCATCTACTGTCATCCGGAACGCCCTACCCTCCGGTGTCGGAGGATTCTTCCTTTTCTGTACCCCTGACGATGACCCCCCCAACATCCCTTGCCCCCGTCCCTGTCCCGGATCCTCTTCCCGTAGGGCAATCACCGACCCTATGCCCTTCCTTCAAACAGTTCCAACAGACATTGCGGGGAAACCTGCAATCCTTTGTTTCATGCCTATGCACCCCACAACGCAAACAACGCATGGTATGGGCAGTACACTGCCTAGTGTGACTGGATTTGCATCGGGTACACCATTGTGACTTCGTGTTCGTACCCCCCCGTAGTCGGCTTCCGACTCTGGTTACCCTGAGAAGAACTGCCCTGCCATTTCTTCTTCTGTTGACCACTTGCCTGGTCATACTTCTGCTTCTGCACAGCTGCTTCATCTTTATTCTGTTTATCCCTAGCTTGAATGTCTCCCTCAGTAGACTTTGCCAAGGTGAAGGCCTGAGACAATGTTCCAGCCAGTCGAGCTGTACTCCTGTACTCCGGTAACAAAGCTCCGATAAAATGTTGAACCTGCATAGATTCATCCGGTACCCACTGAGTCACAAGCCTCATCTTCGAGTTAAACTGTTCAATTTATTCATCAACTGTCATCCTCCTAGTCATCTTAAATTCTATAAACTCCTGCCTTATCTTATTCAGTTCAAAGGCATTGCAATACTGTTCGCATAGTTTATCCCGGAATTGGTTCCATGTTATCGAATCCATTTGAGCTCTCGTTAAATGGGTGGTAATGGAATCCCACCAAACCATAGCCTTGCCTTTGAGCATCCGGGTGGCAAAGCAAACTCGCATCTCCTCTTCACAATTACACGCATCTGAAATCCTCCCTGTATCTCTCAACCAGTTCAAAGTTACATTAGGATCCGTGCTGCCATGGTATTCGTCGGGTTTACAATCTAAAAACTGCTTGTAGGTGCATGGCTGTCTGAATCCCATAGATTGTGGATATCCCATAAACGGATAAGAATAAGATCCTGGAGGCATCGATCCATGCGGATAAGACCCCTGTAGAACAAATCCTTGCGGATAGGGCCCCTGAGGAAATAACGGATAGTAGAAAGGTTGAGTCATCGGTTGAGTAAATGGTGGTATCGGCATTGACATCGGAGGAACCTCTGCCAATGTTGTAATTGCTAGAAAGATAGGAGGTATTGCAACCGTAGTTGATGACACTGTAGCAATCGGGGGTTGAACTATAGGAACTTGTCTTTGTTGCTCCATTTCCTTTCGCAAGTCTTGTAGTTGGCCCTCCAACTGAAATATATATTCATCTCTTTCATCCCCAGCGGTACCAGATGTACCGGCATTTAGCAATGTTTCCACTGTAGTAGGGACTTAAGCAGAAGACGGGACAATAGGGGCAGCAGTCGAGTGATCACGATCAGCCATTGTTATCTGTAACAATCTTATCACCTCACGATTTATTAGATAAATCCGTTAGTACACAACATACTAACTACACGCTCTCCAATTCACCCCAATCCCACACCCAAGGAGTAATCGACCTACCACGAGCCAAGATTCGGGAATGTAACACTTCCACTGTACCTACACTTCCAAATCAAAGCTCTGATACCAAACTTGTAACACCGTATTTTTAACCCAAAAATTTTCATTTTCATAATCATAGCGGAAGCGAATAATTATCCAGAATGTTTACAACTGTACAAACACTACTAGTTTAAATATCAGTATTACAAAACACGACTCGCCACAAAATAAAATATCAGAGTCCTAGGTGATTACTCCCTAAGCTAACCACTCTCAGCCGAGCCGTTGACTTACCAAAACCTGTAAAAAGAGTGAGAGGTGGGGGATTAGCACAAAGCTAAGTGAATGGAGTCAAACCGCAACAGATATTTCAGCAAATAACCGCATCAATATCAAAAGCACATAATAGATAATCATGCCCCGGAAAGACCGGCGGTTCTGCAGGAACCTACAACCAATGCCGGCCAAAGCAAAGGTTTACCGATAGTTCATTTGCTATTCTCACACAGTATCACCATAAGTTGCAACAAATGCATCAAAAGATCCCGATACTGATTAGCCGATAGCAAACAAACCCAACCCATATGCCAAGCCGAAGTTGACTTCCCAACCTCATGTATACATATCAATGACGCACAATTAATTAACGATCAACAGTTAATCAATTATCAGACAAACAGTCTATCCCAGCGTCAAACCAATAACAGTTGCAACCCAATCCAGTTACAACTAATAACATCTGTGAGCAAACGTCCACTCACCACAAGCTTTCAGTTTCTCCACTCAGTGATCTTATATTACTGAGCCTTGTTTGTTTCTGAGAACACAACAAACTGAAATCAGTAATGATTCATAAATAAATGTCGAGCACATAAATTTATATCCTTTTTAATCAAACATAGTCATGTATGATTCCCATATGTATAAGCATATAACCCACAATTATTTTGTTAACTTAAACCCAAGAACAACATATTAAAAACAAGTCAAATTCTGAAATAGAGCCCGTCGCGCCGCGACACAATACCCGTCGCGCCACGACCCATGTCGGATTTCAAAATCCGGATCCTACAATCGGATTCTTGAGTCGGATTTTCAAAATTCCGAATCCTTGTGTCGGATTCTGCCATCCATCGGATTTCCAAGGGTTATCTTGAAACTTCAATCGGGTTTTAACAATCCGAATCAAACTCTCGGATTTTAACCTTGTCGCGCCACGACCTTCAGCGTAGTGCCGCAACGACTCGAATTTTAGATTATCTTCTCCATTAAGTGTCGGATTTCCAGCAAAACATATGTTTTCAAATCCGATTATAACCCTCATAAAACATTATGAACACTTCTAAAACATGTATAAACAACTTATAACATGTATAGAACATCAAGAACACATCAAATCCCTTTTATCATGGCATTTCATACAAAACCCATCAAGCAAGTTTACTTCAAAACTTCAACCATGGTGTATTCATGTTCTTAGCATATTTCTAGAAACAAAACATATTAAGATAATCAGAATCATGCCATGATCATAGCTATACCTTTGGTTTGAATTAATACACTACAAATCAAAAACTTCACTTTTCAAGTTGATAGCTTTCTTTGCTTATTCTCTCAAGAACACATACACACACAAGGAATCGGTTTTCAAATGACAAGGATTTCAGATGTTAACCAATGTATACCCACATATGCTTTTTCTCAATATATGTAGCATGAGGTGTCCTTAGTTGATAATTAATATCAAATATCCTAACATGCATACAAACCCACATCCATATATATTTATATACATAGCTACTCATGAATACAAACATATATAGAATTAAACATATAATTCATATAATTAATTAATCAACAATTAATTAAAACCATATAGATTAGTAACAACAAGTAATTAATCACAATTAATCACAAATCAACATACCAAATCCACGTAACCTACTAGTCAGTCTATAACAGACTTATATAATTCCTAACTCTTAACCTATCATCTATACATATCGATAGTTTGTCTCATCAAATCTAACTATTCTAAACATGGGACTAACAATCTCCCCCTATTTGATGATGACAAAACATTGAATCAAATAAGTTATAAGTTAATAGAATTATGTTGAACCATTCTGTAACTGACCAAAGTTAGTTCTTGAAATAAGTATTGAACTGATCCATACTTATTCACGTATCTTGAACTTACAAGATGTTTATGTTACAAATCTATTATAAGACTTGTATTCTAAGTATTTGAATATACAACTACTTAGATTCTGAACTTATCAAAGTTAATTTAAGTTCTGAACTTACAAAACTTATATTACTGAACTTATCAGTTTACAATTGAACATATCAATCATCAGCTTAAACTTACAAAGCTATCTGTTTGAACATATCAAACATAATTTTTGAACATGTCAAATAATAAAACAGTTGAACATATCAAACTTGAGTTTGTATTAATGAACATATCATTTAAATTTTAGCTTAATCATTTTGATTAGCTTCTACACTTAGTAAAAACATAGAACTAATCTATTTACTCAACGGAATCTCCAACTTCTAACCACATATCAGAACATTTAAGTTCCCAAATTGCAGCTTTCTTGATAGCATCAACCATAATCTCTTCACCTTCTGGCATCTCTTTCATCTCAGCTTTTCTTGATCTGATTTCTTTGTTGAGATGATATCTGAATACTGAGTTCTGAATTGAGTCATCACATAGAATTCTCAAGTACAGAATTAATTCCAGATTTGCCAAATGAAGATCTGTTACTTTCAAGAAACATTGATTACCTTCCACATCAAGATACAAGAATCCTTCCAAAGGTTGAGTGATATAAGTATTCTCTCTGAATTCAACTTCCTCTGGAACTTGTAAAATGATGTCTCTTTTAGCTCGCTGGCTTGCTGCTCTAACTCTTGCAGCTTTGCCTCGATTAAGAAAGGTATCAATTTCATCTGCAAGAATCTCACCTAGCTGATCGATTCTTATGAAGATTGTCTTAAGCACATCAACTATCTCTTGTCTGATTTGACTCTTTTTCATCTGCTTGATAGTTGTGGCTACTGTCTTCAACTCTAAGAATCCCAACTTGTACAGACATCTCATATCTAGACCAATTTCTTGTTTGTTGTCTAGTACAAAGTTGATGATTACCAATTCTCCTTTTCTACTCAGTGTAATTGATTCAATCTTGTTATTAAAATGTTTTCTTTTATAACAATGCCTTAGATCCACATCTGAGTAGGGAATTGGGGCAGCTCTTGGACCAGAATAATCAGCTTCAGCTTCAGCTCTGGCAGCCTCAGCTTTAGCCTTTTCCCGTTGAACTTCAGCTTTTCGTTGATGCTCTTTTATTTCCTCCACTGTTACACCTAGTTCTTTAGCCATCTCTTGTAACATTTGCTCAGCAAGTATGTCACTGGCTTTTTGTGCTGCATCAGCTTCATCACTCGAGTCAGATTCATGTGCAACTAATTGAGACTTACCCTGTTGCTCTGGCTCAGGCTCAGCAATGATGACCTTTCTTTTCTTCGCTAGAGGAATAACACTTCTTTTCTTTCTTTTTACCATCTCAAACACCTTACTCTTCCCTTTATCCATTTGTGAGACTGGAACGGACTCACCTTCAACAAATTTTGGCAAATTAGCTTGAGGAAGGTTGGTGTGAATAGCACGAGATGTTTTTTCAAGTGGAGTTTCCGGTTGAGCTTGTGAAGTTGTGGTTATTTGGACTGTTGGAGCCTGTTGTTGTTGAGAAGGCTGATCTACAGTACTCATGAACTGATCATGAGCTTGTTCAAATTGTACATCCTCTGTATGCTCCCCCTCAACCTTATCATTATACTTCTTGATTCTTCCTCCCCCTTTTTGGCGTCATCAATAGGGGAGGGTCTGAGTTTGAACATGAAACTTTCCAAGTTGGCAACTGAAGTTGACAAATCATTAAGCTTGCGCATCAACTTGGCTTTGTCAGCTTTCCGCTTTTTATGCAGGAGCTCAAACTGGGATTGTAGATAGTCCATAATGACTTTAACATCAGAAGTTATCAGTGTGGGCTCCGCAGGTCTTCTTCTTACTCCAACGTCCTCCTGTCCAGTGGAAGAGTGTATTTCCAGCGTAGGAGTGGCTGTTGAGTGTTCCTCAATCGGTAAGGATGTGGGTCCCATATCCAAAGGTTGGTGAAGACCTATGGAATCAAGGGGGCCAGAATGGAGACCATGTAAACCTTCCTGGTGTATGAAAGGTTCATTGACAGGTCATGCGAGAGTGTGTGAGAATAGAAGAGAAGAATGACCAAGTTCGTGAGGTATGATGGTGGGGTGAGCTAGGCTTATTGGTGAGGAGGGAGGTAATTGACCCTGGGGATTGGTTAGTATTTCAATGTCAACTTCATGGGGCTGTGAAGGCACAGAAGTAAGCTCTCCCATGACACTAGTAAGTATGGGCTGAGTAGACACCATACCTGGTATAGGCTTAAGGGTCATCCTCAAGTTATATCAAGAAAGATACGCGTGTGTTGCGATAACTTTGTAAGTTCAAAGTTAGATAGAGAGTTTTAAAGAGTTCTTGTTAATTAGTATATCAGTACAGGCGATGATGTTGTTTTGTTTATAGGTGGGGAGTGCATTGTTCTTGAAATTTCCACCACGAATCATTTGTTCAATTAGATTTAGAGTATACCCCTCCATTGAAATCAAACTTATCGTATTGGATTGCACTTAGCAGTAATAAGCACTTAGCAATGAACTCTTCACACAACAACGTTAGGGTTTAAGAGAGAATAATCTTTTGGAAGTTTAAACGAAATATGATGAACAATCTCTCTTATTTATACCTTTTCAATGTGAGAGAAAAGTGACCGTTATCTGAGGGAAATAAATATGACCGTTACCGTAAAAACTTCTACGCAGTTTGTTACAACGGCTAAATTTATTGTTAGATACCCAAACGCACACTGTTATATTGAAAAGATATTTTATAAAAATATATCA
Source organism: Dittrichia graveolens (assembly GCA_038502395.1). NCBI lineage: Eukaryota > Viridiplantae > Streptophyta > Magnoliopsida > Asterales > Asteraceae > Dittrichia > Dittrichia graveolens. The sequence goes on from JARJIL010000003.1 coordinate 61,560,957, forward strand.
CAAAAAAATTTCTGAACTACTGACGTTTATTTACCGGACACAACGTAAATATGTTGGACTTACCATATTATTGGACTTACCATATTGATAGAACTAACCTAGACTAGTGGAACTGACCACACTTTGGAACTGATTACTCAGCTGATCCTGAATGGTCAGCTTATATGGAGTATGCAGCTGATCCTGAACGTTCAGGTTATATGAAGCACTCAGCTGATCCTGAACGTTCAGCTTATGTGAAGAACTCAGCTTCAGCTTGAGCACTTAGCTCAGATTTGGACACTTAGTCAACTATAGCACTTAGCAAATATTAAATAGAGATAAAGAATGGAACATACCAATTAAGGGTTGAGCATTCCAAGCTTGCTGAGTAGAGTTGTGAATCTTGTGCCTTCTATTGGTTTTGTGATGATATCCGCAAGCTGATCTTCAGTCTCAATGAAGACTAACTCTATCTTTCCCTTTTCTGCAATATCTCTGATGAAGAGATGTCTTATCTCAATGTGCTTGGTTCTTGAGTGAAATACTGGGTTGTGTGTAATGGCAATAGCACTTTGATTGTCACAAAATATGGTAGTCTTTGAATAATGCAGATCAAAGTCCTTCAGCTGATGTTGCATCCACAATATTTGAGCACAACAGATCCCTGCAGCTACATATTCAGCTTCAGCTATTGAAATTGCCACTGAGTTTTGTTTCTTGCTCGTCCAGCTGACTAATCCATATTTCTTAATTAGATCAAAGACATACTTTCTCTGATTAAAGAATATACCATCTTCTTTCTGATAGACTTGAAGTCCCAAAAAGTATGTCATCTCACCCATCATGCTCATTCTGTATTGATTAGACATTATCTTGGAGAACCAATCACACAGATCTTGGTTTGTTGATCCAAAGATAATGTCATCCACATAAATTTGAACTAGAATGACATGTCCTCTGCTTTTTCTTATAAAAAGAGTTTTGTCAATACTTCCTCTGACAAAATCATTTGAGAGCAAATAGGTGGATATTGTATCATACCAGGCTCTTGGAGCTTGCTTGAGTCCATACAAAGCCTTGTCTAACTTATAGACATAATCTGGATGTTTAGCATCAACAAAACCAGGGGGTTGTTTCACATAGACCTCCTCCTGTAGTGCTCCATTTAAAAATGCACTTTTAACATCCATTTGATACACTTTAAAGTTTTTGAAAGCAGCATAGGCTAGAAACAACCTTATAGCTTCGATCCTCGCAACAGGGGCAAAGGTTTTATCATAATCAATACCTTCTTCTTGTCGATACCCCTGAGCGACTAGCCTTGCCTTGTTTTTGATCACTACTCCATCCTTGTCCATTTTATTTCTATAGACCCACTTAGTGCCTATAATTGTTTTTCCTTTGGGAGCAGGGACAAGGGTCCAGACCTTATTTCTTTGAAATTCTGTCAGCTCCTCTTGCATAGCTTCAATCCAATCTTCATCTTTTAGAGCCTCTTCAGTCTTCTTTGGTTCCATTTGAGATAGAAAACTAGAGTAGGCAACAGAGTTTGCATTTGCCTTAGATCTAGTTAACACACCATCTTCAACTTTCCCAATGACATCATGAAGAGGATGATCTTTTAATACTTTGAAAGTTGTTGTGGGAGACTGAGGTTCTGGGTATGATTCAGAGCAGTGTCTCTCAGGCTGAATAGGACTTACTTCTTCAGCCTGAGTAGGAATTTGATGATCACTTAGATCCTCAATCTGACATGTACCTGATGGTTCCCCGAGATTCTCAGGCTGATTATCTTCAATATTAATTATTTCTTTCAGTGATGCACGTTTGTCAGATTTACTATCATCATCATCAGAATCATCCATAACATACATGGGATTTGATGTGAGATCTTCTTTACTCCTTTCAAGCTCACTCAGACTAACCGAGTCAGCTTGAGCTCTGTTGGATTCATCAATACTTGTCTCATCAAACGTAACATGTACTTACTCTTCAATTACCTTTCTTTTAAGATTAAAGACTCTGTAAGCTTTGGAGATTGAAGAATATCCAACAAATATCCCTTGATCAGCTTTGCGTTCCAACTTATGGAGCTGATCTTTTTGGTTTAGCACATAGCATGTTGAACCAAAAATATGGAAATATCCAATGTTGGGTTTTATGCCATGATACATCTCGTAAGATGTTTTACCATGTCTTTTCACTATGATTGATCTATTCTGAGTATAGCAGGCTGTACTTACAGCTTCTGCCCAAAAGCTCAGCTTGAGCTTTGCCTCACATAGCATGGTTCTGGCAGCTTCAATTAAGGTTCTATTTCTCCTTTCAGCAACTCCATTTTGTTGTGGAGTTCTTACAGATGAGAAATTCTGGATAATTTCTTTCTCTTCACAAAAGCCTTCAAGGGTTGAGTTTCTGAACTCAGTCTCATGATCACTTCTGAGTTGTTTAAGAGACTTACCCTTTTGCAACTCTTCTTGTCTTATGAAGCTGATTAACTCATATGCAGCTTCACTTTTGGCTTTTAAGAAGATTACCCAAGTGAATCTTGTGAACTCATCAACAATCACTAGAGTATACTTTTTGCCACTTAGGCTTGGGGTGATGATAGGTCCAAATGCAACATATGTAATGGTTCTGTGATTGAGAAATTCTGTTTGGACTTGAAGGATCCCTTATGATGTTTTCCCATTTCACAGGCTGAGCAGAGTTTGTCTTTAGCAAATGTGATATTAGGCAGACTAGAGACTAACTCTTTGCTAGACAACTTGTTAACATATTTGAAGTTTAAATGAGACAGTCTTTTGTGCCATAACCAGCTCAGCTTGGGAGTTAAGTCAGAGTACAAGCAGGTTTCTGTTGAAGGATCTGCGGAGCTGAGATCTAACAAATAGATATCTCTCTTTCTTTTTGCCATTAATATTGGTTTTCCCTTCTTATCATAAATTGTTCCTGCATGCTTTCTGAAGGTGACTTCATAATCCTCATCACACAGTTGATTGATACTTATCAGATTGTGTTTAAGGCCTTCAACATATGCTACCTTTTTGAAAGTGACTTTTCCAGCTGTTATCTTTCCATAACCTTTAGTCCTTCCTTGAGAATTATCCCCAAATGTCACCTTAGGTCCTTCATTGTTTTGGAATTAACTTAGAATCCCCTTGCTTCCTGTTATGTGCCTTGAGCATCCACTATCGAGATACCACTTGTAGGAGCCCTGCACATGATTAACTAAACTTATTAGTTTCTTTTTGGAACCCACTGTTTGGTGGGTCCTGAGGATGAGCACTTAGCTGATCCTTTGGAGTTCGATTGATCAGTTCGAACAGATTTTGGTTCTGTTTTGGACTGATCATCCTTTTCGTTTTCAGGTCTAAGATTGGTACTTACACAATATTTGGCCTCATGACCTCTATCACCACACTTATAACATTTTCTTCTAAAGATGGGTGTTTGGGTGATTTTTTTCAGTTTTCCAACATTAAATTTGGATTCAGATTTAGGGTCATATGATGTGGATAACCTTTTAATCCTCTTCGACAGTTTGTCTACTTGATTTTCACTGACTTTGGACTTACCTTTGTCAGCTTTATGGTTACCTCTATTTGGTAAGGTCTGACTTACAGACAACTTCCTGTTTTTAGACATTCTTTCATGCATGACTTGAGAATTATTTCTTTTTGAGTTAACATGAGATATTCTATCAAAAACAGTTGTTCTCACCGGATTGTAATCCAATCTTTTGAAAACTGACTTACAGTTTCGGTTGGATCTGGAACATTCAGCTTGATGGTTTGAGTGAATAACCTGAGGACTTTGGGTTGGTCTCACAAACTTATTGGTTTTGACCTATTTCCCTTACTTGTTCCTTAAGAATGTTTTTGGAAGTATGTCATCTGATTTCATCGTTTTGTCTTCAAGACTGACTTGATCTTCTATGATTTCATCAGCAGCAACACTATAATCTCCCCCTAGTACTGCTTTTACTTGTTTTGGTATCTGCTAGTTAATGCACTTTTCTGCTTCTCTTGATGACTTACACCAAGATTCACAGATTTTTCTTAGATTGTCAGCTTGTTCTTTTGATTCTTGCAGTTCTTCACTTAGAAGTTTGTTTATATGACGCTAACATTCATAATCACTTTGAATCTTTTTACCAGCATTTAAGAGAGTTTCAGAGTGTTTAAGTTCATCTTTTAGTTTTGAAATTTCAGTTTTCAAACTAGATTGAACTATGAGAGAGGTTTTGAAGTCATTCAATAAATAGTTGAACATTAGACATTTTTGTTCATCAGTGTAAGAGCTAAAGTTATTTACCTTATACATTGAGGCAGGATCCCAGTTACTGGTTTGCTTACTCAGCTTAGCCACTTCTGCTAGATCCTCATCAAAGGAACTGTCTTCTAACTCATAGTCAACTTGTTCCTCTTCATCCTCAATGGCCATCAAACACCTATCTGGCTCATCATCATCTGAAGTAGATGATTCAGTATCCCAAGTTTCAACAAGGAGGCCTTGGTGTTTTCATCTGGCTTGCCTTTGAGTCTTTGATATTTCTTTTTATATTTATTAGCTCTGTAGGCATTCTTGTCAGCTATTGAAGCTGATTCTCCCTTCTTTACTCTGCACTCAGCGGCTATGTGTCCCATCCTCTGACAGTTATAGCATTTAGCTTTCTTAGGATCAAAAGTAGACTTACCACTTTTGCTTCTGTCAGATTGACCCCTTCCGCTTCTGAACTTTCTAAAGTTTCTTGCTAACATTGCCATTTGTTCAGTAAGAGCATCCATCTCTTCATTATCTGAACTAGAGTTAAGACTTACTTCCTCAGATTCAGATTCAGAGTCAATCTCAGCTGGAGATTTTTTAGATCCCTTCTTTTTCTTTTCTGCAATTAATGCAGATCTATCATCGTTTATAGATTCTTTTAGTTGTTCTGGGCCACTTTCTTCTGTTCCATGATCTGTTGATGATTTAGAAGGAAACCATAGATAGATCTGAGATCATATTTTCCTAAGGTTCCTCCAGCATGAAGTGCAATGGTGATCTCATTGAATTGTTCTGGTAACACATCCAAGAACTTGAGTACCAACTCATTCTCATCTTTCTTGACACCTACCAAGATCAGATCATCTATCAAGCATTGAAATCAGGTAAACAAATCTGCCAGAGTTTCATTCTTTTTAGCAAAGAAAGTTTCATAAGAACGACTTAGATTTGTCTTCTTATGTTGCTTGACCAGGTCAGTGCCTTCATACGTGACACTGAGAGTATCCCACATCACTTTTGCAGTTTGGCACCCAGCCACAGTATGCAGAAGAGGATTTGTTAAAATATTTGCTATAATGCTTTGTGCCTTGTCATCAAGATTGAACAGTCTGTGATCCACAGACTTTAGATATAGCATGGCTCTAAACTTCCACATAGGATAGTCAGTGCCATCAAAGATAGGACAACCTTTTGCCGCCATTGTTTGTATGTGACTTGATTGCTTGCTAGTAGACATCTTAACCTCTTGATAGCGGATCTTGATCTTCAACTTATGAAGAAACTTGCTCTGATACCAGTTGTTGGTCCTAAAGAGGGTGAACAAGCAACCGATACAGTGTAGAAGAGGGGGTTGAATACACTTTAAACAATCAAACAAATTAATCAAATGTATATTCAATTATCAACCAGTACAATAACTATTATCACTCTCTAATCAAATCAACAGGATGATTTGATATTACAATGATTATAACCTCAACTCTCTCTAAACACTCTTGAATCACAAACTAATTGATGATCGAATTTCTTGTTAAAAGTAATTAACAAGAACTCTTGAAAACTCTCTCTCTAACTTTGAACTTACAAAGTTATCTTAACACACGCGTATTAAGTATCACGAACACATGTACGTTTTGCAACTTATGCAGTCGTCGTTGTGTATCGCGTATCTGTTCTCGTACACACGTAAGAACATCTATGTAAAACCCACGAGAAGGTTTATACTTATACTTGATATATCTACGAACAAATCGCAGTTTAAAGATAGAACTTATCTTTTCTAACCGTAACAAACTCCTTAATTAGAACATATCTAATTAATTTCATTTGAGATTTCTATCCAACTAATAGATAGTTTAAATTAGGTTTAGATATCCTAATTTAAATGTCGTAGATATAGAGAGTTTATAACAGAATTTAGAACTTACTTAAATTCTGAACTGACTTCTGACGCTGAGCTGACATACTCAGTCTTGACCTTGTCGAGCTGACTTCTTGAATCTTGGATTATTGACTCTTCAAGTTCTTCAAATGTTCAAGTCTTCAAGTCTTCATTCTTAAGACCTATCTCAGCTTAGAAGTCACTGAGTTATCTAGTACTTACATAGAAAACTCTATATCTGTTTATACGCTGACTAGTCAGTCTATAACAGACTTACATAATTCCTAACTCTTAACCTATCATCTATACATATCGATAGTTTGTCTCATCAAATCTAACTATTCTAAACATGGGACTAACATATACTAATTTTTTTCTGAAATCTAATTAGTATGCATGAGAGGCTGTTTACCTAGTTAACCCAAATGTTTCTTACATTAGCACTTTAACATTATTAATTTTAAAATCATGCTTGATTGATCAGCACAATTATCCATTATTATAATTGAGAGTTAGAGCCTGTTTATAGCACTCATTTTATGATGCTAGCTTTCTTTTGTGTGAGAATTTCAACATGTAGTTATTGTAGAACTTGTTACTTGTAACATCCTCAATTTGGGCTTAGTTGATAATCATATGTAAATATAACTAAGCTAGTAAATTATTAAATAGATATTTCAAGTTGTATATATGTGTATGTATTAGTTGATTAAATGAAATTATGGTTAAATGAAAATGTATATGTGTATATGTATATATTATTGTGTATTAAGTAAATAAAGTAAATATATATGTGTGTGTATCTATATTAAGAAAAGTAATAAAGAAAGAATGAAAAGAAAAAGGAAAATCCAGAGGCCGTTGCCTCTGGAAAAGAATATATATATATAGATAAGTATGTGTTTAGCTTGACTATATTAGTCAAAGTTGATAAACAATAACACACACAAACACACACTTGCTCTACTCTCTCGTGAGTTTCTGAAAAAGAAAGAATTGAAGTCTTGGTGTTGTAGAGTTAAACAAAGGTTAGTATCATGTTTGTAATGAAGTTTAAACATGATTGGTAATAGATATGAGTTGAGTTATGGCTGGAAGTTCATGTTCATGTAAGAACACCATTGAAGAACATATGAAGCTTACTTCATAAGTGGGTTTTGCATGTTTGGTGTTCTTATTTGGATTTGATGAGTTTATGAAGTTGTATGAATGTTATGTGAAGTTTAAAAGTAAATTTAACAAGTTTGTTCTGAAAATGATCAAGAGTGAAAGTCAGACGAGTCATGCGACTCTGGGTCTGCCTGTTGCATGGGTCATGCGACCTTTCATCCGACTGTCGCATGGGTCATGCGACTTAATGATCAGATAGTCGCATGGGTCATGCGACTCTTGCTGGGCCATGCGACTTTGTGATCTGAAAGAGTCATGCAACTCTTTGGTGTGTTGTTAGGCCATGCGAATTTGTGGTCCGACATACGCATGAATCATCCGACTTTTGCATGTCGCGACGCGACGGGTTAGATGGCGGCGACGCGACTGGGGCTTGTTGAGCAAGAACTTTGTTTTATTACATGTTCATGTTGGATAGGTAATATAATGTTAAAAGTAAGTTTAATAAATGGTCTATGAACATTAGAAGGGTCTTGTAAGGGTTCTAAGTAATAGAATCCCGTATATGTAAACGCTTAACGCAAATAATATCGAATTTAGGTGAACTTGCCGAATTAGCTGAAGCGGAGTTAAAGTAATCCGTAATATAAGCTACTCAGGTGAGTACCGACTTTCATAAGTCTCAGTAGAGGATGACTTGCTTGCTAAATGAATTATATGTGGCATAAGATGTTTTGACTTGCATGTATGCTTAAAAGTAAATACATAAGTATTGTCATGCTACTTTATTGCATTATGCCATGTTAAGTACTTGTTAAATGTATGTTGAGTGCATCCCAGCGGAATCCAGAATTGGAGCCGCCTAGTTAAGTTAAATGATATGTATGATACTGATCCTGAATGGATCAACTATGTTAAAGATGAATGTTATGAATGCTAAGGATCCAAATTGGATCCTCCTTGATGAAATAAATGAATATGCATGTTTAATGAATGATAAGGTCAGCCGGATTGTTGGATCCCAGGGATCCTTGATCAGGTGATTCGGGATTTAACGGTGATTCGAGGTAACATTCCGGATCGTGGGTTCTACAGAACCGCCGTGCCTTATATCATGAGGGGTAATCAGCCGGATGTAGCTGGATTGCTTTATGCTCCCCAACCAGTGCAGATGGTTGTGTTTGATTCCCCGGTTTATTGTCGTTGAGCGGGACTAGCTATCCTGCAAGAAATGACTTATACCGATCTTGTCAGCACACCGCAATGTGATATGATAGCATTGATTGCTTATTCTTGTGATACATGACTTGCTTTATTGATGCTTATGTTAAGTCTGTACTTACTAGCTATGTGTATAGCTAATGGTGCCACGTTGACCCCTTTTGAAGATAAAGATTAGGTGCCCTGGTGAGTGGGGTTGCCTTCTACTAGATATTTGTAACACCGCTTCCGAAAACAGCAACTTTAATGATAATTAGATTTAGCAGCGGAAAATTTTCTTTTAAAAGTAAAAAACTGTTATTCACATCATCATTGTTTCCAAAACATTCATTGGTGTTACCTATCACAGGAACCGACCATAGTATCAATTTACATTACATATCAAAATAAATTGTCCACAGGGATCCATCATCTTACATGCAACATCATATGGTTATTCATTCGTACATATCATCATGTATTAACTAAGCGGTTCCGGTCTGGACCTGCGGACATGCACCTAATATACATCTTAACATTATGTAAGTCATATACTTGCCTCCTTGAGCATACCTGCAAAAACAAGTTAGACATACACAATACAATCATATAGTCATCTAGCATACAAGCCTTACTCTATTGAGTCTTATGAAAGCAGGCACTCACCTGAGTAGTTTACAACATACAGGTATTTGATTTTGACTCCACAAATATAACAAGATCACCTAGAACATTACTTACATTAATCATCTATACATAGAAAATAGAACTCCAAAACAAACATAGAAACTTAACTTTGGACTTGACACAAATCCGCCAAAACTGTCGGATTTGGGGAATCCGATGATTCTTGCGGATTTGAGAAATCCGACATACATACATGAAATACGACACTCACACATCAAGTGGATTTCAACACTTTGAAATCCAACATGCATACGGAATCCGACACTTTCGGATTCCGACACATAGAAAGAAATCCGACACATGAAATCCGATATATACAAAAATCCGAGACATGCAGAAATCCGATACCTCTATCGGATTCTGACACTTGTGTTTTTCATCAATTTAGCGGATTTCACAAAACATGCGGATTTCAACAACAACGGATTCCGACACCTTCATAGGTCTCGGAATCCGACACATTCATAGTCTGAAATTCCGACATCTACTTTGATCCATTCTAACAACTTCATTCTTGTTGGTTTTATGCCAAGAACATCTTAGAACTTCATGTTCTATCCACACAACCTCTTTAAACACACTAAATCCAAACAAGAACACCAACTATGCAAAACCCACTTAGAAGGTATGTTTTTCATGTTCTTCAAGGTGCTCTTGCATGAACTTGTGTTTGTAACAAGAATACAATCTTCAAATACATCTGAATCTATATTACCAACCTTCTGTAATTTGACAACCGCGAGTTCCTCTTCTTTTCCAGAAATCCGAGAGCAGAGAAAAGTGTGTGTGTGTTTATTTGCTATCTTTGACTTTGTAAAGTCAATTAAAGCACATTCATACATATATATTCATCTATCTAGAGGCAACCCCCTCTTGATACCTTCACCAATGGTTTTCCTTTATTTCCTATTTCTTTTGTTTTAATTATACAACTAACACACACATAATACATAATACTTAACACACATACTTAAAACACATAACATATATTCACATAACATACGTACATTCATTTAACTTAACCAGTACATACAACTAAGACATTCTCCTATTACATTAACTACATACGCGTACATATTATTTATAACTAGGCCCAAGTTAAGGATGTTACAAATCTACCCCCTTTAAGAGGATTCCGTCCTCGGAATCCGCTCAGTTTATCACAACAGGTGAGGGTATCTTGTCTTCATCTCGTCCTCGACTTCCCAAATCAGGTTTGGATCTAGGTTGTGCTTCCACTTCACAAGGACTAGCTTGATCATCTTCTTACGTAATTTCTTGACATTCGTATGAAGAATCTCAACAGGTTCTTCAGCTAATCACTTGGAAGAGTCAACCTTCAATTCCTGCAGTGTAATGATCTGCTCCTCTTCAACGTGGCGGCAGCTCTAGAGTTACCGTCTGATCATTCACCTAGTGTACAATTTTGAATGGGCCAATGAAACGTGGACTTAGATTCCCCTTGCGTCCAAAACGAATGACGCCCTTCCAGGGAGAAACTTTTAAGAACACGCGATTACCAACTTCAACTGTAGCGGGACGACGCTTTGGATCCACATACATCTTCTGTCAGTCCCGAGTTGCATTCAGCTTTTCAAGAGCCACATTCACTTTATTAGATGTTATCTTGACAATCTCAGGTCCAGCAAATTGCTTCTCACCTGGTTCCAACCATCAGGTCGGAGTGCGACATCATCTTCCATAGAGCATCTCGTATGGTGGCATACCAATGCTGGAATGATATGAATTATTATAAGAAAATTCAATCAATGGGAGATGAGAATCCAATGATCCACCAAATTCGAGTACACACGCACGAAGCTTATCTTCGAAAGTCTGGATCGTACGTTCAGATTGGCCATCAGTCTGCGGATGATAGGCAGTGTTCAAATGAACACGAGTGCCAAGTTCGCGCTGCAGACTTTGCCACAAAATTCGAGACAAACCTTGAGTCACGATCAGAAACAATTGAACATGGAAGACCGTGACGTGACACGATCTCATCAATATACAACTGAGCTAAATGAGTCAGCAAAGCAGACTCATTTGTTGCTAAGAAATGATCACTTTTCGTCAGTCGATCAACAATAACCCATATCATATTGTGCCCTCTGAATGTCTTTGGTAGCTTCATCACGAAATCCATCGTGATATTATCCCATTTCCACTCCGGAATATCCAGTTGCTGCTGGTTGCCATATGGTCTTTGGTGTTCCGTCTTCGCTTGTGCGCATATCTGACATCTCTCCACAAATGAAGCGATGTCTTTCTTGAGAGTCGGCCACCAGTATAACATCTTCAATTCTTGGTACAACTTTGTAATTCCTGGATGGACGGATAACTTGGACTTATGGGCTTCTTGTAGAATCAGCTCACGGTTACCTCTAGCAGAAGGTACCCACATCCTGGATTGAAAAGTCTTCAATCCACGATTATCTTCATTCAGCTGATCCTTCAATTTCTTCATCGTCTCAGCTTTAAGATTTTCTTCTTGCAATGTTGTGTGCTGAGCTTCTTTCAGCTTAGCAATTAAGTCTGGCACCACTACGATCCTCATAAATTTTACTTCTTTTGTCGGTCCTTTACGGCTTAAAGCGTCTGCTACAACATTGGCTTTACCAGGATGGTAACGGATCTCACAATCGTAGTCCTTTATTAACTCCAACCAACGGCGTTGCCGCATGTTGAGTTCTTTCTGAGAAAAGACATACTGTAGGCTTTTGTGATCAGTGCAAATCACACACTTCGTGCCATAAAGGTAATGCCTCAATAACTTCAATGCAAACACAACAACAACAAGCTCCAGATCATGGGTTGGGTAGTTCTGTTCGTGTGATTTCAACTGCCTAGAAGTGTAGGAAATCACTCTATCACGTTTCATTAGGACGTAACCCAAACCCGTGTACGAGGCATCGCAATAAATTGTAAAGTCCTCCGAACCCTCAGGTAGAGTAAGGACTGGAGCTTCACACAACAATCGTTTCAGGGTCTGATTTTAACTGGTCGTTTCTCCATTGTAGCATCAATAACGTATGCTAAATAAGAGTCACAACCTTTGGAAATAGACTTCTGAGATTTAATCATGGTCATTCTCCACGAACAATAACATAAGATCCATTAGAAAGAGGGATCTTGATCATCTTTTTGGAACAGAGAATCTCAGCATCGCGCTTGCTGAGCCAATCCATCTCAATTACAACATCGAAGCCCGCAATAGGCATAATGAAAAAGGAAATAGGGATACTACTCCCGTCAATATAACTTACAGCTATAGGAACTTTCTCTGTAACAGAGACTACTTTGCCATCAGCGACCTCTACTCTGAGTGGTTCAGTTAACGGAACGACAGGTAATTGTAATCTTCTACGGCACGCCACAGATACAAAGGAGTAGGTAGTTCCAGAATCAAATAATACACAAGCAGGGATATAATTAATAAGGAATGTACCCGTGATGACATCCCCTGCTGCTCTCGCCTCTTCACCTGTCATCTGAAATGCTCTCCCCTTAGTGTGAGGCGCATCATCTCTTTTCTGGCCCCTAGAAGACCCCTTGCTTCCAACACCCTGTCTTTCTGGGCATTCAGTCATCTTGTGCCTAGGCTTGTGGCATCGATAACAAACATCTTCTTTGAAACCACACTAAGTACTAGCGTGGCACTTCTGCCCGCACCTCCAACATCGCCTGGTTATTGGATATATGCCTACTGATACACGTATATTTGGATCACTGCCGATGAGGCACATGCCTATTGGGTCACATGCCAAGCGTTGAATCCGACCGCACAAGTCAAGAGAGTAAATTAGGGTTTCTGTCAACCTTCACGGGCCCTCACGGGTCGTGAAGAGGTCGTGACGTGAAGGTGTTCACGAGGCTTCATGGGCTGGTTGAGGATCGTGGGGGTGATGCCTTCATGACTGCCTCACGGGCCGTGAGAGCCCGTGAAGGCAGAAGTCAAAGTGACACTTTAATCTTATTGGACCTTTTGTTTGGTCCAATGAGAGCAAGCCATTATGGTCGACCCTGGTGCCACCTGAACTTCCCTTCAGCTTATATAAACCCCTCCATTCTTTCTTGAGAGAACCTTTTGCCAAATTTACAAACACACACATTGAAGAGAGCTTTGAAGTGGTCTTTGAAGCTTGGAGTTTGTGTTGGTCATTGCAAGAGTTCTCCTACTGTTCTTGAAGCATTACTCACGTTGGTGCAAGGATTGTGCTTCAAGCTTTAGCAAAGGCGATTCACGAAAGGCTTGGTGTGGATATAAATAGAGGAGCTCGTTTTGGAGTTCAAATATTGCATCTACAACATCACAACCATTAGAGACATCAAGGGTATGGTCTCATTTTCTAGTTTGCTTTGTTCTTCTTGTTTCTATCATCTCTTGTAGCTTGATCTCACTAAGTGTATCACATGCATGTGTTTTGTAAACCTGAAAAACCTTGTTTTTACTTCTTGCTTCCGTTGTGCTTGGGTTTTTGACGTGCATGAGAAACCTTCTGTGGTATCAGAGCCATTGCTACAAGATGATAACACAAAATGGCTTGAAAAAATGATTTTTAGAAGTTTTGGTAAACTGTCTAGTGAGTCTTCACGGGCCGTGGAGGTTCTCTTCACGGGTTGTGAAGGCTACACAACTAGTGAGGTTTGGGGTCTGGTCGTGAAATGGTTTTTGGTGCTTCATGAGTTCTTCCGGGCCGTGAGCGGTTGTGAAGCTCTCGGGGTTCACGAGCCGTGAAGGAGCTCGTGAACAGTGTTTTTGACCTTAAAAGAATTTTTTTGGTTTTTTGAGCCATTGCTGTGTTTCTGGTTTAGTTCAGATGTTTTTGAAAATCCCCAAATAATATTTTGGTATCACTATGGGTATGCATGGTATGATCATGGTATTAGATGCATACATGCATACACATATGTGTGTGTATATATGAATATGGGTTTAAAAATTGGTTTAATGCCCTAATGCATATGTACAAGAATTTCCATTGTGCCTTGAGTGTTTCTTTGGAAATTCTTATCAAAATATTTTCTAGTTGTGGTTTTTGGCACACCGCTTGTTTTGTGGTTGTTTGCCTTGTTCTTTGTTGGTAACCTTGGCCTTAGACCTTGTGGTTGTTTGTGGTTGCTCTTTTATTTGGTGACCTAGTGTCACATGTATGTAATAATTATTTATTTATTGATTAATTGTAATTATTATTGCGGTTTGCATTCCATTTCATTTATCCTTGTACTTGTATTAGATGATAGAATTTTCGTGGCTTGCATGCCATTTCATTTCTATTTCATGTACTTGTATTCGTGGAGCATGGAGACCACAATCAAGAATCAAGATGATGTCTTGAAGATAGAAGATCCGGTGATACCCGTTGGAGGTGGTGGATCTAGTGGGAGCTATGACTTTATTTGTTTTGTGTCCCTAGTTGACCATATTCTTCCTGTTGGCTCACGGGTAGAACACATACGTTTTTGGCTTGGTTACGAACCCCTTGCTATGCGTGTATTGTGATTTCTTTCTTGCATGGTTGTTTAGGTTTTCGCATGCTAGAAAACAATAAAATTGGTTTATATTTCTCTCGCGCACGTACACGATTAACAAACCAACTAAAGTGAAAATCGGATTTTGTCACTTAAAAATGTTAATCAAAATTAATCGGAAACAAAAGCCCGTTTTTCCATAAAACATAAATCACGCACCATCCGTAAGATGATGCCACCCAAATCTAACAACACAATGATTGGTTGTCGAGCTTAGCACGAGCCAATCTTTGTGGAGTTGTGTGGAAGGTGAGCGTGGTAACTCCCAAACTTGGTTGTCGAGCTTAGCACGAGCCAACTCTTGTTGACTGTACTTACCGCATGTCTTGATGGACGATTTGTAATTTCAAATTAGAATTCTTGAAAGATTTTTGAGCTTAGCACGAGTAAATCAACAATTCTAACTTGGAATTGGTGTAAGAAGGGATCAAACATGCCAAACGACCAGTGCTTGTCGTAGGATCCCGCAAAGACCAAAGAGTTACAATAATGGATTGCAATTAGCAATATAGTTGACAACTTGAAATAACTTCCTTGTATGATCCGCGGTAAACCCGTCATATGTGGTAGTGAAATAGGGTTCTTGGCTTTGGTAAAATAGTTAATTTGTTCTTTGGGTAAATTGTTTTAACAAACTAACCAAATCTACTTTGCTATTTTAGATGGCAACTTCAAGTACCACCACCACGAGCAACATTTCTCTACGAGTTTTACTTGAGAAGGAGAAACTCGACGGTAGCAACTTCATGGACTGGCATAGGCAACTTTGGATTGTCCTACGCCATGAAGGGAAATTGCATACCATTGAGGAAGCCTTGCCCGAAGCCCCTGCGACTACGACACCTTGGGCCGTCCTAGAGGCGCATGAAAAACGCCTCAAAGACATTGAGGAAATCACGTGCCTTATGCTTAGCACAATGAGCTCCTATTTGCAAAAGCAAATGGATCATTTAAGTGCTTACGACTTGCTCGCGTAGCTCAAGGACATGTTTCAACAGCAAGCGAGGAAATAAAGGTATGAATGCCTCAAGTCCGTCCTAGGTTGCAAGCTCTAGGATGGCGGGAACGTTAGTGCTCATGTGTTGCAAATGAAAGCAAACATGGAGCGCATGGAGAGGCTAGGGTTCACCATAGGGAGGGAGATGGCGGTTGATCTCATCCTCCAATCCTTGCCCAATGCATATGATCAATTCAGCGTGAGTTATCATATGCATAGTATGGACAAAACCCTCATGGAACTTCATGGGATGCTCAAGACCGCGGAGTCAAGCATCTCGAAGCCCAAGGCTACCTCATCCAATCCCGTCTTGGCTATCCGGGAGGGTCGCATCCAAAAGAAAAAGCCGAATCCTTCCCATAAGGGAAAGGGTAAGGGTAAGGTTGGTCCCACCAAGCCTGTCCCTACCCCGGTGGCAAAGGGCAAAGGGAAGATTCGCCAAGCCAAGGCCCCGGAGGATGCGGAATGCTTCTTTTGCGGTGACAAGGGGCATTATCGCCGATGCTGCCCAAAGTACCAAGATAGCCTCAAGAAGCTCAAGGCAATGAGCATCACGGGACCTTCAAACCAAGGTATGTTCATGATTGAGCTCCATCAAACTTCTATTTAAAAGGGTTGGGTTTTAGATACCGGCTGCGGCACTCACATTTGTAATATGGTGCAGGTGCTAAGGGGAAGTAGAGGCTTGGAGCGTGGAGAGCTGGATCTAATTATGGGAAACCGAGAGGTTGTGCCTGTAGAAGCAAAAGGGAGTGTCGAGCTCTCTTTTAGAACCAAACATTCCATTGTTCTTATTAATGTATGCCATTCGCCCTACGTGGCAAGAAACATTATTTCCTTACATGCTTTGTATGACGATGGTTTTTCCTTTAAATTTATGAATGGATCCATTTTGTTTTATAAAAATGATGTTTGTTATTTTATTGCTTTACCATGTCATCGCATATATGAAGTTGAAGCATACATTGAAAATAAGAGACCTATCATGAATATTGATTCCCAATCCAAAAACTGTTTGGATAAATATTCCTTATGGCATGGTCGTCTTGCTCATGTAAACAAGACTCGCATCACCAAGCTCCAAGCGGATGGGATGTTGGAATCATTTGACCTTGGGTCAAAAGATATATGCGAATCTTGTTTGCTAGGCAAAATGACTAAAGAACCCTTCACCGGAGTTAGTGAGAGGGGAAAGGATCTTTTGGATATCATTCACACCGATATGTATGGTCCTTTCAAAAATGTCACAAGGAACAACACAAGATACTTCGTTACTTTCACGGATGATTATAGTAGGTATGGATATATCTACTTGATTAGACAAAAGTCTGAAACCTTTGAGGTGTTCAAGACATTCCAAAGTGAAGTAGAGAATCAATTGGGCAAGAGTATTAACATACTACGCTCGGATAGAGGCGGTGAGTATCTTACTTCTGAGTTTCTAGACCATCTTAGAAAATTTGGGATTATCTCACAATTGACGCCTCCTAGGACTCCACAATTGAATGGAGTTGCGGAAAGGAGAAATCAGACATCGCTAGATATGGTCCGTTCTATTATGAGTTGTAACGTCCCAAATTTTTTTTATAAAGAATAAAAGTCTACGATAGTTAAAACATTGTATGATACCATTTACATTCTGGGTGAAAACCCATAAAAATCTAAAGTTCGAGTACAATCAATTTGGATTACATTAGAAAACTCTTGAGAGTGAAAACATTGCGGAAGCCTGCTGGGGATGAGCTATCAAACACGAGCTGGAGCCCCGCCGTGGTCAACACCTGAAAAAGATGGTTAAACAACAACCGTAAGCACAAAGCTTAGCGAGTACTTTTACTTACAAACCAAACAGTTCATCAGAACACATTCTTCGCACCAACTACTGCAATAAGTGGTCTCATCAAATAACATGTATTTCATACCCACTACCGTAGTAAGTGGCCTCAACATACCCGCCTGTTAGACGGTCTCGTCTCACCCGTTGTCGTCACAACGGTCTAACATACCCGGCACCGAAGTACTGGTCTCGTACCCAACACCGAAGTGTTTGTCTCATACCCAACATTGAAGTGTGCGGTCTAACATACCCGGCACCGAAGTACTGGTCTCGTACCCAACACCAAAGTGTTGGTCTCATACCCAACATAGAAGTGTGCGGTCTAACATACCCGTCACCGAAGTGAACGGTCTAAAACACCCGACACCGAAGTGCTGGTCTCATACCCAACACCGAAGTGTTGGTCTCATACCCGACACCTAAGTGTGCGGTCTCATTCCCGACACCGAAGTGTGCGGTCTAACATACCCGTCACCGGAGTGAACGGTCTAATCATACCCGTTACCGAAGTAAACGGTCTAATCACAATCAGTTATAACTCATTGCTATTCACGTATTCATATGCATATATAAATGTCTGGAATCTTTTTGGATCATGATGAGAATACTGATGATATAATTATCATATACCGCATGCATAACATGTCACACATACTAATATCATGTATAATTAATCTCAACATACCCGTTACCGAAGTAAACGGTCTCTAACATACTAATGATATAATTATCATATACTACTTGCATAACACGTTACACGTACTACTATCATGTAATTGTGTGTATTCACATGTCTCATAACTTATCATCTGTTTACACATCATTGGCTGTATGCAAAGTCTATTTAAAACATACCCGACACCGAAGTGTTGGTCTACACATGGCATTCACGTATTCCACAATTACCATTTACTTTCTTAGGTACTACCAAACGTATTTGATGTCTATTTAGAAATGTAAGTAAGAATACTAACCTGTCTTGCAGTTCTCATCATGCTGTTCTTACTTCAAAACTTTACTCGTGATTATCCTTCAATTGTCCGTCACCTGATCCAAGTCCAAAAAGGTCAACTCCGGATACTAGTCTCTTACCCACTTACACAACTCCCATAAGCCGGATGGGTACACACTACTGGAAGTCGCATGAACCATATGCATACACTAGGTGACTGTCGCATGAAACTATGCATTTGTTGATGCGACTGTCGCATGGTATTAGTGAAAGTCGCATGGACCAATGCAAGGTCGCATGAACTGTACTGAAAGTTGCATGGAAATATACATACTCAACTGAAAGTCGCATGGTGTATTCACAACTACTAAAAGTCGCATGGAAACATCCATGTTCTAACCGAAAGTCGCATGACACGAATACAAGAGGTGAATGTCGCATGACACTATACATAGCTAACTGAAAGTCGCATGGCTCATGAAAAATCATATGAAAGTCGCATGAAATCATATCCTGCACGAATACCCCATGCGACAGTCGCATGACACCCCATGCGAAAGTCGCATGGTCATTCTCAAAAGTCGCATGAATCCTTCTTCTTGTGTAAGTGTCGCATGGAACTACATGAATATCATCTTAAAGTCGCATGGACCCCCCTCCCTTCCCATGCGAAAGTCGCATGGGGTGAACTCATCCCTGTCAGCTCGTCATTTTTCATTTTACAGGCTCCATAGCCAAAATCAAACTCTTTCAAAACTTAACCAAATCACTTTATTTTTGTTTTAAAACATTTCTTTACTCATTTAAACACTTCAAGATTTAAATACATTTCATCAAGTATTACAGCTCAAATCTCAAATTCTTTTCTCTTGTTCTTCATAAACCCAAAACCTCAAAACCCATATTCTAACTTGCTCTATAACCATTCAAACAAGAAGAAATTGATATCTACAATATCATAGTAAGGTAGGGAACATTACCTGATGATCTTTTCAACAATTTTTTGAGTTCACAAAAGAATCTTGGCCCTCTCTTCCTCTGTTCTTCGTGTGGTCTTTGCACACACAACACACATTGTTTTCTTGAATGGAAGAATGAAATGGTGGTGTTGGGGGCTATGCCCTAGCCACCATACACATACTTGCTTTTTAAAAGGCCTAAGCCCAATTTCCATTAATTGGGCCCAATAGTGTTTGATCCAAATACATTATTCACATAAGTCCATTTAGCCATCTCTTTATATAATCAAGCCCACACAATCAACTAGTCCACCATTAACTCCATAACCCCACACATTACTATTTCCTCAATAAAAATATTCTCTTATTTATTTTTATTTATTTCCGAAGTTCGGGTATTACAACTCTCCCCCACTTAAACACGATTTCGTCCTCGAAATCTTTACACGAACATGGTGGGGGTAACACTTCTTCATTTCCTTTTTCGGACTCCCACGTCCACTCTGAACCTTTGCGGTGCTCCCACTGCACCTTCACCATTCTCTTTTCTCTGTTACGTAGTCGCTTGGTCTTTCTTTCGAGGATCGCAATCGATCTCTCGATGTAGTTCAATTTCTCATCTATGGTGATGTACTCTAATGGCACAAACGCCGACTCGTCGGCTAAACACTTTCTCGGGTGAGATACATGAAAGGTGTTGTGTATTTTCGATAACCCCCCGGGTAGCTCTAAACTATGGGCTACCTTGCCCACTCCTGCAATAAATTAAACGGTCCGATGAACCTATGGTTTAACTCCCACACTTTCTGAATCGGATCACTCCTTTCCATGGAGATACTTTGAGAAACACATGGTTGCCCACTTGGAATTCTAGTAACGATCTTCGCTTATCCGCATAGCTTTTTTGCCGGCTCTGAGCCGCTTTCAATCGTTCGCTAACTTGTCGCACGTACTCCGTAGTTTTCTAAACTATCTCTGTGTTGCCAAGTTCCTTCTGTCCAACTTCACCCCAATAGATCAGGGTTCTACAATTTCCTACCGTACAGCACCTCGTACGGTGGCCTGCCGATACTCGCGTAGTTACTGTTGTTGTACGAAAACTCCGCTAGGGTAACTACAAATTTTAGCTTCCCCGGAAGTCAATCCCACAAGCTCTTAGCATATCTTTCAACGTTTGGAACGTCCGCTTACTTGGTCCATCAGTTTGGGGGTGATACGTTGTACTCAAGTTAACCCTTGTACCCCGAATCCTCATGAAACTTGCTCTAAAACCTGGATGTGAATCGTACATCCTTATCAAAATGATGGTAACTGGCACTCCGTGTCTCGAGACTATCTCCTTCACATAAAAAAATCAGCCAATCTCTCTGTCGAGGTAGTTCCTCGTATGGGTATAAATACGCGCTTTTGGTCAACCGACCCACCACAACCTAAATTGCGTCCAAATTTCAACCTGTGAGTTTCATCTAGAGTGATATTTCGGACCTCTATTGCCTTTGGTACCCCAAATCCACCCGTGATGGGTCCACAATCCACGACTATCCTTGATTATGAATGCCAGTTGTCTCTTAATCCGCTCTGTTTTCTAGCTCCCTTCCTTGGTCACCTCGGTTTGAGTCGTCAAAAGCGTCTCGAAAAGTGAAGTTGTGACCATCATTCTTAGGCATCTCACGTGAATTTTGCAACTGGCTCGCCTCGCGACTCGGCACATCGTTCAAATCTTCTGATCGGCGAAGTACTTCAAGCTCTTGTGACCTAGGTAGATGGTGCACTTGACCCCGTATAAGTAATGTCTCCAGCACCTCCCGTAGGTGTTTCTCAGCTCTGCCTCGGTCTTGGACTAAACTAGAATGTCCTCGATGGATATGATCACTGGTTTCTCAAGCGTTGGCCTGTAAACCCGATTCATTAGACCCACAAAAGCTGTTGGCGCATTAGTGAGACCGAAGGGCATAATGGCAAACTCAAAGTGCCCATAGCGCGTGCGAAAGGCCGTCTTAGCTATATCCTGCTCTCGTACCCCAAGTTGATGACACCCCGACCGCAAGTCCATTTTTTAGAAACAGGCCTCTCCTTGCAGTTGGTCAACAGGTCATCAATCCTTGGTAGAGGATAACGGTTCTTAATTATCACCTTATTAAGCCTACGGTAGTCTATGCACATTTTGAAGGTTCCATCTTTCTTTTTCCCGAAATGGATCGGTGCTCCCCCACGGTGAGCTACTTGGGTGTATGAAGCCCTTATCAAGCAGCTCCTAAATTTGTGATGTTAGCTCTTGCATTTCTTGCGGTACGGTGCCTTGGCGATAGGTGCCACTCCCGGTACTAGGTCCATACGGAACTCCAACTGTCTGTCTGGCGGGATACCTGGTAGTTCCTCCGAAAATGCCTCCGGATAATCGCATAGTGCTGGTACATAGGGAAACTGTTTCTTCTTCTCCAGCCTTGCATCAACCACATGAGCTATGAAGGCCGTGCAACCCCTGCGTAGATACCTCGCCGCCTCAGTCACGGTGTAGCATGCCGTCAATCCATTTTGCCGTCTACCTTAGATGGAGGTTTCTCCCCCACTATGATTCTGAATCCGTATAGCACCCTCTTTGCACAAGATGTTGACCTGGTGACGGCCCAGCCAATCCATTCTCATAATCACTTGGAATTCTCTCACTAAGACATAAGGGACATGTCATCCTCCTTCTTAACGAATCATGTTAGTGCTCCACTTAACAAGCTCGATATGAACCATATTCTCCTTTCTTCCACACAGTGAAATGTGTGGAGAGCTTCTTCCGCCTCATAGGTCTACTTGGCGCTCTTACTGAAATCTGGATTTCTCTCGAAGGCTGTTGGTTGACATGTAGAAAATCTATGTAGGAGCAACCCCTCTGTATCTGATACTCTTCTAGAGTAACAATTGAAGTAGCAGCTACAGTCTCTCGTATGAACCATAACATGCTCAACTTATGATAATCATCTTTCATATATCCTCCTTTATCTTAGTCGTCGTCTAAGGTAGCATCTCCCTCGGCTCCTTCATCCCATCGGCTGTTACCTGTGCAGCTATGACAACTTCTAGCAGAAATAAGGTTGCGGTTTCGCTTCGCGTCCATCATCGGTTAGAATTTCTTCCCCCACTTGGGGTTTGAACCCGTACGGTTCCTCGTTTGCATAATATACTGGCTTAGTAAAGGCAGAGCCAGTCCATTCCCACCGTTAATTGAAACTCTCGCGTAAGTCAGGATAAAGTCTATAGGAAGCTCGATATCACCTTCCTCTATCGTATTAACTCTGAATATATCAATTATATTTACGAATTTTTTCGTCAACTAACTCCACCTCTCGAGGTGTCTCTGGTTTTATTGATATGTTAAAACTTTTACCACATAATACCATGTTCCACTCTTGCCTGCTTTACTGCCAAATGAAAGTATAGGCAGCGTACCCCTCAACTGGAGGCCTTATGCTACTATCTTAATCATAACGTACATCACGTCCACCTAACGTGTGAACTGTCAACATGCTTACCGCATAATCTGGGGCAGCCCTAGTCATACAAAGGCATCTCTACTCTACAGGTATACTATTGTCACACTATCATTGACTTCAATAGGTGGGTTTCCAAAACCCGTTTCAGTTGGGATCACGGATCTATTCTTATACTCACCACACTAGATGTATAGACAATGCACTAATTAATAGGCGGCATTGCCATATAGTCCTCACTACTATATTAATCCATATCCTGTATCACATGTCAAAACTTAGCTAACAGGCAACCCTAGACTTTCTAAGGCACCCTAGCTATAGGCATTCTATCTCTACAAGTACCCCTCACCGGATTCACAAGATTCCCTTGGATGCTGGTAGGTTCCCGTAAGTATCGTGTGCAACTAATAATATGGGCCCTATTATTACCAACACACTATACCTACTGGATCCTAACATTACCCTTGAAAATCCTGATTCACTGTCTTGGGCCATGTATCAATCATCTCATCAAACATGTAGTCAGTCATCATGTAAGCATTAACATGTCATTCTATTTTGATTCTACTAGAGCAAGTACATTGCAAAGTCTCAGTCATCATAGTCAGTATAGCATAACTTCAACATATCAGTTAGCATGATCATCATATCATAAACTCATACCTTGTACTCGCGTGTGACCACTCGGACTAGCTCCAGCTGATAGCTCATCGTAACATTCATCACTTGAAAAAAATTTCAAAAACTTTGTTTAAATCTTTCTCGAACCAAGGTTTAAGTTCAAACACGCGGAACGTAGTCGAATCTCTTAAACCTAGGCTCTGATACCAAGTTGTAACGTCCCAAATTTTTTTTTTAAAGAATAAAAGTCTACGATAGTTAAAACATTGAATGATACCATTTACATTCCGGGTGAAAACCCATAAAAATCTAAAGTTCAAGTACAATCAATTTGGATTACATTAGAAAACTCATGAGAGTGAAAACATTGCGGAAGCCTGCTGAGGATGAGCTATCAAACACGAGTTGGAGCCCCGCCGTGGTCAACACCTAAAAAAGATGGTTAAACAACAACCGTAAGCACAAAGCTTAGCGAGTACTTTTACTTACAAACCAAACAGTTCATCAGAACACATCTTCGCACCCACTACTTCAATAAGTGTTCTCAACATACCCACCTGTTAGACGGTCTCGTCTCACCCGTTGTCGTCACAACGGTCTAACATACCCGGCACCGAAGTACTGGTCTCGTACCCAACACCGAAGTGTTGGTCTCATACCCGACACAGAAGTGTGCGGTCTAACATGCCCGTCACCGAAGTGAACGGTCTAACATACCCGGCACCGAAGTGCTGGTCTCATACCCAACACCGAAGTGTTGGTCTCATTCCCGACACCGAAGTGTGCGGTCTAACATACCCGTCACCGGAGTGAACGGTCTAATCATACCCGTTACCGAAGTAAACGGTCTAATCACATTTAGTTATAACTCATAGCTATTCATGTATTCATATGCATATATAAATGTCTGGAATCTTTTTGGATCATGATGAGAATACTGATGATATAATTATCATATACCGCATGCATAAGACGTCACACATACTAATATCATGTACAATTAATCTCAACATACCCGTTACCGAAGTAAACGGTCTCTAACATACTGATGATATAATTATCATATACTACTTACATAACACGTCACACGTACTACTATCATGTAATTGAGTGTATTCACATGTCTCATAACTTATCATCTGTTTACACATCATTGGCCGTATGCAAAGTCTATTTAAAACATACCCGACACCGAAGTGTTGGTCTACACATGGCATTCACGTATTCCACAATTACCATTCACTTTCTTAGGTACTACCAAACGTATTTGATGTCTATTTAGAAATGTAAGTAAGAATACTCACCTGTCTTGCAGTTCTCATCATGCTGTTCTTACTTCAAAACTTTACTCGTGATTATCCTTCAATTGTCCGTCACCTGATCCAAGTCCAAAAAGGTCAACTCCGGATACTAGTCTCTTACCCACTTACACAACTCCCAGAAGTCGGATGGGTACACACTACTGGAAGTCGCATGAACCATATGCATACACTAGGTGACTGTCGCATGAAACTATGCATTTGTTCATGTGACTGTCGCATGGTATTACTGAAAGTCGCATGGACATGCATTGAAAGTCGCATGGACCAATGCAAGGTCGCATGAACTGTACTGAAAGTCGCATGGAAATATACATACTCAACTGAAAGTCGCATCGTGTATTCACAACTACTAAAAGTCGCATGGAAACATCCATGTTCTAACTGAAAGTCACATGACACGAATACAAGAGGTGAATGTCGCATGACACTATACATAGCTAACTGAAAGTCGCATGGCTCATGAAAAATCATATGAAAGTCGCATGAAATCATATCCTGCACGAATACCCCATGCGACAGTCGCATGACACCCTATGCGAAAGTCGCATGGTCATTCTCAAAAGTCGCATGAATCCTTCTTCTTGTGTAAGTGTCGCATGGAACTCATATATACACACTGAAAGTCGTATGGACTATGCACTACTGCTAAAAGTCGCATGGAACTACATGAATATCATCTGAAAGTCGCATGGACCCCCCTCCCTCCCCATGCGAAAGTCGCATGGGGTGAACTCATCCATGTCAGCTCGTCATTTTTCATTTTACAGGCTCCATTGCCAAAATCGAACTCTTTCAAAACTTAACCAAATCACTTTATTTTTGTTTTAAAACATTTCTTTACTCATTTAAACACTTCCTTCAAGATTTAAATATATTTCATCAAGTATTAAAGCTCAAATCTCAAATTCTTTTCTCTTGTTCTTCATAAACCCAAAAACTCAAAACCCATATTCTAACTTGATCTATAACCATTCAAACAAGAAGAAATTGATATCTACAATATCATAGTGAGGTAGGGAACATTACTTGACGATCTTTTCAACAATTTCTTGAGTTTACAAAAGAATCTTGGCCCTTTCTTCCTCTATTCTTCGTGAGGTCTTTGCACACACAACACACATTGTTTTCTTGAATGGAAGAATGAAATGGTGATGTTGGGGGCTATGCCCTTACCACCACACACATACTTGCTTTGTAAAAGGCCTAAGCCCAATTTCCATTAATTGGGCCCTATAGTGTTTGATCCAAATACATTATTCACATAAGTCCATTTAGCCATCTCTTTATATAATCAAGCCTACACAATCAACTAGTCCACCATTAACTTCATAACCCCACACATTACTATTTCCTCAATAAAAATATTCTCTTATTTATTTTTATTTATTTCCGAAGTTCGGGTATTACATGAGTCAAACGGAGGTACCCATTAGTTTTTGGGGTTACGCTCTAGAGACGGCGGTAAGAATCCTTAACCTCGTACCAATAAAGAAAGTTGAAACAACACCATATGAGTTGTGTCACAAGAAAAAACCCACTCTCTCATATCTTCGTGTATGGGGATGTCAAGCATACGTGAGACGTGAGGCAAATGACAAACTAGAACCCCGTTCCGAAAGGTGTTAATTTATCGGATATCCTCCTGCCGGTATTGGATATATTTTCTATAAACCTTCTGAGAACAAAGTTTTTGTTGCTCGAAGAGCCGTTTTCCTTGAGAGGGAACTTATATCCAACATACCGAGGCAAAAGGAAATCGATCTTGAAGAAATTCAAGAATCACCCGATAAAGAACTTGATGTTGGCACTAGCAATCAACCATCAATGGTTGATACCGAGCAAGGTGAAGCTGCGGTACCTGACACACTTCCATTTCCTACCTCACGTAGATCCGGTAGAGCTCATCATGAGCCAGAGAGATATGGGTTTCTCATATCTGAGAGCAATGAGCCATTGGTGGATCAAGATGAACGCACCAACTACCGAGAAGCAATGGCGGGCCTTGAGTCTGCCAAGTGGAGGGAGGCAATGGAAAGCGAGATTAATTCCATGTCGGATAACCAGGTTTGGGAAGTAGTTGATCCAACACCCGGGTTTTGGCCCGTTGGGTGTAAATGGGTTTTCAAGAAGAAAACCAATATGGACAATACCTTGGACACTTTCAAAGCCCGATTGGTGGCAAAAGCTTCACGCAAACACCGGGTGTTGACTATGATGAAACCTTTTCACCAGTGGCCATGTTGAAATCTATTAGGATCCTCCTTGCCATAGCCGCTTTTCATGATTATGAGATATGGCAAATGGATGTATCCTAACAAGGGAAGCTTTGTGAAGAGATGTATATGACACAACCTGAAGGTTTTATACATCCTAAGTATCCTAACAAGGTATGTAGGCTTAAGAAGTCCATTTATGGACTTAAGCAAGCCTCTCGTAGTTGGAATCTTTGTTTTGATGAAAGGATCAAGGCATTTGGATTTTTGAAAAACAAAGATGAACCATGTGTGTGTGTCAGTGCTAGTGGGAGCTCAATTGTTTTCCTAGTTTTATATGTAGATAATATTCTACTCATAGGAAATCATATCCCAACATTGCGTAGTGTCAAGGCTTGGCTTGGGAATTGTTTTTCTATGAAAGACTTGGGAAATGCGGGATGCATTCTCGGAATCAAGATCTATAGGGATAGATCTAGGAGGCTTATTGGTTTAAGCCAAAGTGCATATGTGGATAAAGTCGTTAAACGAATTAAGATGGAGGATTCTAAGAAAGGGAATCTCCCCATGATGCATGGGTTGGCATTAAGCAAGGCTCAATGCCCCAACTCCCAAAAGGAGTTGAACATGATGAAGCGAGTCCCATATGCCTCGGGTGTGGGATCGATCATGTATGCCATCTTATGCACACGACCCGATGTCTCATGTGCTTTGAGCATGACTAGTAGATATCAGGTGAATCCGGGAGAGGCTCACTGGAGGGATGTAAAGAACATTCTAAAGTATCTTATGTTGGGTTTTGATGGCATCTAGAGAACGCAGCGGAAACAAAAACGAGTATAAACAATTTAGATTTTATGCCACCAATCACACCACCCAATGGACCACACTCTAAAGCAATAGCAATGCAACTCAAAAGGAAACAAGAGGGAGAAAGTATACCATACATGTAGCTTTTCCTTGTAGCCTTTGAAAGACGCGTACAGAAAATAGTGCACCTCTATCGGTATCCACACCAAGCTTGGTTTGATTCCCACTTGCTAGAGAACTTGTATACAAACAAGAACACCACCACTATAGAACTAACATCACTTGAAGATTTCCAAGTGTGTATTGAGAGAGATATGAACCAACTTAAGGTTGCAAGTTCATATGTTTTTGGTTTAATCCTTTCTAGTAATCATTTCAATATATGATTTCAACAACCTCATGGCACATACAAACTAGTAATATATATAGAATAAGACCACCAAAATAGTAACTCATATCACTAGTAATTAATTGCCATAAAGCCATAGTAAACTAGTCTTAAAAGGCTAGTTAAAGAGGATGTTACATAGTGAGGCACGACCGGGCCTCACAGGGCACGCCCGTGCCAGCCCACAGGCACACCCAAGTCACGCCCGACTTGGGCTCGTGCTTTCGCACTGGGCACGGCCGTACCTCCACTAGGCACGCCCGTTCCAGCCCTAATGGGTACGCCCTAGGCACGCCGGCCTTGTGCCCGTACCTGGCATAGGGCACCCCCGTACCTTCACAAGGCACGGCCGTGCCCGGCCCACCCAAAACCCATTTTGGCATTTTCTCTCTTTCTTGTTCAAAGGTGTTGCCGGAATCAATACTTGGCGTGTGACCCAATAGGCCTATGCCTCATCGGCAGTGATACCAACTCGTGTGTGTCAGTGGGCATACTCCAACAAACTGCAACTTGAACATGACACACCCACGAAAGGTAACACCGACATAGAGCGGCCTTTAGCAAGGCATCTATGCCCCAAGTCGGCATAGGGACGACTGCCAATCTCACTCGGGGTTTGTGTTTCTAATGAATGGTGGTGCAGTAAGCTGGAGGAGCTCAAAGCAAGACACAGTTGCTCATTCAACAACCGAGTCAGAATACATTGCGGCAAGTGAAGCTGCTAAAGAAGCTGTGTGGATGAAGAAATTCATCCAAGATCTAGGAGTGGTTTCAAGCATCCCTGACCCTATTGAGATTTTTGTGACAATGAGGGTGCGGTGGCTTTGGCAAAGGAACTAAGAGCTCACAAGAGGACAAGAGGACAAGACACATTCTTCGAAAGTATCACTTCATTAGAGAAGTAATCGAGAATGTTGACGTTACCATTAGCAGAGTCTTGACGGATGGGAACCTTGCGAACCCATTCACTAAGCCATTATCACAAGTTGCTCATGATTCTCACGCTAGAGCTATAGGTGTTAGATTCGCTAGTGATTTGACTTGACATATGTATTTGGTTTGTTTGATTTGTAATTGTATTTTGGGAACATTGAAACGGTATTGTAACTTATGTTTGTTTCGATATATTAATGGAGATTTATATATAAGCTTGTTGCGGTCACAATCATCAAGTCCGTACCGTGTTCCATCTTAGCATGTTTAAACACTTCCTTGAATGTTTATCATTCTAAAACCTTCTGCAATCAGTTATTCTTCATATGGGAGGAAGAATGAAATAAGATTGAAGTAAGTGGTTGACCCAGTGTTCAAATAGGTTAAATAAGGGTGCAACACTCACTTGTGCTTGAAAGGTGTTTCAAGTGACCAAAAGACCCACACCTGAGTTTACTTCATGGATCTATAGTCGCAAGTATCTCGGGATGATAATATCATTTCATCCTTAGACTTGAGACGCATAGGTTGCCAGAGTATGAATCTGCCTTACTCTAATTATCTTCAAATACAGTTCGTAACTGACTGTCATAAAGGAAATAATTGGGTAAAGTATGAAATAATGGGACTATGTGGTCAAAAGGATTTGTTCCTCTAATAAGAAAAATATCTCTGGCCCCCGATGATTGGGAGCTGACATCAAATATCCATGGCCGTGCTCAAGTTACATTGATTCTGGATCAGATGCAACTTGTCTATTTGGTCACCACCAATCTATAATCGAGAAACATAATAGTGAATGATCTGGAGATTGACATATTCCATGTCTCGTGTTCACAAGGATATCGCGAACAAAAGGATGCACATGATCACTTATCTATAGAACCTCATAAGCCCTTTAAGGCTATAAGGTTTTGTCGAAGATGACAACTCGCGCCAACTTGGGGACATTGATGCTTAGCTAGAGCCGCTCTTTGTCTGTGATTAATATATGACGATGTATCATGTGCAAGTGGGAGTCTGTTGGATATATGCCCACTCATACACGTATATTTGGATCACTGCCGATGAGGCACGGGCCTATTGGGTCACACGCCAAGCGTTGAATCCGACAACACAAGTCAAGAGAGTAAATTAGGGTTTCTGTCGACTTTCACAGGCCCTCACGGGTCGTGAAGAGGTCATGACGTGAAGGTCTTCACGAGGCTTCATGGGCACATTGAGGATCGTGGGCGTGATGCCTTCACGACTGCCTCACAGACCGTGAGAGCCCGTGAAGGCAGAAGTCAAAGTGACACTTTAATCTTATTGGAGCTTTTGTTTGGTCCAATGAGAGCAAGACATTATGGCCGACCCTGGTGCCACCTGAACTTCCCTTTAGCTTATATAAACCCCTCCATTCTTTCTTGAGAGAACCTTTTGCCAAATTTACAAACACACACATTGAAGAGAGCTTTGAAGTGGTCTTTGAAGCTTGGAGTTTGTGTTGGTCATTGCAAGAGTTCTCCTGCTATTCTTGAAGTATTACTCACGTGGGTGCAAGGATTGTGCATCAAGCTTTAGCAAAGGCGATTCATGAAAGGCTTGGTGTGGATATCAATAGAGGAGCTCGTTTTGGAGTTCAAATATTGCATCTACAACCTCACAAAGACCAGAGACATCAAGGGTATGGTCTCGTTTTCTGGTTTGCTTTGTTCTTCTTGTTGCTATCATCTCTTGTAGCTTGATCTCACTAAGTCTATCACATGCATGTGTTTTGTAAACCCGAAAAACCTTGTTTTTACTTCTTGCTTCCGTTGTGCTTGGGTTTTTGACGTGCATGAGAAACCTTCACTGGTGGCACTCGAATACTCACCAGAATGGTATGTACAACACTGAAAACACCAAGGAGAGTCAGGTCTCGGCTTCTTTGAAGTCTTAGTCTTCCCGCCTGCAGAGGATTGTCCTATAGAAGGACCCGATTTATCAGACGGCTGAAACTTTCTCTTTGACCCCCCACTTGCAGATTCGCCCTTGCAATAAATGCGGTCTCTCTCCAATTGTTGGGCTATTTCAAAAGCCCGATCCAGACTAGCAGCAGCTCGTAGATGCGGACGAAACTCCAATGGTAGAGTTGCCACAAACCTCCTTATCTTGGTGGTCTCATCAGGAATCAAATGGGGAACAAACCTGATCTTATAAGTAAAATAGGTGATGTGTTCTTCTTTTGGTTTATTCCCTTTCTTCAGATCCGTAAACTCCCTCTCAATCCGCTCCAGGTCATACTCCGTACAATACTTCTTTAATAGCTTTTCAGAAAATTGCTCCCATGTCAAAGCACTCAGCACCTCCTTTGTAACGACCCAAATATTTTAATAATATTTATCGAGAAATGAATATTATTTTCGAAGTTCAACTTGATAATAATAGTAAAGGAATATTATTACTTAAAAGAAAAGAAAAGAAGGGAAATTAAATTAAAAAGAAAAATGAATATTCTGAAAAATAATAGGTCGCGACGCGACGCGTTTAGGGTCGCGACGTGACGCGTCTGGGCGGCAAGACATGTGTCGGTTGCGTGTGACAGGCGGGAGTGTGTGTCAGGTACGGTTGCGTGTGTCAGAACGTCGCGACGCGACGCGTCCAGGGGTCGCGACGCGACGCGTCGGCTATGAGTTGGGTCTATAAATTCAAACACATCTTCATTCGAATTTCACACACACTTTTCTACCATTTCGTTACTCTGCCCAAATTTCAAGAGAAATCAAGTTTAGTGAACGATCAAGGGTGCCGGGTTTTGTTAGAACTCGTATTCGAGGTACGGGGTGAACGGAGATAGCGTTTCGGGTGTAGTTTTGAGCGTGGTTTCGCTTTGGTATCCCCGAAAGGTATATTCTTCTAGACTTAAGCTAACATTTAAGTTGTATGGCTCGATATTCTACATGCATGTCGTTCTAGCATGTTTTTATGGACTTTCTAAGTTCAAGACGCGTATATCTTTGATCGAAAGTATATTTTTTACATATTTAGGTTATTCGAGACAGTTGAGGTCGATGTCTTGACGATCCGAGAGTGTAGTTCGTCGAATCAAGATCGTGCGTTTATTTTCTGGACTGAGGTGAGTTCAGTAGACTTTTACAAAACCGAGTACATAGACAAAACCTTATTTTTGAAATAAAGATGATTATGCATATATGTATATGTTGATTAATGATACATGTTATGTGTTCTAAGTTAAATACTCGTTGCATGCATGATCAAACACGAAATACGCATGTTACGATTATTCACGATTTTACTACGATTTACATATGACTGCTTACAAGTTATTGCATGTATGTATTTTGTGGCGAGGGTAGAATACGATATTACCCATATTGCGGATTTGCGGGCCTAGTGGGCATGATTGACCTTCTAGGATTAAAGTGCTAGCCAACAAGAGTCATTTGGTCTTTCTAGACGACTATTTTGACACGTGGTATGCGGACACTTCGGTGTTCAAGTACTGGAGTGATGTAGGCCAAGGAGGCTAGATCATACATCACGTGAGTGTGAGGAGAAGCTAAAATACGATCGGCTTCGTTTGAACTCGTACTAGAACGACAACGCAGTACTTGTACTCGCACCGTCGGAGTAGCGAAAGTGGAGTCTCGGGATTTATGTTCTCGGGTGGGAGTCGCGCCCCGCTTGTAAACATAGGTTGGCCGGGCACGCAAGTAGTGAACCTTGGGTTTTCTAGTGTGGGTTTAGACTCTACAATAGAATCATCCTATTGATATGATGTATGCGATATGATATATACGATTACGATGCGATATGATCTAAGAAATATTATGCGGTATGATTATGGTTATGTGCGATTGACTTCATGAAATGACTTGCGAATATTTGACCCATTTGGTGTTATGTGATCTGCGGGTTCTCGGTACGGGTCAAATACGTTAAGGGTGGGATCTGGTATTTATTTACATGTCATATTCTACTTACAAACATGTTTTATGGTTTTTATTACAACTCCTATTGACTCACTTATCGTAAGCTGACACTTGTTTCTTTCGAAATGTGTCTTGTACTCGCGCAGGTGGCTTAGAGGTGGTGGTTCTGCGAGGAGGGTAGTATTAGTTCCGGTTTATATTTTGGTATCAACAAACAATCCGATTATGTAATAAATTCATAACATTAAACTTGTACAAAGTTTTTGAATGACTGCGGTCGTAACTCCGTGGTTTATATCACGAGGAATTCTGTAATCGCCTCTATGGCGAAAACAACTATTTCCATTTATGACTTTTAAGACTTTCGCTGCATGTTTTTGCTATTAGTTAAAGGTTTTTATAAATGGTGAAATTTTTGAAAAATCATGGGCGTTACAAGTTGGTATCAGAGCCACGTCGTGAGTGAACTGAGTGCTGAGACCGGCATTTAGACTCATGACTAGATTGGCTCGTATAAGAATGAACAAGACTTTAAGTGGGGGGAGGTGTGTGACTGAGTGCTTTAGGGATTACTTGTCTTTTACCTATAGGACTCTTCTCTCCTCTATTCGGTTTAGAATCTCTCGATCTTCACTCGTGCTAACTTTTTGAATTTCAACTCGTCATCGTGATGTCTTGCAGAAGAAATGGTGGGTACTCGTAGAAATAACAACAACGCTATGCCTGAAGCTGGTCAGGGAAGCGGTGGAGCGGGCGATGGTGCCCCAATTATTGAAGAAATTCCCCATGCAGATGATACCTCTTCGATTTACCGCTCGAACAACAATTTAGCTGAGAACGAAGGTTGCAATGATGAGCCAGAGAGGACCCATCAGAGCCAGCGCAGTAGCGGTAGTATTGCGCAAAAGGCGCAATTGGAGGAACAACTACGAGCAAGGGATGCTGAGATTGCTCAATTGCGAAGAGAGGCACGAGGTGGAGGAGGGGACGAAAATGAGGAACAGTCGGTGCATAGTGAGGCAGACAGCGTCTCACGCCCCGTGTTGGAGCATGGAAAAGCGGGAGGTAAAGGAACCTCGTTTGAAAGCTTTATGAAATGCAAACCGCCAGCATTCAAAGGGGGTGAGGAGCCACTAGGATGCCTACGGTGGATCATGAAAATGGAGCAAGTATTTTGCGTTGGAAGTTACACTGATTACCAGCAGGTAAACTACGTGGTCATGCGATTCGAGGGAGAAGCCTTGGAATGGTGGCGAACGGTTAAGCGGACGCTTTCTAAAGCCGTGTTAGACAGTTTGACTTGGGAGATGTTTAATGATAAGATCAAGATGAGATTTTGTAGCTTGGGGGCAAGGGAGAAGGCAAAAAGGGAGTTTTTAGAGTTAACGAAAGGAAACATGACGGTGGCAAAGTACAATGCTGCTTTCACTGATAAGCTGCAGTTTGCTGGTAGCTACTGTATTACTGAGGAAGAACAAATTGGAAGGTATGCTGAGGGATTGCCTTTTGATTATTAAGTGGCTGTGAGGATGATGAGAAATTTGGGGGAGGCAATGGATGAGGCGAGTCGGGTTGAGCATGACTTAACCAAGCGTGAGAAGACCGTGTTCAAAAGGGAGGAGAAACGAAAATGGGAGGGACCATCTAGATCCTCTAAGAAAAAGGATTTCCCTCCAAGTAAGGGTCAGGCAGGGGACAAACCCCGTTACTGTACAACTTGCCACTCTTCTCACAAGGGAGAGTGCAGCAGCCACACTCTGAGTTGCAGGCGATGTGGAAAGACTGGCCATAGGTTTGAGGATTGTAAGAGTACAGAACCTATATGCTACAACTGTAAGGAGATGGGGAACATCAGTACCAATTGTCCAAAACCAAAGGTTCGAGGTGGAGCTCCAGAGAGAAAGCAAGAGGCACCGAAAGCCAAAGGACGTGCCTTCAATATGACTGCGGAGGAGGCCAAGCGCAACGATGAGGTTATTTTCGGAACCTTTCTTATAAATTCTATGCCTGCTAGAGTATTATTTGATTCGGGTGCAAGTAGGTCTATAGTGTCTACTTCTTTTTGCTCTTGTTTTATGTTACCACGACCGTTAGAGTCGGTGTTAGAAGTTGAGGTGGCGGTTGGAAAACCCGTCACTATCAGGGAAAAATACGAAAATTGTGCGGTTGAAATTAACGAAAATATCTTCCCTCTAACACTGATCCCTATGGATCTAGAAGGATTTGATGTGGTTATCGGAATAGATTGGTTATCGTTTAATCGTGCGGAGATCCTTTGTGCCAAGAAAATCGTGCGCGTACCTCTTACAGCGGGTGGATAGGCCATCGCTTACGGGGAGAAATCCTCGGGGACTCTGTCCCTAATCTCGGTTCTCAAAGCACGAAAGTGATTAGCAAAAGGTTGTTTGCGTTTTTGGCTCACGTAGTCGAGACTTCTAGAAAGAAAGCGGTTTTATCCGAAATGGAGGTGGTCCGGGACTATGCGGACGTGTTTCCAGACGAGTTACCTGGGTTGCCACCACCACGTCAGATAGAGTTTCAGATTGATCTTGTTCCTGGTGCGGCACCCATAGCTAAAGCACCGTATCGGCTAGCTCCATCAGAGATGAAGGAGATTATGACGCAGCTTCAAGAGCTTCTCGAGAAAGGCTTCTTCAGGCCGAGCTCTTCGCCGTGGGGAGCCCCGGTCCTGTTTGTTAAGAAGAAAGACGGTTCTATGCGGATGTGCATCGACTAACGAGAGTTGAATAAAGTTATAATCAAGAATAAGTATCCGCTTCCAAGGATTGACGATCTTTTCGATCAACTCCAAGGGGCGAGTTACTTCTCGAAAATCGACTTTTGGTTTGGCTATCACCAAGTGAGGGTGAGAGATCAGGACATTCCTAAGACGGTATTTAGAACTTGCTACGGTCACTATGAGTTCCATGTGATGCCATTTGGTCTTACCAACGCTCCAGCAATTTTCATGGACTTGATGAATCGAGTTTGTCGTCCATTCTTGGACGAATCGGTTATAGTATTCATTGATGATATTCTTGTATACTCTCATACTTCAGAAGATCATAGGCGACATTTGCGTGAGGTTCTTGATACTCTTCGAAGGGAGGAGCTCTACGCCAAATTCTCCAAGTGTGAATTTTGGTTGCAGGAAGTTCAGTTTCTCGGTCATTTAGTCGGAATGGATGGGATCAAAGTAGATCCTACAAAGATTGAAGCGGTCAAAAAGTGGGAGACCCCAAAAACCCCTACTGAGATTCGGAGTTTCTTAGGCTTGGCGGGTTACTACTGGAGGTTCATTTAGGACTTCTCAAAAATAGCTACGCCTTTGACGAATTTGACAAGGAAGACGGAGCCGTTTGTGTGGTCGGGTAAGCAAGAAGAAGCGTTTCTAACGCTTAAGAACCTTTTGTGCAAGGCCCCTATTCTTTCCCTACCTGAGGGAAATGAGGACTTTGTTGTATATAGTGATGCATCCTATTCTGGTTTGGGGTGTGTCCTTATGCAGCGAGGAAAAGTTATCGCATATGCCTCGAGACAGTTAAAGGACGCGAAAAAGAACTACCTTGTTCACGATTTAGAACTAGCAGCGGTGGTTTTTGCTTTGAAACATTGGCGACATTACCTTTATGGTACAAGATGTACAATCTACACGGATCATAAGAGTTTGCAACACATCCAAAATCAAAAAGAGCTAAACATGAGGCAACGACGATGGATGGAATTGCTAATTGATTATGACTGCGAAATTAACTACCATCCGGGTAAAGCAAATGTTGTAGCTGATGCCCTAAGCCGTAAGGAGCCTCGAGCGACTTATCGACTGAAATCTATGGGATTGGTGGTTATACCTGATACAATCGAGTAGATTCGGATAGCTCAAAGTGAAGGGTTAAAGGGTGAAAACCTAAAGGATGAGGTCATGGTCAAGCAGAGAAAATGCTGCTTGAAGAGGATGCCCATCGGTCTAAGTATTCTATACATCCGGGCAACGCAAAGATGTTTTCTGACCTGCGACCTAATTATTGGTGGCCAGGAATGAAAACAGACATAGCAGATTATGTGGCTAAGTGTGTTACTTGTTCGCAAGTAAAAGCGGAGCACCAGAAACCATACGGGGAGCTTCAACAACTTGACATCCCCGAATGGAAGTGGGACAAAATCACGATGAATTTTGTTACAAAGCTACCAAGGACCTAGCGCGGAAACGATATGATTTGGGTGACTATAGATCGATTGACTAAGAGTGCTCACTTCTTAGCAACGAAGGAAAATGAGAAGCTGGAAAACCTAGCTAAACTTTACGTACGAGAAGTGGTTATGAGGCATGGAGTTCCCGTATCCATTGTCTCTGATCGTGACACCCGGTTCGCTTCACGGTTCTGGCAAAAGCTGCAAGAAGAAATGGGTACCAGGGTGCACTTGAGTATATCTTATCACCCTCAAACGGACGGACGAAGCGAAAGAACGATTCAGACACTAGAGGACATGTTGAGAGCCTGCGTGATTGAGTACGGTGGTAGTTGGGATACACACCTACCATTAGTGGAGTTCGCTTACAATAATACCTACCATGCAAGTATCGATATGGCAACATACGAGATGCTTTATGGAAGGATGTGTCGTACCCCAACTTGTTGGTTGGAACCAGGAGAAAAGAAGTTTGTTGGGCCTAAGATAGTCCAGTTGACAGCAGACAAAGTTGCGGTTGCTCGCGAACGATTACGAGTAGCCCGTGAACGACAGAAAAAGTATTCTGATAAAAAGCATAGACCAAAGACGTTCGAAGTAGGCGAGAAAGTGATGCTCAAGGTTTCGCCATGGAAGGGCATCATTCGGTTTGGGAAGCGTGGTAAACTAGGACCTAGGTTTATTGGTCCATTCTTTGTACTTGAAAGAGTTGGAGATCAGGCATACAAGTTGGAATTGCCAGCGGAATTAGAGGGTATTCATAATGTGTTCCACGTTTGCTATTTACGAAAGTGTCTGGCAGAGGAGCTGAGTTTACTACCTCTTGAGGAACTTCGAATAGATGAACATAAGCGGTTGATTGAAGAACTAGTGGCGATCCTAGATCGTAAAGTTAAGCAATTGAGGAAGAAACGGGTCAAGTTAGTGAAAGTCCAATGGAAGAATAAGCATGGAGGGGACATGACTTGGGAAACCGAAGAGGAGATGAAAGCTAGATATCCTCAACGTTTTGTTTAATAGATTCCGAGGACGGAATCCTTTTAAGAAGGGGAGAATTGTAACGACCCAAATATTTTAATAATATTTATCGAGAAATGAATATTATATTCGAAGTTCAACTTGATAATAATAATAAAGGAATATTATTAATTAAAAGAAAAGTAAAAGAAAAGAAAAGAAAAGAAAAGAAGGGAAATTAAATTAAAAAGAAAAATGAAAATTCTGAAAAATAATAGGTCGCGACGCGACACGACGCGTTTGGGTGGCAAGACATGTGTCGGTTACGTGTGACAGGCGGTAGAGTGTGTCAGGTACGGTTGTGTGTGTCAGAACGTCACGACGCGACGCGTCCGGGGGTCGTGACTCGACGCGTCGGCTAGGAGTTGGGTCTATAAATTCAAACACATCTTCATCCGAATTTCACACACACTTTTCTACCATTTCGTTACTCTGCCCAAATTTCAAGAGAAATCAAGTTTAGTGAACGATCAAGGGTGCCGGGTTTTGTTAGAACTCGTATTCGAGGTACGGGGTGAACGGAGATAGTGTTTCGGGTGTAGTTTTGAGCGTGGTTTCGCTTTGGTATCCCCGAAAGGTATATTCTTCTAGACTTAAGCTAACATTTTAGTTGTATGGCTCGATATTCTACATGCATGTCGTTCTAGCATGTTTTGATGGACTTTCTAAGTTCACGACGCGTATATCTGTGATCAAAAGTATATTTTTACATATTTAGGTTATTCGAGACAGTTGAGGTCGATTTCTTGACGATCCGAGAGTGTAGTTCGTCGAATCTAGATCGTGCGTTTATTTTCTGGACTGAGGTGAGTTCAGTAGACTTTTACAAAACCGAGTACATAGACAAAACCTTATTTTTGAAATAAAGATGATTATGCATATATGTATATGTTGATTAATGATACATGTTATGTGTTCTAAGTTAAATACTCGTTGCATGCATGATCAAACACGAAATACGCATGTTACGATTATTCACGATTTTACTACGATTTACATATGACTGCTTACGAGTTATTGCATGTATGTATTTTGTGGCGAGGGTAGAATACGATATTACCCATATTGCGGATTTGCGGGCCTAGTGGGCATGATTGACCTTCTAGGATTAAAGTGCTAGCCAACAAGAGTCATTTGGTCTTTCTAGACGACTATTTTGACACGTGGTATGCGGACACTTCGGTGTTCAAGTACTGGAGTGATGTAGGCCAAGGAGGCTAGATCATACATCACGTGAGTGTGAGGAGAAGCTAAAATACGATCGGCTTCGTTTGAACTCGTACTAGAACGACAACGCAGTACTTGTACTCGCACCGTCGGAGTAGCGAAAGTGGAGTCTTGGGATTTATGTTCTCGGGTGGGAGTCGCGCCCCACTTGAAAACATAGGTTGGCCGGGCACGCAAGTAGTGAACCTTGGGTTTTCTAGTGTAGGTTTAGACTCTACAATAGAATCATCCTATTGATATGATGTATGCGATATGATATATACGATTACGATGCGATATGATCTAAGAAATATTATATGGTATGATTATGGTTATGTGCGATTGACTTCATGAAATGACTTGCGAATATTTGACACATTTGGTGCTATGTGATGTGCGGGTTCTCGGTACGGGTCAAATACGTTAAGGGTGGGATCTGGTATTTATTTACATGTCATATTCTACTTACAAACATGTTTTATGGTTTTCGATTACAACTCCTATTGACTCCCTTAGCGTAAGCTGACACTTGTTTCTTTCGAAATGTGTCTTGTACTCGCGCAGGTGGCTTAGAGGTGGTGGTTCTGCGAGGAGGGTAGTATTAGTTCCGGTTTATATTTTGGTATTAACAAACAATCCGGGTATGTAATAAATTCATAACATTAAACTTGTACTGAGTTTTTGAATGATTGCGGTCGTAACCCCGTGGTTTATATCACGAAGAATTCTGTAATCGCCTTTATGGCGAAAACAACTATTTCCATTTATGACTTTTAAGACTTCCGCTGCATGTTTTTGCTATTAGTTAAAGGTTTTTATAAATGGTGAAA
This sequence comes from Dittrichia graveolens, assembly GCA_038502395.1. Taxonomy (NCBI): domain Eukaryota; kingdom Viridiplantae; phylum Streptophyta; class Magnoliopsida; order Asterales; family Asteraceae; genus Dittrichia; species Dittrichia graveolens. Next base: position 61,601,294 of record JARJIL010000003.1, read on the forward strand.
TTTTTGAAAAATCATGGGCGTTACATCCTTACTGACAGAGGCTTTCATAGTGTCCCACAAGAAAATGGCGCAACCCTTCAGCATTCGTACTGCGTATTTCACACAGTACTCCGGTTCACACTCGCATGATTCAAACGTTTGCTCCATTTCACGAAGCCACTGAATAGTAACAGTGGGGTTATCACTCCCCTCAAACGTTGGAGGCTTGCAAGATAGGAACTTCTTGTATGATAAAGTCTTGCGGGGCTTATTCAATGTAGCCTACAATAAGAGCTCTTTCGCTACGCGCAGCTCTTCCTCCAAACGTCTGATATAAGCAGCCTGATCTGGCTCAGGTCTGCCACCTCCGACAGTATGCTGAGAACGTTCATCCTCAGCCTAATGAGGCATATGGGAAGCCTCATCTTCCATCTCTTTAAGGCCTTGCTCATTATTGCCACGTTTAGCAGACATCTTTTAAACTTCTATATGACATAGAAAGAGCAGTTAATACTCTATCTCACTTACTTATCTTATTAACAAGTCATCTTATAATAATAGCATATATACAACACTCTCACTCAATCCCCCCCATAGGAACACTTATTTATGGTCGGGCCCGAGTTTGAGATCGAATACTCTTACAAGTACCCAATTCACTCAAACTTAGGCTCTGATACCTAATTGTAACACCGCTTTCGAAAACAACAAATTTAATGATAATTAGATTTCGCAGTGGAAAATTTTCTTTTAAAAGTAACAAACTGTTATTCACATCATCATTGTTTCCAAAAGATTCATTGGTGTTACCTATCACAGGAACCGACCATAGTATCAATTTACATTACATATCAAAATAAAGTGTCCCAACCCACAAGGGGCATTTACAATCAAAAGCCACCTGCCTCACCAGGCCTTCTAGTCATTACCTGAAAAGGGGCAACATAGCACCATTAGCTAACAACTTAGCTAGTGAGTACACACTCATCATAAGCATTAATATAGTAAGTCATGCAACATACATATCATACATACGCAATCATTGCTAGCTTAACACATAGCGGTGTGCTGACAAGATCAGTAAGAGTCATGTCTTGCAGGGTAATCAATCCCGCTCAAGAACTCAGACCGGGGGATCAGACACGACCAACCGCACTAGTGGGGGAGCTTAAAGCACACCACCAAACATCGTTTCAGAGTCAAAGACTCCTCAAGTAATCCAGCTACAACCGGTTGATTACCAATCATGTTAAGGCACGGTAGTTCTGCAGAACCTAGGATCCGATGACTCTCAAATCACCGTGAAATCCCGAAGTACTCATGGGATCTAGTTACAACCGACTGACCTTAACCATGCTTCAGATAGTCTGCAGACAGTGCACATACATACACATACATATGATCCCACACGGATCCATCATCTTACATGCAACATCATACAGTTATTCATTCGTATATATCATCATGTATTAACTAAGCGGTTCCGGTCTGGACCTGCTGGCATGCACCTAATATACATCTTAACATTATGTAAGTCATATACTTACCTCCTTGAGCATACCTACAAAAACAATTTACACATACATAATACAATCATATAGTCATCTAGCATATAAGCCTTAGTCTATTGAGTCTTATGAAAGCAGGCACTCACCTGTAGTTTACAACGTACAGGTATTTGATTTTGACTCCACAAATACAACAAGATCACCTAGAACATTACTTACATTAGTCATCTATACATACAAAATAGAACTCCAAAACAAACATAGAAACTTAACTTTGGACTTGACACAAATCCGCCCAAACTGTCGGATTTGGGGAATCCGATGATTCTTGCGGATTTGAGAAATCCGACATACATACATGAAATCCGACACTCACACATCAAGCGGATTTCAACACTTGGAAATCCAACATGCATACGGAATCCGACACTTGCGGATTCCGACACATAGAAAGAAATCCGACACATGAAATCCGATACATACAAAAATCCGAGACATGCAGAAATCCAATACCTCTATCGGATTCCGACACTTGCGGTTTTCATCAACTTAGCGGATTTCACCAAACATGCGGATTTCAACAACAGCGGATTCCGACACCTTCATAGGTCTCGGAATTCGACACATTCACAGTCTGAAATTCTGACATCTACTTTGATCCATTCTAACAACTTCATTCTTGTTGGATTTACGGCTAGAACATCTTAGAACTTCATGTTCTATCCATACAACCTCTTTAAACACACTAAATCCAAACAAGAACACCAATTATGCAAAACCCACTTAGAAGTTAAGTTTTTCATGTACTTCAAGGTGCTCTTGCATGAATTTGTGTTTGTAACAAGAATACAATCTTCAAATACATCTGAATCTATATTACCAACCTTCTATAATTTGACAACCGCGAGTTCCTCTTCTTTTCCGGAAATCCGAGAGCAGAGAAAAGTATGTGTGTGTTTATTTGCTATATTTGACTTTGTAAAGTCAATTAAAGCACATGCATACATATATATTCATCTATCCAGAGGCAACCGCCTCTGGATACCATGACCATTGGTTTTCCTTTAATTCCTATTTCTTTTATTTTAATTATACAACTAACACACACATAATACATAATACTTAACACACATACTTAAAACACATAACTTATATTCACATAACATACGTACATTCATTTAACTTAACAAGTACATACAATTAAGACATTCTCCTATTACATTAACTACATACGCGTACATACTATTTATAACTAGGCCCAAGTTGAGGATGTTACAATATTTATTTTGGGATGGAACACTTTTATAAATGTTGTAATGTTATAATATTATGGTCGGTTGTTGTGATAGAGTAACACCAACAGTCAGTACATTATTTTCAATGTAAATATTTAAGTATAACCTTTTGGTTAAAAGTTTCCGTTGCGTAGCTTAATGATATTTAATGGTGAACGAGTTCACGTTTGCGAAAAACGCAAATTTTTGCTAATTTTGTCATTTGCAAAGCCGGTGTTACATTACTGAAATGCTTGTTGAGACTACAAAATTGAGTCTACATACCATTGCACTGGGAGAGGACTTTATTTGATTTTTAAACCTTTTGTTTCAGCCTTTTGTTTGTTCGTTAGATAGTCTCAATTTTAGATTATCTAATTTGTCCTCCTTAAATTGGGTAGTGCTCAATTTTAGCACTCGATACACTCATAGCCATGTTGAGCCTTAACCTTTTTTGTTTGTTACCCAAATTCTTTTTATCTAATACATTTTTTAAAAACTTTCTCTTGGCCTTAGCTTAAGTCCGAGTCTAGCTCGATATATAACATGTGTTGGTGCTTTAATGTTCTATTTCAATCGAGTCAGTATATAGATGTTGTTGCCAAAATAAAAAATTACAAGTTTCTAGCAATGAAGTCTCCTACAATTCTTGTGACTTCGTGCATGAAAAAAAAGAAGAAAAGTATATAAAAAATCAGAAAAAAAAGATGCTCAAAAGAGGAAAATCTCGTGCCAAGCAAGTATTGATATCAAATGTTTAGATGTTATGTGCTCCATTCATATAACCATTCCAGTTTGAATGGTGATTCGTTGTTGTCCAGCTTGATTTGGCTTTTTGCTATATTTTGTCACTTAAAATTTCCTACCTTTACCCTTAGCCTAACATTACAACCCTAAAGCCCTGTTGAAGGTTAATGTCTGTAGTGGTGGTGATGAGATTTGGATACAAGCCTAGGCTAATACCTATGTGTTTTGACATTGTGAGTTTTCACCAGATATTGAACCTTATACACTTTAGTGAAAGATTGAACTCCTTTGTGAGGATGTGATTTTATGCATGGTTGAAGAATTAGTGATTACTTGTATTGCCTGTTTAAGTTTCACTTGGGTTAGTTGGATAAATTGTTTTGATTGCATGCAAAGGGATGTTAGATAATAGGATGGTTTGACTTTTGTTTATTTTACATGATGGTTTGCTTGTGGACAATCAAAGATTAAGTGTGAGGTGTTTGATATCGGATAAAATATACATATAATTTATATCCGATATCTCATTCTTTAGTGCATTTTGATATTAAATTATGTTAATTATGACTTAAATTGTTATATTCTTTGTTTTATAGTTCTTGGGAGAAGAATTGAAGAAAATGGTGATGAGATTGAAGAAAATGCGAAAAGGTGACCGCGTAAACACACCTTCACTGTTTTGGCCGTATCTCACTCATACGAACTCCGATTGAGGTGATTCAAGCGGCCAAGGAAACTAGAATCAAAGGGATACAATTATATACTAAATCGAAGTTTATGTTTCAGATATTTCTTCACGGTGTAAGCCTCTCAACCTCGCGGCGCGAAGCAAGTTGACTCATTAGCATAAACCATTAGTATCCAAAATACTAACTACTACAAACAACTCTAACTCACCCTAATTCCCCCGAAGGAAAGCTTGACCCGTCACTAGCCAAGATTTGGGAATGCAACACTCTAGCCGTGCATGCATCGCCAAACCTAGGCTCTCATACCAAACTGTAACACCAGAAAAATCACAAGCCATTTTTTTAAATGCACTACGGAAGCTTTAAGTAAACAAACTCATTTACATACAAACCAATATTAACAAATGTACAATCACTGTTTACAAATGTAAGTATCATTTGTTTTGGTGTTACAAAATAACCAGGCTCATTTCTTTTCAAAATCTAATATCAGAGTCAGGTCAACTTCTCCTTCAGCAAACCTCACAAACACGAACCTGCAAAAGCAACAACTGAGGGGAATTAGCACATAGCTAAGTGAGTAGAGGCTAAACACAAATGCAAACATCCACGGTCAATATCAAAGCATGTAATCACATATCCAAGAAGACCGGTGGTTCGGCGTAAAACCTACAACCAATGCCGGCCAAAGCAAAGGTTTACCGATAGCTCTCTACTGAATTGGCACAGTGAAATCCTCCTCTGAAGCAACATATGCAACAGTAAGGCTACCACTATTCAACCAACCAGTAAACGAGCCCAGCCCAATTCTACGTATAGCTGACTTCTCAAACGCAACTCAAAATCATCCTAAGAGTGCGTATAGACTAAATAGTCATGCATCAGATATCAACAATTAATATCACAATCAACAGTTCAATCAATCCAATCCAATCTCAATCACATCAATAACATTAACCGTAATCTTTACCATCCGTGATTAACGTCCACTCACCTAAAAATCATCACGAGCTCAGAGATCTAATATTACTGAGTCTTTTGATTCCCTGAAAACACAGCAACAATCAAATAAGTCTTGAATATATAAATATATCTTTCCGTATATATTTATATCTTAAATTCATATAAACAACTCAATAAAGTCACATCAATAACATGCCAACTTATTTCAATCAAAACATAATTAAATTAAGAAATCTTTCTGAAATAGGCTACGTCGCGCCACGACCAACTCATGCGTCTCGCCACGACACTGTTGGATTTCAAATCCGGAATTCAACAATCGGATTTTATTGGCGGATTTCTAAAGTATTGGATTTCAGGGTCGGATTTGGCACTTCTCGGATTTGGCACTTCTCGGATTTCTAAGGGTCGGTTTTGACAAAGTGTCGGATTCTCACAATCCGAAACAAAAATGTCGGATTTACTCAAGGTCGCGCCGCGACATTCAAAATTTCAGATCGTCTTCCTCATTTTCTCGGATTTCAGCCAACCAAAACTTCTTATAAACATAACTAACATCATATTTCTTCAAACAAACACATATATAACATATAACATGTCTACAAAACATCATGAACACCTTTTTAATCAATCAAAACAACAAAATCTACAAAACCCACTAATCAAGCTTTCTTCCAAACTCCATTAATGGTGAAACTTCATGTACTCATGCTTTTCAACATATAAAGACATCAATACAAATCATAACATGCTATAAACACTTTCTCACCTTCTTTTTAAATTAAAGAACACAAGATCTTGGTTTTGAAATTTCAAGTTTACAAGGTTGCTTCACTCTTGGTTTTGCTCTCTAGAAACACACAATACACCTTCTTCACTTTGATAAAATGATCAGACTCTAACCACGTATACATATAGTTGTTTTTAATCAAAGCAGGAGGTGTCTATAGCTTATTTACTTTCCATGCATACCTGCATACATTCTAACATACATGCATACATACTTGTACTTAATTACCTTATTCACCAGTAAACATATTGTTTTTCCCGAAAGTGAATAAAACTAACTATGAATAAAATCAAAGTGCGGAAATAGTTTTAAAGCAACGAACACACAAAAGTTTTCAAAGTAAGATTATATTAATAACCAAACTTCAAAGAGTGCACAAGAACAAACTTGAGCACCGAGTACAAACTAAACAAGAACAAACTTGAATACAAATTAGCGAACAAACGCTTAACCTTTACTCGTTAATAGAGCAGGTATTTATAGACTAAGTAAACTAATCCTGACCATCTAATTTATTTACACGTGTACCGTTCTACACTTAATTAGGAACAGAAAAGAAGATTGCCGTTTCAAGCTCCTTCAGAATGCGCAGATCGTGCACTTTACATAACAGGAAGATTCTGGTTATCAGATGTATCTTCAGTTCAGAAGACCCTTTGATGACTAAAGACAAACTTCAGCTGACGTTCACTTCAGAACTAATCTTCAGATGAACTACGGGCTTCTTTCTTCCGATGTCGTCAGACTAGTTTACAAAATAATGATATATTACACCTTCAGTTGCTTTCTTCGAAAGCTTCTTCAGGAATGGAATGTATACAAATAAAAGGACTAACAATCTCCCCTATTTATTTATAATCCATGACTATGTACAAATGAATAAAGAATAGAAAGAATAAGGAATAAAAAATTACTATTCTACATATCAGGTTTGAATTCTTCAGGAGAGGATTCCTTTGGAGTTTTAAGCTTCAACTACTTTAAGTATTCCACCAAAATGTCTTTGACATTCGGATCTTTATTTTCTATGAAATATCGATGAGATCTCAGATGAAGCCAATCAGCTTTGGCAAAATCTGAAACTCTCTGAAAGCGAATCTTGTCATAAGCATCGAGAAAATAAAATCCCCTCGGATTTGAGGGAACTTTACCCACTTCAGGAATGAGACCAGGAGGCAACGTGGTATCGAAGCCTTTGCAAATTGCAAGCTCTCCAAGAGATATCAGCTCCAAAATTTGTTTCTGAGATTTCTTGAGAGTAAGCATCCTTCTTTGAAATTTTAACTTTTCTGCTCGAGTTGGTTTCTCTTTTTGAGGCATGACAGTTGCATCAGATCCTCTTTTCTTTACTTCCTCCTCATAATATTCAATAAATTTGGTGATTTCTCTCTGAATGAACTTGACCTCATCAGTTTGCTTGCGTTTTGATAAACAAGCAAGTATTTCATTCCATTCAGACACCGCATAGTTTAGGTAAACATCCTTGATAGATTTTATGCTGAAGATAGGAAGATTTTTGCGCTGAACCGTCAGACAGGTTTCAATGTTTACCCTCTTCAGCTTGATTGTAGTGATTTTATCAGGTTGCCTTCTTTGATGTCGAGAGCTTAGCCACTTTTCTACCTTTTGTTCCATGATTCTTTTCTTCTCCTCAACTGAAGCTTTTTCGGCTTCAATGTTTGCCTGAATCTGTTTTTGAAGATCGAACGGATCTAGATCAATTTTGTTAGCAGCAAGCTCTTCGAGTGCAACTCTTTCTGCTTCTATTCTACCAAGTTCATCAGCCACTTTCAAGTCTTTTATCCTAGGATTCTCGTCATCTGAGTCACTTAAATCATATATACCCTTACTCATCTGATCATCCGAAGAGACTATCACCATTTTTCCTTTACCTTTGTCAGTTTGGCTTGGCTGACCACTGGATGAAGGAGCAGCTGATTGAATAGGAATTTGAGAGGCTTTAGCTTCAGTAATTATTTGCTGACATTCAACTCCATCAAGTTCTGACCTGAACATATTAGCTTCAGCTTTTCTTTGATCAAGGAGACTTTTGAGCTCCCCCTCAGCAAGTGCCTTAGCTTCCTCAGCTTTGGCTAATTTGCCCTCGAAGTCAATAAAGGCCTTATTCTTATCTTCTTCAGTGGCTTTAAGGTGTGCCACTTCTTCTTCCAATCTTTGTAGGTATTCAACACATGAATACTTTTTATCCCATTTGATTATTTTTCGATCGGCAGTGGCCTTCCTTTTTATGATCTGAAAAATTTTGGACTGTCTTCTTATTTTCTCCCCCTTAGAAGCTGCAGAGAGACCTAAAGCTTCTACCGAGTGAGACAAGGCCGAAATCTCCCTCGAAAGTCCAGAGAAGGAGGGAGCAAAAAAATCTTGCAACTGACGAGTTGCAGTCTCAGAAAGATTGACAGCATGGATGTTGTCAACCTTGGAGGAAAGGGAATTTACAGTGGAGGAGAGAGAAGAGAGTTGAGTGTTCAACTTGGAAAACTCAAGAGTGGCAGAGTTAGCTATAGTTTTGATAAGATGGTGAAGAGTTTTATACATCTCATGAAAATCAGATTTTTACGATGAATGGTTTTGGTAAGGGTGATGAACTGAGTGTTGAGAGATTCAACAAGAGACTTTAGCTCAGATTCAAGCTTTGCTTGATTATTGGCTACACACTAACCTTGAAATGTATTGAACTTAACAGAAGTGGAAACAGAAAGAACAAATTCAGATATACATTCCAAAGAGGAAGCAATGTATATTGGAGGCTCAGAGGTTTGAGAATGTACAGACTTGGGGGATTGAAGAAAATCAAAAGCATCACTGTAATCAAAAGGATTGACATTTGTATTAGGAGAAGGAATATCAAACAAGGTGTTTAGGAGAGATGGGGAGGCCATAGCATTAGGAGGAGTGACCGATGCATCAGGGGCCTTTGGCTCATTTGCTTCAGTTACAGTCGGGTTTATGACTGCGTCTTCATTAGCATTAGGAATCTCGACTGAAGGAGGTTGAACTTCAGTTTCATTGATGAGGGAAAGTTGGGCATCACTCTCAGTTTGGTTTGAAACTGATAAATCATTTGCCCTGGTAGAATCCATAGTGTCAATAGGGATTGGTGACACATCAAGGGATTTGGGTGCAGTCTCATCTTCAGAGTGAGCTGAAGAGTCATCAACTTGTTGGATCTCCGAAACTAGGGGTATTGTAGTTTCATCATTGGTGATAGGCTGAGCATCAGTGTCAGCCAGTTTGGGGGCTGACTCATCGTGTGCTTGGTCAATATCCATAGTGTCAGTTGGGTTTACTGATACATTAAGGGATAGAGGGGGAAGATCAGCAGAGACAGGAATGGGTGTTCCCTATTCTAGTGGTACCTTAGTTGTAGTGGGTTTGCTGGCAGACTCAATGGTGGGTAAAGAAGAAGTCTTGGCTGACTGTTGTTTGTCAGTGTCCTGAACTTGTGAATGTAGAGGAGGGACTTCAGGGACAGCTTGGTTGTGAGCTGGCTCTTCATCAGTCAGACTAGGTTTAGAGACTTTGAGTAAAGGAGAGCTTACCTGAACAGCGGCTGTTGATGTTGAAGAGTGAAGCTGAGTCTTGTAAAGAATCAGTGGGGTGTCGTCAGGCGAATCCTCACTGGAAGCATAGTGAGATATGATGGGACTGGAGGGCATGGTGGGTTTGTGGCGTTCAGAGAGTGATCTTAGCGGGTGAGTGGTAGTAGGTTGTTTAGAGGTGGATTTGGGTATTGCTGAAGGGTTGGTGGATGACTTAGATGTGGTGGATAGTAACTTCCTTTTCTTTGTCTTTGATGGAGAAGACTGAGGGATTTGAGGTTGAGGTTTGGAAGGGGCAGCTTGAGAAGATAGGCATGAATATGGTGGTGGAATAGCAGGATAAGGTTTCAGCTAGACGATTGCAAGCATCGGAGCAGTCAGAGCTAGGTTGAAGCCAGATGAGGAGCCGGTCCATACTGAACCCGGTAGGGAAGGAGAAGGAAGTAGGACCGAAGCAGAGTTGTATGCTTCAGGTGTTAACAGCGAGTAGATAACCAATGAAACAAACCTTGGAAAAGGGATGTGTTGAGACCTAGTTCTTGATGTCAGTAAGACCACAAGACTCTCCATGATAAGTTCAGCGAAGTCAATGTTATGACCATGGATTATGGCATATGCCATTTTCAGAACAGCTTCATTGACTTGGTCAAGACCACCAGTTTTGCTCGTCATATAGAAATTCAGATGAGCAATCAGACAGTTCGACTCCTTTAGGAGACGAGTGCGAACCATAGAGTTACCTTTGACCTTGTGCTCATCAGCATATTGAAAGAAGGAGAACAGCATGTCCTTAGCATTAGCAGTGAATGAGGTGAGTTCCCGGCAAGGAAGATGAAGAACAGATGCAAGATACCTCGTGGTAAGTTCAACAAACTTGCTACCAAAGAGCATACTGATGTGAATAATTTGGCCGGAGGTTTTGGACTTTATGAATTCAACGGTCATCCAAAACTCACAGAGATGTTCGTCAAACATTGGAACCTTTGTAGAAAGAGCAAAGTTCAATGGGCAGTTGCGAAGATAGATCATTATTTGGTGAAAAGGTGAGGAAGATGAAGGGATGGCTAGGTCAGCGGCGAAGTTGTTGTCTTTGAAACAGATGGATTCCAGTGGGATTTTGGGGACAACATCAGAAGGAAGGGTTACCTTTGCAGAAGCAATTTTTGGAGCCATTGATTCGAGCACAAGAGGTGATTTTGCTTTTGAACAAAAGAGATCTCCGGAGAATATGAGTTGCAAGTAAAGAAATTGGGGTGGCGATATTGGGTTTTAAAGGGGTTTAAACTGAATCAATCTTGGCGGTTAAGTAAATCTAGGGTGAAAATAAGCGCGTGAAGCCGGAAATTACGCAAGGATAACTTTTGTGATGTCAAACTGGGTAAACCAATTTACCCAGAGTTATCTTGGAACTAGCTATACTTCAACAACACACCATTAGCAGGAAGATAAAATTTCACAATACAAAGGAACAACATACATACATGTTACCCTGCCTTTTTGCTTGTAAGACCTCTTTTCCTTTCTTGTTAAAGATTGAACCTTTGGTCTTCTTAAAATGTACTTCATAATCTGCATCACACAACTGACTGATGCAGATCAGGTTGTGTTCAAGTCCTGTCACATGGGCGGCATTCTTGATGTTGACTGAACCTTGGTTGAGATAACCATAGCCATCAGTTTTTCCACATTTTCCTCCACCAAAAGTGACCTTGGGGCCATTACCTTCTTGAACCCCATTCAGTAGGGACTTACATCCGGTCATGTGCCTTGAGCATCCACTGTCAAGGTACCAAGTGTTATCATGCTGACCACCCTACACAGATAATCAAAGAGATTAGTTCATTAGAAGAGCCCAAACATTACTGGGCTCCAAGACACACTTCTTAGAAGAGCAACTCGAGATCTTGTTTTCATTAGAACACGAAGTAGCTTCATGACCTCTTACTCCACATTTGTAACATTTACGAGTGTATTTTGAATTCTTTGCCATAATCTTTTTATTTTTCTTCTCTTTTTCACCGATTAATTTTAAAACTCTGAAAAGAGAATCCTTAACTTCTTTGAGTTTGGATACGGTCAAAGCAAAGGTTTCATCATCATTTTTGATTTTGAAAGATTTCGAATTTTCAGCTTTGGATGGTAAGATTTCAACTGATGATTCTTCAGTTGATGAAACCATGGGAATAATAATGTCATAGGAGACACTGGCTTCAGGAAGAAAGCTTGTGTTGGATGACTTAGCTATTTTGATTTCAGAAGATATTTCATCAACTGAATCAGTACAAGTTTCAGTCATGATTATAGGTTGGGTTCAGTTGGGGTTACAGATATAACTTCAGGATGGGTTTTGGTAGGACTTGATGTAATGGGTATTTTAGTGATTGGTTCAGTAGTTTCATTGGCAGGAGTATCATACTCAGTAGGAAGTTGAAGATTTCTAATTTCTGAATTTGTTCGTTTAGAAAAGCTTGGATTAATAACTTCAGATTTGGTAAATCTCTTTTTGAGCAGATTTTGATTTCCAATGTCATTAATACTTATGTCATTAAAAATCATTTCATCAACATTTTTACACTTTTTGCTGAAATCAGCAGCTTGTTTAACGTGTCCTATGCCCACTCTTTCTCTTTGAATAACCATCTGATGATTGATACTCTCAAATGCTAGTTTATTTGGACACAACCAAAGATCAATAATCGACTGACGATCTTTCACTTTTTCGTTAGAGTCTTGCAAATCTATTTTCACATTTTTGATTTCATTTGTTAAAAATTCGAGATGATTCTTTAATGCATAAGACTCTTGAAGAAATTGCTCATTTTCTTTTTCGATGACATTTATATCAGAGGTGAGCTTGGTGATAGTTTGTTTAGATTTGTTTTGATTGTTATGTTTAACTGTCAGATCAGAACACAAATAAGCAAACATATCATCCTTCTCATTCATTGAATAATTTTTGAAATTTTATACCTTATACATCATCGTGGGGTTCCATCCTTCAGCTAAGCTGAGTTTTTCAGCTTCAGTCAGATCTTTGATGAACTTGCTTTCAGTGGCCATCAAACACATTTCAGGATGTGCAGTTTCATAGATTTCTTCAGCCACCAAACATTTTCCTCTGACTTCATTTTCTTCTTCTTCATCTGATGAAGATTCAGAATCAGTCCAACCCAGGTCATCAACTATCATGGCTTTTTCCTTCTTCCTTTCATTTGAGGCTTTGAGGGCTTTATATTTGGCTTTATACTTATCAGCTTTAGAAGGAAACCCTTTCTTAGGATTTGAGTAAATCTCTTTTACATAGCAATCAGCTGCATAATGACCAGGCTTCCCACACTTGAAGCACTCATTCTTGGACCCTTCAGATGAGCCCTTTTTCTCTGAAGAGAACTTCTTATCAAATCTTCTCTTCCCTTCAGATTTGAACTTCTGAAACATTTTGTAATTTTTCATGATGAAGGCTTTTTCGGTACCTTCATCATCAGACCTTTCCTCCTCCTCAGCTTCATTAACCAGAGACTCATCATCAGAATCTGAGTCCTCAGTTTGCTTATACTTAGCTCTTTGAGGATTTTCGGCAACAAGAGCCAGAGTTTTCTTGAAGGCCTTCTTGAGATTAGTTTTCTGAATGCGAGTCTGTTCATCATTCAGCAAGATTCCATATAACTTACGCATGTTCATGTCCCTGAGCATATTATTGGTTCTCAGGATCATGCACATGGTGTCCCATTCAGATGGGAGGGAATCTAGAAATCTGTTGAGTATTTGGAATTGCTCTCTGACAACTCCAACTTCAGTCATGTCGTTCAGTAGACATGTGAACCTTGTGTAGACCTCAGTGAGAGACTCTGAGTCTTTAGCATAGAAACTTTCATACTTGCGTATGATGTTTGACTTCTTGTTCTCACGAACTTCAACAGTTCCTTCGAACGATATGCAGATGCTCTCCCACATATCTTTTGCTGTTTTTAGATTACAAACAGTATGAAATATTTCCTTAGGTAATGCAATGACAATACTGTTTCGTATTTACGCATCCAAACCCACAAGTTTCTTCTCCTCATCTGTCCATTGAGATCTTGGTTTAGGACGAGAGGGAATGGAGGTTTCAGCAGAACCAGTCTCCATGGAGATGGTTTGAGGAACATAAGGACCTTCCTCCAAAACAACAAGCGAATAGCAGTCAAGATTTTCTAAATACAAAAGCATTCTATTTTTCCAACTGGAAAAATGTTCGATTGAAAACTTTGGTGGTTTCGCAGAGGAGCCATTATCGATGTAATCAAACTTCGACATGTTGAACAGATCACTAATTTATAGATAAAATTAGAACATGCTCTCATACTAATTGTTTTTCCCGAAAGTGAATAAAACTACCTATGAATAAAATCAAAGTGCGGAAATAGTTTTAAAGCAACGAACACAGGAAAGTTTTCAAAGTAAGATTATATTAATAACCAAACTTCAAAGAGTGCACAAAAACAAACTTGAGCACCGAGTACAAACTAAACAAGAACAAACTTGAATACAAATTAGCGAACAAACGCTTAACCTTTACTCGTTAATCGAGCAGGTATTTATAGACTAAGTAAACTAATCCTGACCATCTAATTTATTTACACGTGTACCGTTCTTCACTTAATTAGGAACAGAAAACAAGATTGCCGTTTCGAGCTCCTTCAGAATGCGCAGATCGTGCACTTTACATAACAGGAAGATTCTTGTTATTAGATGTATCTTCAGTTCAGAAGACCCTTTGATGACTGAAGACAAACTTCAGCTGACGTTCACTTCAGAACTAATCTTTAGATGAACTACGGGATTCTTTCTTCAGATGTCGTCAGACCAGTTTACAAAATAATGATATATTGCACCTTCAGTTGCTTTCTTCGAAAGCTTCTTCAGGAATAGAATATATACAAATAAAAGGACTAACACATATATACATAATCAATTAACTAGTCAATTAGCTTTAACAAAACACATAATCAATTAAAATGAAACCAAACACATACCGCTAACCCGCTAATCTCCTAGCCCGGGTTTGCGGGTGTTACATTGTGAGATCTTTGGATATGTCTGGGATTGACGTAACAGTTGTTGGTTCAATTACAACACGATTAAACTCTTCTGGGAGATCTACATCATCAACAATGTATTCAATTTGTTTCTTTTGTTCTCTCGGTTCTTTATTGACTGTTTTGAGTTTGGTTTTGGTGAATGCGGGGTCGTATTGTCTGTGGTTTGGTTCATTTCATTTTTGACTGAGATGGTTTAGATGTGCTAGCTTTATGTAATGACCATGAATCGATGATTTTAGCTTGACCTTTGAAATTGGTAGACTCAGGTGTGTGCATTTTGAAAAATTCATTTTCGAAAGAGTTGAGTTTCAAGTGAAATTCAAAAAGAATGTTTTCCAACTTTGTGCATTCTTCACATCTTTCTCCCGAGTTGGGTAAATTGAATTTCTCCTTGTCATTCTCAATGATTAGTAGTTTGATTTCATCATTTGTTTATACTAATTTTGATTTAGTGTAAGACAAATCATTTATGTGAACGTGAGGGATGTGTGGATCAGATGTGCTAGGTGCAGCGGAATTATGAAGGTGAGTATGTTCATTTACAAGAAGGCTGATTATGTCATATGGAACTGTAGTTTCCAATAGAAGTTTGATGGATTTACTTAAAAGTTCGGTTTCAACCAATTCAAATCTTCGTTGTAATTCCATGTGAGGAATGTATATGCGAGGTTCAGTTGGAGAATCGAAAACATATGGCAGGGATTTAAACTTTCGTAGTCATACGAGGTTGAAGCCCTTTTTCAGGTACGTCTTTTGTGCTCCTCCCCTGCAAGTTCGTCGACTTGTCCCATTAACACCATTTTCTTTGTTAATCTCAGGTTCATGCTCTGAAAGTCATACAGTTGTTTAGCAGTAATCTTGTCACTGATATGAGGATTAACAAAACCTAAGCCTTCGTATGTCCATTTTGAAAATTTGGTGTCTTTAGGTTTGTTTAGAAAAATGGTTTGTGCCGTTTGGTCTCGTTTTATTAACAAGTCTTCAATACCTTTTATTTTTTAGTATAGTTGACATCGTTCCTTTTGTAAGAACTTAAAATCTTCTTCTACCAAAACTTTGGCTGCCTTAAGATTATGAATGATTACCTCATTTTTGTTTCTTAAGGTGAGTAGTTCATTTTCCTTGGCAGTAAGTTCAGATTGAAGGTCGTCTAAATTAAAAGTTATTGGTTTCTGATTATAGATTCTAATTTAGTGATTTTTCTGTTCTGTTTTTCAATAAGTTCAACCAATGTTTGTGCATACTCAATACTTACCTTTCTATGAGTAGCCACATCTTCGGTTTGAGTTTCCTCAAACTCTTTCTCTTCATCAACACTTTCGTCTGAGGAACCTGCATCTTGAGCCATTAGACAAAAATGAGCTTGATTCTTGTCATCCTCGTCCGAATCATCAGTGTCACTCAAGAACTGGTCCTCCTCCACCAGCATAGCCTTGCCGCTAGCTTTCTTCCGAGTCAGCCTCAACTTGTTCTTGTAGTACTCGGCATCTTTGGTTTTTGGTTTTCTACAATCTTTGATAAAGTGCCCAGTTCTTAGTTGTAGCACTTCTTCTCCTCCTCTTGAGCTTCAGTTGGCTTCTCAAAGTGCTTCTTCTCCTTTGCTTGGCCTCATTCTATTCTTCTGGACGCGGAAGTGTATCTTTGACGATTGTTAAGCTTTCGGTATTTTTTTTTGAAAAGCCTTGGTGATCAGTGACATTGCCTTCATGACAACCTCTATCTCTGTGGATTTGGTTTCTCTCTCATATGAGTCAGATTCTAGCACAACCTGTTTTCCTTTTGAAGATCTGGAGCTTTCTCTCGATCTTCTTTTGGCTATGAGTGCAACAGGGTCAAAGGATTGTTTTGTAGAGGTTTTAGCCAGCACTTCATCCTGAAATTGATTCAGGTTTTCATAGATAGAATGGTGAGACACTTCCTTCAGATTCCGGTTCACATGTTTATAGAACCAGACATGTTCTTGCCATTATGGACCTAGTGCATATATCTAGTTAACGTTTATGTCAAGATCAGATCTCATGACACCATGATTTCTCATTTTGTTTAGCAGCTGACAAAAGCTATTGTATGTGTTCTGCAGCAGTTCACCTTCTCTTGCCTTAAACTCTCGGAAGGTATTCACAAGTTGGGTTTCTCTAATAAGCACTCTTTGTTCCGTGCCCTGCATTTGTTGTTTAATTTCATCCCAAATTTCTTTGGCTGAAGTTAGATTGTCTATCTTAGAGTGAATCTCAGCACATAAACCCTGTTTAAGATAATACTTGGCATCCTTGTCAGCACGTGCCCTGTCTCTCTCTTCTACAGTTAGTTCGGAAGGAAGCTTTCGTCTTCGTTCAGCAGCTATTGGTGGGTTGTTATCAGCAACTGCTTCAATGATCTTTTCAAAGACGGAATCACCATTGAGGATACTATCTTTCATCATTTCCCAATACTTTTCATTGTGTTCAATGAAAACCATAAAACGTCCTTTCCAAACCGTGTATTCATTTCTGAATAGGACTGGAGGCTTTGTGTCTATCCCAATGGCAAGGATTTCATTGCTTTAACTCATCTTATCACTTTGTGGATCTTTTCCCAGAAATGAAGTAGTTAGTTTACTTGGAAGTATGATTTTGTGAGAAACTTTGACTTTTGACCTTCAAAGTTCAAAAGTCGGATAAGTTTATAAGTCTTGAAAGTCGGATGATTAAAAGTTGGATGGAACAGTTTTGAGGCGACTTTCGGGATGGAAGTGTTTAAGTGTATGTCGGATGGTTTTAGGTGAAGGTCAGATGAGTGGTGCGAGTGTCGGATTACTTCAAAGTTCGGATGACTTGAAAGTCAGATGAACCGAAAGTCGGATGACTTGAAGTTCGTATGAACTGAAATTCAGATAATTAAAAAGTCGGATGACTCAAGTTCGTATGAACTGAAAGTCGGATGACCTAAAATTCGGATGACTCAAAGGTCGAATGAACAGAAAGTCGGATGACCTAAAAGTCGGATGACTCAAAGGTCGGATGAACACTCTTTGGCAACTGTCGGATGAATCAAAAGTCACATGCACCACAACTGAAGGTTGGATGAGATGAAGGTCGGATGACCTGAAAGTCGGATGATGCTAATAATCCAAAACTTGCAAGTCTGACCTCTGCTTAACGAACAGACTTCTGAATTTGCCTAAAACACACTAAAATTTTGACTAACCTTTGCTTTGACATCCCTTAGATATAAAAATACTTTCCTAAGTAAATTTAACTCCAAATAACAACAATTTCTTTAATTTTTGATGAAACAGTGAAGAACACCAAGAACTTGAAGATCAAGAAAAATTCAAAACATGAGCTCAAGTGTTGTTTGTTTAAGAGATAAATACCACCAAATGTTTTCTCCATCTCAAATGCTTCTAAATCTAAAAAAACTACTTCAAAAACAAGAAGATTTGAGAAAATGGGTTTTTACTCAAATGGGTTTTTACTGCCAAGAACAGAGAAAAAAACTTCTCGGTTTTGTTTCTCACACTTTGATGTTACCTCCAGGTAATGTTGAACCAATTTAGCAAGGAGTTGGCTATGATACCAATTGAAAGTCGAAAGATGTGACAGAGATGAGTAACTAGATTATACTTGTAAGAAATAAGAAGAACTAGTCAAGAACAAAAGTATGAACACTTTGCTTTAGCTTGAAGATCAGTTGATATTACTGTGAACGTGAGTTACAAGCTATAGAAATTACAAATGCAAAGGTTACCTTGCAAAATATTTTGCAAGGTATATAAATAGAATGCCACATGGACCTAGAGCCTCGTGGGATTACATTGCTAAACTAGCTATTATTACAATTATGGGCCGAGCCCAATCCTAGTCTACATACAATATTTAATTAATACAAAAGAACACACGGCCTACAAACATAATTTGGACTGACATAATATTATCCTGTTGTTGCTTAGAAAGATGACTTTTCAAAGAATCCCACCAAACCGTAGCATCTCCTTTAAGCATTCTAGTCGTAAATTTAACTCTCGATTCATCTTCGCAATTACACGCATCTAAAGCCTTGTCCATTTCTTGCAACCAATTCAAAGTTATGTTAGGGTCGGTACTCCCACGATATTCTGAAGGTTTACAATCCAATAATTTTTTGTACGTGCAAGGTTGTTTAAATCCCGGATAAATAAAAGGATAATCTCCATGGGAAGTAAAAGGATTGAAGAACGATGGTTGAGTCACTTGCGCTACCGGATGAAGTGGAACGGTAACCGGCAAGGTTGTAGACTGAGTTGTACGAGTTGTCGGAAATTGAACTTGTTCATTCTGAATAATCTTCTCTTGTTCAATGCTATGCATAGCATCTCTAAGTTCTCGATGTTCACTTTCCAACTAAGAAATATACTCACTCTGATCAACTCGTTCACAACCCGAAGTACCAGCTTGATTTATTGTATCCAAAACATCAACTGTTATAGTTCTAGCCACTTCTTGAGTCACAGGAGTGTCAACAAGGGTATCTATGTCATCCATATCTATACAATCACATCATCTCATAATTTCATTAGATAAACTGTTAATACATAGCATACTAACGGTCACACCCCGCCTAGGCGGAAACATGGAGCGTGATGGAGAGGATCGTCATAACACATTGATTTGAGGTATAGAGAAAATTCTAATTGAACATACCAACGTGTCATGATGTTTCCCCGACAAAAGAGGGGACTTGTGCCGTGGTAAGTCACCCCACGACAATCATAGTCAAACATGAAAACAAGAAAATAATAAAGTTGTTGTTCCCATAATCCGGGACAGGTATACGGGGCTACAAGCCCAAAACTTATGTATTCGAGTAAATCATAGAATAAAAATAAGAATAGACTTCATAGTTATGGGCTCAAGTCACGCTAAGGTCATCTAGAGTCACCTAGGCTCCTTATGCGTTCTTATTAGCATTACCTGAAAATGAACACACGAAAATGTCAACACAAAGTTGGTGAGCTCATAGGTTTGCAAGTAAAAGTAAATTGGGCCATGTATAGTAAGTTGTATGACAATAAATACGTAAGGTATGGTACACAATGGTAGTATAGTGATAACCGGAACCTAAGTCCACGAGGCACGAGTCATTTGTTTTCCAACGATCGCCTACCAGCTGGAGCTACTAGTTTCCTATAGATAATAATGATAGAATCAATAACTTTAACTCGAACACGGGTTCAATAGGAAATTCTGATCACGGGCACAATAGTCATAACCCTAATACGGATTCTATAAGTGCACACATACCGCGTATTTTTCATAAAAGAAAATCATGGAAATGAAACATTGACATGACATAAAGAATTTCTAAAAATAGTTTTGAGTGTCATTTTCCCCTAATAAAATACATAAAAAGGGGCCACGAGTACTCACCTTAGTAAACAACTTAGTCAATCAAGTCTTAGCATGCTCACAAATCTACAAACAAATAGTTCATATAGGTTATATTCGATTCACGAGTAAAAGTCCTCCTTGTACAAACTTTGAATCATCAGGTTAAATTTGGATTCACGATTAAGTTTTTACACTAAGTTGCATAAGTGCATCCATCTCTTGGGTCTAACGAATCTAACCCCAACATATATATATATATATATATTTATATATAAGTTCTGAAATCTTGTTTATTTTCCTCTTAACTTGTGTAGGTTATATTCAGAGATTTTGGGTACTCTTCGTGTATTTTAAAATTAATCCAAATGTCCTAATTCTTTTCCTAAATTTTTAGGTCAGAAACCTTAGTGTCTATATTATTTTATATAAATTTTTCCTAGAGTTTGATTGTAACACCCGCAACCCTGGGCTAGAAGATTAGCGGGTTAGCGGTATGTGATTGGTTGTTTTAATTACTTATATGTTTTGATTAATTGATTATTGTGAAAATATAAATATACTAATATGTTACTGGTGGAACTCTAAATAGGAAAGGAAATATGTACGTATGGTATGTTATTATGTGTGTATGCATGCATGTGTAAAAGAGTAGGATTTCCATGAAATGCCACCTCCTGCTTGATTGAATTAAAATATATGTGTACGTGTTAGCTATTAATATGCTCATTTCCATCAAAAGTTTAAAAGGTGTAGTATGTGTTTTTGAGAGAAAACCGTAAGTGAAGGGAAAGCTATAAACTTGAAATTTAGAAGTCAAAAGTTGGTGTTGTTTAAATCCAAAGGAAGGTGAGGAAATGTTTATGGCATGTTATAGTATGTGTTGGTATGTTTATATGTTAAAAAGCATGAGTTTATGCAAATACACCATTGTTGAAGTTGGAAAAACGCTTGGTAAATGGGTTTGTAGATTTTGTTGTTATGAATGAGTAAAAATGTGTTTTTGGTGATTCTTATGCATGTTAGATGTTAAATATATGTTTTCTTGGAAGAAAATGATGTTAGAATGAGTTTTATGGAAGTTATGGCTGAAAATCCGACACTTAAAATGAAGAAGATGATGAATTTGATGTGGATGAGATTCGGTTTTTGATAAAAACCAACATTACCGAAATCCTATAGTTTGAAATCCTATAGTTTGAAATCCTATACTTTGAAATTCTACACTTTGAAATCCTATACTTTGAAATCCTAGACTTTGAAATCGAAGACTTTGAAATTCTATACTTTGAAATACTATACTTTGAAATCCGATAGATGAATCCGACACTTAAATCCGGTACTCTGAATCCGGAATTTGAAATCCGACCACGGTCGCGGCGCGAAAGACCCAAATCCGATTAATTGTTTATTTCTTTTATGTTTTGCTTGGTTTGAGTTAGCATGTTTTATTATGTGAAATATTTGAGTTGTTTTTTTTATAGATTTGAGATATAAATATATATGAGAAGATATATTTATATATTCGAGACTGATTTGATTGTTGTTGTGTTTTCAGGCAATCAAAAGACTTCGCGGATGGTAAAGATTTCGGTTAATGTTATTGGTGTGATGCATGACTGTGATTAAGATTGAATTGGTTTGATTGAACTGTTGATTGTGTTTATTGATGATTGATATCTGCTGCATGACTATTTGGTCGATACGCACTCTTAGTCTGAATTTGAGTTGCGTTGGGAAGTCAGCTATATGTAGGATTGGGCTGGGCTCGTTCACTGATTGGTTGAACAGTGTTAGCCTTACTGGTGCATATGTTGCATCAGAGGGGGAGTGCCCGGTGCCAATTCAGTGGAGGGCTATCGGTAAACCTTTGCTTTGGCCGGCATTGGTTGTAGGTTCTGTGCCGAACCGCCGGTCTTCTCGGAATACGTGATTACATGCTTTGATATTGACTGTGAATGTTTGCTTTTGGTGTTTAGCCTCTACTCACTTAGCTTTGTGTTAATTCCCCTCAGTTGTTGCTTTTGCAGGTTTGTGTTTGTGAGGTTGGCTGAAGGAAAGGAATGACCCGACTCTGATATAGTTTTTGAAATGAAACGAGCCAGTAGCTTTTGTAACACAACAATGATATTTATATTTGTGAACAATGTTTGTACATTTTGTAATCATTAGTTTGTATGTAGTTAAGTTTGTTTATTAAAAGCTTCTGCAGCGTATTTAAAAAAATGGCTTGGGTTTTCCGGTGTTACAGTTTGGTATCAGAGCCTAGGTTTGGCGATGCATGCACGGCTAGAGTGTTGCATTCCCAAAATCTTGGCTCGTGACGGGTCAAGCTTTCCTTCGGGGGAATTAGAGTGAGTTAGAGTTGTCGGTTGTAGTTAGTATTTTGGATACTAACGGTTTATGCTAATAAGAATGTGAGGTGATGTGATTGTACAGATATGGCAGACAAAGATACCCCTACTGACACTCCTGTGACCCAAGAAGTAGCTGGAACTTCAACAGTGAATGTGATGGACATGACATATCAAACTCGTACATTGAGATGTGAACCGAGGAATGAGCAGAGTAAGTGTATTGATAAACTGAAAGATGAAATACAAGAACTTCGAGATACTGTGCACCGAATGGAACGAGAGAGGATAACTCAAAATGTTCAAACTCGGACTTATCCAGCTGCCATTACACAGGCTACAACGTTTCTAGTTCCGGTTCAATATTACCCTACGGCACAAGTAACACAAAAACCCTACTTATATTCAGTCCCATTGCAGGGATCTATGCTCCCGGATTACTGAAGCGGTACTAGGAAGGATAGTACTTATTCCCAAGCTTTTGGCTTAGCTGAGTTGGAAAGGAGAAATGTGGAATCCAGAAACAACATGACTAGAGAGCAATTTTCTCAACATAAACCCAGGATTGAACAATACGATATACAAAAGCAAAATGAGCAAGATGGTCAGAGACGAGAGAACTTGAATTGTGAATCTAGGTTTAGTGGAATCAATCAACGAGCACCACGGTGCGGAAAATGTAAGTCACACCACACAGGATCTTGTACTTACCAAACTACGCGATGTCTTACCTGCGGACAGTATGGTCATGAGATGAAAGATTGTTATTTCTCCCGGAAGGTATGTTGGATTTGTTTTGGAGAAGATCACAGGGCAAGAGATTGTAGAATTAAAAGAGAACTCGAATCTGGACCAAGTATTGGGGAACCCTTCTGTGCTAGAGGGTAGAACTTACAATACGATGATTGATAACGATGCTAATATTGAAGACGACATAACGGGTACGTTTTGATAACCTTTATGTTTATACATATGTTTATTAACTTCAGAGTTAATTATGAATGGATGATTCCTATGTGTGTTAAGTGTGTTTGATTGTTTCTAAAGAGTATGATTCTTTAGAAATTAGAGATGTTTGAATGTGAAACTATCTGATGCATATGGTAGTAAGTAATGTGACAGTAAACGATGAGATACATGATATAATGTGAATTAGGGTGTGAAGTACCCTAGAAAGATGTTTTCAGATTTGTATAATTGCATGCTAAGTTATGTGTTGCAAGAGATGTCTTGCCTTTTGAGCTTATATATGTGTATATTATCTTTGTGTTCGTATAAAAAGAAAGTAAGCGAATGAGTTAATGAAGTTTAGAAGCCTTTGTGACTATCGAGAGATGTTGTTGATAAATGAATAACGGAGATTACGAGTTATTGACAAAGCTAATGATTAAAGATAATCTGTGATATCAATTATTGAACTTGGGAAGATTGATGATTTATTGAGATATTGCATTAGTTGGATTGATATAAAGGATACTATGCTATGAAATTGGAAGAATGGCTTACATCGTGTGACAATTGAAGATTTTTAGAGGAATGATCTAATCTATACTTTTGAAGCTGCAATAGATGCGTTGTGTTAATAATATGGAGATATTGATTATAAAGAAAGATAAGTGAAATTGATTTGATCATTAAAAGTAGTAGCAGATGTTTATATTTTAGTAAACTTGATACATGTCAGATATGATAGTTAGAAGGAATCAAAGATTATGGTGGAAAGATCTGATATTATGTTGGAAAGACATATTGCTGACAAATATATGAAAATAAGAGGAGATTTATGACGATAACTTTGAGAATTATGTGAGTTGAAGCGTACTTGATTCGATGGAAATTGAAGTTACTCTTATTATAAATTGATAACATAGATGATAAAGATTATCAAGTAAAAGAAAGAAGTGGATTGCTACAGATTGAACAAGCCAGAAATGTATATAATTTGAATAAGAGATATTATGGGTGCCTAATTACAAGGAATTTTACATGAGAAAGAACTAGTTATAATGAGGATTGATACTTATGAATTGAAGATATATGTAATGTGAAGAATGACAGATTGAATTCATGAGATAATAGATAAAAGAGAAGAAGAATGTAATGGCCTGAACATAGGGAATGAAGACTTGTGGAATGAACATTTATGGAATTTGTTCATGTACTTGCTTTTGCTAGGAAGTGCCCTTGCTTGGAATTGGGGGATTTAATTTTGACAAAACTTATGAAACTAAATTGCCAGTGCACTTGGGAAGGCTAAATAATATAATGCCATACAGAGTATTTAACGGATATCTTACTAAAAGGAGTGAACATGAAATAATTCGTGGAAACGTGACATAATCAGGTTTGAGTCAAGACAGAGTATTAGAGAATTATGAACGATTGTGGTGACCAGAAATATCAGAATAGTAATGAAAACAAGTTATGATGAAATATGTATGAAAGGTATGATATGCAATGAAGTCCGGATATATTTCGAGGGATTGTAATTGATCAATAAAAGTAATTATGGGATATAAATGGTTAGTGAAATTGTATCTTGATGGAATAAATCGAAGGTGTAATTGAAGGATTTAATTAAACTTTGCAACGATTTATAACCAGCATAAAGAGGCGAGATGAACAGTGCGACTGAATTCTTATTGGATAATGAAGTAGTAGGAGTTGTGCAGATATATGGGAATGAACTTGTGTTTGAATTGAATTTTGATGATTCGAGGACTACATGATTAAATCAATTAGAGAAACGTGATGTGATTTATATTGGATAAATGTTAAAATAGCAGTGGTAAGTTGATTTATGAGTAGAAAAGACTTAACAATTAGAAGAGTGCCCGTTTTCTGGCTACATGCGAGACGACTTCTTTGAATAAGTAGCTCAACTGAATGTTAATGAGATTGTTGCGAGTTATGGTAGACCATTATTGATAGTTTTTAACAGAGACTTCAGGTTTGTTTCAAATTTCTGCAAGAGTCTACAGAGAAAAGTTGAGAACGAGAATTAGTCTGACTACTGCTTATCATCCCCAGAGTGACGGTCAGACTGAGCGAACCATACAGACACTCGACGATATGTTGCGTGCTTGTGTAATTGAGTATATCGAGTATGATGGATCTTGGGATTCGCACCTGTTGTTGATAGAGTTGCGTATAATAATTTTTACCACTCTAGTATTAGAATGCCTCCGTATGAAATGTTGTAAGGTCATCGCTGCCGTACTCCAACGTGTTGGTTAGAGGCTGGTGAGAAACAATTTGCAGGACCCGAGATTGTTCAAATGACTGCTGACAAGGTTGCAATAGCCAGAGAAAAGTTGAAAGCGGCCAGAGATAGACATAAAATGTATGCGGATCCGCGGCGTCGGTCAGTATCGTTTGATGTGGGGGAGTTAGTGTATTTGAAGGTCTCTCCGTGGAAGGGCGTGATTCGATTTGGCAAACGCGGGAAGTTAGCTCCCCGTTACATTGGTCCTTTCAGAATTCATCAAATTGTAAATGACCAGATAGTTACATTGGATCTCCCAGCAGAGCTTGTAGGTATTCACGATACGTTCAATGTCTGCTATTTGAGAAAATGTAAAATTGAAGATGAGAGTCAGATTCTCCTGGTACACGAACTGAAAGTGGATTCAAAGAAGAGATTCATTGAGGAACCCGTCGAACTGTTAGATCGTAAAGTGACCAAGCTTCGAAAGAAACAGATACCGATGGTATTGGTCAAGTGGAAACACAGTTTAGGTTCTGATTTGACGTGGGACACTGAGGTAGAAATGAAGGATAGATACCCTCATCTGTTTGAGCAAGAAAGGATTCCGAGGACGGAATCCTCTTAAGGAGGGGAGATTTGTAACACCCGCAACCCTTGGCTAGGAGATTAGCAGGTTAGCGGTGTGTGATTGGTTGTTTTAATTACTTCTATGTCTTGATTAATTGATTATTGTGAAAACATAAATATACTAATATGTTACTGGTGGAACTCTAAATAGGAAAGGAAATATGTATGCATGGTATGTTATTATGTGTGTATGCATGCATGTGTAAAAGAGTAGGATTTCCATGAAATGCCACCTCCTGCTTGATTGAATTAAAGTATATGTGTACGTGTATAGCCATTAATATGCTCATTTCCATCAAAAGTGTAAAAGGTGTAGTATGTGTTTTTGAGAGAAAACCGTAAGTGAAGGGAAAGCTATAAACTTGAAATTTAGAAGTCAAAAGTTGTTGTTGTTTAAATCCAAAGGAAGGTGAGGAAATGTTTATGGCATGCTATAGTATGCGTTGGTATGTTTATATGTTAAAAAGCATGAGTTTATGCAAATACACCATTGTTGAAGTTGGAAGAAAGCTTGGTAAATGGGTTTGTAGATTTTGTTGTTATGAATGAGTAAAAATGTGTTTTTGATGATTCTTATGCATGTTAGATGTTAAATATATGTTTTGTTGGTAGAAAATGATGTTAGAATGAGTTTTATGGAAGTTATGGCTGAAAATCCGACACTTAAAATGAAGAAGATGATGAATTTGATGTGGATGAGATTCGGTTTTTGATAAAAACCGACATTACCGAAATCCTATAGTTTGAAATCCTATAGTTTGAGATATAGATATATATAAGATATTTTATATATTCGAGACTGATTTGATTGTTGCTGTGTTTTTAGGCAATCAAAAGACTCGGTAAAATTAGATTTCTGAGTCCGTGCTGGTTTTGAGGTAAGTGGGCGTTAATCGCGGATGGTAAAGATTTCGGTTAATGTAATTGGTGTGATGCATGACTGTGATTGAGATTGAATTGATTTGATTGAACTGTTGATTGTGTTTATTGATGATTGAATCTGCTACATGACTATTTGGTCGATACGCACTCTTAGTATGAATTTGAGTTGCGTTGGGAAGTCAGCTATATGTAGGATTGGGCTGGGCTCGTTCACTGATTGGTTGAACAGTGTTAGCCTTACCGGTGCATATGTTGCATGAGAGGGGGAGTGCCCTGTGTCAATTCAGTGGAGGGCTATCGGTAAACCTTTGCTTTGGCCGGCATTGGTGGTAGGTTCTACGCCGAACCGCCGGTCTTCTCGGAATACGTGATTACATGCTTTGATATTGACTGTGAATGTTTGCTTTTGGTGTTTAGCCTCTACTCACTTAGCTTTGTGCTAATTCCCCTCAGTTGTTGCTTTTGCAGGTTTGTGTTTGTGAGGTTGGCTGAAGGAAAGGAATGACCCGACTCTTACATAGTTTTTGAAATGAAACGAGCCAGTAGCTTTTGTAACACAACAATGATATTTATATTTGTGAACGATGTTTGTACATTTTGTAATCATTAGTTTGTATGTATTTAAGTTTGTTTATTAAAAGCTTCCGCAACGTATTTAAAAAAATGGCTTGGGTTTTCCGGTGTTACATTGATAACATGTTTATTATTTTTAAGAAATACTTTAATTGGTGTTGGTAAGAAAATGCCTCTAGTTCGCGCGATACAAAGTTTTTATTTATTTAAAATACTAAACAACTTTAATAAAATCTAAAAATCTGACAGTAACCTAAATACACATACAAATTCATCCACACAAATTTTTGTTCATTAATTATGATCTTTGAATGTTATAAAATATTTTAAACTCTAATTGTAGAAATTCCCTAAACTTCCAGATTTGACAATTAAAAAGTTTTTACCCAATTAAAATAGAAAATAAATCCAATAAATTATAATATTTTCTATAGTGATTATAAGCATTCTAAATTTTATTTATATTAAGTTTTGGCCTATAATTCAAAATCTTGGATAAGTTATGACGTTTGAAACTTTGTTACCGTAAAACCCTAGGATTTCCAGATTCAACAACAAAAATGTTTTTAATTAATTATAATATAAAATCAAGTTAATAGATTCTAAAATGTTTACAGGACTTTTAAAACTCATGAAATATGCTCATTTTGAAGAATTTTCGTGATGTTTAGAATAGGTTTTAGAAATATCAAAATTTGGTAGATTAAAACTGCCAGAAAACATAGATTTGTGCACCTAAATGATTTTGATTAGTTGAGTGACCAAATCAATTTAGTTTTGTATGAAACTAGTTGGAGACAAAAATAGACTCAGAGGACTTGATTATAGAATCAAAAATCAATTTATTTAGGTTTGTTTTGGTAAAGATGTTAGCTCTTGAAGTTCACTTATATTTTCTATCCAGATTACAATCCATTGATTCTTCATGTTTTTGATTAGTTAATGCCATTCTTTGGGTTTGTCACTCACCCAAACACATCAAAATTATTACTTTATGTATGATTTGGATGTGTTTGATCCCTATGATGATCAAGATCAAGGTTTAATTTTTAAAAAGAGAAGAAGAAAAAGAATAAGAGAGTATTAAGAGCATAAAAGTGTATACCTAGGATTTGGAGATCAAGTTTGGCTTGAATCTTCTTAGAACCTTGAAGAACACCAAGAATGGAGTATAGTGTGTTTGAAAACTTGGCTTAGAGAGGAGAATGAAGATGGGGGCCTAATTTTTGATGGTAGTGTATGTGTATATGGTGTTTAAGGGAAGTCTCCATTATATGAAAGAAATCCCCTATTTTTGGTGAGTTATAAAGTTGGTTTATTAATTTTTTGGGAAGTTTATTATGTCCAAAAGAGGCTTAATCGATTTTTTTGAACATAAATATATTTATTTATTTTTATTTATTGTATACACATCATTAATTATTTTTTGTCTTGTATGTGTATTTGACCCTTCATGTGTTACATAAGTATCAATTTGTTTAAAGTGAGTAGTTTATTGTCTAAGTATTATTTATTGTACTAATAATCATTTTATTTTATTATTATTATTTTTTGTTCTAATATTGTTATTATTTTCTGTTTAGTATGTCCCATTTCTTGTACGTGTATTTGGTTTCCAATGTGTTGTACATTTTGCTAGGTTTCTTGGGGTGCACCTTTAAAAATTTTAATTAGTTTAGAGTTTTGGCTTTCATGATCCATAAATTTTTGTAGTTAACTCGCCACTACATTGCTCTAAATAAAATTGTTCACGTAGCTCTTGCTCTAAGAGTTTGTTTGACTCATTAAAGTGTAAGACTTCGACCTATTGCTACCGTTGACACTACTCAATATCTGGATAGTCAATCTTAGTCGGCATCATGAATTTAGCACTCAATAGATCTTAGAAATTACATGAGCACATAAAATGGGCTAAATACCGGTGGTAGGTTACAAGTCGAGTTAACCCCCCTCTTTTGGTGTCGGATGTCACAGCATCCCCCCGTTAGAAGAATTTTGTCCCAAAATTCAACTAGTAATGAGGTTAGAATCTTGCTTGTCAAAGAGATGTGGGTGTTTGGTTCTTATTTGGTCTTCCCGCTCCCATGTAAACTCTGGTCCGCATTTTGTGTACCAGCGGACCTTGACGATCGGGATCCTGCTTCTTTTTAGTTTCTTTGTCTCTCGGTCCAAGACTTCCACAGGTTCCTCCACGAAGCGCAATGTGTTTTCTACTTTGATTTCGTTTAAAGGAACATGTAGATTTGCATCCACCACACATTTCTTTAGTTCTTGTGGAAGTATTAATCGATAGGCCATGGGCCTAATCCTTTCAATGATCTCGAAAGGTCCCACATACCTTGGTGCTAACTTACCTTTCATGCCGAAACATACCACACCTTTCCAATGTGACACTTTAAGTAACACTTGATCGCCAACTTTGAATTCTAGAGGTTTCCGCCGGTTGTCGGCGTAACTCTTCTGACGATCCCTTGCTATTTTGAGTCTTTTCTTGATTTGAAAGATATTTTTGGTGGTTTCTTGTATGATCACCGGCCTAATAAGTTGACTTTCCCCCACTTCGGCCCAAACAACGAGTGATCGACACTTCCGCCCCTATAATGTCTCGAACGGGGTGCATTTGATGCTTGTATGATAATTGTTGTTATAAAAAAATTCAATGTTTGGAAGGTGCATGTCCCAACTACCTCTAAAGTTAATTACACATGCCCTCAACATATCTTCCAAAGTCTAGATAGTACGCTCGCTCTATCCATCGATTTGAGGATGGTAGGCCGTACTTATGTCTAGTCTTGTTCTGCCAAAACCTTGAAGTGAAACCACTATCCCGATCGGATATAATTGACACGAGCACCCCATGTCTAGCCACCATCTCATTAATGTATACTCTTGCCAGTTTATCCATTCTGTAATGTTCCCGGATTGCTAGGAAGTGGGTTGACTTTGTCATTCTATCCACGATAACCATATTGAATTGTGCCCACTACCGGTCCAGGGCAATTTCATGATAAAATCCATGGTTATGTTTTCCCATTTCCATTCGGGAATCTCTGGCTATTGTAATAGGCCCGAAGGTCTCTAATGCTTGGCTTTTACCTTTGAGGAAGTCAGACATTTGCTAACATAGGTGGCTATGTCCTTTTTCATTCCTGGATGAACGGAATACCTCGTCGTGTGAGCCTCATCCATTATTAGTTTCCTCAAATCTCCAGCTCTTGGAACCCAGATTCGTTCCACAAAGTATAACCCACCGTACTCTCTTTTTTCTAATAGTTTGTCTAGCCATCCCAACATATCATTTGGAGTGTTCTTATCATCCATTACTTCTTTTTGAGCTTCGAGTATCTTTTCCTTGATACCCGATTGTATTGTCATGCTCATTGCCCGTATTCTTCTAGGCTTGACCCTCTCCTTCCTACTTAAAGCATCAAATACCACATTCGCCTTACCTGAGTGGTAACGAATTTCACAATCATAATAATTGAAAAGTTTAATTCAACGCCTCTGCCTCATGTTTAACTCCTTTTGATCGAAGATGTGCTGTAAGCTCTTATGGTCAGTGTAAATAATACTTTACGTACCATACAGGTAGTGTCTCAAATTCTTGAGTGCAAAGACCACGGCTCCCAGTTCTAAATCATGGGTAGTATAGTTTTTCTCGTGAATTTTTAATTGCTGGGACGCATATTCTATTACTTTGCCCCTTTGCATCAACACACATCCAAGACCCTGGTTCGATGCATCGTAGTACACTACAAAGTCGTCGGGTCCATCGGGAAGCGTCAGTATTGGAGAGTTACACAACCTATTCTTCAATGTCTGATAGGCTGCCTCTTGATCCTCTTTCCAATACTTGAAAAAGTTTCTTTCTGGATGTGAGCCTCACCCAAGAGGAGAGGGGAGCTTCTTTGACTTCTTTGAGAAAAAGAACTTGAATAACTTCGTTTTTCTAAAGGAGTCGCAATCGGTCATTTCTTTCTATCTTGCTTGATTACCCGGTCTTTCTGTCTCTAAAGAGATTGATTTATTTAAGGAACTCAATACAATAGGTAGCGAAAGACCGATAGAATAGGATAGGAGTATTGCTAGACTGCTTGGATAGGAATATTATCGCTACCAAAAGTATAACATTATAAATGGATACTCAATGCCCTGAACACCAAGAAATCCTCCTTTTTAGATGAAAAAACAACAATATAGAATGTGTTGGGATTCCATGGGGATCAAAGCACACAACGGAAGTAAGAAAAACACACACAAAACGATCCCATGAAGTCCCAATGGTGGTGAAACTTGAAAGAAGCTACATGCAACCAAAATCAAGAGCAAAGAGAGGAAGTCATACCCTTCAAAACTTTGATTTCTTGGCCGGAACTTGAGGAATCCGAAATTGGGATGTTGGCTTGGAACAAATGACTCCAAATCCTAATATAAGTCCACACCAAGCTTCTCTTCAATCCCCTTGTACTAGCAAGTCAAGTAATCACCAACACTTGATGATATACTAATGAAACAGCCCTGATGAACACAACTGACCAGATGATACAAGTTCTTGTAGCTCTCTCTAACTCAAAGTGTTACTCACTTGTATGTGTATTTGTGTACAATTATCGAAGAGTGGCAAATGAACAAATGGAACTCCTTTTAAAGAGTTCTCATATGCTAGAATATCACCAGGGTTGGACCAAATGCCATGTTTCTATTGGAACAACAAGATGGTCCAATAAAACATAAGTGTCACTTGGAATTCTGCCTTCACGACTTCTTCACGGGCTCTCACGGGCCGTGAAGGATAAATGCACCACGACTAGCCATTAATCCTCCAAAAGCCGTGCCGCGTCGGGCAAGAATTGTTAGGGCACGTGTTTTCACGACCTCCTTCACGAGCCGTGTAGGGTCGTGAAGCCCTAGGGTTTCACGAACCATGCGGCCATGACAGGACACGTGTACATGAGCTGTTTTCGACCCGTGAAGCATCCTTCATGGTCATGAAACCTAGGTCAAGTTGAATTTGACCATTTTGACCCTTTCCTCTTATAGCAGGCTGTCGAGATTGAAACTTGGCGTGTGACCCAATAGGCCCGCGCTTCATCGGTAGTGATGCCGGGCTACGCGTGACCGTGGGCAGATTCTAACATAATGAAGTATCACTACTTGGATAGCACGTTAAGTCATGGAAAGAAGGTAGCATTGCTAATAAAAACTCATCAAGATCATCCCTTCTTGTCCTTTTGTGTTAGAAGAGTGAGAGGCTTGGCAATCTTTGAGAAATTCCCGATAAACGGTCTATAGTAACCTTCTAACCATAGGAATGAACGAATCTCTGAGGATGTTTTAGGGGTGCTCCACTTCTTTATTGCTTCGATCTTACCTGGGTCTACATGTATACCGTTGTTGTTGACTACATGACCGAGGAAGTGTACTTCCCACAACCAAAAATCGCATTTTAAAAACTTGACAAATAGCTTCTCCTTCTTAAGTAGTTCCAAAATTAACTTTAGATGTCTCTCATGTTCCTCCTTAGACTTGGACTACATTAAGATATCATCAATAAAGACGATAACAAATTTATCCAAGAATGGTTTACATACATGGTTCATTAGGTCCATGAATACCGCAGGGGCGTTAGTCAAACCAAAAGGCATGACCGTGAACTCAAAATGTCTGTAATGAGTTCTAAACGTGGTCTTTGGAATGCCACCCTCGCATACTCTCAACTGATAACCTGAACGAAGGTCTCTCTTGGAGAAGTAACGCGAACCTTGCAACTGGTCGAACATGTCATCAATCCTAGGAAGAGGGTACCAATTTTTGATGGTCAGTTTGTTTAGCTCACGGTAGTCCATACATATTCGAAATGAACCTTCTTTCTTCGTAACGAATAGGACAGGCGCTCCCTAGGGTGAATGGTTGGGTCGGATAAATCCTTTGTTTTGGAGTTCCTGGAGTTGATCAGCCAGCTCTTGCATCTCTCATGGTGCCAATCGATATGGTGACCTTGCGACAGGAGTTGCTCCCAGGGTTAAATCGATGCCAAATACCACCTGTCGTTGATACCGCGTTATTAATATATATTATCTTTGTGGTAAAATGATTCTTCAACGATTATATTTCATGAATATATGATAAAATGGTACTTAAAGTGTGTAATTGTCAATAATAGATCATAAACAGTCAATGGCAGAAGTTTAAGCGGAAAAGACAGAAAAAGACTCGCAATATAAAAGAAAATGAATAAGCTAGAAAAGTCGAAGACGCGGCACGTCCAAGAACTAAATGCGTCGCGTTCCTTTGAAAGCTAGTGAGCTTGTCAGGCAAGTTTAACACGATGCGACGCGTCTAATACTCCAACGCGACACGTTTCTGGCCAGGAATAAACTCTATAAATAGACTTGTTTTGTTCTAAAACAAGGGATCCAAGAGGAGTTTTTGGAGCTTTGAAGCAGAGATCTTGAAGAAGCTTGAGGATTTAGCATTTGGGAGTGAAGATTTGAGGTTTACACCATAGATTCACACATTAGTTTGTTATTCATTATGTCTAGTCTACTGTATTTGTGTTTCTTTTGCTGTATTCCTTTGATTATGGGCTAAACACCCTATTATCTCTGCTTACACATGATAACCCTTGATAATTAGTTGGATTTCAATGATTGGATGATATGTAATGATATATTTGTTATGTTCAAGCTTATTCAAAGATCCAAGTGTTTTAAAGTTTTGATATTGATTCCTATTGCTGAGTTTTCACATGTAGTATGACCATTCTTCCTTTGATTGCTTGAATTATGAATTTCTATGACCATTAGGATTCATAACTAGTGATTGACCATATCCTAGGGTTAGGTTTAAATATTGGAACTTTAATGTGCTTGCAATTGCTATTGATGACCATTATTTTGTAATTCATTGATTTTGTGAATTAACAAATCAACAGGGTAAGTCTAGCATAATTCAAATCAATTGTCTAGTTGATGAGTTAATTAATTCCATGACCATTGGATTAATTTTTTTAAAACTATAGGGCTAGTAAGTCTGACCATGAGATTTAGCCAATTTTGGAATCAGTATATTGCTATAAGTTATCCATTGCACTTTCATTGAGATATGCTAATTTGAAAAGGGGAGTCTATCGTCTGAGTAGATATACTTTACTTATTAATTGTTTGAATCTTATAGTTATTTGATTTCTCGGATTCTAGCTCTTTAATCCTTGTTGGCGGGTCTTGGGATTAAGGTTTGGAATTTGCTCGCTTTGGGGTTAATACCACAGTTTTCCCCCATTTATTGCTTTATCTGCCTTTTAGTTATCTTTATTAGTTTAATAATTAATTAGCATAGTTGTACTAAAATCATACTCGTTTCCCATGAGTTCGACACCGGTACTTATTTTCTATACTGCGACACGATTGGCTACACTTGCCTATTGTGTTCGTACTTAAGATATATACGGTTTGTATAAATTTAAAACTAGTATGAATTTCGCACACCAAGTTTTTGGCGCTGTTGTCGGGGAACGGTTTTATTTTGGTATAACTTAACTAATTCTTTATTAAACGATCCATCCCGCGATTTTCGGCTCAAAAGTAAGTTATTTTTCGTGTTTTAGTATTTAGTTCCTAGTTTGTGTTTCATGCAATCTTTCGGGTTCTCTTCAATGTCCTCGCTGTGAATATGATCTAGCCTGAGGATCCACCGATCTATTGGTATTCTTTACTTAAAGATTTTTTAAACGGATTTTATGACGATGTCATCAAACGGGATGATTTCGATTTTATCAAAAAAGATGATGAGAATGACCACCCGACTAGCTCGCCGGATGAACCATATGTTAGTCCTGAACCATACTACTTGGATGATTCCGATGCTAACTGTAACACCCGCAAACCCGGACTAGTTGATTAGCGGGTTAGTGGTGCATGTTATTTGCGTTAAATTAATTATGTGGTTAATTTAATTAATTAATATTATTGATTAGTAAATTAATTAATTAGAAGGATTATTTGATTTTAATTAAATATGGGAAATGTTTACTGAAAATTATATGTATGTATGTAGATATGTATGCATGTAAGTATGTAGGTGTGTGTATGATAGAAGGTATGTATGCATGTCAAATGAATAAAAATTTAAATAGTACACCACATGCTTTGTAATTGGAAATATATGTGTATACGTGTACATCATTTGCTCATATCTTCAAAAGTGTAAAAGGTGTAAGTTTGTGTGTGTGAAAACCTCTTATTGAAGAAACTCAAAACTTGCATACTTGAAACTGTGCATTGAAGAATAGTTGATTGATAATTCAAGAAAAAGGTTAGAATATATTCATGATATGTATCTGATCATCTTGGCATGTTTTCTTGTTAATTTACATGCTTATATGATGAAGCACCATTGTTGGAGCTTGAAGCTCAAAGTATGATAAGTGGGTTTTATGTATTTTGGTGTTTTGATGAGTTTTAAGATGTTCTTGATTCATAAAATCATGTTTATAGTTGTTTATATATATTTTTGGTAAGATTTAAAGAGTTTGTGAAACTTGGAATATTATCCATGGATGTTGAGGTTGACAAATTTTGTGTTGGGGAAGATGAGAAAAACCTATACTTTGAAATCCTATAGTTTGAAATCCTATAGTTTGAAATCCTACACTTTGAAATCCTATAGTTTGAAATCGTGTAGTTTGAAATCCTGTAGTTTGAAATCCTATACTTTGAAATCCTATAGTTTAAAATCCCACACTTTGAAATCCTATAGTATGAAATCCTATACTTTGAAATCCTATACTTTGAAATCCTATAGTTTGAAATCCTACACTTTGAAATCCTATAGTTTGAATTCCTATAGTTTGAAATCCTATACTTTGAAATCCTACACTTTGAAATCCTACACTTTTAAATCCTATACTTTGAAATCCTATACTTTGAAATCCTACACTTTGAAATCCTACACTTTGAAATCCTATAATTTGAAATCCGATGGATGAATCCAACACTTAAATCCGGTACTTGAAATCCGACAAACCCGAAATCTGAGAGTAAGGAATCCGACGAAGTGAAATCCGATGGTTGTGAGATCCGATACCTAAATTCAGGAAATGTTCTCGTTTGTTGATGATTTGAAGTTAGTTATATATTTTATAAAATGAGATATAAATATACGTGGACAGATATATTTATGAGTTCGAGACTGATTTCGTTGTTACTGTGTTTTCAGGAAACACCAAGACTCAGTAAAATTAGATATCTGAGTTACGCATTTGAAATCACGAGGTGAGTGGATGTGAACTTACAGATGGTAAAGGTTATGATTGTGAATGATGTGATACTTATGATTGTGATTGATAGACTGTTTAGTCTGATAATGGATTGTTATTGATGTACTGCATGATTGAGATATTATTTGTGTTTGATTGATTGTTGAGCTTTTGGTTGTGATTTGAAACCAGCTAAGCGAGTAGTACTACTGGTAGGGGTCAGCTAAGCGAGTAGTTCAGCTGGGCCTGATTGCTATTGGTTGCGCAGTTGTAGACCCTCTCATGCATGCGTTGTATTGGAGGGGATCTAACTGTGCTAATTGGCGGTGGGCTATCGGTAAACCTTTGCTTTGGCATGCATTGGTTGTAGGTTCGGCAGAACCGCCGGTCCTCTGTATTTCAATGGATTGTTTGGCTTGTGTTTGTGCCTGTTCTCTGATCGTGCTATTTGCTGATGTGTCGTAGTATCCTCTCACTTAGCTTTGTGCTAATTCCCATCAGTTGTTGGTTTTTGTAGGTTTGTGTTTTGTTGGTGCTCGTGGAAGGAAAAGTTGACCCCGCTCTGATATGTATTTTAAAATGGAAATAAGGCATGTGTACTTTGTAACACCAAGTTGTTTGATGATTTGTTTTGTGAACAAATGTTGATTGTCGATTGTAAATACAAATGTATTATGTTTAATCTTGATTAAAGGCTTCCGCGGCGTATTTAAAAAAAATGGCTTGAGATTTGCGGTGTTACAGTTTGGTATCAGAGCCTTGGTTTGGCAATGCAGGCACGGCTAGAGTGTTGCATTCCCAAATCTTGGCTCGTGACGGGTCAAGCTTTCCTTCAGGGGGAATTAGAGTGAGTTGGAGTTCTTTTTGGTAGTTAGTATTTTTGAATACTAACGGTTTATGCTAATGAAATTGTGAGATGATGTGATTGTTACAGATATGGCTGACAGAGAGATCCCCATCATTCCTCCTGTGACTCAAGCTGCAGCAGAAGCACCAGTAATGTAAACCAAGCCGAAACGTCTGGCCAAGAGCAAGAGGAGGATCAAAGTGAATACATATTTAAACTGGAAAATGAATTAATGGATCTTCGAAGTAAAGTCCTTAACATGGAGCAAAGATTAAATCAACCTTAACCAACCCCTGTACCAACTGCGATTTCCACACAAGCAACCGTACCGCCATTGTCAACACCTTTACCACCAATGACTCAGATGATGCAACAACCATTCTTCTATCCGTATCCACAACCTGGAGGGTATCCATTTGCATTTCCGGGATTCAAACAACCCTGCACAAACAAGCAGTTCATTGATTGTAAACCTTCTGAATATCGGGGGAGTTCTGATCCCAGTATCACCTTGAACTGGCTTAGGGAAATGGCGAAGGCATTGAATGCCTCCAATTGCAAAAATGAATTGAAAGTGAAATACGCATCGAGAATGCTGAAGGGAGACGCTATGGTCTGGTGGGATTCAATTACCGGCCATTTACAAAGTAGCAACATGAGAGTATCACCTGGAGTCAATTCCAGGATAAATTATGCGAACATTATTGTGGTACTTTTGAGATTGCAAAGATCAAGAGGGAATTTATGGAATTGCAAATGACCGGAAATATGACCGGAGACCAACTCATCAAACAATTCAATGAGAAAATGCGATTTACAAAGCACTGGGTACCAGATGAAGAGTCTAAGATTGCCCATTTTGTCGGGGCGTTACATCCTGATCTTCGTAGTGCCACTAGGTGGGCTACCACTTTATCTCAGGCTTTCACGTTAGCCAAGTCATCCGAGGGAGATTTAATTGCAAGAAATAAATTGAGTGGGGAAAGAATTTCCCATCAGAAATCAAGATTTGAACATTATAATGATCAACCAAGTTAAGGAAGGCAGAATAGACAGAATAAGGATAATCAGAATCGTAGGCTTACGTCTGGAGGGCCTAATCGACGATCACAATGGTGTGGTAATTGTACGTCTTACCATATGGGACCTTGCACATCCCAAACACTGCGTTGTGTCTAATGTGGATGGTTTGGACATCAAATTAAGGATTACCAGTTTCCAAGGAATGTTTGTTGGAACTGTTTAGAAGAGGGGCACCCAGTGTGCGAGTGTCGAGCTGAGAGAAAGACAGGATCTGGGTCAGGAGTCGGAGTAACTGGGGGATCCTCATCAGCAAGTGGAAAAAAGAGAAAGAACCCTCTTGAGAAAGAGGGTAGAACATTTATCGAAGATGATATAACGGGTACGTTTTGATAACCTCTATACTCATACGTGTATTTATTAACTTCAGAGTTAATTATGAATGTTTGATGCCTATGTTTGCTAGTGTGTATACTTACTTCTGAAGAGTATGATTCTCTAGAAGTAGAGATAATTAATAATATATGTTATCTAAATTGTGAAATTATCTGATAACCATGATAGTAAGTGATGTGATAGTAGGAATGTGATACATGATATGATGTGAATTGGGTATGAAATACCAAAGAAGAATGTTATTAGAATAGTTAAAATCGTATGCTATGTTATGTCTTGCAAGACTCGTCTTGTTTTTTGTGTTTGTATGTGTGTATATATATATTTGTGCAAAGAAGAAGAAAAGTGGATGATTACTGAAGATTGGAAGGATTTGGTGATAATCAATAAATGTTTTGATAAAAGTATGACTGAAATTACGAGTTATTGATAAACCTAGTGAATGAAGATAATTTATGATATTGATGGAAGAACTTGAGAAGATTTATGATACGTTGAGATATATTTGATATGCTTTGAAATTAGAGGAATAATTTATGTCTTGAGAAAGTTAAAGGTTCTTGAGAGAAATGATTCAACCCATGATTAGGAAGTTGTAGCAGATGCGTCTGTATTAACTATATGGAAATGTTGATTATAAAGAAAGGCATATATGATTAATTTCATATCGTATCGGAGAGACAAATTGTTGTTAGAAAGGTTGAAATGCAAGGGAGTTAACAATGATAACACTGGTATTATGTGAAGTGAAGTATACATGATTTAGTGGATAAAGTTGGTATTGCCTTTACTGGAAGTTAATGAATCAATTATTGAAATTATCAAATACGAGGAAGAACAAAGAGGAATCAATTGCCAAAACATATGGACAGAAGATTTATAGAACCTTGTGTAAATGTGCCTTTGTTTGAAATTTGGAGATTTATTTTGACGGAGATTTATGAATCTAAATTGCCAGTGCATTTGGAAGGGCTAAAATTGAATAATGTGATACAAAGTATTGTATTGATGACTTACCAAGAAGAGTAAACAAGATATATTTCGTGGAAATATGACATGATTGTGTATGAGTCAAATCAAGATATCAAAGATTTATTAATTATTTAGTCGGATAGAGATACTAGAATGGTGATAATGACGATACGATGGAGTTCAGATCTAACTTACTACATGAGATGAAATCTTGATATATTACGACCGATTATGATTGTTCAGCAAGAAACGCCAGTGTTATTACCACCAGTGGGACGTGATATTTTGAGCAGAATTATATATTGATGAGGTGAATCGAAGTAATAATGCTATATACTTAGAAACTTCTGACAGAAATTGAAAGATCTGATCAAACTTCTAAATGAGTTTACTACAAGAATGGAAACGTGAGACGAGTAGTATGACTGAATTCTTATTGGATAGTTGAGTAGAAAGAGTTGTGCAGATAATTAAGAATGAATTGTGTTTATATATGTTGGATTTTGATGATTCGTGGAATTCATAATCAAGCTGATTAGATAAACGTGATGTGATTTCTATAGGATGGATGTTAACGTATCAGTTGTAAATTGTTATATAAGAATCATGGTAATGTTTTAATGGGAAGCAAGAAAGAAAGCAATATGTGGATATTTATATATGACAGGTAGTGAATGAAAGATACGTGAAATTCTTTAAATTGAGATAAACGGGTGAACGTGAACAAGTATTCAAGAGACGTTTGATATTGTTTAATTGTGTAATTGTAAAAGAAAATGATTGAAAGACAGATTTATCAAGTCCGTGAATCAATTATTGATTCGAAGAAGAGAATTGGAAGAGAAGTTGTTGAACTCCGGTGATTATAAAATAATAGAAATGTGTAGATTTCTATAAGTTGGTAAGATGGAAATGCATATGAATTACAATTGACTTGACAATCAGAAATGAGTATGGAAGGTTGATATTTTTGCTTGATGTGTGCTATGAGATTCCGAGGACGGAATCCTCTAAAGGAGGGAAGATTTTTAACACCCGCAAACCCGGACTAGTTGATTAGCGGGTTAGTGGTGCGTGTTATTTGCGTTAAATTAATTATGTGGTTAATTTATTTAATTAATATTATTGATTAGTAAATTAATTAATTGAAAGGATTATTTGATTTTAATTAAATATGGGAAATGTATACTGAAAGATATTTGTATGTATGCAGATATGTAGGCATGTAAGTATGTAGGTGTGTGTATGATAGTAGGTATGTATGCATGTCAAATAAATAAAAATTTAAATAGTACACCACATGCTTTGTAATTGGAAATATATGTGTATACGTGTACATCATTTGCTCATATCTTCAAAAGTGTAAAAGGTGTAAGTTTGTGTGTGTGTGTGTGTGAAAACCTCTTATTGAAGAAACTCAAAACTTGCATACTTGAAACTGTGGATTGAAGAATAGTTGATTGATAATTCAAGAACAAAGTTAGAATATATTCATGATATGTATCTTATCATCTTCGCATGTTTTCTTGTTAATTTACATGCTTATATGCTGAAGCACCATTGTTGGAGCTTGAAGCTCAAAGTATGATAAGTGGGTTTTATGTATTTTGGTGTTTTGATGAGTTTTAAGATGTTCTTGATTCATAAAATCATGTTTATATATGTTTTTGGTAAGATTTAAAGAGTTTGTGAAACTTGGAATATTATCCATGGAGGTTGAGGTTGACAAATTTTGTGTTGGGGAAGATGAGAAAAACCTATACTTTGAAATCCTATAGTTTGAAATCC
The DNA here is from genome assembly GCA_038502395.1 of Dittrichia graveolens. NCBI lineage: Eukaryota > Viridiplantae > Streptophyta > Magnoliopsida > Asterales > Asteraceae > Dittrichia > Dittrichia graveolens. The sequence continues at coordinate 61,643,153 of JARJIL010000003.1, forward strand.
TATAGTTTGAAATCCTACACTTTGAAATCTTATACTTTCAAATCCTATACTTTGAAATCCTATACTTTGAAATCCTATAGTTTGAAATCCTACACTTTGAAATCCTATAGTTTGAAATCCTATAATTTGAAATCCTATAGTTTGAAATCCTATACTTCCAAATCATATACTTTGAAATCCTATAGTTTGAAATCCTACACTTTAAAATCCTATAGTTTGAAATCCTATATTTTTAAATCCTACACTTTGAAATCCTATACTTTGAAATCCTACACTTTGAAATCCTATACTTTGAAATCTAATAGATGAATCCGACACTTAAATCCGGTAGTTTGAATCCGGAACTTGAAATCCGACAAACCCGAAATCTGAGAGTAGGGAATCCGACGAAGTGAAATCCAATGGTTGTGAGATCCGATATCTAAATTCAAGAAATGTTCTTGTTTGTTGATGATTTGAAGTTTGTTATATATTTTATAAAATGAGATATAAATATATGTGGATAGATATATTTATGAGTTCGAGACTGATTTCGTTGTTACTGTGTTTTCAGGAAACACCAAGACTCAGTAAAATTAGATATCTGAGTTACGCGTTTGAAATCAGGAGGTGAGTGGATGTGAACTCACAGATGGTAAAGGTTATGATTGTGAATGATGTGATACTTATGATTGTGATTGATAGACAGTTTAGTCTGATAATGGATTGTTATTGACGTACTGCATGGTAGGGGTCAGCTAAGCGAGTAGTTCAGCTAGGCCTGATCGTTATTGGTTGAGCAGTTGTAGACCCTCTCATGCATGCGTTGTATTGGAGGGGATCTAACTGTGCTAATTGGCGGTGGGCTATGGGTAAACCTTTGCTTTGGCCCGCATTGGTTGTAGGTTCGGCAGAACCGCCGGTCCTCTGGAGTTCACAAGACTGTTTGGCTTGTGTTTGTGCCTGTTCTCTGATCGTGCTATTTGCTGATGAGTCGTAGTATCCTCTCACTTAGCTTTGTGTTAATTCCCCTCAGTTGTTGGTTTCTGCAGGTTTGTGTTTTGTTGGTGCTCGTGGAAGGAAAATTTGACCCCGCTCTTATATGTATTTTAAAATGGAAACGAGCCATGTGTACTTTGTAACACCAAGTTGTTTGATGATTTGTTTTGTGAACAAATGTTGATTGTCGATTGTAAATAGAAATGTATTTTGTTTAATCTTGATTAAAGGCTTCCGCGGCGTATTTAAAAAAATGGCTTGAGATTTGCGGTGTTACATTAACGAATGGAACCTAACTCGAAAACCCAGGATATAAAACTCTTCTTTAAACAATCTAAATTCACCTTTTAAAAAATTGTTTTTTCCGCTAAAAAAGGTAGATTAAGTTTGTGTTCAGTGGTACCTTTTAAAAAATTATTTTTTCAGTTTTGAGCCTTGTGAGGAGATGGGGTAGAGAGAAGATGTTCAGTCTGATGGAGATGTTCTGGGGTGTCTCACTGACGTGCTTGAGGAACCAGAAGACCATTTAAAAGATGAACCGTCGACCCTCATCCAACCAACACCCACATTAGGTTTAGAACCAAAACCCGTATGGGACCCCCCTTCTAGAGAGATAAGACGTGGAGAATTGTGCGGATTAAATTTTGGACTATCTACAATCTCTGCTCTTTGAGGAGGACACTCTGGAACCAGAAGAGGAGGTAACCATGGAATTAAGGGAAGTATTTGAGTCAAAATATGGAATTCCTCTGACACTAGGAAACCTTTGGGGTCCTTCGTGCCCGGAGAAGAATCAGGATGATAATAACTCGAACAAAATCATGAGCCGGTTGGAGTCTTTGCTTGAGTTGCAATCGAGTTCGCTATCATGGGGAGGATCCAAGATTCAGAACGCAAGAAAGAAGTTTGTGGAATTCAAGAAGGTGCAGTGGAATACGACACTCGCAGCAGCATTCCAAATGGGTAACAAATATACATCGCCTAGTAGGTATAAATATTACCACTCGCACTTGATTTCAAGTGTGTGTCACTCATTTGAACTCACAATAAATAAATCCAGAGTCAAGTTAGAGACTCAGACAAAAACAAGCGCTTCTCGGGAGGCAACCCGTGTTTAGTTTAGGTTTTTCTTTCTTCTTTATTTTTGTATTTTGGTTCCCTTTTAGTTTGTGGGTGTGTTGCCAAGAAACCCTCACGAGACTATAACTCGTCCACTCGGGCAACCAAGGGGTTTAGAGGCTTGTTGCATATGCTAAATGCAACCTTGATTCCTACGAAAGTGAGTTAGGTTGTTTGTTCTTGTTTGGTTTCTTTCTTTTTTTGTTGTTTTTGTTTGTTTGTGTGCAGGTACACTCATCGGACTCTCATTACAATGCCTTTGGAACAAGCTTAAATCATTACCATAGTCTGGAAGATCAAAAGGTAAGCATAATTTTATTTTTGAAAATAATGAAAACGCGGCGCGTCATCTTTGAAAATGCGACGCGTTACCAAATTATTGTGTATGCTTGGTTGTTTTATATATTTATTATTTTGCATGAATGTGTAGGATATCGCATGCTAGACAATTTTTCAAAATATATAAAACGCAAAGATTTATAAAATTGGTTTATATATCTTTTCGCGCATATAGAATTAATAAGATAATATAAATTTGTATTATATTATAAGTGGATAAAAATTGTATTTATCACTTAATTTGTTAATTTGTGAAATAGGTTAAAATTGGTATAACCGGAAAAACAAAATCTTGTTGTTAAAATGTAAATCACGCGCCATCCATAAGACGACATCACCCGAATGTAGTGAAACTTGGATGATTGTCGAGCTTTAGCACGAGTCATGCCGAGTGAAACTTTGTGGAAGGTGAGTGTGGTAACCCGCAATATTGGTTGTCGAGCTTAGCACGAGCTAATTATTGGCATGAGTTCCACCATGTGTCTTGACGGGCGGTTTACAATTCTTTTTGTGACACTTAGGTGGCGTGGAGCTCTAGCTGAGTCATTTAAATGGATCAAGTTAGAATTGGTGCGAGAAGGGATCAAACATGCCAAAAGACATTTTGATTGTCAATGGATCCCACAAGGATCTAGAAATTGCAAAGTGTTTGCGATCGGTAAAATGGTTACCGGCCTAAAGAGGTTTACTTGTGATCTGCGGTAAACCCGTCATAAGATAAAGTGAAATATGGTTTCTAGCCTTGTTTAAATAAATTGGTTTTTGAAAAACTATTTGGGTAATTATTTCTACAAGGATTATATCTAAATTCACTAAAAACGTGTACTTTAAAATTGTAGATGACTAACGTTAACAATGCAACACCGAAATTATCATTCCGTTCGTTCCTAGAAAAGGAGAAACTCGTAGGCGTGAACATTATGGATTGGCATAGGCAATTGCAAATTGTCCTTCGCCATGAGTCTAAGTTGCACATCCTCGATGAACCACTTCCGGAACCACCTGCTACCAAAACAAGTTGGGCCACTAGATACGCTTTTGAAAAATGTGTCAAGGACGTAAAAGATGTTTCTTCTTTCATGTTATCGACTATGAGTTGCGAGCTGCGAAAGCAACTCGAGCATACGAGTGCTTATGACATGATTAATCGGTTGAAGGACATGTTCCAACATCTAATTAGAGAGGAACACTTTATGTGTGTCAAGGCCCTTGTCGGTTGCCGGATGCAGGAAGGTGGGAGGGTTAGTGTTCATGTGCTTCGTATGAAGGTTTACATTGACCAAATGGATATACTAGGATTTCCCATTGGGAGGGAGCTTGCGGTGAATATGATTCTCCAGTCCCTGCTCGCGTCTTATGATGTGTTTATCAAAAACTATCAAAAGGACAAAATAGTAAAATCCTTAGATGAGTTGCATGGCATGCTGAAGACTTTTCGAGTCTCACATGGACAAACGCAAGTTCGTTCCCACCCACGTAAAACCGAGAAAGAGAATACGGATCCTAAGGGAGAAGTTTTTTATATATGCGGTAAATATGGAGATTGGCCCCGCCATGCTTGTCCTGAGTGTTTGGAGGAGTTAAAGCTTCCTATGAGGCAAGGGAATAGCTCCTCGTCATAAGGTATATTCATGATTAGCTCCATTGCTTTTCTACTTCTTAGCTAGATTTATTGAAATGCTGGTTATAACATTCACGTTTGTTGCAAAAATGTTTTGTTACAAAGTGTAGGTGTTAAACGAAAGAAGTAGTTGATAAGGCATGGAGATCTAGATCTCAAGATTGAGAAACTTGAACGTTGTCTCGATTGAGAGGATTGGGAGTTTGGATTTAACCATTCCATCTAGCTATTTTATTACTTTACTAGATTAATTATTATCTGCCTAGCTAGTGTGGTGAGAGAAATATTATGTGTTGGGATTCCATGGGGATCGAAGAACGCAACGGAAGCAAGAATAACACACAACAAAGATCCCATGAAGTCCCAATGGCGGTGGAAACTTGTAAGAAGCAACATGAAACCAAACAAGAACAAAAGAGAGAAGAGAATTATACCCTTGAAGAGTAGAAAACACAGCTGGTACAAAATTATTTTGGGATGCAACTTGAAACAAGAGGCTCTAAGCCCTAAAGCAAATCCACACCAAGCTTCTCTTCAACCTCCTTGTACTAGCAATCCAAGGATTCACCAATACTAACAGCCTTGAACTAAATTGTGCATAGCCAAACTCCTTTGATCTTGCTCACTTACACTAGTGTATGAACTCACAATATAGTATACTTGCACAAAATGACCAAGAGTAGGAAATGAACTTAGAGAGCTCCATATATAGACATAATATATGCTCTCTTAGTCCTAGAGTCGGACCAAATGCACCTCATTCATTGGACCAAACAAAATGGTCAAATAAAACACAAGTGTCACTTGAAATTCTGCCTTCACGGGCTCTCATGGGCCGTGATGGATAAATCCGCCACGACCGGCCATTAATCCTCCACGAGTCATGCCGCGCCATGCAAGAATTTTCAGGGCACGTGTCTTCACGACTTCCTTCACGAGCTGTGTACGGTCGTGAAGCCCTAGGGTTTCACGAACCATGCGGCCATGACAGGATACGTGTACACGAGCTGCTTCACGACCCGTGGAGTATCCTTCACGGTCATGAAGCTTAGGTCAAATAGAATTTGATGATTTTGACCCTTTCCTCTTATAGCAGGCTATCGAGATAGAAACTTCGCTTTATCGGCAGTGATACCGGCCTAGGTGTGTTAGTGGGCAGATTCCAACAAACTCCCACATGCACATGACACACCGTATCCATGGGCAACACAGACAGGGAGTGGCCTCTAGCAAGGCATCCCTGCCCCTAACTAAACACGGGGTATGTCATCCCTGACAAGTACCAAGTCAAAACTAAAAGAGTTTGACATTGTCCTATAGATAAGTGATCAATCATCATATTGTTCGCGATATCCAAGTGAACACGAGACATGGTACAAAGTCATTCTCCGATTGTTCACGATTATGTTTCTCGATCAAGATTGGTGGTGACCAAAAGTAAGCTGCAACTGATCAACTATCATTGCAAGCTTGAGCATGGCCATGCATATTTGGTGTCAGCACCCAATCATCGAGGGGCCCACGGATATCTCTCTAAACAGAGGAACAAATTCCTTCGACTACATTGCCTCCAATATATTGGCTATACCTTACCCAAAAGCCTCCTTTATAATAATCAGTTATGGACTGTTGGAATCTGCCCACCGACACACGTAGGCCGGCATCAATGCCGATGAAATGCGGGCCTATTGGGTTAGACGCCATGTTTCCACTCTGATAGCCTAATAAAAGTGAAAGGGTCAAAATGGTCAAATTCCAATTGACCAAGGCTTTACGACTGTGAAGGATGCTCCACGGGTCGTGAAGCAGCTTGTGTCCACGACAGTGAAGGATGTTTTGGGTGGTTTTGGCATGAAATGCACACATGCATACATGTATATTGTGTATATATGAATATGGATTTCAAAGTGTTTGAAATCCTAATGCATATGTAAAAGCTTTATTCTTGTGCCTTTAGTTTTTGAATAAACTTAATTGGGATATTGTTTTGTGCATGGTTTGGTGTGGCACACCATGCTTTGTGGTTGTTTCGTTGTTGTGAGCACCGGTTTGAGCCTAGGCCTTTGTGTGGTTGTTTGGTTGCTTTATTTGTTGTTCCTTCATTTGGTGGTTTGTACCACATTTGGTTTGTAATAATTTTTTTAATCCGGTTTGTAATAATTTATTTATTTGTGGCTTGCACGCCAAAGTATTTATTCTTTGTAATTTGTATATTAGCTTATAATAGATTGTGTGTCTTGCATGCCATTTCTCTTTAAATCATGTATGTAATGAGAAGAGCAGAGCTGAGGCACCAACGGGAATCTTGGGAGACGTCTTGGCTACCTCGGATCTGGAGGCGCGGGATCGAGTGGGAGCACGCCACCAAGTCTTGGATTGTTTGTCCTTAGTAGACTTAGTTCCTCGGTTGGCTCACCGGGGAACACTTACGTTGGCTCAAATCGGTTTTGTATGCGTGGTTGTGTAGTTTTATTTATTTATTTTCTTGCGTGGTTGTAGGATGTCCGCATGCTAGAAAATCTTTTGAAAATAATAAAGCTATATAGTTTTCCTTAATTGGTTAACAAACCCCGCTCGCTCACATGATTAACAAACGAATATAAAGTGTTTATGTTCAATTGGTGAAAAATGTGTTTTGTCACTTATTTGTTAATCAAAACGAAAAGAGGTTTTTAACCGGAAAAACAAAAGTCCCGTTTTTCCTAAAAACGTAAATCACACGCCATCCAAAAGATGACACCACCCGAATCTAATGAAGCATGGGACAATTGTCGAGCTTAGCACGAGCCAATTATTGTCAAGGGCGTCATCATGTATCTTGTTGGACGATTTGCAATTCCAATTTAATACGCCTTGATAATTGTCGTGCCTATACCGAGTTATCAAAGCGGCTTATTGAGGAATTGGTGTGGGAAGGGATCAAACATGCCAAACCGGTGCTATGAGTACCGATGTGTAACATCCCTAACATGGGCCTAGTTGTAAATTGTATGTACGTGTACGTAGTTAATATAATAGACGAATGATTATGTAAGTACTTGTGTGTATTTGTTGAATTAATTGAGATTAAATAAAGATATGTATATTTGTGTGTGTTATGTGTTAATTGTATTTATGTATATTAAATATATACATACTAGTTAGATAAATAAATGAAAAGAATGAAAAGAAGAAACAAAAGAAAAAGAATTAGATATTCTTGTCCAGAGGTGGTTTGCCTCTGATTAAGATAAGAATGATATATATGTATGAAATTGTGATATTTGACTCATAAAGTCAAATATAGCAAAAGTCTTGAAAACACACATACAAACAAACACTTGCTCTCCATTTCGTGAGCTTCTGGAGAAGAGAAGATTGGAGGTTTGAATCTTTGAGTTCACATAAGGTGAGCATGTGTTTGTAGTAGAGTCTAAACATGTTTTGTATTGATTTTGTGTTTGAATCATGGCCAAACTTCAAGTTCATTCAAGAACACCATTAAAGAACATGAAGCTTGCTTCATAAGTGGGTTTTGGTTGATATGGTGTTTTGTTTGGATATGATGATTTTATGAAGCTTATGTAAGTGTTGTATGAAGTTAAAAGTGTTTTGGAAGTAGAATCAACAAGTTTAATATTTTGGTTTGTTCTGCAAATGATCAAGACATGAAACCAGACAAGTTACGTAATTTCCAGATCACAGTCGCATGGGTCATGCGACCTGTGCCATGCGACTGTCGCATGGATGATGTGACTGTCGCATGAGGCAATGCGACTTTCGCATGGTGCCATGCGACTCTCTGATGATTGATTATTCCAATTCATGCGACTTTTGAAGAAGTGTCGTGCGACTTCTGCCTGTTCATACGACTGTCACATGGATTGAGAAATAGGCCATGCGACTTTGTCATCTGACAGTCGCATGGAGCTATGCGACTCTTACCTAGGCCATGCGACTTTTGTAGCCTATCATGCGACTGTCGCATGGTGTAGCGCGACGCGACACGTCCGGTGCCTGGACGCGACGCGTTGGGTGAATTTAAGAAAGGTTCATTTTTAAATAGAACTTAACGTGTGCAAACGCTTAACGCGATTGCCGAATGTTTTAGGTGAACGTGTCAGCTGAACCAGCATTAAGTGAACGAACACTATAAGCTAGTCAGGTGAGTGCCTGCTTTCATGAGACTCAGTAGAGTAAGGCTTGCATGATAAATGCTATGTGAATGTATTATGTATGATTGACTTGCTTTTTCAGGTGCGCTTGAGGAGGTAAGTGTATGACTTGCAAGATGTTAGAATATGTGTTAGGAGTATGCCAGTGGGTCCAATTTGGAACCACTTAGTTAATATACGATGCTATGTATGAATAACTGCTTGAAAGATGTTGGATCCCTGTGGGATCAAATGTACGTATATGTGTTTGTGAACTGTCTGTAGACTATCTTGCGCATGGTTAAAGTCAGTCGGTTGTAACTGGATCCTTCAGGATTTCACAGGGATTAAGGAGGCATCCCGGATCATTGGTTCTGCAGAACCACCGTGCCTTAATGTGAGTGGTGATCAGCTAGTTGTAGTTGGATTACTTGTGGAGTCTTTGACTCTGTGAACAATGCTTGGTGGACTGCCTTGTGCTCCCCCACCAGCGCGGATTGGTCATGTCTGATCCCCCGGTCTGAGTTGTTGAGCGGGATTGATTACCCTGCAAGACATGACTCTTACCGATCTTGTTAGCACACCGCTATGTGCTAAGCTAGCAATTATTTTTTATGAAATGACGCATGACTTACTGTATTGATGCTTATGATTGTATGTACTCACTAGCTAGTGTAGCTAATGATACTATGTTTCCCCTTTTCAGGTAAGGATTAGATGGCCTGCGAGGCGGGATGCATTTGGGAAATTTGTTGCCTCTTATGGGTGGAACACTTGTAATTATATGTTGTAATGTAATATGATACTATGGTCGGTTCCTGTAGTTGGTAACACCTATGTTATTTTGAGAAGTGATTAATGTAAATAACCGGTTGGTTGTTTTAAAATGAAAAATTTCCGCTGCTAAAATCTGTTTTGTCATTAAAGCAACTGAATTCAGAAGCGGTGTTACATTAGGTATGAGAGCCTAAGTTTGAGTGAATTGGGTACTTGTAAGAGTATTCGATCTCAAGCTCGGGCCCGACCATAAAGAAGTGTTCCAAAGAGGGAGGGTTGGGTGAGAGTTATATGTATGCTAGAATTATATGATGACTTGTTAAGTTAAGTAAGTGAGATTGAGTATTAACTGCTCTTTCTCTGATATATAGAAAGTTGAATTGAAATGTCTGCCGAACGTGGCCATACCGAAGAAGCTATTAAAGAGCTAGAAGATGAGGCTTCTCATATGCCTCATCAGGCTGAGGATTAACGATCTCAGCAAAATGTTGGTGGTGGCAAACCTGAGCCAGATCAGGCTGCAATTATTAGGCGGTTGGAGGAGGAGCTTCGTGTGACGAAGGAGCTCTTATTGCAAGCTACGTTGAACAAGCCCCGAAAGACTTGTTCATATAAGAAGTTCTTAACTTGCAATCCTCCGACATTCTAGGGGAGTGATAACCCAACAGTTACTATTCAATGGCTCCGGGAGACGGAGCAAGTATTTGAATCATGTTAGTGTGAATCGGAATATTACGTGAAATACACAATACGAATGTTAAAGGGCCGTGCCATCTTCTGGTGGGATACGGTGAAAGCGTCGGTTCAGAAAGAAGTGCTAAGTGCTCTCACTTGGGAGTAATTCTCTGAAAAGGTGCTGAAGAAGTATTGCACCGAATATGACCTAGAACGTATGGAAAGAGATTTTAACGATCTCAAGAAAGGGGACACACCAATCGAAGAACATATAACCACGTTCACTGATAAGATGCGGTTTGTTCCCCATCTTATTCTAGACGAGACCACCAAGATAAGGCGGTTTGTGGCAACTCTGGCACTGGAATTTCGCCCGCATGTGAGGGCTGCTAATGAACTGGATCGGGCGTTTGATATAGCCCGACAACTGGAAGGTGAACGTATATACTACAAGGGCGAATCTGCCGGTGCAGGGTCGAAGAGGAAGTTCAATCCGTCTAATAAATCGGGTCCTTCCAAAGGACAATCCACTGCAGGTAGGAAGACTGATTCCTCCAAGAAGCCGAGGCCTAATTCTCCTTTGTGTTCTCTATGCCGAACTTATCACTCTGGTGAGTGTTCCAACTCTACCAGACGTTGCTAGAGGTGCGGGCAGAAGGGCCACGCTACGACAGAGTGTGGTTTCAAAGAGGATGTCTATTATCGGTGCCACAAGCCCGGGCACAAGTTGAATGACTGACCAGACAAGCAGAATACAGGAGCAAAGGGGTCTTTTTCTTCTCGAGGCCCTAAAAGAGATGACGCGCCCCGCGCGAAAGGCAGGGCTTTTCAGATGACGGCCGACGACGCCAAAGTAGCAGGAGATGTCGTTATGCGTACTTTTCTAATTAATTATATCCCTGTTAGTGTTTTATTTGATTCTGGAGCTACCTACTCCTTTGTATCTGTGTCTTGTCGTAGAACATTGCAATTAACTGTTGTCCCTTTGACTGAGCCACTCAAAGTAGAGGTCGCTGACGGCAAAGTAGTCTCTGTTATAGAGAAAATCCCAGTAGCTGTGATTTATATTGACGGGAGTAATATCTCTATTTCTTTCTTTGTTATGCCTATTGCGGCCTTTGATGTCGTGATCAGGATTGATTGGCTCAGCATGCGTGATGCTGAGATTATCTGTTCCAAAAAGATGATTAAGATTCCTCTCTCTGATGGATCTTATGCTGTTGCACGTGGAGAATGACGGGATTTTGATATTCCCATTGTCTCCATGATTAAAGCTCAGAAGTCGATTGCCAAAGGTTGTGACTCTTATCTGGCATACGTTATTGATGCTATGATGGAGAAGCCACCAGTTCGTGATATTCGGGTGGTGTTTCACTACCCAGAGGTATTCCCTGAAGAACTTCCGGGTTTGCCTCCAATACGGGATGTTGAATTTAAGATAGAGCTTATTCAGGAGCTACACCTATGGCTCGTTCTCCATATCGTCTTGCTCCTTCTGAAATAAGAGAGATGATGACTCAAATTCAGGAGTTGCTAGACAAGAGTTTTATTCGTTCGAGTTCCTCGCCGTGGGGAGCTCCTGTGTTGTTTGTGAAGAAGAAGGATGGAACGATGCGAATGTGCATAGATTACAAGGAGCTTAAGAAGCGAACCGTAAAGAATAAGTATCCGCTTCCTCGTATAGATGATCTTTTTGATCAGTTACAGGGAGCTACATGCTTCTCCAAGATTGATCTCCGGTCGAGGTATCACCAAGTACGAGTTCGTGAAGAAGACGTGCCAAAGACTGCATTTCGAACTGGTTATGGTCAGTACGAATTTCTGGTTATTCCGTTCGGCTTAACCAATGCCCCTTCCGTCTTCATGGATCTGATGAATCGGGTTTGCCGTCCGTTTCTTGACAGATTTGTGATTGTGTTTATTGATGACATTCTTGTCTACTCGAAGACGGAAGCTGATCACGAGCTTTATCTTCGTCAGGTTCTCAAGACTCTAAAGCGAGAACAATTGTATGCCAAGATGTCCAAATGTGAATTATGGCTTAAGGAAGTTCATTTCCTCGGCCATGTTATATGTCATGACGGTGTTAAAGTAGATCCAGCTAAGGTGGAAGCTGTGATGAATTGGGGAGTTCCTCGGACTCCTTCCGAAATAAAAAGCTTCCTTGGCTTGGCTGGCTACTATCGGCGGTTTATCCGCGTTCGAAGCTTGTGGGTCCGTTGACCAAACTAACTCACAAGGATGTTGTTTTTGTCTGGTCGGAAGCTCAAGAAGAGGCTTTTCAGACCTTGAAACGATTATTGTGTGAAGCTCCAATCTTTACACTGCCTAAGGGTTCGGAGGACTTCACGGTTTATGGTGATGCGTCGTACGCGGGTTTCGGTTGCGTCCTAATGCAACGTGATAAAGTGATTGCCTACGCTTCTAGGTAGTTGAAATCACACGAACGGAAGTACCCAACCCATGATCTTGAGCTTGCTGCTGTTGTGTTTGCACTGAAACTGTGGAGGCATTACCTTTATGGTACGAAGTGTGTGATTTGCACAGATCACAAAAGTCTTCAGTATGTCTTTTCTCAGAAAGAACTCAACATGCGGCAACCCCGTTGGTTGGAGTTAATAAAAGACTACGATTGTGAGATCCATTACCATCCTGGTAAGGCCAATGTTGTAGCGGACGCTTTAATCCGTAAAGGACCAACAGCAGAAGCTAAGTTTATGAAGATTACGATTGTGTCAGATTTGATTGCTAAAATGAAGGAAGCTCAGCAGACTGCATTACAAGAAGAAAATCTGAAGGCTGAGACAATAAAGAAATTAAAGGATCAACTTATAGAAGATAATCGTGGGTTGAAGACTTTTCAATCTAGGATTTGGGTACCTTCTGTTGGAGATAACCGTGAGCTGATTCTGCAGGAGGCCCATAAGTCCAAATTATTTGTCCATCCGGGAATTACAAAGATGTACCACGACCTGAAGATGCTATACTGGTGGCCAACCCTGAAGAAAGATATCGCTTCATTCGTGGAGAGATGTCAGATTTGCGCGTAAGTGAAGACGGAGCACCAGAGACCTTATGGTAATCTGCAACAATTGGATATTCCGGAGTGGAAATAGGATAACATCACGATGGATTTCCTGACGAAGCTACCGAGAACGTTCAAAGGACACGACATGATTTGGGTTATCGTTGATCGACTGACGAAAAGGGTTCATTTCTTGGCAACGAACGAGTCTGCTTCACTTACCCGTTTTGTAACACCGTATTTTCACCCATAAAATTTTTATTTAAATTAACACTGCGGAAGTGTTTACCAAAACATAAAATATTTACAACTGAAGTTAAACCACTGTTTATCAAAACCATTCAGTTCAAAATACAGTATTACAAAAACTACGGCTCGTCACTAGTTCAATCAGAGTGCCTATCAAGTATTCCCCAGGAGACACCCCCTCACAACTGAACCGCAGAACTTACCAACCACCTGTAAAAGTAATGAGAGATGGGGGATTAGCACAAAACTAAGTGAATGGAAGTAAACCGCCACAGATATACTAGCAAATAACCGCATGTTATCAACAACAGTAAACACATAAACACCCTTTGCCTCACGAGAAGACCGGCGGTTCTGCAGGAACCTACAACCAATGCCGACCAAAGCAAAGGTTTACCGATAGTCTATTTGCTATTCTCACACAGTATTATCTTAAGTTGCAACAAATGCATCAAAAGACCACAATACTGATTAGCCGATAGAAAACAATCCCAGCCTAATATGCCCAACCGTTAGCTGACTTCACAATAGGCGCAAGAATCAATTAACATATCACAGTTAATCAATTAATAGACAATAGTCTATCTATGCATCAGTTCAATCAATTAACATATCACAGTTAATCGATTAGCAGACAAATAGTCTATCCATGCATCAATACAACAGTTAATCATTATCAGATGCACAATCTATCCATGCGTCAAACCAATAACAGTTGCAACCAACCGGTTACAACTAATAACACCCGTGAGTAAACATCCACTCACCTCGGTCCTCGTTCCCGTCTGCTCAGTTGTCTAATATTACCGAGTCTTTGCAAATCCTGAGAACACAACAAACTGAAGTCAATCTCTGACTCTTAAATATATATCCATAATATATATCTATATCTCTATATAACTCGTAAACAACATAGAATAATCATACAATTAATAACCCATCACATCCCTCGAAAATACATAGCAAAACAAACAACATATCTGAAAAAGTCCCCGTCGCGCCGCGACAAGCCATAGTGTCGCGCCGCGACGCCATCGAATTTCAAATCCGGGTCTCAAGTCTCGGATAACACAATCAGATTTCATACATTTGGATTTTTGAAATCCGCCACTAGTCGCGCAACGACCTTAAATCATGCAGACCAATATGTCGGATTTTCAGCCATTTCCACTTTTCCAAAATCCGTTTAAACACTAGGATTTCCCACAATTACACTTCGAAAACATGTATAAACATATTATAACATGTAATCAACAACAAGATCACATCATAACCAATAAAAACACTAATTCAACCAAAACCCATTTATCAAGTTTACTTCTAAACTTCTACAATGGCAACTTCATGATTTTAACATATCTTGACAAGCTAAACATATCAAAATGATCAGCATCATACAAGGAACATCATCTTACCTTTGTTTAGAATTAACACCCACAAATCCAAATCTTTCACCTTTCAAGTTTGTGTTCTTTCTATGCTTTTCTTTCAAGTACACACAACACACACACAACCACTTTTACTAATTGAAATACAAATAATCAGACTTCTCATGCCAAACCTAGGTATACATGACACAATACACAAAGCATGAGGTGGTGTTTCCAACTTTATCCACTTATGTGCATGCATACATACCCACATACATACATACATCTATATGTTTAATTCCTAGTAATATCTACTCACCTATATATATATATATTCCAATTTACTTAATTAATTATCAACAATTAATTTAAGTAATTCATAATCACTAAACAAATAAATACTCAATTCAATAACACTAATCACGTAAAACATACCTTGGCCTACGTAACAACCAGGCCCAGAATCAGGATGTTACAAATCCTCCCTCCTTAAAAGGATTCCGTCCTCGGAATCTCACTACACACACCTCCGTCACGATGTCAACTCTTCTTATCCCCTTTTCTAGTTTAATCGGATAAACTCCATCGCACTTCCAATTGTTAATATATATAACCACACAAGCTTTACAGCTTACCCTTGTTTGATAATCCAGTCAAATAATCTCCATCATGGTCTCAATTTATCATAATCATAGAAATCAGATTCTACTAACTCTCGTTCATAACATAACTCTAATAGTCTCATAGTTTATCTTTCTGATTTCATCTTTGAATCGACAGCTAACTCATAACTCTTGTCTTTGAACATTTCTTGAATTTATGTCTAACTCACTCATAAATCCCAATAGTTTCCAATCATTTATCATCTGTCATGTCAAAGCATTCACACATCGTTTATTACATACTTCAAGTCAACAGATTGAATTATCATTACCACATTCTCATAACTTCATACCAAGTCTTCTAATATCCCATCGTCAGAATTTAGTTCACCCACACGATCATAATAAATATGAGTTCAGCCAATCATCGTGTTTCAATCCAACCTTTGGACTATCCATCAGTATAATCCTGTCACATTGTCCAACTCTCATTCCAATCCTCGTTTGAAAACTCTTCATAAGTTTAAACCAATCTCCACCTTCCATCACAACCATCAAATATGAATCATCATATCTCTAAATCATCCTTTTCAAACACTCAATTAAATCCAACTATACACCATTTAGCGTCTTACTGATACTAAAATACTGAATAGTCAATAATCACTTTAAACATATCCAGGTTTTCCTTTATTTGATCAAGCCAAATACAATTTCCATCACGTCCTGTCATCATTACCTCTCAGGTATCTCGAATATCTCAAGGTCACACAAGTTTCTGGTATACCATTGCAATTTACACTCCATATGTAATACCTCATCTCACGTACAATCTCTGTTCACATAATACACCATCGGTACTCAACCCTCAGGTTGTTACTCCACAATATAGCATTGGCAACAAAATTCATCAATCTTTGTAAAATTCAACTCCAAAGTTTTAGTAAAAGGCACTTCTTAGCAAAGGCAATCTCCAAGCATAGGCATCTCCAAGCAAAGGCAATCTCCAAGCATAAGCAATTTCCAAGCATAGGCAATTTCCAAGCATAAGCATCTTCACGCACAAGATCCATGAGTCGTCACTCCATAAGTTCAGGCCATTGCAATCCTCTTCTTTGTTTCTGTATCTTAAAGGTTTCAACCTTTTCATCCTTCAAGACTTTCTCCCAAAGGAAATCTTGATTCATCCACTAAGTCGGAGATACTCCCAACTCGCATATACAAGATGTTATCATCACTAACTCTTTCACTGATTAACACATCTGTCATCACATTGTCTTTCCAGATAACATCCAATTCCACTATCACTTTTTCTGATTTAATCTAATCACTATCTCAATCTTCGGATAACTTCATCTAGTTAGCCATCTAATATATCTCTCATTCACCAAGTCAATCACACATGTCTACTCTTACAGTTAATATAACATCACTACACTTATATCAGCTATAACTTCCAAGTCATGGTAAAATTTCATCTCGTGATATCTCGAATAACACAAGATATCCACTATACATCCAATCTCAAAGCATAGCATCACATTTCAATCCCTCAAATGCGATTTCCCGTCCTACCACAAAATTCGTTTAAAACCATCATTCATCCTCATGATTCAACTATACTCAGTAGATTATACATCCACTTATAATCTTCAATACTTCTTATACCTGCACCATACTGCATACCCCAGACTTGCCCAATATGCAGTAATTCCTTTCTATCTTCTTTCTTTGCACAATTGAATTTACATAAACACATAACACATATAAATTTTACAATACACATTATATCATGCAATTCAATTAATCTGAACATATATCTCTATGGTATATCATGCTCACTTAGCATATAATCAAGTATCACACATACTTATCATCATACCATTTCATGATATATAACACATAACTCATAATAGAAAATCATCTATTATTACTTAGTTCTATTTCTAGAGAATTAGTCTCATCAGAAATAAACTAAAACATTTTAGCACCTACTATGCATAAAATATCCACAATTAACTTTAAAGTTAATTAACACACATATACAGGTATAACGTTTTATCAAAACATACCCGTTTCATCTTCGTCGGTGATGGAATTATCAATAGCCATCATATTGTACACCCCACCCTCTCGCACAGTAGGTTTCTTCCTCTTATGCCCTCTTACTAACGAGGATCCCCCACTTGCCTCTACTCCTGATCCTGACCCCAATCCTTTTTCTTCACAACAGTCGCCTACTTTATGACCCTCTTTCTGGCAATTCCAACAAACTTGTCGAAGAATACCGTAGTCATTACTTTTATGGCCAAACAATCCACATCGAATACAACGCAAGGTCTCAAGTGTGCAAGGCCCCAAATGAGATCATTTGCATTGACAACACCACTGAAACTTTTGGTTAGATTCATCCATCACTAACTTAGAGCATTGTTTCTTTCCTTTCTGACTTTTCACTGACGAAGGCCCTCCAATCGTCCTCACTTCTGATCCAGACTTCTATTTTCTTTTAACCCCACAATTCATGGATATGTGATTCTCTCCATAACAATTCCAGCAAACCTTCCGAAGGAAGCCACAAACTTTCATTTCATGACCAAACTGGCCACATTTAAAACATCGAATAGTCTGAGGTGTACAAGATCCTGCATGGTGAGACTTACATTTCTCACACCATGACACTTGCTGATTTAATCCACCAAATGTA
The DNA here is from genome assembly GCA_038502395.1 of Dittrichia graveolens. NCBI lineage: Eukaryota > Viridiplantae > Streptophyta > Magnoliopsida > Asterales > Asteraceae > Dittrichia > Dittrichia graveolens. The sequence continues at coordinate 61,660,748 of JARJIL010000003.1, forward strand.
GGCCTATAATTCAGATTTCCTTGTCTCAGACCTCTTTGTTCTATTTGATTTTGGGTATTATTTTGTTCAAACCTGGATTTTTGCAAAGAAATCCAATCTCGAGCCATTATATCATTAGCATCCACATTCCTCGTATTCAATTCAGTTAACGTAAAGGCTTGGGAGGAAAAACCATCCCATCTGGTAGTATCTTGATAAGCCGGAAACATAGTTCCCTGAGGATTAACAGGATAGTGATATGGTTGTCTATATCCTATGTAAGAATATGGAAATGATCCCTGAAAAAACACTGGGTAGAACATTGGTTGAGACATCGGTTGAGGCATCCGTGGAAATGGTACTGTCACAGGAAACATCTCTGTTGGTGTAATACCGGCCGGAATGGTCGGTGGTATCTCAGTTATAATAGTTGGATTTACGGATAAGTCTGCGCTTGAACAATTTGGGTAATCCTCTCTTGTTCCAAACGTTGAACAGTATCTTTAAGATCTTGCATTTCACTTTCCAATTTATTAATATACTTACTCTTTTCATCTTCCAGTTCACACCCTGAAGTACCCGTTTGATTTGTTATATCCAAAGCCTTGACTGATGAAGTTCCAGCCACTTCTTGGGTCACAGGAGTATTAGCAAGGGTATCTCTGTCAGCCATATCTGTACAATCACAACATCTCACCAACTGATTAGTTCAAAACCTGTTAGTATAACACATACTAACTACCCAAGCAATACTAACATTCACCCTAATCCCCATACTCAAGGAATAATTGACCCCCAACTCGAGCCAAGATTTGAGAATGCAACACTTCCACTGTGCCTACTTCGCCAAACCAAGGCTCTGATACCAAACTTGTAACACCGTATTTTCACCCATAAAATTTTTATTTAAATTACCACTGCGGAAGCGTTTAACAAAACATAAAATATTTACAACTAAAGTGAAACCACTGTTTATCAAAACCGTACAGTTTAAAATACTGTATTACAAAAACTACGGCTCGTCACTAGTTCAATCAGAGTGCCTATCAATTATTCCCCAGGCGACACCCCCTCACAACTGAACCGCAGAACTTACCAGCCATCTGTAAAAGTAGTGAGAGATGGGGGATTAGCACAAAGCTAAGTGAACGGAAGTAAACCGCCACATATATACTAGCAAATAACCGCATCATATCAACAACAGTAAACACATAAACACCCTTTGCCTCACGAGAAGACCGGCAGTTCTATAGGAACCTACAACCAATGCCGGCCAAAGCAAAGGTTTACCGATAGTCTATTTGCTATTCTCACACAGTATTATCTTAAGTTGCAACAGATGCATCAAAAGACCACAATACTGATTAGCCGATAGCAAACAAACCCAGCCCAATATGCCCAGCCCAATATGCCCAGCCGGAAGCTGACTTCACAATAGGTGCAACAATCAATTAACATATCACAGTTAATCAATTAATAGACAACAGTCTATCTAAGCATCAGTTCAATCAATTAACATATCACAGTTACTCGATTAGCAGACAAACAGTCTATCCATGCATCAATACAACAGTTAATCATTATCAGATGCACAATCTATCCATGCGTCAAACAAATAACAGTTGCAACCAACCGGTTACAACTAATAACACCCGTGAGTAAACATCCACTCACCTCGGTCCTCGTTCCCGTCTGCTCAGTTGTCTAATATTACCGAGTCTTTGCAAATCCTAAGAACACAACAAACTGAAGTCAATCTCCTACTCTTAAATACATATCCATAATATATATCTATATCTCTATATAACTCGTAAACAACATAGAATAATCATACAATTAATAACCCATCACATCCCTCGCAAATACATAGCAAAATAAACAACATATCTGAAAAAGGCCCCGTCGCGCCGCGACAAGCCATAGTGTCGCGCCGCGACGCCAACGGATTTCAAATCCGGGTCTCAAGTGTCGGATAACACAATCGGATTTCATACATTCGGATTTTTGAAATCCGCCACTCGTCGCGCCGCCACCATCAAGTGTCGCGCCGCGAACTTCAATCATGCAGACCAATCTGTCGGATTTTCAGCCATTTCCACTTTTCCAAAATCCGTTTAAACACTAGGATTCCCACAAGAACACTTCCAACACATTTATAAACATATTATAACATGTAATCAACAACAAAAACACATCATAACCAATAAAAATACTAATTCAACCAAAACCCATTTATCAAGTTTACTTCTAAACTTCTACAATGGCAACTTCATCATTTTAGCATATCTTCACAAGCTAAACATATCAAAATGATCAGCATCATACGAGGAACACCATCTTACCTTTGTTTAGAATTAACACCCACAAATCCAAATCTTTCACCTTTCAAGTTTGTGTTCTTTCTATGCTTTTCTTTCAAATACGCACAACACACACACAACCACTTTTACTAATTGAAATACTAATAATTAGACTTCTCATGCCAAACCCACGTATACATGACACAATACACAAAGCATGAGGTGGTGTTTCCAACTTTATACACTTATGTGCATGCATACATACCCACATACATACATACATCTATATGTTTAATTCCCAGTAATATCTACTCACCTATATATATATATATATATATTTTCCAATTTACTTAATTAATTATCAACAATTAATTTAAGTAATTCATAATCACTAAATAAATAAATACTCAATTCAATAACACTAATCACGTAAAACATACCTTGGCCTACGTAACAACTAGGCCCAGAATCATGATGTTACATGTTTAGCCCAATTAAATATTGATGAGATTGTGTCACGTCACGGTCTTCCATGTTCTATTGTATCTGATCATGACTCTCGGTTTGTCTCGAATTTTTGGGAGAGTCTGCAACGCGAACTTGGCACTAGTGTTCATCTGAGCACTGCCTATCATCCGCAAACTAATGGCCAATCTGAACGTATGATCCAAACGTTAGAAGATATGCTTCGTGCCTGTGTACTCGAGTTTGGTGGATCGTGGGATTCTCATCTCCCATTGATTGAATTTCCTTATAACAATTCAGATCATTCCAGAATTGGAATGCCACCATACGAGATGCTCTACGGAAGACGATGTCGCACTCCGACCTGTTGGTTAGAACCTGGCGAGAAGCAGTTCGCGAGACCTGAAATTGTCCACATAACCTCTGATAAAGTGAATGTCGCTCTTGAAAAGCTAAAAGCAGCTCGGGATCGACAGAAGATGTATGCGGATCCAAAGAGTCGTCCCGCTACATTTGAAGTCGGTGACCGTGTGTTCTTAAAGGTTTCTCCTTGGAAAGGCGTCATTCGTTTCGGGCGCAAGGGGAAGCTAAGTCCACGTTTCATTGGCCCATTCAAGATTATACGTGAAGTAAATGATCAGAAGGTAACTCTAGAGCTGCCGCCTGAACTATCTGGAATTCACGACACCTTTAACGTGTGTTACTTACGCAAGTGCCACGTTGAAGAAGAACAGGTTATTCCTTTGAAGGAATTGAAAGTTGACTTTTCCAAGCGACTAGTTGAAGAACATGATGAAATTCTTGACACGAAGGTGAAGAAACTACGCAAGAAGATGATCAAACTAGTCCTTGTGAAGTGGAAGCACAACTTAGGTCCAAACCTGACGTGGGAAGTTGAAGACGAGATGAAGGCAAGATACCCTCACCTGTTTATTAGTGAGTAGATTCCGAGGACGGAATCTTCTTAAGGGGGGTAGATTTGTAACATCCCCAACTTGGGCCTAGTTGTACGTATACGTAGTAAATACAATAGACGAATGATTATGTAAGTACTTGTGTGTATTTGTTGAATTAATTGAGAATAAATGAAGATATGTATATTTGTGTGTGTTATGTGTTAATTGTATTTATGTATATTAAATATATACATACTAGTTAGATAAATAAATGAAAAGAAAGAAAAGAAAGAAAAGAAGAAATAAAAGAAAACGAATTAGACATTCTTGTCCAGAGGCGGTTTGCCTCTGAATAAGATAAGAATGATATATATGTATGAAATTGTGATATTTGACTCATAAAGTCAAATATAGCAAAAGTATTGAAAACACACATACAAACACACACTTGCTCTCCATTTCATGAGCTTCTGGAGAAGAGAAGATTGGAGGTTTGAATCTTTGAGTTCAAATAATGTGAGCATGTGTTTGTAGTAGAGTCTAAACATGTTTTGTATTGATTTTGTGTTTGAATCATGGCCAAACTTCAAGTTCATTCAAGAAAACCATTAAAGAACATGAAGCTTGCTTCATAAGTGGGTTTTGGTTGATATGGTGTTTTGTTTGCATTTGATGATTTTATGAAGCTTATGTAAGTGTTGTATGAAGTTTAAAAGTGTTTTGGAAGTAGAATGAACAAGTTTAAGATTTTGGTTTGTTCTGCAAATGATCAAGAAATGAAACCAGACAAGTTACGTAATTTCCCGCCGATAGTCGCATGGGTCATGCGAGCTGTGCCATGCGACTATCGCATGGATGATGTGACTGTCGCATGAGGCCATGCGACTTTCGCATGGTGACATGCGACTCTCTAATGATTGATTGTTCCAATTCATGCGACTTTTGAAGAAGTGTCGTGCGACTTTTGCCTGTTCATACGATTGTCACATGGATTGAGAAATAGGCCATGCGACTTGTCATCTGACAGTCGCATGGAGCTATGTGACTCTTACCTAGGCCATGCGACTTTTGTAGCCTATCATGCGACTGTCGAATGTTGTAGCGCGACGCGACGCGTCCGGTGCCTGGACACGACGCGTTGGGTGAATTGAAGAAAGGTTCATTTTCAAATAGAACTTAACGTATGCAAACGCTTAATGCGATTGCCGAATGTTTTAGGTGAACGTGTCAGCTGAACCAGCATTAAGTGAACGAACACTATAAGCTAGTCAGGTGAGTGTTTGTTATCATGAGACTCAGTAGAGTAAGTCTTGCATGATAAATGCTATGTGAATGTATTATGTATGATTGATTTGCTTTTTTAGGTGCGTTTGAGGAGGTAAGTGTATGACTTGCTAGATGTTAGAATATGTGTCAAGAGTATGCCAGTGGGTCCAAGTTGGAACCACTTAGTTAATATACGATGCTATGTATGAATAACTGCTTGAAACATGTTGGATCCCTGTGGGATCAAATGTACGTATATGTGTTTGTGAACTGTCTGCAGACTATCTGACGCATGGGTAAGGTCAGTCGGTTGTAACTGGATCCTTCGGGATTTCACGGGGATTCAGGAGGCATCCTGGATCATAGATTCTGCGGAACCACCGTGTCTTAACGTGAGTGGTGATCAGCCGGTTGTAGCTGGATTACCTATGGAGTCTTTGACTCTATGAACAATGCTTGGTGGACTGCCTTGTGCTCCCGCACCAACGCGGATTGGTCGTGTCTGATCCCCCGGTCTGAGTTGTTGAGCAGGATTGATTACCCTGTAAGACACGACTCTTACCGATCTTGTCAGCACACCGCTATGTGCTAAGATAACAATGATTGTTTATGAAATGACGCATGACTTACTGTATTGATGCTTATGATTGTATGTACTCACTAGCTAGTGTAGCTATGATACTATGTTTCCCTTTTCAGGTAAGGATTAGATGGCCTGCGAGGCGGGATGCTTTTGGGAAATTTGTTGCCCCTTGTGGGTGGAACACTTGTAATTATATGTTGTAATGTAATATGATACTCTGGTTAGTTCCTGTACTTGGTAACACCTATTTATTTTGAGAAGTGATTAATGTAAATAGCCGGTTGGTTGTTTTAAAATGAAAAATTTTCGCTGCTAAAATCTGTTTTGTCATTAAAGCAACTGAATTCAGTAGCGGTGTTACACGATGGATCCCGCAAGTTCCTAAGAGCTATAATCACGGATTGCAATTGGTAAAGCGTTTACCGGCCTAAATACCTTCACGAAGTAATCCACGGTAAACCCGTCATGAAGTGAAATTATATTGGGTTCTTAGCCCTTGTTAAATTTAAGTGTTAAACTATTGGGTAATTATTTAACAAGCATTAAAATATGTCGAACTAACCTTTTGTGTGCTTTGCCTTCTTTTAGATGGGATCTACAAGCAACACCGCGACACACATGTCACTCCGTCCATTTTTGGAGAAAGAGAAACTCGTAGGAGTAAACTTTATGGATTGGCATATGCAATTGAGAATTTTCTTACGCCATGAAAGCAGGTTGTACGTCCTAGAGGATCCTCTTCCAGAGGCTCCTGCTACCACCGCTACGCGGGCCGTTAAGGATGCTTATGAGAAGCGCCTTAAAGACACCAATGAGGTGACTTGCCTCATGTTGACGAACATGAGTTTCGAGTTGCAAAGGCAATTCGAGTACGTTGGTGCGTTTGACATGATCTCGCAGCTAAAGGGAATGTTCTAGCAGCAAGCAAGGCAAGAACTCTACGAGTGTGTCAAGGCCTTTATAGGGTGCCGGATGTAGGAGGTTGGGAACGTGAGCTCCTATGTGCTTCGTATGAAGCAATACGTGGACCAGCTCGAGAGGTTGGGCTTTCCAATGGGGAAAGAGTTAGCTACGGATATTATCCTCCAATCTTTGCCTCAAGCATATGGTCCGTTCATTGTGAGCTACCATATGCATAATATGGATAAGTCCTTGATGGAGTTGCACGGCATGTTGAAGACCGCCGAGTCTAACATGGCCAAGGCAAAGCCATTGACCTCCGCACCCGTCCTAGCCATCCATGAGGGTGGTGCTAAGAGGAAGCAGCCCGCTTCAACCTCCAAGGGCAAAGGGAAGGGGAAGGCGAAGATGGCAACACCTAAGCCCAAACCACTCCCGGGGCCGGAGCCAAAGGGGAAGGAACCCGCTCCTATAGCCCCCTCACCGGAAGAGGCCACCTGCTTCTTCTGCAGGGAAAAGGGACACTACCGTGTGTTCTTAAAGGTTTCTCCTTGGAAAGGCATCATTCGTTTCGGGCGCAAGGGGAAGCTAAGTACACATTTCATTGGCCCATTCAAGATTATACATATAGTAAATGATCAGACGGTAACTCTACAACTGCCGCCTGAACTATCTGGAATTCACGACACCTTTAACGTGTGTTACTTACGCAAGTGCCATGTTGAAGAAGAACAGGTTATTCCTTTGAAGGAATTGAAAGTTGACTTTTCCAAGCAACTAGTTGAAGAACATGATGAAATTCTTGACACGAAGGTGAAGAAACTACGCAAGAAGATGATCAAACTAGTCCTTGTGAAGTGGAAGCACAACTTAGGTCCAAACCTGACGTGGGAAGTTGAGGACAAGATGAAGGCAAGATACCCTCGCCTGTTTATCACTGAGTAGATTCCGAGGACGGAATCTTCTTAAGGGGGGTAGATTTGTAACATCCTCAACTTGGGCGTAGTTGTAAATTGTATGTACGCGTACATAGTTAATACAATAGACGAATGATTATGTAAGTACTTGTGTGTATTTGTTGAATTAATTGAGATTAAATGAAGATATGTATATTTGTGTGTGTTATGTGTTAATTGTATTTATGTACATTAAATATATACATACTAGTTAGATAAATAAATGAAAAGAAAGAAAAGAAGAAATAAAAGAAAAAGAATTAGATATTCTTGTCCAGAGGCGGTTTGCCTCTGGATAAGATAAGAATGATATATATGTATGAAATTGTGATATTTGACTCATAAAGTCAAATATAGCAAAAGTATTGAAAACACACATTCAAACACACACTTGCTCTCCATTTCGTGAGCTTCTAGAGAAGAGAAGATTGGAGGTTTGAATCTTTGAGTTCAAATAAGGTGAGCATGTGTTTGTAGTAGAGTCTAAACATGTTTTGTATTGATTTTGTGTTTGAATCATGGCCAAACTTCAAGTTCATTCAAGAATACCATTAAAGAACATGAAGCTTGCTTCATAAGTGGGTTTTGGTTGATATGGTGTTTTTTGCATTTGATGATTTTATGAAGCTTATGTAAGTGTTGTATGAAATTTAAAAGTGCTTTGGAAGTAGAATCAACAAGTTTAAGATTTTGGTTTGTTCTGCAAATGATCAAGAAATGAAACCAGACAAGTTACGTAATTTCCAACTCACTGTCGCATGGGTCATTCGACCTGTGCCATGCAACTATCGCATGGATGATGTGACTGTCGCATGAGGCCATGCGACATTTGCATGGTGCCATGCGACTCTCTAATGATTGATTGTTCCAATTCATGCGACATTTGAAGAAGTGTCGTGCGACTTTTGCCTGTTCATACGACTGTCGCATGGATTGAGAAATAGGCCATGAGACTTGTCATCTGACAGTCGCATGGAGCTATGTGACTCTTACCTAGCCCATGCGACTTTTGTAGCCTATCATGCGACCGTCGCATGGTGTAGCGCGACGCGACGCGTCCGGTGCCGGGACGCGACGCGTTGGGTGAATTTAAGAAAGGTTCATTTTCAAATAGAACTTAACGTGTGCAAACGCTTAACGCGATTGCCGAATGTTTAGGTGAACGTGTCAGCTGAACTAGCATTAAGTGAACGAACACTATAAGCTAGTCAGGTGAGTGCCTGCTTTCATGAGACTCAGTAGAGTAAGGCTTGCATGATAAATGCTATGTGAATGTATTATGTATGATTGACTTGCTTTTTCAGGTGCGTTTGAGGAGGTAAGTGTGTGACTTGCAAGATGTTAGAATATGTGTCAGGAGTATGCCAGTGGTTCCAATTTGGAACCACTTAGTTAATATACGCTGCTATGTATGAATAACTACTTGAAAGATGTTGGATCCCTGTGGGATCAAATGTACGTATATGTGTTTGTGAACTGTCTACAGACTATCTGACGCATGGTTAAGGTAAGTCGGTTGTAACTGGATCCTTCAGGATTTAATGGGGATTCATGAGGTGGATCATAGGTTCTGCAGAACCACCGTGTCTTAACGTGAGTGGTGATCAGCCAGTTGTAGCTGGAATACCTGTGGAGTCTTTGACTCTGTGAACAATGCTTGGTGGACTGCCTTGTGCTCCCGCACCAGCGCAGATTGGTCGTGTCTAATCCCCCGGTCTGAGTTGTTGAGTAGGATTGATTACCCTGCAAGACACGACTCTTACCGATCTTGTCAGCACACCGCTATGTGCTAAGCTAGCAATGATTGTTTATGAAATGACGCATGACTTACTGTATTGATGCTTATGATTGTATGTACTCACTAGCTCGTGTAGCTATGATACTATGTTTCCCTTTTCAGGTAAGGATTAGATGGCCTGCGAGGCGGGATGCTTTTGGGAAATTTGTTGTCCCTTGTGGGTGGAACACTTGTAATTATATGTTGTAATGTAATATGATATTATGGTCGGTTCCTGTACTTGGTAACACCTATGTTATTTTGAGAAGTGATTAATGTAAATAACCGGTTGGTTGTTTTAAAATGAAAAATTTCCGCTGCTAAAATCTGTTTTGTCATTAAAGCAACTGAATTCAGAAGCGGTGTTACACGATGGATCCCGCAAGTTCCTAAGAGCTGTAATCACGGATTGCAATTGGTAAAGCATTTACCGGCCTAAATACCTTCACGAAGTGATCCGCGGTAAACCCGTCATGAAGTGAAGTTATGTTGGGTTCTTATCTCTTGTTAAATTTAAGTGTTAAACTATTGGGTAATTATTTAACAAGGATTAAAATATGTCGAACTAACGTTTTGTGTGCTTTGCCTTCCTTTAGATGGCATCTACAAGCAACACCGCGACACACATGTCACTCCGTCCATTTTTGGAGAAAGAGAAACTCATAGGCGTAAACTTTATGGATTGTCATAGGCAATTGAGAATTGTATTGCGCCATCAAAGCAAGTTGTACATCCTAGAGGAACCTCTTCCATAGGCTCCTGTTACCACCGCTACGCGGGCCGTTAAGGATGCTTATGAGAAGCGCCTTAAAGACACCAATGAGGTGACTTGCCTCATGTTGACGAATATGAGTTCCGAGTTGCAAAGGCAATTCGAGGACGTTGGTGCGTTTGACTTGATCTCGCAGCTAAAGGAAATGTTCCAGCAGCAAGCGAGGCAAGAACTCTACAAGTGTGTCAAGGCCTTTATAGGGTGTCGGATGCAGGAGGGCGGGAAGGTGACCTCCCACGTGCTTCGTATGAAGCAATACGTGGACCAGCTCGAGAGGTTGGGCTTTCCAATGGGGAAAGGGTTAGCTACGGATATTATCCTCCAATCTTTGCCTCAAGCATATGGTCCGTTCATTGTGAACTACCATATGCATAATATGGATAAGTCCTTGATGGAGTTGCACGGCATGTTGAAGACCGCCGAGTCTAACATGGCCAAGGCAAAGCCATCGACCTCCGCACCCGTCCTAGCCATCCATGAGGGTGGTGCTAAGAGGAAGCGGCCCGCTTCAAGCTCCAAGGGCCAAGGGAAGGGGAAGGCGAAGGTGGCAACACCTAAGCCCAAACCACTCCTGGTGCCGGAGCTACAGGGGAAGGAAACCGCTCCTATAGCCCCCTCACCGGAAGAGGCCACCTGCTTCTTCTGCGGGGAGAAGGGACACTACCAGCGTAGTTGTCCCAAGTACACGGAGGAGCTCAAGAGGCTTCACGCCAAGGGACAAGGCGCCTCCGGTATGTATATGATTGAACTCCATAACACTTCTACTTCTAACGCTTTGTCTTGGACACCGGGTGTGGTACTCACATAGTTAATAATGTGCAGGTACTAAGAAGAAGTAGGGACTTGGTTGATGGGGAGCTGGATCTCATCATGGGAAACAAGGCGGTTGTCCCTGTTGAGAAGATAGGGTGCGTGGACCTCGCCTTTCCATCCGGCTTATTTATTACTTTATTAAATGTATCTTATTCGCCCTGCATGGCAAGAAACATTTTATCATTTTATGCACTTGTTGACGATAGATTTAATTTTAATTTATCTAATGGAATTATTTCATGCTTTAAGAATGATCTATTTCATTTTAAAGCACATCCATGTCGTGGCATATATGAGACAAGCGTATGCTTGCAAAGTAATAGATCAATCATGAATGTTGGTTCTAAATCCAAATGTGATTTGGATAAGTTATCTTTATGGCATGGTCGTTTGGGCCAAATAAACAAGAAACGCATCGCCAAGCTCCAAGCGGATGGGATCTTGGAATCATTTGACCATGGGTCGGATGATGTATGCGAATCTTGCTTGTTGGGCAAAATGACCAAAGCACCCTTCACCGGCGTTTGTGAGAGGGGCAAAGACTTGTTGGATATCGTTCACACGGATGTGTGTGGTCCATTCAAGCATGTCACTAGGGATAACTCAAGATACTTCATAACCTTTACTGATGACTTTAGTAGGTATGGGTATGTCTACTTGGCGAAACAAAAGTCGGAAACCTTTGAGGTTTTCAAGACTTTTAAGAATCAAGTTGAGAACAAATTGGGTAAACGAATTAAGATGCTCAGATCGGATCGTGGTGGTGAGTATCTAAGTTCGGAATTCCGTGACTATCTAAAAGATTGTGGAATTGTTTCGCAATTGACACCTCCTAGGACACGACAATTAAACGGTGTCGCCGAGAGGAGGAACCGGACATTGTTGGATATGGTCCGGTGTATGATGAGTCATACGGATGTACCCATTAGCTTTTGGGGCTATGCATTGGAAACATACGTTAGAATCCTTAACCTCGTACAAACTAAGAAGGTCAAGAAGACACCTTTTGAGATGTGGCATGGAAAGGTTCCATCACTTTCATATCTAAAAGTTTGGGGTTGTCCTGCCTACGTGAGACGTGAGGTGGAGGACAAGTTGGAACCCCGAGCCGAGAGGTGTTTGTTCATTAGATATCTTGTCGGGTCTATGGGATATTTGTTTTACAAACCGTCGAAGAACAAGGTATTTGTTGCTCGGAGGGCCGTCTTCCTTGAAAGGGAGATGCTATCAAAAGACGCTAGTGGGACAAAGGTTGATATTGAAGAAATTCAAGAATCTTCCAATGACCAACCTGAAGTTGGCACTAGTTCACAAGATGATTCTCAGCACGGCGCTGCTGGAGAACCTGACACGGATCCTTTACCTCTTAGGAGATCTGGTAGGAGTCGCAATGAGCCAGAGAAATATGGGTTTCTCATGTCTGAGGGCTGCGACCTAGTGGTGGATCATGATGAACCATCATCTTATCGGAATGCCATGGTGGGCCCTGAGTCCGCTAGGTGGAAAGAGGCTATGGAGTCCGAGATGCAATCTATGTCGGATAACCAAGTGTGGGATTTGGTAGATCCGGTACCCGGGTGTAGACCCGTAGGGTGCAAATGGGTCTTTAAGAAAAAGACCGGCATAGATAGAGAGGTAGACACCTTCAAAGCCCGACTGGTGGCTAAAGGTTTCATGCAAACTCATGGTGTAGACTATGATGAAACCTTTTTCCCGGTGGTTATGTTGAAGTCTATCCGGATACTTATGCAATTGCCGCATTTCATGATTATGAGATTTGGCAAATGGATGTAAAAACCGCGTTCCTTAATGGGACACTTAGCGAGGAGGTCTATATGACTCAACCCGAGGGTTTTGTACATGCCAAGCATCCGGATAAAGTCTGCAAGCTTAAGAAGTCCATTTATGGACTTAAGCAAGCATCGCACAGCTGAAACCTGTGCTTTGATGAGAAAGTCAAAGAGTTTGGCTTTTTGAAAAGCAAGGATGAGCCATGCATATACGTCAGGGCTAGTGGGAGCATAGTTGTGTTCCTAGTCTTGTATGTCGATGACATACTCCTCATTGGGAATGATGTCCCGACCCTTCAAGGTGTAAAAACCTGGTTAGGTAATTTTTTTCAATGAAGGATCTGGGAGATGCGACTTATATTCTTGGGATCAAAATCTATAGAGATAGATCCAAGAGGCTTATTGGGCTTAGCCAAAGTACATATGTTGACAAAGTCCTAAAGCGGTTTAGGATGAAAGACTCCAAGAAGGGGTTCATTCCAATGTCACATGGTTTGGTATTGAGTAAGACTCAATCCCCTAGTTCCCCAGAGGAACGGGAAGTAATGAAGCGAGTGCCATATGGTTCGGCTGTGGGCTCGATCATGTACGCCATGCTATGTACAAGGCCTGATGTATCGTGTGCCTTGACCATGACGAGTAGATATCAAGCCAACCCTGGCGAAGCTCATTGGACGGCGGTGAAGAGCATTGCTTAATGTTCTTGGTCTACAGAGGTGAGGAAGAGCTTAGAGTAAAGGGCTACTCTGATGCAAGCTTCCAAACCGATAGGGATGACTGCCGATCACAATCGGGATTCGTGTTCCTATTAAACGGTAGTGCTATATCCTGGAGGAGCTCCAAGCAAGACACCGTGGCCGATTCTACTACCGAGTCGGAATACATTGCGGCCAGTGAAGCTGCAAATGAGGCCGTATGGATGAGGAAATTTCTTCTTGATCTAGGAGTGGATCCAAGCATCAGCGACCCTGTTGAGATCTTCTGTGACAACGAGGGTGTCCTTGCTTTAGAAAAGGAACCGAGGTCTCATCGACACACGAGGCGTATTCCGCGGAAATATCATTTTATCCGAGATGTGGTCGAAAATGGAGACATCGTCATCAGCAAAGTACACACGGATAGCAATTTGGCGGATCCGTTCACTAAACCGTTGTCGCAAGCTAAGCACGATGCCCACACACTTGCTATTGGGATTAGATTTGCTAGTGACTTGGTTTGAGTTGTATATTGGTTATTGTATTCGATGTATTTACTATTTATTTGGAAAATTAAGCAATATTGTTTTGTTCCAACCTTGCATGTTTTATCACTTTCTTGAATGTTTTACATTCTAAATAGTCCACAATCGGTCATTCTTCATGGAAGGAAGTATGAACGAAGATCGAGGGAAATGATTGGTCATAGTGTTCAATGGGATTTAATACAAGGGACGCAATATTTCGCCTATACTTTAAAAGAGTTTCAAGTGATTGGACGACCCACACCTGATCTTACTTCATGGTACATGTCAAGAGTAAATCAGGATGATAATATCTTTTATCCTTAGACAGGAGATGCATGTGTTTCACTATTTTGGTTTGCTTTATTCTGACTGCTTTCAAACGTAGTCCGTAACTGGCTATTATAAAGGAGGTATTTGGGTAAAGTATTGCCATTGTATTGGAGGAAATGTAGTCGATGGAATTTGTTCCTCTATTATGAGAGATATCCCTGGGCCCCTCAATGATTGGGCGCTGACACCAAAAATGCTTGGCCATGCTCGAACTTGCAATGATTGTTGATCAGTTGCAACTCACCTTTTTGGTCACCACTAATCTTGATCGAGAAACATAATCATGAACGATCGGAGAATGACTTTGTACCATGTCTCGTGTTCACTTGGATATCACGAACAATAAGATAATTGATCACTTATCTATAGGACCAAGTCAAACTCTTTTTGTTTAACTTGGTACTTGTCAGGGATGACATACCACGTGTTTAGTTGGGGGCAAGGATGCCTTGTTAGAGGCCGCTCCCTGTCTGTGGTGCCCATGGGTACGGTGTGTCATGTGCAAGTGGGAGTTTGTTGGAATCTACCCACAGACACACGTAGGCCGGCATCACTGCAGATGAAGCGCGGGCCTATTGTGTCACACGCCAAGTTTCCACTCCGACAGCCTAATAAAAGTGAAAGGGTCAAAATGGTCAAATTCCAATTGACCAAGGCTTCATGACCGTGAAGGATGCTCCACGGGTCGTGAAGCAGCTCGTGTCCACGAGTCCTGTCGTGGGCCGCATGGTTCGTGAAACCCTAGGGCTTCACGACCCTACACGGCCCGTGAAGGAGGTCGTGAAGGCACAACCCTCATGATTCTTGCACGGCGCGGCACAGCTCGTAGAGGATTAATGGTCGGTCGTGGCGTATTAATCCTTCACGGCCCGTGAGAGCTCGTGAAGAAGTCGTGAAGGCAGAATTCTAAGTGACACTTGCATTTTATTGGACCATCTTGTTGGTCCAATGATCTTGTGCCATTAGGTCCGACCCTGGAGCACTTGAAGCAGAGAATTGGTCTTTAAAAGAGGCTTCATTTGTTCCTTGTTTCACTCTTGGACAATATTGCATACATACACACATATTGGTGAGTTTTAGCTAGAGAGTTAGAAGAGACCATTGTGAGTGTGTTCTTGGTGTTCAAGTGTTATTCCAGAAATCCAACAAGTGTTCTTGGTTTGGTTTTTAGCTTGCTAGTACAAGGGAAGTTGGTGATTAGCTTGGTGTGGACTTCATTGGAGCTTGGAGCCTCTTGTTTCAAGGATTCATCTCAAGTCCAATTTGTTCCAGCTTTTAATCAAAGTCTTCAAAGGTATGTTTTGATTCCCTTCTTCTCTTTGTACTTGTTCTTGGTTGCATGTTTGATCTTACAAGTTTTCACCACCATTGGGACTTCATGGGATCATTTTGTGTGTTTTTGTTGCTTCCGTTGTGTGCTTTGATCCCCATGGAATCACAACATGGACTACGTTTGAAAGCAGTCAGAATAAAGCAAACCGAAATAGTGAAACACATGCATCTCCGGTCTAAGGATAAAAATACTATCATCCTGATTTAGTCTTGACATGTACCATGAAGTAAGATCAGGTGTGGGTGGTCCAATCACTTGAAACTCTTTTCAATTATAGGATAAATATTGCGTCCCTTGTATCCAATCCCCATTGAACACTATGACCAATCATTTCCCTCGATCTTCGTTGATACTTCCTTCCAATGAAGAATGACCGACCGTGGACTATTTAGAATGTAAAACATTCAAGGAAGTGATAAAACATGCAACGTTGAAACACAATAATGATTTAAAGAAAGTATTCGCTACACGCGTATCATTAAATCTCCATTTAATAATCAATACATTCAAAAATACAATATTGCTTAATGTTCCTAATTACATAGCAAATATATCAAATACAATAACCAATATACAACTCAAACCAAGTCCCTAGTAAATCTAATCCCAATAGCATGTGTGTGGGCATCGTGCTTAGCTTGCGACAACGGTTTACTGAATGGATCCGCCAAATTGCTATCCATGTGTACTATGCTGATGACAATGTCTACATTCTCGACCACGTCCCGGATAAAATGATATTTCCGCGGAATATGCCTCGTGCGTCGGTGAGACCTTGTTTCCTTGGCTAAAGCAACGGTACCCTCGTTGTCATAGAAGACCTCAACAGGGTCGCTGATGCTAGGAACCACTCCCAAATCAAGCACATATTTCCTCATCCATACGGCCTCCTTAGCAACTTCACTCGCCGCAATATATTCTGACTCTGTAGTGGAATCGGCCACGATGTCATGCTTGGAGCTCCTCCAAGATATAGCACCGCCGTTTAATAGGAACACGAACCCCGATTGTGATCAGCAGACATCCCTATCGGTTTGGAAGCTTGCGTCAGAGTAACCCTTTACTCTAAGCTCTTCCTCACCTCCGTACACCAAGAACATCTCCTTAGTCCTCCGAAGATACTTGAGAATGCTCTTCACCGCCGTCCAATGGGCTTATCATGGGTTGGCTTGATATCTACTCGTCATGCTCAAAGCACACGATACATCATGCCTCGTACATAGTATGGCATACATGATTGAGCCCACAGCTGAAGCATATGGCACCCGCTTCATTACTTCCCCTTCCTCAGGGGAACTAGGGGAATTAGGGGATTGAGCTCAATACAAAACCATGTGACATAGGAATGAACCCCTTCTTGGAGTCTTCCATCCTAAACCGCTTTAGGACTTTGTCAACATATGTACTTTGGCTAAGCCCAATTAGCCTCTTGGATCTATCTCTATAGATAATATAAGTCGCATCTCCTAGATCCTTCATTGAAAAACAAATGCCTAACTAGGTTTTTACACCTTGAAGGGTCGGGACATTGTTCCCAATGAGTATGTCATCGACATACAAGACTAGGAATACAACTATGCTCCCACTAGTCGTGACATGTATGCATGGCTCATCCTTGCTTTTCGAAAAGTCAAAATCTTTGACTTTCTCATCAGAGCACAGGTTCCAGCTGCACGATGGTTGCTTAAGCCCATAAATGGACTTCTTAACCTTCCAGATCTTATGCGGATGCTTGGCATGTACAAAACCCTCGGGTTGAGTCATATAGACTTCCTCGCTTAGTGTCCATTAAGGAACGCGGTTTTTACATCCATTTGCCAAATCTCATAATCATGAAATGCGGCTATTGCCATGAGTATCCGGATAGATTTCAACATAGCCACCGGGGAGAAGGTTTCATCAAAGTCTGCACCATGAGTTTGCGTGAAACCTTTAGCTACCAGTCGCGATTTAAAGGTGTCTACCTCTCCATCTATGCCGGTCTTTTTCTTAAAGACCCACTTGCACCCCACGGGTCTACACCCGGGTACCAGATCTACCAAATCCCAGACTTGGTTATCCGACATAGATTGCATCTTGGACTCCATCGCCTCTTTCCACCTGGCGGACTCTGGGCCCACCACGGCGTTTCGATAAGATGATGGTTCATCATGATCTACCACGAGGTTGCAGCCCTCATACATGAGAAACCCATATCTCTCTGGCTTATTGCGACTCCTATCGGATCTCCTAAGAGGTAAATAATCCATGTCAGGTTCTCCAGCAACACCGTGCTGAGAATCATTTTGTGAACTAGTGCCAACTTCAGGTTGGTCATTGGAAGGTTCTTGAATTTCTTCAATATCTACCTTCTCCCACTATTGTCTTAGGATAGCATCTCCTTTTCAAGGAAGACGCCCCTCCGAGCAACAAATAACTTGTTCTTGGAAGGTTTGCAAAACAAGTATACCATAGACCTGGCAGGATATCCAATGAACAAACAACTCTCCGCTCGGGGTTCCAACTTGTCCTCAACCTCACGTCTCACGTAGGTAAGACAACCCCAAACCTTTAGATATGAAAGCGATGGAACCTTCCCACGCCACATCTCAAAAGGTGTCTTGTTAACCTTCTTAGTTGGTACGAAGTTAAGGATTCTAATAGCCGTTTCCAATGCATAGCCCCAAAAGCTAATGGGTACATCCGTACGACTCATCATACACTGGACCATATCCAACAATGTTCGGTTCCTCCTCTCGGTGACACCATTTAATTGTGGTGTCCTAGGAGGTGTCAATTGCGAAACAGTTCCACAATCTTTTAGATGGTCACGGAATTCCGAACTTGGATACTCACCACCACGATCCGCTCTGAGCATCTTAAGTCGTTTACCCAATTGATTCTCAACTTCGTTTTTGAAAGTCATGAAAACCTCAAAGGTTTCCGACTTTTGTCTCACCAAATAGACATACCCATACCTACTAAAGTCATCTATAAAGGTTACAAAGTACCTTGAGTTATCCCTAGTGACATGCTTGAACGGACCACACACATCAGTGTGAATGATCCAACAAGTCTTGGCCCCTCTCACAAACGCTTGTGAAGGGTGCTTTGGTCATTTTTTTCCAATAAGCAAGATTCCCATCCGCTTGGAGTTTGGCGATGCGTTTCTTGTTTATGTGGCTCAAATGACCATGCCATAAAGAGAACTTATCCAAATCACATTTGGATTTTGAACCAACATTCATGATTGATCTATTACTTTGCAAGCATACACTTGTTTCAAATATGCCACAACATGGATGTGCTTTAAAATAAAATAAATCATTCTTAAAGCAAGAGATAATTCCATTAGATAAATTAAAACTAAATCCATGGTCAACAAGTGCATAAAAAAGAAATAATGTTTATTGCCACGCATGGCGAATAAGATACATTTAACAAAGAAATAGATAAGGTGGATTTAAAGGCGAGGTCCATGCTCCCAATCTTCTCAACCGGGACAACCGTCTTGTTTCCCATGATGAGATCCAACTCCCCATCAACCAGGTCCCTACTTCTTCTTAGTACCTGCACATTATTAACTATGTGAGTACCACTCCCGGTGTCCAAGACCCAAGCGTTGGAAGTAGAAGTGTTATGGAGTTCAATCATATATGTACCGGAGGCGCCTTGTCCCTTGGCGCGAAGCCTCTTGAGCTCCTCCGTGTACTTAGGCCAGCTACGTCGGTACTGTCCCTTCTCCCTGCAGAAGAAGCAGGTAGCCTCTTCCGGTGAGAGGGCTATAGGAGCGGGTTCCTTCCCCTTCAGCTCCGGGGCCGGGAGAGGTTTAGGCTTAGGTGTTGCCACCTTTGCCTTCCCCTTTTCTTTACCCTTGGAGCTTGAAACGGGCCGCTTCCTCTTCGCACCACCCCCATGGATGGCTAGGACGGGTGTGGACGTTGATGGTTTTGCCTTGGCCATGTTAGACTTGGCGGTCTTCAACATGCCATGCAACTCCATCAAGGACTTGTCCATGTTATGAATATGGTAGTTCACAATGAACGGACCATATGCTTGAGGCAAAGATTGGAGGATAATATCCGTCGCCAACTCTTTCCCTATTAGAATGCCCAACCTCTCAAGCTTGTCCACGTATTACTTCATTTGAAGCATGTGGGAGCTCACGTTCCCGCCCTCTTGCATCCGGCACCCTATGAAGGCCTTGACACGCTCATAGAGTTCTTGCCTCGCATGCTGTTGGAACATTTCCTTGAGCTGCGAGATCATGTTGTACACACTAACGTCCTTGAATTGCCTTTGCAATTCGGAACTCATGGTCGTCAACATGAGGGAAGTCACTTCATTTGTGTCTTTAAGGCGCTTCTCGTAAGCGTCCTTAATGGCCCGCGTAGCGGTGGTAGTAGGTGCCTCCGGAAGAGGATCCTCTAGGACGTACAACCTGCTTTCATGGCGTAAGACAATTCTCAATTGCATATGCCAATCCATAAAGTTTACTCCTACGAGTTTCTCTTTCTCCAAAAATGGACGGAGTGACATGTGTGTCGCGGTGTTGCTTGTAGATGCCATCTAAAAGAAGGCAAAGCACACAAAAAGGTTAATTCGACATATTTTAATCCTTGTTAAATAATTACCCAATAGTTTAACACTTAAATTTAACAAGAGCTAAGAACCCAATATAACTTCACTACATGACGGGTTTACCGCGAATCACTTCGTGAAGATATTTAGGTCGGTAAACGTTTTACCAATTACAATCCGTGATTACAACTCTTAGGCACTTGCTGGATCCATGGGTACTCATAGCACCGGTTTGGCATGTTTGATCCCTTCCCACACCGATTCCTCAATAAGCCGCTTTGGTAACTCGGTATAGGCACGACAATTACCAAGGCGTATTAAATTGGAATTACAAATCGTCCAACAATATACACGATGACGCCCTTGACAATAATTGGCTCGTGCTAAGCTCGACAACCAATAATTTCAAGACGTCACACTCACCTTCCACACAAGTCCACATGGAACAACTCGTGCTAAGCTCGACAATTGCCCCATGCTTCATTTGATTCGGGTGGTGTCATCTTTTAGATGGCGTGTGATTTTTGTTTTTAAGAAAAACAGGACTTTTGTTTTTCGGTTAAAAAACCTCTTTTCATTTTGATTAACAAGTAAATGACAAAACGCATTTTTCACCATTTGAACATAAACACTTTATATTCGTTTGTTAATCATGTGAGCGAGCGGAGCTTGTTAACCAATTAAGGAAAACTATATAGTTTTATTATTTTCAAAAAATTTTCTAGCATGCGAAGATCCTATAACCACGCAAGAAAATAAATAAATAAAACTACACAACCACGCATACAAAACCGATTTGAGCCGACCAAAGTGTTCCCTGGTGAGCCAACCGAGGAACTAAGTCTACTAAGGACAAATAATCCAAGACTTGGTGGCGTGCTCCCACTCGATCCCGCGCCTCCAGATCCGAGGTAGCCGAGACGTCTCCCAAGACTCCCGTTGGTGTCTCCGGTCTTCTCTTCAAAAATATATACATAATTTAAAGAGAAATGGCATGCAAGCCACAAATAAATAAATTATTACAAACCGGATTAAATAAATTATTACAAACCACCAAATGAATGAATAACATACAAAGCAACCAAACAAATGTCTAAGGCTCAAACCGGTGATCACAAAAACAAAAAAACCACAAAGCATGGCGTGCCACACCAAACCATGCACAAAGCAATATCCCAATCAAGTTTATTCAAAAACTAAAGGCACAAGAATAAACCTTGTACATATGCATTAGGATTCCAAACACTTAGAAATCCATATTCATATATACACAAACTACATGTATGCATGTGTGCATTTTATGCCAAAATCACCAATACATACAAGTACATGAATAATTCTTAATATTTATATGGGATATGATCACTTCATTAATATTTATTGTATTCTTTATTAGCATGTTTAAATCCATGAATAATTCTTCATTCTAAAAACGTCCATAGTCGGTTATAACTATGGGAATAGTTATGAATTAAGACTAATGTGAATCGGTTGGTTGACTTTCATTCGTGATGAAAGTAGGCAAAAGGGTTTGCAGCCAAATTCACAAATGTTTGTTAGGGAACGAACATTGGACATGACCCGCTCTTAAGATCGCTTCATGGATCAGTGTCATAAGTAAATCTTGAGAAAAAGGTGGTATCTTTGTATCCTTAGACCTGAGACACATATTGGGACTCGAGTATGAGGAGTATCATGCTTTAATGTGGTTAAACGCTATCTTTAACCGGGTAGTTATAAAGGCCATTATTAGGTATGATATGAGTCTTATAAGAGACGTATGTGGTCAAGATGGAATTTGTTTCTCTCATTTAATTGGGAGTATAATATCTTTGGGCCCTAAAACAAGTTGAACATTATATGAGAATTGATGACGATCCATGTCTCATGTTCAACGAGATGTTAAAACAAAGGGATAATTGATGACTTACCTATAACAACGATTTGTAGCTAGTGAGTTAATTTCGTTGGTGAAAGTGTTGATCAACACACTTTATTTATTATTAGGGGCAATGGGATGTTGCTAGACGTTCTTACCATTGTCTATATCGGCTTAAGTTGTAACTTGTGCAAGTGAGAGATTGTTGGTTCTATGTGCACAAGACACAAATTAATACGATATTACTCATAATAAATAAACTCATAGGGTCACACGTTTACAATCAATGGACACCAATTACATATTTGACTATGATTTAAATATGTTTCCAACTCATTATATATATATATAAGTATATATGCATTGTTGCATATTATTATTTATATGAAATAATAATATCACTCTTATATATTGATATAAGGAAATGCATATCAAATACATAAATATAAACATATGATTTTATATATATACATATGTATAAATATATATTTGTTACAAGTAAATTGTTACTAGTAACAATTATATAAATGTATGTATATCCTTGTTACAAGTAAAGAGTAACTAGTAACAATCAAGTATGTATATAAAATACATGTAGATGTATTTTATACATAGTATGACATATCTAGTATATCTTTTATATATTTAAAAGATTAATAGCTAGAAATTCTCACAATGAGCAAGAAAGGGGCCATATAGTGTATTCTTGCATAAGACTTAACCAAGACATGCATGTATCGGACAAGTAAGGAAACAAGAGGCAAGAGGGGACCCTTCCCCCTCTAATTTTCGTCCATAATGCAAGGGAGGGGTCCTCCCTCTCTTGCTTTGCTTCTTGACTTTTATAATTACATGCATGGTCCCTTTTGTAACATACTTGCATGCTATCACCTTTCTTTGTGTTTTTAGAATTGTTCTAAGTGTTTTATACTTGAAAACATCCTTACTCTCTAGTATTGGTGTTCTTCAAGTTAGCAAAGGTGATACATAAACACATACTCAAAATACATACATCTAGTTCAAGAAGAAGAACAAAGGTTGTTGCTTGCATTCTTGAATATCAAGGGTTGGAGAGACTAGCATCTTGGAGGTGTTGGACTCATTGATTTGTGGATACCTTGGAGGAAGTCTTCTCTTGGCTTCTCATAGATCAACCACTTCACCAACGGTTTACCCACGCTACAAAGGTTGTAGTTCTAGACACTCTATGGTTGGTTTTGTTTCTTACGGCTTGCATATGGATCATTGGTTGGGAGTTTTAAAAAGTTTAAAATTATTGTTCATGCTTCCGTTGCTAAAATATATTTTTAAAAACCGAACAAACCCCAACAAGAGGCATCACAATAAACTATAAAATCCTCCGACCCATTTGGCAATGTAATGTTAGGTTTATTAATTGTATAGAATAGAAGATTACATTTTAAGTGAAGTTTGTATTAATTACAAACTAGAGGGTCTTAATTGTAAATATACTCATGGAGTATATAAGTCTATGATTAAGGCTAATCATGTATCAATTGCCATAATCAATGATATGAACTATGTGTTAATCAAGGTGTAATTAGTATTCTCTCATAGTTCTACACATGCAATTGAAGATTGGCTTGATACTTGAAGAATTAAAGGATTATCAATTGGTATTAGAGCCTAAGGAGTGATTTTATTGAAGATTGGATCAAGAATTGCAAGAAATTTGAAGAAATTTTGAAGATTTTTTGGAATTTTCGGATTATTTTTGGGAAGAAATTTTGAAAAAATCTAGAAAATTCATACGATCTTCATTTGATCTAATTTTTGGATATGTTGTTGTGTATGATTGCAGGAACCTACATTAAAATTTTCAAGAGTAAAATCCAAGCCATTTGAGAGAAATCAAAAAATCAATTTCTAGGTTTTTTAAGGATGTTCTTGAGGATGGAATTTAGAACTTCGAGTTCTAGTTGGAATTGATTGCTGAATTTTTGAACTAAGTTTAGCAATAGCATCGTGATTGGATCTGCAAAATCTCAAAGCTTAACTCAAAACACACAAGGAGAAATTATGAAATCTTTTTCTTGGAGTGTTCTTGAAGATTTTGATCAATTTTGGATCAATTCTTGTTGTTTGATCGAAATTCGTGATAAAGGAGTGTTAGAAAAGTGTTAGGGAAGGTGGAGAAACATAAATTTGATCATAAAAATCATTTTTAAGGAGTTTTGAAAAATCTAGATTGACGGTGTTCTTGATGTTCTTGGGAAGATGAAGTTATCGGATTTGGAAGATGAAGTTATTGGATTTCACAAATCCGATTAAGTGTTTATCGGATTTGGTTTATGCGGATTTGAAAATTTTCGGATATGAAAGTGTTGGATTTGGACATATTTGAATGTTTCGGATTTGGACATATTTGTAAGTGTCGGATTTGGACATATTTGAAAGTGTCGGATTTTGACATATTTGAAAGTGTCGGATTTAGACATATTTGAAAGTGTCGGATTTGGACATATTTGATAGTGTCGGATTTGGGCGGATTTGATAGTGTCGGATTTGGGCGGATTTAAAAGTATCGGATTTGGGCAGATTTAAAAGTCTCGGATTTGGGCGGATTTAAAAGTCTCGGATTTGGGCGGATTTGAAAGTGTCGGATTTGCTTTCTCCATAGCAATTTTATATGGCTCAACCTCAGCCAGGGGCTCTGCCCCTTGGAACCCGCCAAGGGTTGCCACCCCTTCGACCCTGCTATCAGGGGCGCTGCCCCCGAATCCTCGTCGTCGTTGTGACTGAATTAGAATAAGATTTTCTCAACTCATAGTCACTTTAATTGATTCTCCTACTACACTTTTAATCATTGTTGTTGATTAAAATCTTGATCAAATCAAATCATTCCTAAACAATCGTATATTTTTCAGGTATCAAGATAAATATCATGATGTCAACGAAGATTACACAAGTTGAAGTAAATTTTGAGAAAAAAAAGGAAGAAGGATTGGTTAATGAGAATATCCAACTTAAAGAGAAGATTTTTTCACTGAACAAAGAGATTCACAAATTGACACGGAGCAATCACTTTTATGATTTAAGGATTGAATGTATATCAGATGATAAAATCAAAAAGGAGAAACAGATGCAAATTCTGAGTGGAGAAAGGTCATTACTAAAAGAACAAGTTGAATTTGAAAAGAAAAGAGCAAGTGAATTACAAGTTGAGAAAGCTGAATTGCATGATAAGTTGAAACAACTTGAGCAACAGCTACTTGTTGAAAAAGTTGAGTTGCAGAAAGAAACAAAGGTATTAG
Source organism: Dittrichia graveolens (assembly GCA_038502395.1). Classification (NCBI taxonomy): domain Eukaryota; kingdom Viridiplantae; phylum Streptophyta; class Magnoliopsida; order Asterales; family Asteraceae; genus Dittrichia; species Dittrichia graveolens. The sequence continues at coordinate 61,685,844 of JARJIL010000003.1, forward strand.
ACCTAGAAAAGAGTTTGGAAAGTGAAAAGAAAATGTTTGAAAAAGAAAGAAGCAAGTTTGTGGAGAAAATCTCACAACTTGAAGTACATTCTAAAGACGAGAAAAAGAAATCAGAGATTTTGTCAGAAGAGAACGACAAGTTCAAAGAGCAAATGTCTAGAGTGTATAAGGAACTTCAACTTTTGGAAAAGAAATGTCAAGAGTATAAAGTTGAAGTTGAGAAGAAGGAAGCAGATACAGAACAGGTAAAGAAAAGAGCAAATGATCTGAAAGAAGAGAATGTCAAGTTTAAAGACCTCGTATCTAAATTTTCTGTTGAACGTCAAGATTTTCAAAGGATGTTGCAGAATGATGATAAGTTGATAGCGAGTTTAGGTATTGAAAAGGCTGAATTGCAAAGAAAAGTCACAGGACTTAGGCAACAGCTTCTTGCTTCTTCTAAACTATATATTCCTAGCTCAGTTATGAAAAACAAAATATCTGAGCTTCAGAAGACTCTGGACACAGAGAAGAAAACATTGGAGAAAGAGAGACTACAGTTTTTGGCTAAACTGAAGTTCGCAATGCTTCTTGCTGAAAAAGCTTCTGAATCTACCAAGACTCCCGCTGACAATATCAATTTTGATTCAGAAACACATTGAGGTAGCGATACTGACTCTTATTTTTCTGTTGCAGATGCTGAAAGTAGAAAATCAGATGACGATTTCATTGATGTTTCTACTTCCAAAGCAACTACTTCTTCTTAAAAGCCAAAAGAAACTGAATTCAGAAGTCAACAGAATGCATTTTATTCAAGTTATATTGACTCTGAATTTTCAGTAAGCTCAAATGATTCTTTACCAAAGACTAAACAAGCTTGGATTCCAAAGAAGAATCTAGGTGACATGTTTGTAAAGATATCATCATTCTAGACGGAAAAGAAGACAACCACAGAAACCTCAATATTTAATTTACCATGTGGTTCAATCAATCATGTGCATTCAAATGCATGTTTTTCATCATCATAATTCCGTATCAAAAATGTCATAACTGATGAATTCTCATCCAACACAATACCTACCAGGACATCTTCAGAAACTAAAACTAGAGCATGTGAGTTTCGAATGAAGAATGTCATCAATGATGGTTTTAAGTCCAATGCTGTACCACAAAGAAGAATGCATACACAACAACATTCTAGTAAGGAAAATCATGCTGATATGCAATATCATTCATTTAAACATCTAAATACCAAATTCTTTTCTAAAGCAAAGCATAATGGAAATTTTGTGCTCAAAACTGATGTTAAATATCCTTTTGTGGTATACCCAGTCAAGCACTTAATCAGACTTTCAAAAGAAAAGATTTGTAAAACTTCAAGAACAAATCATAAATTTGTTGTTCAAAATGGTATTCCCCAATGGCACACAGACCCAATGCATAGAACGGTTCATAAACCTAACATAGCTGGACCCAACTTCAAGTGAGTACCAAAATGTGCTTCATCTGTTCTACAGATCAAGTCAGAGACATTGTTGGAAGACAATGAAGATCATTCAGAATGCGTTGAAAAGCACACTGTGTTTAGTATGCTAACAATTTCAATCTCCTGACTTCCAGAAAGAAGAGTGTTCCCTGCTGTCCATTTCACACGTCATTATGTTCAGCATTAGCCCGAGACTAATGATCTTAGAAACTTAATGTGCTTAATGTTTGTCGTTTATCATTTTTTGATATAACTTGTGTGATAATGGTTCATTATTTGCATGGGGAGCAAGAATGACATCGATTATATGCAAGACAAATCATTTTGGTCGAGAACCTACAAGATTGCAAAATTTAAATGAAAACAAATTTTTGAAAATTCTTGTAGAGGAGCAAATTTTTTTATGTTTTCAAATCATTTAAAAAAATTCCAAAAATATTGAAAAATGAAAATTCCAAAAGCAATACAAAATTTTAAAATTCAAAAATATTTTTAATTTTTAAAATTTTATCGAGAAGGTATTCATTTGTCATTTTATTCTGATGCCTTTCTTGATTCATTTCATTGTTGATCTTCCGAATGATCATCTTTCATTTTCTGAATTCCATCTCAATATCATTCTAGTATCTTTCCTTCACTTATGAAAATTCGATTCTTTCTGGAAAACCATTTATTCTTGTGTCAATCATTTTTTATGTGACATATACTTTTCAAGTGATCAATAAGGCACCAAAGAGTGAGGGAGTGTAGGATAATTCTACTCCTATAGTCAATCTAGAACCGGAAGGACCTGCCACAGGAGTTCACCTTATGTTTTAAAAAAGCAAAGTAAGGGTTTAATAGGTCAAATATGTGAGCAGAATCAGTTATCAGGTTATACTGATTGGTGGGCAGAGATAAAATGAAAATGAGAGGGGTGGAACAGGAGATGGGGGTGCATATGATCAACAAATCACTTTGAGTATACATGTCAAATCATTTTGTCATTTCCTACTTCAAAATTCTTTGATTGTTCATATTCTTTGATTGCTCAAATCATTCTTGACAATCTTTCTCATGCACATATTGAGTCTAGAGCTAATTGCAATATTAAATTCAATTCTTACGACACATGTTGGAATTATCATAAGTATCCAGTTTTCGTAATTGATACCGGAACATCTTGAAGTGATATCTTTGTGATATACACGATAATTAGATAGAAATCCTACCAGAATCAACGTTATGCCAGTTCTGAACGTGGGTCACGCAGTTGATTCAAACTGTTGTGTTAACGAGCAATCTATGTGATCTCGGTGTTAACATTTCCCAACGGGAAGTTTGAGATGGCGCCCTAAAGACTGTCTCGGATACTTTCATTGCAATATCATTGTGGTCACAATGTTAAAGAGATACATATTTTATAAATGTTGACATGCACAAATAAAGCTGAATGTTAATTACAATTGCATGATGTTTATGAAGAATCCTGATCATCATGAGGGGGAGAAAGTTTAAAGAAATTGAAATTTAGTTAATCTTGAAAGAAGGAAACTAAAATATTAGCTAATTCTTACTGAGTTGAAGATGATGATGAGTTGAAAACCCATTTCATGTGTTGAGAGGGAGACAAAGAAAAGTTTAATTCTGAAAAATCAATATATGTCAAGGTAAGGGGGAGCAAAGAAAAGAGATATCTATCAAATTTGAAAAAGATCAAGAGATTCAAAAGAAAAGATAATTGTGTGATCAAGACATTATGATCAGGATAAACAAGATCAAGAGCTACATTCAAGGGGGAGAGAAAAAAATATTCCTCATGCAAAAGCAAAGCTTATTTGAAGACAAGAGAGCTCAAGATAAGAAAGAATACGTTGAAGATTGGGAAAAGTTGAAAATCACTACATGTTAAATTGATTATACAACCAAATGTTGAAAAGTGTAACGCCCCAAATTCTTAAATAAAGTAAAACTCTGATTATAGAAGTATTTAGAATAAAAAGAGTTTACATAAAAGTGGAAGCTACAGTTAACATTGAACCCTCTGGTTCAGTTACAAAAGTGGTAAACCATATTTACAACAAAAGACTTGTTTTTACAAAATTCAACCAGGCGTTATGTTTCAAAATACAGATTTCCTCTCATATCACAACCTCTGTCAAACTAGGGCATTGCCCTTGGAGGAATCACGCCCTGCAAAACAACAGTAAGCAGTATCTGATAAGCCACAAGGCGTAGTGAGAAAACTAAACTGTAAATCATATAAGCATGCGCATATACATATATGAATGTTTTAACAGTTCTTATGGACACAGTACTGCACCATCTTAGCATCCGCCAAGAAGGCTAAAATGTTGTCCATAGCACTACTGCACAAAGCAGCAGGCTACAGCTCTCTCACTCCCTGTGATCCTCTGATCAATAATATATCACATTGCAATGTACCACACACATATCACATATATGAATCAGAGTTTAAAAAACTCACCTCAGCAACTAGTATCACACGGATATATGCCAGATAACTCAGTAAACGTCAAAAAGTAACCCCTACAATTATATAATCATATAATTACGACATGTACCAATCAACACTTAACAAATAAAACAAGGCAGGGAACTTACACGCGCCGTGTACCCCTACACGGGCCGTGTCTTAAGCACTCTACACGACCACACATGACCACATGGCCAGCATTGTCCAAGTCACCTACACGGGCCGTGTACACCACAAGCTACACGACCATGTCTTGGCTACATGGACGGTGTTGACAACTCACCTACACGGGCCATGTAGCCCCACACGGGCCGTGTACCTCAATCTCTACACGACCATGTATACCAACATGGCCCTGTGACCGCCTTCAACACTACATGGCCGTGTACCGCTACACGGGCCATGTACTCTACAGACCAGCCGACTGTTCTTCCTAACAGTCGCTGTTCTTAGCCATAAATCCAACAAAACTCATAAGAAACATGTTAGGGGTGTTTTCCTACACCCCATACAGCAGATAAACTGAGCTAAACAATAAGAAAAAGCTAAAACCATGATTCACCATGAATCATTCTTAAAAACCCATTAAAGCTTCAAGAACAACCAAAAATAAACCTTATCTCAACTTGTGCCTACTAGAATCAGATGGAAATCACTTGTTCTCTTCTGTTCTTGCTCAAAAACTCAAAGAAACTCAGCTCTAGCTCTCTCTCTCTCTCTCTCTCTCTCGATGGTAACAGATGAAGAAATGCAAGTTTGACTCTACCAAAGTCAAATTTGCTTATTTATATAAAAACTTTGGAAAATGGCACATTTAGTCCCTGCACTTTTCTAATTTCAAAATGACAACATAAGTCCCTCAAGTTTTTAAACACCTCCTAATCTCAATTAGGCAATACCAAAACACATCATATCGAAAAGTTACTAATTATAGGAATTTCCGAACCTTGGTGTTACAACTCTTCCCCACTTGAAAACGATTTCGTCCCCGAAATCAACTGTTGAAGAGTTCTGGGTAGTTACGTATCATCTCATCCTCTGGTTCCCAAGTATAATCCGACCCTTTACGATGTTTCCACTGAACTTTAACCAACTCAATCTGTTTATTATGTAAAGCTTTAACTTTTCTTTCCAGTATAGCAACAGGTTGCTCAGCATAATTCAATTTATCGTCAACGCATACATCCTCCAGTGGCACAAATGCAGACTCGTCTGCTAAACATTTCCGAAGATGAGACACGTGAAAGGTATTGTGTATCTTGGATAACTCTTCTGGTAGTTCCAGTCTGTATGCAACTTTTCCCACACGAGCACTAACTCTGAACGGTCCAATAAATCTCGGACCCAATTTACCTCTTTTTCTAAATCTAATAACTCCCTTCCACAGTGACACCTTTAATAACACATAATCACCCACTTGGAACTCTAGTGGTGATCTTCTTTTATCCGCATAACTCTGTTGTCTGCTCTGAGCTGCTAGTAATCTGTCTCTGATCTGCTGAATCTGCTCTGTCATACGCTGTACCACCTCAGTACTTCCCAACTCTCTCTGTCCCACTTCACCCCAACAAACCGGAGTCTGACACTTTCTACCATACAACATTTCATAAGGCGGCATTGCCAAAGTGGAATGATAACTATTATTATAAGAAAACTCTACGAGTGGTAGATAAGAATCCCAACTCCCTCCAAAATCAATAATACACGCGCGTAGCATATCCTCCAGGGTTTGAATTGTCCTCTTACTTTGACCATCAGTCTGCAGATGAAATGCGGTACTAAGATGAAGCTTAGTCCCCATTTTGCCATGAAATTTATTCCAAAACCTGGAAGTAAATCGAGTATCTCTATCTGACACAATAGACACTAGCACAGCATGACGAGATACTATTTCTTTCATATACATCTCTCTGATGAGTAAGTCTCTTTAATGGGAATAAAATGCGCGCTTTTGGTCAATCTATCCACAATTACCCAAATAGCATCATAACCTCTAGGGGTCTTAGGTAATTTAGTGATTAGATCCATAGTAATATTCTCCCACTTCCAGACTGGTATATCTAGAGGCTGTAACTTCCCATGCGGTTTCTGGTGTTCAGCTTTCACTTGCAGACAAGTAAGACACCTCTCCACATACCTAGCCACATCTCGCTTCATACCTGGCCACCAATACTCTACCTTCAGATCTTTATACATTTTTGTCGTCCCCGGGTGAATAGAGAATTTGGATCTGTGAGCGTCACTCAAAAGAGTTTGTCTGACTTCTGCATGATTAGGTACCCACAGTCGTCCACAGCATAAGAATAGATCACGACCACCCTTAACAAAATTAGTTACCTGCCCTTTAATTCGCTCTTTATTGTGGTTTTCTTCTTTAACTGCTTCCGGCTGAGCATCTCTTATAACATCCAACATTGGCGTAGTCACTATCATCCGGAACGATTCATTCTTCCAGAATACCGACCCCGACTTCCTGCTCAAGGCATCTGCCACAACAGTGGCTTTCACCGGGTGATAAAGTATTTCACAATCATAATCCTTCAGAAGCTCTAACCACCTTCTCTGCCTCATATTAAGATTCTTCTGATCCACAAAATATTTCAGACTTTTGTGATTAGTATAAATAGTATACTTCACTCCATACAAATAATGTCTCCAGATCTTCAATGAAAAAACCACCGCTACTAACTCCAAATCGTGAGTTGGGTAATTAATCTCATTCGGCTTAAGCTATCGAGAAGCATAAGCAATCATTCTACCTCTCTGCATCAAAACATATCCTAACCCCAAATAAGAAGCATCACAAAACACTATCATGTCTTCCACTCCTTCTGGCAAAGCAAGAAAGGTGCTTCACATAACCTTTGCTTGAGAGTTGAAAACACATTCTCTTGTTCATCTCCCCATACAAACTCTGCATTCTTCCTGGTTAGCTTGGTTAATGGAACGGCAGTTTTTGAAAAATTCTGAATGAATCTCCTGTAATAACCTGCTAACCCTAAAAAGCTTCTGATTTCAGTAGGGTTCCTCAGAGGTTCCCACTTTATTACTGCATCAACCTTCGCAGGATCAACTTTAATTCCTTCCTTATTAATCAGATGACCCAAGAATTGCACCTCTTGGATCCAGAATTCACACTTGGAGAATTTAGCATACAGCTTCTCTCTTCGCAGCGTCTGCAATACCTCTTTCAAATGCCTTTCATGTTCTGTCGGGTTTCTTGAATAAACAAGAATATCATCAATAAACACAATCACAGATTTGTCCAACATCGGATGGCAAACTCTATTCATAAGATCCATAAATGTTGCAGGTGCATTTGTAAAACCAAATGGCATAACTACAAATTCAAAATGCCCGTACCGTGTCCTGAACGCGGTTTTAGGAATATCTTCCTCCCGAACTTTCAACTGATGATAACCCGACCTTAAATCGATCTTCAAAAACCACGACGCTCTTTGCAACTGATCAAACAAATCATCTATTCTGGGCAAAGGATACTTATTCTTCACAGTCACTTTATGAAGTTCACGGTAATCAATACACATTCGAAACGTACTGTCTTTCTTCTTTACAAACAAAATGGGAGCGCCCCACGGTGAACTGCTAGGTCTAATAAAACCTTTATCCAACAACTCATGCAACTGTTTCATCAATTCCTGCATCTCTGGAGGTGTAAGTCTGTACGGAGCTCTGGCAATCGGTGCAGCCCCCGGTACCAACTCAACTCTAAACTCTACTTGCCTATCAGGCGGTATACCAGGCTGATCATCTGGAAAAACATCAGGATACTCACGTACCACTGCTACATCATTCACACTCTCCTATCTCTTTTCTAGTTTCGTATCAATAACATGAGCTAAAAAGGCTGTGCACCCATGATGAAGGTATTTCCGAGCTCCAGCCACTGAACACAAACACATTCTCTCACTTTTTCTATAACCAAAAATTGATAGTTCTTCCCCACTTGGGGTCTGAACTCGAATCAATTTTTGCCCACACAGAATGGTTGCTTGGTAACACCCAAGCCAATCTATTCCCACTACCACTTGAAACTCTCTCATAGGCATAGATATAAGCTTAATAGGAAATCTAACAGAGTCTATCTCTAGCACAATATCTCTATACACATCAGTCACGAGCACAGACTTATCATCAGCTATTTCTACCTTGAGAGGGTGACTCAGTTTATCACATACTTGTTTGAAACTTTTACAGAAAGAAACAGACACAAATGACTTGCTAGCAGCCGAATCAAATAATACTAAAGCAAGCAGATAATTTACAAGATATGTACCTGCAACTACATCAGGTTTCCTTTGTGCTTCCTCTGCAATTAGTTGAAAGGCCCTCCCCTTGCTCTTGGATGTATCCTCTTTCTTTAGAGATGGAGTATTTCTCGATCCGGTTGAACGGTTGGATGCAGTCAGTTGGGGACAGTTGGCTTTCTGGTGGCCTGGCTGTGACAACCGTCACCAAAAGCAAATGTATATATATATATATTTATTTATTTATTTATATTTATATAAAAAAATAATAAATAATAAAAAAAATATAATAATAATAATAATAAATAAATAAAATTATATACATTTATATATAAAAACATGTATATAATTATATATATATATATTGTATATAATAAACAAAAAGAAAAAGAAAAAGAAAAAGAAAATAGAAATCAACCCAACACAACACAATCATTTATTTTACTTACACACTCAACCATCATCACCACCTCACCCCCCCCCCCCCCTCACTCTCTTCTTCTTCTTTTTTTTTCTATAAATACCAACCCTTTTTATTCATTTTTCACACTACCTTCAACCAACTTACTCTCTCTCTCATTTTCTTACACTCCATCTCTTCTCTTTTCTCTCTTATTCTTTCACCAACAAAATCTCCAAGAACATCAAACCCTTGTTCATCTTGTGAAGATCAAAGACAAATCAAAGAAAAAGAGTTGGTAAGATGATTATAAAACACTCATCTCTACTCTTCTACCTTTCTTCTTTTCTTCTTTCTTCTTTCTTTTATTTATTTTCTTTGTTGTTCATCTTATTTCCTTTATATATATATATCTATAATCATGTAAATATAAACATCCTACCAATGTTGTAAGGAGCACATGAAATGTGCATCATCCTACCATTGTTGTATGGAACTTAATCAACTAAAAATCAAGAAAATAAGACTTTGATCATACATGTGTTTCATCTTAACAAATGTTGTAAGGAACACATAAAATGTGTATCATCCTACCATTGTTGTAAGAACACATGGATTATCAAAGCTTATACTCATACAAGATGATTAATCATGAATATAAACATGTTATATTAAAGTTATGACCCATAAGCAAAAAGAATATTAAAGCTGGCAGATTCTGATGCTAGAACTCCCCACTTGTTTTTGTTATATCTGGAGTTCTAGGTATCAAAATCAGTTGATTCTTTTTGATAATCTTAGTTTAAGGTGTTAGCTTTCATTTAAACCTGGATTCACTAATTTTCATCAACGTTTGATCCTTCAAACATATTTAAAAAGACCCATATGTTGAATCTGGAAATCTGACAGATTTAAAAAGGTACACTTTAAATGCGTGTAACTTACTCATTCTTGGGTAAAAATATGTCTAGTTTTTCTTAAAAGTTTAATCGTTGAGTCGTGGTTAATTCCCAGTTTGAATCATGTAAAAAAAAGGTCGTATGAGCCCTAAACAGATGTTTTAGTAACAACATGTCATCCAGACACTGATCAGTGGACATCTTATACACTTTTAATTATTAAAAATATTAAACATGGATTATAAATTCCTATATTTTTACTGGACATTCTAGAAACATGTATTAAGATTATATTAAAATATCAAACCTTAATATGACTCCTAAAATACAATTTTTAATTTTTAAAGTTCAACCTAAAGAACTGAAAATTTCAGTAAACACTTATGATTTATGGAAAAATAAAGACAACCTTTAACTATTTAATAAATAAGTTAACAATAAATATATAATACAAAATAATAAATAAAATAAGTCTAATAGAGCTACATACCTCTTATATTAGAAAAGGAGCTTCGGTAGGAACAAGAAATCCTTACGAGTGAACACCTTTGCATACCGAGTGAGTATCGTAGCCCCTTTTTACCGTATTTCATATTATTTTGGGGTGAAAGCATGTGTATACGTTTCATGAAAAGTTTATTGCCTATCTTCTTATTTATTTCAAATATTATTTTGAGCACTTATGGTATTATTCTTTGATGTGCTTGGGTGATCGTTGTAAGGCCCTTTCGTTGGACATTATTCCTTAAGGATCAGAAGTTGTATGCCGGGAATTACGTTTTCTAGGCCACGTAATTAATAGAAATTCATGTTGACCCAACAAAGATCGAAGCCATAAAGAAATAGGAACCCCATATATCCCGACTGAAATTGTAAATTTCTCGGTTAAGTACATTTATTTATAGCAAATTTCTCAAAATTTGCGCAACCACTCGCGGCATTAACTCAAGAGGATAAGAAGTTTGTTTGGTGAAAAAAAACATTTTCTACGCTTAAGAATAAGTTAGCAATGCACCAATTTTGGCGTTACCCGGAGGAATATATAACTTCGCGGTATATTGCGATGCGTCACACCAAGGATTGGGTTGTGTGTTGTTGCAAAAAAAGAAAGTCATTGATATGATTCGAGACAATTCAAAGTGCATGAGAAGAAATTTACTACCCACAACTTAGAGTTAGGAGCCGTAGTATATGCCCTTAAAAAATGGAGATATTACCTTTATAGTACTAAGCGAACTATTTATACAGACCACAAGAGTCTTCAGCATATTCTTGATCCAAAGATGCTTGATATGAGGCGTAGAAGATGAGTAGAATGGCTTAGTGACTACGATTGTGAAATCAAATACCATACTAGCAAGGCCAATATGGTCGCTGATGCTCTATGAAGAAACAAAAGAGTGAATCCATCTAGGGTACAAGCTTTAGGAGCAACCATTCAAAGAAGCCTAAATGAAAGAATAGTTGAAGCTCAAAAAGAAGCATCAAAGACGGAAAATTTGAAGAACGAGACCCTATATCACTTGGAGCGATGATTCAAAACAGGCCAGATGGAGTGCACCACTTCGAAAACAAGAATTGGATAGCTAAGTTTAATAACCTTTAATCAACAATTTTAGACGAGGCTTATAATATTCAATCCACCCTGGAGCCGACAAAATGTTCTCAAGGAATACTATTGGTAGGCCTGGAATAAAGAAAGACGTCTCCTTGTTCGTGGGAAATGTTTAACTTGCGCAAGGGTTAAGACAGAACACGAGAAGCCATCCGGTTTGTTGCAACAGCCAGAATGGAATGGGAACATATCCGATCTGCAAAAGGGTACGATTCCATTTGGGTTATAGTAGATCGACTCACGAAATCGGCACCTTTTCTCCCTATACGGGAAGATTACAAAGTGGAAAACTGGCTCAAAATTATATTGACGAAGTTGTTGCCCGACACGCAGTACCAATTGCAATAATATCCGATAGAGGTAGTCGGTTCACATCCCGATTTTGGCAATCGTCACAAAGGGCGTTAGGTACGCAAGTAAACCTGAGCAGCGCCTACCACCCTCAAACGGATGGGCAATCGGAGACAACGATTTAGACACTAGAAGACATGTTGTGTGCATGCGTAATAAATTTTAGTGGAACTTGAGATTCACATATACTATTAGTTAAGTTTTCTTAGAATAATAGGTGTCACACTAGCATCCAGTGTGCACCATATGAAGTCTTGTATGGGCGCAATGTAGATCCCCACTTAATTTTTTGGAAATTGGCGATAGGAAATTGACTAGACCTTATATCATGCAAGCGGTCATCGACAAGAATACAATTATGAACGATAGGCTTAAGATTGCCAAAGATCATTAGAAAATTTACGCTGATAATCTCCATAAACCTTTAGAGTTCTAAGTGGGCGATAAAAGTGCTTATAAAGGTATTGCCGTGGAAGAAAATAGTACATTTTAAGAAAAGAGGAAAACTATATCCCAGATTCTTTAGACCATTTGATATAATCAGAAGAATTAGGCGAGGGGCGTATATGCTTAAATTGCCACAAGAACTAAATGCCATACATGATACCTACCATGTGTCAAATCTAAATAAATTATTAGCTGATGAAACTCTAGTACTACCCCTAAAGTATGTTCAGATGATCGGTTAAATTTCCTACATGAACCAATTGAAATTCTTGACCGTAAGGTCAAACAGCTTAGAAAAAGTAAGATTCAAATTATAAAAGTTCGATTGGAATTCAAGTACGGACCCGAATACACATGGGAACGTGAAGACTACATGAAACATAAATATCATCACCTCTTTAATAACGTTAGTACAAAGGAAATTTCGGGACAAAATTTCTCTAACTAGGGGAGACTGTGACAACCGTCACCAAAAGCAAATGTATATATATATATATATATATATATTTATTTATATTTATATAAAAAATAATAAATAATAAAAAAAATATAATAATAATAATAAATAAATAAAATTATATACATTTATATATAAAAACATGTATATAATTATATATATATATATATATATATATTGTATATAATAAACAAAAAGAAAAAGAAAAAGAAAAAGAAAATAGAAATCAACCCAACACAACACAATCATTTATTTTACTTACACACTCAACCATCATCACCTCCTCACCCCCCCCCCCCCCCTCACTCTCTTCTTCTTTTTTTTTTCTATAAATACCAACCCTTTTTATTCATTTTTCACACTACCTTGAACCAACTTACTCTCTCTCTCATTTTCTTACACTCCATCTCTTCTCTTTTCTCTCTTATTCTTTCACCAACAAAATCTCCAAGAACATCAAACCCTTGTTCATCTTGTGAAGATCAAAGACAAATCAAAGAAAAAGAGTTGGTAAGATGATCATAAAACACTCATCTCTACTTTTCTACCTTTCTTCTTTTCTTCTTTCTTCTTTCTTTTATTTATTTTCTTTATTGTTCATCTTATTTCCTTTATATATATATATATCTATAATCATGTAAATATAAACATCCTACCAATGTTGTAAGGAGCACATGAAATGTGCATCATCCTACCATTGTTGTATGGAACTTAATCAACTAAAAATCAAGAAAATAAGACTTTGATCATTCATGTGTTTCATCTTAACAAATGTTGTAAGGAACACATAAAATGTGTATCATCCTACCATTGTTGTAAGAACACATGGATTATCAAAGCTTATACTCATACAAGATGATTAATCATGAATATAAACATATTATATTAAAGTTATGACCCATAAGCAAAAAGAATATTAAAGCTGGCAGATTCTGATGCTAGAACTCCCCACTTGTTTTTGTTATATCTGGAGTTCTAGGTATCAAAATCAGTTGATTCTTTTTGCTAATCTTATTTTAAGGTGTTACCTTTCATTTAAACCTGGATTCACTAATTTTCAACAACGTTTGATCCTTCAAACATATTTAAAAAGACCCATATGTTGAATCTGTAAATCTGACAGATTTAAAAAGGTACATTTTAAATGCGTGTAACTTACTCATTCTTGGGTAAAAATATGTCTAGTTTTTCTTAAAAGTTTAATCGTTGAGTCGTGGTTAATTCCCAGTTTGAATCATGTAAAAAAGAGGTCGTATGAGCCCTAAACAGATGTTTTAGTAACAACATGTCATCCAGACACTGATCAGTGGACATCTTATACACTTTTAATTATTAAAAATATTAAACATTGATTATAAATTCCTATATTTTTACTGGACATTATAGAAACATGTATTAAGATTATATTAAAATATCAAACCTTAATATGACTCCTAAAATACAATTTTTAATTTTTAAAGTTCAACTTAAAGAACTGAAAATTTCAGTGAACACTTATGATTTATGGAAAAATAGAGACAACCTTTAACTATTTAATAAATAAGTTAACAATAAATATATAATACAAAATAATAAATAAAATAAGTCTAATAGAGCTACATACCTCTTATATTAGGAAAGGAGCTTCGGTAGGAACAAGAAATCCTTACAAGTGAACACCTTTGCATACCGAGTGAGTATCATAGTCCCTTTTTACCGTATTTCATACTATTTTGGGGTGAAAGCATGTGTATACGTTTCATGAAAAGTTTATTGCCTATCTTCTTATTTATTTCAAATATTATTTTGAGCACTTATAGTATTATTCTTTGATGTGCTTGGGTGATCGTTGTAAGGCCCTTTCGTTGGACACTATTCCTTAACTCCGCTAGTGAGCCGATGGTATTTGTAAGTAGCGCTATGTGGAGATTCCGACGTCTCCCATTTATGGTTGACGAACTATAGATGTACTTTACCACTACTAACGTCATTTAATATAGGCGTTAGGTTTATCATGGGCAATTGGTTGTCGGCTAGGTTGGATAATGGCTCAAGCAACAATCATCATAGTTTATTACTACCATGTGCAACGTATTGGGCAATATAATACATCTTCTATCATTCATGCATACTTTTATTTTATTCCAAAAACTTCCATCAATTATTTAAACTTTTCTCATTTAAAAGATATTTTGTGCATATATTAAAAACCTATGAACTCACCAACTCTAGTAGTTGACCGTTTTCTTTCTTTTACCCGTGCTTTCAGGTGATCGTCGTTAGGTACCTTATGCATACAAACATGATGTGTGGCATCTTCATCTTCATCGTCACGTTTTATAAAAACAATATTTATTTTATTTTCGCATCGTACAAGACAATGTCATTTAATTTTTATTCGATTATGTAACTTTTATTTATCTTTTACCCGAACTACTTATTTTTGTTAAGTCAATATAATGGTTATTGTCTATTTACCTTGTGCGATGATATCTTGTGCTGTGACACGGCGTGTTTCTGCTTTAGCGGGGTGTGACAGATTTGGTATCAGAGCCTAAGGTTATAGAGAATGTTGTTTTCCTTATGGGGGAAAACAACAACTATGACCAAAGGTATATAAAAATAATTTTTAAAATAATTTTGTTTAAAATACATCAAGTGTATTGATAATATAATTAAGTTGAGTACCACATTGTTATACCTCAATTAGACAAAGCTTGATCACCTATGTCTAATTTAGCTATGTACAATATGGGACATAGGTTAGTTATAATAAAAATATACTTAGAAACAAATTTTATTTATCTTCTTTCTAGAACATGATTATTGTGTGTGTGCATAAGCATGGCATATCATAAGTACTTGCATATATTAGCACACTTAGTAACCAATTTTATATATATCGAAGTCTGTAATGTCATCATTAGGTTGACGCACTAAGATTACATATTCTTTATCCATGGAGGTTAGAATAGAAACTTAGTAGGAGAGTCCCCGAGTTTCACGACCTAGTGTATTATCAACACCAACTTCCTGTGAAGCATGTGTTAGGCTCACGGCTAGGAAAAGAGTCTCTTTACCAACGAGAGTAACATCATGACCTTTTCATTAGGAGGGAGAGAACTGCTGATTTAGGGAGCACATAGAAGCACCCTGAGTAGTAACGGGAACTATCGTAAGGACATTAAGGGTGACCCCTAAAGAGGGAAGGTGGATACAAAGCATATCACTAGAACTGAGTATTCATCATACTAGTTTAGACCACCGGCACCATGTCCTATGTAATTTTTTTGTCTATGCTCTCGGAGTCGCAACACCGTGAAGCGTTAAGAGCTGTGGGGACTACCATTGCAACAAGGAGGGCCGTGTAGATGATTTAATTATATATGTGCTTGGGAGGATATTTTGTTATAGTGATGGTGAGATTGCTAGTAAGTATGATGGTACGCTAGGGTTGTTTTTAAGGAGATTGAATTAGTGAAAGATTTGGAGTTTCTTTTGATTATTAAACTTGGTGGTCTTTTTTTGATGATTTGTTAAACATTAATCACTTGATGTCTTTTAGGAAATCATTTTGGTACTTTTGGGAACTATATGATTGAACATGTGTTGCTTAAATCACGTTATGAAATGTTTGATTTTACATGCATTGCTATATGATTGAACGGGAGTGTTAGTTGTTAGACCTTATATCTTAGGATCACCATAACCTAGCTAAGTAGAATTTGTACAAAGGAGAGACCCGAATGTGATTACTAGTATGTTTCTTCTGAACAATTATAATGCATCAATGCTATCTGACTCTAGAATATATAGAAGCTTAGTACCACTAGTTTTTAGGCCAAAGCTCAATCTAAAATTTAAAATATTGAAAGAGGCCTATATCATGGAATTTGCTAATGGACAAGAAGTCAAGACTAGAGATATAATCACTAAGTGTACCTTGAACTTAGCTAGCAAAAACTTTAACATAGACCATACCAATCAAATTAGGGAGCTTTGATGTAGTTGTTGGTATGTATTGGCTATCTAAAAATCAAGCTGAAATACTTTGTTCTGCAAAGATCATTCAGATTCCACTATCACAAGATGAAACGCTTGTCATATAAGGAAAAAAGACTAGGAAGAACGTCAAGGTGGTATCATGCATGAAAATGCAAAAATATTTAAGAAAGGACTATATCGCATTCTTCGCTCACGTTGTAGAAACGGAGGTTTAGGAAAAGCACATTCACGATTTTCCAATCGTTCGGGATTCTCCCAAGGTGTTTCCGGATGAATTACTTGGATTACCCTCAGTTAGACAAGAAAAATTTGGATTGATTTAATCCCTGGAGCCGCGCTCGTAGCAAAGGCACCATATCGCTTAGCCCCGTTGGAAATGTAGGAAATTGCCTACACATCTTCAAGAGCTACTCGACAAAGGAATTATTCGACTAAGTACCTCACCATGGGGAGCCGTAGTCCTATTCATCAAAAAGAAAGATGGATTGCTACGAATGTGCATACACTATAGGGAACTCAACATATTGACCATCAAAAATCAATACCCTCTTCCTCGAATCGATGACCTTTTCGATCAACTTCAAGGTGCTACCTATTTTTCTAAAATCGATATTCAATCTGGATATCATCAATTAAGAATCCGTGAAGAGGACGTGCCCAAAACCGCGTTTAGAACACGTTATAGTTATGCCCTTTTGATTGACAAACGCACCAATTGTCTTCATGGACGTAATGAACCGAGTATGCAGACTATACTTAGATAAGTTGTGATTGTGTTTGTTGATGATATACTCATTTACATGCGACAAAAGAGCAACCATGAAAAGCATTTAAGGTTGATACTAAAGTTACTTAAGGATCAGAAGTTTAAAGTTACTTAAGGATCAGAAGTTGTATGCCGGGAATTACGTTTTCTAGGCCACGTAATTAATAGGAATTCATGTTGACCCAACAAAGATCGAAGCCATAGAGAAATAGGAACCCCATATATCCCGACTGAAATTGTAAATTTCTCGGTTAAGTACATTTATTTATAGCAAATTTCTCAAAATTTGCGCAACCACTCGCGGCATTAACTCAAGAGGATAAGAAGTTTGTTTGGTGAAAAAAAACATTTTCTACGCTTAAGAATAAGTTAGCAATGCACCAATTTTGGCGTTACCCGGAGGAACATATAACTTCGCGGTATATTGCGATGCGTCACACCAAGGATTGGGTTGTGTGTTGTTGCAAAAAAAGAAAGTCATTGATATGATTCGAGACAATTCAAAGTGCATGAGAAGAAATTTACTTCCCACAACTTAGAGTTAGGAGCCGTAGTATATGCCCTTAAAAAATGGAGATATTACCTTTATAGTACTAAGCGAACTATTTATACAGACCACAAGAGTCTTCAGCATATTCTTGATCCAAAGATGCTTGATATGAGGCGTAGAAGATGAGTAGAATGGCTTAGTGACTACGATTGTGAAATCAAATACTATACTAGCAAGGCCAATATGGTCGCTGATGCTCTATGAAGAAACAAAAGAGTGAATTCATCTAGGGTACAAGCTTTAGGAGCAACCATTCAAAGAAGCCTAAATGAAAGAATAGTTGAAGCTCAAAAAGAAGCATCAAAGACGGAAAATTTGAAGAACGAGACCCTATATCACTTGGAGCGATGATTCAAAACAGGCCAGATGGAGTGCACCACTTCGAAAACAAGAATTGGATAGCTAAGTTTAATAACCTTTAATCAACAATTTTAGACGAGGCTTATAATATTCAATCCACCCTGGAGCCGACAAAATGTTCTCAAGGAATTCTATTGGTAGGTCTGGAATAAAGAAAGACGTCTCCTTGTTCGTGGGAAATGTTTAACTTGCGCAAGGGTTAAGACAGAACACCAGAAGCCATCCGGTTTGTTGCAACAGCCAGAATGGAATGGGAACATATAAGCATGGATTTCGTATCTAAATTACTCCGATCTGCAAAAGGGTACGATTCCATTTGGGTTATAGTAGATCGACTCACGAAATCGGCACCTTTTCTCCCTATACGGGAAGATTACAAAGTGGAAAACTGGCTCAGAATTATATTGACGAAGTTGTTGCCCGACACGCAGTACCAATTGCAATAATATCCGATAGAGGTAATCGGTTCACATCCCGATTTTGGCAATCGTCACAAAGGGCGTTAGGTACGCAAGTAAACCTGAGCAGCGCCTACCACCCTCAAACGGACGGGCAATCGGAGAGAACGATTTAGACCCTAGAAGACATGTTGTGTGCATGCGTAATAAATTTTAGTGGAACTTGAGATTCACATATACTATTAGTTAAGTTTTCTTAGAATAATAGGTGTCACACTAGCATCCAGTGTGCACCATATGAAGTCTTGTATGGGCGCAATGTAGATCCCCACTTAATTTTTTGGAAATTGGCGATAGGAAATTGACTAGACCTTATATCATGCAAGCGGTCATCGACAAGAATACAATTATGAACGATAGGCTTAAGATTGCCAAAGATCATTAGAAAATTTACGCTGATAATCTCCATAAACCTTTAGAGTTCCAAGTGGGCGATAAAAGTGCTTATAAAGGTATTGCCGTGGAAGAAAATAGTACATTTTAAGAAAAGAGGAAAACTATATCCTAGATTCTTTAGACCATTTGATATAATCAGAAGAATTAGGCGAGGGGCGTATATGCTTAAATTGCCACAAGAACTAAATGCCATACATGATACCTACCATGTGTCAAATCTAAATAAATTATTAGCTGATGAAACTCTAGTACTACCCCTAAAGTATGTTCAGATGATCGGTTAAATTTCGTACATGAACCAATTGAAATTCTTGACCGTAAGGTCAAACAGCTTAGAAAAATTAAGATTCAAATTATAAAAGTTCGATTGGAATTCAAGTACGGACCCGAATACACATGGGAACGTGAAGACTACATGAAACATAAATATCCTCACCTCTTTAATAACGTTAGTACAAAGGAAATTTCGGGACGAAATTTCTCTAACTAGGGGAGACTGTGACAACCGTCACCAAAAGCAAATGTATATATATATATATATTTATTTATATTTATATAAAAAAATAATAAATAATAAAAAAAATATAATAATAATAATAAATAAATAAAATTATATACATTTATATATAAAAACATGTATATAATTATATATATATATATATTGTATATAATAAACAAAAAGAAAAAGAAAAAGAAAAAGAAAATAGAAATCAACCCAACACAACACAATCATTTATTTTACTTACACACTCAACCATCATCACCACCTCACCCCCCCCCCCCCTCACTCTCTTCTTCTTTTTTTTTCTATAAATACCAACCCTTTTTATTCATTTTTCACACTACCTTGAACCAACTTACTCTCTCTCTCATTTTCTTACACTCCATCTCTTCTCTTTTCTCTCTTATTCTTTCACCAACAAAATCTCCAAGAACATCAAACCCTTGTTCATCTTGTGAAGATCAAAGACAAATCAAAGAAAAAGAGTTGGTAAGATGATCATAAAACACTCATCTCTACTTTTCTACCTTTCTTCTTTTCTTCTTTCTTCTTTCTTTTATTTATTTTCTTTGTTGTTCATCTTATTTCCTTTATATATATATATATCTATAATCATGTAAATATAAACATCCTACCAATGTTGTAAGGAGCACATGAAATGTGCATCATCCTACCATTGTTGTATGGAACTTAATCAACTAAAAATCAAGAAAATAAGACTTTGATCATACATGTGTTTCATCTTAACAAATGTTGTAAGGAACACATAAAATGTGTATCATCCTACCATTGTTGTAAGAACACATGGATTATCAAAGCTTATACTCATACAAGATGATTAATCATGAATATAAACATGTTATATTAAAGTTATGACCCATAAGCAAAAAGAATATTAAAGCTGGCAGATTCTGATGCTAGAACTCCCCACTTGTTTTTGTTATATCTGGAGTTCTAGGTATCAAAATCAGTTGATTCTTTTTGCTAATCTTATTTTAAGGTGTTACCTTTCATTTAAACCTGGATTCACTAATTTTCATCAACGTTTGATCCTTAAAACATATTTAAAAAGACCCATATGTTGAATCTGTAAATCTGACAGATTTAAAAAGGTACATTTTAAATGCGTGTAACTTACTCATTCTTGGGTAAAAATATGTCTAGTTTTTCTTAAAAGTTTAATCGTTGAGTCGTGGTTAATTCCCAGTTTGAATCATGTAAAAAAGAGGTTGTATGAGCCCTAAACAGATGTTTTAGTAACAACATGTCATCCAGAAACTGATCAGTGGACATCTTATACACTTTTAATTATTAAAAATATTAAACATGGATTATAAATTTTTATATTT
The DNA here is from genome assembly GCA_038502395.1 of Dittrichia graveolens. Classification (NCBI taxonomy): domain Eukaryota; kingdom Viridiplantae; phylum Streptophyta; class Magnoliopsida; order Asterales; family Asteraceae; genus Dittrichia; species Dittrichia graveolens. The sequence goes on from JARJIL010000003.1 coordinate 61,706,587, forward strand.
TTACTGGACATTCTAGAAACATGTATTAAGATTATATTAAAATATCAAACCTTAATATGACTCCTAAAATACAATTTTTAATTTTTAAAGTTCAACTTAAAGAACTGAAAATTTCAGTGAACACTTATGATTTATGGAAAAATAGAGACAACCTTTAACTATTTAATAAATAAGTTAACAATAAATATATAATACAAAATAATAAATAAAATAAGTCTAATAGAGCTACATACCTCTTATATTAGGAAAGGAGCTTCGGTAGGAACAAGAAATCCTTACGAGTGAACACCTTTGCATACCGAGTGAGTATCATAGCCCATTTTTACCGTATTTCATATTATTTTGGGGTGAAAGCATGTGTATACGTTTCATGAAAAGTTTATTGCCTATCTTCTTATTTATTTCAAATATTATTTTGAGCACTTATGGTATTATTCTTTGATGTGCTTGGGTGATCGTTGTAAGGCCCTTTCGTTGGACATTATTCCTTAACTCCGCTAGTGAGCCGATGGTATTTGTAAGTAGCGCTATTTGGAGATTCCGACGTCTCCCATTTATGGTTGACGAACTATAGATGTACTTTACCATTACTAACGTTATTTAATATAAGCGTTAGGTTTATCATGGGCAATTGGTTGTCGGCTAGGTTGGATAATGGCTCAAGCAACAATCATCATAGTCTATTACTACCATATGCAACGTATTGGGCAATGTAATACATCTTCTATCATTCATGCATACTTTTATTTTATTCCAAAAACTTCCATCAATTATTTAAACTTTTCTCATTTAAAAAATATTTTGTGCATATATTAAAAACCTATGAACTCACCAACTCTAGTAGTTGACCGTTTTCTTTCTTTTACCCGTGCTTTCAGGTGATCGTCGTTAGGTACCTTATGCATACAAACATGATGTGTGGCATCTTCATCTTCATCGTCACGTTTTATAAAAACAATATTTATTTTATTTTCGCATCGTACAAGACAATGTCATTTAAGTTTTATTCGATTATGTAACTTTTATTTATCTTTTACCCGAACTACTTATTTTTGTTAAGTCAATATAATGGTTATTGTCTATTTACCTTGTGCGATGATATCTTGTGCTGTGACACGTCCTGTTTCTGCTTTAGCGGGGTGTGACAGATTTGGTATCAGAGCCTAAGGTTATAGAGAATGTTGTTTTCCTTATGGGGGGAAAACAACAACTATGACCAAAGGTATATAAAAATAATTTTTAAAATAATTTTGTTTAAAATACATCAAGTGTATTGATAATATAATTAAGTTGAGTACCACATTGTTATACCTCAATTAGACAAAGCTTGATCACCTATGTCTAATTTAGCTATGTACAATATGGGACTTAGGTTAGTTATAATAAAAATATACTTAGAAACAAATTTTATTTATCTTCTTTCTAGAACATGATTATTGTGTGTGTGCATAAGCATGGCATATCATAAGTACTTGCATATATTAGCACACTTAGTAACCAATTTTATATATATCGAAGTCTGTAATGTCATCATTAGGTTGACGCACTAAGATTACATATTCTTTATCCATGGAGGTTAGAATAGAAACTTAGTAGGAGAGTCCCCGAGTTTCACGACCTAGTGTATTATCAACACCAACTTCCTGTGAAGCATGTGTTAGGCTCACGGCTAGGAAAAGAGTCTCTTTACCAACGAGAGTAACATCGTGACCTTTTCATTAGGAGGGAGAGAACTGCTGATTTAGGGAGCACATAGAAGCACCCTGAGTAGTAACGGGAACTATCGTAAGGACATTAAGGGTGACCCCTAAAGAGGGAAGGTGGATACAAAGCATATCACTAGAACTGAGTATTCATCATACTAGTTTAGACCACCAGCACCATGTCCTATGTAATTTTTTTGTCTATGCTCTCGGAGTCGCAACACCGTGAAGCGTTAAGAGCTGTGGGGACTACCATTGCAACAAGGAGGGCCGTGTAGATGATTTAATTATATATGTGCTTGGGAGGATATTTTGTTATAGTGATGGTGAGATTGCTAGTAAGTATGATGGTACGCTAGGGTTGTTTTTAAGGAGATTGAATTAGTGAAAGATTTGGAGTTTCTTTCGATTATTAAACTTGGTGGTTTTTTTTGATGATTTGTTAAACATTAATCACTTGATGTCTTTTAGGAAATCATTTTGGTACTTTTGGGAACTATATGATTGAACATGTGTTGCTTAAATCACGTTATGAAATGTTTGATTTTACATGCATTGCTATATGATTGAACGGGAGTGTTAGTTGTTAGACCTTATATCTTAGGATCACCATAACCTAGCTAAGTAGAATTTGTACAAAGGAGAGACCCGAATGTGATTACTAGTATGTTTCTTCTGAACAATTATAATGCATCAATGCTATCTGACTCTAGAATATATAGAAGCTTAGTACCACTAGTTTTTAGGCCAAAGCTCAAGCAACAATCATCATAGTCTATTACTACCATGTGCAACGTATTGGGCAATATAATACATCTTCTATCATTCATGCATACTTTTATTTTATTCCAAAAACTTCCATCAATTATTTAAACTTTTCTCATTTAAAAGATATTTTGTGCATATATTAAAAACCTATGAACTCACCAACTCTAGTAGTTGACCGTTTTCTTTCTTTTACCCGTGCTTTCAGGTGATCGTCGTTAGGTACCTTATGCATACAAACATGATGTGTGGCATCTTCATCTTCATCGTCACGTTTTATAAAAACAATATTTATTTTATTTTCGCATCGTACAAGACAATGTCATTTAATTTTTATTCGATTATGTAACTTTTATTTATCTTTTACCCGAACTACTTATTTTTGTTAAGTCAATATAATGGTTATTGTCTATTTACCTTGTGCGATGATATCTTGTGCTGTGACACCTCGTGTTTCCGCTTTAGCGGGGTGTGACACTGGCTGATAGCAATGAAAACACACACTCAACGAACTGCGACAATCTTTACCCATACACATTTGAAACAGTGAACAACGTTTGTCTGGCAGTTCCCATAATGACTCTTCTTGCACCTCTGACAAACCCTCGGTGCTTCCTTCTTCTCCCCATAATCTACCATCGGCCTCTTATTCTGTGGTGCTGATCCTTCCACAGGCCTTTTCTCCTTCACCTGTCTCTCTAGCTCCAACTCTCTAGCCCGCGCGGCATCCATCATGGATTTCAAGGTCTGATGTTTGCTCGAATCAATAAACTCTCTAATACTCGGTTTCAAAACCGTCATATAACGATACATCTTCATCTTCTCATTGGCTACATAGTCAGGACAGAACCGTGCCTTCTCGGGAAATTGGCATTAATCTCTGGAACGGTCTCTGTAGTCTGCTTCAGTTTGTGGAACTCATCAACAATACGATCAATCTCGGACTGCAGAACAAACTGTTCCGTAGTAATCTCTCTAAATTCCACCCAGGTCATGGCCTCAATCTGAGTCTCGCCCCTCATCTTCTTTTCCAGGTCCCACCAATCTTTGGCAGCACCTTTCAACTGGTTTGTAGCAAACCTTACTTTATTTTCCGGAGCACACGAACAAGTATGGAATGCTCCCTCTAACTCTGATATCCACCTCTGGCTAACAATCGGGTCAGTGGATCCATTAAACAACGGTGGCTAGCACGCAGCAAAATCTCTGAAAGCACACCCTTTCGGCTCATCTCTGATAATCACTTGCGGTTGAGGATTAACTCTTTCTTCCCTCCCAGTTAACAAAGCTGCTACTTCCTGTCGTACAGCCTCCCATGTACTTTCTCTCAAATGATCTACCACTTGGGTAATAATAAACAGTATGGCTTTCTCTAAAGCTTTGCCGATTTCCTCTGCAACAGTCACTCCAGGTTGAGTTTCAGCAAACCCCTGATTCAACTCTGGTGTCTCATCTTCTTGAGTATTATGGGCCACAGGTGGCCTCCTCCTACCACTTGCACTAGTATCTACCCCCTCTCGTCTATTACTAGGACCACCCTCATGACGATCCGTAGCTCGTGAACCTCTAGTATTCACCATCCTGGTTGCATAGATAAAACATTAATACCAAAGGTAGCTTTACCACGCCATCCTCTATATCAAACAATCTCAAATATACAATATCTCAGTACACTTATCCTCAGATCCAAAGTAGTTCTATACATACTAAGGCATCTATAATCTCAAGTGCACTATCTCTCACAAGTACCCCTCACCCGATTCACAAGATTCCTCATGATTCCATCAAGTTCTAACATGTATCGTGTGTCTGTAATAATATGGACCCTTATATTACTCATAACACACTACACACGTTCGATCTTAACTTTATCACAAAAAGTCCCGATTCACAGGCTTAGGCCATGTATCACTAGCATATCATATCATATAAAGCATCACGTATCTGACACTAACATCATTAATATCTCATGTATCTTTATACCATAAATAGCAACATAAACAGTTAGCATATTCTCAATGCAACACTCTGTATCTCCACCAAGCTGCAAGCCTCCAGTTTGACTTAAAAATCCTTAGAACCATGGTTTAAGTCCAGACGATGCATAACACACCTCCAGATCTCTCAAACCTTGGCTCTGATACCAAGTTGTAACGCCCTAAATTCTTAAATAAAGTAAAACTCTGATTATAGAAGTATTTAGAATAAAAAAAGTTTACATAAAAGCGGAAGCTACAGCTAACACTGAACCCTCTGGTTCAGTTACAAAAGTGGTAAACAATATTTACAACAAAAGACTTGTTTTTACAAAATTCAACCGGGCGTTATGTTTCAAAATACAGATTTCCTCTCATATCACAACCTCTGTCAAACTGGGGCCTTGCCCTTGGAGGAATCACGCCCTGCAAAACAACAGTAAGCAGTATCTGATAAGCCACAAGGCTTAGTGAGAAAACTAAATTGTAAATCATATAAGCATGCGCATACACATATACGAATGCTGTAACAGTTCTTATGGACACATTACTGCACCATTTTCGCATCCGCCAAGAAGGCTAAAACGCTGTCCATAACACTACTGCACAAAGCAGCATGCTACAGCTCTCTCTGTGATCCTCTGATCAATAATATATCACATTGCAATGTACCACACACATATCACAAATATGAATCAGAGTTTAGAAAACTCACCTCAGCAACTAGTATCACACAGATATATGCCAGATAACTCAATACACGTCAAATAGTAACCCCTACATTTATATAATCATATAATTAAGACATGTACCAATCAACACTTAACAAATAAAACAAGGCAGGGAACCTACACGGGCCGTGTCTTAAGCACTCTACACGACCACACATGACCACATGGCCAGCGTTGTCCACGTCACCTACACGGGCAGTGTTAAGTACACAGGCCGTGTTAAGTACACGGGCCGTGCACACTACAAGCTACACGACCATGTCTTGGCTACATGGACGGTGTTGACAACTCACCTACACGGGCCGTGTAGCCCCACACAGGCCGTGTACCTCAATTTCTACACGACCATGTATACCAACATGGCCTGTGACCGCCTTCAACACTACACGGCCGTGTACCGCTACACGGGCCGTGTACTCTACAGACCAGCCAACTGTTCTTCCTAACAGTCGCTGTTCTTAGCCATAAATCCAACAAAACTCATAAGAAACATGTTAGGGGTGTTTTCCTACACCCCATACAGCAGATAAACCGAGCTAAACAATAAGAAAAACCTAGTACCATGATTCACCATGAATCATTCTTAAAAACCCATTAAAGCTTCAAGAACAACCAAAAAGAAACCTTACCGCAACTTGTGCCTACTAGAATCAGATGGAAATCACTTGTTCTCTTCTGTTCTTGCTCAAAAACTCAAAGAAACTCAGCTCTAGCTCTCTCTCTCGATGGTAACAGATGAAGAAATGCAAGTTTGACTCTACCAAAGTGAAATTTGCTTATTTATATAAGAACTTTGGAAAATGGCACATTTAGTCCCTGCACTTTTCTAATTTCAAAATGACAAGACAAGTCCTTCAAGTTTCTAAACACCTCCTAATCTCAATTAGGCAATACCAAAACACATCATATCGAAAAGTTACTAATTATAGGAATTTCCGAACCTTGGTGTTACAACTCTTCTGCACTTGAAAACGATTTCGTCCCCGAAATCAACTGCTGAAGAGTTCTGGGTAGTTACGTATCATCTCATCCTCTGGTTCCCAAGTATAATCCGACCCTTTACGGTGTTTCCACTGAACTTTAACCAACTCAATCTGTTTATTACGTAAAGCTTTAACTTTTCTTTCCAGTATAGCAACAGGTTGCTCAACATAATTCAATTTATCATCAACGCATACATCCTCTAGTGGCACAAATGCAGACTCGTTTGCTAAACATTTCCGAAGATGAGACACGTGAAAGGTATTGTGTATCTTGGATAACTCTTCTAGTAGTTCCAGTTTGTATGCAACTTTTCCAAAGATGTCATTGTATGCTATCAAGTTTCAAGTTCTCATCAAGATGTTGAAGTGAATAATATTCTCGAAATGAAGTCTCTATTTGAAGATGAGAAGTCATTTTGAAGACATCAGGTAAAGGTTTGAAGATTCCCCAAAGCTTCAAAAGAATATTAACCGAAAAAGAATATCTGCATGACTCAAAAGGGGAAATTGTTAAAGTTTGTGTGAAATGCCAAAAAGACATAACATCTTCTATTTCTATACAAAGGGGGAGATTGTTAGGTTTATTAATTGTATAGAATAGAAGATTACATTTTAAGTGAAGTTTGTATTAATTACAAACTAGAGGGTCTTAATTGTAAATATACTCATGGAGTATATAAGCCTATGATTAAGGCTAATCATGTATCAATTACCATAATCAATGATATGAACTATGTGTTAATCAAGGTGTAATTAGTATTCTCTCATAGTTCTACACATGCAATTGAAGATTAGCTTGATACTTGAAGAATTAAGGGATTATCATGTAAGAATTGGAGCTTCACATAATAGCCGCTTCAAGGATTGAAAGGATTGCTCCTGTGCATCAGACCACACATAAGAGATACCCTTTCGTGTCAATTTAGTAAGAGGACCAACAAGTTTAGAAAAATCGCGGATAAACCGCCGATAATAGCAAGTTAGACCAAGAAAACTCTTGATCTCAGTAGGAGTTCAGGGAATCTCCCAATTCATCACTGCCTCAACTTTAGCAAGGTCTACTTTAACACCTTCCCTGCAGATAACATGACCAAGAAAATGCATCTCTCGAAGCCAAAACTCACATTTAGAAAATTTGGCATAAAGCTGTTCTCGCTTGAGAGTCTCGAGAACTTGATGAAGATGTGATTCATGCTTAGCTTCGGTTTTTGAATAAATCAATATGTCATCAATAAATACTATCACGAACCTGTCCAGAAATGGACGACAAACACTGTTCATGAGATTCATAAGGATAGCTGGTGCATTGGTTAAGCCGAATGGCATAACCAAGAATTCATAATGGCCGTAGCGGGTATGAAATATTAGATATTAAACTAAATATATTATTATTAGTATTATGTATTTAGATTAGAAAATGTTACCACCACCACTGCCGCCGGCATAACCGACGCCGGTAACCGCCAAACGGCCGTTATCCGCCGTCAGCTTCCGGAAACTGCCGAATAACCGCCAAAATTATAGAAATAAAAGACGGATTTCTTGGTGGAATATTTTGTGTTTTCTCTTTCATTTCCAACATTTGGTATCAGAGCCAAGGCTCTCATCATCTACTAGAAAAAAAACCACAAATCGTAACCCTAATTTTTCCAATCAGAGGCAGAAGAAGAAAACCATCAGATTTGACATTTGGGTTTGATTTTTCATCATAGAGTGGATACCTATGATGGCCGTTCAACTACGAACTACCACCGCGGCACCCATCAGAAAAGGAACTTACCTTTGATCGGAGAAGACACCGGAGCAACCGGTAGAGAGAACAAAGTCGGAGGCAGAGTAGGGTCAACCACCCAAGCATAAGCGTGAATCCGGCAAGGGACAACGCCAGAGCACAAATCATCGACCAAAAGAAGCATCAATCGGGGGAAGTCGCCAGAGAAGAACCATCTCCCGAAGGAACAAAAAGAAGGAAATGACACAAAATGAGAAAGGAGGCGTGACTTTTAATAAAAACCCTAACCCTTTTTGTTTAAAATATTTAAATTATTTTGTTTTGCTAAAGTTTTTTAATTAAAGTTTTTTTAGTATAAGAAAAACAAAAACATATTTTTTAATAAAATTTCTTATTATTTAATTTTATAAATTAAAAGGTATTAGGAGTTTTTATATTTATTAGTAAGGTTTTATGAAATTAATAAATTTATAAATTTTGAAAAGAAAAGAAATGTTTAGAAGATAGTTTTGCTCGGTTGAAAAAAGAACCAGTGGACTGTCGAAAACAGTTGGTTTGATTCACCCCACAAGTAGACAATAGTGTGTCAGGTGAAAAAAGAACCACGGGACTGTTAAGAGACAGTTGGTTGGATTCGCCCCGCAAAACAAAAGAAGGAAAAGTTTGTTTGGTGAAAAAAGAACTAGGTGACTGTTCAAAAACAGATAGTTTGATTCATCTCGAAAACAAGAAAAATCAGTTTATTTTGTTTTGTTTTTGTGAAAAAAGATCGAGGGGACTATTAGAGGCAATTAGTTTGATTCGCTCAACAAAACACGAGAAGTAAGAAGTTTGTCCGGTAAAAAAAGAACCAGGGGACTGTCAGAAGCAGTTGGTTTGATTTGCCCCGCAAACAAGAAAGAATAGTTTTCTGCTCAAGAAAGGAAGCCGGAAATTGGAAGAAAGAAGAAAACGAAGAATCTAGAAACACCCCGGAAAAATAAAGAAGAGAAGGATTCCGGAACGTCGAGGAAAACTGAAGGAGGGATGTCAATGACATTCCAAGGCCCAATTCTGAATTCAACGAATTATAGTATTTGGGTAGTGAAGATTAAAACACTTTTTAATGTGTATAGATTATGGGAAGCACTTGAACCAAAAGGAGACATGGATACACCAAAAAACACAATGGCTATTGCGTATCTGTTTAAAGCCTTGCCAGAACAACTTGTTTTACAAGTTGTTCATCATACAAAAGCCGCAGATATATGGGAAGACTTGAAAGCTCGATTCATTGCTGCAGACAGAGTCAAGGAAGCAAGACTACAGACATTAGAATCAGATTATGAATCTTTAAAGATGAAAGACTCAGAATCTCTCAATGATTTTACATGGAAGATTAGTCAACTAGTGTCAGATGCAAATAATCTTGGTTCAACAATAGAGAACAAAAGATTGGTTCGAAAACTTCTAGGATGTGTTCTAGTAAAGTTCATCCAAATTGTTGCTGCAATAGAACAATTTTCCGATCTTAACACGATGTCATTTCAAGAAGCTGTTGGAAGATTGAAAACCAATGAAGAACGCATTAAAAAGCCAAGAAAAGAAGAAGATACTCATAATGGACTTCTGTATGCTAAAGCAGACCGAAAAGATGAAGACAAGGAAGATAGTTGTGAGCGTTGCGGGTATAAGAAGACAGTTCAAGATTTCAAAGGAAAAGGACGAAGTAGAGCTTGGAAGTCATGAAAGAACAAAGATGTTAACCAGCAAGACAAGAGACACATAAAATGCTTCAAGTGCAACAGATTTGGACACTTCAAGTATGAATGTACGAAGAAGGACGAGGAGGTTAACTTAACTCAAAGTGAAGATGACGAACCAACTCTACTATGGACAAGTCATGAAGAATAGAAGACCTTACTTAAACTATGTTTAGTTTAAAGGGGAGTATTAGATATTAAACTAAACATATTATTATTAGTATTATGTATTTAGATTAGAAAATGTTACTACCACCACTGTCGCCAGCATAACCGACGCCAGTAACCGCCAAACGGCCGTTAGCCGCTAGCAGCCGCCGGAAACCGCCGAATAACCGCCATTCTCACCCCTATATATACATGTATCGAGTATGGCATATTTGTACCGAAATTAAAGAAATAAAAGACGGATTTCTTGGTGGAATATCTTGTGTTTTCTCTTTGATTTCCAACATGAATGGCAGTCTTTGGAATATCTTCAGCATGAACCTGTACTTGATGATACCTTGATTGAAGGAGAAGCAAGTTGTCCCCTAAAATTGATCAAATAAATCATCAATGTGCGGGAGAGAGTATTTGCTCTTTATAGTTCACTTATTAAGCTCCTTGTAATCTATGCACATTCGCATAATACCATCTTTCTTCTTGACAAATAAAACTGGATCTCCCCAAGGAGAAGAGCTCGGTCGAATGAAGCCCTTGTCAAGTAATTCCTGAATTTGATTCATCATCTCGCTGACTTCAGAAGGAGCGAGATAATACGGAGATTTTTCCACTTGGGTAGCTCCGGGAACAAGATCAATCCTATATTCAACATCCCTGACTGGAGGCAGTCCGGGTAACTCATCTGGAAACACTTCAGGACACTGCGACACTACCCTGATATCTTCAACTGGTTGCTTCTCCATCTTAGCATCAATGACATATGCTAAGTAGGATGTACAACCTTTTGCCAATGATTTACAAGCTTTAATAACCGAGATGATAGGAATTTCCGACTACTCTTCTTTCCTCCCTTGCTATTGCATACGACCCATCGGATAAAGGAAATTTGATTATGTTCTTAGAGAAACTAACGCCATCGATATAAATAACCGCGATAGGAACTTTGTCAGCAACAGAAACTACTTTACCGTTAGGGGTCTCTACTGTAAGCGGATCAGTTAATGTAGATACAGGTAATTACAGCTTACGACAAAACAATACTGAGATAAAAAAATAAGTAACCTCGGAATCAAACAATACACATGCGGGAGTATAATTAACAAAGAATGTACCGGTAATCACATCCCCTGTAGCTTTGGCTTCCTCAGCCGTCATCTGGAACCCACGCCCATTAGCACGATGGGCGCCGTCTTTCTTCGGCTCTGTGGATGATCCACCAGACGGGCACTCAGACTTTGAGAACAGTTGGCTATCTTGTGCCCTGGCTAATGACATTTAAATCAGAGATCCTACTGTATCTGCATTCCTCCACTAGTTGCCCTTTAGTCCCACACCTGGCACACCTTATGGTGGCTTTGGAACAATCACCATAATGGTAGGTGCAACACTGATTGCACCATTGGCTCTCAGATTTAGGATTTTTGGAATCGCCTGCTTTATTACCTACAGAAGATTGCCCTTTGAAAGGACTCGGGTTAGAAGAGGATTGAAAATTCCTCTTATTGTTTCCCCTTGCAGCTTCACCCCTGCACCGGATGCGATCACCCTCCATTTGTCGAGCTACCTCAAATGCTCGATCTAGACCAGCAGCTGCTCGGACATTTTCCCGAAACTCCAAAGGTAGGGTGCTAACAAACTTCCAAATCTTGATACTTTCATGAGTTAATAAATGAGGAAAAATCCTCATTTTATCGGTGAATGCACTGATATGATCCTCAATAGATTTATCTTCTTTTCGGAGATTGTTGAACTCGCGTTCTAATCGCTCCATATCATACTCGGTGCAATATTTCTTTTGCAGCGTCTCAGAAAACTGCTCCCAAGATAATGCATTAAGTACCTCCTTATTAACGGATGCGTTAACCGTGTCTCACCAGTAGATGGCACGGCCCTTCAACATCCTTACTACATATCTAACGCAGTATATAAGCTCACATTCACAGGACTCAAAGGCCTGCTCCATTTCTCCTATCCACCTCATAGTAACTGTGGGGTCATCACTCCCCTCGTAGGTGGGTGGTTTACAAGATAAGAATTTCTTAAACGAACATGGCTGATGGGGTGCCTTTCCTAAAGCTGATTGAAGAAGAAGATCCTTTGCATTACGGAGCTCTTCCTCGAGGCATTTTATGTACGCCTGTTCTACCTGCTCTGGTGGAGCACTCGCAGAATGGTGCTGGGACTGCTCATCCTCAGCCTGATAAGGTATGTGAGAAGCCTCATCTTCCATTTCCTTTAGAGTCTGCTCATTATTATCATGTTGACCAGACATCTTTATCAATTTTCTATATGAAAGAAAGATCAATGAATATAGCACTTATGCTTGTATATTAACATATAAGTTAGCTATTAACAAGCATTAATCATATAACTCTCATAATCAATCCCTTTTACCCAATAAGGAAACTTCATAATGGTCGGGCCCAAGTTTGAGACTGAAAACTCTTTCAAGTATCCAATTCCCTCAAACTTAGGCTCTAATACCTAACTTGTAACACCGGCTTTGGCTATATTAAAATCTGTGAAAATTTGAGTTTTTAGACTGCATGGGTCTGTTTGTAATTAGAGTATTTACCTGTTTTGTTACTTACTAATAATTTAAAACAACGCAGTGGAATTTTCAAACAAACAAACCCCATTAACTATTACAGTTTTAAACACATGTTTGGCATATATACAAATATACATTACAAAAACTGCCAAACACGAAAACCCGATGTTACTTATCCAAAAACCGACCATTGTATCAAAATACCAAGATTAGTGTTCCTCCCAAAAAGGATGTACAAAGCTTCAAGTATCCCTAACTCACCAACTTGCCTAATCTTTATCTATAAAAGGAGAAACATCAACAACTTTAGCTATTTAAAATAGCTAGTGAATACAGGCAAGCATGTATACAATAAAGCAAGTCATATATCAGGAATGAGCATACAATGCTATCCTATCACATTGCAGTAGTACTAACATGTCCATCGGGTGTTATATCTTGCCGGATAGTTAGTCCAGCGTAACAACTTCCACCGGGGGAATCAGACACTACCAACCGTGCTGGTTTCATCACATAAGTGACTCTACCTGCTCATTCTGGAGCCATAGGCTAAATAGGCTAAGCCATTTAAGGCAATCACCTCATATGCTGAAAGGAACGGTACTCGAGTACCGTTGATCCTGAACTTTACCCGAAGGCGCATAGGATCTAGCCGAAGCTGACCTTAATTAACAGATTTGTCCAGACACACCGATAGCTCATAAATAACCCTTTGCAGGGACAATATCATGCATTTACATATAACTTGTATTCATCAATATATCACAATATATGCACATGTACTTAAATACATGTCTAGCATATCAATTAGCAGGCCAATACTCATTTTCTAATCTTAACTGCATATACATATAGTTCTAATGTGCAATAAGTAGCATACGATAGTCATTTAATTCAATTAACACCCAAACCTCCCTTTATGAAACTCATGGAAGCCGGTACTCACCTGGTAAATCACAGTATTGATACTTCTTGATCAGTAGCATTACCTAATTAAGGTTTACATCTATCAGATTGCATTTAAAACATAACTGTCAAAAGGCAAGGCACGCCCGTGACTTTCAGGGGCATGCCCGTACCCTAGTCATAGGTACCCAGCGTGACCAAAGGCACACCCCAGGTACGCCCTGTGACCAAAGGACACACCCTCACACCCTCTAGGGTTAGGCACGCTCGTACCTTTTCGAGGTACGCCCATGCCTCCCTGGGTATGCCCAGAGGTACGGTTTGTTCTTGAGAGGCACGCTCATGCCTTTCAATACACAGCAATAGGTTTGACCAGAACCTGTTGTTTTCCATTCCAAAATGTACCAAAACAATTTCCAGATAGTTTCTTTCATTCATATGTGAACCAACATTATAAAAGTAAATTAAAAACACCATTTTTATGCACTTTAACTACAGATTCATAGATTGAGAGCAATTTCACCATTTTGACCCATTTTATCAATTTCTCCAAATTCAATTGAAAACATTAATTTAATTCAACCAAACAACTTCTAAGCATCTGGAATTGATCAAGGTACAGATTGGCACCATTAACTTCAATCATATAATTTGGGTTCTTGACCCATTTGCCCAAAACTTGAAGAATCAAGAACATGGTTGAAGGAACTTACAAGGATTACAGAGATGATGATGAAAGTGATATAGAGTAGATTGAAGACTTGATTGCAACTTGATTCCAGCCCTTAATCTTGATCTTGGATTGAGTTCTCTTCAAGAACACAAAAAGAGAGTGAAGTGAGTGTGTCTGTATGTGTGTGCTTATTAACATGTGTGTGTGTGTAGTTGTCTGTGAGAACAACATAAGAACCGCCCTTGGGTTCTTAATTATCCACAAGGGGTATTTTGTTCCCCTTTTCAACTTACAACTCTACGCACAAGTACCCGTTTTAACTAACGGGGATATTTTTGGAAAACTAGTTTGAAACCATTTAATATTTTATCATTTTTATCTATTTTCATCATTACTTTTTGAAACACATTTAATTAGCCAATAACATATTTTTTATTAATACTTATACATATATTTCAATTTAATTCTTTTTAAATTAATTCGTGTACCTATGGAGCGCACGAATAGGCCCAATTGAGGATGTTACATTTGTCGCTCGATAGCAAGTGGAAACTAAATATCTATGGGAGCCAGTGGGAGTAAAGGGTGCTTGGAATTGTAAAACCTGATGTTAGCAATAGCATACAGTCAGTAATGATTGGAACTCAGCATGGCGATGCTGGAGTACCTGGCATAATTCATTCCTCTTCCTATATCTGATAGGAGTTGTCGTAAGGCTGGATAGATATATGTTTTGTATCTAGAGTAAGATAACTCGATGATCGATTAGTTGAATTCATCTACTATTGGAAGTCGTAGTGGGCCTAGAGTATACTAGAAGGAGAGAGGTAATGAGGATGGGATACAATCCATGTTGGATATCCAAGTGTTGGACTTGGTTGATCCAAATGCCATGGTGTAAATCTGAGGGTACACATGGATTGAGGTATAGACAACTTCAAATACCGACCGGTGGTAAGAGTTCTGATATGATTGACCATGAGGATGGTATCATAAAAGAAAATTTTCCCGGTGGCTATATTTAAGTTTACTTGGATGACTTATGGTGTATCACTGCCTTCTCATGGCTAGGAAAGTGTGGCAGTGAAATGTAAAGACCCTATTCCTTTATAGGATTTTTGAGGAATTGTTTTAACACTCTCCAAGAGTCTTATACATTATAAGTATCTTTGTAAAGTCTACAAGCCCAAGAAGTCTATTCGTGGACTTGAACTTCAAAATACCAACTAATGATAAATGTTCCGTTATGATTGACCATGAGGATGGTATCATAAGGAAATTTTTATAGTGGTTTTGTTGAAGATTACTTGGATACATGTGTTTATCACTTCAGTGTAAAGATCGTATTTCTTCATGGGAATTTTGAGGGAGAGTGTTTTAACACTTTCTGAAAGCCTTATACATTGAAAGTATCCTCATATACTTGAATAAACATCACAAGGGTGTAATCTTTACTTTAATGACAGAATCATATTTTTGATTTTTCAAAAAGGAAGGATTAAACTTGAATGTATGCCAGAGCTAGTGGGAGCACTTGTATTCCTAATATTGTATATCTTTGATATACATCTTGTTAAGGATAATGTCCTAACTTGGCGGTTCATAAAACCAGTGTTGAGAAATTATTGCTTCATAATAAGATTTAGGAGATACAAAATGAATTTTTCGAAGTGACAAAATTAAGAGAATGATGTTGAAACATAATGGACTAGTGTGCTAATTTAATTAGCAACTTGGTTTATCACATGGTTTCTTTTCTCTCATTTTGACATACTTGGAAGAACTTTTGGTACATTGTTCTTCAAATTGATGTTCGGTGTATCAAGGAGCTTAGAGTAATATGTTACTCTTGGTGAATTGCTGTTGTTGTGTTGTTAAGTGGAATGTCGACTAGAATGGTTCTTTAAGCATCATTGACTCTATTGGGTTCTTTTGAGACAATGAGAGTATGATGACTTATATATATGAACCATGGTCTTTGTAAAACCCTAGTCACCAGCCTAGTAGGACGTGTTTTGGTATGTGTGTTAGTTGTTTGTTCGTTTTATTTAGAAAAATAATAATTTAATTTAATGCCATGAGGTTAAAAAGGAAAAATATATATTTTATATTTTTATGTGTTTAATTGATTATTTAGATTCGTTTTTAGATAAGGGTCACGAATAATACCTCGTTGGTAAATAATTAATTGAGTAGGATTGCTTAATTAATTAACTGTGAGTTAAAAAGCAGATAGGTGCACACTGTGTGTGTTTGGTCGGTCACTAAGAGGTAGTACCTCCACCTCTTGCTTTCATTTCCTATACTTATCTCTTTGTTCTTGATAACTTTGCTTTGAAGAACTTCCAAGAATCCAGCCTTGTTTCTTGATTACTTGCTAGTTTTGTGTTGGATTAATCACTAATTAAATGTATGTATTAGTTCCTTGAATTGTTCTTGCCATGGCTATGCTCTACTTCTTTATTTAGGGTTCTTGAAGTTTTGGGGACTAATTGATGAAATTAGTTTGGTTTGATGATTAGTAGTAGTTATATGATTATTATGGAACTGAAATCATGTATAAATTATGTGTTTTTATGGTTTAAAACCTCGAGCTCCATTAATGGAGGATGAAGAAGATGAAGATGGGAAATGGGTTTGTGAGGTTTTGGTGTTTAAATGGTCCTAAATGTGTTTTGATGTTAGATTATATGTTATTAATAAATTATCAGAAGTTATATGAGGTTAGGATGTATTTATGGTCGAGTTTCAGATTTGCAAATCGAATTTTTTTGTGTTTATTAACTGCTGTTCGGAATTGGTACCAAATTCTGGGAAGTTTTGTAAAATTCGTTAAAAATCAACAAAGCATCGTTAGAGGTCGTATTTTATATCATTAGAAAGCTGGAGATGTCTACTTTAATTTCTATTTAGAGTCCAGAAGCTAATTGGAGCTTTAGGTTGGCCTAAAAATCGATTTACAGTAGCTGTGTCAAATTTGAGATTGAATTTGACAAATGTAAAACAAGATTTTGTTTAGTATTTGACCTTAAGCTCTTATGAGTTGTTATTCATTGATAGAACTTGTTGTATATATATGTCTATATGATATATATAAAAGTGTTTTGATGATGAATCATGGTTAGTAAGCTCTTGAATTAATTATGAAAATATTAATTTTAAATGCCTACTTTAATTTCAAGAAACGGACTTAGATGACTTGTATTCGTGTTCCGTTGATTCCTACTTGTTTTCTATCATATATATAGTGATATTTGACTATTGGATATGTATTTTAGGTTGGTTTTACATGTTAGACATAACGGGTTGGTTTTGACCCGTTTACGAGTAAATTGTTATTTATATGTACTTAGGTGATGTTTTGGTGCTTGAAACATGTTTAGTATCATGAATATAGAATGTATGCAACTTAGACATGTTCTAAATATTTGTTTTTACATATGAAATGCAACGGGTTGGTTTTAACCCGTTTGGTGCTAAACTTGATATTTTGAGATAATTAAGAATTGATTACTAATTCTTGTTATCTTGTGTTCTCAGAAGGAGACAAGACTCAGTAAAATTAGACTACTGAGTTGGTGATTCGAAGATTCAAGGTGAGTGGATGTTTAACTCACTTATGGTTTAGTTCTAACGGTTTGGTTGCAACTGTTTTGGTTGATACCTGGATAGACTTATTGTCTGCTGATGATTACTTGGCTTGTGTTAATTAATCATTGATATGTGCACATGAATCGGATGAGAAGTCAGTTTCGGCTGGGCATATGGGTTGGGTTTTTTTTGCTATCGGCTAATCAGTATTTGGATCTTTTGATGCATTTGTTGCTACTTAAGGGTAATACTATGTGAGAGTAGCAAATGAACTATCGGTATATATATATTAATCTATGTGAGAGTAGCTAATCAGTATTTGGATCTTTTGATGCATTTACAGGTTTCAGTAAGTCGGTGGTTCCGCCGTGGAGTGGCGTGCTTGGGGAATAATTGACTGCTACTCTGATCTTGTTTTGATGAGCCATTGGTTTATGTAACACTACACTGTTGATATTGTTTTAAAAACAGTTAACCCTAGTTTAATGTATTAGTTTTGTAAACATATATGTATATATATATTAATCTATCGCTTCCGTAGTATAAAAAAAAGGGTTGAATTTGTGTTGTTACAGTCTTGTGCAGTGTGACTCTTTTGGGTTCTTTAAAACAATGAGAGTTCAATGTCTCATAGACGAGAACTATTGTTTGAAGCATCGTTGGCTCTATTGGGTTCTTTGAAACAATGAGAGCACGAATGCTTGAACCAAGGTCCATGATATTGCCAACACACACTTTATAAGTGATTGGTTGAGAGAAGATATGGCGATTGTTAAAGTACGCACGGATGTCACTTTCTGAATTCATTTACTAAGCTTTAGTGGCAAGCTAGTGATGAGTTTTCATACTAGGCTTGCATACACTTGGTTTACGAGTGGCTTTGGCTTGAGTTTGATTTAGTTGAGTTTGATATGTTTGAATTTGGAACATTAAGCAATAATGTGCTTTGTTTGTATCGATTATGAAATGGGGATTTGATAATGCGCGCGGAACGGGTACTTTCATTAGCCTTTATTGTGTTCTATCTTAACATGTTTAATTACTTCCATGAATAAAGTGATTTATTCTAAATGCTCCACGATCGGTCATTCTTCATTGGAAGGAAGAAGTGAATTAAGATCGAGGCAAGTGGTTGGTAAAGTATTCACAACGGATTGAATACATGTTTACGCAACACTAGCCTGTACTTGATGGTGATCGAGTAGTTGGAGGACCCACACCTGAGTTTAGTTCATGGACATGATCACGAGTAAATCAGGATGATAATATTGTTTCTCCTTCTACTGGAGATACATGCGCTTCTTGATTAATAATATGGTTTTCCTTAGATTGCTTTCTAAGATTATTCGTAACTGGCTGTTATAAGGGAAGTTTTCACGCAAGAACATATTGTTATGATGGAATGATGTAGGCAAAGGTAGTCGTTCCTCTTTAGAGAGATATGCCTGGCCCCTCGTTGAATGAACTGATGACATCAAAATGCATGGCCGTGCTCAAGTTGAATTGGTAGTGGATCAATTTTTCAACTTGTATTGTTCGTCATAGTTAGTCTAGATTGAGAAACATAATTGTGGATGTTTTGGGGTTGATGATGTTCCATGACCTACATTCACAACGGATATCGTGAACGAAGGGATGAATAATCACTCATCTGTAGGACCATTCTTTACAAGTTGGTACTTGTCATGGGCAACATACCCTATGCTGACTTGGGGGCGTAGATGCCTTGCTAGAGGCCGCTCTATGTCAGTGTTACCTTTCGTAGGTGTGTCATGTTCAAGTGGGAGTTATTTGGAATATGCCCATTGACACACACGAGTTGGTATCACTACCGATGAAGCATATGTTGGAATATGCCCACTGACACGAATGAGTTAATAGCACTGCTGATGAAGTATAGGCCTATTGGGTCACATACCAAGTATTGATTCTGGCAACACGATCAAGCAAAAGAGAGAGAAAGGCCAAAATGGGTTTTGGCAGGATGGTACATGGGCCGTGTTCAGTCGTACATACACGAGGCGTATTGGCCCAAGTTGAGGCCGTGTGCTTTGGGCCTACACCGCCGTGTAGGTGAGCACGGGCCGTGTTGGGCCTAATAGACACGGGTTATCTTGGCCTAATTGAGGCCGTAGGCTTTGGGCCTACACGGCCGTGTTGGCCAACACGGGCCGTGTATGATCCCTGTAACAGCAGAATTAACAGCCTTAAACACTTGATTTAATGGTGTTTATGTCATTAACTTGGGTACACTAAGAGGCTACGTTTTTCTCTGCTCAAGAACAGACTTTTGGGTGTTCTTTTTGAGTTAGTCCATGCACAAGAATGTTCTCTAGAACTTGATCTTCTTCTTGGTGTTCTTTTGGTGCACAAGAGTGAAAGATATACTTGATTGTTGTCTTGGTGATTACACACCAACCTACTAGCATTTGGGAATCAACACAACTTGGGGTGGACTTCACTAGAGGAATCCTAGTTTGGATTCTTGAAGCTTGACTTGGTTGGATTCTTGAAGCTTGACAAGAGGAAGATTGTAGTACTTGCATAGTGGTACATTTCTATCCATCTTGTTCTTTTGATTAGTTGCAATTACATGTCTAGATGTTGGTCCATGGGAGTGTTTGTTTGGTTAACTTAGATTTTTGTTCTATATCTTGCTTCCGTTGCTACTCGATTATGTCAAACAAATACCTTCAGTGGTATCAGAGCCAGGTTGTAACACCCTAAAATGGGCCTAGTTGTACCCCTTGTATTTAGGGTTGTACCCTTGTGAAATAAATAAGAATTCCAACTTTATAGGAAGACGATATGAATATTGTTATGATTAAATGAGGTGTTGAAAAAAAAGTTAATGAAAACGAATAATAGTTATTAATTATTGAATGGTTTGAAATAAGGATTCCGAATATATCCTCGTTAGAATTTATGGATAGCGTTTGGACAAGTTGTAAGTTAAAAAGGGAAGCAGAATACCCGCTCGAAATGGGCCAACCGACTTTTGTAAGTCGGCCGCCTTTTCCTTTCTTTTGTTAGCCGCCTTTCCCTTCCTTTTGTTACTTGATTATCTTTCCATTCTTTCTTTCTTTAATTCTTTCCTTCTTTTCTCCATTCTTTCTATTATTTTCTACAAACATACACATATATGAATAATTTGGAATGTAAATCAAGAGTGGAAATCAAGATTGATATCAAGAGTTGACACCAAGAATCATCATCACTAATATCCTCCTTAATTAGTAAGTATTCTTATCTAATTCTTTTATTGTTTTAAAAGGTTTGAAGTGTTAATGGGTAATTAACCCAAATCTTGAAAGGATTGTTCAAATAAGTTTTAATATATGTTAGTAGACTCCTTAAGAGGATAGGAGAGTGTACAAATGATTAAGTTTCAATTATGAACTGATTGGAGTTCTTGAATCAAATATTGATTCTTGCAATTAAGTGATGTTAGGGGGTCTCCTATTGATCCCTATAACTTAGATAGACTATCTTTATGTAAATAAGTGAATATAAGATCAAAACTGATGTTTTGAGTCTAAACTATTTTAATAGGATTATTTGATTTTAATATAATAAAGTGCCTAAATAGTCCCAAACAAGCTTTGTAAGTGTTAGGAGATGTTTGGGATTGATTTAGTTTGGTATTTAGTCAAGTTTCAATCTGCAAAAATAATGGCGGTTTGCTTGCTATTCATGCGTCGCGCCGCTACAGTAAAGGTCGCGCCGCGACGAGCTACTTTAGACGCGACTGAAACCTTTGTGTCGCGCCGCGACACATTAAGGGATCGCGCCACGACAGGCACAACGCGACGCGTCGGGTACTAGTTTTGCTAATTTTCGCGTATTGATGCTTGGATTATTATTATAGGTTTACATATGGACTAAAAGGCATCGTTAGAAGAATAATATAAGCATTATGGACTCAGGTGAGTACCGAATTAACTTGTAACCATTATGCAGTATATACGGATTTATTGTTTATTATTAGGTATATACGAAATGCGATAGTTATGAGTATGATTAGTAAGATTCTAAAGTAAGTTTAAACTTGCGTCTATAGAAACATGAAGTATAGATGCCTGTACGGTATATGGTTATAATGACAATGAACGAATACGTGTTATATGATATGTATGCATGTTGATGGATCCGGATTAGATCCGCCTTGTTAAGTTGTTAGTTATTGTAGCGTGCATGCCAGCGGATCCAAATTGGAGCCGCCTAGTTAGACTTGATGATGTGTATGTTATATTGGATTGTGATTGGATCACCCATGTTGTACTTGTTTAATTCTACTCATTGAATGTGAGTAGAACTTGTTATTACATATGCTATTGGACCCTGATGGGATCCCCATGATGAAATAAGTGTGGCCATGATAAATGATATGCCAGACATGTATTTAAGTACATGTGCATATATTATTGAATATGAGTTATATGTAAATGCATGCATGCACTTGTCCCTGAAAAGGGTTCTTGATGAGCTATCTGTATGTCCGGACTAACATGTAATTAAGGTCAGCTTCGGCTGGGTCCTGGGCCTACGGCATAATGTTCTAGACTAACGTTTCTCGAGTACCGTTCCTTTCAGCAATTGAGGTGACTGCCTTAAATGGCTAAGCCTATTGAGCTTTGGCTCCTTAACGAGCAGGTAGATTCACTTATGTGATGAAACCAGCACGGATGGTAGTGGTCTGATTCCTCGGTGGAAAATTGTTGAGCTGGATTAGCTACCCGGCAAGATATGATGCCTGCTGGTAGGATTAGCGCTACACTATGTGATAGGATAGCATTGTTTGCTAAATCCTGTGTTATATGACTCGTACGTATCTATGTTTCCATGTTGCTATGTCTATGACGATGCGAAGAATATGTTGCCCTATATGTTGCATGATGCTTAGGGTTAAGTTTGTATTCACTAGCTTTAAAAGCTAACCCCCTCACAGTATATATGTATGGCTTTGCAGATGAACGCTTAGCATGTGCCTGGGATTGCTATGTCGTGTTGGGACATTTGTTGCTTATTACAGGTATGATGGTCGGTCGGTGTTAATGTTGGTAACACCAGTTTGTAAATAAAGAAAATGTTTTTAAGGACTTCCGCTGTTTTGATAATTACTAAAATATGTTTGATTATAGGTTTTTAAAAGTCAAAATTTTTACTCTGAAATCACGGTGTTACACAGGTTTAACATGGATTTGCACTAACGAGTCTAGAAAAACCATATAAATATTTTATATAAGAAAATTGTTTTCTTGAAATGATTTTTCGTATGGATGGTTGCTAGGCTAAAATTGATATATTTGTAGCCTACATAATATTCATATAAATTTTTTTTATATTAGAAAAATTATTTTCTAGAAATGGTTTTTCATGTAGATTCTTGTTAGGCTAAAATTGGTATATTTGTAGCCTACCTAATATGTTAGTTTTACATCGAGTCTAGAAAAGCCATATAAATACTTTTATATAAGAAAATTGTTTTCTTAAAATTGGTTTTTCATTGAGACTCTTGTTGTGCTAGAATTGTTATATTTGTAGCCTTGTTAATATTTTAGTTTTTATATTTATATATTTGTTGTAACTTGGCATGAAGTGTACACAAATATATACTTATAAGTGTATATATGAATATGTGTCATAAAAATTGTTTGGTACACTAATGCATATGTACAAGGATTGTCATTATGGTGCCTTTGATGTTGTTGACAATCTTAACTAAAATATAGATATATATTTGTATCATGGTTTTGTGTGGCACACCATGTTTCATTTATGTTGCGTTTGGTTAATTCGGTAACACGATATGCCCTTAGACCTATGTGTTGTGGTGGTTGATTGATTTGGTTTTTTGGTGGCCTACGTGCCGTATTGATGTAATTATTTGTTTATTTATTTGTTGGTGTTGCTTGCACGCGGTTTCTTTCATTCCGTGTATTTGTATAAATAGTGTAGGAATGCGACCTGCGTGTCGTTTATATATATTCTATGTATTTGTATGTAGTATAGAATTAGAACCGGAGAAGTCAACGGGAGTCATGGTGATGACGTCTTGGCGAGAAGGAATTAACACACTATTGGAGGTGTTGGATTCGGTGGGAGCTCACCCAATGAGACTTTACCTTGTCCTTAAGTTTTGGCCTCGTTTTCCCCGTTGTGGCTCACGGGGAAAACGCATAGGATTTTTGGGCATGTTACCGAATTATATATATATATATATATATATATTTGCGTGGTTGTGTTTTATTTTTCTATGCATGGATTAGGATTCGCATGCTAGACAATTTTTCTATAAAATTAAATAAAACACAACATTTGTTAAAATGGTTAACAATCTCGCGCGAATAGAATTGACAAAGAAAATATAAACTTGGTATTATATTTAAAAAGTGCTTAAAATCGTTTTGACACTTACTTTGTTAATTCACAAAAGAGTTTTTATAAACCGGAAACAAAATCCCGTTTTTAAAATGTAAATCACGCACCATCCGTAAGACGACACCACCCGAATCTAACGAAAAAAGGATGATTGCCGAGCTAAGCACGAGTCATTCCTTGCGTAGTTGTGTGGAAGGTGAGTGGGGTAACTCGCATGGTTGGTTTTCGAGCTAAGCACGAGCCAATTGATGGTCGAGAGTTCCACCCGTGTGTCTTGTCAGATGGTTTACAATTTTAGTATATAACTTTTGATTAGTTGTGGAGCTAAGCACGAGCTAAACAAAAATTATATATTAAGATTGGTGTAAGGAAGGGATCAAACATGCCAACCGACATAATGGATGTCAACGGATCCCGCAAGTGTCTAAGAGTTGTAATAGAGATTACAATTGGTAAAATGGTTACCGGACTAAATAGCTTCGCCACGTGATCCGCGGTAAACCCGTCACGGTGCAAGGTGAAATAAGGTTCTTAGCCCTTGTTATAAATAATTGTTTTTATCTAAAACTATGGGGTAAGTATTTTTTAAACAAGGTTTATCTAAACTAACCAAAATTCGTATTATTGTTATTTATAGATGTCAAATCATAACAACACCACATCAAACATCTCACTTCGTGTGTTCCTAGAAAGGGAGAAACTCACGGGGTGAACTTTATTGCATGGCTTAGGCAACTGAGGATTGTCCTTCGTCATGAGTCAAAGTTGCACATCCTTGAGGAACCCCTTCCGGAGCCACCTGCTACCAACGCGACTTGGGCCGTCCGATACGGGTATGAAAAACGCATTGAGGACACGAACGATGTTGCCTGCCTTATGTTGTCAACTATGAGCTCGGAATTGCGAAAGCAGCTCGAGCACATGAGTGTGTCCAATATGTTAAACAAGCTCAAGGACATGTTCCAACAACAAGTTAGGCAGGAACACTATGAGTGTGTTAAAAGCCTAGTCGGTTGTAAGCTGCAGGAAGGCAGGAATGTTGGTCTTGATGTCCTTAAGATGAAGGCAAATGTGGACCAAATGGAGAGGTTAGCATTTCCTATTGGGAAAGAGCTCGCTGTGGATATTGTACTCCAGCCTCTGCCCGCATCATATGATCAGTTTGTTACAAGCTATCATATGCAAGGAATGGAGAAATCCTTAAGCGAATTGCATGGCATGTTGAAGTCTGCGGAGTCTGACATGGCCAAGCATAGTTCCACCTCAACCACTCCCGTCATGGGTCTAAAGAAACAAAAGAAATGGAAGAAGAAACCGACCCTAAAAGGAAAGTTTGGAGTTTCCAAGCCTATCCTTGATATTGAGTCGAAGGACATAGAGAATGTGCCAGAAGAAGAGACTCAAGAAAAGGTGGTTTGCTACTTCTATGGAAGATTTGGAAATTGGGGCCGTCACGCCTGTCCTACGTGCCGAGAGGATATAAAACTTCTCAGGAAAGAGAGAGTTAAGTTTCCATCTTCAGATGCGTTCATGATTCATTACTATTCTTATATAAACTGGGTAGTTGACCCGAGCTGATTGACTCACGTTTGTCACAAATTTGTTTGTTACAAAGTGTAGGTCCTTTGGTGGAAGAAGAGCATGAAGAACCGGATCTCGGGCGAGGAAACCATGATGATTGTCCTCTAAGAGAAGATAAGGAGACTTGATCTCGGTTTTGTCGCCGGTTTATTTGTTACTTTATTTTGTTGCCCTGCGTGGCAAGTAACATCTCTTTGTATGCTCGTTTTCAATTACGGTGGACATAATTTTGAAGTTTTAAGAATTGATGTGTAACCTTTTTTAAGCGTTATTTATTCAAGGTTTTTATGTCATAGCTCATGTGTTGTTTTGCCCTGCGTGGCACACAACTTTACATGTGGTGACGATAAGTTTATTCTTAAAATACGAAATTTATTATAGAAATTTGTTGTCAGATATTTTCTTTAAATTTTCCATGTCATGGCATACACGAGGTTTTGTTACAAGTAATGGAATATTCATGAATAATTGATTCTTAATCCAAAGTAGTTTGGATAAACCATCTTTGTGTGATAATCAACTTTACCACATAAGCAAGAAATATATCACCTAGATCCATGTGGTTGGGGTCTCGTAATAGTTTAGCCTCGGGCTAAACGCTTTGATGTTGATCTTGTTTATTAGGCTAAGTTGATTATGGGATCCTTCACCGGAGTTTGTGAGAGGATTATAGGCTTGTTGGATATTGCTCACATTTTGTGGATAATCCGTTCAAGCACATCACAAAGAATAACGAAAGAGAAACCTCTTCATCACTGCCTTGATGGTAGTAATTGCGAGACGTTTACTAGTTTAGGCATATGTCTGAAACCTTGTTGGTGTTCAGAATTGGCCAAAACATCTTTAAGAATCAATAGGGCATATAGCTCAAGGTACTTAGATCTAGTTAAGATGCTAAGGTATCTGTTATCTATATATTGGATGACCATATAGTGAATTGTGGAATTGTTCCACAATTCTTATCCTACTAAGACACGTTGGTACATGGTGTCATGGAGTAGGGAACCGGGTGTTATTGATAATGATTCGGTTTATGACGGGTCAAGAGTGTGTGTCCGATTTATTGGGACATTCATTCACCATTGTGACTAAGCCCTCAAATCTAAATTCAATTGATGGTCTATTTAGCATTTATTAAGATACGACTAGAAAGGTTCTTTGCTTGTCTATCTTATAGTTCAAAGTTATCCATTCTACATTCAGTGGGAGAAGGATTAATTTGAAATCAAGAAGTGCTAGTACATTTGAGGAGTTCTTCTAAGTTTTAGTTATTTAACCTTTTGAGAACAATGTTTGTTACTTAAAAGGGGAAGAAGAGAGAAACTAAAACTAAGGCATTCCAGTGGAAGACCGTTGAACTTAAATGAAAGACTTGATGATGATACTAGCATATAATCTGATATCTTTGATAGATGATCATCATGGTTAGGCTGGTATGCCTGACTAAGAATCATTACTTCTTTTCATTCTGATTAGAGTCATATAGGGCCAAAGAGATATGGGTTTCTCATATCTAAGTGGCAATGACTTGATGGTGAGTCATGTTGAGTTCACCACCTATTGGGAGATATAGTGGATCCAGAG
The DNA here is from genome assembly GCA_038502395.1 of Dittrichia graveolens. Taxonomy (NCBI): domain Eukaryota; kingdom Viridiplantae; phylum Streptophyta; class Magnoliopsida; order Asterales; family Asteraceae; genus Dittrichia; species Dittrichia graveolens. Next base: position 61,733,651 of record JARJIL010000003.1, read on the forward strand.
TTCATTAAAAATAAAAGAAGTAAATGATAAAGAGATGCAATCCATTTGAAATGTCCAAGTACTTGACTTGATCCCATACCTAGGTGTAAACCAAGGTGGTAGTGATGGGATTAACATGGATGGGGTTATAGACAACTTCAAATACCGACTAGTGGTAAAGTTTTTCATGATGGTTATGGAGAAACTTGTCCTAGTGGCTATGTTGAAGAATGTTTGATACTCGTGGATATTAATGACCGTGTTTTGTCATGAAACAATATGATGAGGAAGTGCTTATAACACTCTCCGAGGGTCTTAATATACGTCCGTAGTATCCGTGTTATGTCTACAAAAGTGGATAAGTCCAACTCGGACTTATGCTAGCATCTTAAAGGAAATATCTTTTCTTACTATTAGAAAATCAGAGTGACGAGTTTTCTAGAAGCATAGGTCAAACCTTTTATGTATGTCAGGGCTAGTGGGAGCTTTGTTGTATTCCTAGTGTTAAATGTCTATGGAAGATAATGTCCCGATATTAGGTTATCTGCAAACCTAATTCAAGAATTACTGCTTCATAGGGGCATTTAAGAGATTCAAAATTGGATAGTATTTAATTCAAGAAATATAGAGATATGTTCTTGATGTTTGACGACTTGAATAGGCTTGGAGTAAGTAGTTACTCTAATGCGTGTTTCTACTAGGATAACCGTTGATCTTTGATCAAAGTTGATGATCCTAACTTGTTGTGTTGTTTGTTGATTCTTAAAGTATCGCTAACTTTATTGGGGGCTTTTGAGACAATGAGGGCGTGATTACTTTAACCTCTTGAAAAGTTGAGATCTTTTTGATGCATAGTTTTGAAGTAGTCTTGTCAAAAGGGATATAATTGAATAACAAAAGTACGTGTGGATGTTGTGGTACAAATCCACTAGTTAAGCCGTTGTTATGAGCTGGTGATGTTTATCATACTAGGTCCATTTGCATTTCTAATGCATGTAACTTGGCTTGAATATGTTTTGGTTTATGTTTGATTTGTAATTATATTTTGGGGATGTTAAGCAATATTGCAATTCATACTATATCGATTATTAAATTGAGATTTAATAATACGTCGAGGGCGGGTATTTTATGAATCCTTATTGTGTTGCATCTTAGCATGTTTAAACACTTCCGAGAATGTTTTTCATTCTAAAATCTCCACAATCGCTTATACTTTATGGGAAGGAAGTATAAATTAAGATTGAGGTAAAGAATTGGTTTTGTTAAAGGTGGTTCTTGCATGTACTTGAAAGGGGTTTCAAGTGATTGGAGGACCCGCACCCGAGTTCGCTTCATGGTTCTGGTCATAAGTAACTCGGGATGATGATGGCGTTTCATCCTTAAAATAGCGATACATGTGATTCCAAAGCATAGGTCTGCTTTGCTTTGATCGTTTTCTAATGCGGTCCGTAACTGGTCGTTATAAGGGAGATGATTGGGTAGAGTATTATCTATGTGGTGAGACTATGTAGTCGAAAGGAATTTCTTCCTCTATGTATAGAGAAGATATCTATGGGCCCCTCGATGATTGAGTGCTGACGTTCATATGCATGGCCGTGCTCAAGTTATGTTGGTGATGGATCATTGTTAACTTGGTTTGTTGGTCACCACTAATCTAGAACGAGAAACATAATCGTGAACGATCTGAAGGTTGACTTTATTCCATGCCTTGTGTTCACATAGGATATCGCGAACAAAGGGATGTACATGTTCATTCGTCTTTAGGACAATCATTTCATGATTGGGATCTTGTCCTGAGTGGCATACCCTATACTGACTTTGTAGCATAGATGTCTTGCTAGAGGCCGCTCTATGTTTGTGTTATTTTTCGTAGTCGTGCCACGTGCAAGTGGGACTCTGTTGGAATATGCCCGCTGACACGAACGAGTTAATAGCACTGCTGATGAAGTATAGGCCTATTGGTTCAGACACCAAGTATTGATTCCGACAACACGATCAAGCAAAAGAGAGAGAAAGGCCAAAATGGATTTTGGCAGGATGGTATACGGGCCGTGTTTAGTCTTACATACATGAGGCGTATTGGACCAAGTTGAGGCCGTGTTCTTTGGGCTTACACGGCCGTGTTGGACCTACTAGACACGGGTTATCTTGGCCCAATTGAGGCCGTGGGCTTTGGGTCTACACGGCTGTGTTGGCCAACACGGGCCATGTATGATCCCTGTAACAGCAGAATTAACAACCTTAAACACTTGATTTAATGGTGTTTATGTCATTAACTTGGGTAGACTAAGAGGCTACGTTTTTCTCTACTCAAGAACAGACTTTTGGGTGTTCTTTTTGAGTTAGTCCATGCACAAGAATGTTCTTTAGAACTTGATCTTCTTCTTGGTGTTCTTTTGGTGCACAAGAGTGAAAGATATACTTGATTGTTGTCTTGGTGATTACACACCAACCTACTAGTATTTGGGAATCAACACAACTTGGGGTGGACTTCAATAGAGGAATCCTAGTTTGGATTCTTGAAGCTTGACTTGGTTGGATTCTTGAAGCTTGACAAGAGGAAGATTGTAGTACTTGCATAGTGGTACATTTCAATCCATCTTGTTCTTTTGATTAGTTGCAATTCCATGTCTAGATGTTGGTCCATAGGAGTGTTTGTTTGGTTAACTTAGATGTTTGTTCTATATCTTGCTTCCGTTCCTACTTGATTATGCCAAACAAATACCTTCAGCATAGGCCTATTGGGTCACATGCCAAGTATTGATTCTGGCAACACCTTTGAAGGAGAGAGAGCAAAACGCCAAACTGGTATTTGGTAGGGCCGGTCACGGCCATGCCTCGTAAAGGTACGGGCATGTCCTATGCCTGGTACGAGCCTAAAGCCAGCGTTCCTAGGGCATACCCATTGGGGCCGGCACGGGTGTGCCTAGTTCAAAAGCACGAGCCCAAGTCAGGAGAGACATAGGTGTGCCCGTGGGCTGGCACGGGCATGCCTTGTGAGTCACGACCATGCCTAACACAGTAACAACCAATTTAATTAGACTTTTAAGTCTAGATTAAAGATGGCTTAATGGCATTTTAGTGTCTTGGTACTATAAACGTTTTTTAGTAGGTGTTTTAGTCTAGAGACTAGTTCTTAGACTTTAAACTATGCTTTAGAACCTTCTTGACATGCATATGAACATATGAAGAAAATATATGAACTAGTAACTTGCATGTTAGTTCATTCTCTCTAGAATAACACATACTTGGAAGATTGATTGGCGTATCAATCTTCAAGTTTGTGTTAGATCTTTGGTTATGCTTTTGGAGGCGTCCAAACACAGCTAGCACATGGGAATCAAGCACACTTGGTGTCGATACCGATAGTGGTGTACTATTTTGTGTACACATCTTTCAAAGGCAAAAAGGAGAAGCTACTCGTGTGGTATAATTTCCCATTCTTGTTCCTGTCTTTTGTTGCATTGCTATTTTCTAGAGTTTGCTCCATTGGGTGGTGTGTTGGTGGCATAGAATTGAAATTGTTTTTATATTCGTTTTTGTTTCGGCTGCGTTTTCTAATGCCATCAAAACTCAACAATTTGATCACAGTGTTTGGATTTGTAAACAGAGTTCTTTTGTTTACCTTTTTCACATGCATGACACATTTTATCTTTTACAAATTTGAGAGATGGCAAGCTACAAGTTAGCTGAGATTTTGAAAGTTTGTTTATGTTTTTGAAGTTCAGATGGGACAACCTCTTGTTCCACAACCAGTTTATCTTGAATGAGCTTCAGAATAAAAACATGCATCAGCAGCTGATGTAGCAGAGCTAAAGTCAACTACATACATGTTTCCTTGTCTCTTGGCTTGAAGTACTTCCTTTTCTTCTTTATTAAAAATTGAACTCTTGGTCTATTTGAATAATACTTCATAATTAGCATCATGGATTAGACTAATGCTAATGAGATTGTGTTCTAGACCAGTGACATGTGCTACTTTTGTACCATTTGCCTGCACTTTCTCAACCAACTGGGACCATGTAATCCCTTTATGGACCGTCTCATAAAGGTTCGGTAGGCAGAGCTCCACCTTCAAGAGCCTCTCCCTCGAGCATCTGAATAGCATATCAGACGTGTTGCTGATCAGTAAAATCCCCTGAATCATAAACTTGTTCCATCCGTCAACCATCATGAACACACCAATGGATCCTCACCTCCCTTAAAGACTAGAGGTTTGCAGCACATGAAAACTCTAAACGAACTACCCTTAGCATTTGTAGTCCTTCGATGAGGTTCAGAACTATGGCGTTTATCCTTGCTGCTCATTTCACTTTCATCGTTCTGGTCCTGTTCAGTGGTATTTTTCAAGAGACTTGCAGCTATCCTAGCCTCCCTCATCTAAGCTATCTTTATATCTCGAACCTTCAGTTATTGATCAAAGAAAGCTATTTTAGTTGTGCTGGCTCCGTTGTGGCTACTCCTTTCCGTATGCTATTTAGTAGACGCACCCTTCACTAGTAGTTGGAACTGTTTCAACATGTGGTTGTGAGTAAAAACTTCCCACATCTTCATCCTCGTGCTGAGGACGTGATCCACCAGCTCCACTTCATTCATTAGTACCTTGTTTACCGTTGTTCTTGGATGTAACCATCATCTTCTATGGAAGACATAAGAAATGAATCAAAAAATATTCTTCAAAGGAATGTAGATATACAAAAGAATTCTTATATGGAAAAGAGGTAGAGTTAAACTATAAGTAAAAGATCTAGAAATCCTATAGCACTCAACACACAACCTTCCCCCACTTAGAAGTCTTGCTCTTTCTGAACGAGCCTTTAACAGTTGTAATTCTAAGCACCGGACTCAATGCTTAGTTCACTCACAACACGGCTCTCATACCAACTTGTGACGACCGCAATTTCCCAAATTTTATCATTTACAAAAAAAAAATAGAAATCTAGCAACGGAAGTCTTTAATCACATAATACATCTTACCGAAACAATAAGAGTTTACGACCTATGAAACCACGTCATCACGTTCATAAACATGAAATTTAAAAACATAAATTGTTTGATTAAACATAAACATAATGGTATCAACTAAGACAGTACACTACGCAAAGTCCCTGTTTCACCAAGCAGCCTCTAAGCAACATGCACGAGTACAAAAAACAAGGGTTAGATTAAAGCCTCGTGAGTCAATAGAGTTACTAAAAAGATTTAATTAAAACATAACATGAATTAAACGGTGATATCAAATAATAATTAATCCTCCCCGCCTAATCATGTAGTTGACCAACCCATCAAATATCATTTAACACATAACGGTCAACTAACCATAACAAATTGACATGTATACACGCGTCATAGCATCTCATAATTTTCAATTCACAATATTTCTATTATCATAATTCTTATATTGTGATCATCATTATCACCGTTAATGGTCTAGGATGATTATTAATCCCAAGGTATAGGCCCAGTTCACGAGTCACATTATTACCCATCTAAGAATCATTAGAGCACGACTTCCACTAATTCTTAGATTGTAACATCTTTCGCTATCGTTACTCCGGCAACGTGGTATACAACATATTCCCACAATGTCGTTCAGGTGAAGTAATAACGGTATTTTACCTCTCACACATTCTTACACCCACATGATGTTTAATAAGGTACAACCTCTCGCACCAAACATCATTCCAATGAGTATAAATACATCATCATCTTGTCCCGGATTTGTCATGAACGCCGGGTAACTCACAAATGGCTAGCACTTTTCCTAAAAGGTTCAACCTACTAGGCAACATCATTAAGGATAGGACTACCCACATGATGGCTAGCACTTTTCCTAAAAGGTTCAACCTACTAGGCAACATCAAGGCATACGACACATCAGGCCGAGTACATAGCATAACATACATGATCGATCCTACTACCGAAGCATACGGGATTCTACTCATTTCTTCACGTTCCTTTTGGGAATTAGGACATTGAGACTTGCTCAATGCCATACCATGAAACATAGGCAAATTCCCTTTCTTAGAATCTTGCATCTTGAACCTCTTCAAGACTTTATCTATGTATGTACTCTAGCTCAAACCAATGAGTCTTTTAGATCTATCTCTATAGATCTTTATCCCGAAAATATACGCTGCTTCTCCCATGTCTTTCATAGAGAAGCAACTCCCAAGCCAGGTTTTCACTTCCTGCAAGGTAGTCACGTCACTTCCTATGAGTAGTATGTCATCTACATACAAGACAAGGAAAACAAAAGTCCTCCTACTAGCCCTGACATATACACAAGGTTCATCCTCTCTTTTAGAAAAGCCGAAATCTTTGACCTTTTCATCAAAGCAAATGTTCCAACTCCGAGATGCTTGCTTAAGACCATAAATGGATCTCTTAAGCTTGCAGACTTTATTAGGATATTTGGGATGTACGTAACCATCCTGTTGTGCCATGTACACCACCTCTACCAACTTCCTGTTAAGGAAGGCAGTCTTAACATCCATGTGCCATATTTCCTAATCGTAATATCTAGCGATACCCATTAGTATCCTAATAGACTTTAACATAGCAACTGGAGAAAAAGTTTCATCATAGTCTACATCATGAGTTTGAGTGAAACCCTTTGCTACCAATCCGGCTTTGAAAGTGTCTACCTTTCCATCCATATTGGTCTTCTTCCTAAAGACCCACTTGCATCCTACTGGCTTGTGGCCGGGTACTGGATCAACCAAGTCCCAGACATGATTATCCACCATGGATTGCATCTCACTGTCCATTGCCAATGAGTCTTTTAGATCTATATCTATAGATCTTTATCCCCAAAATACACGTTGCTTTTCCCATGTCTATCATAGAGAAGCAACTCCCAAGCCAGGTTTTCACTTCCTGCATAGTAGTCACGTCACTTCCTATGAGTAGTATGTCATCTACATACAAGACAAGGAAAACAATAGTCCTCCAACTAGCCCTGGCATATACACAAGGTTCATCCTTGCTTTTAGAAAATCCAACCTCTTTGACCTTTTTATCAAAGCAAATGTACCAACTCCGAGATGCTTGCTTAAGACCATAAATGGATCTCTTAAGCTTGCAGAATTTATTAGGATACTTGGGATGTACGTAACCATTCGGTTGTGCCATGTACGCCTCCTCTGCCAACTTCCCGTTAAGGAAGGTAGTCTTCACATCCATCTGCCATATTTCGTAATCATAATATGCAGCAATAGCCATTAATATCCTCATAGACTTTAACATAGCCACCGGAGAAAAAGTTTCATCATAGTCTACACCATGAGTTTGAGTGAAATCCTTTGCTCCCAGTCAGGCTTTCAAAGTGTCTACCTTTCCATCCATGTTGGTCTTCTTCCTAAAAACCCACTTGTACCCTACTGGCCTGTGGCCGGGTACTAGATCAACCAAGTCCTAGACTTGATTATCCACGATGAATTGCATCTCACTGTCCATTGCCTCCTTCCACCTAGCAGACGCAGGGCCCGTTACGGCTTCCCGGTAGTTGGTTGGTTCACTATGATCCACCAACAGTTCGTCACCCTTGGAAATGAGGAACCCATATCTTTCCAGCTGATTACGAACTGTACCAGATCTACGGAGAACTAATGGCTGTGTATCAGGTACCTCATCCTCCATTGGTTGAGGTTCCACTTCTTTTGGTACGCCGACCTCAGAAGCGGTACTAGTGCCAACATCAAGTTGAACATTGATGTCATCTAGAATTTCTTCTAGATCTACTTGCCTCCCACTGGCTTCTGTAGATATCAGCTCCCTTTCAAGGAAGACCGCCCTTCAAGCAACAAACACTTTGTTCTCAAAAAGTTTATAAAATAAATAGTCCATAGAACCACCTTGGTAACCAATGAAAATACACTTTTCAGCTCTGGGTTCAAGTTTGTCTTGAGCTTCACGTCTCACGTAAGCCTCACAACCCCAGACTTTGAGATAGGCTAGCAAAGGAACCCTTCCATGCCACATCTCGAATGGTGTACTTGCAACCTTCTATGTTGGTACAAGGTTTAAGGTCCTAGCAGCAGTTTCCAAAGCATAGCCCTAAAAACTTGCGGGTAGCTTTTTGCGATTCATCATGGACCGAACCATATCCAATAAAGTTCGGTTTCTCCTTTCAGCAACCCCATTTAATTGTGGTGTCCTAGATGGAGTAAGTTGTGAAATAATTCCACAACCCCTAAGATGATCAAGAAACTTGGTACTAAGATACTCACCACCCCTATCGGATATGAGAATCTTAATCCACTTGCCCAATCAATTTTGCACTTCGTTTTGGTATGTCTTAAACACCTCAAAGGTTTCAGACTTATGCTTAATCAAGTAAACATAACCATACCTACTGAAGTCATCAGTAAAAGTAACGAAGTACCTACAGTTGTTTCTTGTAGCAAACCTGAACGGACCACACACATCGGTGTGAACAATGTCCAACAAGTCTTTGCCCCTCTCACTAACGCCGGTAAAGGGAGTTTTAGTCATTTTGCCTAATAAACAAGAATCGCATAATTCGCTTGACCAGTGGACAAACGATTCCAAAATCCCATCTACTCGGAATTTGGCGATACATTTCTTATTTATATGGCCAAGACGACTATGCCACAAAGACAACTTGTCCAATACACCTTTGGACTTAGAATCAATGTTCATGATTGATTTATTACCATCTAAACACACACTTGTTTCATAGATACCACCACATGGATAAGCTTTAAAATAATGAACACCATCTCTAAAACAAGAAATAATTCCATTATCAAAATTAAACTTAAAACCATCGTCAAACAATGCATGAAAGGAAATAATGTTGCGCGCCACGTAGGGCGAAAAACAAACATTAAGTAAAGTAATAGCAAGGCCCAAAGGAAAGGCGAGATCAACACTCCCAATCCTCTTCACAGCAACCACCTCCTTGTTTCCCATGATCACGTCAAGCTCTCCAGCACCCAGAACCCTACTTCTTTTTAGCACCTACACATTATTACAAATATGAGTGCCACAACCGGTATCAAGTACCCAGCCGTTAGAAATAGCAGTGTTGTGGAGTTCAATCATAAATGTACTTGAGTTACCAGCTCCCTTCAGTTTTGCCCGCTTGAGCTCCTCGAGGTACTTCGGGCAAGAAGGTCGCCAATGCCCCTTTTCCTTGTAGTGGAAGCACTCGGCTTCCGCAGGGTCCTCGGCCAGTGGAACCATCACGGCATTCCTCTTGCCCTTCGGGGCCGGACTCGGGTTAGGTCTTGCAACCTTCCCCTTACCCTTTCCCTTGAAGGGGGGAGCACCTTTCCTTTTGGTTCCGCCTCCCTGGATAGCTAGGATGGTTTTGGACGAGGAGGGCTTCTTGGACATGTCAGACTTGACGGTCTTCAACATTCCGTGAAGCTCCATTAGGGATTTCTCCATGCCATGGACATGATAGTTCCACACAAATTGTGAAAACTAGGTAGAGAACGGAGGATCACATCCACCGCTAACTCCCTTCCTAATGGGAATCCCAACCTCTCCAAGCGATCAACCAATGCTTTCATCTTAAGCACGTGAATGCTAACATTACCGCCCTCCTGCATGTGGCAATCGAATAAGGACTTGAGGCATTCGAAGTGCTCTAGCTTAGCCTGCTGTTGGAACATTTCCTTCGACTGGTTAAGCATATCATACACCCCTAGATGTTTCATTTGCTTTTGAAGCTTAGGAATCATCGAAGAAAGCATGATACAAGCCACTTCGTTTGTTTCCTTGAGGCACTTATCATGCGCGTCTCGGACTGCCCTAGTCGCACTCGCCGCAGGTGCTTCCGGCAAAGGCTCCTTTATGGCCCACATTTTCTGTTCATACCTAAGGGCTATCCTTAGTTGCGTGAACCAGTCCATGAAGTTTTAGCCATCGAGTTTGGCCTTTTCGAGGAACAATTTTAGGGAAATTGAGTTCGATGTTGTAAAAACGTTGTTGGATGTCATCTACTAAATTAGAGTACCAATTTTAGTTGTCAAATCCTTGTAGAAATAATTACCCGCTAGTTATAAAACCAATTATTTGAACAAGGCTAAGAACCGATTGCAACCAATGCAACTCTTAGATCTTTGCGGGATCCTTTTCCACATCAAATGTCTAAGGCATGTTCGATCCCTTCTTACACCAATCCTTTTATCATACTTAAATTACTCGGCTAGAGATCGACATCATTTAAGCATTATAAAAGAATTTGTAAGACGTCCGTCAAGACACACCTTGGTACTCTAGCCCAATCATTGGTTTGTGCTTAAGCTCGACTACCAATATTGCGAGTTGCTAGACTCACCTTCCACACAACTCCACAAGGCATGACTCGTGCTAATGCTCGACAATCATCCAAGTTTCATTAGATTTAGGTGGTGTCGTCTTACGGATGGCGCGTGACTTACTTTTGAAAAAACGGGTTTTTGTTTTCCGTTTAAAAGAATATTTTAACGATTTTGCGAATAAACAATTGAAGTGACAAAAACACTTTTCGATCACCATTTAATATAATCACCATATATATTAATATTGTCAATTCATATGCGGGTAGAAATATAAACTCATTTATAAATCTATTTTGTTTATATATTTTCAAAAATTCACTAGCATGCAAATCCTAAAGAATCATGTAAGATATAAATATAAAACAACCACGCATATAAAATAATCAATAACCCGGTAACAAACCCAAATCCTAAATGTTTTTCCCGTGAGTCAAAATAGGGAAAAACATAGTCATCTAGGGACAACAATAGATGCTCCGTCACGATCTCTACACCGACGAATCTCCCGGAATTGGTTCGCACCAACACCATGCCTCCCGATCCGTTCAATGCAATATATATATTTAAAATAATCTAAGTACAAGTACATAATAATAAGAAAACGATATGCAAGTCGCGATCCTAATAAACTATTACGAGTACAAAGATATTAAACAAACAACATGCAAGTCGCACCAAATATAAATATTATAACCATACGACACGCAGGCCAAACCAAAACCAATCACAAACAACACAAAGACAAAGGGCATATCAAGTTACCGGGCAACCACAACAAACACAACCAAACGGAAACAATGGCGTGCCACAAATCCATGTCAAACAATATATATATTTTGATCAAGATTGCAAAACAACATTTAAGGCACACCAACTAATCCTTGTACATATGCATTATCAATTTCAATACACCTTTAAAATAGCATATTCATATATACACCTAAAAATATATGTTTTTATGAACTTCATGCCAAGTCCTACAAAACATATAGAATTAGGAATCAAAATATAGTGGGGATAACCAGAATCAAGACTAGTCCAAAACTAATATAACCGGATTTTAAAATTAATTTTAAACTCACTATTTCAAAAACAAAATCTGACCAAACACCCAGAAGGCACGCGCGTGCCTACCACTAGTTTAAACAATTTTATTCGTTTAACAATTTCTGCCGGCACGGCCCGTACCCCCACTGGTACGCCCATGTCCCGGCCACTAGCACGGCCCATACCCCTAGAGGTACAACCATGCCCAGTCTTCGGAAAACCAAATTTTGACAGAAAAACAGAAAATCCGGTTAAACTCCAAAAGTGCAAAACCATATTAGATATGGCTTTGATACCACTGTTGGGTTTTTCGTGGTCTAAAAACACAGCGGAAGCAAAACAAGTAGAAAATAGGTTTCAAAATTTGACCACGCAACGCCCACCAAATGGACCAAAACTCTAAACATGTCAAAGCAACTAAATAAAGAGACAAAGAAATAGTGTCATACCCTTGAAGCTATCTTCTTTCTGCAAACGAGATTGGAGTTTGGGAGATACATGTACTAACTTGTACATCACTAGTGAAGTCCACACCAAGCTCTTGTCAATCCCTACTTGCTAAAGTGTAAGATGTGCAAATCTCTACACCACCAAATGTTCAACACCAAAAGAACCAAAGCCTTGTGTATTCTTTTGTGTTTGAGAGAAATATATGTGCAATATATATTAGTGTGTATATCAAGAACTTGGAACCTCACAATGTAGACATGTAGCACCTTGTATAGACCCCATATTTGAGTTCAAATTCGTGCATACATTGATTCTACATCAGTTACAACATTAAACACCATTATCACCTTCATAAATAGCTTTGAAAGCTGTTTAAGGAGACTGTTACTGCACATGGCACAGTCGTGCCTCACAAAGCACGTGCGTACGAGCCCAAAAGGCCATACCCAAGTCACGCATGACTTGGGCTCGTGCCTGTCCAATGGGCATAGGGCACGGGCGTGCCTCTAAGAGGCACGGGCATACCTAGCCACAGGCCACGCCCAAGTCACGCTCGACTTTGGCTCGTGCCTACCCATAGGGCACGGGCGTGCTTTAGCCTACTAGAACCAGATTCTGGTTTTCTCTATCATTCGACCATGTGTGATGCCGGAATCAATACTTGGCGTGTGACCCAATAGGCCCTTGCTTCATCAGCCATGAAGCCAACTCGTGTGCGTGTCAGTGGGCATAATCCAACACCCAGCTGCTATCATTGTTAACTTGTCCTAGGATATGACAACACCTTACACGTAGCCAAGCCCCTTAGACCTTTCCTTGGGTATAAGAATCTCAATATACCCCTTTCAACTTTCCTAGATACAAAGCTATGCTTGCATGTAACTAGTTATCTGCATTACTTGATACACAACTACCTTTATACCCTATCACTGTTATGGTGTAGAGTTATGCTCACAACATGGCTATACACCTGTACTTTCATCGCATATACATATCATATATCTGTTAGTTTTGTGTGCAAAGTCAACGAACCCTGATGTCACGTCAAACGTCACAAGGAACTTGAGGGTCATACCTATGAGGGCCTATAATCCGAGAAGTAATGCAACCACGCTCAAGAGAACGAATTTATAACTAGTTAGTTATAAACAGAAATTTATAAGGGGAGAAATTACCAAGTTAATTAATTGACAAGAAAATATATATTTATTAGTTAATAAATATATATTGTTAATTAAATATATTCAAAATTAATAATTCAAGTTTAAATTATTATTTTGGATGTTTATTAATTAATAATTAAGGAAATTGAAAAAGAAAATATTATATATATATAAGCGACCGGCGATTAATGTATATTAATATTTATTTCCTTTTTTTTAATTATTAATAACTTGGTGATTAAGTTATTGTTTAATCCATATTAGGAAATGTTTATTGGTTTCCTAATAACAACTTAATTCCTATTAATATAAATAGGGGATTAAGGTTTAGGATTAAACTAGTGATACATAATACAAGATTCAAAAGGTTTAGAAAAACTTCTCCTCCCCTCCTCTCTTTGAGTTCGGCCAAGTAACACCACTAAGAACCGAGCTCGTTTCTTGGTTGATCCCGAAGACACACGAGTTCGTGTGGTGGCTTGCAGTCATTCCGAGCGTGTCTCGTTTGGTCTTTTCACGGGTGGACTATGTCTTGAACAACCCAAGGTATACGTAGGTAAAAGTTTGAGACTTTATCTTTTTATAAATATACGAGAGTTAGCTCTTCATTCTTGTTAACTACATACTTGTCGATTGTATATCTGTATATTGTATATTATTGAAATTAAAAGATCCTAACTCTTTCAGGTTTAGGAAGTATGTTGGTCCTCAAGTTCCACCATTATGAGGATTAACAAGTTTGTTCCTTTTGTTGGTTCAAACCAATTGAGTTTGAATCACGATAACACGAGGAGGTTATATTAATGATTAAAAAACCCTTCAATATCATAACATAGATATCATACTATTCACCTTATGCATATATACATATTATAATTCATGGATACTTACACTGCTTTGGTATACAGCTACACCACCTGCGTGACTATATACCATAACACTGTTCTCGGTACAAAGTTACACCTCACGCGTTACTCTATACCCTGCTGCTTTCATTAGATACATAAAATTATTGTATCACATAATACAAATATCATGGTGTTCGTTTAATGCATACTCATATGCTATTCATACTAAAGGAATAGTATACTCACTTGGTAACCGAGTAATATGCTAAACAAGTAAGGTGTTGTCAAGTATCCCGGTACCTTCCTACACCAGTGAATTAACTATACATTACAAACTATACAAATTATTTCGAAAGCTAATCTGATTACTGATCTGAAAACTAGACAGTACATGGGCACGCCCGTGCCCTACTAGGTATGGTTGTGCTTTACTCAGACATGTGCGTACCTTATCCTTAAGGCATTGGCGTACCTTATCCTAAAGGCATGCCCGTGCCTTAACTCTAGAGCACGGGGGATACCTCAAGAACAATAGCGGTCACGCCTTATATGGCACAACCGTACCCCGTTAGGCACGCCCGTGCTTCATGAACTGCAGCAGTAGGTCTCACAACTGTTTTGTTGTATTCCGATCAAAAACTCATTACAAGTGTTTTCCAACACCTGCAAGCCACACTACAACTTCTGAAACTACTAAACAACATCTAGAAACACATTAACATGCAAAGATCAATGATTTCACCCTTGAAATCACATTCTTGACCCAAATCATACAAAACTCAATCAAGAACACATACCTTGTTACTAAGAATTGGTTGGCTAATGCTAAAGTACTCTAATATTACTGATTCAAGTCCAGAAAGTGTAAGAAAGTGGTTGCTTGGTGTGTGCCTGAGCATAAAGGAAGGTTTGAGTTACTTAAGTCAAACTTCCATCTCATATATATATATATATATATACACACACACACACAAAAACTGTCCAAGAATTACCAAACACTCCCTAAACTTATCATCTTTTAAAATGACAACTTTAACCCCTCTATTTTAATTAACACCTCTAATCTTTTATAACACTTAATCATAACAACTTTTGAACTTTGGGGCGTTACATAGGATCGCCAAGTTTAGTCAGACTTAGAATTTTAGGAATTTCCCATAGTTATGAGGAATTAATAGAGTATGTAACCCTAGTTATTGATTAATGATATGGAAACCTTCATTATAGGTGATTGCCGATAGACATGAATCTCCCGGATACATTAATAAACTACTATTGTGAAAGCTCAATCCCGTGATTATACCTTCAAGTATTAGTGTAGAGAGAAGATGATATGAGAGAAACACACACTACACCTTAAGCTTTGAATATCGATATATTGCAATAATGGGCAAAGAGTTACAAGGCCAAGGGCCTATTTATAGGCCACGCCTACAAATTAGGCTTTTCTGCATTTTCTAAATACTAACAATCTCCCCCTAAATGGAGAGAAAGCCTATTACAAAAAGATAGAAATGCAGAAAGATATTATTACAAAGTAGATCTATTTCTAATTCCGAACATCATTTTCCACTTCCGAATAATCCGACGACTGTCCAACGTCCTTTTAATAGCGTCAATTGTTCTTGTCAACCCAGCCCGTTCTGACTCACTTAAAGTTGATTGTTCTTTGTTAGCCCTTTCCTGGAGTCTGTGAAACAGCAATCTTAAAGTACCATCAGAGTATGTCATCATGTCCACCATCCTAACGAAGATCTTTCAACGATGTTGGTTGATGAAGATGACACCTCTTTGACCCGCAAAGCTTGAATGATTTTCATCAATAACAGTTAGCTCTTCTAGGATTTGTAGATCAAGATGGTTTTGCAGTGGTCTGAGCAGATTCACCTCGAGTTGATTACTCTCGACTCCTAATTGAATATCATGCTCTTATATAAATTCTATAAATCTCCACATATACTTCATCAGAGCTGATCGTCCTTGTTGTTCCTCATAGGACTTGTTGATCTTTGTGGATAGCTCCTCATATACGAACTCAATATCATGCAGCTTGACGTGTTAGAAGTCAGCTTCATTCAAAGAGTTTTTCTGACCATCTACTCTCTCTACATCATATACCTCAAACATGTACCTTAAAGATTTTTGCATACTGATTCGAAGTACTTTGCTGATTGGGTATTTTGACACAATCTGCTCCCTCGATGTTTTGTATTCATTAAAGATGTGATTATATCGTCTTCTTTGAACATTATCAAGACCCCTCAGTTCAGGAGGAATCTTGTCTCTGATTTGAGAAGTAAAGATAGTAAGAATCCGATCCTCGAGGTAAGCAACATTCACACCATATTTGCCTCACAAAGGGTTTTTCATTGCGTCTCTCTTCAACATGTTGTGTCTATCCAGGCCTGGGTCTGATGAGATAGAAACTAAAGGAGCTGGTTGGGCGTTCGAAGGTAGTGGCCATTCAGATGATTGTTGGAGTTGTTTTGCCTGCTCGGCTTGTTGATTTTTCCTCAAGATGTCGGCAGCTGACACCTGGAATTTCTTTGGTTCAGGAGGAAAGAGTTGAGAACCTCCTCTTAAATGCCTTGAAGGACTCTTGTAAGATTTAACTTTCTGATTGCCTCCTCCATTTGATATTTGGTAACTAACTCCTTCATAGGCTTTGGAACCCTTGAAGAAGCTGGCTTTTGTATCACAGGCACCGGCATATCATCAAACCTTTCTACGATCTGGACTTCCTCTGTTCTTTCTAGCAGTTTGCCAAAAGAGAACTCATCTATCTATTTCAGCAGCTCATTTGACTCATCCCTTTCTCCAATAACTGCAATTTCAGTTTCAAATTCAAACACTAGTATGTCAGGTCCAGGCTCAGTTTGTTGTTGTTGTTATTGTTGTTGCTGCTGCTGCTGCTGTTGTTGTTGTTGTTGTTGTTGTTGTTGTTGTTGTTGTTGCTGTTCTTGTTGTTGTTGAGATTGTTGTTGTTGTTGTTGCTGCGATTCTGCCCCTATCCCCATTGCAGCCGCTAATCTTTCGGTCAGAGGAGTAAAGGTCAAAATGCGCGCTCTCTTCTCCCCCTCTTGACGATCATTATTAGGATCATCGTCGTCACGCCTGCGCTTTGCAGCTTGGGATTTACATTTAGATTCAAGAATAGTCATCCTGTTTTCCACGGAATCTAATTTATGAAAGACCATATTTCCCAGATTCTCGATTGAGTTTTGAATGGTTTCTTTGAATTCATTTAGGTTACTACCTTTGTAAGTTTGTTCATTCTGTAGGGTTTGAAGGAGATCTAGGTTCTATTCACGATCTGGGGCTCTCTCCAGCAATCTAACATAGAGCAGGGATTTTAAAGTATCCGTAGATAAGCCTGTTCCATCATCAACCTTAGTTTTAAGCGCAGCAAGGTTCTGCTTGATTTCTCATAAGCTTTCTGTAATCGGGTTGAGGGCCTCCTGCAGTTCATCCTTGGTAACAAACCGAGACTCACTAAGAGTGCTCGTTGAAGTTTCTGCCACGGAAGCAGAACTACTCATGTGTGGAGCTGCAGTGGTGTACACTTCGGTGAGATTTCCACCTGATCCTCGAATGGCACCTTCAGTAGTGCCACCTACAGGAGTTCTGGACTGTTGTAGTGTAAACAACGTCGTAATCTGTTCAAGTGTTGTTTGGTGTCTAGAAAGAAATGCAGAAATCTGCGGTATATCGATGTGCATTGAAGGAACGGTCGAGGTCGGGAGAGGCAGACCTCTAGTTTCAATACCAGTAATCTCCGAATGAGAGGCCGATAGAGTATGTGCTAATTCTTCGTGAGTTGAAACAAGCATCTGTTGAGAGATACTTAAGTGGCTGGACGGGTAAGTGTGCACTATTAGGAAGACAGTGGCTGTTTCAATACCAGAGCTAACAGTGTTAACTCCGATAGTAAATGAGGCTTCCCGGCTTTTTGGGCGTCTCTCTCTCTTTCCTCTACCTCTTCCTCTTCCATTTCGCTTTCATATTCATCATAGAATTCCAGATCAGTATCAAATTCTTGGTTTGCACTTGCTTTGTCAAGAGGACCCGGTTGATAGCCATACATAAATTCTGTTTCATCATCATAGGCCTCAGGTAAATTTGGGAATAGATCAGAAAAGCTCAAATCCTCTTCCTCTGTCACCACTTGAAGTTTTTCTCGTTGTTGCTCTGTGTTGTCGGTGACCAGAGGTGCTGCACCGGGAGTATATGTGGTCAGGGCGATGGTGTTTGTTTCAAAGTCAGGTGCCACTAAACCAGCATGAATATCAGGAGACTCTGGTTGTTGTTCAGGGTTAGGGAGCATATTGGAAAATGTATCAATCATAGCTTGAATTTATGCAGGATCATATTCAGCCCCTCCCTCACTATGTGTATCACCCACATCCCCATCACCACCCCTCTCTAGGCTTTTCTCTCTCTACTCTTCCCGCTCAGCTTCCCCCATGGAAGACTATCAACTACATCCTCATTTGGTACTACGGGCCCTTAGGTAGGTACAACCGGTTCTGGTTGAACCATAGGACCCAGTCCTAAACTCACCCTATAGTTTCTCACAACTTCAATCTGGGCGCACAAATCGAGCAGGGAGACTGCGAATGCTTGTGGTTGTTAGCTTTAAGATACAAAAATTGCTTCAGCCTGATAGCAGCATGATTTAGCCGTCTAGGTATCTCCTCATGTCTGTCCATTACGAACTGGACCATCATCGGCAAAAACCTTTGATACGGTAGAAATCTGCCCTTAGCTCTCTTGAGATTAGAGAGTTTATCCTCAACCTACTGCATAATGTCAAGAAATATTAGTGTTGCACAATCAATATGCAGGTGATTGGCAGCAGCATATAGGAGTTTAATTTGGTTAGAGTTGGGGTATTTATAGCCTGTGTGTTTACGGGTGAGGAAACGTTGAAGAATGGTCATAAATATATAGTATATGGGGTGGAGGTTGGATATTTTAAAGTGGGACGTAGAGGTAGCTCCCCAAGGTAGCCCATGGCTCGAATGCCCTCAAGAGTTGTTGTTTCGCCAGGAATCTCCTAGAAATCAAGTAGTGGAAGCCTGCTTCTGGCGGTAGGAAGCCGGAGGATTTCCCTGAGTCGGCTAGCAGTGATGTTCAAGGTGAAATGGTCTACATCACCGCGGATAGATATACGACCCGAGTCCGGATTGGTATGAATATGGGCGGTGTGCGAGAATTGTTGAACATACAGTTTAGGGACATGAGTCCCAGAGGTTGATGGATTGTAAGTAAGGGCGTGGTTTAATGGATGGATTCGGAGAATTTCAGAGATGATGGGAAAGTTTGGGTTGCGGAAGTTATCGAGGTTTATGAAGTGATTATTGTCATGAGTGACAACAGAAAGGAATTAATTGGCGGGAAGGAGTTGGTCATCTTGGTTATGGGTTTGGCTTGCTGTCGAAAAACGGTATGAGACAGAATCATCTTCCATAGCCATCTTTATCCTATAAGAACAACCAATAGGTTAGATATTTGCACTTTGTAAAAATTAACCCATTGAAGTGTATTAACTTGTTAGGTTAGTCATTCAAGTGTGAAACAATTTGACCCTTGTTTGACTTGTAAATATTGACTTAGAGTCAAACATAGTAAATTTAGTCAACTCCTTGTGAAAAATGTATAACACCCAAAATCCTTCATGGAAAAAGTGGTATGTTTGGTGTACAAAAATGTGTTTTGACACATGTTTTACAATGAATTCATGTATCTAAACACTTTTGTAACACTGAAATTTTTCTCGTTTGGTCCATAACATGAAGATCTAGGCTAAAAACGGAATCAAGCCCAATCTTCAACCACTCGAAGAAAACTTTCAAGTTTTTCGAATTTTTCTTTGACAAAAACATTGTCCTAGTGTTCCTAAACCCTATCGCAAAGCATATGCTCATTAACAAGTTCATTTTAATGTCGAACAAAGCATTCAAAGTCGGAAAAGGTAACTTCCGAGTTGAATAGTACAAGGTAGATTTTAGGCATTTAAACATGTTTTTCTCATGGGTTGTTGCTTATTTAATGTATACCTTGGTTTAGTTAGTAACTTTAACACATAATGTACGAAATTTGGGTAGCAACTTTGATCACAACAAGAGTAAAAATGTAACTAGAAACTTTTTGAAATTTTGAATATGTATGCGTGTAGAACACTCCAAGGTAAAATCCTATTTATAGGCGAGGGATGTAACAATAAAAAATGGTTTAACGCGCTCGAAGTCCAAAGGGGTCCGAAGAGAAAACCGCGCTCGAAGTGGTCATAAGGACCACTGTAGACTTCGAAGTCCAAAAGGCTTCGAATTCAAAGTGTGAAGGCTTCGAACTCGAAGTGACTTGTTCTTGCCTCCATTCAATGTACTGTTCATGAGCGCTCGAAGTGTATTGGAGATGCACTGTTTATAATGCGAAGTCTACTAGCTTTGAATTGAGGCTAGTAAACGCGCTCGAATTCTAAAGGATTTGATGGTTTTGTATTCGAAGTCCACTGGCTTCAAATTTGAATCTTATGCATGCGCTCGAAGTGAACTAGACCTTGGTGTGCTTCGCATGCGAAGTCCTTTGACTTTGAATACAAAGTTTAAGAAGCACATGAAGTCTTTCGTTTTGCCTTTCGAATGTAAAAAATCAAACTACTTTGTTTGTTTCTGGGAACATTAAGCAATAATGTTACTAATGTTTGTTTCGATTTATATAGTAGAGATCTATATATACGCGTATTGCGGTTACTTACATTTAGTCTTTATTATGTATCTGGGAACATTAAGCAATAATGTTACTAATGTTTGTTTCGATTTATATAGTAGAGATCTATATATACGCGTGTTGCGGTTACTTACATTTATTCTTTATTGTGTTCTATCTTTGCATGTTTAATTTCTTCCCTGGATGGTTTTACAATCTTTAAGTCTCCACAATCGGTCATACTTTGTGGGAAGGAAGTATGAACTAAGATTGAGGTAAAAAATTGGTTTTGATAAAACGTGATTATTGCCTATACTTGAAAGGGGTTTCAAGTGATTGGAGGACCCGCACCCGAGTTTACTTCATGGTTTTAGTCACAAGTAACTTGGGATGGTAATGGCATTTCATCCTTAAACTAGAGATACATGTGATCTCAAAGCATAGGTCTGCTTTGCTTTGATCGTTTTCTAACGCGGTCCGTAACTGGTCGTTATAAGGGAGATGATTGGGTAGAGTATTATCTATGTGGCGTGACTATGTAGTCGAAAGGTATTTGTTGCTCTATGTATAGAGAGAATATCCATGGGCCCCTCGATGATTGAGTGATGACGTTCATATGCATGGCCGTGCTCAAGTTCTATTGATGATAGATCAATGTTGACTTGATTTCTTGGTCACCACTAATATAGAATCGAGAAACATTATCGTCAACTATCTAAAGTTTGACTATATTCCATGTCGTGTGTTCACATTGGATATCGCGAACAAAGGGATGTACATGTTCATTTATCTTTAGGACAGTCATTTCATGATTGGGGATCTTGTCAGGAGTCGCATACCCTATACTAACTTGGGAGCATAGATGTCTTGCTAGAGGCCGCTCTATGTTTGTGTTATTTTTCGTAGTCGTGTCACGTGCAAGTGGGAGTCTGTTGAAATATGCCCGCTGACACGAACAAGTTAATGGCACTACCGATGAGGTATAGGCCTATTGGGTCACACACCAAGTATTGATTCCGGCAACACGATCAAGAAAAAGAGAGGAAAAGGCCAAAATGGGTTTTGGCAGGATGGTACACGGGCCGTGTTCCTGAACACGGGCCGTGTCCAGTCCAACATACACGAGGCGTATTAGCCCAGTTCAAGGCCGTGTAGTTTGGGCCTACACGGGCCGTGTAGATGAACACGCGCCGTGTTGTGCCTGTTAGACACGAGCCCCTCAAGAGTTGTTGTTTCGCCAGGAATCTCCTAGAAATCAAGTAGTGGAAGCCTGCTTCTGGCGGTAGGAAGCCGGAGGATTTCCCTGAGTCGGCTAGCAGTGATGTTCAAGGTGAAATGGTCTACATCACCGCGGATAGATATACGACCCGAGTCCGGATTGGTATGAATATGGGCGGTGTGCGAGAATTGTTGAACATACAGTTTAGGGACATGAGTCCCAGAGGTTGATGGATTGTAAGTAAGGGCGTGGTTTAATGGATGGATTCGGAGAATTTCAGAGATGATGGGAAAGTTTGGGTTGCGGAAGTTATCGAGGTTTATGAAGTGATTATTGTCATGAGTGACAACAGAAAGGAATTAATTGGCGGGAAGGAGTTGGTCATCTTGGTTATGGGTTTGGCTTGCTGTCGAAAAACGGTATGAGACAGAATCATCTTCCATAGCCATCTTTATCCTATAAGAACAACCAATAGGTTAGATATTTGCACTTTGTAAAAATTAACCCATTGAAGTGTATTAACTTGTTAGGTTAGTCATTCAAGTGTGAAACAATTTGACCCTTGTTTGACTTGTAAATATTGACTTAGAGTCAAACATAGTAAATTTAGTCAACTCCTTGTGAAAAATGTATAACACCCAAAATCCTTCATGGAAAAAGTGGTATGTTTGGTGTACAAAAATGTGTTTTGACACATGTTTTACAATGAATTCATGTATCTAAACACTTTTGTAACACTGAAATTTTTCTCGTTTGGTCCATAACATGAAGATCTAGGCTAAAAACGGAATCAAGCCCAATCTTCAACCACTCGAAGAAAACTTTCAAGTTTTTCGAATTTTTCTTTGACAAAAACATTGTCCTAGTGTTCCTAAACCCTATCGCAAAGCATATGCTCATTAACAAGTTCATTTTAATGTCGAACAAAGCATTCAAAGTCGGAAAAGGTAACTTCCGAGTTGAATAGTACAAGGTAGATTTTAGGCATTTAAACATGTTTTTCTCATGGGTTGTTGCTTATTTAATGTATACCTTGGTTTAGTTAGTAACTTTAACACATAATGTACGAAATTTGGGTAGCAACTTTGATCACAACAAGAGTAAAAATGTAACTAGAAACTTTTTGAAATTTTGAATATGTATGCGTGTAGAACACTCCAAGGTAAAATCCTATTTATAGGCGAGGGATGTAACAATAAAAAATGGTTTAACGCGCTCGAAGTCCAAAGGGGTCCGAAGAGAAAACCGCGCTCGAAGTGGTCATAAGGACCACTGTAGACTTCGAAGTCCAAAAGGCTTCGAATTCAAAGTGTGAAGGCTTCGAACTCGAAGTGACTTGTTCTTGCCTCCATTCAATGTACTGTTCATGAGCGCTCGAAGTGTATTGGAGATGCACTGTTTATAATGCGAAGTCTACTAGCTTTGAATTGAGGCTAGTAAACGCGCTCGAATTCTAAAGGATTTGATGGTTTTGTATTCGAAGTCCACTGGCTTCAAATTTGAATCTTATGCATGCGCTCGAAGTGAACTAGACCTTGGTGTGCTTCGCATGCGAAGTCCTTTGACTTTGAATACAAAGTTTAAGAAGCACATGAAGTCTTTCGTTTTGCCTTTCGAATGTAAAAAATCAAACTACTTTGTTTGTTTCTGGGAACATTAAGCAATAATGTTACTAATGTTTGTTTCGATTTATATAGTAGAGATCTATATATACGCGTATTGCGGTTACTTACATTTAGTCTTTATTATGTATCTGGGAACATTAAGCAATAATGTTACTAATGTTTGTTTCGATTTATATAGTAGAGATCTATATATACGCGTGTTGCGGTTACTTACATTTATTCTTTATTGTGTTCTATCTTTGCATGTTTAATTTCTTCCCTGGATGGTTTTACAATCTTTAAGTCTCCACAATCGGTCATACTTTGTGGGAAGGAAGTATGAACTAAGATTGAGGTAAAAAATTGGTTTTGATAAAACGTGATTATTGCCTATACTTGAAAGGGGTTTCAAGTGATTGGAGGACCCGCACCCGAGTTTACTTCATGGTTTTAGTCACAAGTAACTTGGGATGGTAATGGCATTTCATCCTTAAACTAGAGATACATGTGATCTCAAAGCATAGGTCTGCTTTGCTTTGATCGTTTTCTAACGCGGTCCGTAACTGGTCGTTATAAGGGAGATGATTGGGTAGAGTATTATCTATGTGGCGGGACTATGTAGTCGAAAGGTATTTGTTGCTCTATGTATAGAGAGAATATCCATGGGCCCCTCGATGATTGAGTGATGACGTTCATATGCATGGCCGTGCTCAAGTTCTATTGATGATAGATCAATGTTGACTTGATTTCTTGGTCACCACTAATATAGAATCGAGAAACATTATCGTCAACTATCTAAAGTTTGACTATATTCCATGTCGTGTGTTCACATTGGATATCGCGAACAAAGGGATGTACATGTTCATTTATCTTTAGGACAGTCATTTCATGATTGGGGATCTTGTCAGGAGTCGCATACCCTATACTAACTTGGGAGCATAGATGTCTTGCTAGAGGCCGCTCTATGTTTGTGTTATTTTTCGTAGTCGTGTCACGTGCAAGTGGGAGTCTGTTGAAATATGCCCGCTGACACGAACAAGTTAATGGCACTACCGATGAGGTATAGGCCTATTGGGTCACACACCAAGTATTGATTCCGGCAACACGATCAAGAAAAAGAGAGGAAAAGGCCAAAATGGGTTTTGGCAGGATGGTACACGGGCCGTGTTCCTGAACACGGGCCGTGTCCAGTCCAACATACACGAGGCGTATTAGCCCAGTTCAAGGCCGTGTAGTTTGGGCCTACACGGGCCGTGTAGATGAACA
Organism: Dittrichia graveolens; assembly: GCA_038502395.1. NCBI lineage: Eukaryota > Viridiplantae > Streptophyta > Magnoliopsida > Asterales > Asteraceae > Dittrichia > Dittrichia graveolens. The sequence goes on from JARJIL010000003.1 coordinate 61,758,233, forward strand.
CGCGCCGTGTTGTGCCTGTTAGACACGAGCCGTCTTAGCCCAATTGGGGCCGTGGACTTTGGTCCTACACGGCCGTGTAGATCTACACGGGCCGTGTACGTTTGATGTAACAGCAGAATTAACAGCCTTACACACTTGGTTTAATGGTGTTAACTTCTCATAATTGTGGTAGATAAAGAGACCACGAGTTATCTGCTCTAAGTGAGGCTTTTTGCTTACACTTTGTCTCTTGGTTGATACTAGAACTCTCTCTCTATTGTTCATCTTGTTCTTGGTGTTCTTGAGCACAAGAAGCAAGAAATACACACACTTGATTGTTGTTTTGGTGGTTGCACATCAACTTGCTAGCACTTGGGAGTCAAACAAGCTTGGGGTGGACTTCATTGGAGGAGTTCTTTGTTGGATTCTAAGCTACTTGACAAGGAAGGTTGAGTTGTGTTTTCCACTTTTGAGGTATAACGTTTCTTCTTATCTTGTTCATGTTAGTTGCAATGTCATTGTTAGATTTTGGTCCATGGGAGTGTATTCATTAGTTTGGCATCGATTTTTATTGTACATATTGCTTCCGTTGCTACTTGTTTTGCCAAACGAATACCTTCAATGGTATCAGAGCCATATCTAACATGGCTTTGCACTATTGAGTCTAGAAAAACCATAAAAGTGTTTTGGATAAGAAAAGTGTTTTCTTACAATTGGTTTTTCATTTAGACTCTCGTTGTGCTAGAATAAATTTATTCGTAGTCTTGTTAATATATTTTAGTTTTTATATTTATATATTTGTTGTAGCTTGGCATGAAGTGTACACAAATATATACTTATAAATGTATATATGAATATGTTTCTCAAAGATGGTTTGGTACAATAATGCATATGTACAAGGATTGTCTTTTTGGTGCCTTTGATGTTTTGACAATCTTAACTAAAATATAGATATATATTTATATATCATGGTTATGTGTGGCACACCATGTTTCTATTTTATATGTGTGGTTTGATTCGGTAACAAGATATGCCCTTAGACCTATGTGTTGTGATGATTGATTATTTTGGTTTTTGGCAGCCTGCGTGTTGTATTGTTGTAACAATATTAGTTTACTTGTTTATTGGTGTGGCTTGCACGCCGTTTTTTTATTCTATGTATTTGTATAAATAGCATAAGATTGCAACCTGCATGTCGTATATATATATTCTATGTATTTGTATATAGTATAGAATTAAAGCCAGAATAGTCAACGGGAGTCATGGAGATGACATCTTCGCGAGAAGGAATCAACATACTATTGGAGGTGTTGGATTAAGTGGGAGCTCACCCAACGAGACCATATCTTGTCCTTAGATTTTTGGCCTCGTTTTCCCCGTTGTGGCTCACGGGGAAACGCATAGGAATTTTGGGCTTGTTACCGAATCATATATATATATATATATTTGTGTGGTTGTATTTTATTTTTCTATGCATGGATTAGGATTCGCATGCTAGACAATTTTTCCTATAAAATTAAATAAAATACAATGTTTGTTAAAATGGTTAACAATTGCACGCGAATAGAATTGACAAAGAAAATATAAAAATGGTATTATATTAAAAGTGCTTAAAATCGTTTTGACACTTACTTTGTTAATTCACAAAATGGTTTTTTATAAACTGGAAACAAAATCCCGTTTTTCAAAATGTAAATCACGCACCATCCGTAAGATGACACCACCCAAATCTAACGAAGCAAGGATGATTGTCGAGCTAAGCACGAGTCATTCCTTTTGTAGTTGTGTGGAAGGTGAGTGGGGTAACTCGCATGATTGGTTGTCGAGCTAAGCACGAGCCAATTAATGGCCGAGAGTGCCACCCGTGTGTCTTGTCAGACGATTTACAATTTTAGTTTATAATTCTTGGTTAGTTGTCGAGCTAAGCACGAGCTAAACAAAAATTAAATATTAAGATTGGTGTAAGATAAGGATCAAACATGCCAACCGACATAATGGATGTCAACGGATCCCGCAAGTGTCTATGAGTTGTAATAGAGATTACAATTGGTAAACTGGTTGCCGGCCTAAATAGCTTCGCCACGTGATCCACGGTATACCCGTCACGGTGCGAGGTAAAATAAGGTTCTTAGCCCTTGTTACAAATAAATTGTTTTGTTTAAGACTATGGGTACTTATTTTAACAAGGATTTCCAAACTAACTAAAACTACTTTGCTATTTTAGATGGCGTCTTCAAGCAACACCAACACCACCAACCATTTTTCGCTTAGAGTTTTCCTTGAAAAGGAGAAACTCAATGGTAACAACATCTTGGATTGGTTTAGGCAACTTAAACTTTTCCTACGCCAAGAAGGGAAGATGGTTACCATAGAGGAGGCCCTACCCGAGGCTCCTGCTGCCAATGCCACTCGGGCTATCCGAGACGCTTATGAGAAGCGTGTCAAGGATACCGAGGACATTACTTGCCTCATCCTAAGTACAATGATCCCCGAGATCCAAAAGCAAATGGATCATTTGAGTGCTTTTGACTTGATCGCTCAGCTTAAATAAATGTTCCAGCAGCAAGTGAGACAAGAGAGGTTCGAGTGTCTTAAGACGGTGCTTGGCAGCAAGATGGCCGATGGCGGGAATGTGAGTGCTCACGTGTTGCATATGAAAGCAAACGTGGAGCGCATAAAACGGCTCGGATTTACCATAGGGAGGGAGCTAGCCTGGGATTTGATCCTATGGTCCTTGCCCACCGCATATGATCAATTTGTTATGAGTTATCATATGCATAGTATGGATAAGTCCATTATGGAGCTTCATGGTATGCTTAAGACAACCGAGTCTAGCATGACCAAAAATAAGCCCGCCGTTCCAAACCCCGTTCTTGCTATAAGGGAGGGGCGAATCTAGAAGAAGAAGAGATCCGCTTATACCCCTAACGGTAAGGGGAAGGGGAAGATTGGCGCTGCCAAGTCTAGCCCCACTTCGAAGGGTAAAGGCAAGGGGAAGATGGTTCCCCAAGCCAAAACTCCGAATGATGCGGAATGCTTTTTCTGCGGGAAGAAGGGCCATTGGCGCCGTAACTGCCCGGGGTACCTAGAAGGTCTTAAGAAGCTCAAGGGGTTGAGCATCGGAGGAACTTCCAATTCAGGTACGTACATGATTGAACTCCATCATACTTCTACATCTGGTAGTTGGGTATTAGATACCGGCTGTGGCACTCACGCTTGTAATATTGTGCAAGTGCTAAGGACAAGTAGAAGGATGGAGAGTGGCGAGCTTGACTTGATAATGGGAAACAAGAAGATTGTCCCGGTCAAGGCTCGAGGAGAAGTTGAATTATCTTTTAATTCTGGTTTTTCCATATTATTATTGAACGTATGCTATTCGCCGCTTGTGGCGCGAAACATTATCTCTTTTCATGCATTACACGACAATGGTTTTGGTTTTTCTTTTGATAATGGAGTTATCGTTTGTTCTATAAATAATATTTGTTATTTTAAAGCTTATCCTTGTCGTGGTATTTATGAAGTAGATGCGTATGTTAGTGATAATCGTTCAATCATGAATATTGATTCAACGTCTAAAAATGGTTTAGACAAATTGTCTTTGTGGCATGGTCGACTTGGCCATATAAACAAGACTCGTATTGCCAAGCTCCAAGCGGATGGGATCTTGGAATCATTTGACCGCGAGTCAAATGAAGTATGCGAATCTTGTTTATTAGCAAAATGACGAAAGCACCCTTTTCCAGCTTGAATGAGAGGGGTAAAGACTTACTGGACATTATACATTCCGATGTGTGTGGTCCGTTTAAGAATATCACAAGAGACAATTCTAGATACTTTGTTACCTTTATAGATGATTATAGTAGGTATGGATATTTCTACTTGGTTAGACAAAAGTCCGAGACCTTTGAGGTCTTTAAGACTTTCCAAAACGAAGTAGAGAATCAATTGGGCAAAAATATTAAGATACTTAGATCCGATAGGGGTGGTGAGTATCTTAGTCAAGAGTTTCGTGATCATTTTAAGGGTTGTGGAATTATCTCACAACTTAGACCTCCTAGGACGCCACAATTAAATGGTGTCGCCAAGAGGAAGAACCGAACATTGCTAGATATGGTTCTGTCTATGATGAGTCACACCCAAGTGCCTAAAAGCCTTTGGGATTATGCTCTTGAAACTGCAACAAGAATCCTTAATCTCGTTCCAACGAAGAAGGTCGGTAAAACACCTTTCGAGATGTGGCATGGGAAACCTCCCGTTCTTGCCTATCTAAAGGTTTGGGGTTGTCAAGCCTACGTACGACGTGAGGTAGATGACAAGTTGGAGCCCCGATCCGAAAAGTGTTATTTCATCCGATATCCAGTTGCGGGTATTGGATATTTATTCTATAAACCTTCCGAGAACAAGGTATTTGTTGCTCGAAGGACGGTCTTTTTAGAAAGAGAATGAGTGTCCAATCAGCAAGGTGGGACTAAGATTGATCTTGAAGAAGTTCAAGAGTCAACGGATGAAAGACCTGACGTTGGCACTAGCCAACAACCTAGTGAGGTTGAGTCTGAGCATGACAATGCGGAGACTAACGTACATCCGTTACCTCCCCATAGATCCGGTAGAACTCGCCATGAGCCAGAGAGATATGGGTTTCTCATATTTGAGGGCGACGAGTTATTGGTGGATCTTAATGAGCCCACCAACTATCGGGAAGAGGCAGCGGGCCACGAGTCTGCTAAATGGAAAGAGGCAATGGATAACGAGATGCAATCCATGGAGGATAACCAGGTTTGGGTACTGGTTGATCCCACACCCGGTTGTAAACCAATACGGTGTAAGTGGGTCTTCAAGAAGAAGACTGACATGGATGGAAAAGTAAACACTTTCAAAGCCCGACTGGTGGCTAAAGGTTTCACCCAGACACATGGTGTCGAGTATGATGAAACTTTCTCCCCAGTGGCCATGTTGAAATCTATTAGGATACTTTTGGCAATCGCCGCATTTCATGATTACGAAATATGGCAAATGGATGTCAAAACCGCCTTCCTTAGTGGGAAACTCTCCGAAGAGGTGTATATGACGCAACCTGAGGGTTTTATACATCCAACGCATCCTAATAGAGTGTGTAGACTAAAGAAGTCCATTTATGGACTTAAACAAGCATCTCGTAGTTGGAATCTATGCTTTGATAAGAAATCAAAGAGTTTGGTTTTTCGAAGAGTGTAGACGAGCCATGTTTATACGTTAGAGCTAGTGGGAGTGCCGTTGTTTTCTTAGTCTTGTATGTGGATGATATCCTACTCATTGGTAAAGATATTCCAACCTTGCAAAGCGTCAAAACTTGGCTTTGAAAATGCTTTTCAATGAAAGACTTAGGAGAAGCAGCATACATTCTTGGTATCAAGATCTATAGAGATAGATCTAGAAAACTTCTCGGGTTGAGTCAAAGTACATACATTGACAAAGTCTTGAAGCGGTTCAACATGGAGAACTCCAAGAAAGGGAATCTTCCTATGTCGCATGGAGTGATATTGAGTAAGACTCAATGTCCTAGTTCTCAAAAGGAACTAGAAGTAATGAAGTGAGTACCATATGCTTCGGCTGTGGGCTCGATCATGTACGCCATGGTGTGTACTCGTCCTGATGTGTCATGCGCTTTGAGCTTGACTAGTAGATTTCAGGGAAACCCGGGGCAACCATTGGGTTGCTGTAAAGAACATTCTTAAGTATCTTAGGAGGACTAAAGAGATATTCTTGATCTTTGGTGGTGAGGAAGAGCTCAAAGTAAAGGGTTACTCTGATGCTAGCTTCTAAACTGATAGGGATGACTGCCGATCACAATCGGGGTTTGTGTTCCTATTGAATGGTGGGGCCATTACTTGGAGAAGTTCAAAGCAAGACACAGTAGCTGATTCTACTACACAGTCGGAATATATTGTGGCAAGTGAAGCTGCTAAAGAAGCTGTATGGATAAGGAAGTTCATCCGAGACCTTGGAGTAGTTCCTAGCATATCCGACCCTATTGAGATCTTTTGTGACAATGAGGATGCGGTAGCCTTAGCGAAGGAACCGAGAGCTCACAAGAGAACGAGGCATATACCTCATAAATACCACTTGATTAGAGAGATGATTGAAAGTGGTGAAGTCGCCATTAGTAGAGTAACCTCGGAAGGCAATTTGGCCGATCCGTTTACTAAGCCATTGTCACAAGCTTCTCATGATTCTCACACTACGGCGATAGGTGTTATATTTTCTCATGACTTGGTTTAGATTTAGTTTTAATTTATGTTTGGATCATTATGTATCTGGGAACATTAAGAAATAATGTTACTAATGTTTGTTTCGATTTATATAGTAGAGATCTACATATACGCGTGTTGCGGTTACTTACATTTAGTCTTTATTGTGTTCTATCTTTGCATGTTTAATTTCTTCCCTAGATTTTTTTACAATCTTTAAGTCTCCACAATCGGTCATACTTTGGGGGAAGGAAGTATGAACTAAGCTTGACGTAAAGAATTGGTTTTGATAAAACGTGATTCTTGCCTATACTTGAAAGGGGTTTCAAGTGATTGGAGGACCCGCACCCGAGTTTACTTCATGGTTTTAGTCACAAGTAACTTGGGATGGTAATGGCATTTCATCCTTAAACTAGAGATACATGTGATCTCAGAGCATAGGTCTTCTTTGCTTTGATCGTTTTCTAACGCGGTCCGTAACTGGTCGTTATAAGGGAGATGATTGGGTAGAGTATTATCTATGTGGCGGGACTATGTAGTCGAAAGGTATTTGTTCCTCCATGTATAGAGAGAATATCCATGGGCCCCTCGATGATTGAGTGCAGACGTTCATATGCATGGCCGTGCTCAAGTTCTATTGATGATGGATCAATGTTGACTTGATTTCTTGGTCACCACTAATATAGAATCGAGAAACATTATCGTCAACTATCTAAAGTTTGACTATATTCCATGCCGTGTGTTCACATTGGATATCGCGAACAAAGGGATGTACATGTTCATTTATCTTTAGGATAGTCATTTCATGATTGGGGATCTTGTCAGGAGTCGCATACCCTATACTAACTTGGGAGCATAGATGTCTTGCTAGAGGCCGCTCTATGTTTGTGTTATTTTTCGTAGTCGTGTCACGTGCAAGTGGGAGTCTGTTGAAATATGCCCGCTGACACGAACAAGTTAATGGCACTACCGATGAGGTATAGGCCTATTGGGTCACACACCAAGTATTGATTCCGGCAACACGATCAAGCAAAAGAGAGGAAAAGGCCAAAATGGGTTTTGGCAGGATGGTACACGGGCCGTGTTCCTGAACAAGGGCCGTGTCCAGTCCAACATACACGAGGCGTATTAGCCCAGTTCAAGGCCGTGTAGTTTGGGACTATACGGGCCGTGTAGATGAACACGGGCCGTGTTGTGCCTGTTAGACACGGGCCGTCTTAGCCCAATAGGGGTCATGGACTTTGGGCCTACACGGGCCGTGTACGTTCGCTGTAACAGCAGAATTAACAGCCTTAAACACTTGGTTTAATGGGGTTAACTTCTCATAAGTGTGGTAGACAAAGAGACCACGAGTTATCTGTTCTTAGTGAGGCTTTTTGCTTACACTTTGTCTCTTGGTTGATCCTAGAACTCTTTCTCTCTTGTTAATCTTGTTGTTGGTGTTCTTGAGCACAAGAAGCAAGAAATACACACACTTGATTGTTGTTTTGGTGGTTGCACATCAATTTGCTAGCACTTGGGAATCAAGCAATCTTGGGGTGGACTTCATTGGAGGAGTTCTTTGTTGGATTCTATGCTACTTGACAAGGAAGGTTGATTTGTGTTTTGCACTTTTGAGGTATAACCTTTCTTCTTATCTTGTTCATGTTAGTTGCAATGTCATTGTTAGATTTTGGTCCATGGGAGTGTATTCATTAGTTTGGCATTGATTTTTGTTGTACATATTGCTTCCGTTGATACTTGTTTTGCCAAACGAATACCTTCATATATATATATATATATATATATATTATGAAAATGATAAATAAAATGAAAGAAGAAAAGTTAAAAAGAAATCCAGAGGCGGTGATTGCCCAAATAAAGGTGGCGGATTCCGACACACTCTGGGTTGAAGCTGTCAGATTCTGGGACTTGAGTGTGTCGGAATCCGCATGATTGCCCAAATCCGATAGTGTCGGATTCCGAGACCTAATGGTGTCGAAATCCGCATGTGGTCTAAATCCAAGTATTTGTTCTAAATCCGATGGTGTATCGGATTACCTAAAGTTCACATGTATAGTCCACAAGTAAAATGCGACAAGTGTCAGATTTCTCCTATGTGTCGGATTCTGATAAAGTATCGGATTCCATCAAGCTGCCAAGTCCATAACTGTTGAAATCCGATAAGTGTTGGATTTCACAGTGTATCGGATTTCCTTGAGAATGTCGGATTTCATGTACTCTGTGTCGGATTTCCCACAATCCGACAGTTTGTTGGATTTATGTGGAATCCGGATTTTGGGATTTCCTTTGTTGATTTTGAGCCATTCTAGGTGTGTTAAGATAATTAACGTAACTCCCAATGTTCTAGGTTGTCACACCCTGCTAAAGCGGAAACACGAGATGTCACAGCACAAGATATCATCGCACAAGGTAAGTAGACAATAACCATTATATTAAATTAACAAAATAAGTAGTTCGGATGAAACATAAATAAAAGTTACACAACCGAATAATATTTAAAGGACATTGTCTTGTATGCTGCGTAAATAAAATAGATATTGTTTTTTTATAAAATGTGACGATGAAGATGAAGATGTCACACATCATGCTTCTATGCATAAGGTACCTAACGACGATCACCTGAAAGCACGGGTAAAAGAAAGAAAACGGTCAACTACTAGAGTTGGTGAGTTCATAGGTTTTCTTAATATATGCACAAAATAACTTTTAAATGAGAAAAGTTTAAATAATTGATGGAGGTTTTTGGAATAAAATAAAAGTATGCGCGAATGATAGAAGATGTATTATATTGCCCAATACGTTTCACATGGTAGTAATAGACTATGATGATTGTTGCTTGAGCCATTACCCAACCTAGCCGACAACCAATTGCCCATGATAAACCTAACGCCTATATTAAATGACGTTAGTAGTGGTAAAGTACATCTATAGTTCGTCAACCATAAATGGGAGACGTCGGAATCTCCAAATAGCGCTACTTACAAATACCATCGGCTCACTAGCGGAGTTAAGGGATAATGTCCAACGAAAGGGCCTTACAACGATCACCCAAGCACATCAAAGAACAATACCATAAGTGCTCAAAATAATATTTGAAATAAATAAGAAGATAGGCAATAAACTTTTCATGAAATATATACACATGCTTTCACCCCAAAATAATATGAAATACGGTAAAAAGGGGGCTATGATACTCACTCGGTATGCAAAGATGTTCACTCATAAGGATTTCTTGTTCCTACCGAAGCTCCTTTCCTAATATAAGAGGTATGTAGCTCTATTAGACTTATTTTATTTATTATTTTGTATTATTTATTTGTTGTTAACTTATTTATTAAATAGTTAAAGGTTGTCTTTATTTTTCCATAAATCATAAGTGTTCACTGGAATTTTTTAGTTCTTTAAGTTGAACTTTAAAAATTAAAAACTGTGTTTTAGGGGTCATATTAAGGCTTGATATTTTAATATAATCTTAATACATGTTTCTAGAATGTCCAGTTAAAATATAGGAATTTATAATCCATGTTTAAAATTTTTAATAATTAAAAGTGTATAAGATGTCCACTGATCAGTGTCTAGATGACATATTGTTGCTAAAATGTCTGTTTAGGGCCCATACGACCCCGTTTTTACATGATTCAAAATGGGAATTAACCATGGTTCAAGGATGAAACGTTTAAAAAAATCTAGACGTGTTTTGACCCAAGAATGAGTAAGTTACACGCGTTAAAATGTACCCTTCTAAATCTGCCAGATTTCCAGATTCAACATATGGGTCTTTTTAAATATGTTTGAACGGTCAAACGTTGATGAAAATTAGTGAATCTAGGTTTAAATGAACAGTAACACTTTAAAATAAGATTAGAAAAAAGAATCACCTGATTTTGATACCTAGAACTCCAGATATAACAAAAATAAAAGGGGAGTTCTAGCATCTGAATCTGCCAGATTGTTATTCTTTTTGTTTATGGGTCATAACTTTAATATAACATGTTTATATTCATGATTAATCATCTTGTATGAGTATAAGCTTTGATAATCCATGTGTTCTTACAACAATGGTAGGATGATACACATTTTATGTGTTCCTTACAACATTGGTTAAGATGAAACACATGCATGATCAAAGTCTTATTTTCTTGATTTTTAGTTGATTAAGTTCCATACAACAATGGTAGGATGATGCACATTTCATGTGCTCCTTACAAAATTGGTAGTATGTTTATATTTACATGATTATAGATATATATATATATATAGGAAATAAGATGAACAACAAAGAAAATAAATAAAAGAAAGAAGAAAAGAAGAAAGGTAGAAGAGTAGAGATGAGTGTTTTATGATCATCTTACCAACTCTTGCCTTTGATTTGGTGTTGGATCTTCACAAGATGAACAATTCTTGTTGTGCTTGGGAGATTTTTGGTGGTGAAAGAAGAAGAGAGAAAAGAGAAGATATTGAGTGTGGTTGTAAAGGAAATGATGAAGAGAGGAAGGGGGGTTATATAGAGCATGGGGGAGATCAAGTGGTGTTTCTTGGGAAGAGAAGGAGGCAAGAGAAAAGAGACGGGGGGTTTCTTTTATTTTTATTTTTTTTAAAATATTATGTGTAATTAGTTTAAATAAATTTTGTATAAATGGTGATTTTGTTTAAATCTTTTAATTAACAAATTTTTAATTACTTTTATGAGTTTATATATATATGTTTTATATTTTAACTTATTTATATTTATTATGATGTATTTAATTATTTTTATTGATATTATTATTATTATTGTACATGATTTGTAATTCTTGACTTTTATTAATTTGATTTTTCGAGCTCACGAAGGTTCTAACCATATAGGCGGGATTTCTACGAAATCTAATATTATTATGGATGTATTTAAATCATAAATACTATTTTTAGTCATACCAGGCTTAAAATTAGAATTTCTAATGGCTAACCCAGGAAATTTGTTGCCGAATGTCACATAGGTGAACTTGACACCCTAGACAAGGCAGAAATAAAGTAACTATCTGTTTTAAGCCACTCAGGTGAGTACCAACTTCCATATGCCTCAGTAGAGGAAGAATTATGTGCTAAGTGTTTTAAGTACATGTATGGAGATTGCCATGCTACTTAATGTACAATGACATGTTAAATACTTGACGTGTGTAAGTTAAGTGCATGCCAGCGGAATCCAAAATTGGAACCGCCTAGTTAAATAAATGATATGTATGCCAGGGATCCAGATTGGATCCATCATGTAAGTAAATGTAAATGTATGCTAAAAGAAGTAAATGAATCTGCATGCTAAATGAATAGCAAAGATTGAATCAGTATGTGTATGTGTTCGCGGACATCTTCAAGCATGGTTAAGGTCAGCCGGATAGCTGGATCCCAGGGACCCTTGATCAGGAGATTCGGGATTTAACGGTGATTCGAGGTAACATTCCAGATCATAGGTTCTGCAGAACCGTCGTGGCTTATATCATGAGGGGTAATCAGTCAGAAATGACTGAGTTACCTAAGGAGCCTCTAGTTCCATTAACGATGCTTGGTGGACTGCTTTATGCTGCCCCACCAGCGCGGAGGGTTGTGTCTAATTTCCCGGTGTATTGGTGTTGCGTAGGACTAGTTATCCTGCAAGAAACAACTTATACCGATCTTGTCAGCACACCACAATGTGATAGGATAGCATTGTATGCTTATTCCTGTACTGCATGAGTTACACTAATGATGCTCATGCTAAGTTTGTACTCACTAGCTAAGTGTAGCTACCGGTGCTATGTTAACTACTTTTGCAGATTGAAGTTGGATTGCCTGGTGAGCCGGGTCCTCTGCCTCTGGATATTTTTGCTGGAACACTCGTGATGTAATTATAAATATTATGGTCGGTTGTATTTTAGAGTAACACCAGATACTGATATAAGTTTGTTTGTAAATATTCCGCTGCTTAATGTTATTTAATCGGATTAAGTTCACGTTTGTTTAAAAACACAAATTTTTGCTAAAATCTAGTATATGCAAAGCCGGTGTTACAAATGAAATCACATATTTTTGATATTTTAAAGAATTTTGCAAATGTTTTTGACATTTTCTTTGTTTTGTGAAATGTTTTTGGTATTTTCTCTGATTTGTGAAAAGTTTTAGGTATTTACTCCCCTACAAGCATGCGTAACTTGTACGAATGATTGGCACTCAAACAAAGTGAAATACCCACTCAAAACAAATGACTGATAGTTAGATTTAATAATTCAACATACCCAATTTGGATACTAACTCATTAAAACGAGTTTCGTCTAATGGTTGAGTAAAAAGATCAGCCAGTTGATCATCAGTCTTAACATATTGAAGCTCTATCAGACCTTTTTGCACATTATCTTTAATAAAATGATACCGTGTGCCAATGTGTTTGGTCTTTGACTGGTGGACTCGATTGCGTGAGATAGCTATGGCAGATTGTGAATCACAGAGTAGTGGGATCTTGTCATAGTGTAGGCCAAAGTCAGAGAGCTGAGTCCTAACCCACAAACTTTGAGTGCAGCACATTGCAGCAGCAACATATTCAGCCTCAGCAGTTGAAGTAGAGACACATTCTGTTTCTTAGAAGCCCAACACACTAACCTATCACCCAAAAAGTATGCACTGCCAGATGTGCTGTTTCTGTCAAGCGTGCAATCAGCATAGTCTGCATCTGAATACGCATATAACTGTAGATTTGAATCCCTTGGATACCATAGACCTAGATCAGGAGTACCCTTGACATATTTGAATATCTTTTTTACTGCCAGTAGATGTGATTCCTTTGGATTAGCCTAAAATCTAGCACATAAGCATGTAAAGAACATTATATTTGGTCTACTTGCTATCAAATATAATAATGAGCCTATCATACCCGGATATGTTTTTAAATCAGCTGCTTTTCCCTCAAGATCAGTAGACAATTTTTTTTTGAAGACATAGGGGTAGATAAAGAGGAACAGCTGAGCATGTCATATTTCTTCAACAAGTTTTTAATGTACTTGGATTGACTTATGAAAATGTCATGACTCAATTGTTTCACTTGTAATTCGAGAAAGAAATTCATCTCTCCCATCATACTCATTTGAAATCGATTTTGCATAGTTAATGCAAACTCATCACTATACTTTGGGTTTGTAGAACCAAAGATGATGTCATCCACATAAATTTGTACTAAGATTAAATTCTTTCCTCTGGCTTTTGTGAATAAAGTGGTATCGGTTTTTCCTTTGTTGTATCCCTCACTCAGCAAATATTTAGACTGGACATCAGACCAAGCTCTCGGGGCTTGTTTTAGTCCATATAAAGCTTGGTCTAGCATATAAACATGATGTGGGAGTTTGGGATTGATGAAGCCTTCTGGCCGAGACACATAAACATCCTCCTTGAGGATACTGTTTAAGAATATTGTCTTGACATCCATTTGGAAAACCTTAAAGCTTTTGTAGGCAGCGTAGGCTAAAAATAGTCTTATGGCTTCTATCCTAGCTACAGGAGCAAATGTTTCGTCGTAGTCTATTCCCTCCTGTTGGTTGTGACCTTTAGCAACCAGCCTAGCTTTGTTTATTACCACTATTCCATCGGAATCCCGTTTGTTCTTAAATATCCACTTGGTACCAACTACTTATTTATCTTCTGGAAGTGGTACCAATCTCCAAACTTTGAGTCGTTCGAACTAGTTGAGTTCCTCTTGCATTGCAATGACCCAATTAGCATCTTGTAAAACATGGGAGACTTTGGTGGGTTCAATCATAGATAGGAAACTGGAATGAAGGCACTCACTTGCCATTGCAGAACGAGTCCTTACTTCATCATGAACATTTCCTATAATCTGAGATTCAGGATAGGATTGTGTCCATCTTATTCCTCGGGGTTTCTGAATAGGAGGAAAGAACTCATTTAATCTGGTTGTGAGTTCAATGTCTTCCTCATTTGGTGTTGGTTCTGAATCATAAATGGGAGTACCCTCATAAACCGGCTCATGAGGGACTACAACTGGACTGACAGTTGATGTAGACGGAGAATCTACAGTCGGATATGAAGACAAGTTGTCAACCTCCGTTGCAGTTGTAGCAGGAGACACTACATCATTCATGTTACCAGCATTAGGAATATTAGATTCAGAATGTAAGATATCAAATAGGAAATCTAAATTGTGTTCTGATGAACTTGGATTTGTATATGTTTCTTTTATATGAAGTACTGGTCCTAAACTGACTTGTCCAGAAGCAACTTCCTTGTTCTTTTGCAAAGTGTTAACATCCAACATATCGTCGAATGTAACATTTATGCTTTCAATAACATAGTTAGTTCTTTTATTTAAAACTCTGTAGGCTTACTGTGACGTTCGGCAACAAATTTCCCAGGTTAGCCATTAGAAATTCTAATTTTATGTCTGGTATGACTAAAAATAGTATTTATGATTTAAATACATCAATAAAAAAATATTAGATTTCATAAAAGTAATTAAAACTTTGTTAATTAAAAGATTTAAACAAAATCACCATTTATACAAAATTTATTTAAACTAATTACACTTAATATTTAAAAAAAATAAAAATAAAAGAAACTGCCCCCCCCCCCCCCACCTATGGGCCGGCCAAGGGTACCCCCCCTCCTCTCTTTTCTCTTGCCTCCTTCTCTTTCCAAGAACCACCACTTTATCTCCCCCATGTTCTATATAAGCCCCTTCCCCTCTTCATCATTTACTTTACCACCACACTCCATCTCTTCTCTTTTCTCTCTTCTTCTTTCACCATCAAAAAATCTCCCAAGAACATCAAAGATTGTTCATCTTGTGAAGATCAAACCCATAATCAAAGAAAAAGTTGGTAAGATGATCATAACACACTTATCTCTACTCTTTTACCTTTCTTCTTTTCTTCTTTCTTCTTTCTTTTTGTTTATTTTCTTTGATGTTCATATTATTTCTTTTATATATATCTATAATCATGGAAATATAAACATCCTACCAATGTTGTAAGGAGCACATGAAATGTGCATCATCCTACCGTTGTTGTATGGAACTTAATCAACTAAAAATCAAGAAAATAAGACTTTGATCATTCATGTGTATCATCTTAACAAATGCTGTAAGGAACACATAAAATGTGTATCATCCTACCATTGTTGTAAGAACACATGGATTATCAAAGCTTGTACTCATACAAGATGATTAATCATAAATATAAACATGTTATATTAAAGTTATGACCCATAAGCAAAGAGAAATCATAAATCTGGCAGATTCTGATGCTAGAACTCCCCCATTGTTTTCATGAACGTTTGTTCCTTCAAACATATTTAATAAGACACATATGTTGAATCTGGAAATCTGACAGATTTAAAAAGGTACATTTTAAACGCGTGTAACTTACTCATTCGTGGGTCAAAATACGTCTAGTTTTTTTTGAAAGTTTCATCTTTGACTCGTGGTTAATTCCCATTTTGAATCATGTAAAAAAGAGGTCGTATGAGTCCTAAAAAGACGTTTTAGTAACAACATGTCATCCAGACACTGATGAGTGGACATTTTATACACTTTTAATTATTAAAAATATTAAACATGGATTATAAATTCCTATATTTTTACCGGACATTCTAGAAACATGTATCAATATTATATTAAAATATTAAGCCTTAATATGACTTCTAAAATAAATTTTTTAATTTTTAAAGTTCAACTTAAGGAAATAAAAATTCCAGTGAACACTTATGTTTTATTGAAAATAGAGACAACCTTTAACAATTTAATAAATAAGTTAATAACAAATAAATAATACAAAATAATAAATAAAATAAGTCTAATAGAGCTACATATGTCTTATATTAGGAAAGGATCTTCGGTAGGAACAAGAAACCCTTACAAGTTAACACATTTGCATACCGAGTGAGTATCATAGCCCCTTTTTACCGTATTTCATATTATTTTTTGGGTGAAAGCATCTGTATATATTTCATTAAAAGTTTATTGCCTATCTTCTTATATATTTCAAATATTATTTTGAGCACTTATGGTATTATTCTTTGATGTGCTTGGGTTATCGTTGTAAGGCCCTTCGTTGGACATTATCCCTTAACTCCGCTAGTGAGCCGATGGTATTTGTACGTAGCGCTATTTGGAGATTCTGACATCTCCCATTTATGGTTGATGAACTATAGATATACTTTACCACTACTAACGTCATTTAATATAGGCGTTAGGTTTATTCATGGGCAATTGGTTGTCGGCTAGGTTGGATAATGGCTCAAGCAACAATCATCATAGTATATTACTACCATGTGCAATGTATTGGGCAATATTAATACATCTTCTATCATTCATGCATACTTTTAATTTATTCCAAAAACCTCCATAAAATATTTAAACTTTTCTCATTTAGAAGTTATTTTGTGCATATTAAAAACCTATGAACTCACCAACTCTAGTAGTTGACCGTTTTCTTTCTTTTACCCATGCTTTCAGGTGATCGTCGTTAGGTTCCTTATGCATAGAAGCACGATGTGTGGCATCTTCATCTTCATCGTCACATTTTATAAAAACAATATCTATTTTATTTATGCATCGTACAAGACAATGTCCTTAAATATTATTTGGTTCTGTAACTTTTAATTATGCTTTATCCGAACTACTTACTTTGCTAATTTAATATAATGGTTATTGTCTATTTACCTTGTGCGATGATATCTTGTGTTGTGACACATCGTGTTTCCGCTTTAGCGGGGTGTGACAGATTTGGTATCAGAGCCGAAGGTTATAGAGAATGCCGTTTTCCTTTTGGGGGTAAAACGCCAACTATAACCAAACGTTTATAAAAATGATTTTCAAAATAATTTTGCTTAAAATGCATCAAGTGTATTGATACTATAATTAAGTTGAGTACCACATTGTTATACCTCAATTTGACAAAGCTTGATGACCTATGTCTAATTTAGCTATGTACAATGTCGGACTTAGGTTTGTTATAATAAAAATATACTTAGAAACAAATTTTATTTATTCTCTTTGTAAGTAGCGCTATTTGGAGATTCCGACGTCTACCATTTAAGGTTGACGAACTATAGATGTACTTTACCACTACTAACGTCATTTAATATAGGCGTTAGGTTTATTCATGGGCAATTGGTTGTGGGCTAGGTTGGATAATGGCTCAAGCAACAATCATCATAGTATATTACTACCATGTGCAATGTATTGGGCAATATAATACATCTTCTATCATTCGTGCATACTTTTATTTTATTCCAAAAACCTCCATCAAATATTTAAACTTTTCTCATTTAGAAGTTATTTTGTGCATATTAAAAACCTATGAACTCACCAACTCTAGTAGTTGACCATTTTCTTTCTTTAACCCATGCTTTCAGGTGATCGTCGTTAGGTTCCTTATGCATAGAAGCACGATGTGTGGCATCTTCATCTTCATCGTCACATTTTATAAAAACAATATCTATTTTATTTATGCATCGTACAAGACAATGTCCTTAAATATTATTTGGTTATGTAACTTTTAATTATGCTTTATCCGAACTACTTACTTTGCTAATTTAATATAATGGTTATTGTCTATTTACCTTGTGCGATGATATCTTGTGTTGTGACACCTCTTGTTTCCGCTTTAGCGAGGTGTGACAGATTTGGTATCAGAGCCGAAGGTTATAGAGAATGCCGCTTTCCTTATGGGGGAAAACGCCAACTATAACCAAAGGTTTATAAAAATGATTTTCAAAATAATTTTGCTTAAAATGCATCAAGTGTATTGATAATGCAATTAAGTTGAGTACCACATTGTTATACCTCAATTAGACAAAGCTTGATCACCTATGTCTAATTTAGCTATGTAGAATGTCGGACTTAGGTTTGTTATAATAAAAATATACTTAGAAACAAATTTTATTTATTCTCTTTGTAAGTAGCGCTATTTGGAGATTCCAACGTCTCCCATTTATGGTTGACGAACTATAGATGTACTTTAGCACTTCTAACGTCATTTAATATAGGGGTTAGGTTTATTCATGGGCAATTGGTTGTGGGCTAGGTTGGATAATGGCTCAAGCAACAATCATCATACTATATTACTACCATGTGCAATGTATTGGGCAATATAATACATCTTCTATCATTCGTGCATAATTTTATTTTATTCCAAAAACCTCCATCAAATATTTAATCTTTTCTCATTTAGAAGTTATTTTTTGCATATTAAAAACCTATGAACTCACTAACTCTAGTAGTTGACCGTTTTCTTTCTTTTACCCATGCTTTCCGGTGATCGTCGTTAGGTTCCTTAGGCATAGAAGCACGATGTGTGGCATCTTCATCTTCATCGTCACATTTTATAAAAACAATATCTATTTTATTTATGTATCGTACAGGACAATGTCCTTAAATATTATTTGGTTCTGTAACTTTTAATTATGCTTTATCCGAACTACTTACTTTGCTAATTTAATATAATGGTTATTGTCTATTTACCTTGTGCGATGATATCTTGTGCTGTGACACCTCCGTGTTTCCGTTTTAGCGGGGTGTGACAGATTTGGTATCAGAGCCGAAGGTTATAGAGAATGTCGTTTTCATTATGGGGGGAAACGCCAACTATAACCAAAGGTTTATAAAAATGATTTTCAAAATAATTTGGCTTAAAATGCATCAAGTGTATTGATAATATAATTAAGTTGAGTACCACATTGTTATACCTCAATTAGACAAAGCTTGATCACCTATGTCTAATTTAGTTATGTACAATATGGGACTTAGGTTAGTTTTAATAAAAATATACTTAGAAATAAATTTTATTTATTCTCTTTCTAGAACATGATCATTGTGTGTGTGCATGAGCATAACATTCATATATAGACAATTTAAGTTATGAATTTAGTGACTAAGTCTATTCAAACTTTGCAGATCATGTCAAGCGAAACTGAACCTACCGATACCAGCCCAAGATCTTCCTCCGATAGTAACCAGTCCCCTCAATACCAGCTGCCAAAAGGGTTCTTAGAACCCCTACGTAGACCCGTAAGAATCTTTGACATTCCCTCCTCCCAACCGAGCCAAAACCCAAACCCCGGAACAACTGGACTTCGAGTTAGACAAATTGCCCGAAAGAGGGTGGCCAGTCCGGTACGAGCAACCGTCGCACCACCCCAGCCTACCGTGGGAGAACCTTCCCGGCAGGTGAACGAGACGGTAAGAGCCCCCGTCCTCACGGGAATCCCGATGATGCCTTCATCCGGGATGACCGAGGAGGAAAAGAGGAGGTTCCACGACATGTCTCTGGAGCTGTATAACATGAGAGGCATGTTAGATTACCAAACCTACAGGGTTAGTTCGTGCCTAGACATGGCGGACCTTAACCACCATCACGCAATGCAAGCCTTAGAGGCGGCTCAAGAAGCCCGAAGACTAATTAGGCTAGTACATACATGCCTAGTTTCAGGGGTTGTCTTGATGGTGTTAGTGGGACTAGTTTACATTGGATTGGGGCGCTAGATGGGTTGGAGTGGATTGACTTTGGGTTTTAATGTCTTTCTTTTTTTTTTGGTGATTATAAACTAAAATATCCTATGTTGGTTTAAAGGATGTATGATTGTATGGCTATTATTGACTCTCTATTAATATATGGCATCGTTTAAAGAGCCAATTTTGGTATTTATTTTGTGCCAAGTGAATGATTGATTATTTAATTAAATCTCGTACTATTAGTCGTATTTAATGCCATGAATGAATTAAACACGTTACACGTAGAGTAGTATGATAAAACTGAATAGAATGCGTAACTAAAAATCGTCATGTGATTTTGCACTAGAACGATGCCTCCACGAAGAGCAAACCCCGAGTTAGACCAACTTGTCATAGAACAAGTGATTGCAACATTACCCAACATAGTTAGCCAAGTTGCTGCTGGGCTTCAAACAAATCAAGGAGCACCAACCCCAACCCAAGATTGCAACTACAAAACCTTTAGGGCTTGCAACCCTAAAGAATTCTTTGGAACGGAAGGAGCCGTGGGTCTACTAAACTGGATCGAGAGCACGGAATCAATCCTTAGCATCAGTAAATGTAAGGAAGCAAACAAGGTGGAGTTTGCATCATGTCTCCTGCAAGGGCGAGCCCTATCGTGGTGGAATTGTTGGAACTCGTGGTGGGCACAAACGCAGCGGAAGCAAACAAGAAAGTAGCATGCAAGACATAAAATGAAAGCACACACAAAACCCACAACTAGTTCCAATGGTGGAACACACTACAAAGAAAATTGCAACAACAAGAACAAAAAGGAGAAGAAAGTACCTCCTTACCATGGCTGGAAATCGAGCTCTACGTGTGGATTGGGATGAAGATGAAGAAACAAATGGCTTCTTCTCCATTGCAAGTCCACACCAAGTATGCTTAATCCCATTGTACTAATAATCCATAGATGAACATCCACCATGACTCCATCTTCTGGAACAGCCTTTGTAGATCTCCTCTTGCACCATGGAACACTCACCATCACACTCAAGAATACCTCACTTAGTGTATGTGTATCTTTTCCTTTGGAGACAAGAGAGAACTAGTGTCTAGACAGAGTTCATCATGTGTTCTATCTTGTTCATATGCCCTCACCAGCCTCAAGACCCTCTTTTGGCCGGCCATAAAGCAAGCCAAGTGATTGGACCATCAAATGGTCCAATAAAACACAAGTGTCATTACAGCTACCCTCTTCACGACCCCTCACGGGCTCCCACGGGCCGTGAAGCCTAAGTGCGCCACGAGGGGACTTAGAACTCCACGAGCCGTGCCGCCCGGTCGAGACTCGTGAGGGCATCTCCTTCACGACTCCTCACGACCTCGTCACGGGCCGTGAAGCCCAAAGGCATCACGACACGTGGCGGCCGTCGAACAATCGTTAGGGTAGCCTGCTTCACGACCCGTGGAGCATCCTTCACGGTCGTGAAGCCCCGATTCAAAACACTTTTGATTCTTTGACATTCTCCTTCCACATTAAGCTGTCGGGATCAATCCTTGGTGTGTGACCCAATAGGCCCGCGCTTCATTAGCAGTGATACCGGCATACGTGTGTTAGTGGGCAGATTCCAACAGGAATATCCAAGTGCAGACACTTGGAAGAAGTGTTGCGCACCAACTCACTTAGGATGCATTCCACAAGATATTAAGGGATGAATTTTGCTCAAAGAGTCAAATTCAAAAGCTAGAAGCCGCGCTGTGGAATCATGAAATGGTCGGGGTGACATCAACTCCTACACCACCCGATTTCATGATTTGGCCAAGCTGGTGCCGCACTTGGTGACCCCGGAAGAAAACCGTATCGATAGATACATTTGGGGTCTAGCCCGTGAGATCCGGGCCAATGTCACGGCTGCAAACCCCAGCACCATCCAAAGGCGGTAAATCTAGGTACAAGACTTACCCACAATGCTATCCGTACGGGATCGCTTGGGAGCGACAAGGACAAGGGTAAGAGGAAACTTGAGGAGGTGCCAAGGAAGCCATCTGGTGGAGAAGCTGCCAGGACTCACAAGAGGGCTAGAAACTTCGGAGCTCAGACGCAAGCAGCCAATAAAGGATGGAGATCCTATCCCAAATGTGACAAGTGCCACAAACACCATGATGTGCTTTAGATGTAAGTGGCTAAGTCACCTCAGAAAAACTTGCCGAGTAAAGCCATGCTTTAAGTGTGGAAGTCTAGAGCACCATGGGACCGCCTGCTCGCGGCCAACTCAAGGGTCTAATTATAATCAAGCACATCCTGCAAGCCAAGGTAACCAAGGGAATAAAGCACGAGGTAGGGTGTTTGAGATTGGAGCGAATGAAGCTAGACAAAACCCCGATGTCGTTACAGGTACGTTTCCTCTAAACGGTTATTATGCATCAGTACTATTTGATTCAGGAGCCGATAAAAGCTTCATATCATTAAGATTTAAGTTAAGGCTAAATTTAAAAACCATAGAAATGAAAGAGCCTTACACCATTGAATTTGCTAATGGTCAGAAAACTAGCGTTAAGGACATAATCCCTGGTTATACCTTGGGCTTAGCCGATAAAACGTACACCATAGATCTAATCCCACTTGAAATGGGAAGTTTCGACATAGTTGTTGGGATGGATTGGCTTTTTAGCCATCGAGCGGAAATTTGTTGCTTCGAAAAGATCGTACGAATTCCGACACCTGCTGGTGAGACACTTAATGTGTATGGAGAAAAATCCGGAAGGGATTTCAAGATAATATCATCCATCAAGATGAGAAAATTTTTAAGGAAAGGAAACGAGGCATTCCTAGCACATATAATCAATAGGAAAACCAGTGAGAAAAACATTCAAGAAATTCCCGTCGTACAAGACTTTCTTGAAGTATTTCCGGAAGATTTGCCAGGATTACCCCCGAATCAGCAAGTCAAATTTCATATCGATCTAGTCCGTGGAGTAGCTCCCGTGGCGAAAGCACCATATCAACTGGCCCCATCAAAAATGCAAGAGCTGTCGGCCCAACTACAAGAACTACTCGATAAAGTTTTTATTCAACCAAGTTCATCCCCTTGGGGAGCCCCAGTTCTTTTCGTAAGAAAGAATAACGGGTCGCTACGAATGTGTATCGACTATCGGGAACTCAACAAGTTGACTATCAAGAACCGATACCCTCTCCCTCCAATCGATGACCTTTTCGACCAACTTGAAGGCGCCAAATATTTTTCAAAAATCGATCTTCGCTCGGGCTATCACCAATTGAGAGTTCGCGAAGAAGACGTACCTAAGACCGCCTTTAGAACCCGCTATGGACATTACGAGTTCATAGTTATGCCTTTTGGGTTGACTAATGCTCCAGTAGTATTTATGGACTTAATGAATAGGGTCTGTAGACCATATTTAGATAAGTTTGCAATAGTGCTCATAGACGACATTCTCATCTATTCGCGAAGCAAGGAAGATCATGAGCAGCATTTGAAATTAATCTTAACACTACTCAAGGACCAGAAGTTGTATGCCAAATTCTCCAAGTGTGAATTTTGGATCCGAGAAGTACACTTCCTTGGTCACGTAGTTAATTCAAATGGAATTCATGTCGATCCAGCAAAGATTGAGGTAATCAAAAAGTGGGAAGCACCAAAGTCGCCAACTAAGATTCGGCAATTTCTTGGTTTGGCAGGATATTATAGGCGTTTCATCGAAAAGAAGGTTTGGATACCTAAGGCGAATAACATACGGTTAACGATATTGGACGAGGCACATAAGTCTAAGTATTCTATTAATCCCGGAGCCGATAAAATGTACAAGGATTTGAAGGAATACTATTGGTGGCCCGGAATGAAGAAGGATGTCGCCTTATACGTTGGGAAATGTTTAACTTGTGCAAGAATTAAGGCAGAACACCAGAAACCCTCTGGATTACTGCAGCAATCAGAAATCCCGGAATGGAAATGGGAACAGATAACTATGGATTTCGTGACTAAGTTACCCCGATCTGCTAAAGGATACGATTCCATCTGGGTAATAGTAGACCGGCTTACAAAGTCAGCACATTTCCTTCCCATTCGTGAAGATTACAAGATGGAAAAACTGGCACGAATCTACATCAATGAGATCGTCATGCATCATGGAGTGCCCATCTCTATCATCTCGGATAGGGATAGTCGCTTCACCTCACGATTTTGGCAATCACTTCAGAAAGCACTCGGAACGCGAGTCAATTTAAGCACCTCTTACCACCCCCAAACAGACGGTCAATCAGAAAGAACTATTCAAACGCTAGAAGATATGTTACGTGCTTGTGTGTTAGATTTTGGTGGAAGCTGGGACTCGCATTTGCCACTGGTGAATTTTCATACAATAATTGTTATCACACCAGTATCCTGTGTGCACCCTATGATGCACTGTACGGACGCAAATGTAGATCCCCGCTCAGCTGGCTGGAAATCAGAGATCGACAATTGTCCAGACCAGACGCCATACAGGAAACCACTGATAAGATAAAGATTATCAGGGAAAGGCTCAAAACCGCTAGGGACCGAAAAAAAGCTACGCCAACAATCGCAGGAAACCCCTAAAGTTTCAAGTTGGTGATAACTTTCTACTAAAGATATCACCTTGGAAAGGGATGGTGCGTTTTGGGAAAAAGAACAAATTAAGTCCCAGGTACGTTGGGCCATTCGAGATAATCGAAAGGATTGGACCGGTAGCCTACAAGCTAAAACTACCACAAGAAATGAGCGCCATCCATGACACGTTCCATGTGTCGAATTTAAAGACATTCCAAATGAGGGAAACCTTAGTCTTACCCTTAAAAGATGTGCAAGTTGATGACCGGTTGCACTTTGTAGAAGAACCAATCGAAATCCTTGACCGGGAGGTCAAAAGACTAAGGAGAAACAAGATCCCCATTTTAAAAATTCGTTGGAACTCAAGGCACGGGCCTGAATAAACTTAGGAGCGAGAGGATTATATGAAACTCAAATATCCGCACCTCTTCGCCAATAAGCAAGTCCAGGACATTAACGATTAATTTCGGGACGAAATTCTTTTAATCAGGGGAGACTGTGACGTTCGGCAACAAATTTCCCAGATTAGCCATTAGAAATTCTAATTTTAAGCCTGGTATGACTAAAAATAGTATTTATGATTTAAATACATCAATAATAATATTAGATTTCATAGATTAGACCATCAAATGGTCCAATAAAACACAAGTGTCATTGCAGCTACCCTCTTCACGACCCCTCACGGGCTCTCACGGGCCGTGAAGCCTAAGTGCGCCACGAGGGGACTTAGAACTGCACGAGCCTTGCCGCCCGGTCGAGACTCGTAAGGGCATCTCCTTCACGACCCCTCACGACCTCGTCACGGGCCGTGAAGCCCAAAGCCATCACGACGCGTGGCGGCCGTCAAACAATCGTTAGGGAAGCCTGCTTCACGACCCGTGGAGCATCCTTCACGGTCGTGAAGCCCCGAATCAAAACACTTTTGATTATTTGACATTCTCCTTCCACATAAAGCTGTCGGGATCAATCCTTGGTGTGTGACCCAATAGGCTCGCGCTTCATTAGCAGTGATACCGGCATACGTGTGTCAGTGGGCAGATTCCAACAAACTCCCACTTGCACATGACACACCGTACCCATATGCATCATAGACAGGGAGCGGCCTCTAGGAAGACATCCCTGCCCTCAAATCAACGCGAGGTATGTCATCCCTGACAAGTACCTAATCACAATCCAAACGGGTTTGAAAAGGTCCTACAGATAAGTGATCAATCATCCTATTGTTCACGATATCCGGGTGAACACGATACATGGTACAAAGTCATTCTCCGATCGTTCACGATTATGCTTCTCGATCAAGATTGGTGGTGACCAAAATATGCAAGTTTGCAACTGATCAACTATCATTGCAAGCATGAGCACCGCCGTGCATTTTGGTGTTAGTGCCCAATCATTGAGGGGCCCAGGGATATCTCTCCAAGCAGAGGAACAAATTCCTTCGACTACATTGCCCCATTACATCGGCAATACCTTCCCCAAAAGCTTCCTTTATAACAACCAATTACGGACTCCGTTTGAAAGCAATCAGAACAAGGCAGACCAATGTCGTGGAAACACATGTATCTTCGGTCTAAGGACGAAATGATATTATCATCCTGAGTTACTCTTGACATGTACCATGAAGTAAACTCATGTGTGGGTCGTCCAATCACTTGAAACTCTTTTCAAGTATAGGTAAAGTATTGCGTCTCTCGTATCCAATCCCCATTGAATACACGACCAACGCTTTTCCCTCAGTCTTCGTTCAAACTTCCTTCCTATAAAGAGTGACTGGCTGTGGACATTTAGAATGCAAAAACATTCAAGGAAGTGGTAAACATGCTAAGATGGAACACAATAAAGGCAACTGAGAGTACCCGCTACACGCGTATTAACAAATCCCCATTTGATAATCGATACTAGCAGAAGCATAATGTTGCTTAACGTTCCCATAATCATCATATCAAAATTTCAACTAAAACAAACTCAAGCCAAGTCTTTGCAAGCATTAGTATGTCAATCATCACTATCTTGCAACTACGGCTTTAGCAAAACGGATCCGCCACCATGCTATCCGTGTGTATTCGTAAGATGACCATATCTCTACCTCAACCAGTCACTCAAAAGTATGCGTTGGGGAGATAACGGTCTTTTGTCAAGCTATCGCACCTTCATTGATTCATCTGAACTCAATAAGATCAAGGATGCTTGAGATAAAGGTTATCTTTCATAAGCCATCGTACTCTCATTGTCTCATAAGATCCCAATAGAGTCATCGATGCTTTGAGAAGCATACTTATTAACACCATATTTAGTAGGATCACGAACCCCAATAAAGATTGGCAGTTATCCTAAGAAGTATATAAGCAAGCATTTGAATAACAACTTATTCTATGTTGCTTCTTACTATAGATCAACAAGAACATATTTCAATATTTCTTTAACTCCTTCCATAGGTTTTGTATATCCTATAATCGTTCTGGATGCATAATTCTTGATTTAAGCTTTTCCAAGCAGGATCAGGACATTATCTCCAATACGTTGTATGTGCTAGACATATTCAAAATAGGATTACAAAATGCTCTCACTAGCTCTGGCATTCTTCCATGTTTCATCATTGCTATTTGAAAAAATCAAACAAATGATTTTCATATCAACGCAAAGATTCTAACATTGAGATGGCAACATAAGTCCAGAAGTGGACTACTTAGGGTTTGTAGATTTCATTAGGATACTTATTGATAGTGAAAGACCCTCGAAAATGTTGTGAGCATTTCCTCATAAATTCCTATTAAGGAATGTAGTCTTCACTTCTATCCAATATAGCCTAAAAGGCACTTATAAAATAAGTATCCGTGTGGACTTCAACATAACCACCGGGAGAATGTTTCTAGATGATACCTTCCTCATGGTCAATCATCGTGAAACCATTCCTACCAGTCGGTATTTGAAGTAGTCTACAAACTTATCCATGTTTGGTCTATTTCCTCAAATAACCAATCACACCTCGCGGGTTCACACCCAGGTGTAGGATCAACCAAGTCGAAACCTTGGATATCCGTCATGGATAGCATCTCATCTTATCATTTCCTCCTTTCTCCTAGCGGAATCCAAGCCCACTACGCTTTCCGGTAGTTGACGCATTCATCATGAATCATCATTAAGTTGTCTTCCTCAGATATAACGAGTTATATCATTCTGGTCTTATGACAACTTCTACCAAGAGGTAATGATTTTATGCCAGGTTCTCCAGCATTGCCATGCTGAGTTTCAATCATTTCTGATTGGATTCTAGTGTCAACATCAGGTTCTTCCATTCAAGGTATACTTTACTCTCACTTGCATCCATGGATATTAATTTCTTAAGAGACTCTACCTTTGAGCAACTTACAAGTTCTCACAAGGTTTGTCAAGACAAATATCCCATGGTCTTAGTAGAGTACCTAATGGAGTAAATACCTCTAGATCCTGGGTTCCTCCACCTCACGTCGAAACGTAGGCTAGACAATCCAGACTTTGGAATAGACAAACAAGGATCCTCCTTTTCGTCATATCCTCTAAGGCGTTTACATGACCATCTTTGTTGTTCATAAAATTTAGAACTCATGCCCAACATTTGGAGAATGACCCAAAACAATTTTGGACATAAAAGTGTAACCTATCACTTGTCGGACCATATCAAAATATCCGGTTCCTCCTTTAGACGACCACATGTAACAATGTGTCTTAAGAGAAATGAATTGTGAGACAATCCCATAATTCTTATGATAGTTACATAAAATATAAAACTAAGGTACTCAGCATCTTAACTAGAACCGAGTATCATAGTTGCATTGCTCTCTCTTTCATGTACCTCGTTATGGTGAGTTTTGAACACCTCTAAGTTTTCAAAAACTAGTCCATTAAAATAGACATACCATCCCTTCTACCATCACCGGTAAAGGCCAAGGTATCTAAAGTTACTCCTTAATGTTTGCTTGAACGGTCAACACACTAAAGTGTGAACGAAATCCAACAAGCTTTCAATCCTCTCACATACTCAAGTGAAGGATGTTTAAGTCATTTAACCTAATAAACAAGATATGCATTCAACATTTGACCCATGGTCAAAGGGTTCCAAGTTCCTTAACCTTACGGATCTTGGTGAAGCAAGTCTTGTTTATATAGCTAAATCGATTTCTACATAAGGATAACTTATCAGTACATTTATGATCGTTCTATTACTCCTTAAGCAAAAGCTTACTTTAAATGCCACGACATGGATAAACTTTGAAATAAATCACCACTAATTTCAAAAGTCAAAGTAATATCCATCGTCAACAAAGGCGTTTAGATATAATGTTTCTAGCCATACATGGCATAAACATACATCCAATAAAGTAATAGAATAGCTAGAAGGAAAGGCAAGATACAAACTTCCAATCCTCTCAATAGGGACAACAACTATGTTTCCCACTTTTGAATTCCAGTTCTCCATGCCTCATCCGCCTACTTCTCTTTTAACACCTTTACTTTGTAACAAACAAATTTGTGACAAACGTGAGCGTTATTGCTAGCGTTTAAAACCTAGCCTTTAGAAGTAGAAGAGCAATGGAGTTTGATCATGAATGTTCCTGAAGTCAAGGAGCTAATTTCTCTTACTTATAAGTGATTTTAGCTCTTTCAGGCTCATAGGGCATGCGTGGTGGCGCCAAATTTTCCAATATTTACGCAGAAGTAGCAAATTACCCCTTGTGGAGTCATATCTTGAGGCACAATCTCGTTGCCCTCTGACTTCACATATATGGTAGGTTTGGTAAAACCAAACTTTCAACTTGAGGTCAATTTATTCTTCTCGAGTTCTTGTTCCTTTATAATGTTAGCAGGAGTTGGTGAGGCATGTCATACTTTGGCCATGCAGGACTTAACAGTCCATAACATGCCATAATGCTTTATCAAGGACTTCTCCATATTGTGCATATGATAGTTCACAATGAACTATTTACATCACGTGGGCAGGGACTTTGGAGAATTTTCATTCACCACAAGCTCCCTCCCTATGGCGAATCCATGCCTCTCCTTTAGGTCCACGTACCTCTCTAACTCAAGGATATGGACACTAATTTTCCCGCCTTCATGCATCCTTCAACCGATCAAGACCACGATGCACTTTTACATGCATATAGAGGTCTAGGTCGCGTTGGTAGCATTTTGGCTCTTGAAGGGATTTCTCTATAATGTGCAACTTTGACTCATGGTGGAAGACAATCCTCAACAACCAATCCTAGTCCACGAAGTCCACATTAGTGAGTCTCACCTTCTTTAGGAACGAACGGAGTTTTAAGTTGAAGCGGTGTCGTTATCATTTGCCAATTAAAGATATAAGAATACACATTTTAGTTAGTTTTGATACACTCCTCGTTACGATAATTACCCATTTAGTTTTAAGAAAACCAACTATCTTAACAAGGGCTAAGAACCTTATTTCTCTTCACTACATGACGAGTTTGCCGCGGATCACTTCATGAAGTTATTTAGGCCGGTAAACGCTTTACCAATTGCAATCCGAGATTACAACTCTTAGACACTTGCGGGATCCATCAACACTCATAGCGTCGGTTTGGCATGTTTGATCCCTTCTCACACCAATTCCTCGTTAAGCCGCTTTGGCAACTCGGTATAGGCACGACAATTACCAAGGCGTATTAAGTTGGAATTTTAAATCGTCCGTCAAGATACACGATGAAACCCTTGACAATCATTGGCTCGTGCTAACCTCGACAACCAATAATTTCAAGTCGCCACACTCACCTTCCACACAGATCCGCATGGAACAACTCGTGCCTAGCTCGACAATCATCCCATGCCTCACTAGATTCGGGTGGTGTCATCTTACGGGTGTCGTGTGATTTACGTTTGAGAAAAACGGGACTTTTATCTTTCCGGTTTAAAAAACCTCTTTTCAAGTTGATTAACAAACAAGTGACAGAACACATTTTTCACTTTAATATAAACCAATTTATATTTATTTGTTAATCGTGAGCGCGCGGGGTTTGTTAAACAATTTAACAACTCTTGTGATTTTATTATTTTGAAAAGTTTTCTAGCATGCGAAGATCCTAAACAACCACGCAAGAAAATAACAAAATAAATCACAACCACGCACAAAGCAAATATCCGGTAACACGCCCCTAAACCCTATGCGCCCTCCCCGTGAGCCAAACGGAGAGAGCAATGCCAAACTAAGGAGACAACCAAATGGCCTCGTCGGATGTGCTCCCACGGAATTCTTCATCTCCAAATGATCCACCGGATCCAATATAGCCGAGACGTCTCCTCCACGACTCTCGATGGTTGTCTTCGG
Organism: Dittrichia graveolens; assembly: GCA_038502395.1. NCBI lineage: Eukaryota > Viridiplantae > Streptophyta > Magnoliopsida > Asterales > Asteraceae > Dittrichia > Dittrichia graveolens. The sequence continues at coordinate 61,788,806 of JARJIL010000003.1, forward strand.
TCTTCTTTTCACAATTACAAACAATTTGAAAAGAAACGACATGCTATTCTAAGCTACTTACAACAAGTACAAAAGAAAGCAATGGCATGCAAGACTTAATAAATTTACAAATTTACAAACCGAATTAAATATTATTACAAACCATTGTGATTAAAAGTCATCAAATGAATGAATACATAAATAAACAACCAAACAACCAACACATAGGTCTAACGGGCAAGGCGTTACCGGACACAACAACAACCACAAACAAAAACATGGTGTGCCACAACAAAACCATGCAAAATATATCTCAATTAAGATTGTTCAAACAAGCAAGCACTCAAGGCACAAAAAGGAACAATCCTTGTACATATGCATTAGTATCCCAAACACTTTGAGAACACATATTCATATATACACAATATAAGTATATGCATGTGTGCATTTTATGCCAAAACCACCCAATACATATAAATATATGAATCAAGACACATAAACGGGGTTTTTCAAGTGTACAAACAAAAGGACAGATTCTGGAAAAACATAATCGAAAGGTGCTAAAACCGAAAATCTATTTCTTTTATAAACAAGGATAAAAACACTATTCACGACACCTTCACGGCCCAAAAGCCTTCACGGGCCCTCACGGCCCGTGAAGCCCATGAGCTCCACGACTTTGACACAGTCAAAACCTTTCACGAGCAACACCCCATGAAGCGACTCGTGTAGGCTTCACGACCCGTGAAGCCAAAACCTCCACGGCCCGTGAAGCGCTTCTGGACAGAATGTCCATTTTCGGTTTTCAAGCCATCAAAGTGCAATTTCTTTGTAGAGATGGCTCTGATACCACTGTTGGAACTCGTGGTGGGCACAAACGCAACGGAAGAAAACAAGAAAGTAGCATGCAAGACAAAAAGAAAGCACACACAAAGCCCACAACTAGTTCCAATGGTGGAACACACTACAAAGCAAATTGCAACAACAAGAACAAGAAGGAGAAGGAAGAAAGTATACCTTCTTCCAGCTAGAAATCGAGCTCCATGTGTGGGGATGAACTTGAGGAAACAAAATGGCTTCCTCCTCTATTGCTAGTCCACACCAAGAAGAGTTTGATCCCATTGTACTAGCAATCCATTAGGTGAACGTCCACCAAGACTTCACCATCTGGAACAGCCCAAAGAAGTTCTCCTCTTACACCAATGATTTTCATATGAACACTCAAGATCACCATCTTAGTGTTGAAGCATGAAACCCTTTTAGTACTAAGAGAGAAAATGGAGTAGAGATAAGTTGTATATGGTTGCTTGTGTTCTACAGCCTCAAACCATGCCTATTGACACCAGAAACTCGGCCAAATTGCATGTCATTTGATTTGACCATCAAATGGTCCAATAAAACACAAGTGTCACTGCAGCTACCCTCTTCACGACCCCTCACGGGCTCTCACGGGCCGTGAAGCCTAAGTGCGCCACGAGGGGACTTAGAACTCCACGAGCCGTGCCGCCCGGCGAGACTCGTAAGGGCATCTCCTTCACGACCCCTCACGACCTCGTCACGGGCCGTGAAGCCCAAAGGCATCACGACGCGTGGCGGCCGTCGAACAATCGTTAGGGCAGCCTGCTTCACGACCCGTGGAGCATCCTTCACGGTCGTGAAGCCCCGAATCAAAACACTTTTGATTATTTGACATTCTCCTCCCACATAAAGTTGTCGGGATCAATCCTTCGCGTGTGACCCAATAGGCTCGCGCTTCATTAGCAGTGATACCGGCATACGTGTGTCAGTGGGCAGATTCTAACACTTTTAATCAGTGTGTCCTCTAGTTCTTTAATCTTTGAGCATAGTTCACCCTTTTCTTTAATAACAAATTTAGTGTCATTTTCAGCACTAATTTTCTCTGCTTTGAGATCTTGAATTTGGGTGCCCATGCTTGCTGTTAACTCAATTAATTCGTTTTCCTTCAATTATCTTTGTTTTGAGTTCATCTATTTCTTTGTCAACCTGGAAAGTTTCCATTTGTTGATTTCTTATTATTTCTTTTAATTTTTCTTTGTTGGTTTTGGATTTTTGTACCTCTTTCTCTAATTTTTTCATGCGTGTCATGATGATCTGAACATGTTCCATGCTCAGACAACAACCTGATTGGGAGTTAGAGTGTACCTCATCATCAGCATCCTTAGCATCAAGCCCTTCATCATCTGTGTTATCATTGTGTGCCTCTGGCTCTTCATCCTTATGAGTAAACTCATCTTGAATATCAGCCATCAGACAAAATTGTGCTTGTGCTTCATCATCTAAATTAGTATCATCAGTATCTGATAGGAATTGGTCTTCTTCAACCATCATGGCCTTTCGTGCACTTTTCCTCTTGGATAGCCTGAGATTTTGCTTGTAATACTCAGCATCCTTTTTCTTCTTTTGTGTGCAGTCTTTGATGAAATGGCCATTGCCCCCACAATTGTAACATTTTCTTTCTTCTTTCTTCTCCTCCTTTACGAATCTAGGTTTCTTAGCAACCTTGAAGTTATATGGTCTACAGGACCCAGAAGCGTATCTCTGACGGTTGTTGGTTTTGGAATACCGATTCTTGAATGCCTTTGTAATAAAAGACATGGCTTTTATCACTTGCTCCATCTTTGTACCATCCGACTCATCAGATTCTGAGTCAGACAAGGCCACTTGTTTGTACTTTTGAGTTCTGAAGGATTCGCGGGGTGATGGTTTAGTAGCTACAAGACGTAAGGGATCAGTAGACATCCTGGGAGCAGACTTCGAGACCTCATCCTTGTATTGTTTGAGGTCCTCAAAGATGTTGTGGTATGTAACAATCGTGAGGTTTCGATTGATATGCATGTATAACTTCACATGCTCCCTACATTCAGGACCAAGAGCTCTAAAAAACACACAGTTGATATCAAGATCAGTTCTCTCAACCTAGTTGGTTCTCAGTTCATTCTGGAGCTTGCAGAAACAACTGTAAGTATCAATCAATAGTTTGTTCTCTTTAGCAGTGAATTCGCAAAACATGTTAACTAGTTGTGTTCGTTTTATATGCTCTCCTTGCTCAGTCCCTTGCAGTTGTCTTTTAATCTCATCCCATATTTCTTCGGCTATTGCTAAGCTATCCACTTTCATGTACATCTTAGAGGATAATCCTTGTTTCAGATAATACTTAGCAAGCCTATCTACTTTCTTTCTTTCTTTCTCAGCAGCATTCAACTCACCATGAGTTTTCTCTCTCGCCACTCCAGGAATTAGATGGTTGTTATCTGGTTGTGCGTTGATGATTCTGTAAAATTTCTTATCTCCGTTGAGAATAGAATCTATCATCATCTCTCCATACACATCGTTGTGTTCCAAAAAGTCCATAAACCTCCCTTTCCAAACTAGATAATCATTGCGGAAGAGAACGGGGGGATTTTGAGTCTGTGCCAATGGCTAAAATCTTGTTGGAACTTGACATTTTTGTTTTACTTGAAAGTCGGATAATGATCTTTAATTTGAAAAGTTGGTGATTGGGGTTTGAAGTTGGTTTCTTCGAAGTATGCTTTGAATTCGAAGATAGGAATGAATTCGGAAGTATTGGTTTGAAGTGAGAGTTGAATTCGAAGTGAACAATTGTAACACCGTGCTTTTGAAAACCAAATTTTTCTTTTTAAAATACTAATTTAAGTTTCTTTCAAATACGCAGTGGAATAAAACACATGGCTTTTTATATACATTCAAAATTTAGCCACATATGTCATTGGTGTTACTGTTACTAAACCGGTCGACCATTATCTCTTTATAAATACATACATAATATCAGGGTTCAACAAAACAGTGTTCCTCCTAAAACATTTAACTACCCGCAGGCACCCGAGCTCACAGCCTAAGGATCACCTGCACATGTGAGAGTGAGTAGTATTTGTTAGCTATAAAAGCTAGTGAGTACAAGATAGCATACAATTAATATAAACATATCACATATCATCAATCATGCTCAAATAGTGCTATCCTAGCATCTCGCGATAAGCTGGCGTAGTCAGAAGGCGACATATCTCACGGGGTAGCGAACCTCGATCAATGCACCAAACTGGGGTACCTGACACATCAACCACTCCCGTGGGTGAGCCATTATCTATACCCAAGGAGGACTGCTTAGTCCTTAATGTAGAACAACTTTGTTCTTGTCGTAGAACTGCTTAGTTCTTGATGTAGGACAACTTTGTCCTTAGGGTCCAGATCGTTCACAAACACATATCTGATCCAATTGGATCTTCATTGCGCGCATATAATCATTTATCATCATTCTAGCATAATATACACTTAATCAAGTGCATATCATGTTATATCAACAAGTTATAACTAGCATCATCATGCTTTTCAATCTACACTTAAACAAGTGCGTATCATACTTTGTCAATGTGTTAAGCCTAGCATATACACCTAATCAAGTGCATATCATTGTGTATCAATAAGTTAAGCCTAGAATCATCATGCTATACAATCTAAACTTAATCAAGTGCGTATCATACTGTGTCAACATGTTAAATCTAGCATCATCATGCAATACAAGCAACACTTAATCAAGTGTGTACAAGTCATGGTATACAATTCTCAATTCCTTGTTAATATATGTTATAGATATATTAACTGTTATGTTATCAGGCACTCACCTGGCTATCTTAAACTGATTATTATAGTGTTCCGGGTCTTCTCGATTCAGGCTCACCTAAACAATCACCCCAAATATCAGAACCATGCGAAACAACAAACTGTTTGCTGAAACAAGACTCCTTGTGGTCACAAGCAAAACTGCTTGTGCCCCACAAGGGCAGGAAACTGCTTGTGCCAATAAGGGCAGGAAACTACTTGTGCCCACAAGGCTGGCAAGTGCTTGTGCCCACAAGGGCAGGAAATTGCTTGTGCCTACAAGGGCAGAAAACTGCTTGTGCCCACAAGGGCAAGACAATGCTTGCACCCACAAGCAAATCCCTTGCAGCCGTAAGCAGTACCCCCCTTGCGGCTGCAAGGGTGGTCCTCGCGCCCGCAAGCAGGTTTGCACAGACCAGTGCGATTTCCAGCCTCTGTTTTGGCCATTTCAACCCCAAAACTCAACCAAACGATTCCAATCAAATTTCCAGTGTTCACATATGAAAAAGGTACTTAAACTAAGCTAGAAACAACTCTTACAGCTTACTTTAACATCCACTTTAAGGATTTAGATCAAAATCACCATTTTTGACCCATTTGAGCTTTTTATCCAAATTCAACCAAGAATACCATTTTAATTCAAGAATCTGATTTCTTATCACTTAGAAATGATGTAGAAATACATTGGAATCATTTATTTCAATTATAGAAATCAATTTGCAAATTTAACCCATTTGACCTAAATGGTCAAAACTCAAGAATTAGGAGTAGGAGCTTACTTGAGGATGAAGATGATGAAAAAGAAGAGCAAGAACGGATTGGTAGTTAAATTCAGTAGCAAAGATTGTAGCTTGCTTGATTCTTCAATGATTTTCTCCTTCAAAAGTTCAAGAACAAAGAATTTCTTGAATTGTCTGTGTGTATGTACGTATGAGTGTATGTGTGTCTGTATGTTGATAAAGCTAGACCGACTTATGGATTAACATTATCCACAAGTGAGTATTTTGTTCCCCTTTCCAACAACTCGTCGCACGAGTACCAGTTTTAACTAAGGGGGATATTTTTGGAATCCTCGTAAACTTGCTTATAGGATGCTGAAGGTCAACCCTTATCTCGTTTCCCTCCTCTAGGAGAGGAAATGTTGGGTCTAAACCATTTAATAATTTATTAATTTTATCTATTTTTATTAATATTTTTATATTATCATTTCTTTATTATTTTCTTCTATTTTCCACTTAATCAATTATATATATACTTCTTTTATTCAATATTAAATTCTAGATTTTGACATACCAGATTCGAACACGACTAGGCCCAATCTGAAGATGTTACAAATATACCCCTTAAAAAGATTTTGTCCTCGGAATCTACTTTTAAGAAAACGGATAGGGATAGCGGGCCTTCATATCCTCCTCGGTCTCCCAAGTCAGGTTTGACCCGAGGTTGTGCTTCAATTTGACCATGACCAGCTGAATAGTCTTCTTTTTCAGTCGCTTAGCCTTCGTGTTCAAAATCTCCATTGGTTCTTCCACGAGCCGTGTAGAAGAATCCACTTTCAGATCTTTCAAAGATATAATCTGATCTTCATCCACCTTCCACTTACGAAGATAGCAAACATTGAAGGTATTATGAATACCTGATAACTCTGGAGGTAATTCCAAAGATACTGTCTGTTCGTTAACTTTCAGAATGATTCTAAAAGGAACAATGTATCGCGGGCTCAACTTGCCCTTCCTGCCAAATCTGATGACACCTTTCCATGGAAAACCTTCAAGAATACCCGATCACCTATTTCAAAGGTAACCGGCCTGCGTTTCGGATCTACATACATCTTTTGTCTATCTCTGGCTGCTTTAAGCATCTCTCGCGCAAATTTGACTTTATTTGAAGTAATCTGGACCAGATCAGATCCAGCATACTGTTTCTCTCCTAGCTCGAGCTAACAGGTAGGGGTACGGCAATGCCTATCATAAAGCATCTCATACGGTGGCATACCAATACTTGAATGATATGAGCTATTATAAGAAAACTCAATCAAAGGCAAATGATAATCCCACGAGCCACCGTATTCGAGTTCACATGTGTGCAGCATGTCTTCAAGAGTTTGGATAGTCCTTTCGGGCTGTCCATCTGTTTGGGGATGATATGCGGTACTCAAATAAACACGACTACCAAGCTCCCGCTAAAGACTACTCCAGAAGTGTGAAACAAAGCGTGTATCTCTATCAGAGACAATAGATAGTGGAACACCGTGTCAGGTTACTATTTTATTAGTGTACAACTAAGCAAGACGAGGCATGGAAGATAATTCATTAACAGCTAGAAAATGGGCACTCTTTGTAGTCTATCAATAATCAGCCAGATCATGTCATGCCCTTTTGAAGTCCTGGGCAATTTAGTAGCAAAATCCATAGTGATGTTGTCCCATTTCTATTCTGGAATTGGTAATTGTTGCAAATTACCATAGGGTCTTTGGTGCTCGGTCTTCACCTGTGCACATATCTAACACTTTTCCACATATGAAGCTATATAACGCTACAATGTAGGCCACCAATAAAGTGTTTTAAGATCATGGTACATTTTCATGCACCCAGGATGAATAGATAGTCGTGAACTGTGCACCTCCTTCAAGATTAGATCCCGGTTCCTTCCGATGCTAGGTACCCAGATTCGGGACCTATATGTCTTCAATCCCCTACAGTCATCTTGTAGTTGCTCCTTCATCTTTGTCATAACTTCTGCCTTCATATTAGCTTCTGGTAAGGCTTCTTGTTGCGCCTCTTTCAACCGATTAATAAGATATGATACAATAATGATTTTCATGAATTTGATATTTTCTGTGGAGCCCTTCTGGCTTAACGCATCAGCCACCACATTAGCTATAACGCCACTTTTCCAGTTTTAATTTAAAAACATTATCTTACAAGTTAGCATCAAAAAGATATTACAGTTTCTCAAAAATATTGTTTCTAAACATACACGTGCTAACATTTACAAAAGTAGTGTCAAAATTTGCTTCTTGAAAACCAGGAGCTATCCGACTGAACATCACGCTAGGGCCTTAACCTTGCTGGAACCTGCAAAACCTGCAACATGCAACACTGAAACATAAGCTAACACTTAGTGAGCATACTACCTGAACATAAACAACTTAATGACGTCTCGCTTCCAAGCCGTGTCATCTAGAGTAAAGTCTCCTCAGGATGTCTTGCATCCCAGCTGTATTACCTGCAACCTGCAAATCTGTTACTATACTAGGGTTTATCCACACCATAGCGTAGAATTCCCAGTGCTTTCTTTGGGTATAAAGAGCTCGATACACCCCTTTCTATTATCTTGGATACAAAGATACGCTTGCACGTACTGAGTATTCTCTGTGCCGGGCTTATCTACACCTCACGGGTGTAGCCTATCCCCGCTGCTATTGGTACACAGTTCACTGTATACCCTGTCTCTGATCCTGTGCATAGTCACGCTCACAGCATGACTATACTTCTGTACTACAAATGCAACAGAAAGGCTACTACTGTTCAACCAACCAGTTAGACAAGCCGCACCCCAAGTCCACGTATAGCTGACTTCTCAACGCAACTCAAAATCATCCTAAGAGTGCGTATCGACCAAATATTCACACAGCAGTTATCAACATTTCATATCACAATCAGCCGTTCAATTAATTCAATCTCAAACCACAATCATGCTTCACATTAATCAAATTAACTGCAATCTTTACCATCCGTGTTCAACGTCCACTCACCTCAGTTTCAGTCTTGAACTCAGATATCTAATTTTACTGAGCTTTTGGATTTCCTGTAAACACAGCAATAACCAAATCAGTTTCAATCTCATAAATATATATAATCTCACATATTTATAATTCATTCATTGAACAAGTAACAAACAATAAACAATCACAAGTCCGAACATCAAAATATCGGATTCTACAAAAAAACTGTCGGATTCCAAGAATCCGCAACTCAATATCGGATTTCACTTCAATCGGATTCTATGGTTTCCGGATTTGGACTATCGGACTTCAAGTACCCGGTTTTTCAAACATTCGGATTTTAGGAGTATAGGATTCTAACTTTCGGATTTCTAATTAAATCGGATTTAAGGTCTCGGTTTACCACAATCGGATTTAGTTCTATGTATCGGATTTCATAAGTTCCCGGATTCGATCAATCGGTTTTTATCATTTTGTTTTCCAGACTTTCGGTTTTCCAACATTAGGATTTCATATATTGGTTTCTAGCATTAATCGGATTTTAAATATTGTATACAATCTATCGGATTTCACCACAATCGGAATTCCTCTTCTCAAATCCCCAAAACTGATAGTTCATGATTTACATTGATTTTACCATCTTCGAAACTTCATATTCCAAACCCAGATTTCGCAAAGTTCATAAAACCATATCAATAACATATTCTAACATCCTAAAACACATATTTCATGAATCAAAGCACCATTTTAACATGTATTTCATATGAACACAAAACCCATCAAACTCCTAGTTCTTCAAAAACCGATTCTATAATATTTCTTCATAAAAACATGTTATTCAATTAGAACCTATTCCAGATTCAGTATGAAAACCAAATAGAAACAAATATAACCTTTGATCTTGACTTAAATCACACAACTTGTAAAAACCGATTAATCTTGCTTGTTCTATCTTCGGTTTCTTTAGCAGAGAACACCACACACACACACACTTTTCTTAGTAAGGAGATAATGCATGCTAAATCTTGACAAGCCCCACGTATACACAATAAAATAAAGGGGTGGCATACTCATCTCTTCCCATCAACACGTGTACACAAAATACATGCATACATACGGTTACATATATACATACAATTGAACACACATACATGTAAAATACTTATAATTAATTAAATCATTATTAACCACTAAATCATATAAAAACAAATAATCACGTACCGCAAACCCTACTAACCTCCTAGCCCAGGTTTGCGGGTGTTACAAATCTCTCCCCCTTAAGAGGATTCCGTCCTCGGAATCCTTTCTTGCTCAAACAGATGGGGATATCTATCCTTCATCTCCGACTCAGTCTCCCAAGTAAAATCAGAACCTAGACTGTGCTTCCACTTAACCAATACCATTGTTATCTGCTTGTTTCGAAGCTTGGTCACTTTTCGATCCAACAGTTCTACTGGTTCTTCTATCAGTCTTTTCTTTGAATCAACTTTCAACTCTTGTACTGGAAGGATCTGACTTTCATCATCAACTTTGCATTTTCTCAGATAACAGACATTAAAAGTATCGTGTATTCCCGTAAGTTCTGCTGGAAGATCTAGTGTACATTTACAACTTGACGTATGCGGTGTTGGGTTTTGGTGGCATCTAGAAAACGCAGCGGAAACAAAACGAGTATAAAACAATTTAAGTTTTATGCCACCAACACACCACCCAATGGAGCAAACTCTAGACAATGGCAATGCAACTAAAGGAAGAAGAACAAGGACAAGAAATTATACCATACAAATATATTTCTCCTTGTTGCCTTGGAAGATTTTACACAAAGTAGTGTACCACTATCGGTATCCACACCAAGTGTTGATGATCCCCACGTGCAAGCTATGTTTGGACGCCGCCAAAAGCTTCACCAATGTTCTAACACCATCTTGAAGATTGATATGCCAATCTATCTTCAAGTTAGTATTGTTTGAAAGAGTATGAACTAATTTTGACAAATTACTAGTTCATATATTGCATAACTTTGTGATGATAATTCATATGGCTAACCAAATCACATTAGACTACTAGAACCTTTTATAGACCACAAAATGAGGCCTAGAAACGTACATAACAGTCCTAGAATCAATGACCATCATGAGCCATGAATATCCCATTAACTTAGTCTTAAAAGACTAGTTTAAGAGGTTGTTACAGCATGAGGCACGGCCGTGCCTCACAGGGCACGCCCGTGCCAGCCCACGGGTACACCCAAGTCACGCCCGACTTGGGCTCGTGCTTTCGCACTAGGCACGGCCGTACCTCCACGAGGCACGCCCGTGCCGGCCCCAATGGGTACGCCCTAGGCATGCCGGCCTTGGGGCCGTACCTGGCATAGGGCACGCCCGTACCTCCACGAGGCACGGCCGTGCCCGGCCTAACCAAAACCCATTTTGGTATTTTTCTCTCTCTTGTTCAAAGGTGTTGCCGGAATCAATACTTGGCGTGTGACCCAATAGGCCTATGCCTCATCGGCAGTGATACCAACTCGTGTGTGTCAGTGGGCATATTCCAACAAACTCCCACTTGAACATGACACACTCACGAAAGGTAACACCAACATAGAGCGGCCTCTAGCAAGGCATCTATGCCCCCAAGTCAGCATAGGGTATGTCGCTCATGACAAGTACCAACCTGTAAAGAATGGTCCTACAGATAAGTGATTATTCATCCCTTCGGTCACGATATCCATTATGAATGTAGGTCATGGAACATCATCAACCCCAAAACATCCACGATTATGTTTCTCGATCTAGACTAACTATGACGAACAACACAAGTTGCAAAATTGATCCACTATCAATTCAACTTGAGCACGGCCATGCATTTTGATGTCATCAGTTAAGTCTACGAGGGGGCCAGGGATATCTCTCTAAAGAGGAACGAATACCTTTGACTACATCGTTCCATCATAATAACAAGTTCTTGCCTGAAAACTTCCCTTATAACAGCCAATTACGAACTGCGTTAGAAAGCAATCTAAACAAGTCCAAGTTAATAATCAAGCAACGCGTGCATCTCCAGTAGAAGGATAAATAATATTATCATCCTGATTTACTCGTGATAACGTCCATGAAGTAAACTCAAGTGCGGGTCCTCCAATTACTTGATCACTATCAAGCACAGGCTAGTGTTGCGTAAACATGTATTTAATCCACTATGAATACTTTACCAACCACTTGCCTCGATCTTAATTCACTTCTTCCTTCCATTGAAGAACGACCAATCGTGGAGCATTTAGAATAAATAAATTTATTCAAGGAAGTAGTTAAACATGCTAAGATGGAACACAATAAAGGCTAATGAAAGCACCCGCTCCGAGCGCATTATCAAATCTCCATTTGATAATCGATACAATCAAAGCACATTATTGCTTTAATGTTCCCAATTCAAAATATATCAAATTCAACTAAACAAACCCAAGCTAAAGCCACTTGTAAACCAAGTGTATGCAATCCTAGTATGAAAACTCATCACTAGCTCACAACTAAAACTTAGTAAGCGGATTCACAAAGTGACATCCATGCGTACTCTAACAATCACCATATCTTCTCTCGACCAAACACTTATAAAGTGTGCGCCGGCAAGATCATGGTCCTTTGTCCAAGCCTTCGTGCTCTCATTGTTCCAAGGAACCAAATGGAGTCACAATGCATAAGACTATGGTTCATATAAGCCATCATACTCTTATTTTATCAAGAGAACCCAATTAGAGTCAATGATGCTTAAAGAACCATTGTAGTCGATAACGCTCCACTTAACAACACAACAATAACAATTCACCAAGAATAATACATTACTCAAAGTTCATTGTTACCACCGAACATCAACTTAAAGAACAATGTACCAAAAGTTCCTCCAAGTATGTCAAAATGAGAGAAAAGAAACCATGTGATAAACCAAGTTGCTAATTAAATTAACACACTAGTCCATCATGTTTCAATGACACTCTCTTAGTTTTTCACTCTGAAAAATCCACGTTCGTATCCTCCCAATTCTTCTTATAAAGCAATAATTCCTCAACCCCGGTTTTATGAACCGCCAAGTTAGGATATTATCTTCAACAAGAAGTATATTATGGATACACAATTTAAGAAACACAAGCGCTCCCACTAGCTCTGGCATACATCCAAGTTTAATCTTCCCTTTTCGAAAACTCAAATCTATGATTTTCTCATTAAAGTGAAGATTACAACCTTGTGATATTTATCCAAGACTATGAGGATACTTTCAACGTACAAGACTTTCGGAAAGCGTTAAAACACCCTTCCTCAAAATTCATATGAAGGAACACGATCTTTACATTGCAGTGATAAACACATGTATCCGAGTAACCTTCGACATAACCACTAGGAAAATTTCCTTATGATACCATCCTCATGGTCAATCATAACGGAACATTTATCATTAGTTGGTATTCGAAGTTCAAGTCCATGGATAGATTTCTTGGGATCGTAGACTTTACAAGGATACTTATAGTGTACAAGACTCTCGGATAGTGTTACAAAACTTCCTCAAAATTCCTATAAAGGAATAGGGTCTTTAAAATTCACTTTCATACTTTCATAGCCATGAGAAGGTAGTGATACACCATAAGTCATCCAAGTAGACTTCAACATAATCACCAGGAAAAATCTCTTTTATGATACCGTCCTCATGGTCAATCATATTAGAATTTTTACCACTGGTCGGAATTTGAAGTTGTCTACAATCCATGCATATCCTTAGGTTTACGCCAAGGCATCGGATCAACCAAGTCCAATACTTGGATATCCTACATGGATTGTACCCCATTCTCATTACCTCTCTCCTCCTAGTAGACACTAGGCCCACTACGACTTCCAATAGTCGATGAATTCAACTAATCCATCATCGAGTTATCTTTCTCTAGATATAAAACATATATCTATCCGGCCTTATGACAACTCCTATCAGAAATAGGAAGAGTAACGAATTATGCCAGGTACTCCAGCATCACCATGCTAAGTTCCAATCATTACAAAAAGAATTGTAAACCGCCCGTCAAGACACACGGTGCAACTCTCGCCAATAATTGGCTCGTGCTAAGCTCGACAACCAATATTGCGAGTTACCACACTCACCTTCTACACAGTTCCACTCGGCATGACTCGTGCTAAAGCTCGACAATCATCCAAGTTTCACTAGATTCGGGTGGTGTCGTCTTACGGACGGCGCGTGATTTACATTTTAAAACAGGATTTCGTTTTTCCGGTTAAAACAATTTTAATCCATTTGGCGAACTAACAACTCAAGTGATAAATACAATTTTTATTCACTTATAATATAATACAAATTTATATTATCTTGTTAATTCTATACGCGCGAAAAGAAATATAAACCAATTTTATAAATCTTTGTGTTTTATATATTTTGGAAAAATTATCTAGCATGCGATATCCTACACATCCATGCAAAATAATAAATATATAAAACAACCACGTATACATAATAGTTCGGTAACATGCCCAAATCCTATGCATTTTCCCCGTGAGCCATACTAGAAAAACAAGGTCGACTAAGGAATCCAATATCCAAAGCACTTAGCCGGGTGTGCTCCCACTCAAGCCGGCATCTCCAAAAGGCAATCCGGACTCCATGTTGCCGAGACATCAACGCCGTGATTCTCGTTGGTTTATTACACACTAAATCAACTTCTATACTATTCTACAAATACATAGAAGAAGAAATGGCATGCAAGCCACAATCCTATGCTACTAATACAAGTACAAAGGAATAAATAAACGACATGCAAGCCGTACCAAATAATAATAATAAATATTACAACAATACGGCACGCAGACCACGAAAACCAAATAAACCAAACACCACAACACATAGGTCTAAAGGCATCTCGTTACCGAACCACAACCAAGCACAACCAAACACAACCAAAGCAAAACCATGGTGTTCCACAAAACCATGTCAAACATATTTTGATTAAGATTGCCAACAAAACACCCAAGGCACAAAAGGCAATCCTTGTACATATGCATTAGTAATTTTAATACACCTTTAAAATTTCATATTCATATATACACCTTTAAATATATATATTTTTATGCACTTCATGCCAAACCATCCAAAATATATAAATTCAAGGAATCAAAATATAGTGGGGAAAAACTAGATCCAAGACTAGCCCAACCAACAAATCCGGAATTTAAATATAATTTTAAAACACTGTTTCAAGAACAAAATTCTGACCAAAAACCACAAGGCACGGGCGTACCCCAAAGGGTACGGGCGTGCCTTCCCTTTTGTCAGTGTACAGTTTAAACAGTTCTAAGAAAACGGATATTCTGCCGGCACGACCCGTACCCCACTGGTACGGCCGTGCCCCGGCCGCCGGCACGCCCCGTACCCCAAGAGATACGGCCGTGCCCGGTCACTGGAAAAACAGATTTTGACAGAAAACTCAAAATTCCGGTTTCAGTGCAAAGCCATGTTAAACCTGGCTCTAATACCACTGTTGGGTTTTGGTGGCATCTAGAAAACGCAGTGGAAACAAAACGAGTATAAAACAATTTAAGTTTTATGCCACCAACACACCACCCAATGGAGCAAACTCTAGACAATGGCAATGCAACTAAAGGAAGAAGAACAAGGACAAGAAATTATACCATACAAATATATTTCTCCTTGTTGCCTTGGAATATTTGTACACAAAGTAGTGTACCACTATCGCTATCCACACCAAGTGCTGATAATCCCCACGTGCTAGCTATGTTTGGACGCCGCCAAAAGCATCACCAATGGTCTAACACCATCTTGAAGATTGATATGCCAATCTATCTTCAAGTGTGTATTGTTTGAGAGAGTATGAACTAATTTTGACAAATTACAAGTTCATATATTGCATAACTTTGTGATGATAATTCATATGGCTAACCAAATCACATTAGACTACTAGAACCTTTTATAGACCACAAAATGAGGCCTAGAAACGTACATAACAGTCCTAGCATCAATGACCATCATGAGCCATGAATATCCCATTAACTTAGTCTTAAAAGACTAGTTTAAGAGGCTGTTACAGCATGAATGACCAACAAGTCCTAGCATCAATGACCAACAAGTCGGAGTACGGCAGCGACGACCGTATAACATTTCGTACGGAGGCATCCCTATACTGGAGTGGTAAGAATTATTGTACGCAAACTCTATCAATGGCAGGTGTGAATCCCAAGATCCACCATACTCAATTACACAAGCTCGCAACATATCTTCAAGTGTTTGTATGGTACGTTCAGTCTGACCATCAGTCTGGGGATGATAAGCAGTACTCAGGTTAATCCTCGTCCCCAATTCTCTCTGTAAACTTCTCCAGAAATTAGAAACGAATCTGGAGTCTCGGTCAGATACTATTGATAATGGCATGCCATGCCTCGCAACAATCTCGTTCACGTAAAGTTGAGCCAATTTACTCAAAGAAGCCGTCTCACATGTAGCTAGGAAGTGAGCGCTCTTGGTCAGCCGATCCACAATCACCCAAATCATATCATTATTTCTCTGAGTTCGTGAAAGTTTAGTCACAAAATCCATAGTTATATGCTCCCATTTCCACTCATGAATTTCTAGCCGTTTCAGGGATCCATAAGGCTTCTGATGCTCTACCTTAACTTGTGCACAGATATGGCATGATTCCACAAACTATGCCACATCTGTTTTCATAGTAGGCCACCAATAAAGCACTTTCAGGTCGTTATATATTTTAGTGCTTCCTGGTTGTATTGACAATCTGGACTTGTGTGCTTCTATCAAAATTAACTTTCTCAAATCTCCAAGAATAGGCACCCACACACGAGTCTTGTATACTTTTAATCCACGAGAGTCATTAGCAAGTTCGTCTTTACGTTTCTTTATCAGTTCATTCTTCAAGTGTTCTTCCTTCTGAGCCTCCAACTGAGCAGACTTTAGTCTATCCACTAGATCAGATACAATCTCTATTCGCATAAACTGGATAGAACTTCCCGCTCCTTTGTTGCTTAAGGCATCTGCCACCACGTTTGCTTTCCCTGGATGATATCTAATTTCGCAATCATAGTCTTTAATCAATTCCACCCAACGTCTCTGTCTCATATTCAACTCTTTCTATGTAAACACATATTGCAGGCTTTTATGATCTGTACATATTATGCATTTAGTGCCATATAGGTAATGTCTCCACAGTTTCAGGGCAAATACAACGGCTGCCAGCTCCAAATCATGTGTCGGGTAATTCTTCTCATGGGGTTTCAACTGTCTTGAAGCATAAGAAATCACCCGATCCCTCTGCATAAGTACACAGCCCAAACTAGCAAACGACGCATCACAATAAACTATAAAATCCTCTAAGCCACTTGGCAATGCAAGAATAGGGGCCTGACATAACAACTGTTTCAACATCTGAAAAGCTTGATCCTGTTCACTGTCCCAAACAAACTTCACATCTTTTCGAGTCAACTTTCTCAACGGACCCGCAATCTTGGAGAAGTCTTTTATAAACCTGCGGTAGTATCCAGCTAACCCCAGAAAACTCTTAATCTCGGACGGTGTCTTTGGAGCGTTCCAATTCATAACTGCTTCTACTTTCGAAGGGTCCACTTTAACTTCCTCGTCACAGATCACATGCCCCAAAAATTGTACCTCTCTTAACCAGAATTCGCACTTAGAGAACTTGGCAAACAGATGCTCTTTCTTGAGTGTTTCCAAAATCTGCCTCAAATGATGTTCATGCTCCACTTCTGTCTTTGAGTATACCAGTATATCGTGAATGAAGACTATCACAAACTTATCCAAGAAGGGTCGACAAACTCTGTTCATTAAATCCATGAAAATCGCAGGTGCGTTGGTTAAGCCGAACAGCATAACCAAAAACTCGTAGTGCCCGTAGCGCGTATGGAAAACCGTCTTTGATACATCTTCCTTTGAAACCCGCACCTAGTGATACCCTGATCTCAAATCAATCTTGGAAAAGAACGAAGCTCCCTGTAGTTGATCAAACAGATCATCAATTCTTGGCAACGGATACTTGTTCTTTATCGTTCTCTTGTTCAGCTCACGATAGTCGATACACATACACAACGTACCATCTTTCTTCTTCACAAATAATACCGGTGCTCCCCATGGAGACGAACTCGGACGGCTGAAACCCTTATCTAACAAATCTTGTATCTGTGTCATCATTTCCCGAATCTCTGAAGGTGCTAACCTGTATGGTGCTTTTGCCACTGGTCGGGAACCAGGAATCAGGTCTATCTTGAACTCCACCTCACGAACTGGAGGCAATCCCGGCAATTCTTCTCGAAACACCTCCGGGTATTCCGTTACCACCCGGATGTCGTTCACCATCTGTTTCTCTTTCTTTCCATCAATTACATAAGCCAAATATGATTCCCAACCTTTTTCCAACGCCTTTCTAGCCTTCAAACAGGAGATAATCGGAATTACAAACCCAGCCTTCTCACCCCTTTCTACTACTCTTGTGCCATCAGCCAACGGGAATGAAATCAACTTCTTGTGACACTTGATACTGGCTTGATTCAAACTCAACCAATCCATCCTGAGCACCACATCAAACCCAGATAATGGCATTACAAGGAAATAAACAAGAAAACAAATACCGTCTATATCTATCTTGGCTCCAGTCACAGCAGTCGTGATCAGAACCATCATACCATCAGCTACCTCAATTTCTAAAGCAGTAGCCAGTACAGTTAAGGGCATATTCAACCTACCACGGAATTCTACAGATATAAAGGAGCGATTTTCCCCTGAATCAAATAGTACTCTAGCAGAAGTAGAGTTTATCAGAAACATACCGGTTATCACATCATCTGTGGTAGTAGCATCATCCACAGTCATCCTGAATGGCCGACCCTCAGCCATGGGTGGGTTCTTTCTTTTCTGCCCTGCTGAAGATGATCCTCCAGCACCTCCCCCTCCTGACCCAGATCCCACTTTCTTACTAAACGGGCAATCACCAACCCGATGCCCCTCTTTTTGACAGTTCCAACAGACGCTCCTCGGCAGTCTGCAATTCTTCAAGTCGTGGCCAAACTGACCACACTTTACACATCTCATGGACTGGGGCGTACACTGTCCATGATGATAAGTCTTGCACCTGTTGCACCAAGGTGCCCTTTGAGCAGACCCACCTGCATTAGATGTCTTATTCTGGCTACCCTGTCGATTTCCATTGCCCTGTCCTCCTTGCCTCTGTTGAGTGTTGTAATTTTTAAACCTCGATTTCTGTTGGGAAATTCTTTCCCCACTCAACTTATTTCTTGCTATTAAATCCCCTTCAGCCGACTTGGCTAAAGTGAAGGCTTGGGATAGGGTGGTAGCCCACCTAGTGGCGCTACGAAGATCTGGATGCAATGCTCCAATGAAATGGGTGATCTTTGATTCTTCATCCGGTACCCAGTGCTTTGCAAATCGCATTTTCTCGTTGAATTGTTTAATCAGTTGATCCACCGTCATATTCCCAGTCATCTGTAACTCCATAAATTCCCTCTTTATTTTAGCAATCTCAAACTTCCCATAGTACTGTTCGCATAACTTTTCCTGGAATTGACTCTAAGTGATACTTTCTTGTTGTTGCTCTGTGAAATGGCCAGTAATTGAATCCCACCAGACCATGGCGTCTCCCTTCAACATCCTCGATGCGTATTTCACTTTCAACTCGTTTTCACAATTGCAAGCATCTAGGGTCTTTGTCATTTCTCTAAGCCAGTTCAACATGAAACTGGGGTCAGAACTCCCCCGGTATTCAGAAGGCTTGCAGTCGAGGAATTGTTTATAGGTGTAGGGTTGTTTGTATCCTCGAAACGCAAATGGATAACCTCCAGGTTGTGGATACGGATAAAAAAAGGTTGTTTCATTATCTATGTCATTGGTGGTAGAGGTACTGACACTGGTGGTACTGTTGCTTGTGTGGTTATCGCAATTGGTACGGGAGTTGGTTCAGGTTGACTCAATCTCTGTTCTAAGTTAAGGACTTTATTCCTGAGATCCATCAATTCGTTCTCCAATTTGAAGATATATTCATTCTGATCTTCTTCTTGTTCTTTACCAGACGTTCCTGCTTGATTCACATCTTCAATCACCGGTGCCTCTGTAGTTTGGGTCACAGGAGGTAGGATGGCAGTCTCTCTATCAGCCATAATCTGTTACAATCACATCACCTCATAGCTCATTAGCATAAACCGTTAGTATCCAAAATACTAACTACTACTGACAACTCTAACTCACCCTAATTCCCCCGAAGGAAAGCTTGACCTGTCACGAGCCAATATTTGGGAATGCAACACTCTAGCCATGCATGCATTGCCAAACCTAGGCTCTGATACCAAACTGTAACACCGGAAATTCACAAGACATTTTTTTAAAACGCATTGCGGAAGCTAATTAAACCAACTTGATTACATATAACCAACTTTGCAAATTTACAATCATTCGTTTCAAAAGTTAACAACAACATCATCAATTTGTTTTGGTGTTACAAAATACTAGCTCGTCTCTTTTTCAAAATAGTATCAGAGTGTGGTCAACTCTTCCTTCTTCAACTACAAAAACCAACCTGCAAAGCATCAACTGAGGGGAATTAGCACAAAGCTAAGTGAGTAGAGGCTAAAGCAACAAATGCAAATATTCACAATCAATCATCAATCATGTAATCACATATCCAGAGAGGACCGGCGGTGCGGCGCAGAACCTACAACCAGTGCCGGCCAAAGCAAAGGTTTACTGATAGCTTTCCACTAGATTGGCACAGTAAACTCCCCTCCGAGCAACAAATGCAAAAGAAAGGTTAATACTGTTCAACCAACCAGTTAGACAAGCCCAGCCCAAGTCCACGTATAGCGGACTTCTCAACGCAACTCAAAATCATCCTAAGAGTGCGTATCGACCAAATATTCACGCAGCAGTTATCAATATTTCATATCACAATCAGCAGTTCAATCAATTCAATCTCAAACCACAATCATGCTTCACATTAATCAAATTAACTGCAATCTTTACCATTCGTGTTCAACGTCCACTCACCTCAGTTTCAGTCTTGAACTCAGATATCTAATTTTACTAAGCTTTTGGATTGCCTATAAACACAGCAATAACCAAATCAGTTTCAATCTCATAAATATATATAATCTCACATATTTATAATTCATTCATTGAACAAGTAACAAACAATAAACAATAACAAGTCCGAACATCAAAATATCGGATTCTACAAAAAAAACTGTCGGATTCCAAGAATCTGCAACTCAATATCGGATTTCACTTCAATCGGATTCTTAGGCCCGGATTACATCAATCGGATTTTATGGTTTCCGGATTTGGACTATCGGATTTCAAGTACCCGGTTTTTCAAACATTCGGATTTTAGGAGTATAGGATTCTAAATTTCGGATTTCTAATTAAAGCGGATTTAAGGTCTCGGTTTACCACAATCGGATTTAGTTCTATGTATCGGATTTCATAAATTCCCGGATTCGATCAATCGGTTTTTATCATTTGGTTTTCCATACTTTCGGTTTTCCAACATTAGGATTTCATATATTGGTTTCTAGCATTAATCAGATTTTAAATACCGTATACAATCTATCGGATTTCACCACAATCGGAATTCCTCTTCTCAAATCCCCAAAACCGATAGTTCATGATTTACATTGATTTTACCATCTTCGAAACTTCATATTCCAAACCCAGATTTCGCAATGTTCATAAAACCATATCAATAACATATTCTAACATCCTAAAACACATATTTCATGAATCAAAGCACCATTTTAACATGTATTTCATATGAACACAAAACCCATCAAACTCCTAGTTCTTTAAAAACCGATTCTATAATATTTCTTCATAAAAACATGTTATTCATTTAGAACCTATTCCAGATTCAGTATGAAAACCAAATAGAAACAAATCTAACCTTTGATCTTGACTTAAATCACACAACTTGTAAAAATCTGATTAATCTTGCTTGTTCTATCTTCGGTTTCTTCAGCAGAGAACACCACACACACACTTTTCTTAATAAGGAGATAATGCATGCTAAATCTTGACAAGCCCCACGTATACACAATAAAATAGGAGGTGGCATACTCACCTCTTCCCATCAACACGTGTACACAAAATACATGCATACATACGGTTACATATATACAAACAATTGAACACACATACATGTAAAATACTTATAATTAATTAAATCATTTAATTAACCACTAAATCATATAAAAACAAATAATCACGTACCGCAAACCCTGCTAACCTCCTAGCCCAGGTTTGCGGGTGTTACACTTGTGCCCACAAGGCTTGCAAGTGCTTGTGCCCACAAGGGCAGGAAATTGCTTATGCCTACAAGGGTAGAAAAATGCTTGTGCCTACAAGGGCAGGACAATGCTTGCACCTACAAGCAAATCCCTTGCGGCCGTAAGTAGTACCCTCCTTGCGGCCGTAAGCAGTACCCTGCAAGGGTGGTCCTTGTGCCCGCAAGCAGGTCTGCACAGACCAGTGTGATTTTCAGCCTCTGTTTTGGCCATTTCAACCCCAATATTCAACCAAACGATTACAATCAAATTTCCAGTGTTCACATATGAAAAAGGTACTTAAACTAAGCTAGAAACAACTGTTACAACTTACTTTAACATCCAATTTAAGGATTTAGATCAAAATCACCATTTTTGACCCATTTGAGCTTTTTATCCAAATTCAACCAAGAACACCATTTTAATTCAAGAATCTTATTTCTTATCACTTAGAAATGATGTAGAAATACATTGGAATCATTGATTTAAATTATAGAAATCAATTTTCAAATTTAACCCATTTGACCTAAATGGTCAAAACTCAAGAACTAGGAGTAGGACCTTACTTGAGGATGAAGATGATGAAGAAGAAGAGCAAGAACAGATTGGAAGTTAAACTCTGTAGCAAAGATTGTAGCTTGCTTGATTCTTCAATGATTTTCTCCTTCAAAAGTTCAAGAACAAAGAAGTTCTTGAGTTGTATGTTGATAAGGTTAGTGTAGCACCGTATTTTCAACCGTAAAATTTTCATTTTAAATAACACCGCGGAAGCGTTCACAAAACATAAAAGTATTTACAACTGAAGATAATCCATTGTTTAACAAAACCAATCAGTTTGAAATACAGTATTACAAAAGCTAAGGCTCGTCACAATTCCAATCAGTGTGTCTGACAATTATTCCCCAATCTACATCCCCTCACAACTGAACCGCAGAACTTACCAGCCACCTGTAAAAGTAGTGAGAGGTGGGGGATTAGCACAAAGCTAAGTGAATGAAAGTAAACCACCACAGATATATTAGTAAATAACCGCATGATATCAACAACAGTAAACACAAATAAGCACCCTGGAAAGACCGGCGGTTCTGCAGGAACCTACAACCAATGCCGGCCAAATCAAAGGTTTACCGATATTTCATTTGCTATTCTCACACACTATTACCTTAAAGTGCAACAAATGCATCAGAAGATCCCAATATTGATCAGCCGATAGCAAACAAACCCAGCCCATATGCCCAGCCCTAAACTGACTTCCCCACTGTCATGTATACAAATCACTGACGCAACAGTTAATTAACAAACCACCAGTTAATCAATTATCAGACAAATAGTCTATCCATGCATCAATCCACATACAGTTGCAACCAAAGCAGTTACAACTAATATCACCCATGAGTAAACCTCCACTCCCTCAAGTTCTCGAACTCCTACTCAGTGGTCTAATATTACTAAGCCTTGTCCTTTCCTGAGATCAGAATAAACTGAAATCAGTATTCAATTCATAAATATATATTCCAACATATATTTATATCCTTTTGATCAAACACCACATGTAAGATTCACATATGTAACAACATATAACACAAAGCTTTAAACAAAGCAAACAACCAAGAAAACCCTCAAAACCGCGGACGTGTCACGTCCAAGCTACCGATGCGTCGCGTTGACGCAAACTATCGGATTTCCCCAAATCCGGATCACAGTGTCGGATTTCGAGTCCCAAACATCAACTTCCGGATTTCACTGTCGGATTTCACTCCTTCGGATTCCCATCATCGGATTTTGGGTCTCGGATTCAACAATCGGATTTCCTCTCGGATTCTTCAAAAATCCGACAATTTGTAAGAACGCATCACGTTCTCTTCCCAGACGCTTTGCGTCGCGTCAGACCCTGCATCATCTTCTTCAACATCCAGCCGACTTACAACTTTCCAAATCCAATTTACACACTTGAAATCCAATATGAACACTTCTAAAACATGTATAAACATCTTATAACATGTATCTAACATCAAGAACACATCATAACCATTTAAAATACCAAAACACACAAAACCCATTTGTCAAGTATGGAGCTTCAAGCTCCATCAATGGTGTTTCACCATATATACATGTATAACATCAGAAAAACATACCAATATGATCAGCATCATGCAAGGAACATCATCATACCTTTGTTTAGAATAAACACCCAACAATACTCCACTTTCACTTTTCAAGTTTACAACCTTTTCTTGCTTTTTCCCCCAAGAACACACACAAGCACACACTCACGTTTTTCAAATGAGAAGGAAAGCAGATGTAAACCCCTATAAAACCCACGTATGTTTTCAAGGAAGCATGAGGTGTCAACTTTTCTCATTTCCAAAATCATGCACAAATGGATATATATCTATATATCCGTACACATACACACACACACACATATATATATATATATATTATCAATTCTAATTAATCATACTAATTAGAATCATAAAACACTAGATAGGTACTTACTCAAATATTAACCATGTATACTCATACCTTGGCCTTCGTAACAACTAGGCCCAAAATCCGGATGTTACAAATCCTCCTCCCTTAAAAGAATTCCGTCTTCGGAATCTCACTGCGCACACATCAACCACGATGTCAACTCTTCATGTCTTCTTCTGACAGTTTAACTAGATAAACCCCATCGCACTTTCAACTGTTAATATATAACCACACAAGCCCCACAACTTATCCTTCTGCACTCATTTTCAACCAACCGTTTGTTTATAAATCCTGTCTTCAAGCATTTCCTGAATTTATGTCTAATCTAGTCATAATTCACAATAGCTTTCAATCATTTACTATCTGCCATGTCAAAGTATTCACATGTACTTTATCACTTACTTCAAGTCAACAGGTTGAAGTATTATCACCACAATCTCACAATTCTTACACAAGGTATTATGATATTCCACTGTCAGAATTTAGTTCACCCACACAATCATAATAGATATGAGTTCAGAAAATCATCGTATTTCAATCCCACCTTTGGCTATCCATCAGGAAAATCCTGTCACATCGTCCAACTCTCGATTCAATCATCGGTTGTAAACTCTTCATAAGTTTAAACCAATCTCCACTTTCCGTCACAAGCCATCAAATATGAATTATCATATTTTCAAATCATCCCTTTCAAACACTCAATTACATCCATCTATCCACCAGATACCGTCTCACTGATAGTAAAAATACTAAACAGTCAATAACCACTCATAACATGTCCTGGGTTCTCTTTACACAATCAAGGGAAATACAATTTCCATCGTGTCTTGTCATCATCACCTCTCAGATATCTTAGAATATCTCAAGGTCTCATAAGTTTCTTTGTATACCACTTCAATTTGCACTCCATATGTCAAATCTCATATCACATAATATCTCTGTTCTCATAGTACACCATCAGTACTCAACCCTCAGGTCATTACTCCACAATATAGCATTGGCAATCAATTTCATAAATCCAGGTAAAAGTTCAACTCCAAAGTTTTAGCAAAGGCATTTCCAAGCACAGGCATCTCCGAGCGACGGCATCTTCACACACAAGATCCATAAGTCTTCCTTCCATATGTTTAGGCCATTTAATAAATTCCTTTTTTGTTTTTCTCGATCTCAAAGGTTTAAAACCTTTTCATTCTTCAAGACTTTCTTGTATGGAAATCTTGTTTCATCCACTAAATCAGAGATACTTCCAACTCGCATATACAAGATGTTATCCTCACTAGCTCTTTCACAGATCAACACATATGTCATCATGTCGTCTTTCCGAGGTAACATCAAATTCTACAATCACTTTCTCTGATTTAATCCAATCACCGTCTCAATCTTCCAGATAATCTCTTCTAATTAGTCATCTAATATGTCTCTCATTGACCAAGTCAATCACACATATCTTCTGCAATCATATCAACTGCAATTTCCAAGTCATGGTAAAATTTCGTCTCGTGATATCTCAAATAACAGAAGATATCCACTATACATCCAATCTCAAAGCATAGCATCACATTTCAAACCAACAAATGCGATTTCCCATCATACTACAACATTCTTCTAAAACCACCATTCATCCTCATGGATCAACGGTACTCCGTAAATTAAATATCCACTTATTCTCTCAATCACATCTTTTACCCAAATAATACTGCACATCCCAGACTTGCCCAATATGCAGCAATCCATCTCTTTCTTCTTTCTTTACCCAATTGAATTCACATAAACACATAATGTATATAAATCTTATGATACACATTATATCATGCAATTCAATTAATCTAAATATATCTCTCTATGGTATATCATGCTCACTTAGCATTTAATCAAGTATCACACATACTTATCATCATACCATTTCTTGATATATAACATATAACTCATAATAGAAATTCATCTATTAACATTTAGTTCTATTTCTAGAGAATCAATCTCATCAGAAATAAACTTAAACATTTTAGCACATACTATGCATAAAATATTCACAATTAACATGAAAGTTAATTAACACACACACACACGTATAAAGTTTTATCAAAACATACCCGTTTCATCTTTATCGGCGGTGGCATTATCATTAGCCATCATATTGTATACCCCACCCTCTCTCACAGTAGGGTTCTTTCTCTTTTGCCCTGCTGATGATGATCCCCCAACCGCTTCTGCCCCAGTCCCCGTCCTAGTCTTCCTCCCTAAAGGACACTCACCAGCCCTGTGTCCCTCATTCTGACAGTTCCAACACACACTTCGGGGAAAACTGCATTCCCTAGCTTCATGCCCTAACGCTCCACAAAGCATACATCACATGGTCTGAGCAGTACACTGCCCAGAATGGGTAGATCTACACCGTCCACACCATTGCGGTCTCTGACCAGAATCCCTAGTGGTTACCCCACTGTCCTGACTTCCCTGGTTTCCTTGCCAATTCCTCTTTTGCTGATTACTAGTCTATTCATACCTCGGCGTTTGCAAAGCCGCCTCATCTCGGGTTTGCTTATCTCTTGCCTGTATGTCCCCCTCAGCAGACTTGGCTAAGGTGAAAGCCTGGGACAACGATCCAGCCAACCGAGTTGTGCTCCTTTACTCAGGAAGTAATGCTCCAATGAAATGTTGAACCTTGGAAGGTTCATTAGGCACCCACTGAGTCACAAATCTCAGTTTTGAATTGAACTGCTCAATCAATTCATCCACAAACATCTTTGTCATCATATGCAATTCCATGAACTCCTGCTTTATCTTGTTTGGCTCAAACGCATTACAATACTGTTCACACAATTTGTTTCAAAATTGCTCCCATGTAATCGCATCCATCTGAGCTCGGGGTAAATGTGAAGTGATAGAATCCCACCATACCATTGCTTTTCCCTTCAACATCCTTGTAGCAAAACAAACCCTCATTTCTTCTTCACAATTGCAAGCATACATAATTCTAGAAATATCTTGCAACCAATTCAGGGTAACATTTGGATCTGTGCTATCAAGATACTCCTCGGGTTTGCAATCCAAAAACTGTTTATAAGTACACGGTTGCCTATATCCCATACCAGGTGAAAATCCCATGAAAGGATATGGCATCGATCCTTGCGAAAACATAGGGTAATAGAATGGTTCAGACATCGGTTGAGACACTGGTGGAAACGGTATCGACACAGAAGGCATCCCTGTATACATAGTATTAGCCGGGTGGATTGGTGGTATCTCAGGTGTAGTAGAAGCTACTATAATAACCGGTGGTTGATTCACAAAATCTTGTCTCTGTTGATCCAACTCTTTTCTTAAATCTTGTAACTGACCCTCAAGCTGAAAGATGTATTCATCCCTCTCATCTCCAGCTGTACCAAATGTACCAACACTCTGTAGAGTTTCCACTGTTGCTGGGACAATAGGGGCGCCAGTTGAGTTCTCATTATCAGCCATTGTTTTCTGTAACAATCACAACATCTCACCAACTGATTAGTTTAAAATCGTTAGTATAACACATACTAACCACCAAAGCAATACTCTCATTCACCCTAATCCCACACTCAAGGAATAATTGACCCCAACTCGAGAAGATTTGGGAATGCAACACTTTCACTGTGCCTATATCGCCAAACCAAGGCTCTAATACCAAACTTGTAACACCGTATTTTCACCCGTACAATTTTCATTTTAAATAACACTGCGGAAGCGTTCACAAAACATAAAAGTATTTACAACTGAAGATAATCCACTGTTTAACAAAACCAATCAGTTTGAAATACAGTATTACAAAAACTACGGCTCGTCACAATTCCAGTCGGAGTGCCTGTCAGTTATTCCCCAGTCTACATCCCCTCACAACTGAACCGCAGAACTTACCAGCCACCTGTAAAAGTAGTGAGAAGTGGGGGATTAGCACAAAGCTAAGTGAATGAAAGTATACCACCATAGATATATCAGCAAATAACCGCATGATATCAACAACAGTAAACACAAATAAGAACCCTGGGAAGACCGGCGGTTCTACAATAACCTACAACCAATGCCGGCCAAAGCAAAGGTTTACCGATAGTTTATTTGCTATTCTAACACAGTATTACCTTAAGTTGCAACAAATGCATCAAAAGATCCCAATACTGATCAGCCGATAGCAAACAAACCCAGCTCATATGCCCAGCCGTAAACTGACTTCCCCACTGTCATGTATACATATCACTAACGCAACAATTAAATAACAAACCACCAGTTAATCAATTATCAGACAAACAGTCTGTCCATGCATCAATCCACATACAGTTGCAACCAAACCAGTTACAACTAATATCACCCGTGAGTAAACCTCCACTCACCTCGAGTTCTCGAACTCCCACTCAGTGGTCTAATATTACTGAGCCTTGTCCTTTCCTAAGATCAGACTAAACTGAAATCAGTATTCAATTCATAAATATATATTCCAACATCTATTTATATCCTTTTGATCAAACACCACATGTAAGATTCACATATGTAACAACATATAACACAAAGCTTTAAACAAAGCAAACAACCAAGAAAACCCTCAAAACCGCGGACGCGTCGTGTCCAAGCTACCGACGCGTCGCGTCGAGGCAAACTATCGGATTTCCCCAAATCCGGATCACAGTGTCGGATTTCGAGTCCCGGAGTTCAAGCTACCGACGCGTCGCGTCACGTTCTCTTCCCGGACGCGCCGCGTCGAGTCAGACCCTGCATCATCTTCTTTAACATCCAGCCGACTTACAACTTTCCAAATCCAATTTACACACTTGAAATCCAATATGAACACTTCTAAAACATGTATAAACATCTTATAACATGTATCTAACATCAAGAACACATCATAACCATTTAAAATACCAAAACACACAAAACCCATTTGTCAAGTATGGAGCTTCAAGCTCCATCAATGGTGTTTCACCATATATACATGTATAACATCAGAAAAATATACCAATATGATCAGCATCATGCAAGGAACATCATCATACCTTTGTTTAGAATAAACACCCAACAATACTCCACTTTCACTTTTCAAGTTTACAACCTTTTCTTGCTTTTTCCCCCAAGAACACACACAAGCACACACTCACAGTTTTTCAAATGAGAAGGCAAGCAGATGTAAACCCCTATAAAACCCACGTATGTTTTCAAGGAAGCATGAGGTGTCAACTTTTCTCATTTCCAAAATCATGCACAAATAGATATATATCTATATATCCGTACACACACACACACATATATATATATATATATTATCAATTCTAATTAATCATACTAATTAGAATCATAAAACACTAGATAGGTACTTACTCAAATATTAATCATGTATACTCATACCTTGGCCTTCGTAACAACTAGGCCTAAAATCAGGATGTTACAGCTAGACCGACTTATGGATTAACATTATCCACAAGTGAGTATTTTGTTCCCCTTTCCAACATACAACTCGTCGCACGAGTACCCATTTTAACTAACGTGGATATTTTTGGAATCCTCATTTTAAACCATTTAATAATTTATTATTTTTATCTACTTTTATTAATATTTTTGTATTATCATTTCTTTATTATTTTCTTCTATTTTCCACTTAATCAATTATATATATAATTTTTTTATTCAATATTAAATTCTAGATTTCGACGTACCAGATTCGAACACGACTAGGCCCAATCTAAGGATGTTACAACAATAAAGAATTCGAAGTGAACTTTGCAGTTGACTTCGAATGGAACAGTTCTATTTGGAATTCAAAGGAATGATTCAAAGAATTCAAACAATGATATTCGCATGTGAAATATGACTAATCTTCGAAGAGAATTTGGGTTTTCGAAGTGTGTTAGGAATGGAGAACACGCTCGAAGTCAAAAGGTTATGTATTCGTAGTGGATTTGTGGAACAATGAACACGCTCGAAGTCCGAGTGAAATTGGATTTCGAAATCGAAATGAACTTAGGGATCTTAGACTCCGCTCGAAGTCATCTAGAATGGGTTTCAAACTTGAACTTGTAGTAATGGTTTCGAACACGGAGTGTTAAGACTTCAAATTCGAGATGTGTTACCTTCGAATTTGAGGATTAGATACGCTCGAAGTGTGCTATGACTAACAAATTCGGGATTTTTAGGGATCTGTTCTCAACTGCCAAGCTCGAAGTCTTCTTAGAAGTAACTAACTCGCTCGAAATCAACAAGGAAACACCAAATAATTTGAAATATTGATCCAAATCGATCAAAAACTCAGATCTATGTTGTTCTTGATGATCTTCATGTATTCTTGACTGAAATTTGTAAATCTTATAAAAAATAATGAATTACCACTCAAATTTTATATCCTTCCACTCGCAAAACACTATAGGTCAACAATATCCCCTCGATTCCATCATCCAATGATATATGATGAACTTTTTGAAGCAAAAACCGTAGGAATGTCCACGAAAAACCGTAGGAATGTCCACGAAAAACTTCAAAAACTAAATCGATAATGATCCAATCAAATCATATCAGATTGTTTGTGAACTCAGATTTGATTTAGAGATGAATGGGATCCAATTCAACAGAAAACACACTCAAACCTTCATAACTTCGAATTCTGAACAGTAAATTCTTCGATTCAGCTTGTTCTTCGATGATTCATCCAATCATGAGCCAACTTAGATCAAGTTTGGCTTTGATGCCAATTGAAAGCTCAATCCCGTGATTATACCTTCAAGTATTAGTGTAGAGAGAAGATGATATGTGAGAAACACACACTGCACCTTAAGCTTTGAATATCGATATATTGCAATAATGGGCAAAAGCGTTACAAGGCCAAGGGCCTATTTATAGGCCACGCCTACAAATTAGGCTTTTCTACATTTTCTAAATACTAACATATTGTTTATTGCTTGTGTTGTTGATATGTGAGTTATACTAACTTGCTTATTATATTAGTGTGAAATGTGAATGTTATTGATATGTGAAAGTGAAACTAATCTATTTATGTATGAAGTTCACGGTTGTGTTATATTATGGAGAAAACACAACTTGGGCTTAGTCAGACACGTGAAACCCCTAGTACGGCTTTGGTAGTTAAGTGTGACCCAAAAAAGTGAAATTGTCGTCAGTGCACTACTTCAGTATCATGTGATCATGGATTTTGTTTGATGTGTACATGCCTATTGTGGTGTGCAAGTTTGTGCACTTTCTAAGATTTATTCTTACTGTTGTTTACTCCCTTTTCACGTAAAGACCACAAGGCTCTAGTATTGAGAAGGCAACTCATGATTTAAGACATATTTCTCTCATGCCCAATTTTACTGTTCATATTTCTAAGTGTTTTCAAGAACAATGGTTAAAGTTGTTTTATAATTTGTTTATCAAATGTGCACGTGAAATGACATGTAGTTCCTAGTGGGGAACCTTGCTATATTTTGTAAGGAATGAATTGAATGTGTTTTTTTATTCCAATTTTGTAAAAATAAATAAATTTGGGGCATTACACTCATCATCAATTTGTAGAACCCATTTATAAACATTTATCATTTTATCTGTGGGGTTGTCTTCTATCGCACATACCCTAAGGGGGTGTTTGGTTCAAGTATTGTTTTTTAAGAGATTTGCATTTATAATGGGATTGGTAATTGGTGGGATTTGCATTTGGTGGGATTTAAAATCCCATCTTGGGTTTGGTTCATATTTCTTAGGTGGGATTTCCACCACCACTAAACTCCATCAACAACCAACTACCACACTTGTTGCCACCATCGAAGAGGAAGGACGACGAGACGGTTGACGGGTGACGGAGAGGGTGAACGGGTGACGGCGACGGCGAATGGCGACAGCCAACGGGTGACGGCGACGGTGAACGTGTGACGGCGACAGCGACAGCGAATGGCGACGGTGAACTGGTGACGGCGACGGCACGGGTAATGGCAAATGGCGACGACAGACGGGTGACAGCGACGGGCGACGGCAAATGGAGGACGGTGACGGGTGATGGCGAACGGGTGACGGCACGGCTAATGGCGACGGCGACGGGTGGCGACGACGGCGAATAGGGACGGCAACGGGTGGCGGAATAAGGCGACAGCGAACGGGCGACGGTGAAGGCGAACGGCTGACAGCACGGCTAATGGCGACGACAAACAGGTGATGGCGACGGCGAAGGGTGACGGCGACGGCGAACGGCTGACGGCGACGATGAACGGGCGACGGCGAAGGCGAACGGGTGCCGATGACGGCGACGACGAACGGGTGACCGTGACGGGTGACCGTGACGGGTGACGGCGACGGCGAACGGGTGACCGTGACAGGTGACGGCGATGGCGAAATTGGTGATGGTTCACCGGAATATTAACCAAAGAGAATACCTCATCTGAGAGATTTCAAAATACCAAGGAGGGTGGAAGGATTTAGAAATCCCTCATGTGTGGGATTTTATAAAATCCTAGGATTTGAAATCTCATCCCATTTTGCCAAACCAAACACCACATTTGAAGGGATTTGAAATCCAAATCCCATGAAATCCCCCCAAATGACACCAACCAAACACCCCCTAAATGTTGTTAGATCTATATATAGTGCTGAATTATTTGAATAAATGTTTTTGTTAACATATTTAAATATTAATAAATTAAATCACTTAAAATTTGGCATTTAAGTAAACAACTCATTAATAAGTCTTCTGAGAAAATAAATAAGAATGATTAGTGAAAAACATTAAAAATATAATGATGTCATTATATTCATTTTGTTTTAACTTATTAAAGATAAAGATTCCTTAACCAATTATTTAATTTTATTATTTTAAAATATGTTTTAATCGTTTTTAATTCTTTTTAATCATAATTAATAAGATTTGAACTTATTCCCTAGTCTCTCTAATCGTAACAATAATGATTTGAACTTATTACCTAGTCTCTCTAATTTGTACAAGAACGTCTCTTTGTATTATCATAATATGCTTTTTCCGTCATGTTTGCCAGGCTTCTAGTGTCGACACTTCTACCATTGTTTAGGTGTTGACGACATTTGTCCTAATTTTCTTAATTTTCATTTCTTTCACGCTTTATAATTATTTACTATATGTTAAATATTAATAAAGGCTTGATCTTATTGTCCCGCCTAATCGTGGCGCGCTTTATAATTATTAATGTTTAATATTATTTTAAATTATTTTATAATCATTTTAAATTCTTTTTAATTATAATTAATAAAGGCTTGATCTTATTGTCCCGCCTAATCGTAACGATAATGATCGATGATTTGTTCAAGAAATACAATCACGTCTCTTCGTCACATTTATGCTTTCACGTATGCCCTCCCCTTACGTCGACACGTACTTGTACCAAGGTCTAGATGTTGATGTTGTCTGTCATCATGTTTTTAAGTTTTCAATTCTTTCACGTTTTATAATTATTTAAAATCTATTTCTTAATATTTAATATTTATTATTTTATTAAACCAACCAGTATATCACACCAAAATCTAATCTAATATTGATACTAGCATGTCAATCGATTAAGCCATTAAAAAAACTAATGCATTAAAAATAACCTAAAATATCACCACAAGAAGTCTGGGCAATATGGGGGACAACAATAGGCGCGACATAAGGCAATAGGGGCAACACCCAGCTATGTCGCGCCTATTGCCCTATGTCACGCCACTAAAGCCAATTAAAAAAAGCCCGGCAATCTTTCCCCCCTCTTTTTTTGGTGTCGCCACTAAAGGTATATGTCTCCTCTAAAACCGTCGCCTCTAATGCTTTTTGAATTAAAAGCCCCTTTTTTCACTTCCCCAACCTTCAAAAACCCACATCTGCCTCTTAATCGAGACCTGCCTCCGCTCGCCTGCCACGCCACTATTGTCGTTCCTCCGCGCCATGCCACAACTCACTGACGTTTCATCTTCCTTCCTCACCTCCACCATCAAGGTATGTTTATTTTCAAGATCTTGTACCCTACACTAATAGTTAGATTTTATGATAATTGTTGTTTGGGGGTTTGAAGTTTGCTTATTTTGTTGCTAATTAGGGTTTTTGATTTTGATTTTGTTAATTTTGTGAGTTGTTCTTTGATGTATTAATACTGCTGTGAGTGGGGTGTGTGTGTGTTGTGTGTGTGGGTGTGTGTCCTATTGTGTGGGTGGGTGGGTGTGTTGTGTGTGTGGAATTTTCTGAGAAAGGAAGAACATACCTGATGGTGTGTGTTATGTGTGTGTTCTATGTGTGGGTGTGTGTTCTGTGTGTTTTGTTGTGTGTGTGGGTGTGTGTGTTGTGTGTGTTCTCCTCCATGATTAGAATCTTCATATGTGTTTCATGTTGCCTTGTCCATTCACGATACACACACATACATTATCTTCTCTAGAATTTTCTGAGAAAGGAAGAACAATAAAGAAGGAATACAAGCTGGAAATCAAGGGATTCAAACAAAGATTTAGCCTTCAATTATGGATCAAGGAATCAAGAACAAGGAATAGCAATTTCAAGTAAGTAATACTTCTTTAAAGTGTGTTCTTGTGTTTATAAAGATTAAAAGTTAATGATTTAAGTGTATGTATTGTTCCTTTGAACTCTTGAATGATTGTAAATCTGATTTCTGGAAGTGGAAACACAAATGAGTAGAACTAACATCAAAGGATCAACATGGGGGGTTAGGGTTCTTAAATGGGTCAAATGAGTTTTGAAGGTTAAACCTTGAATTGATAATATTGGTTTACTTTGTTATGAATAGAGATGAGACTAAAGATATGGAGTTTATATATGTACGATGGTGCGTACAAATATATAAGTAAACAGATGTAATGCTAAATGGATATATGCAAGGAAGAGAAGATTATGGAAATGCAAATACAATATATATTTTTCGAATTAAGTATATGTATACGTATATAAATTTATGGCTACAAGTATATGTTAGATTGGTGGGTAAAGAATAATTTGGAGCACAAGAGGCATATTCCTTGTATACATATTAACAATTCTATCAGGTACATTATTCCTTGTATACGTGTTAACATCATGTTTTTCTTCAGCTATATTGTTAATTGAGTTGAATGTTGGTATGATACTAACATTGGTTATGTATCTCTTGCAGTTTTGAAGTCTTTATGTATCGACGTAGTGATCATTATGAAGTGATAAGGTATTTTTGCTAACTCCATTTTTAAGTATGGTGGGACTCCATTTTTAAGTATGATATAATTGTCATATTGTTAATTGAGTTGAATGAGACTTCACATTCATTGTTTATGTTTATGCTTTAAGTATGGGTTTAAGTTTTGTAAAAATATGTATGTTCAAGCGTGTTTTGATATACTAATTGTTTGACTAATTGATTAGTGTGTGTGATGTGTTTAAGTATGGTGGGTGTGAGTGTATGTTGTGTATGTGTATGTGTATGTTTATATGTATATATAGCATGTGTAGTGATCTCTCTCTCTCTCTCTATATATATATATATATATATTTGTGTGTGTGTATGAATGCATTTAAGCATATTATATATTAATGAATGCGTATGTGCATATGAATGTGTTTGAGCATGTCTCTCTCTCTATGTGTGTGTATATATATATGAATGAGTTTAAGTGTGTCATATATATAAATGCGTTTAAGTGCGTCATATATATATATATAATATTTTCTTGAACGATCCGTAGTAAGTCTTTATGGGATATATCTAATTGGGTCATAATTGATACGTGCGGGTTCTATGTACTTGTAACGGGTCATAATCGGTATATATTATTTTGACTTTAGTTGTTTAATAATAAATGACTTATATTTATTTTGTAGACGAAGATTGAAGTTATTCTTAGTAAACTAGCGTTTATAGCGAGAATCATTAGCATCCCAAAGTGATAACTAGTCGGAGATTACGGGAAACGATAATGACGATAATGATGATGAAGCGTAGTTTATGTTTGATATGTTAGACTTTATTTTTTGTAAAACAAATATTATCTTTTGAATTGTATATTATGTTTATATGATAGAGAAGATTAATTATATATTTCCAGATAGAGCTTTATTATTATTGCATATTATTAACAGAATTTATTTGGATTTTAGAGGGAAAAAGGTTTTTTTTAAGCAATAGCAACGACGGTATTAGGGGCGATACAGAGTAACAGGGGTGATAGTAATAGGCGCGACTTCTGAGCAACAACGACGAGGCAATAGGGGTGACATGTTGCCCCTAAAGGCAATAGGAGCGACTTTTTGGGGCAATAGGGGCCACTTTTGTCGCGCCTAATACCTTTTTTTGTACTGTATCTGTTGGACCTCTAATTAATATATTCATTAATTATGGTTATTTAGTAAATATGAAACATTATTATGTATGTATTTTATCCTAGATACAAATAATAATATGTGTAACAGTGGAAGGGGAAGGTTGCCACGGTGGAAAACCTGTGGCCACCACAGCCGCCAACTGCCGCCATGCTGGCATGGCAGTTACCGGCGAAAACCGCCACCTCTTGCCTCTATAAATATCGATGAATGCAGTGTAAAAACAGAAGATTTCTAAGTTCCTAATATATATCAGTTTGTATATCTTTACTGCTGTGTTTTTCACTTTGCAATCAATATGTCAGTGATAGAAGATTACGACCCGTTTCTGCCCCCCCCCCCCCAATATTATCGAACATGGTATCAGAGCCCAAGGCTCGATCCTGATTTCGATCTCGACTATGGAGTTCTTACCGGAAGAAAAAGCGAAATCGAAGGGACTGGAAAAGGACTTGTTGTATCTCGATCAAAGATTTCAACAGGGGACTGTCGAGGGCTCCTTCATGCGCAGAAGGATTTTCGATCTCCCTCCCCTGCGCAAAACTCAAACCATTTCTTCAAGGGATCGACTTCAAGGACTTCAACTTCTGGGTTTTCAAAAATGGGTATCTCAAAATATTCAAAGATGGTCTTAAAAAAGGGATGGCATGAAGCAAAGAAAAAGCAAATCAGAAAAGCAAAGGATTCTCAACCAAAAGCAAAGATACGTACAGGCTTTGTCCCCTATGGTATGACTTGTGCATTGGATACTTGTACATCTTGGAAAGGACAAAAATTGACTTCTAGAAAAGTTGAAAATCAGAATATGAATAATAAGATTTTTTCAAAACATAAAAAAGTAATTTCTGGAAATCAAAAGGGGAAAAGTCTTGTTAAAACACAGCATGTTAACAAGGGTTGTCAGGAATTGGCAAATCTTTTGAAAGATTGGAACTTGCATGGTGAAATCGGGGAATCACAATGTAGAAATGTGACATGTTACCGGTGTCACGAGATTGGGCATCATGCGTGGGATTGCCCAACGAAAAAGTTGAGACGTGTTAATAAAAATCGTGATTCGACTTCCACTAGTGCTGATTTTGGAATGGCATCACCACTACTTGATCGAATAATCATTCGATGTGATTATTTAGTCAAGGGAACGGATGGAAAGACATGGAATTCTATGTGGTACGCTAATTCCGCCATATCAAATCACATGACTTCCAATTATGCTTTATACACTAGTTTCAAACCATGTTATGAAGTCAATGGAGAAGGAGAACTTGAGATATCGATTCTCGGATATGGTCAAGTCAAAGTGGAAACTAACGAAGCAAATTATGAGATTCCACACGTGGCACACGCTCTTATATTGAATGTGAATGTGTTGAGTGTAAAGCAATTGATACAACAAGGTTTCGAGGTTGACTTCAAGGATGATGGTTATTGTGAAATCTCTCACATCAACTATGATCGATACAAGAAAGGATGCACGGATGTGATCGAGATTAATGGAAAGAAAGTGTGTTTGAAGATCGAGGACTATGATGATTTCATGTCGTTTATGAGGATGGCACATGATGATCGAATTGTAGCATGTGACGAAAAGCTTTTTGACAAGAAATTTCATGAAGCAATTGAATGGTTTTTCGAGGAAAAGAAAGGTTTGGAACTTGCAATGCCACCATATCTTGGGGGGTTTGATGTCTCTTTGTTTGCACTCTACAAATTGGTTGCAAGTTGTGGAGGACATGAGTCTATCACAAGGGATGGTAGATGGAATCAAATGGCGATGCACTTTGGATATCTTGATGGTTTTGGAGACGCACTACAAGACATCTACAATCGGTATTTGTTCTTGCCTCTAGAGTTCTACGCATTGGGTTCATGGAGAATCAATCAAGAGTCAAGCTTGTGTGGAAATGGTCACGAGGACCAAGGTGATATGGGCAAAGGTTGTCATGACGAGGACGACGTTGCAAAAGCTTGTGAGATTGATGGACGTGCGAAAGAAGTGGAGGACGAAGGCAAATCAAGCATCAAGAGGGACGATGGAACGAGCAAAGGGACCGAAGACCACGAAGATGATGACTTTGTCATCATAGTTTGAAGATCAACAAAGACACTAGTTAGTTTAATGAAAATATTAATTAAGGGGGAGAATGTTGGACCTCTAATTAATATATTCATTAATTATGGTTATTTAGTAAATATGAAACATTATTATGTATGTATTTTATCCTAGATGCAAATAATAATATTTGTAACAGTGGAAGGGGAAGGCTGCCACGGTGGAAAACCTGTGGCCACCACAGCCGCCAACTGCCGCCATGCTGGCATGGCAGTTACCGGCGAAAACCACCACCTCTTGCCTCTATAAATATCGATGAATGCAGTGTAAAAACAAAAGATTTCTAAGTTCCTAATATATATCAGTTTGTATATCTTTACTGCTGTGTTTTTCACTTTGCAATCAATATGTCAGAGATAGAAGATTACGACCCATTTCTGCTCCCCCAATATTATCGAACAGTGTCTACTAATTGACATCTTTTTGTTTGAGCACACAAATTAATTAGTATCTTTTTGTTAGGGCCACAATTAATTGGACTTTTCACTTCATCGAAGAATACATCATATGATCGTAAATTTATATTATCATTTTGAAATGTAGTGGTCATTAATTGGGCTTTTTAACTTTATTTGAGTTGATAGCTTTGACGACTTTGAAGACGTCATATCAAACCATTCAACCTGAGTTTAGCATGCATAAGCATTCATTGAATCAACAATGATCATGGTTGATATTCCTCTTATATCAGTTTGATAAATGTTAAACATATTATCTAGTGTTTTAGTTCATCAAAATATATTGTACTTTTCACATTTTATTATTGTATGTATTAAACTTTAAAAGTTTTATTGTGTTTATCAAACAATAAATTTGTTGACACTATATGTACTTTAGTTGTGTAAAAATAGAAACAATGTTTAAGTATAGTACATATAATCAAAAGTTTAATACATACAATAACGACAAATTAAATATTTAATACACACGATAGAAATTATTAAAGTAGATATACACTATAGCAAACGCGAAAAGCTGGATACATTTTAAGAAACTAAACCCTATTATCTAATCATTAGTATTATTACGATTCTTCCAAGTACGTAGTAGTGTTTTATGCAACGCGATATATATAAACATCAACAAATCTACTTTAAGAAGAACGGCATAAACCTTCTCATACTGTTTTATCTCAACCCATATATTACACCTTCTTAAGTTCTTAGATTGTGTTACGCACAAGCTATATATTTTTCTCCCCGTCCCAATATTACTGTTGTTTTAATCTGTTTCAAAATAATTGCATACTTCTTCGTAATATTGTTGTTAAATGTTACGTTTCCGATTTTATACTTAATTGGTTACCTTATTATATCTTTTTACATGTCAAAGCAATATTATATGTAGGGTAAAAAATAACAGTTTTTGCTAATAAACCTTATGTTGACAGCATCATCTCAAAATGTGTTTTTTTTTTCTATAATTAATTATTTTGAGACGGAGGAAGTACATAATAGTCTAACGTACATATACAAGCTTCAAACTATATATTACACATTGAAATCCTCAAAAAAAAAAACAAAAAAAAGGCATGAATTTCATACATTTCTCATCCTTTATTCGTATAATTAATGGATGAAAT
Organism: Dittrichia graveolens; assembly: GCA_038502395.1. Taxonomy (NCBI): domain Eukaryota; kingdom Viridiplantae; phylum Streptophyta; class Magnoliopsida; order Asterales; family Asteraceae; genus Dittrichia; species Dittrichia graveolens. The sequence goes on from JARJIL010000003.1 coordinate 61,828,970, forward strand.
TAACATTACAAAATATGAACAACAATCTAGCGACAATGTATGTTCCCCCTTTGATTTTTCATTCAAATAGTTGTTTATCATAATTAGTTTGAAAGAGATCTGTGGATACCCCTTGATTTGGGTCTTGATTAACATCAATCTTGCTCATCTCACCTGTGAATAAATCATTATGTATGTCAGAATCAGACTATTAGCTTGCTTTTTTCCAAAAGCATATTATAGTTTTCATGAATAAACAATTTTAGGAAGATAATCACAAAAACCCTATCACAAACACCCTATTTGGTTACATACCTTCTGTTTTTTGTTCTTCTTGCAACATATCCTTTCTTAATGGTGATGGCTCTTCCACCCCGAGCTCTAATTGAGTTACAGGCTCGGGATTTTCTTCTTCATGTTGTTCTATCTTCTCAAACTCTTTTACTGAAGATTGATGATCATTATTTTGTGGTAAACTCTCTGCCATTATATCAGAAGTGGATATCAAGTGATCATTTTTAAACCCATGGCCAAAATCATGATTCTTTGTTTGTTCTTGATCTACAATCTTAGCGACCTCGAAAACCTGCATAAACTCATCTTGTTCCACCATCCTCAAAGTCTCTGGGGGTGGAGCAGAATTACTACTTCCTCCTGCTATTATAGGAGAAGTTTGATAATTTTGCATGGTTACAGGAATTGCTATTTGTTGTGGTGAAGGTTGATTTGCACATGCTGCTTTAGAGGTACATAATTGAGTTTGGTTTGTGATGGGAATTTGAAAATTTTCTCTCCTACAAATCTTGAGGTGTGGAGCGACATCATTGGCTCGTGTGACTGGACAATAATGTCCTTGTTGAAACACGAGCCCACGAAGAAGGGAGTTATTAGGACCTACACCAACCGAAATTAGATATCCTGCATCAAATACACCATCAATCACACCCGTAACCACTTGTCCAACCATATTATGGTTGTCACTAATATTGGTGACAGTTGGCGGTGGTTGAATGGTTGTCATGGTAGACATGGGTGGTGGTTGAGACGGTGATATGGATGTTGTGGTTGTTTGTCTCTTTTCCTTTCGAGACATGCTCTCATCCTTCCTTGGACGACCACGCTTACGCTTTATAGGAAGGTCTTGTGTAGTAGAACAAGGTGTCTTAGACATGTTTTGTTGATTCATTCTACGAATCCCTTTACTAATTAAACAAAATATATATACTTCAAATCCTTCCTTTAATGAAATCTTGCAATTAGCCAAATAACAATATTAGAATTCCATCCAAGTACTTCATCATATTTATATCAATGCATGCATATATAATCAGATGCCTCATCTTTTTACGTACGATTCTTGAAACAACATAAAATGCATGTGCAATTGCTTGATTACGTAGAAGAATACACATAGATTAGAAGATCTTACTTGAAAAGGTTTGTGATAATCGATATGAATGAACGTAGAGGCATCGATCAGAAGGTGAAATATGTTTTATATATATTCTTTAAAGTTTTACTGTAGAACTTTTTCGATCTTCCTTTTGTTGGTTTAAAGAAACCGTAGATAAAAGGGGTATTTTAGTAAGAATATGAACGTGATCCATATCTTTCGTTTTAATTCTAACATTAAAATTTACAAGAAATGAACTTGTAGATGAGAAATTAATGGGCTAAACGAAGAAACTCTGAATTTCGGGCGAAAAAGATGGAATGGAAATTAAATGACGACTAAAGCTAATTAATAAATAAAAACACCTCTATAATTCATAGAGAAATATTGATATAAATCACGAACACAGCCCTTAGATCGTGGATAAGAGTAAAAATAATAATATTCGTTTTAAAAAATGATAATCATAACTCATGTTTCATAATCAACTTTCCATGTTTGAAAATTTTTTTTCACTATAATCTACTTTTACTTAAATTTCAACTTTTCATACATAAAATATGGTTGCCGTTATTAAAAATTAAAATCATATGGTAATCATTTTCCATAAATCATTTATGGGGCCTTATCGGGGGTTGGACGATTAGTTTGATGACTAACATTCGGTATCAATTATGTCAGGATTTACAAAAAGATATTTGGCCTAGCACTACCAACATGACTAAGGTGTTTTTTTATTATTTTCGAAAAATTATTAGGTCTTCCGTTATCCTTAGCGTCACTTTAGTTCCCTCTTTTTTCACTTCTTTTTCCTACAACCAAAGTTTTACCGTTCACAATCTTTCGCCCATTTTTTATTTTATTTTTTTATTCTGAATTTTGCTAACAATATCTCTTAATTAGGACTATGAGTAAGATGAACTAACTAATACTAATTAAATTAAATTGTTAGCTAAATTTAGTAACTTTCATTCATTACCTACATGAATTTTAATTAAAGTAAAACAAAATTTAAATTTATTTAACACCATTAAAACTCCAAACTTTTTTCCTTGTCGATTACATCTTTTTATATTTAAAAAGTATAAGAATGTTCAATATAGTCTATACTTAATTCATAGTTTTAAGTGACTAATTTTAGCCTTTGGATCAAGAGCATCAATGGTTCAGATTGCATTTTAAAATTTTGGGCAAAGTGACAGTTTCGTAATTCACATGTGATGCTTTTACAAAGCACATGTGATTGTATACTAAATTACTTATAATTAAATATTAAAATTTTAGTACTATGTTTTTTACATTAACTTTAATTCACACAACTCTTAAAAAGTAATAATTCTATTTTCTTAGGTTTTTTGAATTATTTCTAGTCTATTCCCCTTTTCACATGTATTTTATTTCTTTTGTTGGTAGCAACAACATAATTAACTTATAAAACAAAACTTGATCCTATAAAACTATTGAATGCAGTTAACGATACTTAATATTTAAGAGAAAAGAGTTGAAGGAAAAAAATATTAGCTTTATTCAAGAAAAAAATGGAGGGGAATTAATTTGGTAATGTGTTTAGGAATGGCAATGGGGCAGATTCGGGGCGGGGATTGGTCCCCCCATCCCCGCTTAAAAAACCGCGGGGATTAAACGGGGATCCCCGTCGGATAACCGGGGAAAACCGTGGGGAAACGGGTATCCCCGTTTAATATAAACATTTGATTAAATAGGTAGTTTTCATCACAGAGATACCCGTTAAACTAAAACTATGATTTTTCACTACGAGGATTGTCTCCGTTAAGATTTTACCACGAGTTTTAGAAAACGATTATACTAAATTACAAGACATTATCGAATACAAACATATATGAATTTAAATTATAGTCTTAAAGAATTTAAATGCATCTAAAATATCAAAACCAAATAATTCAAATAAAGACAACGATTAAAATTTGGTTGTAGAAAAGTGTATAAAGATTTGTATATTTTATATTTAAAATTAATTCTATGTATATTAATATATATATATATAATTAATATTAAATTATAATCGGGTATGTCGGGTAATCGGGGCGGGGATCATCAAACTCATCCCCGTCCCCATCCCCGTTTAAATAATCGGGTTTTCCCGTCCCCGCCCCGTTTAGATCGATTTTCGGTTTTCCCCATCGCTTTGTTTTTTTTGGCCATCCCTAAATGTGTTCACTGTTGAATGAGAACAAAGGAAAAGATTTATTCTTTAAACACTATCGGGCTTCTATCTCAATGGTATATGGGGTTTTACCCCATAGTGTAGGTATTTGGTTCAAGTTTTACTACGAGGGTTTCCGGAAATAGATAGAAGAGGTTTTATTACTTCATGGCGCGTGCCTTGGAATTCGCATACCGACCACTACGAATCCAAGCCATAAACATAACTTCGCTGTTTAAAAACAAATCTTTAAATATTTTTTTGAAAAATTAGAAGGAAAATATACGCTGCAAAATTGAAGATAAACATGAAAAAAGAGCAATTGGCGAATTAGTGAGAGAAACAACTGGTGTCGCCAACAAGACCCAAGCAAAAATTATAGTACCATACATTTTTAAGGAAAAAAACACTTTTATAATATATATTAAATAACGCGCATTTTAATCAAACACGAAGCTACCAGGTAGGTAAGGACTATGTCTTTACATGGAAGGCGGGGGTTCGATTCCTGCCCCTACAAAATCCCTTATTTTTATTTTAAGGAAAAAACATTTTTATAATATATATTAAATAACGCGCATCTTTAACAAATGAGAAGCTGCTGGGATGGTAAGGACTATGTCTTTTAGGTGAAAGGCCGGGGTTCGATTCCTGCCCTTACAAAATCCCTTATTCCTTTTTTAAGGAAAAACACTTTTATAATATTTATTAAGTCACGCGTTTCTTAATTAAAATTGAATCTGCCGGCTTGGTAAAGACCATATTTTTTAGCTAGAAGGCGAGGGTTCGAATCCTGTCTTTAGAAAATTTAGAATTTTTATGTCGTTTTTTTAATTTTGTATTCTTTTTAACCTATTTTTCTTTTTTCAACTTAAATAATTTTTTTAAATTATGGATTCCGATTGTTATTCCTTTTTAAATTTTATATTCTTTTTAACCTTTATTTTATTACAACATTGTGTCTATTTTTTTTAATAATTTTTTCTTATTTTAAATTTCATAAATGTTTGTTATAACTTCATGTAAACAATATTTAATATATTTATTTATTCAAGAACTTTAATCAAGGGTAAAATAATTTAAACTCTATTTCGATTAAACTCTAAAACTTTTTTTTAAATATTTTAACTTTAAAGTTTATGCTTATTTTGTTGAAACAATTAACCTTTATTCTTGAATTGTTTAAGTATTAAAGTTTAAGTTAATTTGATTTAACCATTAAACTTTATTCTTAGAATTGATCTTATGTAGATATGCATCATATTATAGTTTGATCGTATGGCTAAGATGTAAATAAGTCGTTATAGAACAAACGGTTTACGTTACAACTTCTGTCTTTTTTGGTAAAAAATATTCTTAAATATATGTTGTTATTTATATTTTACATACTAGCATATAAGTTTTTTATGAAAAAAATGTAACTTACAAATGTATTTCAAAATCAAAATTTACACTAACTCATTAATAATATGTTTTCTTAATCAAATAAAAGACCACATAAATTTTGTGCATTAGTAATATGTATATTTATTTAAAGGTAAAACCATTCGAAAAAAATTGAAGGTTTAAATAAATAAAGCTTAGTTTTTTATGACGGAACTATTGTTTAAGTATAAAAGCAAAATAACTTAATACTTTGAAATGTTAGTTGTTTTTAAAATAAATGTACAGGTTAAACCAAAATAATCTATCAATTTTAAAGTTAAACAATTTTTAGAGAAAGTCAAAAGATTAAAATACAATAGTCTTAAACTCCAATGATAATGTAACATCCTCAAAACGAGCCTAGACGTGTCCGATTATGGTACGTCAATTATTTAATTTAATTAAATAATATAAATATATATTCTAGAAAATGATATAAAATATGGAAAATAATAAATAAAATGGTTATTAAAAATATTATAAATATAGATAAAGAATATAAAATATCGAACGGTTTCAAACGAGGATTCCAAAAATATCCTCGTTAGTTGAAACGGTTAAACGAGAGATGAGTAGTAAGTTGGAAAGGGGAACAAGATACCCACTTGTGGATATTATCAACCCACAAGTAGGCATCATCTGTATACTCATGCTTCACAAGCTGGGGGAACTTCCAAAAGGAAGTTTGAACAGTCTTCTGGGTCGAAGGCTTCAGGTGGAGGATCGTGGCAGAGGCAACCACAGCAACACCAACAGCAACAAGGGGGTTCGAGGTATAGTCCTTCAGATGATCTATGGTGTGCTGCGTGTCGATCTAGGCATACCGGACATTGTACCAAGGATACTTTAAGGTGTCCTAAATTTTAAAAAGGAAATTTTGGTTCTCAAAAGCACGGGGTTACAGATAATATAGTCGGGAAATAAATTTTAAATGATAAACCAAAATAAAGCTTCAATTGTAAGGACTAAATCATATTAACCATTTTCGTAAGGATATTAATTAAGAATACAAAATTATGTCATTATCGCTTTCGTTTTAAGTTTTTCTTAAGTAATATATTTTTTTACATATTGTATTCTTATAATTTTTTTATATTTTGTATTTCTTATGTAAACAATATTTGTTATATTTAATTATGAGGTTCAACACAATTTTTAATAAAAAGCTATATTATTACTGTATATTTTTTTCTAACAGCTATATTATTAGTGTATATTACTCACTTTTCATGTGTCTTGTACGATGATTATATTTAAAAAAACAATAACTCAACTCAAATATTTGTACCTTTTCCACAAACTTTATATTAATTATTTACTATTATTATTAACTTAATATGGTCTTAGTGTATTATACTACTTTAAGTGATTTTTCTTTCAAAAAAATTTAAACTTGATGGGTAAATATAAATTTTTTTAAGTTGGAAATTCAATATTTTATCTATAATATTTGAAATCTCTTTTGCCTCTTTTTTGTTTCAATATTCTAGCACTATATTAGAACCCTATCCTGTGATTATTTTTTTATCACACGTTTTATTATTTCTGGATGTGTTTTTATAAAATTATTAATATATTGTCATGTAGATCAACCTAATCCTATTATTTATTTTGATAATAAAATTTTACATTCATAAAACCCGACGCAGCGCGGACTATAAAATCCTAATTATATACATTTAATAGGAAAAAACACATGTCCAATATATATAAACTTTCACTTTTATCCTCGAGTGTTTTGCAAATTTGCACTACCGCCTCTGCTATTCCTTTTTACTGTTTTCTTTTTTAATATATTATTCTTTTTCAGATGACTATATTTTTAAAATTATGTTTAGAAAAATTAATTTTTTTTGTTTTTCCCTTTTGATTTAAGTTTAAATAGTTTCCTTTTTCTTTTTTTAACCTTAGAATAAGATAGAAATAAAGTATCCAATTTTTATGTTTTCTTTCACATATATGTTTTTTCTTTTTTTTTACGCCTTTTGTTTAAAAATTTTATTATACTTTTTACTTAATATGGTATTTCTTATACTTTTTGGCCTTTTGCGATGAATTTTTTCTTTTTGATTTTGCACTTTTATTAGCAATTATGACTTCTAAATAGAAGATTTATGGACTACTTATATGATTAAAAAATAAGAAGTGTATCATTTTATTTCTTATGTTTCAAATACAATATGAATTCTCTTTTTTTTATAAAGTTTATGTTATTTCTTTAATATAACTATTAGTTTAATTTGATTATATTCTTATGCTTCTTAATAAGATTTTTAAACAATATATTAAGAAATAAAACTCGATATATACGAGCTTTATTTCAAAGACGAAAAAACAAATTTTGAAAGTTGTTATATGAAACTCATGTTGGATTATGCGCACTGACACACACGAGTTGGTATCATTGCTGATGAAGCACGCTGGTGCCTCTATGAGGTATGGTTGTGCCCAACAGGCAGGCACGAGCCCAAATCGGGCGTGAATTGAGAGGTACGCCTGTGCCCAACAGGCTGGCACGAGCCCAAGTCAGCCATGACTTGGGCCTTGTAACACCGTAATTTTTAACCCAAAATTTTTTATTTTGATAATTACTGCGGAAGCGTTTAAACACCAAAGTATTTACAACTAAATACAAACCACTGTTTACAAAATATCAGTATTACAAAACATGGCTCGTCACAATTAAACTATCAGAGTCCTAGGTGATTACTCCCCAAGCTAACCACTCTCAGCCGAGCCGCTGACTTACCAAAACCTGTAAAAAGAGTGAGAGGTGGAGGATTAGCACAAAGCTAAGTGAATGGAGTAAAACCACAACAGATCTCTCAGCAAATAAGCGCATGATCAACAACATATAACAGATTATCGTGCCCCGGGAAGACCGGCGGTTCTACGAGAACCTACAAGGAGATCTAGCCACTGGATTCGAACCTGGTATTAAATCAATCTTGTACTCTACCTCTCGAACGGGAGGTAGCCCAGGTAATTCATCCGGAAACACTTCAGGAAAATCTGATACGACTCGCACATCAGTAACTGCCCTCTTTTCCTTTCTAGCATCAATAGCATATGCTAGAAAACATTCGCATCCCTTACTCAAGGATTTCTTAGCCTTCAACATATAATTAATAGGAAATGTAGACTTGTTCCTTTCCCGCCGAGCCACCACGTGCGACCCATCAGACAACTGAAAAGAAATCAATTTCCTATGACATTTAATGCTCGCCCTGTGCTTACTCAGCCAATCCATCCCCAAAACCACGTCAAACCCCGCTATTGGCATCAATAGAAATGACACTGGAAAGCACTTACCATCGATATCTATCTCAGCCCCAGTCACAGAACTTGTAACAGGAACTATCTTACCATCTGCTACTTCTATCTCAATCGGTACAGAAATAACAGTAATAGGCAATTTCAACTTATCACAAAAAGCCACAGAAATAAAGGAGCGATTCGCTCCAGAATCAAATAACACACATGCAGGTAGTGAGTTTATAAGAAACGTACCGGTGATAACATCATCCGTGGCAGTAGCATCGTCTACTGTCATCCGAAACGCCCTACCCTCAGGTATCGGAGGATTCTTCCATTTCTGTGCCCCTGACGATGATCCCCCAACGTCCCCTGCCCCCGTCCCTGTCTCGGCTCCTCTCCCAGTAGGGCAATCACCAGCCCTGTGCCCTTCTTTCAGACAATTCCAACAAACATTACGGGAAAACCTGCAATCTTTCATTTCATGCCCATGTGTACCACAACGCAAACAACACATTGTCTAAGCTGTACACTGCCCAGTGTGACTGGATTTACATCGTGTACACCATTGAGACTTCGTATTCGTACCCTCTGTAGTCGGCTTCCGACTCTGATTACCCTGAGAAGAATTGCCCTGCCATTTCTTCTTTTGTTGACCACCTGCTTGGTCATACTTCGGCTTCTGCAAAGCCGCCTCGTCTTTATTTTGTTTATCCCTGGCTTAAATGTCTTGTCTTTATTTTGTTCATCGGTACCCACTGAGTAACGAACCTCAGTTTCGAGTTAAACTGTTATATCAATTCATCAATTGACATCCTCCTGGTCATCTTCAATTCCATAAATTCCTGCCTTATCTTATTCAGTTCAAAAGCGTTGCAATACTGTTCGCACAGTTTATCCCGGAATTGATTCCATGTTATTGAATCCATCTGAGCTCTCGATAAGTGGGTGGTAATGGAATCCCACCAAACCATCGCCTTGCCTTTAAGCATCCGGGTGGCAAAGCAAACTCTCATCTCTTCCTCACAGTTACAGGCATCCAAAATCCTCGCGGTGTCTCTCAACCAGTTTAAAGTGACGTTAGGATCCGTGCTGTCATGATATTCCTCTGGTTTACAATCTAGAAACTGCTTGTATGTACATGGCTGTCTGACTCCCATGCCGGGTGGAAATCCCATGTATGGATAAGAGTAGGATCCTTGAGGCATAGATCCCTATGGATAAGACCCCTGGGGAAACAACGGGTAGAAAAACGGTTGTGACGTAGGTTGAGATATCGGTGGTAGCGGTATAGATAATGGTGGAATCTCAGCCACAATAGTAATCGGTGGAAAAATCGGTGCTATCGCAGATGCAGTTGATAACACTGTAGTAACCGTGGGTTGAATTACAGGAACTTGTCTTTGTTGCTCTAGTTCTTTTCCCATGTCTTGCAGCTGGCCCTCCAACTGAAAGATATATTCGTCTCTTTTCATTCCAGCGGTACCAGATGTACCGGCATTTAGCAAAGTTTCCATTGTTGTATTAGGGACTTCAACAGAAGACGGGACAATAGGGGTACCAGTTGAGTGATCACGATCAGCCATTGTTATTGTTGGAATATGCCCGCTGACACGAACGAGTTAATGGAACTACCAATGAGGTATAGGCCTATTGGGTCATACACCAAGTATTGATTCCGGCAACACGATCAAGCAATAGAGAGGAAAAGGCCAAAATGGGTTTTGGCAGGATGGTACACGGGCCGTGTTCCTGAACACGGGCCGTGTCCAGTCCAACATACACGAGGCGTATTGGCCCAATTCAAGGTCGTGTAGTTTGGGCCTACATGGGCCGTGTAGTGCCTGTTAGACACGGGCCGTCTTAGCCCAATTGGGGCCGTGGACTTTGGGCCTACACGGGCCGTGTACATTCGCTGTAACAGCAGAATTAACAACCTTAAACACTTAGTTTAATGGGGTTAACTTCTCATAATGATGGTAGACAAAGAGACCACGAGTTATCTGCTCTAGTAGAGGCTTTTGGCTATCACTTTGTCCCTTGGTTGACATTAGAACTCTCTCTCTCTCTCTCTCTCTCTTGTTCTTGGTGTTCTTGAGCACAAAAAGCAAGATATACACACTCTTGGTTGTTGCTTTGGTGATTACACATCAACTTGCTAGCACTTCGGAATCAAACAAGCTTGGGGTGGACTTCATTGGAGGGGTTCTTTGTTGGATTCTAAGCTACTTGACTAGGAAGGTTAACTTGTGTTTTGATCCATTGAGGTATAACCTTTCTTCTTATCTTGTTCATATTTGTTGCAATGTCATTGTTAGATTTTGGTCCATGGGAGTGTATTCACTAGTTTGGCATTGATTTTTGTTATACATATTGCTTCCGTTGTTACTTGTTTTTGCCAAATGAATACCTTCAGTGGTATTAGAGCCATATCTAACATGGCTTTGCACTATTGAGTCTAGAAAAACCATAAAAGTGTTTTTGGATAAGAAAAGTGTTTTCTTAAAATGGGTTTTTCCATTGAGACTCTTGCTGTGCTAGAATAGATTTATTCGTAGACGTGTTAATATATTTTAGTTTTTATATTTATATATTTGTTGTAACTTGGCATGGAGTGTACACAAATATATACTTATAAATGTATATATGAATATGTGTCTCAAAAATGGTTTGATACACTAATGCATATGTACAAGGATTGTCCTTTTAGTGCCTTTGATGTTTTGACAATCTTAACTAAAATATAGATATATATTTATATATCATGGTTATGTGTGGCATACCATGTTTCTATGTGATAGTTTGGTTTGATTCGGTAACAAGATATGCCCCTAGACGTATGTGTTGTGATAATTGATTGTTTTTGGTTTTTGGCGGCCTGCGTGCTGTATTGTTGTAACAATATTTGTTTATTTACTTATTGGTGCGGCTTGCACGCCGTTTCTTTTATTCTATGTATTTGTATAAATAGTATAGGATTGCGACCTGCGTGTCATTTATATATATTCTATGTATTTGTATATAGTATAGATTTAAAACCAAAATAGTCAACGGGAGTCATGGTGATGACGTCTTGGCGAGAAGGAATCAACATGCTATTGGAGGTGTTGGATTCAGTGGAAGCTCATCCAACGAGACCATATCCTGTCCTTAGATTTTTGGCCTCGTTTTCCCCGTTGTGGCTCACGGGGAAAACACATAGGAATTTTGGGCATGTTACCGAATCATATGTATATATATTTGCGTGGTTGTATTTTATTATTCTATGCATGGACTAGGATTCGCATGCTAGATAATTTTTCTATAAAATTAAATAAAATACAATGTTTGTTAAAATGGTTAACACTTGCGTGCGAATAGAATTGACAAAGAAAATATAAAAATGGTATTATATTCAAAATGCTTAAAATCGTTTTGACGCTTACTTTGTTAATTCACAAAAGATTTTTATAAACCGGAAACAAAATCCCGTTTTTCAAAATGTAAATCATGAACCATCCATAAGATGACACCACCCGAATCTAACGAAGCAAGGATGATTGTCGAGCTAAGCACGAGTCATTCCTTGTGTAGTTGTGTGGAAGGTGAGTGGGGTAACTCGCATGATTGGTTGTGGAGCTAAGCACGAGCCAATTAATGGTCGAGAGTGCCACCCGTGTGTCTTGTCGGACGATTTACAATTTTAGTATATAATTCTTGGTTAGTTGTCGAGCTAAGCACGAGCTAAACAAAAATTATATATTATGATTGGTGTAAGATAGGGATCAAACATGCCAACCGACATAATGGATGTCAACGGGTCCCGAAAGTGTCTAAGAGTTGTAATAGAGATTACAATTGGTAAAATGGTTGCCGGCCTAAATAGCTTCGCCACGTGATCTGCGGTAAACCAGTCACGGTGCGAGGTGAAATAAGGTTCTTAGCCCTTGTTACAAATATATTGTTTTGTTTAAAACTATGGGTACTTATTAACAAGGATTTCCAAACTACTTTGCTATTTTAGATGGCGTCTTCAAGCAACACCAACACCACCAACCCTTTTTCGCTTAGAGTTTTCCTTGAGAAGGAGAAACTCAATGGTAACAACTTCTTGGATTGGTTTAGGCAACTTAAACTTGTCCTACGCCAAGAAGAGAAGATGGTTACCATAGAGGAGGCCCTACCCGAGGCTCCTGCTACCAATGCCACTCGGGCTATCCGAGACGCTTATGAGAAGCGTGTTAAGGATACCGAGGACATTACTTGCCTCATCCTAAGTACTATGATCCCCGAGCTCCAAAAGCAAATGGATCATTTGAGTGCTTTTGACTTGATCGCTCAGCTTAAAGAAATGTTCCAGCAGCAAGCGAGACAAGAGAGGTTTGAATGTCTCAAGACGGTACTTGGTAGTAAGATGGCCGATGGCGGGAATGTGAGTGCTCACGTGTTGCACATGAAAGCAAACGTGGAGCGTATGGAACGGCTCGGATTTACCATAGGGAGGGAGCTAGCCGTGAATTTGATCATATGGTCCCTGCCCACCGTGTATGATCAATTCGTTATGAGTTATCATATGCATAGTATGGATAAGTCTATTATGGAGCTTCATGGTATGCTTAAGACAACCGAGTCTAGCATGACCAAAAATAAGCCCGCCGTTCCAAATCCCGTTCTTGCTATAAGGGAGGGGCGAATCCAGAAGAAGAAGAGATCTGCTTATACCCCTAAGGGTAAGGGGAAGGGGAAGGGGAAGATTGGCGCTGCCAAGTCTAGCCTCGCTTCGGAGGGTAAAGGCAAGGGGAAGATGGTTCCCCAAGCTAAGACTCCGAACGAAGCGGAATGCTTCTTCTGCGGGAAGAAGGGCCATTGGCGCCGTAACTACCCGGGGTACTTAGAAGGTCTAAAGAAGCTCAAGGGGTTGAGCATCGCAGGAACTTCCGACTCAGGTACGTACATGATTGAACTCCATCATACTTCTACATCTGGTAGTTGGGTATTAGATACCGGCTATTGCACTCACGTTTGTAATATTGTGCAGGTGCTAAGGACAAGTATAAGGATGGAGAGTGGCGAGCTTGACTTGATAATAGGAAACAAGGAGATTGTCCCGGTCAAGGCTCGAGGAGAAGTTGAATTATCTTTTAATTCTGGTTTTTCCATATTATTATTGAGCGTATGCTATTCGCCGCTTATGGCACGGAACATTATTTCTTTTCATGCATTACATGACAATGGTTTTGGTTTTTCTTTTGATAATGGAGTTATCGTTTGTTCTAAAAATAATATTTGTTATTTTAAAGCTTATCCTTGTCATGGTATTTATGAAGTAGATGCGTACGTTAGTGATAATCGTTCAATCATGAATATTGATTCAACGTCTAAAAATGGTTTAGACAAATTGTCTTTGTGGCATGGTCGACTTGGCCTTATAAACAAGAGTCGTATCGCCAAGCTCCAAGCGGATGGGATCTTGGAATCATTTGATCACTAGTCAAATGAAGTATGCGAATCTTGTTTATTAGGCAAGATGACTAAAGCACCCTTTTCTGGCGTGAATGAGAGGGGAAAAGACTTACTGGACGTTATACATTCCGATGTGTGTGGTCCGTTTAAGCACATCACAAGAGACAATTCTAGATACTTCGTTACCTTTATAGATGATTATAGTAGGTATGGGTATGTCTACTTGGTTAGACAAAAGTCCGAGACATTTGAGGTCTTTAAGACTTTCCAAAACGAAGTAGAGAATCATTTGGGCAAGAAGATTGAGATACTTAGATACGATAGGGGCGGTGAGTATCTTAGTCAAGAGTTTCATGATCATCTCAAGGGTTGTGGAGTTATTTCATGACTTACACCTCCTAGGATGCCACAATTAAATGGTGTCGCCGAGAGGAAGAACCGAACATTGTTAGATATGGTTCGGTCTATGATGAGTCACACTCAAGTGCCTATAAGCCTTTGGGGTTATGCTCTTGAAACGGCAACAAGAATCTTTAATCTCGTTCCAACGAAGAAGGTCGATAAAACACCTTTCGAGATGTGGCATGGGAAACCTCCCGTTCTTGCCTATCTTAAGGTTTGGGGTTGTTAAGCCTACGTACGACATGAGGTAGATGACAAGTTGGAGCCCCGATCCGAAAAGTGTTATTTCATAGGATATCCAGCTGCGGGTATTGGATATATATTCTATAAACCTTCCGAGAACAAGGTATTTGTTGCTTGGAGGGCGGTCTTTTTAGAAAGAGAATTAGTATCCAATCAGCATGGTGGGACTAAGATTGATCTTGAAGAAATTCAAGAGTCAACGGATGAAAGACCTGACATTGGCACTAGCCAGCAACCTAGTGAGGTTAAGTCTGTGCATGACAATGCGGAGACTAATGTAAATCCATTACCTCCCCGTAGATCCGGTAGAACTCGCCATGAGCCAGGGAGATATGGGTTTCTCATATCTGAGGGCGACGAGCTATTGGTGGATCTTAATGAGCCCACCAACTATCGAGAAGCGGCAGCGGGCCACGAGTATGCTAAATGGAAAGAGGCAATGGATCACGAGATGCAATCCATGGAGGATAACCAGGTTTGGGAACTGGTTGATCCCACACCCGATTGTAAACCTATAGGGTGTAAGTGGGTCTTCAAGAAGAAGACCGACATGGATGGAAAAGTAAACACTTTCAAAGCCCTACTGGTGGCTCAAGGCTTCACTCAGACACATGGTGTCGACTATGATGAAACTTTCTCCCCAGTGGCCATGTTGAAATCTATTAGGATACTTTTGGCAATCGCCGCATTTCATGATTACGAAATATGGCAAATGGATGTCAAAACCGCCTTCCTTAATGGGAAGCTCTCCGAAGAGGTGTATATGACGCAACCTAAGGGTTTTGTACATCCGAAGCATCCTAATAGAGTGTGTAGATTAAAGAAGTCCATTTATGGACTTAAACAAGCATCTCGTAGTTGGAATCTATGCTTTGATGAGAAAATCAAAGAGTTTGGTTTTTCGAAGAGTGTAGACGAGCCATGTGTATACGTTGGGGCTAGTGGGAGCGCCGTTGTTTTCTTAGTCTTGTATGTGGATGATATCCTACTCATTGGTAAAGATATTCCAACCTTGCAAAGTGTCAAAACTTGGCTTGGAAAATGCTTTTCAATGAAAGACTTAGGAGAAGCGGCATACATTCTGGGTATCAAGATCTATAGAGATAGATCTAAAAAACTTCTCGGGTTGAGTCAAAGTACATACATTTACAAAGTCTTGAAGCGGTTCAAGATGGAGGACTCCAAGAAAGGAAATCTTCCTATGTCGTATGGAGTGATATTGAGTAAAACTCAATGTCCTAGTTCTCAAGAAGAACTAGAAGTAATGAAGCGAGTACCATATGCTTCGGCCGTGGGCTCGATCATGTACGCCATGTTATGTACTCGTCCTGATGTGTCATGCGCTTTAAGCTTGACTAGTAGATATCAGGGAAACCCAGGGCAAGCCCATTGGGTTGTGGTAAAGAACATTCTTAAGTATCTTAAGAGGACTAAAGAGATTTTCTTGATCTTTGGTGGTGAGGAAGAGCTCAAATTAAAGGGTTACTCTGATGCTAGCTTCCAAACTGATAGGGATGACTGCCGATCACAATCGGGGTTTGTGTTCCTATTGAATGGTGGGGCTATTACTTGGAGAAGTTCAAAGCAAGACACAGTGGCTGATTCTACTACAGAGTCAGAATACATTGCGGCAAGTGAAGCTACTAAAGAAGCTGTGTGGATAAGGAAGTTCATCCGAGACCTTGGAGTGGTTCCTAGCATATTTGACCCTATTGAGATCTTTTGTGACAATGAGGGTGCGGTAGACTTAGCGAAGGAACCGAGAGCTCACAAGAGAACGAGGCATATACCTCGTAAGTACCACTTGATATGAGAGATGGTTGAAAGTGGTGAAGTCGCTATTAGTAGAGTAACCTCGGAAGGCAATTTGGCCGATTCATTACTTAACCATTGTCACAAGCTTCTCATGATTCTCACACTACGGCGATAGGTGTTAGATTTGCTCATGACTTGGTTTAGATTTACTTTTAATTTATGTTTGGACCATTATGTATTTGGTAACATTAAGCAATAATGTTACTAATGTTTGTTTCGATTTATATAGTAGAGATCTATATATACGCGTGTTGCGGTTACTTACATTTAGTCTTTATTGTGTTCTATCTTTGCATATTTAATTTATTCCCTAGATTGTTTCACAATCTTTAAGTCTCAACAATCGGTCATACTTTGTAGGAAGGAAGTATGAATTAAGATTGAGGTAAAGAATTGGTTCTGATAAAACGTGATTCTTGCCTATACTTTAAAGGGGTTTCAAGTGATTGGAGGACCCGCACCCGAGTTTACTTCATGGTTTTAGTCACAAGTAACTCGGGATGGTAATGACATTTCATCCTTAAACTAGAGATACATGTGATCTCAAAGCATAGGTCTGCTTTGCTTTGATCGTTTTCTAATGCGGTCCGTAACTGGTCGTTATAAGGGAGATGATTGGGTAGAGTATTATCTATGTGGCGGGACTATGTAGTCGAAAGGTATTTGTTCCTCTATCTATAGAGAGAATATCCATGGGCCCCTCGATGATTGAGTGCTGACATCCATATGCATGGCCGTGCTCAAGTTACATTGATGATTGATCAATGTTAACTTGGTTTGTTGGTCACCACTAATCTAGAATCGAGAAACATAATCGTGAACGATCTGTAGGTTGACTATATTCCATGCCTTGTGTTCACATTGGATATCGCGAACAAAGGGATGTACATGTTCATTTATCTTTAGGACAATCATTTTATGATTGGGGATCTTGTCAAGAGTGGCATACCCTATACTGACTTGGGAACATAGATGTCTTGCTAGAGGCCGCTCTATGTTTGTGTTATTTTTCGTAGTCGTGTCACGTGCAAGTGGGAGTCTGTTGGAATATGCCCGCTGACACGAACGAGTTAATGTCACTACCGATGAGGAATAGGCCTATTGGGTCACACAACAAGTATTGATTCCGGCAACACGATCAAGCAATAGAGAGGAAAAGGCCAAAATGGGTTTTAGCAGGTTGGTACACGGGCCGTGTTCCTGATCACGGGCCGTGTCCAGTCCAACATACACGAGGCGTATTGGCCCAATTTAAGGCCGTGTAGTTTGGGCCTACACGGGCCGTGTAGTGCGTGTTAGACACGGGCCGTCTTAGCTCAATTGGGGCCGTGGACTTTGGGCCTACACGGTTGTGTAGACCTACACGGGCCGTGTACGTTCGATGTAACAGCAGAATTAACAGCCTTAAACACTTGGTTTAATGGGTTAACTTCTCATAATGATGGTAGACAAAGAGACCACGAGTTATCTGCTCTAGTAGAGGCTTTTGGCTATCACTTTGTCCCTTGGTTGACATTAGAACTCTCTCTCTCTTGTTCTTGGTGTTCTTGGTGTTCTCGAGCACAAGAAGCAAGATATACACACACTTGGTTGTTGCTTTGGTGATGACACATCAACTTGCTAGCACTTGGGAATCAAACAAGCTTGGGGTGGACTTCATTGGAGGGGTTCTTTGTTGGATTCTAAGCTACTTGACAAGGAAGGTTAACTTGTGTTTTGATCCATTGAGGTATAACCTTTCTTCTTATCTTGTTCATATCAGTTGCAATGTCATTGTTAGATTTTGGTCCATGGGAGTGTATTCACTAGTTTGGCATTGATTTTGGTTATGCATATTGCTTCCGTTGTTACTTGTTTTTACCAAATGAATACCTTCAGTTATCTGTAACAATCACATCACCTCACGATTTATTAGATAAATCCGTTAGTACACAACATACTAACTCCACCACACTCCAATTCACCCTAATCCCATACCCAAGGAGTAATTGACCTACTATGAGCCAAGATTAGAGAATGTAACGCTTCCACTGTGCCTAAACTGCCAAACCAAGGCTCTGATACCAAACTTGTAACACCGTAATTTTTAACCCAAAAATTTTCATTTTGATAATTACTGCGGATGCGTTTAAACACCAAAGTATTTACAACTAAATACAAACCACTGTTTACAAAATATCAATATTACAAAACACGGCTTGTCACAATTAAACTATCAGAGTTCTAGGTGATTACTCCCCAAGCTAACCACTCTCAGCCGAGCCGCTGACTTACCAAAACCTGTAAAAAGAGTGAGCGGTGGGGGATTAGCACAAATCTAAGTGAATGGAGTAAAACCACAACAGATCTATCAGCAAATAACCGCATGATATCAACAACACATAACAGATAATCGTGCCCCGGGAAGACCGGCGGTTCTGCAAGAACCTACAACCAAGCCGGCCAAAGCAACGGTTTACCGATAGTTCATTTGCTATTCTCACACAGTATTACCTTAAGTTGCAACAAATGCATCAAAAGATCCCAATACTGATTAGCCGATAGCAAACAAACCCAGCCCATATGCCCAGCCGAAGCTGACTTCCCAACCATCATGTATACATAGCACTGACGCAACAATTAATTAACAATCAACAGTTAATCAATTATCAGATGCACAATCTATCCATGCGTCACACCAATAGCAGTTGCAACCCAAGCCAGTTACAACTAATAACATCTGTGAGTAAACATCCACTCACCTCAAGCTTTCAGTTTCTCTACTCAGAGATCTTATATTACTGAGCCTTGTCTGTTCTTGAGAACACAACAAACTGAAATCAGTAACCGATTCATAAATATATGTCCAACACATAATTTATATCATTTTTAATCAAACATAAGCATGTATGATTCACATAATTATTATGCTAACTTAAACCAATTAAAACAAAATAAAAACAAGTAATTTCTGAAATTGGGTCCGTCGCGCCGCGACCGTGTCGGATTTCAAATCCGGAATTCAACATTCGGATTTCGGTGGCGGATTTCCAATATATCGGATTTGCCAAGTTATCAGATTTCCAAGGGTCGGTTTGCAAAATTGTCGGATTCTTACAATCCGAATCCCTTTTTGTCGGATTTCATCCTTGTCGCACCGCGACCTACAAGTGTAGTGCCGCGACACGCTTCTTCCAGGTTGTCTTCTCCATTTTTGTGTCGGATTTCCAGCCAACTTAACTTTCCAAATCCGATTCAAACCCTCATAATTCATTATGAACATTTCTAAAACATATATAAACACCTTATAACATGTATACAACAACAAGAACACATCAAACCCTTTTTAACATGGCAAATCATGCAAAACCCACCAAGCAAGTTTACTTCCAAACTTCTACAGTGGCAACTTCATGTTCTAAGCATAACTTTACAAACTAAACATATCACAATGATTAGAATCATGCTAGGATTGCAACCATACCTTTACTTTGAATTAACACTCAACAAATCTAAACATCCACGTTCAAGTTTACTTGTTTGCCTTTTCTTCTCTCAAGAACACACACAAACCTCAAGTGTCGGTTTTGCAAATGAGAAGCAATTTCAGATGTTAATCAATATAAGCCCACGTATGGATGTCTCAATTTGTGTAGCATGATGTGTCAAATGATATTAATTAATATAATAACATACTAACATGCATACTAACACACACACACACACATATATATATATATATATATATATATATATATATATATATATATATATTCTTAACACCTATCATTATTTAACTTTTAAGTAATCACTTAATTAAACCATAAAATTAATATTAACAAGTAATTAATCACAAATTAACATACCAAGCCATTCTAATTACTAGGCTTTTTGGGCTGGCAAGCCCGTGCCCTTTGTAGTAACAGCCTCTTTGCTAGGCTTTTATGGCAGTAAAAGAGTGTTTAAGTGTATTAATTCTTGTAACTGATGCATGGCTTAATGGAACACGAATTTGAACTCATTTGTGAGTTCTATAAGTACTACTAGAAGCTAATGGGACTTGGTTACTTGAACTTTTGATACTAGTTGATATATTGCACACGAAACTCTCTCAAGCATACTAAGAACACAAGACTTTGTGGTTCTTTTGTGTTAAGAGATATGGTGGTGTTAGATTGGCATATCTACACTCTAGCAAGTGGGGATCAATGATAGCTTGATGTGGACTACGTTAGAGGTACACTATTTAATGTATACACCTTTCAAGTCGCGATCTCGTATACAAGGAAGAACTAGCATCATGGGTATGATTCTATTTATTCTGTTTTTCTTTTGTTGCATTGTTATCTTTAGAGTTATGGTCCGCTTGGTGGGTGTTGAGTGATTCACAATTTTAGAAATGTTTTACCCGTTTTTGCTTCTGCTGCATCTCGATTGAACTACCAAAACCCAACATCTCCATCCCAACATGCGGATAAAATACTTAAAGATTTAGTTCAAATATCGTAAAAAAGATTTCTTTTCAATTATTTGTATTTTTTATATTAATTTTTTATTTCTCCTATATTACATGACTTTATAGATTTCCCCAAAGTGAGCATGCTATTCAAAGTTAATGTTTGTAGAATTGATTTGGTTTTTCCTATTGAAATATAAATAAAGACGGTTCTAAAAGTATTTATTTAAATTTATTCAAAACATGATACATTAAAACTTAGAGAAAATATGTTAAACGTAATATGAAAAATAAAACCAAAATCATTTTGAGTCTAAATATCCTTAATGTTTATCTTTTTTATACACTTTTAACTTCGTGTTTGTATGTTAGTTTTTATATTTTGTTCACCTTAAAACGACGCCGCATTGCGCAGGTGAGAAGTAACTCATCTTATAACAATTTTCGAAACTAATTTTTATTAATGGTGTAAAATAAATTTGAAATTTTTTTACTTAACACTTATGGAAGTAATTGACGAGGGTTACCTAATTTAGATAATAATTACTTTAATTAGCATTAGTTGGTTAATCTTATCTATACCTTTAAGAGTTATCATAGTATCATTAGCAGAATTATTTTAATTAATTAGAGAGAGGGAAAAAAAGGAGGAGAGAGAAATGAATAGAGATAGAGAGAAAAGGAAAAAAGAAATGGGGGTGTGGTAGGATGTCTTCGGGTAGAGAAAAACAAATGCATAGATTTGGACGAGTAGAAAAAGAGGCGTTTTGATACAACCGAAGGTACCCAATAGTCACATGAAACCCGCTAGAGGGGAATGAGTCACGTATAACACCTTACCTTAGCTTTGTTAGAAGTAATTTCGTAATTAATGTGAATACTAATCGCTGTTATATTCGATCTTCAAACTTTTCTTTCAAAATCTCTCTTTTCAATAAAAAACTCAAAGAAGACATGTTTTTTTTCCTATTAAGATTTTTTAACTAATTTTTTCCATACAAAATATAAGTTGAGAACCGTGTGTTTGTGAGTTTGAGCTCCTACAAATCTATATCTATATATATTATTAAAAGGCTTATTTTCTTACTAATTATAGACATAAAAAAATTCAATCAACCAATTAGCACCCTCCATTCCTAAATTTTGACTTTTGTTTACTGGATTTTGGGAAAACTCCGACTGAAAAAAAAAACGTGGACCCTCTCTTATTTGGAATATCTAATTTTGGCACTTTTCGTATACTCCTCGTTCACTTTCTGTCCTTATCACAAAACCCTTTCATAGAAACCCTAAATTCGTCTTCTTCAATCGGACGAAATTCTCTAGAAAAGGGGGTTTTCATTGAACCCAAAAGGTATGTTCAATCTCTATCTTCGTCTCCTTCACTGCTTACATTCCGTTCAAGTATTCATTGTATCATTCACTACAACGTTTTGGTTTGAGTTTTGTACGTGAATATGTTGGACTACATTAAAAAAAATACCTTTTGTAGTTTCGATTTTAAAAAAGATGTACATTTTTTGTCAAAAAGTTTGTAAGACTTTCTAATCTTTGTTTAAAATTGTAAAATGTGTAACTTTTTTTTATTTTAGATTATCTGTGGGTAATCGTCTACTTACATATAGGGTTCGATTATATTTAGATTATGATTAATGTTATGGTTATTTGTTTTTGTTAAGGTTATTTGTTTTTGTTAATGTTATCTGTTTTTGTTAATTTTCTTTACATTAGCGTTTAAATTACTATATCATGTTAAGGTCATATGTGATTCTTGATTTTAAGTTGTTGATATTCCTTCACATTATGATTAATGTTCTTAGATTTAGGTTTGATATGATATATAGCGTTTAAAAGCTTATATTCTTTTAGGGTTATGGGTTTTTGTTTAAATTTTATGATATTCCTTGAGATTATTATTAATCTTGTATTAAACATATATTTATGTGTGAGAATTATGTTCTCATATAAATTAAGAGTTCGTTGTCGTAAACATTTATTTATGTGGGAGAATCATGTTTGATTAAAACTGTTGAACTGTGTTCTTGGAGTTATGGTTTATTAT
The DNA here is from genome assembly GCA_038502395.1 of Dittrichia graveolens. Taxonomy (NCBI): domain Eukaryota; kingdom Viridiplantae; phylum Streptophyta; class Magnoliopsida; order Asterales; family Asteraceae; genus Dittrichia; species Dittrichia graveolens. The sequence continues at coordinate 61,851,603 of JARJIL010000003.1, forward strand.
ATATTTAGCTTTTTAATCATGCTCTTTTGATAGAGTAAACTAACAAAGAAGTTAAACAACAGATACATAACATATCAAACTAAAAACTATGATTGTGTATTTGTTGATTATTGTTTAAACAATAGTAGTTACTAGGTTTATACTTTTAATGCATCAAAGTTTATAAACATATAGAGACCTACTTCAGTATTGAAATGTAGTTATACTTCAAATTTATGTTTTATAAATACACATTAACAATCTTTCAAACAATAATAGTAAGTATCTTCTCAGTGCTTTACTCAATTTGGTCTTATGTTTTTAAATATTGATAAAATATGACATGTACTATATTAGTTTTTAGTTTGATATGCTTTTTAACTTCTTTGTTAGTTTACTCTATTAGATATTCATTAAGAGGTTGTTTGTTAAAATAGAAAGATTAAGTATTGAATAATTTCACGGTCTGAATAATGACATGCTGTTTGATAAGGATTCTAAATGATACAAATTATCATTTTAACCTTAATATTGATTTATTATATTATAAAATATGACTTTTAAAACAAGGCAACGAGTAAAAGAAGAGGTATTAGGATAAAATACTTGGTGCTTAATGATTCAGAATGTACTTTAAGGTGAAATGATTCGATAGCGTTCATCTGTTTCTTCAATACGGTTTTCATTGAGAGGTGGCAATCAAACGCACTGAATACTAAACGATTCAGCATTTAACGCTCAATGGTTTCATTCATCAGCAAACAAACAACCCCTAAGATAGTGGATTTGTTTTTAAACAATTATAATTACGAGGTTTATAATCTTAATGCTTCAATGTCTATAAATATGTTTCAGACACCTACTTCAATATTAAAACGTAGTTATATTTCAAAGTTTCTAAATATGTTTTTTAATTAGTTGGATATGTTATGTATTTGTTGTTTAACTTCTTAGTTAGTTTACTGTTAGGGAGATAATTATTTCAGCCCATAATCAAACTGTTTAGTGGAATATGTAGGATTTGATATTAACAAAAGTTACTTTCAAAAAGACTAAAATTAAACATTTGTTGTTTGATTTTTGACACAAATGTTACAAGCAACAGGGTAACAACAAGGACTCGTACAAGTACTGAATTTCAGTGAAAGGCAACGACAAAAGACTTTGAAGCATTTCAGATGCGTATAAGGTTTTGAAATATTTCCAAGGAATAAAGATAAGAGCATCAGCTGAATAGCTCTAGAATCAGCTGAAGCATATGACCATCACTGAACATAAACGTCTCTCACTAAAGACAAACTTATTATGTCAGTTCAAGTACATTCTTCAGCAAATTCATGAAATATATTTTACAAAGTCTGTTCACAATTATAATTTTTAGTAAAAAAGGTAGAACATGTGTTGTTCTATTATGCATTGGATCTTTCGTTTATAAAAGTATTCTCACTTCTTGTATCTTTTGAAGATAAAGATTTAGCTTTGTAACACCATCAAATGTAGAAGCAATGTTTTTTATTCTAGTTTTGAAACTGTGTGGTTACAATTGTAAATATAACATTCCATAACATGTTTTTTCAATAGTTTATTGTAACACCGTATTTTCAACCAAAAAATTTCATTTTACAAACCACGGTGCATAAGCGATTTAAAATACTAATAGTATTTACAACTGAAAACACACAACAGTTTCCTCAACCATCCATAGTTTAAATATCAGTATTACAAAATCACGGCTTGTCAGAAATAAACACACCAGAGGCCTAGGCAATTACTCCCCAAGCTAACCACTCTCAGCCGAGCCCTGACTTACCAAAACCTGTAAAAAGAGTGAGAGGTAGGGGATTAGCACAAAGCTAAGTGAATGGAGTAAAGCCACAACAGATATATCAGCCAGAACCACATGATATCAACAACATATAACAAATAATCGTGTCCCGGGAAGACCGATGGTTTTGTAGGAACCTACAACCTATGTCGGCCAAAGCAAAGGTTTACCGATAGTTTATTTGCTATTCTCACACAGTATTACCTTAAGTTGAAACAAATGCATCAAAAGATCCCAATACTCATTAGCCAATAGCAAACAAACCCAGCCCATGTGCCAAGCCGTAACTGACTTCCCAATATCATGTATACATATCACTGACGCAACAATTAATTAACAATCAACCGGTTAATCAATTATCAGATATACAATCTATCCATGCGTCAAACCATAAACAGTTGCAACCAAACCATTTACAACTAACATCATCTGTGAGTAAACATCCACTCACCTCAAGTTCTCAGCTTCTCCACTCAGTGATCTAATTTTACTGAGCCTTGTCTGTTCCTAAGAACACAACCAAACATCAGTTTCTGATTCATAAATATATATCAACCATATATTTATATCATCTTTAAATCAAATACATCATGTTAGATTCACATATGCATGAACACTTAGCATATAATGTTATATAATCAACATACATCAACAAAACCATCGGATTTCAATGAAATCCGATACCACCATCGGATTTGTGGAAATCCGCCAAGATCGTCGGATTCAAGGAAATCCGATACCCCAATGTTGGATTTGAAGGAAATCCGATACAAGTGTCGGATTTCTTCATCTTCGGATTCAACTATCGGACTTCTACTTGGAATCCACCATCGGATTTCAACACTGTCGGTTTTCATCATCATCTTCTTCATTCAACAATCCACCAACTTCAACACACCATGGATCATATTTGCAGCTTAATAAATTCGTATAAAATCTTGCCAAAAACATATCCAAACAAGATTAAACATGCTTTCATGTATCATAAACACCATAACACCCTGTTGGTATCTGCCCACTGACACACGTAGGCCAGCATCACTGCCAATGAAGCGCGGGCCTATTGGGTCACACGCCAAGTTTCAATCTCGACAGCCTACTATAAGAAGAAAGAGTCAAAATGGTCAAATTCCAGTTGAACTAGGCTTCACGACCGTGAAGGATGCTCCACGGGTCGTGAAGCAGCTTGTGTCCACGAGTCCTGTCATGGGCCGCATGGTTCGTGAAACCCTAGGGCTTCACGACCCTACACGGCCCGTGAAGGAGGTCGTGAAGGCACAACCCTCACGATTCTTGCGCAGGGCGGCACGGCTCGTGGAGGATTAATGGCCGGTCGTGGCGCATTTATCCTGCACGGCCCGTGAGAGCCCGTGAAGAAGTCGTGAAGGCAGAATTCTAAGTGACACTTGTATTTGGTTGGACCATTTTGTTGGTCCAATGATGGTGTGCCACTTAGCTCCGACTCTGGGCTCTTTGAACAAATAGAATGCTTATAAAAGAGGTCCTTTTGGTGCATTCTACACTCTTGGTCATTTTTGTGCATTACACACATATTGTGAGTTCTTCCATAGAGAGAGAGAGCAAGAACAAGTGAAGGTGGTAACTGCACAAGTGGTTAAATGGTTGTTCCAGAATCAAACCCTCAAGTGTTGGTGGTTTGGTGGCTTGCTAGTACAAGGAGAAAGAAGGTTAGCTTGGTGTGGACTTCTTTGGTGCTTGAAGCCTTTTGTTTCAAGAGCTCATACCAAATCTCCAAGTTGTTCCAGAATTATCAAAGTCTTCAAGGGTATGGATTGCTTACCTTCTTCTCTTTGTGTTTGTTTTTGGTTGCATGCATGTTCTTGCAAGTTTTCATCACCATTGGGAAATCATGGGATCCCTTTTGTGTTTTTGTTGCTTCTGTTGCGTGCTTTGATCCCCATGGATTCCCAACAGTGGTATCAGAGCCATACTTGTAAGATGCATGCACCTTTGTGGCTTGAAAATCCATATTTTTGATTTTGGACATTCTGTCCAGAAGGCCTTCACGGGCCGTGGAGCTTGCTTCACAAGTCGTGAAGGCCACACGACCAGTCTCGTGGGGTGGTGGTCGTGAAAGGTTTTTAATCTGTTTCACGAGTCGTGGAGCGTACTGCCTTCACGGCCCGTGAAGAGCAGTAGCTCGTGAAGGCGTCGTGAACAGACTGTTTTTGGCCTTTTTGGAAAAGAAAACTTGATATGGATTTTGGCACATGATTTGGTGTTTCCAGAATCATTTTAGGCTGTTTTGCCTAGTAGATTAAGCCCCATAATATCCTAATTCTTTTATGTGTATGTATTGGGTGGTTTTGGCATAAAATGCACACATGCATACATATAAATTGTGTATATATGAATATGGATTTCAAAGTGTTTGGAATCCTAATGCATGTGTACAAGGTTTATTCTTGTGCCTTTAGTTTTTGAATAAACTTAATTGGGATATTGTTTTGTGCATGGTTTGGTGTGGCACACCATGCTTTGTGCTTGTTTCGTTTTCGTGAGCACCGGTTTGAGCCTCCCTTTGTGTGGTTGTTTGGTTGCTTTATTTGTTGTTCATTCTTTTGGTGGTTTGTACCACATTTGGTTTGTAATAATTTATTTAATCCGGTTTGTAATAATTTATTTATTTGTGGCTTGCACGCCAAAGTATTTATTCTTTGTAATTGTATATTAGCTTAGAATAGATTGTGTGGCTTGCATGCCATTTCTCTTTAAATTATGTATGTAATGAGAAGAGAAGACCGGAGGCACCAATGGGAGTCTTGGGAGACGTCTTGGCTACCTCGGATCCGGAGGCGCGGGATCGAGTGGGAGCACACCACAAAGTCTTGGATTATTTGTCCTTAGTAGACTTAGTTCCTCGGTTGGCTCACCGGGGAACACTTAGGTTGGCTCAAATCGGTTTTGTATGCGTGGTTGTGTAGTTTTATTTATTTGTTTTTCTTGTGTGGTTGTAGGATCTTCGCATGCTAGAAAATCTTTTGAAAATAATAAAACTATATAGTTTTCCTTAATTGGTTAACAAACCCCGCTCGCTCACATGATTAACAAACGAATATAAAGTGTTTATGTTCAATTGGTGAAAAATGCGTTTTGTCACTTATTTGTTAATCAAAACAAAAAGAGGTTTTTAACCGGAAAAACAAAAGTCCCGTTTTTCTTAAAAACGTAAATCACACGCCATCCAAAAGATGACACCACCCGAATCTAATAAAGCATGGGACAATTGTCGAGCTTAGCACGAGTTGTTCCATGTGGACTTGTGTGGAAGGTGCGTGTGGCGTCTTGAAATCTTTGGTTTTCGAGCTTAGCGCGAGCCAATTATTGTCAAGGGTGTCATCGTGTATCTTGTTGGACGATTTGCAATTCCAATTTAATACGCCTTGATAATTGTCGTACCTATACCGAGTTATCAAAGCGGCTTATTGAGGAATCGGTGTGGGAAGGGATCAAACATGCCAAAACGGTGCTATGAGTACCGCAGGATCCCGCAAGTGCCTAAGAGTTGTAATCACAGATTGCAATTGGTAAAGCGTTTACCGGCCTAAATACCTTCACGAAGTGATCCGCGGTAAACCCGTCATGTAGTGATGTTATGTTGGGTTCTTAGCCCTTGTTAAATTTAAGTGTTAAACTATTGGGTAATTATTTAACAAGGATTAAAATATGTCGAACTAACCTTTTGTGTGCTTTGCCTTCTTTTAGATGGCATCTACAAGCAACACCGCGACACACATTTCACTCCGTCCATTTTTGGAAAAAGAGAAACTCGTAGGCGTAAACTTCATGGATTGGCTTAGGCAATTGAGTATTGTCTTACACCATGAAAGTAAGTTGTACGTCCTAGAGGAACCTCTTCCGGAGGCTCCTGCTACCACCGCTACGCGGGCCATTAAGGATGCTTATGAGAAGCGCCTTAAAGACACTAATGAGGTGACTTGCCTCATGTTGACGACCATGAGTTCCGAATTGCAAAGGCAATTCGAGAACGTTGGTGCGTTTGACATGATCTTGCAGCTAAAGGAAATGTTCCAACAGCAAGCGAGGCAAGAACTCTACGAGTGTGTCAAGGCCTTTGTAGGGTATTGGATGCAGGAGGGCGGGAACATGAGCTCCCACGTGCTTCGTATGAAGCAATACGTGGACCGGCTCGAGAGGTTGGGCTTTCCTATGGGGAAAGAGTTGGCTACGGAGATTATCCTCCAATCTTTGCCTCAAGCATATGGTTTGTTCATTGTGAACTACCATATGCATAATATGGATAATCCTTGATGGAGTTGCATGGCATGTTGAAGACCGCCGAGTCTAACATGGCCAAGGCAAAACCATCGACCTCCGCACCCGTCCTAGCCATCCATGAGGGTGGTGCTAAAAGGAAGCGGCCCGCTTCAAGCTCCAAGGGCAAGGGAAAGGGGAAGGCGAAGGTGGCAACACCCAAGCCCAAACCACTCCTGGCGCCGGAGTCGAAGGGGAAGGAACCCGCTCCTATAGCCCCCTCACCGGAAGAGGCCACCTGCTTCTTCTACGGGGAGAAGGGACACTACCGGCATAGTTGCCCCAAGTACACGGAGGAGCTCCAGAGGCTTCGCGCCAAGGGACAAGGCGCCTCCGGTACGTATATGATTGAACTCCATAACACTTCTACTTCTAACGCTTGGGTCTTGGACACCGGGTGTGGTACTCACATAGTTAATAATGTGCAGGTACTAAGAAGAAGTAGGGACTTGGTTGATGGGGAGCTGGATCTCATCATGGGAAACAAAGTGGTTGTCCCGGTTGAGAAGATAGGGAGCGTGGACCTCGCCTTTCCATCCGGCTTATCTATTACTTTATTAAATGTATCTTATTCGCCCTGCGTGGCAAGAAACATTTTATCATTTTATGCACTTGTTGACGATGGATTTGACTTTAATTTCTCTAATGGAATTATTTCATGCTTTAAGAATGATTTATTTTATTTTAAAGCACATCCATGTCGTGGCATATATGAGACAAGCGTATGCTTGCAAAGTAATAGATCAATCATGAATGTTGGTTCTAAATCCAAATGTGATTGGGATAAGTTATCTTTATGGCATGGTCGTTTGGGCCACATAAACAAGAAACGCATCGCCAAGCTCCAAGCGGATGGGATCTTGGAATCATTTGACCATGGGTCGGATGATGTATGCGAATCTTGCTTGTTGGGCAAAATGACCAAAGCACCCTTCACCGGCGTTTGTGAGAGGGGCAAAGACTTGTTGGATATCGTTCACACGGATGTGTGTGGTCCGTTCAAGCATGTCACTAGGAATAACTCAAGGTACTTCGTAACCTTTACCGATGATTTTAGTAGGTGTGGGTATGTCTACTTTGTGAGACAAAAGTCGGAAACCTTTGAGGTTTTCGAGACTTTCAAAAACGAAGTTGAGAACTAATTGGGTAAACGAATTAAGATGCTCAGATCGGATCGTGGTGGTGAGTATCTAAGTTCGGAATTCCGTGACTATCTAAAAGATTATAGAATTGTTTCGCAATTGACACCTCCTAGGACACCACAATTAAATGGTGTCGCCGAGAGGAGGAACCGGACATTATTGGATATGGTTCGGTGTATGATGAGTCGTACGGATGTACCCATTAGCTTTTGGGGCTATGCATTGGAAACGGCCGTTAGAATCCTTAACCTCGTACCAACTAAGAAGGTCAAGAAGACACCCTTTGAGATGTGGCATGGAAAGGTTCCATCGCTTTCATATCTAAAGGTTTGGGGTTGTCCTGCCTACGTGAGACGTGAGGTGGAGGACAAATTGAAACCCCGAGCAGAGAGGTGTTTGTTCATTGGATACCCTACCGGGTCTATGGGATATTTGTTTTACAAACCATCCGAGAACAAAGTTTTTGTTGCTCGGAGGGCCGTCTTTCTTGAAAGGGAGATTCTATCCAAAGACGCTAGTGGGAGAAAGGTAGATCTTGAAGAGATTCAAGAACCCTCCAATGACCAACTTGAAGTTGGCACTAGTTCACAAGATGACTCTCAGCACGGCGCTGCTCGAGAACCTGACACGGATCCTTTACCTCTTAGGAGATCCGGTAGGAGTCGCAACGAGCCAGAGAGATATGGGTTTCTCATGTCTGAGGGCTGTGACCTAGTGGTGGATCATGATGAACCATCATCTTATCGGAACGCCGTGGTGGGCCCTGAGTCCGCTAGATGGAAAGAGGCTATGGAGTCCGAGATGCAATCTATGTCGGATAACCAAGTCTGGGATTTGGTAGATCCGGTGCCCGGGTGTAGACCCGTAGGGTGCAAATGGGTCTTTAAGAGAAAGACCGGCATAGATGGAGAGGTAGACACCTTCAAAGCCCGACTAGTGGCTAAGGGTTTCACGCAAACTCATGGTGTAGACTATGATGAAACCTTTTCCCCGGTGGCTATGTTGAAGTCTATCCGGATACTTATGGAAATTGCCGCATTTCATGATTATGAGATTTGGCAAATGGATGTAAAAACCGCGTTCTTTAATGGGACACTAAGCGAGAAGGTCTATATGACTCAACCCGAGGGTTTTGTACATGTCAATCATCCGGATAAAGTCTGCAAGCTTAAGAAGTCCATTTAGGGACTTAAGCAAGCATCGCGCAGTTGGAACCTGTGCTTTGATGAGAAAGTCAAAGAGTTTGGCTTTTCAAAAAGCAAGGATAAGCCATGCGTATATGTCAGGGCTAGTGGGAGCATAGATGTGTTCCTAGTCTTGTATGTCGATGACATACTCCTCATTGGAAACGATATCCCGACCCTTCAAGGTGTAAAAACTTGGTTAGGGAATTGTTTTTCAATGAAGGATCTAGGAGATGCGACTTATATTCTTGGGATCAAAATCTATAGAGATAGATCCAAGAGGCTTATTGGGCTTAGCCAAAGTACATATGTTGACAAAGTCCTAAAGCGGTTTAGGATGGAAGACTCCAAGAAGGGGTTCATTCCAATGTCACATGGTTTGGTATTGAGTAAGACTCAATCTCCTAGTTCCCCAGAGGAACGGGAAGTAATGAAGCGAGTGCCATATGCTTCGGCTGTGGGCTCGATCATGTACGCCATGCTATGTACAAGGCCTGATGTATCGTGTGCCTTGAGCATGACGAGTAGATATCAAGCCAACCCTGGCGAAGCTCATTGGACAGCGGTGAAGAGCATTCTCATGTATCTTCGGAGGACTAAGGAGATGTTCTTGGTGTACGGAGGTGAGGAAGACCTTAGAGTAAAGGGTTACTCAAATGCAAGCTTCCAAACCGATAAGGATGACTGCCAATCACAATCGGGGTTCGTGTTCCTATTAAACGGCGGTGCTATATCCTGGAGGAGCTCCAAGCAAGACACCGTGGCCGATTCCACTACTGAGTCGGAATACATTGCGGCCAGTGAAGCTGCTAAGGAGGCCGTATGGATAAGGAAATTTCTGCTTGATCTGGGAGTGGTTCCAAGCATCAGCGACCCTGTTGAGATCTTCTGTGACAACGAGGGTGCCGTTGCTTTAGCAAAGGAACCGAGGTCTCATCGACGCACGAGGCATATTCCGCGGAAATATCATTTTATCCGGGACGTGGTCGAAAATGGAGACATCGTCATTAGCAAAGTACACACGGATAGCAATTTGGCGGATCCGTTCACTAAACCGTTGTCGCAAGCAAAGCACGATGCCCACACACGTGCTATTGGGATTAGATTTGCTAGTGACTTGATTTGAGTTAAATATTGGTTATTGTATTCGATGTATTTACTGTGATATTGGGAACATTAAGCAATATTGTATTTTTTGAATGTATTGATTATTAAATGGAGATTTAATGATACGCGTGTAGCGAATACTTTCTTTAAATCATTATTGTGTTCCAACTTTGCATGTTTTATCACTTCCTTGAATGTTTTACATTCTAAACTGTCCACGATCGGTCATTCTTCAAGGAAGGAAGTATGAACGAAGATTGAGGGAAATGATTGGTCATAGTGTTCAATAGGGATTGAATACAAGGGACGCAATATTTCGTCTATACTTGAAAAGAGTTTCAAGTGATTGGATGACCCACACCCGATCTTACTTCATGGTACATGTCAAGAGTAAATCAGGATGATAATATCTTTTATCCTTAGACCGGAGATGCATGTGTTTCACTATTTTGGTTTGCTTTATTCTGACTGCTTTCAAACGTAGACCGTAAATGGCTATTATAAAGGAGGTATTTGGGTAAAGTATTGCCATTGTATTGGAGGCAATGTAGTCGAGTGAACTTGTTCCTCTGTAAAGAGAGATATCCCTGGGCCCCTCGATGATTGGGCACTGACACCAAAATGCATGGCCATGCTCGAGTTTGCAATGATTGTTGATCAGTTGCAACTCACCTTTTGGTCACCACCAATCTTGATCGAGAAACATAATCGTGAACGATCGGAGAATGACTTTGTACCATGTCTCGTGTTCAATTGGATATCGCGAACAATAAGATAATTGATCACTTATCTATAGGACCATGTCAAACTCTTTTAGTTTATCATGGTACTTGTCGGGGATGACATACCCCATGTTTAGTTGGGGGCAGGGATACCTTGCTAGAGGCCGCTCCCTGTCTGTGGTGCCCATGGATACGGTGTGTCATGTGCAAGTGGGAGTTTGTTGGTATATGCCCACTGACACACGTAGGCCAGCATCACTGCCAATGAAGCGCGGGCCTATTGGGTCACACGCCAAGTTTCAATCTCGACAGCCTACTATAAGAAGAAAGAGTCAAAATGGTCAAATTCCAGTTGACCTAGGCTTCTCGACCGTGAAGGATGCTCCACGGGTCGTGAAGCAGCTTGTGTCCACGAGTCTTGTCGTGGGCCGCATGGTTCGTGAAACCCTAGGGCTTCACGACCCTACATGGCCCGTGAAGGAGGTCGTGAAGGCACAACCCTCACGATTCTTGCGCAGGGCGGCACGGCTCGTGGAGGATTAATGGCCGGTCGTGGTGCATTTATCCTTCACGGCCCGTGAGAGCCCGTGAAGAAGTCGTGAAGGCAGAATTCTAAGTGACACTTGTATTTGGTTGGACCATTTCGTTGGTCCAATGATGGTGTGCCACTTAGCTCCGACTCTGGGCTCTTTGAACAAATAGAATGCTTATAAAAGAGGTCCTTTTGGTGCATTCTACACTCTTGGTCATTTTTGTGCATTACACACATATTGTGAGTTCTTCCATAGAGAGAGAGAGAGCAAGAACAAGTGAAGGTGGTAAGTGCACAAGTGGTTACAAGGCTGTTCCAGAATCAAACCCTCAAGTGTTGGTGGTTTGGTGGCTTGCTAGTACAAGGAGAAAGAAGGTTAGCTTGGTGTGGACTTCTTTGGTGCTTGAAGCCTTTTGTTTCAAGAGCTCATCCCAAATCTCCAAGTTGTTCCAGAATTATCAAAGTCTTCAAGGGTATGGATTGCTTACCTTCTTCTCTTTGTGTTTGTTTTTGGTTGCATGCATGTTCTTGCAAGTTTTCACCACCATTGGGAAATCATGGGATCCCTTTTGTGTTTTTGTTGCTTCCGTTGCGTGCTTTGATCCCCATGGATTCCCAACACACCCAAGAACATAACCAAGTCAATTAAACCCACTTGACAAGTTTGCATACAAGTTCATTCATGGTGTTCATAAACAAAACACAGCAGGATATAAATCAAAAGTATAGCATGTTAACATGATTTAAAGCATACTAGAAATCATACCAACCTTGCTCATGATTCTAACAATTCAAATCTCCAAATCCGATTACTTGTTCTTCTTTGCTTTTCTCTAATTACACACACACAATACACACATTAGGTAGATTCTAATAAAGAGATTATTACATAATCTTGCCCATATGTACATACTTCCCACGTATACAAAGTACAAGCAGGAGGTGTCAACCTCCCAAATTACCAAATACATGCATACGTGCACACAGTTAAAACTTATACATACATACATACATACATCCACACACACACACATATATATATAAACTTAATTAAAAGTATACTTATTAATAATTAAATAAACATTAATCAACTAATAATCATGAATTAACTTACCAAAACCTACGTAAACACTAGGCCCAAATATGGGATGTTACATTTATAGCCGACACAGCAGAAACATCTCATATCTAATTATATATTTACAACCTATTATTTTAAGTAGCAACAAAAGAAAACACCGGGTGTGTTATGAAATATTGATCAACCATTACAAAATTTAAACAAAGTATTAAAAAACATAAGAAAACGTGTTCCCCAAAAACCAGTAAAGAAAACCATATCAAGCACTCGTCCTCACCATCACAAAGTAATTACCTGTAGATAGGAAAGGAACATAGAGAGGGTTAGCTATAAATAGCTAGTGAGCAACAGTAAAGCAGAAGTATCATAACAAAAATATCATGTCACATATTCGCAAACAAGTCTATCCTAACACATTGCAATGTACCCGTGTAGTTAGCAGGAATCAAGTCTTGCAAGGTAGCTAACGTAGGGGTGTAATCGAGCCGAGACTGCTCGCGAGCTACTCAAGACCGACTCGAAAAATATCCGAAATCGACTCGAGCTGAATCGAGCGAGCTCGAGCTCAAGCTACTCGAGTAGGGTGTCGAGCCGATTTCGAGCTTAGAAATACTCAGCTCGTGTGGCTCGCGAGCCTAATTGAGCTTGTACTAAATTACAATTTTACCCTTTTACATATACACCATTTACTTTTATACCCTTAGTAGCTAGTTGTTAATTGTTGTTCAAAAATGTGAAATTTGAATTCCGGAATGTATTTTAACATTTGTTATTACAAAATTTTATTAAATTAATTTTAGTCGAGTCGAGCCGAGTCGAGCTCGAGAGTGTCTACTACTTACTCGAGTCGAGCTCGAGCTTGAAAATTAAAGCTCGACCGAGCTCGAGTCGAGTTTCGAGCCTCGAGCTTTGGAACCGAGTCGAGCTCGAGCTTGGCAGTGTCGGCTCGACTCGGCTCGATTACACCCCTAGCTAACCCGGTTCAATGATCCTGAATAGGGAAACCGAATACCTTAACTGCGCCGGTAGATAAGCGGATAGTGGTCTACCATTGCGTTAATGGGGAAATCACCCCTTCGATCAGCGGGAAGTGAGAGACCATCATCATCAAGTTGAGGGACGGAGGTTTCGCAGAACCAAAGATTCACTATCGACGAATCACCGTTCATCATAGCTAACGGAACAAGGCCCTAACCAGATCCAGACTAAGCTGGCCCCAAACAACTTTAACATTGTGCTCTCACTAACACATTTGGCCTACTTAAGCCATCACATAACGAAGTTGGCGTACTCAAACCATAGCATAACAAAGTAGGCCTACTCAAGCCGTATCATAATAAATTTGGCCTACTTAAGCCCATAGCATGCATATAATACAATTGACCTACTCAAGCTTTAACATGATGTATATCCTATTTGTTTGATGATGGATATTTATATGATTTGAAAGATCTAATTTGTGATCAAATAACCTTCAAGCAATCAATGGTGAGATGAATATCGAGAGAGAGAGAGAGAGAGCTACACACACTTTCACGTTCAAAATGATATTGCATATATTACGGTAAACGTCAAAAGCTCTATCCGCCCATGGTACAAATGCCCTATATATATGCTAAGCCTACTACATGAGCCTTATGGGCTTTCCTACATTTTTATCTAATATTAACAATCTCCCCCTAAATGGAGATAAGCCTATTACATTGAAATTTAAATGCAGAAAGTAAGTAATTACAAAGAAGATCGATTTCTTATGCCAAACATCATATGCCACCTCCTAATAATCCGCCGGCTGTCTAATGTCCTTTTGACTTGTTCAATGGTTCGTATCAGCCCAGCCAATTCAGTCTCACTTAAGTTAGAATGATTCTTTTCGGCCTTTTCTTGGAGACTGTGGAATAACAGTTTAAGAGTCCCATCTGAGTATGCCATTAAGTCTATCATCCGAACCATGATCTTTCGTCGGCGTTGATCGACAAAGATGACACCTCTTTGACCCGCGAAGCTAGGATGATTTTCATCAATGATTGTGAGCTCCTCAAGGGTTTGTATATCTGTATGATGTTGTAGCGGTCTGAGCAGATTCACCTCAAGTTGTTTACTCTCGGCGCCTAATTGTAGATCATGCTATTGTATAAATTTAATAAATCTCCTCATATATTTCATTAGAGCTGATCGTCCTTGTTGTTCTTCATAGGACTTGTTGATCTTTGTGAAGAGCTCCTCGTAAATGAACTTAATGTCATGCAGGTTTACATGTCTGAAGTCTGCTTCATTGAGGGAGATTTTCTGATCATCTGCTTTTTGTACATCATACATAGCAAATCTATACCTTAATGATTTTTGCATGCTTACACGAAGTACTTTTTTGATTGGGTACTCTGACACTATCTGCTCCCTTGGGGTTTTGTATTCGTTGAGAATGTGAGTGTATCGTCTCCTTTGCGCATCGTCAAGACCTCTCATTTATGCGGGAATCTTGTCTCTGATTTGAGAAGTGTAGATGGTAGGGATCCGATCCTCAAGGTAAGCGGCATTTACACCATATTTTCCCCAAATAGGGTTTTTCATAGCTTCCCTGGTGTACATATTGTGTCTATCAAGGCATGATTCTGAAGTAGTTGGAATTGGACGTGCCGGTTGGACATTAGGAGGAATAGGCCAATCTGATGATGTTTGTTGTTGTAATAGTGCCTGCTCAGTTTCTTGATTCTTCCTCAGGATGTCGGCAGCAGACACCTGGAATTTCTTAGCTTCAGGAGGAAATAGTTGATGAACCTCCTCTGATATGCCCCGGAGAACCCTGGTTAGATCTATCTTTTTGATGGTCTCCTCCATTTGCTTTTTGGTGACCAACTCCCTCGCAGGATTTGCAACCCTTGAAGAAGCTGGCTTTTGAACGGTTTGCACGGGCATATCTTCAAATCTATCCACTATATGAACCTCCTCGGTTCTTTCTGGAAACTTTTCAAATGAGAACCCTTCAATCTGTTTTAGTAATTCATATGACTCATCCCTTTCATCAGTATCGGCGGTTTCCATTTCAAATTCAAAAACTGGGACGACAGGTTCAGGCTTAGACAGATGTTGTTGTTGCAATTGTTGTGGAAGTTGTTGTTCTGATTGTAGCTGTTGTTGCTTTTGTTGTTGTTGTTATTGTGATTGTTGTGCTTCTAGTTCTGCCCCAATCCCCATAGCAGCTGCAAGTCGTTCGGTCAGAGGGGTAAAGGTCAAAACGCGGGGTCTTTTCTCCCCCTTGTGGCGATCATGATCGGGATCATCATCATCATGCCTACGTTTTGACCCAGCAGCTTGGGATTTGCAAGTAGTTTCAAGCGTTGTAAGCCTTGTTTCCACAAAATCTAACTTTTGAAAGACCACACTCCCCAGATCCTCCATTGAATTCATGACTGTTTCTTTAAATTTAGAGAGATTGCTACCCTTATATGTTTGTTCATTGTGAAGGGTTTCAAGGAGATCCAGGTTCTGTTCCCGGTCAGGGGCTTTTTCCAGTAACCGGGCATAAAGCAGGGATTTAAGTGTATCAGTAGATAAGCTCGAGCCGTCGTCAACTTTTGATTTTAGAGAGGCAAGGGTTTGTTTGATGTCGGCAATGCCCTCAATAATAGGGTTGAGAGCCTCCTGCAATTCCTCTTTTGTAACATACCGAGACTCACGTGGAGTGCTCGTTGAAGTCTTCGCCACAGGGGCGGAGCTACTCGAAAGTGGAGCTGATGTTGTGAACACTCCACCGAGATTTCCACCCGATCCTCGAATGACACTTTCAGTAGTGCCACCTACAGGTGTTCCGGACGGTTGTCTGGTAAACAACGTCGTAAGATGTGCTAGTGTGGTTTGGTGCCTAGAAAGAAACACAGAAATCTGCGGTGTATCAATGTGCGCGGAAGAAAAAGGCGAGGTTGAGAGAGGTAGACCTCTAGTTTCAGTACTAGCCAACTCTGAATGAGAGGCCGGTAGAGTATGTGTATAATCTCTGTGGAATGAAACAGATGTCTGTTGAGAGACACACGAGTGGCTGGAGGGGTTAATTTGCACTGTTGGGATGACAGTGACTGTTTCAACACAAGAGCTGACAATGTCAACTCTGATGGCAGGTGTGGCTTCCCGGCTTTTTTGGCTTGGGGGACCCTTAGCACTCACTTGTTCTTTTCTCCCCTCTCTCTCCTCTACCACAACCTCTTCTTCTTCTTCCACCTCTTCCTCTTCCTCTGTATAAGGATCAAAATCATATCCTTCACTGCCTTCGTCAAGAGGACCCGATTGATAGCCATATAAGAATTCAGTTTCTGAGTCGAAGGCTTCGGGTAGATTTGGAAATAGGTCAGAGAAGCTCAAATCTTCCTCTTCAGCCACCACTGGCATTTTGGCTCGTTGTTCGTCAGTATTATCACGAACCAGTGGTGCTGCTCCAGGGGTAAAATCAATAACAGCTAAAGTATCAGATGCAAAATCCGGAGCAGTTGCAGCTGTAGTTATTTCTGGTGTAGAGGATTCCGGCAAATGTTCGGGATCTGGAAGTACATGTGAAAAGGAGTCCATCATAGCTTGGATCTGTGCAGGGTCATACTCCGCCCCTCCCTCACTATGTGTATCACCAACGTCTCCTTCACCGCCCTTCTCAGCACTTTTATCACTCGACTCTCCCCGCTCATCTTCCCCCGTGGAAGGCTGAGGCCTAGGTTCTACTACCTCACTGGGAGCTATCGGCCCCGGGGTAGGTGCAACCGGCTCTGGTTGCACCATAGGGCCAAGTCCTACACTCTCCCTATAAGCTCGCACCACATCATTTTGTGCACACAGATCAAGGAGAGAAGCCGGAAAATGTTGAGGATGAATTGGATGATCAGCAGTGAGAACCTTGACATACATGAACTGCTTCGGCCTGATAGAAGCATGATTTAGCCGGCGAGGAATTTCCTCGTTTCTGTCCATTGCAAACTGGACCATCATCGGCAAGAACCTTTGGTACGGCAGAAATCTGCCCTTCGCACACTTAAGATCAGAGAGCTTGCCTTTAACTTGCTGCATAAGATCTAGAAATATCAAAGAGGCATAATCAATGTGTAAGTGATTAGCCGCATCATATATGAGTTTGATTTGATTTGTGTTGGGATATTCATATCCAGTATGTTTGGGGGTGAGGCATCGTTGAAGAATGGTGAGAAATGTATAGAATATGGGGTGAAGGTTGGCTCATTTGAAGTGGGAACGAAGTTGTAAGTCCCCAATGTAACCCATTGCACGAATGCCCGCAAGGGCAGTTGACTCATTAGGCATCTCCTCAAAATCAAGGAGAGGAGGCCTGCTTCTGGAGGTTGGGAGTTGAAGTATTTCACGGAGTCGACTAGCGGTAATATTGAGGGTGAAGTGATCTACATCACACGAATTGAGACTTGGCCAGTGTTTGGATTTGTATCGGTGTGAATGGTGTTCCAGAACTGTTGTACGTACAACTCAAGAACATGAGTTCCAGAGGTTGAGGGATCAAATGTGAGAGCATGGTTTAGTGGGTGTATGCGGAGTATTTCAGTGATGATTGGGAAGTTTGGGTTTCTGAAGTTGTTGAGGTTGATGAAATGGTTGTTATCATGGGTGACCACTGAAAGAAATTGGGTTCTTGGAAGGAGTTGGTGATCAGGGTTATGGGATTGGCTAGATGTCGAAGAACGGTACGAGACAAAATCGTCTTCCATAGCCATAGTATGTCCATCATTGACATGTGAAACTGTTGGTCAAAACCCCAAAATTTTATAACACCCAAAAAAACTTCATTGATGAAGCGGTGATTTTTATGGACAAAAATGTTTTTAGACACATGTTTTACAATGAATACATGTATCTAAACATTTTCTTAACACTGAAATTTTTCCCATTTTGCCCATAACATGAAGATTTAGCCAAAAAATAAAATCAAGGCCATCTTCAACCACATGAAGAACACGAAGAACATTTTTCAAATTTTGTGAGTTTTTCTTTGATACAAACATTGTTCTTGTGTTTCTAAGTTCCATCGCAACTCAAGTTTTTATGAACACCATTGATGGTCGAAAAAAGCATTGAAAGTTCGTAAAGTGGTCTTCCGAGTTGTACAGTAAAAGTTCAGTTTTGAGCATTTCAACATGATTAAAACACACGTTGTTACTTATATGATGTATACCTTGACTATGTAAGCAAGTTTAACACACACGTGAAAAATTTTGACAGCAAGTTTGCACCAATATTCGAAAATAAGTAACCGAGGAATTCGAAATTCAAAAATCTTTTGAATGCGTAAAGAACACACTAAGATTAAAAGTCTATTTATAGAAAAATGAGTGTAACGGTAAGAACAGAAATTTACACGCTCGAAGTGTGAAGGGATTCGAGGGTAAACAAAAATGCGCTCGAAGTGGTCTTGATGATCACTGTTGAGCTCGAAGTCCAAGCGGCTTTGAATTCGAAGTGTTAAAGCTTTGAACTCGAAGTAAGTTGGTTTTGATCACTGTTCATGTCCGCTCGAAGTGCATTGGACTGGCACTGTTTAGAATGCGAAGTCTACTAGCTTCGAATAGAAGCTAGTAAACGCGCTCAAAGTGAACTAAGGATTAGTGACTTCGTATTCGAAGTCAACTAAGTTCGAATTGACACCCTAGTACATGCTCGAAGTGGCCTTGGAATTAAAACCTTCGTATTCGAAGTCCATTGACTTCGAATTGACCAAAGGGCGGTTGAAGTGAACTTGAAATTGAGGATTTCGAGTTCGAAGTGCTCTGACATCGAATTTGAATTAAAGCGCTCGAAGTCCACTTTTGAATGTATGCTTCATGTTCGAAGTCCATAAACTTCGAAGTAATTGTGTACTTCGTGTTCGAAGTCCATTGACTTCGAATAAGACTTGTGAATTCAAAGATAATAAAAACTTTTTGTATTTTTCAATTTTCAAAGAAATAAAACATATTTTTGATATTTTTCTTTGTTTTGTGAATGTTTTTGGTATTTTCTTTGATTTTCTAAATGTGTTTGCATTTTCTTTGATTTTCACAATGTTTTTGTATTTTCTTTGATTTTCTCCCCCTACAAGCATGCGTAGCTTGTACGAATGATTGACACTCCCCCTCAAATAGTGCTTGGATTATCTACAACATGAACAAACAAAGTGAACTACCCACTCAATAAATGACTGTTAGTCAGACATTATATTTCAACATACCTAATTTGGATACTAAGTAATTAAATCGAGATTCGTCTAATGGTTTAGTAAACAGATCAGCCAGTTGATCATTAGTCTTGACATATTGAAGTTCTATTAGACCTTTCTCCACATTATCTTTAATAAAATGATACCGTATGTCAATGTGTTTGGACTTGGAGTGGTGGACTGGATTGCATGAGATGGCAATGGCAAATTGTGAATCACACAGTAATGGTATCTTGTCATAGTGTAGGCAAAAATCAGAGAGTTGAGTCCTAATCCACAAAATTTTAGAGCAGCACATTGCAGCAGCAACATATTCAGCCTCAGCTGTTGAAGTAGAGACACAATTCTGTTTCTTAGAAGCCCAACACACTAGCCGATCTCCCAAAAAGTGTTCACTGCCGGATGTACTTTTTCTGTCAAGCATGCAACCAACATAGTCAGCATCTGAATAGGTATATAGTTGAAGACTAGAATCCCTTGGATACCATAGACCTAGATTAGGGGTACCCTTGAGATACTTGAAAATTCTTTTGACTGCTAGCAGATGTGATTCCTTTGGATTAGCCTGGAATGTAGCACATAAGCATGTAGAGAACATTATATCTGGTCTACTCGCCGTTAGATACAGTAATAAGCCAATCATACCCCTATAAGTTTTTAAATCAACTACTTTTCCATCAAGATTAGCAGACAATTTAGCTTTTGAAGACATGGGGGTAGATAGTGATGAACAACTATGCATGTCATACTTCTTCAACAAATCTTTAATGTACTTGGATTGACTAATGAAGATGCCATGACTCAGCTGTTTCACTTGTAATCCGAGAAAGAAGTTCATCTCTCCCATCATACTCATCTGAAAAACGATTTTGCATGGTATAAGCAAACTCATCACTGTACTTTGGGTTTGTGGAACCAAAAATGATATCACCCACATAAATTTGTACTAAGATTAAATCCTTTTCTTTGGCTTTGGTGAACAGAGTGGTGTCAGTTTTTCCTTTTATGTATCCCTCACTCAACAAATATTCTGACAGGACATCATACCAAGCTCTCGGGGCTTGTTTTAGTGCATATAGGGCTTTGTCTAGAATATAAACATGTTGAGGGAATTTGGGATTGACAAAGCCTTCTGGCTGAGACACATAGACCTCCTCCTTGAGGATACCATTTAAAAAGGCTGTCTTAACGTCCATTTGAAAATTTTTGAAGCTTTTATAGGCAGCATAGGCTAAGAAGAGTCCAATGGCTTCTATCCTAGCTACAGGAGCAAATGTTTCATCGTAGTCTATACCCTCCTGTTGGTTGTAACCCTTAGCAACCAACCTAGCTTTGTTTCTAACCACTGTTCCATCGGAATCCCATTTATTCTTAAAAATCCACTTGGTACCAACCACTGATTTTCCCTCTGGAAGTGGTACCATTCTCCAAACTTTGAGTCTTTCGAACTGGTTAAGTTCTTCTTGCATTGCAATGACCCAATCTGCATCTTCTAAAGCATCGGAGACTTTGGTGGGTTCTATCATGGATAGGAAACTGGAATAGAGACACTCAGTTGCCGTTGCAGAACGAATTCTTACTCCATCTTGAACATTGCCTATTATTTGAGATTCAGGGTGGGATTGTGTCCATCTTATTCCTCGGGGGTTTTGGATTGTAGGAAGGAACTCATTTAAACGATTGGAGAGTTCAATGTCTTCCTCTGTTGATGTTGGGTCTGAATCATAGATTGGAGTTCCCTCATAAACTGGCTCATGAAGAACTATGACTGGATTAACAGGTGATGTAGACGAAGAATCCACGGTTGGATACGAAGACGAGTTGTCAACCTCCGTTGTAGTTGTAGCAGGAGACACTACATCATTCCTGTCATTAGCATTTTGAACATCAGATTCAGACTGTAAGAAATCAAATAAGAAATCTAAATTTTTTTCTGATGATGATGGATTTTTATTTGTTTCTTTTCTTTGAAGTACTGGTCCTGAACTGACTTGTCTAGAAGCAACTTCATTTCCCTTTTTAAATGTGTTAACATCCAACATGTCATCAAATGTAACATTTATACTTTCCATAACACAGTTAGTTCTTTTATTTAACACTCTGTAGGCTTTTGACTCATGTGAATAACCTAGGAAAATTGCTTCATCAGCCTTGGCTTCGAATTTCCTTAGATTATCCTTTTCATTGAGTACAAAGCACCTATTACCAAATATATGAAGATATTTGATATTAGGTGCAATGCCATTTGCTAATTCATATGGTGTTTTATTGAAACACTTATGTATGAAAGAACGAT
This sequence comes from Dittrichia graveolens, assembly GCA_038502395.1. NCBI lineage: Eukaryota > Viridiplantae > Streptophyta > Magnoliopsida > Asterales > Asteraceae > Dittrichia > Dittrichia graveolens. Next base: position 61,872,965 of record JARJIL010000003.1, read on the forward strand.
TATGTGTGTAACACGCAGTGCTGACGGCTTCAGCCCAATAGGAAGGCGGGAGAGCAGAGTAAGCAAGCATGGTACGAGCAGCCTCAACCAGAGTTCGGTTGCGTCGTTCCACTACTCCATTCTGTTATGGAGTGTATGCTGTAGAAAATTGATGAGTGATCCCTACGAGGTCAAGGTAATCTGACAAGCATTTATTCTTGAACTCAGTTTCATTATCCGTGCGAATAGAGGCTACACTGTGTTCATACTTGTTCTGTTGTTGTTTGATGAAGCTGATGATAGTAGGAGTTGCTTCATCTTTTGACCTTAAGAACTTGACCCAAGTATACTTAGAGTAATCATCGACAATTACTAAGATATACTTCTTCCCATTGCGTGTTTTTACTCTCATCGGACCGCATAGATCCATGTGCCGAAGCTCCATTATTTTCTTTGTACTGGAGATTTGCTTTACTTTGTGTGAAGTGCATTTCATCTTCCTTTTTTCACAGTCTGCACACAGATGATCTTTGGAGAATTTCAACTTAGGCAGGCCTCTCACCAGATCTCCAGTAACTAGTTTGTTGATGTTGTGGAAGTTGAGATGGGAGAGTTTTTTGTGCCACTGCCAAGTGAGGTCTGATGATGCCTTGCTGAGTAGACAAACGGAAGTCTTCGTGTTGTAGTTGTTCAGATATATTGAATACAGGTTAGACTTTCGTGTTCCCGTGAGAAGTACCTCACCTGTGTCTGTTGTCACTGAACATGAATTCTTTTTAAATGTAACTTCCAAATCTTTGTCACAGAACTGACCAATGCTAACCAAATTATGGCCCAGTCCTTCCACATAAGAGACCTTCTTTATTTTTATATTTTTCTTTTCTATATCTCCGTACCCTAGTATTGGTGCAACATTGTCATTCCCAAAACGAACATTCCCGGAGTACTTGGGAACGAAGTTGTTGAGAAGACGCTTGTCACCGGTCATGTGCTTTGTGCATCCTGAGTCCAGGTACCAGAGCTTCTGTTCCTGCATACACAGAAGAAAGAAGGTTTAGCTACCCATTTTGAAATGGGTCCTTTCTTGTTAGATGAAACACTGGTGGTAACTACGTCTTGAAAAATGCAGTGTATTCTTTTTGGTGTCTTCCATTGAATCATTTGGTGTTCTTTGTTAAACCTTGAAGTTTTCATCCGGAAAGGATCAGGAACAATTTTTGATTCAATGGTTAGAGCGATTTCTCCTCTTTCAAGAATTAGGAAACTTTCTATGTTTTTGATGTCCACAACCTCAACCACATTTTTCGTTGCCAAATTTGAATCATTTTTGGTTTTGCAACTGTTTGAGATATGGGTTTCGTTTTGGTGGTAGTATGGTTGGATTTTATGGTGGATGGTTTTATTGCTTGCTGTTTGATGGGTTTTGCTCTAGAACTTGAGGTTTTTGATTTTCCCTTTGATGAATGAAACTTGGTACTTTGTGTTTGAGATTTCCATGTTTTAGATTCTGTTTTATTCCAAGCCTTCAAAAACTCTTTGTAGCCTCCCTTTCTGTACGCGTCTAACTCTTGAATGGTGATTAGTCTATTTGCATAGTTCCAATAATTCATAAGTTTTAGAGCGTGTTTAGTCACCCACTGATGAATGACTATACCATATGAAGAAATAAAGGGGGCATTTATTTGATTTGACCCTTGTGGTCTCCACCTCTCACACGCACTTATTTCCATTTGTTACGAAGCCTGTCATATTCACACTTGTATTCACAATGTTCATGCAAACATCCATGACTTGTGTAAAAATGTGTGCTTGGTTTCATTTCTTTTGAGGAAAGTGAATTACAATTACTAAAGAAATTCGTAATGTCATGACACTTTTGGAAAAATCAAAACAAGGCTTAGAAACTCTGGGTTTAAACTTTCTTGTGATTCCATTGGTGTAAACACTCTTCATCTTGTTGTCTTTTCTGCTTACATCTAAAACATTCAGAACGTGGTTAGGTGTGAATGGTTTTATCTTCTTGTGGACAACATTTGATGGTGACTTTGATTTGTTTTTGGAAGAGTGTGTGAGATGGGCTTTGGGAATGGCATTAGTTGCCTTATGGTGGGTTCAGTTAATTTATGTTGAGACTTTGAAGTCCATGATCCTTCCACCGTAGATTTCCCTTTTTCTTCTCTGGTATATTTGAGTGTTGGTTGAGAAGTAGATGGAGTGGAAGTGCATGTCAAGATTTTCTTTTGACAGTGACATGAAAGACTCTTTTCTGATTTATTTATTTCTCTTTCCAAATCATCAGTGATAATGGTTTGATAATAATAAGCTACAAGCTTTTCGAGTTGCCTTTGTAACACCATATGTGGTATATATATTCGGGCTTCCAGAACTACTTGCGGCTTTTTGAGATCATCAGGATAGGTGAAACCATTAGACTCCTCTATCATACTGCGCTCATGAGGCTCAGATGAGATAGAATCATTTAATTCCTGATACTTAAAATAAATTTTAGATTTTAGTGGAGTATTTCTTTTAAAATCTTCTTCCATAACCTTTTCTTCTCGTCCAACAAATACCATTTTGTTTGTGATGCCAGCATTCATTAAGTTAAAATCATATAATTGCTTGGCTGTCACTTTCTCACTGATTCGTGGGTTTTCAAATCCAAGACCAGCATAGGTCCATTTTGAGTATTTTCTTTCTTTGGATTTGTTTAGAAAAATTGTTTGTTCAGTTTGACCCCGTTTGATCGGTGTATCTTCAAGCTCTTTTATCTTTGAGCACAATTCACCCTTTTCCTGAAGAATAAATTTTGCATCATTTTCGGCGCTGATCTTCTCCGCTTTTAGGTCATGTAATTGGGGTGTTCATGTTTGCAGTTAGCTTAATGAGTTTGTTTTCCTTTTCAATGATTTTTATTTTCAGCTGTTCAATTTCTCTATCAACATGTATTGATTCCATTTTTTGATTTCTGATTACTTCTTTTAGTTTTTCTTTGTTTAGCTTTGATTTTAGTACCTTTTTCTCTACCTTGTTCATTCGTGATATGATGATCTGAAGATGTTCCATACTCAGAGCACAACCTGCAATGGAGTTAGAGTGTACCTCATCATTATCATTGACAGCATCGAGCCCTTCATCGTCAGAATTGTCATATTGTGCCTCTGGCTCGGCTTCATCATCACTAAACTCTTCTTCAACGTCTGCCATTAAGCAGAATTGAGCTTGTGCCTCTTCCTCAAGATCACTATCATCAGTATCAGTGAGGAACTGATCTTCTTCCACCAACATGGCACTTCCTGCACTCTTCTTTTTGGCCAGTCTAAGCTTTTGCTTATAGTACTCGGCATCTTTCTTCTTTTTCTGTGTGCAGTCTTTTATGAAGTGGCCGTTTCCCCCACAATTGTAGCATTTGCGATCTTCTTTCCTCTCGTCCTTGGAAATTCTTGGTTTCTCAGCCATCTTATAATTTTCTGGTCTTCGAGACCCAAAAGTGTACCTTTGGCGATTGTTGGTTTTAGAGTACCTGTTCTTAAAAGCCTTGGTGATGAATGACATGGCTTTGATGACTTCTTCCATTTCAGTACCATCTGACTCATCAGATTCTGAGTCAGATAAAGCCACTTGTTTGAATTTCTGAGTTCTAAAGATCTCGCGGGGGATTGGTTCTGAAGCAATTAGGGCCAATGGATCAGCTGAGGGTCTGGGAGAAGTTTTTGAGACCTCATCTTGATATTGCTGAATGTCCTAAAAAATGTTGTGGTATGTGACAATTGTAAGGTTTCAGTTGATGTGCTTGTATAGCTTAACATGCTCTTTCCATTCTGGCCCCAGAGCACGAAGAAATACACAATTGATATCCAAGTCTGTCCATTCAACCTTGTTTGTCCTGAGTTTGTTCTGGAGTTTGCAGAAACGACTGTAAGTGTCAATTAACAGTTTGTTCTCCCTTGCAGCAAATTCGTGAAACATGTTCACCAATTGTGTGCTTTTTATGTGCTCTCCTTGCTCAGTTCCTTGCAATTGACGTTTGATCTCATCCCAGATCTCTTTGGCAGTAGCTAAGCTGTCAACCTTCATGTACATCTCAGAAGATAGACCTTGTTTTAGATAGTACTTAGCCAACTTATCAGCCTTTTTTCTTTCTTTCTCAGCAGCTGTTAACTCATCATGAGTTTTCTCTCTCACTGTTCGAACAATTGGAGAATTGTTGTCAGGTTGTGCATCCATGATTCGATAGAATTTCTTTTCTCCGTTGAGAATAGAATCGATCATCATTTCACCATAGACTTCATTATGTTCCAGAAAATCCATGAACCTCCCTTTCCATACAAGGTAGTCATTTCGGAAGAGAACAGGGGGTTTGGAATCTGTGCCAATGGCCAATATTTCATTGGAACTTGACATTTTTGAGTTAATTACTTGAAAGTTTCAAAGTGATCGCTAACTTGAAAAAGTTGGGTGATTGGGTTCGAAGATGGTTTCTTCGAAATGAAATGGTTCGAAGTGGTAAATTCGTATTGAGCTATTAGTTCGAATTGGAATGGTTCAAATATAGTTAACTTGGAAGTAGTTTGAGGTTAATCTAGGAATTAAAAGTCAATATTGAAATGAACTTCGAATGGAACAGTGCTCTTTTGGTCTTCGAGTAGAAGTGATTTATCTTTGAATGTTTTGCTTTCGGAGTTAACTTCGAATGAAATAGTGAGACTTCGAATGAAATGTAATCAATATAAGTTGGTTTCGAATTGTTATTCCGAATGGACACGCTCGAAGTCTGTGGTAATGCGCTCGAAGTCCAAGGGTTGTAATGGACTTTGAATTCGAAGTGTTGTTTGGGATTAAATCCGCTCGAAGTCAAGGGGTTGGAATGGACTTTGAATTCGAAGTGTTGTTGGGAATTTAATCCGCTCGAAGTCGCCTATAACTTGTTTCGAACTTGTCACTTGTGTTGATTTCGAGTTCGAAGTGTATAGTCTTCGAACTCGAGATATATTTCCTTCAAATTTGAAGATTTGATGCGCTCGAAGCCTTCTATAGGCAACAACTTCCGGATTTTACGGGATCTGTTTACAACAACCTTGCTCGAAGTCTTCTTTGTAGGATTAGGCGCGCTCGAACTCTACCGTAAACACCAAAAACCTTCGAAAAAGTAAATCCACTCGATCAAACACTCAGATCTCAACTGTTCTTTATCATCTTCAAATGTTCTTGACATAAATTACGATCGTTATAAAAAACAATGAAAAATCAATCGATTTTTATACCCTCTTGGTCGTAATTCCTTGTGAATCCAGAGTATATCAATTAATCCATCATTCCAATTAAATTAGATGAACTAATGAAGCAAAAACCGTAGATGTATTCCACTAAAAACTTCACGAATTCGTTCGATTTTGATCCAACTCAAATCATAATTGATTGTTTAGAATATTGAGTCAATTTCGAGATGAATAGAATCAATTTTAACAGGACAAACACTCAAACCTTCAGAGCTTTAATTTCTAAACAGTAGCCTTCTTCGATGATGCTTGTTAGTCGATGATTTCCCCAATCAAGAGCCAACTTAGATCAAGTTAGGCTCTGATACCAATTGAAAGATCTAATTTGTGATCAAATAACCTTCAAGCAATCAATGGTGAGATGAATATATATATATATATATATATAGAGCTACACACACTTTCACGTTCAAAATGATATTTCATATATTTCAGTAAACGTCAAAAGCTCTATCCGCCCATGGTACAAATGCCCTATATATAGGCTAAGCCTACTACATGGGCCTCATGGGCTTTCCTACATTTTTATCTAATATTAACATGATTTCTCTAATGGAATTATTTCTTTCTTTAAATATGGTGTATTCTATTTCAAACGTATCCATGTCATGGCATATATGAGACAAGCGTATGCTTGAAAAGTGATAGAACAATCGTGAATGTTGGTTCTTTGTCCAAAGATGGTTTGGACAAGTTATCTTTATGGCATGGTCGATTAGGCCATATAAACAAGAAACACATCGCCAAGCTCCAAGCGGAAGGGATCTTGGAATCATTTGACCATGGGTCGGATGATGTATGCTAGTAAAGATTACCTTGTTGCATATCGTTCACACAAATGTGTGTGGTCCGTTCAATCATGTAACTAGAGATAACTCTAGATACTTCATGACCTTATCAATGATTTTGGTCGATATGGGTATGTCTAATTGGTGAGATATAAGTTAGATACCTTTGAGGTATTTAAGACTTTCCAAAACGAAGTGCAAAACCAATTGGGTAAACAGATTAAGATACTCAGATCGATCGTGGTGGTGAGTATCTAAGTTCCGAATTCCGTGACCATCTTAAAGATTGTGGGATTGTCTCGCAATTGACCCCTCCTAGGACGCCACAATTAGATGGTGTCGCCGAGAGGAGAAACCGAACATTATTGAAAGTCCTTTGAAATGTGATAACATATGAGTAGATTAAGATACTTGTATAAGAGATGAAGAACTTAGTAAAGAACAAGTATGAACACTTTGCTTGAAAGCTTGAAATCTTTGATATTGCAATGAACGTGTTACAAGCTGAGAGTTTACAATATGGAAAAGGTTGCCTTGCAAACCTAGTTTGCAAGGTATTTAAACTCTTAGCCACATGGGCCCAAAATAAACTAAACTAGATTAAACATTATAAAAGTGGGCCAAGCCCAATACTACTACTAGTCTAGTAAGATAATTTACATATTGCAAAAGAACACAAGGCATACAAACAAATATTGGTCTAACATTCTCCCCCTTTTGTTGCCTTGTGTTGAGCAGGCATGTTTCATCTACTCCTTTGGCCAAGAAGTCTTTCCCAACTCCTGATGACCTTTCTCTCTTGAACCTTTTCTTCTAACTGATCAACAATTCAAGTCAGTTTTACCAGTTGATCCTGTTCTGTTAAGTGTCGGTTGTTGAAGCAAGTTCTACGATACCTTGAGATGCACCTTTGGAGAGTACCGTTAGAATAGGCATTACGCTCGGAGAGTCTGAGAAATGCTTTGCTGCTGTTGAGATTAGACATTATAAATCCATCAGTACCCTTCATAATTCTCGTCGTATTCCTCAATGATCGTGTATTTTCTTTATTTATCAAGCTTGGAGTGCCGCTGGTTGGGCCATAGGACATTTATCTTGGGAATATCGGCCTCAACACCCAGTTGTAGATCATGAGTACAGCTCAGTAGGATTTTTTTTCTCGTAAAGTCCCTTATCAATGTCATACCTCTCTCCTCTTCTCTGTTCTTACCGGTTTTGCACGCCAGCTCATCTTCTAGATGTGTGATGTCCCCTAAGTTCAAATGTCTCAACTCAACCACATGAAATGTATACCTCTTCCCATCTGCTCTTGTAACATGGAAGTGAACTATTGAGTATTTGAGGAAGTTGCGCTTGTACACAAAGTCAGTCTTGACAATAGGAAACTTGGAGGCCACCTGTTCAGCTGTTCTTTAGGACTTGCGTGGAATGTGGTGGCAAACCTTACAGATTTTCATGTTCATGTGAGTTTAGCATATACAGATCATCAACCTCTCTGAACTTCTTTGAGTAGATTTGTGGTATTCTCTCTTCTAGATATGGTGCGTTTAGCCACTGAGTCGGCTAGCGGGGTTGAGGTTTTCCAGTGATTCCCTAGGCCTGAATTCTCTATTGTTGGCCTTTCTGCTATGACTCTTTCTTTAGTGGCCAATGGTTTGGGTCCTCCATGATAAGTTTCTGGTATGGGCCACTCACCTTCCTGCTGCTCTGATTGTTGCGGTTGCTGCTGTCTTACAAGATCAATAGGTGGAACATTGAATTGCCCTTGCTGTGGAGGAAACATGTTTAAGATCTCTCGATTTATTGTTGTAAATACTTTGCGAATGTTGATCAGTGGTTCTTCTTCCACTTTCTCAATGATAGGCCTTTTGCCCTTCGCATTTTATGTTGAGGCTTCAGGAAGGGAAGGTTCAGGTTCTGGAGTTGCTGTTTGGACTTGTAGGGTTTGGATTGTGGGGGTTTCGGGTCTCTCCGCCTCTGCCTTAGCCTCTGCCCCTTGACCAAAATAGAACTCAAACTCTTTTTCAATGTCATGCTGTTTACCATCACTACCACTACCACTGCCACTTTGGCCCTCTTGAGGCTTTGATACTGGAGCGGCTTCTAGTCATAGAATTGAACTTTGCGCGCCTATGTATCTCCTTGGCCTTTTCTTCCCCTCATGATGTCCTGGATCCTCAGGATCATCATGCCTCTTTTTTTTGGTTTCTGCTTGGGCTTTACAAGAGGTCTCCACCACTTCCAGCCACTTACTTATCCCGGATACACCTTCGGTTAGGGAATTAAGGGTTTTAATGATTGTATCATGGAAGTTGGTTCAGCTAGATGGTGGTGGTTGGGATGGAGATTGTAGTGTTGCTAGAAGATTTGTTTGTTCAGTTGTAGGGGTAGCAACACTATTCAGTTTGGCGTGAAGCAGGTCCTTGAGTTCATCGATTGTGTAATATCGCTCAACGACGATGGGTGGTCTGTTTTCCAGGTGTTGGATTTGAGCAGGTCTTTGACGTTGGATTCGAGGCTGAAGAACTTATAATCCATGTAGATTCGTAGTTTAGTTGTAACCCCGAGCTCACGAAGAGGCCCGGTTTGCACAAGGGTTGTTTCAACCCTGTGGCCCTCACCTAGTGTTGGCATTGTTGTAGCACTGAAGGGACTTTCATTCGATCCTCGCAACACCTTCGTAGTAGAGGTCTCTACGAGTTTTCTGGAAACGTCACTCAGACGTGCTAATGGAGTTCGTGTCTTAGCAAAAGATTGAAAACCCGTTAAGACAGGTGCTAGACTCGATAGTGATTGAATTGAAGATGTGGACGGGGGTGGCAGTCCACTGATTTCAAAGCCAGTAAACTCAGAATGAGCTGCCGAAAGTGTATGTGTTAACTCCCCGTGAGATGAAACTACTCTCACTTGAGTGAAATTAGAGTGGCTGGTGGGGGTGATGTGCTTGCACTGGTGGGATGCCAGTGTCTATTTCAATACAAGTCGGAACAGTGTCCCAACCGGTAGTAGATGTGGCTGCTAGGGAACCCTCACTCTCTTTCTTTTCTTTCTTACTCTCACTATCACTCACAACATCATTCATTTCAACATCTTCCTTGTCAATATTAGGTACATCCCCAAAAGTGCCAGATATTTCAGATAGATCATGGTGAATGTCCTCTTGGCGATCAGAAACCTGCCAAGTTACAGAAGCTCAGCAGGGACGGGAGATGATCTCGGGCCAAATGAAGCAGATTGCCCAGAGGAGGATGATTCTGTTTCAGTCCTCTCTGTGGAGGTCTTACTCTCGGATTTGATGCTTGCGGAGGCCTCAGAATCACTAAATACAACTCCCTCACTCTCGTGAATCTCTGCACCCTTACCACTTTCTCCGCCCCTCTCACTTGTTTCTTCCCTCTCTTATACAACCCTGATCGAGGCACCCCTGTGCGCACGAGCTCTTAGACGACTAGGACCCTCACCTGATGCTATGGCTCCCGGAGTAGGCACAACCGGCTCTGGTTGCGCCATATGCGCTATCCTATGTACTCTCATGTACTCCCTCACTGCCTTACTCTCCTGATCTAGCATATGAAGTACAGCAGTAGGCACCGTCATAGTCTGAACATTTGGCAAGTCCCTTATGGGAATGAATCTGGTTATGCGTTGTATAGGGACTTGGGGGTTCTCCGGTCTACGGGGGATCATTCGGTAGCAGTCCAGGTCATTGATCAAAAGATTAGTTAAAAACAACTGGAATGGTATGAATGCTTTCCGCCTCGTGGTGGTCTTTTCGTTGACCATTCTGACGATCTCCTTAAATATGATAGTCACATAGTCAAGGTGCATGTGGTATGCAACACCTGTTAGCAGCATTAATGAGTAGTAGGAGCCGCCATCAGTACCCCTGTGTATGCCGGTTAGGGTTCTGAAGATGATCGTGGCTAGTGTTTGCAAGAGAGGAACAAGGTTTGCCCTTTTAAATTGATGGATCTGAGTAAGTTCACCATCATATCCTAGCCCATGGATGAGCTCCAGTACTTCGTCGATTCTTGGTGCTTCGTCAAATTCAGTTTTTCCGGGATAGTTCCTGGTGTTAGGGAAAGATAGAGAGGTACCGCAACCTTGGGGCCGATAGAGTGATTTTGAAATTTTCAACAACACCATGGAGACATTGAAAGGTGGTCCAATATACCTCAAGTAAGATTTAGAGAGAGTATGAGTAGAGAGAATAACCCACACTACACCTTTGGCTAATGCTTTGATATATTGAATTGTGGTGCAAAAGCTTACAAGGCCCTTGGCCATATGCCTATTTATAGGCAAAGCCTAAGGCGGATTTTCCTATATTTTAATACTACTAACAATCTCCCCCTAAATGCAGAGAAAGCCTATTACATAGAAAGACAGAAAGAAATATATTACAATAACGATCTATTACGAATGCCAAACATGACCTACCACCTTCGAATAATCTGCCTGCTATCCAATGTCCTTTTGATAGCCTACATTGTTCTTACCAATCAATCCTTCTCCAATCCACATAAAGATGTTTGCTCTTTTTCAGCCTTTTCTTGGAGTCTATGGTACACGATCTTGAGAGTACCATCCGAGTATGCCATCATATCCACCATTCAGATAAAGATCTTTCGTTTGCGTTGATTAGTGAAGATGACACCTCTTTGACCTGAGAAGTTTGGATGATGTTCATCGATTACGGTCAATTCTTCAATGGTGATGGTTAGGATGGTTTTGTACCAGTCTTAGCAGATTAACCTCGACTTGATTACTCTCGGTTCCAAGTTGTAGATCATGCTCTTGTATGAACTGGATGAACTTTCTCATATACTTCATCAGTGCAGTTCTTCCTTGTTGTTCCTCATATGATTTGTTCAGCTTTGTGGAGAGCTCTTCATAGAGAAACTCAATACCATGAAGCTTGAAATGACGGAAATCGGCTTCATTCAACGAGATCTTTTGCCCATCTGCCCTTTGAACATCATATACTTCAATCTTGTAACTTAAAGATTTTTGCAATAAAACTCTGAGTACTTTGCTAATTGGGTATTCTGAAATGATCTGCTCTCTTGTTGTTTTATATTCATTGAAGATGTGCTCGTATCGTCTCCTTTGAATTTCATCAAGACCCCTAAGCTCTGGAGGAATCTTGTCTCTAATTTGATTGGCAAAGCTTTTAGGAATACAATCTTCTATAAAAGCAGCATTTACCCCATACTTACCCCGTAGTGGATTTTTCATTTTGTCCCGGGTAAACATATTATACCTATCAAGGCCTGGATCTATTGAAATTCGGACAGGAGAAGGTGGTTGGACATGTGGAGGTATCAGATAGTCTGACATTGGTTGAGTTTGTTGAGCCTGCTTTGCTTGAATGTTCTTCCTCAGGATGTCAGTAGCTGACACCTGGAATTGTTTGGGTTCAGGAGGAAACAAGTTGTGGACTTCCTCAAATATGCCTTGGAGGACCCTTGAATATTCATCTTTTTAATGGCATCCTCCATCTGTTTCTTAGTGACATACTCCTTTGCAGGCTTTACAACCTTTAAAGTAGCTGACTTTATGAGCGGTTGGATCGGCATATCTTCAAATTGATCAACAATTCTCACTTCTGAAGTCCTTTCTCGTTGTCTTTCTAAAGTAAATTCATCAATTTGCTTTAACAGTTCATCAGACTAATCACTTTAACCTTGCTCAAGAGTTTCAGTGTCAAATTCGAATTCTGGGATGACTGGTTCAGTTTTAAATTATGGTTGTTGCTCTGGTTGTTGCTGTTGTTGTTGGAGTTGTTGTTGCTTTTGTTGTTGTTGTTGTTGTTGTAGTTGTTGTTGTTGTTGTGATGATTCCTTTGATGTACCTGCTGGTTTTACCCCAATATGTACCCATAGCTGCTGTTAATCTTTCAGTTAAAGGAGTAAAGGTCAAAAGATGCACTCTCTTCTCCCCCTCTTGACGATCATGATCGGGATCATCGTCGTCACACCTGCGCTTTGACCCTGCAGCTTGGGATTTACATGTAGATTCAAGAATTGTAAATCTGTTTTCCACGGAATCCATTTTCTGGTAGAAGCCATTGCCAAGATCCTCCATGGAGTTTTGAATGTGTTCTTTGAATTCCTCCAGGTTACTTCCTTTATATGTTAGTTCGCATTGTAAAATTTGAAATAGATCAAGATTCTGTTCATTGTAGGGTGCTTTTTCCAACAGTTTCACATAGAGCAGGGATTTCAAAGTATCAACTAATAAGCCTGAGCCGTCATCAACCTTTGGTTTAAAGAAAGCAAGAGTTTTCTTTATATCATCCAGTTTCTCATTGATTGGGTTGAGGGCCTCCTGCAATTGTTCCTATGTAACAAACCGGGACTCACTTAGAGTACCCGTTGTAGATTCTGCCACGGAGGTAGACCCACTCACAATCGGAGCTGGTGTGGTGTACACTCCGGTGAGATTTCCACCTGATCCTTGAATGACATCTTTAGTAGTGCCACCAACAGGTGTTCTGTTATGGACTTCAGTAGTGCACCTACAGGTGTTCGGGAGAGGCAGACCTCTTGTTTCAAAACCAACCATCTCCGAATGAGAGGCCGATAGAGTTTGTGTATACACTCCATGAGATGAAATGAGCATCTGTTGAGAGATGCCTGAGTAGTTGGTGGGGTGAATGTGCACTGTTGGGATGAAAGTGCCTGTTTCAATACTAGTGCTAACTACGTCAGCTCGAGTAGAAGATATGACTTCCCGGCTTTGTGGGCTTGGGGTTCCCTCATCTCTCTCCTTTTTCTTTTCTCTCTGTATTCTCACTCTCCTCTTTCTCTTCTAACTCACTTTCTTCCACTACATATCCCTCATAATTTCAAGGTCGGCATCAAAGTCATGGGATTCAGTTGTAACATCTAGAGGACCCTAATCATTGAAGGCTTCCGGTAAATTAGGAAATATTTCAGAGCCGCTTAAATCTTCTTCCTCAGCAACCACTGGGATTTTGGCTGTTTGTTGTTCTGTGTTATTAGAAACCAGTGGTGCTACTCCAGGGTGTAGGTAGTCAGGGCAATAGTATCAGTTTCAAAGTCAGGCGCCAATGAATCAGAGTGAATATCAGGTGTTGGAGATTCAGGTTGTTGCTCGGGTTCTGGAAGAACATCTGAAAAGGCAATTAGAGCTTGGATTCTTTCCGGGTCACACTCCGCCCCACCCTCGCTATGTGTTTCACCCTCATCATCCCCTTCACCACCCCTATCATTGCTTTTTCCTCTCAACTCTACCCTCTCAGCTTCTCCCATAAAAGGCTAAGGCCTCTCTGCTATTTCTTCGCGGCGTTCTATAGTTCCCTGGGCAGGGTAGACCGGTTTAGGTAGTATTTGGCAAGCCTATCTGCTTTCTTCCTTTCTTTCTCTATTGCTGTAAGCTCATCAGGTGTTTTCTCTCTAGCTACACTAGGTATTGATGATTATGTAAAATTTCTTGTCACCATTCAGTATACAGTCAATCATCATCTCTCCGTATGTATCGTTATGTTCTAGAAAGTCCATGAACCTCCCTTTCCATATGATATAATCGTTGCAGAATAGGACTGGGGTATCGAATCTATTCCGATGGTAAGGATTTCACTGGAGCTTGACGTCTTTCTTACTTGATTTGGTATTGATCGTTGATTTGAAAATTTTGATTGTCATTGAAATCGAATTAAAGAATTCGAAATTTGAGTATTTCAAATTTGAAGTGTGGGTGATTTTGTTCGAAGTTAGTTTACCTTGTAAGTGGGATTCAAAGTGAAAGAGATGTGTTTCGAATAACTTCAAATAGTTCGAAGTTATATCTTACGAACAAGGAATTCGAAGTGAATGAATGTATCGTTCGTAAGAAACTAGGTTAATTTGTGATGAAAAACGAAGTTGAGTATTTGAAATGGATTTTGAGTTCGAAGTAGTGAGTTCAATTAATATTTCGAATTCGAAGTTCAATTTGTTAGAAATGGGCTTTGTGTTTGTTATCTAGAGCTTTTGTACATATATAGTTAGCTTTTGTGACCTAGGCTTATTTTCATGTAACCTTTTCATATATTCAATATAAGAAACACACACTTAAAGGTGTATTGCTCTCTACTTGAATCTTCTATTGTACTCGTTTTTGCTCTATAAATTGGTAATAGAGCCTAATCTTTGATAAAAGATGGCTCGTGATTGAAGAATTAGAGAGAAAATGGCAACATTTGAAGCCAATTTGTCGGATTTAAGAGTTTTTGGGTCTATTTTTGAAGAATTCTGATTTTAATCGATTCGACAGTGAAAATGGAAGGTTTGTATTGCATTTGATTCACATACACTATTAGTTTCAATCTTTAATAGTCCGCGATCATGAATTTCATCAGATTGTATTGAATTGGAAATTTCATATTTTCGAAGTTCTTGACTTTTTTGATAAAAAATGTATTCATTTGATTGAATTTTGTTGTAAATTTGCATTCTGAGTGTAATTCGCACATAGACGAAGCCAAAGAAAGAAGAAATTTTCGAATTTGATCAACATTTGAAGATTTTTAATTTTTTTGAAGTTGGCGGATTACTGTGCATAAGAACAGTCGGATTTGAACTCAAGAACAATTGGAATTCTCCAAATCCGAAAGAAGTTATCGGATTCCGACAATATTAGAAGTTTCGGATTCTTGAAGTATTAAAGGATTCAGAAATCAACGGATTTGAAAATCATCTGACTTGAAATCAATGGATTTTAAGTAATCAGATTTGTAGTCTTGGATTCCAAGTTGCGGTTTGAGTTACGGATTTGCTTAGACTAAGATTTAAGAATTTCAAGTTGACTTACGGATTTCAAGGGTTCTGTGAATAGCGGAATTTTGAAATCTTTGGATTTTGAAGGTTTTATGTTATTTTAGAAAAATGTAGGAAAGCCTACTTTATAGGCATAGCCTATAAATAGGCCATTAGGCCCTTGGCCTTGGAAACGCTTGTAACGTTTGAACAATTAATGCAATATTGATATTCCAAGCAAAACGTGAAGTGTGTGTATTCTCTCTCTATTATCATCTCTCTACACAATATTGAAGGTTTACTATTCACAGATTAGATATTTCAATTGGAATTAGAACCTAACTTGATCTAAGTTGGCTCTTGATTAGGTGAATCATCGATTGACAAGCTACATCGAAGAAGGTTACTGTTTAGAATTTGAAACAATTAAGGTTTGATTGTTTTTCGTATTAAATCTTATCCCATTCATCTCTGAATCAATTCTGTGTCCAAAAACAATCATAAATATTTTGATTTGGATCAAAATCTACTGAGTTTTTGAAGTTTTTCGTGGAAACATCTATTGTTTTTGCTTCAAAAGATCATCAGATTTCATGAGGATGATGGATTGATTGGAATATTATTGATCCACAAAGGATTGCGAGTAAGAGGATATAAAATTCGAAGGGTTTTCATTGTTTTTTATAAGAATTAAAATTTTAGTCAAGAACACTTGAAGATAATGAAGAACAGTATAGATCTGAGTTTTTGATCAAATTGGATTAGCATTTCGAAGTTTTTGTTGTTTTACTGTGGAGTTCGACCGGGTTAGTTATTCCAAAGAAGACTTCGAGCTAGGCAGTTGAGAACAGATCCCTAAAAATCCAGTATTTGTTGCTCATAGAAGACTTCGAGCGTATCTTTCCACAAATTCGAAGGAAGCATATCTCGAATTCGAAGCCTTAATACTTCGAGTTCGAAAGCAATACAAGTTCCAAGTTCGAAACATATTCCAATACACTTCGAGCAGACTTAAAACCCCAAGCGCACTTCGAATTCGAAAGTAACTCCATCACCTAGACTTCAAGCGTATTCATGAAATTACAAATCCACTTCGAAAACAAAACCCTTTGACTTCGAGCTTGTTCTTTGTTCCAAATACACTTCGAAACCAAATTTTTAGAACTTACCTCATTTTGCTTTGGAAGACTACTTGTTCGAAAACACTTTGCATCATTCCAAATACTAATGTTCCATTCGAAGTCAACTTCCAAGTTCACTTCGAATTCCTTGATTACTTCACCTTCGAATTCATAAGAACATTCACTTCGAATTCACCTTTTCAAAACAATACTTCCAATTCGAAGAAACCATCTTTCAACCCCAATCACCAACTTTTTTCAAGTGAACGATCACTTCTAAACTTTCAAGTAATTAAACCAAAATGTCAAGTTCCAACGAGATTTTGGCCATTGGCACTGACTCGAAACCCCCTGTTCTCTTCCGCAATGACTATTTAGTTTGGAAAGGGAGGTTTATGGATTTTCTGGAACACAATGAAGTGTATGCTGAGATGATGATTGATTCTATTCTCAACGGAGAAAAGAAATTCTACACAATCTTTAATGAACAACCTGATAACAACCCTCCAATTCATGGAGAGGTGAGAGAGAAAACTCATGACGAGTTAAATGCTGCTGAAAAGGAAAGGAAGAAAGCATATAGGCTTGCCAAGTATTATCTCAAGCAAGGTTTATCTTCTGAGATGTACATGAAGGTTGACAGTTTGGCAATAGCCAAAGAAATCTGGGACGAGATCATAAGACAATTGCAAGGAACTGAGCAAGGAGAACATATAAAAAGAACACAATTCGTGAACATGTTTCACTA
Organism: Dittrichia graveolens; assembly: GCA_038502395.1. Taxonomy (NCBI): domain Eukaryota; kingdom Viridiplantae; phylum Streptophyta; class Magnoliopsida; order Asterales; family Asteraceae; genus Dittrichia; species Dittrichia graveolens. The sequence goes on from JARJIL010000003.1 coordinate 61,889,642, forward strand.
ATTTACTGCCAAGGATAACGAACTGTTCATAGACACTTACAGTCGTTTCTACAAGCTCCAGAACAAACTCAGAACTAACAAGGTTGAAAGGACGGATTTGGATATCAACTGCGTGTTTCTTCGTGTTCTAGGTCCTAAATGGAAAGACCATGTGAAGCTTTAGAAACACATCAACCGAAACCTTACAATTGTCACGTACCACAATATATTTGAGGACCTTCAGCAATACCAAGATGAGGTCTCAAAGTCATCTCCTAGACTTTCTGCTGATCCCTTGGCCCTAGTAGCTTCAGAACCATCACCCCGCGAGTCCTCTAGAACACATAAATTCAAACAGGTGGCCTTGTCTGACTCAGAATCTGATGAGTCAGATGGTACGGAAATGGAACAAGTCATTAAGGTCATGTCATTCATAACAAAGGCATTCAAGAATAGGTATTCGAAAACCAATAATCGTCAAAGGTACACTTCTGGGTCTCGAAGACCAGAAAACCTGAAGGTTGCTGAGAAACCTAGGTTTGCCAAGGAGGAAAGAAAAGAAGAACGAAAATGCTATAATTGCGGGGGAAATGGCTACTTCATAAAAGACTGCACTAAGAAAAAGAAGAAAGACGCTGAATATTATAAACAAAAACTCAGGCTGGCAAAAAGGAAAAGTGCAGGAAGGGCCATGATGGTGGAAGAAGACCAGTTCCTCACTGATACTAATGACAGTGATCTGGAGGAAGAAGCACAAGCATAATTTTACCTAATGGCTAATGTTGAGGATGAGTTCACTGATGAAAAAGAAGAGCCAGAGGCACATTATGACAATACTGATGATGAAAGGCTTGATGCTGACAATGATGATGATGAGGTACATGTTCAGATCATCATATCACGAATGAAAAAGTTAGAGAAAAAAGGTACAAAAATCAAAATCAGATAAAGAAAAACTAAAAGAAATCATAAGAAATCAACAAATGGTAACTTTCCAGGTTGATAAAGAAATTGAAGAACTTAAAATCAAAATTATTGAAAAAGAAAACGAACTGATTGAGCTAACTGCAAACATGAGTACACAATTACATGACCTCAAAGCAGAAAAGATCAGCGCAGAAAATTACACAAAATTTATTCTCAAGGAAAAGGGAGAATTGTACTAAAAAATCAAAGAGCTTGAAGACACACTGATAAAAAGGGGTCAAACAGAACAAACCTTTTTTCTCAATAAATCCAAAGAAAGAAAATTCTCAAAATGGACCTATGATGGTCTTGGATTTGAAAACCCTCGAATCAGTGAGAAAGTGACGGCCAAACAATTATATGATTTCAACCTAATGAATGCTGGCATCACTAACAAAATGGTATTTGTTGGTCAAGAAGAAGAGGTTGTGGAAGAAGATTTTAAAAGAAACTCTAAACTAAAATCTGAAATTCCTTTTGACTATCAGGAATTAAATGAATCTATCTCATCTGAGTCTCAAAAGCTCAGTAAGACAGATGACTCTAATGGTTTCACCTATCCTGATGATCTTAAAAAGCCGCAAGCAGTTCTGGAAGCCCGAGTATATATACCACATATGGTGTTACAAAGGCAACTCGAAATACGTGTAGTTTATTATTTTCAAAACATTATCACAAATGATTTAGAAAAGGAAATAAATAAATCAGAAAAGAGTTTTTCATGTCACTCTAAAAAGGAAACCCTGACATGCACTTCTACTCTACTTCCCAACCAACAAGAAAATATACCAAAGAAGAAAAAGGTAAAACAAAGGTGGAAGAGTTATGGACTCCAAAGTCACATCACAAATAAACTGAACCCACCAAAAGGCAACCAAATGCCATTCCCAAAGCCAATCTCACACACTCTCTTAAGAACAAATCAAAGTTACCAACAAAGGTTGTCAAAACGAGCTCAAAACCACTCACAACTAACCACTTTTCAAATGTTTCAGATGTGAGAAGAAAACACAACAAGAAGAAGAGTGTTTGCACCAATGAAAACAAAAGAAAATTTAAACCCAGTTTCTCTAAGCCTTGTTTAGATTTTTCCAAGAAGTGTCATCACATTTCGAATTTCTTTAGTCATTGTAATTCACTTTCCACAGGTGAAATGAAAGCAAGTACATGTTTTTGCACAAGTCATGGTTGTTTGCACGGACATTGTGAATACAAGTGTGAATATGATAGGCTTCGAAAACAAATGGGAATTCGTGCTTGTGAGCATCGGAGACCACAAGGGTCGAATCAAATAAATGCACCCTTTATTACATCACATGAGATAATCCTTCATTAGTGGGTGACTAAACATGCTTTAAAACTCATGAATTATTAGAACTATGAAAATAGATTAATCACTATTCAAGAGTTAGAATCATACAGAAAAGGAGGATACAAAGAGTTTTTGAAGGCCTGGAATAAAACTGAATCAAGAATAAGGAAATCTCAATCACTACGTACAAATTTTCTTTCATCAAAGGCAAAGTCAAATTCTTCAAAAACATCAAGCTTAAATGTTAAACCAAACAAACATCAAGAATCAAAATCATCCAACATAAGATACAAAGGTGTTACCACCAAACCAGCACCCAAATCTCAAACAGTTGCAAAACCTAAAATGATTCAAGTTTGCCAACGCAAAGATGTGGTTCAGGTAGTGGATATCAAGGACACCATCAGTCCACCAAGTCTTGAAAGAGGAGAGATTCCTCTAACCATTGAATCTAAAATGGTTCCTGATCCATTCTTGATTAATACTTCCAAGTTTAACAAAGAAGAACAAAAGCTTCAATGGAAAACACAGAAAAGAATACATTGTATTGTTCAAGAAGTTGTTGAAACCAATGTATCACCTAACACGCAAGGACCCATATCAACATGAGGACCTAAATCTTCATTCTTTTCTTTGTGCAGGAACCTAATCTCTGGTACCTGGACTCAGGCTGCACCAAACATATGACCGGTGACAAGAGTCTTCTCAAAAACTTTGTTCCCAAGTACTCCGGGAATGTTCGTTTTGGGAATGACAATGTAGCACCGATTCTGGGTTACGGAGATATAGAAAGGAAGAGTATCAAAATAAAGAAGGTTTCTTTTGTAGAAGGACTGGGCCATAATGTGTTTAGCATTGGTCAGATCTGTGACAAGGACTTGGAGGTCACTTTAAAAAAGATTTCATGTTTAGTGAAAACAGAAACAGGTGATGTGCTTCTCGTAGGAACACGAAAGTCTAACTTGTACTTAATTGATCTGAACTACTACAACTCCAAGACCTCCGTTTGTCTACTCAGTAAGGCCTCATTGAACTTAACTTGGCACTGACACAGGAAATTCTCACATCTCAACTTCCATAATATCAACAAACTGGTTACTGGAGATCTGGTGAGAGGTCTGCCAAAGTTAAAATTCACCAAACACCATCTGTGTGCAGATTGTGAAAAAGGAAAGATGAAACGCTCATCTCACAAAGCCAAGCAAGTCTGCAGTACAAAGAAAACAATGGAGCTTCTACACATGGATCTATGCGTTCCGATGAGAGTCCAGACACGCAATGGGAAGAAGTATATCCTAATAATTGTTGATGATTACTCTAGGTATACTTGGGTCAAGTTTTTAAGGTCGAAAGATGAAGCATCTCCTGTTATCATCAGCTTCATCAAACAACAGCAGAACAAGTTTGAACACAGTGTTACCTCCATTCGAACGGATAATGGATCTGAGTTCAAGAAAAAACTCTTGTCTGACTATCTTGACCTAGTAGGGATCTCACATCAATTCTCTGTAGCATACACTCCACAACAAAATGGAGTGGTGGAACGACACAACCGAACTCTGGTTGAGGCTGCTCGTACTATGCTTGCTTATTCTGGTCTCCCGCCTTCCTATTGGGATGAAGCAGTCAGCACCGCGTGTTACACACAAAATCGTTCTTTCATCCATAAGTGTTTTAATAAAACACCATATGAATTAGCAAATGGCATTGTACCTAATATCAAATATCTTCATATATTTGGTAATAGGTGCTTCGTACTCAATGAAAAGGATAATCTAGGGAAATTTGAAGCTAAAGCTGATGAAGCAATTTTCCTTGGTTATTCACATAAGTCCAAAGCCTACAGGGTGTTAAATAAAAGAACTAACTGTGTCATGGAAAGCATAAAAGTTACATTCGACGATATGTTGGATGTTAACACATTTCAAAAAGAAAATGAGGTTGCTTCTGGACAAGTCAGTTCAGGACTGGTTCTTTAAAGAAAAGAAACAGATACAAATCCTAATTCATCATAATACTATTTAGATTTCTTTTTTGATTTCTTACAGTCTGAATCTAATGTTCAAAATGCTGGTGAAAGGAATGATGCAGTGTCTCCTGCTACAACTGCAACGGAGGTTGACAACTCATCTTCATATCCAACCATGGATTCTCCGTCTACGTCAACTGTCAATCCAGTTATAACTCCTCATGAGCCAGTTTATGAGGGAGCTCCTGTTTATGATTCAGATCCAATATCAACAGAGGAGGACATTGAACTCACAAACTGTTTAAATGAGTTCTTTCCTCCAATCCAAAACCCCCGAGGAATAAGATGGACACAATCTAATCCCGAATCTCAAATAATAGGAAATGTTCAAGATGGGGTAAGGACTCGTTCTGCAACGGCAAATGTAACACCAAAAAATCACAAGCCATGTTTTTTATAAACGCACTGTGGAAGCTAATTCAAACTAACTTGATTACATAAAACCAACATTTACAAATATACAATCATTGCTCAAAATATAACTACAATCACTGTTTGGTGTTACAAAAATACCGGCTCGTCTCTTTTAAAACTTAGTATCAAAGTAATGGTCAACTCTTCCTTATTCAACACAAACACGAACCTGCAAAAACATCAACTGAGGGGAATTAGCATAAACCTAAGTGAATTGAGGCTAAAACATCAAACGTAAACATTCACAATCAACATCAATCATGTAATCACATATCACGAGAAGACCGGTAGTTCGGCACAGAACGTAAAACCAATGCCGGCCAAAGCAAAGGTTTACCGATAGCTTTCCACTGAATTGGCAAAGTAAACTCTCCTCTGAGCAACAAATGCAACAGAAAGGCTACTACTGTTCAACCAATCAGTTAGACAAGCCCAACCCAAGTCCACGTATAGCTGACTTCTCAACGCAACTCAAAATCATCCTAAGAGCGCGTATCGACCAAATAGTCATGCAACAGTTATCAACAATCAATTTCAACAATTAGCAGTTCAATCAAACCAATATCAATCCACAATCATGCATCACATCAATAATATTAACTGCAATCTTTTCCATCCGCGATTAACGTCTACTCACCTCAGTTTCTGCTTGAACTCAGATATCTAATTTTACAGAGCTTTTGGATTGCCTGAAAACACAGGAATAACCAAATTAGACTCAACCTCATAAATATATCTATCTATATATTTATAAATCATTCATCAAACAATAAAAAAAATAAATATATACAAATTCCAAACCCAAGTTATCGGATTCTACAAAACTGTCGGATTTCTTCAAATCCGCTACCTAGTATCGGATTCTTGCAAAATGTCGGATTCTGAGGCCCAGATTTGAGACTATCGGATTTAGGACTCATGTCTTGGATTTCCAAACCATTGGGTTAATAAGTATAGGATTAAAGGTATCGGTTTTGAAGTGTCGGTTTTGCTTTCATAGGGTTTTAGAGTTCCAGATTTAGGAGTTTAGGATTTTGGGTGTTGGTTTTTATGACTCTCGGATTACCAAGTATAGGATTTCATGACTTGAATTCTTTCCCGGATTCTAGCATAATCGGATTAAAGCTTTCGGATTACAAGTATCGGTTTTCCAACTATCGGAATTCACCACAAACGGAATTCCTCTTCTTCCCAAACATCAAAACCGATAGTTCATAATCTCATTAATTCTACCATCTTCAAACTTCATAACTCAAACTTAGATTTTTATAAATTTCTAATGTCATTTCAGAAACATGTTTAAACAACATAAAACACATATTTCATGCATCAAAACACCATTTAAACACATAAATCATATGAACACATAAAACCCATAAAAACTCATATTTCATCAAAACCGATTATTGTGTTCTTCATATATTCGTGTTTATTTTAGTCATCAAGATAATCAAACTAGCATGCAAACACTTCAAATATATATATATATATATATATATCTAACATTTATCTTGAATTCAAACACCCTAAATCTGAAAATCCGATGGTTCTTTCTTCTTCTTCTTCGGTTTGTTGGCAGAGAGAAATTCACATACACACACTTACACCTTTGCTAAATTTGGGATAAATTAGCTAATCCCCTAACACGTATTCAAGCAACTAAGGAGGAGGTGGCATAACCTCTCTTAACACACATACACGTGCACACGCATATATATTCATGCATACATACGGTATGATACATACATACAATTAATCTATGTAATCCAATTAATATTTAATTAACCACTAAATCATATTAAAATAATTAAGCACATACCACAAACCCGCTAATCTTCTATCCCAGGTTTGAGGGTGTTACGAATCTCTCCCCCTTAAGAGGATTCCGTCCCCGGAATCTTTTCTTGCTTAAACAAATGAGGGTATCTTTCTTTCATCTCTGCCTCAGTCTCCCATGTTAAATCAGAACCAAGACTGTGCTTCCACTTGACCAATACCATTGGTATCTGCTTCCTTGGGAGCTTGGTCACTTTTCGATCCAACAGCTCTACAGGTTCTTCTATTAATCTCTTCTTTGAATCAACCTTCAGTTCTTGTACTGGGAGAATCTGACTTTCATCATCAACTTTGCATTTTCTCAGATAATAGACGTTAAACGTGTCATGAATTCCTGCAAGCTCTGCTGGAAGATCTAGTGTAACGGTTTGATCATTCACAATCTGACGTATGCGGAAGGGACGAATGTAACGGGGAGCCAATTTCCCACGTTTAGTGAATCAAATCACACCCTTCCACGGAGAAACCTTCAAGTACACTAATTCCCCCACATCAAATTAACCGGGCGACGATGTGGATCTGCATACATTTTGTGTCTATCTCTGGGTGCTTTCAACTTATCTCTAGCAATAGTAACCTTATCAGCTGTTATATGAACTATCTCGGGCCCTGCAAACTGCTTCTCACCAGTCTCTAACCAACACGTCGGAGTACGGCAGCGACGACCGTATAACATTTCGTACGGAGGCATCCCAATACTGGAGTGGTAAGAATTATTATACGCAAACTCTATCTATGGCAGGTGCGAATCCCAAGATCCACCATACTCAATCACACAAGCACGCAACATATCCTCAAGTGTTTGTATGGTTCGTTCAGTGTGACCGTCAGTCTGAGGATGGTAAATAGTACTCAAGTTAATCCTCGTCCCCAACTCTCTTTGTAAACTCCTCCAGAAGTTAGAAACAAATCTGGAGTCTCTGTCAGATACTATTGATAATGGCATACCATGCCTCGCAACAATCTCGTTAACATAAAGTTGAGCCAACTTACTCAGAGAAGCCGTCTCACATGTAGCCAGAAAGTGAGCGCTCTTTGTCAGCCGATCCACAATTACCCATATCATATCATTATTCTTTTGAGTTCGTGGAAGTTTAGTCACGAAATCCATCGTTATATGCTCCCACTTCCACTCAAGAATTTCCAACTGTTTTAAAGATCCGTAGGGCTTCTAATGCCTGTGCACAGATATGGCATGATTCCACAAACTGTGCCACATCTGCTTTCATAGTAGGCCACCAGTAAAGCACTTTCAGATCGTTATACATTTTAGTGCTTCCTCGGTGTACTGATAATCTCGACTTGTGTGCTTCTGTCAAAATCAGCTTCCTTAAATCTCCAAGCATAGGCACCCACACACGAGTCTTGTATACTTTTAATCCACGAGAATCATTAGAAATTTCATCCTTACGTTTCTTCATCAGTTCATTCTTCAAGTTTTCTTCCTTCAGAGCCTCCAACTGTGCAGATTTTAGTCTATCCACTAGATCAGATACAATCTCAATACGCATAAAGTGGATAGAACTTCCCGCTCCCTTGCGGCTCAAGGCATCTGCTACCACGTTTGCTTTTCCTGGGTGATATATAATTTCGCAGTCATAGTCTTTAATTAATTCCACCCATCGTCTATGTCTCATGTTCAACTCTTTCTGTGTAAATACATACTGTAGACTCTTATGGTCAGTACAAATCACGCACTTGGTGCCATATAAATAATGTCTCCACAACTTTAGGATAAAAACAACGGCTGCCAGCTCCAAATCATGTGTCTGGTAATTCTTCTCATGTGGTTTTAATTGTCTTGAAGCATAGGCAATCACCTGATCCCTCTACATAAGTACACAACCCAATCAAGCAAACGATGCATCGCAATAAACAATGAAATCCTCTGATCCACTTGGCAATGCAAGAATGGGGGCCTGACATAACAACTGTTTTAACATCTGGAAAGCTTTATCCTGTTCACTGCCCCATACAAACTTTACATCTTTTCGAGTCAACTTAGTCAACGGACCCGCAATCTTGGAAAAATCTTTTATAAATCTTTGGTAGTATCCAGCTAACCCTAGAAAACTCTTGATCTCTGACGGTGTCTTTGGGGCATTCCAGTTCATTACTGCTTCCACTTTTGAAGGATCCACTTTCACTCCCTCGTTACAGATCACATGCCCCAAGAATTGTACTTCTCTCAACCAAAATTCACATTTTGAGAACTTAGCAAACAAATGCTCTTTCTTCAGTATTTCCAGAACCTATCTCAAATGCTGCTCGTGTTCTACCCCAATATTTGAATATACCAGAATGTCATCAATGAAAACTATTACAAAATCATCAAGGAATGGTCGACAGACCCTGTTCATTAAATCCATAAAGATCGCAGGTGCATTGGTTAAGCCGAACGGCATAACCAAAAACTCGTAGTGCCCGTAGCGCGTACGAAAAGCCATCTTTGACACGTCTTCCTCTGAAACACGCACCTGGTGATATCCTGATCTCAAATCAATCTTAGAAAAGAACGAAGCTCCCTGTAGTTGATGAACGAATCGTCTATTCTTGGCAATGGATACTTGTTCTTTATCGTTCTCTTATTCAGCTCACGATAGTCGATACACATTCGCAGTGTACCGTCTTTTATCTTTACAAACCACATTGGCGCACCCCACGGAGATGAACATGGACAAATAAACCCTTTATCTAACAAATCTTGTATCTGTGTCATCATCTCCCGGATCTCTGACAGTGCCAACCTGTACGGTGCCTTCGCCACTGGTCGAGATTCAGGAATCAGATCTATCTTGAACTCTACCTCACGAACTGGAGGTAGTCCCGGTAATTCCTCTGGAAACACCTCCGGGTATTCCGTTACCACCCGGATGTCATTCTCCATCTGCTTCTCTTTCTTTCCAACAATAACATAGGCCAGATACGATTCTCAACCTTTATCCAACACCTTCTTAGCCTTTACACACAAACTAATAGGAATCACAGACCCAACCTTCTCTCCCCTTGCTATCACTCTTGTACCATCAGTTAACGGAAAGGAGATCAACTTCTTGTGACACTTGATACTTGCCTGATTCAGACTCAGCCAATCCATTCCAAGCACCACATCGAACCCAGATAACGGCATTACAAGGAAATAAACAAGAAAGCAAATACCATCTATATCTATCATGTCTCCAGCCATAAAAGTCGTGATCAGAACCATCATACCATCCGCTACCTCTATCTCTAAAGCAGTAGCAAGTTCAGTTAAAGGCACATTTAACCTACCACAGAATTCTATAGATACAAAGGAGCAATTTTCCCCTGAATCAAATAACACTCTAGTAGGAGTAGAGTTTATCAGAAACATATCGGTTATCATATCGTCATTGGTAGTGGCATCATCCACAATCATTCTAAATGCCCGACCCTCGGCAGTGGGTGGGTTCTTCCTTTTCTGCCCAGCTATAGATGACCCCCCAGCTCCTCCCCCTATAGACCGTGACCCTGTCTTCTTGCTCAATAGGCAGTGACCAACCTGGTGCCCCTCTTTCTGATAGTTCCAGCAGACCTCCTCGGCAGTCTGCAATTCTTCAGATCATGGCCAAACTGGCCACATTTCACACACCTCATGGATTGGGGCGTCCACTGCCCTACCCTCCTTGCCTTTGTTGAGTGTTAGTGTTCAAATCTCGATTTTTGTTGGGAAATCTTCTCCCCACTCAACCTGTTTCTTGCTACCAAATCCCCTTCAGCCGACTTGGCTAAAGTGAACGCCTGAGATAGTGTGGTAGCCCACCTGGTGGCACTACGAAGATTAGGATGTAACACCCCGACAAAATGGGCAATCTTGGACTCTTCATCTGGTACCCAATGCTTCGCAAATCGCATTTTCTCGTTGAATTGTTTAATTAATTGATCCATAGTCATATTTCCAGTCATTTGCAACTCCATAAACTCTCTCTTAATCTTTACAATCTCAAAAGTACCGCAGTATTACTCGCAAAGTTTATCTTGGAATTGACTCCAAGTAATGTTCTCCTGCTGTTGTTCTATGAAATGGCTGTTAATCGAATCCCACCAGACCATGACGTCTCCCTTCAGCATCCTCGACGCGTATTTCACTTTTAACTCATTTTCATAATTAAAGGCATCCAATGTCTTTGCCATTTCCCTAAGCCAGTTCAGGGTGATACTAGGATCAGAACTCCCTCGGTACTCAGATGGTTTATAGTCAAGGAACTGTTTGTAAGTACACGGTTATTTAAATCCTAGAAACGCAAATGGATAACCTCTAGGTTGTGGATACGGATAGAAGAAGGGTTGTTGCATCATTTGAGTCATTGGTGGTAGAGGTGCTGACACTGGTGGTATGGTTGCTTGTGTGGATATCGCAGTTGGTACAGGGGTTGGTTCAGGCTGATTTAATCTTTGCTCCATGTTAAGGACTTTAGTTCTAAGATCCATTAATTGATTTTCTAACTTGAAGATGTATTCACTTTGATCCTCCTCTTGTTCTTGGCCAGACGTTCCGGCTTGGTTTACATTACTCAGATCTTCAATAACTGGAGCCTCTGTTGCAACTTGGGTCACAGGAGGTAGGATGGGAGTCTCTCTGTCAGCCATAATCTGTTACAATCACATCACCTCATAGCTCATTAGCATAAACAGTTAGTATCCAAAATACTAACCACTACAGACAACTCTAACTCACCTTAATTCCCCCGAAGGAAAGCTTGACCCGTCACATGCCAGGATTTGGGAATTCTACACTTTAGCCGTGCATGCATCACCAAACCTAGGCTCTAATACCAAACTGTAACACCGGAAAATCACAAGCCATTTTTTTTATAAACGCATTGCGGAAGCTAATTCAAACTAACTTGATTACATAAAACCAACATTTACAAATATACAATCATTGTTCAAAATATAACTACAATCACTGTTTGGTGTTACAAAAATACTAGCTCGTCTCTTTTAAAACTTAGTATCAGAGTAATGGTAAACTCTTCCTTATTCAACATAAACACGAACCTGCAAAAACATCAACTGAGGGGAATTAGCACAAAGCTAAGTGAGTAGAGGCTAAAACATCACATGTAAACATTCACAATCAACATCAATCATGTAATCACATATCACGAGAAGACCGACGGTTCGGCGCAGAACCTACTACCAATGCCGGCCAAAGCAAAGGTTTACCGATAGCTTTCCACTGAATTGGCAAAGTAAACTCCCCTCTGAGCAACAAATGCAATAGAAAGGCTACTACTGTTCAACCAATCAGTTAGACAAGCCCAGGCCAAGTCCACGTATAGCTGACTTCTCAACGCAACTCAATCATCATAAGAGCGCGTATCGACTAAATAGTCATGCAACAGTTATCAATAATCAATTTAAACAATCAACAGTTCAATCAAACCAATCTCAATCCACAATCATGCATCACATCAATAATATTAACTGGAATCTTTACCATCCGCGATTAACATCCACTCACCACCGTTTCTGCTTGAACTCAGATATCTAATTGTTAGTCCCATGTTTAGAATAGTTAGATTTGACGAGACAAACTATAGATATGTATAGATGATAGGTTAAGAGTTAGGAATTATGTAAGTCTGTTATAGACTGACTTGTCAGCTGCAGCTGAGTAGTCAGCGTATAAACAGATATAGAGTTTTCTATGTAACTACTAGATAGCTCGGTGACTTCTAAGCTAAGATAGGATTTAAGAATGAAGAGTTGAAGACTTGAAGATTCAAGAAGTCAGCTTGACAAGGTCAAGACTGAGTAAGTCAGCTCAGCGTCAGAAGTCAGTTCAAAATTTAAGTAAGTTCTAAATTCTGTTATAAACTATCCATATCTACGACATTTAAATTAGGATATCTAAACCTAATTTAAACTATCTATTAGTTAGATATAAATCTCAAACGGAATTAATTAGATATATTCTAATTAAAGAGTTTGTTACGGTTTTAAAGAAAAGATAAGTTCTATCTTTAAACTACGATTTGTTCGTAGATATATCAAGTATAAGTATAAACATTCTTATGGGTTTTATATATATGTTCTTACGTGTGTACGTGAACAGATACGCGATACACAACGACTGCATAAGTTGCAAGACTGCATAAGTTGCAAAACATACGTGTGTTCGTGATACTTGATACGCATGTGTTGCGATAACTTTGTAAGTTCAAAGTTCGAGAGAGTTTTCAAGAGTTCTTGTTAATCAGTTTTAACAAGAAATTCGATCATCAATTAGTTTGTGATTCAAGAGTGTTTAGAGAGAGTTGAGATTATAATCATTGTAATATCAAATCATCCTGTTGATTTGATTAGAGAGTGATAATAGTTATTGTTTTGTTTGATAATTGAATATACATTTGATTAATTTGTTTGATTGTTTAAAGTGTATTCAACCCCCCCTTCTACACTGTATCGGTTGCTTGTTCACCCTCTTTGGGATCAACAACTGGTATCAGAGCAAGTTTCTTCATAAGTTGAAGATCAAGATCCGCTGTCAAGAGGCTAAGATGTCTACTAGCAAGCATTCAAGTCATATACCAACAATGGCGGCAAAAGGTTGTCCTATCTTTGATGGCATTGACTATCCTATGTGGAAGTTTAGAGCCATGTTATATCTGAAGTCTGTGGATCATAGGATGAGTACCGTGATTCAAGATGGCCCAATCATACCAATGATCCATATTACTGCCACTGACAAAACTGTTCCCTCTGGAGAAACTCCCAAGCCTGAAGCATCCTGGACTGAGGAAGATCGTAAACTGTTCAATCTTGATGACAAGGCACAAAGCATTATAGCTAATGCTTTAACAAATCCTCTTCTGCATACTGTGGCTGGGTGCCAAACTACAAAAGAGATGTGGGATACTCTCAGTGTCACGTATGAAGGCACTGACTTGGTCAAGCAACATAAGAAGACAAATCTGAGTCGTTCTTATGAAACTTTCTTTGCTAAAAAGAATGAAACTCTAAGAGATTTGTTTACCAGATTTCAATGCTTGATAAATGATCTGATCTTGGTAGGTGTCAAGAAAGATGAGAATGAGTTGGTACTCAAGTTCTTGGATGTGTTACCAGAACAATTCAATGAGATCACCATTGCACTTCATGCTAGAGGAACCTTAGGAAAATATGATCTCAGATCTATCTATGGTTTCCTTCTAAATCATCAACAGATCATGGAACAGAATAAAGTGGCCCAGCAACAACTAAAAGAATCTATAAACAATGCTGGATCTACGTTAATTGCAGAAAAGAAAAAGAAGGGATCTAAAACGTCTCAAGCTGAGATCGACTCTGAATCTGAATCTGAGGAAGTAAGTCTTAACTCAGGTTCAGATGATGAAGAGATGGATGCTCTTACTGAAAAAATGGCAATGTTAGCAAGAAACTTTAGAAAGTTCAGAAGAGGAAGGGGTCAATCTGACAGAAGCAAAAGTGGTAAGTCTACTTTTGATCCTAAGAAAGCTAAGTGCTATAACTGTCAGAGGATAGGACACATAGCTGCTGAGTGTAGAGTAAAGAATGGAGACTCAGCTTCAGTAGCTGACAAGAATGCCTACAGAGCTGATAAGTATAAAAAGAAATATCAAAGTCTCAAAGGCAAGCCGGGTGAAAACACCAAAGGTCTCCTTGTTGAGACTTGGGATACTGAATCATCTACATCAGATGATGATGAGCCAGATAGGTGGTTGATGGCCATTGAGGATGAAGAGGAACAAGTTGACTATGAGTTAGAAGACAGTTCCTTTGATGAGGATCTAGCAGAAGCGGCTAAGCTGAGTAAGCAAACTAGTAACTGGGATCCTGCCTCAATGTATAAGGTAAATAACTTTAGCTCTTACACTGATGAACAAAAATGTCTAATGTTCAACTATCTGTTGAATGACGTCAAAACCTCTCTCACAGTTCAATCTAGTATGAAAACTGAAATTTCAAAACTAAAAGATGAACTTAAACACTCTGAAACTCTCTTAAATGCTGGTAAAATGATCCAAAGTGATTATGAGTGTCAGCTTCATATAAACAAACTTCTAAGTGAAGAACTACAAGAATCAAAAGAAAAAGCTGACAATCTAAGAAAAATCTGTGAATCTTGGTGTAAGTCATCAAGAGAAGTAGAAAAGTGTATTAACCAGCAGATACCAAATCAAGTAAAAGCAGTGCTAGGGGGAGATTATAGTGCTGTTGCTGATGAAATCATCAAAGATCAAGTCAGTCTTGAAAACAAAATGATGAAATCAGATGACATACTCCCCAGAACATTCTTCAGGAACAAGGAAGGGAAACAGGTCAAAACCAATAAGTTTGTGAGACTAACCCAAAGTTCTCAGGTTATTCACTCAAACAATCAAGCTGAATGTTCCAGATCCAACAAAAACTGTAAGTCAGTTTTAAAAAGATTGGATTACAATCCTGTGAGAACAATTGTTTTTGATAGAATATCTCATGTTAACTCAAAAAGACATAATTCTCAAGCCATATATGAAAGGATGTCTAAAAACAGGAAGTTGTCTGTAAGTCAGACTTCACCAAATAAAGGTAACCATAAAACTGACAAAGGTAAGTCTAAAGTCAGTGAAAATCAAGTAGACAAACTGTCAAAGAGGATTGAAAGGTTATCCACATCATATGACCCTAAAACTAAATCTAAATTTAATGTTGGCAAACTCAAAGAAATCACCCAAACACCCATCTTTAGAAGAAAATGCTATAAGTATGGTGATAGAGGTCATGAGGCCAAAGATTGTGTAAGTACCAATCTTAGACCTGAAAACGAAAAGGATGATCAGTCCAAAACAGACCAAGAATCTGTTCGAGCTGATCAATCAAACTCAAAAGGATCAGCTAAGTGCTCATCCTCAGGACCTACAAAACAGTGGGTTCCAAAAAGAAACTAATATGTTTAGTTGATCATGTGCAGGGCTCCTACAAGTGGTATCTCGATAGTGGATGCTCAAGGCACATGACAGGAAGCAAGGGGATTCTAAGTGAATTCCAAAACAATGAAGGACCCAAGGTGACATTTGGGGATAATTCTCAAGGAAGGACTAAAGGTTATGGAAAGATAACTGCTGGAAAAGTCACTTTCAAAAAGGTAGCATATGTTGAAGGCCTTAAACACAATCTGATAAGTATCAGTCAACTGTGTGATGAGGATTATGAAGTCACCTTCAGAAAGCATGCAGGGAAAATTTATGATAAGGAGGGAAAACCAATATTAATGGCAAAAAGAGAGAGAGATATCTATTTGTTAGATCTCAGCTCCGTAGATCCTTCAACTGAAACCTGTTTGTATTCTGACTTAACACACATAAATATTCATGCATACATACGGTATCATACATACATACAATTAATCTATGTAATCCAATTAATATTTAATTAACAACTAAATCATATTAAAACAATTAAGCACATAACATAAACCCGCTAATCTTCTAGCCCATGTTTGAGGGTGTTACAGCAAATGAGTGCCTTTATTCCAGTTTCCTATCTATGATTGAACCCACCAAAGTCTCCGATGCTTTACAAGATGCAAATTGGGTCATTGCAATGCAAGAAGAACTTAACCAGTTTGAAAGACTCAAAGTTTGGAGATTAGTACCACTCCCAGAGGATAACTCAGTGGTTGGTACCAAGTGGATTTTTAAAGAACAAACGTGATTCCGATGGAATAGTGGTTAGAAACAAAGCGAGGCTGGTTGCTAAGGGTTACAACCAACAGGAGGGAATAGACTATGATGAAACATTTGCTCCTGTAGCTAGGATATAAGCCATAAGACTATTCTTAGCCTATGCTGCCTACAAAAGCTTTAAGGTTTTTCAGATGGACGTCAAGACAACATTCTTAAATGGTATCCTCAAGGAGGAGGTTTATGTGTCTCAGCAAGAAGGCTTCATCAATCCTAAACTCCCTCGACATGTTTATATTCTAGACAAAGCCTTATATGGACTAAAACAAGCCCCGAGAGCTTGGTATGATGTCCTGTCTGAATATTTGTTGAGTGAGGGATACATCAAAGGAAAAACCGATACCACTTTATTCACCAAAGCCAAAGGAAAGTATTTAATCTTAGTACAAATCTATGTGGATGACATCATTTTTGGTTCAACAAACCCAAAGTACAATGATGAGTTTGCACATACTATGAAAAATCGTTTTCAAATGAGTATGATGGGAGAGATGAATTTCTTTCTCGGATTAGAAGTGAAAGAGATGAGTCATGGCATTTTCATCAGTCAATCCAAGTACATTAAAGACTTGTTGAAGAAGTATGACATGCTCAGTTGTTCTTCACTATCTACCCCCATGTTTTCAAAAACTGTCTGCTGATCTTGAGGGAAAAGTAGCAGATTTAAAAACTTATCGGGGTATGATTGGCTCATTACTGTATCTAACGGCTAGTAGGCCAGATATATGTTTTCTACATGCTTATGTGCTAGATTTCAGGCTAATCCAAAAGAATGACATCTGCTGGCAGTCAAAAGAATATTCAAGTATCTCAAGGGTACTGTTGATCTAGGTCTATGGTATCCAAGGGATTCTAGTCTACAGTTATATGCCTATTCAGATGCCGACTATGTAGGTTGCATGCTTGATAGAAAGAGCACATCTGGCAGTGTACACTTCTTGGGTGATCGGTTAGTGTGTTGGGTTTCTAAGAAACAGAATTGTGTCTCTACTTGAACTGCTGAGGCTGAATATCTTGCTGCTGCAATGTGCTGCACTCAAAGTTTGTGGGTTAGGACTCAGCTCTCTGACTTTGGCCTACACTATGACAAGATACCCTTACTGTGTGATTCACAATCTGCCATTGCCATCTCATGCAATCCAGTCCACCACTCAAATACTAAACACATTGACATACGGTATCATTTTATTAAAGACAATGTAGAAAAAGGTATGATAGAACTTCAATATGTCAAGACTGATGATCAACTAGCTGATCTGTTTACTAAACCATTAGACGAATCTCTTTTTAATGTGTTAGTATCCAAATTGGGTATGTTGAATTATAAAGTCTGAATATCAGTCATTTGTTTTGAGTGGGTTGTTCACTTTGTTTGTTCATGTTGAAGATACAAGAAAGCACAATTTGAGGGGGAGTGTCAAACATCCATACAAGTTACGCATGCTTGTAGGGGGAATAAATACTTAAATCATTTCAAAAATCAAAGAAAATACCAAAAATATTCACAAAACAGAGAAAATACCAAAAACATTTGCAAAATTCAAGAAAATATCAAAAATATGTTTTTATTTCTTTAAAAATTGAAAAATACAAAAATATTTTATCCACTTCGAAATTGAACTTCGAATTCATTCAAGTTTAATATACTTCGCATTCGAAGTCAATGGACCTCGCATGTAAAGCATGTTGGAATCTGCCCACTAACACACGTATGTCGGTATCACTGCTAATGAAGCGTGAGCCTATTGGGTCACACGCCAAGAATTGATCCCGACAGCTTAATGTGGAAGGAGAATGTCAAAGAATCAAAAGTGTTTTGATTCGGGGCTTCACGACCGTGAAGGATGCTCCACGGGTCGTGAAGCAGGATGCCCTAACGATTGTTCGACGGCCGCCACACGTCGTGATGCCTTTGGGCTTCACGGCCCGTGACGAGGTCGTGAGGGGTCGTGAAGGAGATGCCCTCACGAGTCCTCGACCGGGCGGCACAACTCGTGAAGTGCTAAGTCCCCTCGTGGCAGATTTAGGCTTCACGGACCGTGAGAGCCCGTGAGGGGTCGTGAAGAGGGTAGTTGTAATGACACTTGTGTTTTATTGGACCATTTGATGGTCCAATCAAGTTGCTTGCTTTTTGGCCGGCCAAAAGTGAGTCTTGAGGCTGGTTAGGAGCAGATGAACACAATTGAACACATGACAACTCTCTCTACTCCATATTCTCTTGAGGCTCCAAAGATTTCATGGTTCTAACACTAAGTTGGTGATCTTGAGTGTGGTGATGAAGATCATTGGTGCAAGAGGAGTTGCTACATGGGCTGTTCCAGATGGTGAAGTCGTTCTTGGATGTTCATCTATGGTTCACTAGCATTTGGGGATCAAACTCTTCTTGGTGTGGACTAGCAATGGAGGAGGAAGCCCTTTGTTTCCTCAAGCTCATCCCACACACGTGGAGGTCGATTTCCAGCATGGTAAGAAGGTATTATTTTTGTTCCTTCTTCTTCCTTTTAGTTGCAATTTGCTTTGTAGTGTATTCCACCATTGGAACTAGTTGTGGGCTTTGTGTGTGCTTTCGTTTTTGTATTGCATGCTTCTTTTTTTGTGTGCTTCCGCTGTGTTTGTGCCCACCACGAGTTTGAACAGTGGCTTGAAAATCAAAAATGGACATTCTGTCCAGAATAGCTTCACGGGCCGTGGAGGTTTTGTCTTCACGGGTCGTGAAGCCTACACGAGTGGCTTCATGGGGTGTCACTCGTGAGAGCTTTTGACCGTGTCAGTGTCGTGGAGCTCATGGGCTTCACGGGCCGTGAGGGACCGTGAAGGCTTCTGGGCCGTGAAGGTCTCGTGAATAGTGTTTTTGTCCTTGTTTATAAAAAGAAATAAATTTTCGGTTTTAGCACCTTTCAATTCTGTTTTTCCAAAATCCGTCCTTTTGTTTGGACACTTGAAAAGCCCCTTATATGTGTCTTGATTCGTATGTTTATATGTATTAGGTGGTTTTGATATAAAATGCACACATGCATATACTTATATTGTGTATATATGAATACGTGTTCTCAAAGTGTTTGGGATACTTATATTGTGTTTGGGATACTAATGCGTTTTGTCACTTGTTTGTTAATCAACTTGAAAAGAGGTTTTTTAAACCGGAAAGACAAAATTCCCGTTTTTCTCAAACGTAAATCACACGCCACCCGTAAGATGACACCACCCGAATCTAGGGAAGCATGGGATGATTGTCGAGCTAAGAACGAGTTATTCCATGTGAATCTCTATGGAAGGTGAGTGTGGCAACTTGAAATTATTGGTTGTCGAGCTTAGCACGAGCCAATGATTGTCAAGGGCGTCACCGTGTATCTTGAAGGACGATTCACAATTCCAACTTAATACGCCTTGGTAATTGTCGTGCCTATACCGAGTTGCCAAAGCGGCTTAACGAGAAATTGGTGTGAGAAGGGATCAAACATGCCAAACCGACGCTATGAGTGTTGATGGATCCCGCAAGTGTGTAAGAGTTGTAGTCTCGGATTACAATTGGTAAAGCGTTTACCGGCCTAAATAACTTCATGAAGTGATCCGCGGCAAACCTGTCATGTAGTGAAGTGAAATAAGGTTCTTAGCCCTTGTTAAGATAATTGTTTTTCTTAAAACTAAATGGGTAATTATCATAACGAGGATTGTATCAAAACTAACTAAAACGCGTATTCTTATATCTTTAATTGGCAAACGTTAACAACACCGCTTCAACTTAAAACTACGTTCGTTCCTAAAGAAGGTGAGACTCATTAGTGTGGACTTCGTGGACTAGGATTGGTTGTTGAGGATTGTCCTCTACCATGTGTCAAAGTTTCACATTTTAGAGAAATACTTTCTAGAGCCAAAATGCTACCAACGCGACCTAGACCTCTATATGCATGTAAAAGTGCACCGTGGCCTTGATCGGTTGAAGGATGCATGAAGGCGGGAATATTAGTGTCCATATCCTTGAGATGAAGGCGTAT
The DNA here is from genome assembly GCA_038502395.1 of Dittrichia graveolens. Lineage (NCBI taxonomy): Eukaryota > Viridiplantae > Streptophyta > Magnoliopsida > Asterales > Asteraceae > Dittrichia > Dittrichia graveolens. The sequence continues at coordinate 61,909,886 of JARJIL010000003.1, forward strand.
GTGGACCTAAAGGAGAGGCATGGATTCCCCATAGGGAGGGAGCTTGTGGTGAATGTAAATTCTCCAAAGTCCCTACCCACGTGATGTAAATGGTTCATTGTGAACTATCACATGCACAAATAAGGAGATGTCATTGATAAAGCATTATGGCATGTTGTGGACTATTAAGTCTTGCATGGCTAAAGTATGGCTTGCCCTACCAACTCCCGCTAACGTTATAAAGGAACAAGAAACTGAAAAGAAGAAATTGACCTCAAACGGAAATTTTGGTTTAACCAAGCCTACCTTATATGTGAAGTTAGAGGGCAATGAGATTGCGCCTCAAGATAAGACTCCACAAGGGGTAATTTGCTGCTTCTGCGGAAAGATTAGAAAATTAGCGCCACCACGCCTGCCCTATGAGCCTGAAAGAGTTAAAATCACTTATGAGTAAGAGAAATTAGCTCCTTGACTTCAGGAACATTCATGATCAAACTCCATTTCTCTTCTACTTCTAAAGGCTAGGTTTTGAACGCTAGCAATGACGCTCACGTTTGTCATAAATTGTTTGTTACAAAGTGAAGGTGTTAAAAGAGAAGTAGGCGGATGAGGCATGGAGAACTGGAATTCAAAAGTGGGAAACATAGTTGTTGTCCCTATTGAAAGGATTGGAAGTTTGTATCTTGCCTTTCCTTCCAGCTATTCTATTACTTTATTTGATGTATGTTTTACGCCATGTGAGGCCACAAACATTATATCTAAAACGCCTTTGTTGACGATGGATATTACTTTGATTTTTGAAATTAGTGGTGATTTATTTCAAAGTTTATCCATGTCGTGGCATTTGAAATAAACTTTTGCTTAAGGAGTAATAGAACTATCGTAAATGAATTGATAAGTTATCCTTATGTAGAAGTCGATTTAGCCATATGAACAAGACTTGCTTCACCAAGATCCGTGAGGTTTAGGAACTTGGAATCCTTTGACCATGGGTCAAATGTTGAATGCATATCTTGTTTATTAGGCTAAATGACTTAAACATCCTTCACTTGAGTATGTGAGAGGATTGAAATCTTGTTGGATATCGTTCACACTTTTAGTGTGTTGACCGTTCAAGCAAACAATAAGGAGTAACTTTAGATACCTTGTTACCTTTACCGGTGATGGTAGAAGGGATGGTATGTCTATTTTAATGGACTTGATTTTGAAACCTTAGAGGTGTTCAAAGCTCACCATAACGAGGTACATGATAGAGAGGGCAATGCAACTATGATACTCGAATCTAGTTAAGATGTTGAGTACCTTAGTTTTATATTATGTGACATCATAAGAATTATGGGATTGTCTCACAATTCATTCCTCTTAAGACACATTGTTACATGTGGTCGTCTAAAGGAGGAACTGGACATTTTGATATGGTTCGACAAGTGATAGGTTACACTTTTATATCCCAAATTGTTTTGGGTCATTCTCCAAATGGTGGGCATGAGTTCTAAATCTTATAAACAACAAAGATGGTCATGTAAACGCCTTAGAGGATATGACGAAAAGGAGGATCCTTGTTTGTCTATCCCAAAGTCTGGATTGTCTAGCCTGCGTTTAGACGTGAGGTGGAGGAACCCAGGATCTAGAGGTATTTACTCCATTAGGTACTCTACTAAGACCATGGGATATTTGGTTTGACAAATCTTGTGAGAACTTGTAAGTTGGTCAATGGTAGAGTCTCTTAAGAAATTAATATCCATGGGTGCTACTGAGAGTAAAGTATACCTTGAATGGAAGGACCTGATGTTGACACTAGCACCCAATCAGAAATGATTGAAACTCAGCATGTGAATGCTGGAGACCCTGGCATAAAATCGTTACCTCTTGGTAGAAGTTGTCATAAGACCAAAAAGATATAATTAATTATATCCAAGGAAGACAACTTTATGATGATTCATGATGAATGCATTAACTACCGGAAAGCGTAAAGGGCTTAAAGTCCGCTAAGAGGTAGGAGCCAATGAAAATGAGATACTATCCACGAAGGATATCCAAGGTTTCAACTTGGTTGATCCTACACCTGGGTGTGAACCCGCAAGGTGTGATTGGTTACTTAAGGAGATAGACCAACATGGATAAGTTTGTAAACTACTTCAAATACCGACTAGTACGAATGGTTTCACGATGATTGAACATGAGGAAGGTATCATCTAGAAACATTCTCCTACTGGTTATGTTGAAGCCCACACGGGTACTTATTTTATAAGAGCCTTTAGGCTATGGTGGATGGAAGTGAAGACCAAATTCCTTAATAGGAATTTCTGAGGAAATTCTCACAACATTTTCGAGGATCTTTCACTATCATAAGTATCCTAATAAAATCTACAAACTCTAAATAGTCCACTTGTGGACTTACGTTGTCATCTCAATGTTAGAATCTTTGCTTAGATGTGAAAATCATTTGTTTGAGTTTTCAAAATAGCAATGATGAAACATGGATGAATGCCAGAACTAGTGGGAGCATTTTGTAATCCTATTCTATATATGTATAGTACATACATCGTGTTGGAAATAATGTCCCGATTTTGCTTGAAAAAGCTTAAATCAATAATTATGCATCAATAACGATTATAGGATATACAAAACTAGTGAAAGGAGTTAAAGAAATATTGAAATATGTTCTTGTTGATCTATAGTAAGAAGCAACATAGAATAAATTGTTATTCAAATGCTTGCTTATATACTTCTTAGGATAACTGCCGATCTTTATCGGGGTTCGTGATCCTACCAAATATGGTGTTATTAATAAGTATGCTTCTCAAAGCATCGCTAACTCTATTGGGATCTTATGAGACAATGAGAGTATGATGGCTAGCGCAAAATAACCTTTATCTCAAGCATCTTTGATCTTATTGAGTTCTGATGAATCAATGAAGGTAAGATAGCATGACAAAGGACCGTTATCCCACTAACACACACTTTTGAGTGATTGGTTGAGGTAGAGATATGGTCTTCTTACGAATACACACAGATAGCATGGTGGCGGATCCGTTTTGCTAAAGCCGTAGTTGCAAGATAGTGATGATTGTCATACTAATGCTTGCAAAGACTTGGCTTGAGTTTGTTTTAGTTGAAATTTTGATATGCTGATTTCGGGAACGTTAAGCAACATTGCGCTTCTGTTAGTATCGATTATCAAATGGAGATTTGTTAATACGCGTGTAACGGGTACTCTCAGTTGCCTTTATTGTGTTCCATCTTAGCATGTTTACCACTTCCCTGAATGTTTTACATTCTAAATGTCCATAGTCGGTCACTCTTCATCAAAAGGAAGTTTGAACAAAGACTGAGGGAAAGGGTTGGTCGTGTATTCAATGGTAATTGGATACGAGAGATGCAACACTTTACCTATACTTGAAAAGAGTTTCAAGTGATTGGACGACCCACACCTGAGTTTACTTCATGGCACATGTCAAGAGTAACTCAGGATGATAATATCTTTTGTCCTTTGACCGGAGATACATGTGTTTCCACAACATTGGTCTGCCTTGTTCTGATTGCTTTCAAACGCAGTCCGTAACTGGTTGTTATAAAGGAAGCTTTTGGGCAAAGTATTACCGATGTAATGGGGCAATGTAGTCGAAGGAATTTGTTACTCTGTTTAGAGAGATATCCTTGGGCCCCTCGATGATTGGGCGCAGACACCAAAATGCACGACCGTGCTCATGCTTGCAATGATAGTTGATTAGTTGCAAATCTACATATTTTGGTCACCACCAATCTTGATCGAGAAAAATAATTGTGAACGATCGGAGAATGACTTTGTACCATGTCTCGTGTTCACCTGGATATCGCGAACAATAGGATGATTGATCACTTATCTATAAGGCCTTATCAAACCCGTTTGGATTGTGATTAGGTACTTGTCAGGGATGACATACCTCGTGTTGATTTTGGGGCAGGGATGTCTTGCTAGAGGCCGCTCCCTGTCTATGATGAACATAGGTATGGTGTGTCATGTGCAAGTGGGAGTTTGTTAGAATCTTCCCACTGACACACGTATGCCAGTATCACTGCTAATGAAGCGCGAGCCTATTGGGTCACACGCCAAGAATTGATCCCGACAGCTTAATGTTGAAGGAGAATGTCAAAGAATCAAAAGTGTTTTGATTCGGGGCTTCACGACCGTGAAGGATGCTCCACGAGTCGTGAAGCAGGCTGCCCTAACAATTGTTCGACAGCCGCCACACGCCGTGACGAGTTCGTGAGGGGTCGTGACGGAGATGCCCTCACGAGTACTCGACCGAGCGGCTCGGCTCGTGAAGTTTTAAGTCCCCTCGTGGCGCATTTAGGCTTCACGTCCCGTGAAAGCCCGTGAGGGGTCGTGAAGAGGGTAGTTTAAAAGAAACTTGTGTTTTATTGGACCATTTGATGGTCCAATCAAGTTGCTTGCTTTTTGGACGGCCAAAAGTGAGTCTTGAGGCTGGTTAGGAGCAGATGAACACAATTGAACACATGACAACTCTCTCTACTCAATATTCTCTTGAGGCTCCAAAGATTTCATGGTTATAACACAAAGTTGGTGATCTTGAGTGTGATGATGAAGATCAATGGTGCAAGAGGAGTTGCTACATGGGCTGTTCCAGATGGTGAAGTCGTTCTTGGATGTTCATCCATTGTTCACTAGGATTTGGGGATCAAACTCTTCTTGGTGTGGACTAGCAATGGAGGAGGAAGCCCTTTGTTTCCTCAAGCTCATCCCACACACATGGAGGTCTATTTCTAGCATGGTAAGAAGGTATTATTTATGTCCCTTCTTATTCCTTTTAGTTGCAATTTGCTTTGTAGTGTATTCCACCATTGGAACTAGTTGTGGGCTTTGTGTGTTTTTCGTTTTTGTATTGCATGCTTCTTTTCTTGTGTGCTTCCGCTGTGTTTGTGCCCACCACGAGTTCCAACAAAGCATACCATGGAAAGTTCACTTCGAGCACCCTCTTTGGACATAATTTGATGTCAGTGGACTTCGAATACGAAATCATCAAGTCCAAGTTCACTTCGAGCGCCTTCTTTGGACTTTATTCGAAGTCAGTGGACTTCGAATACGAAATCATCAAGTCCAAGTTCACTTCCAGCGCGTCTACTAGTATCAATTCGAAGCTAGTAGACATCGAACTCTAAACTGTGTAATTTCAATAGACTTCGAGCGCACATGCAGTCCTTTGAACGGATCTCACTTCAAGTTTGAAGCCTTCACACTTCGAACTCGAAGCCTTTGGACTTCGAGCTCAATAGTTGTCCTCTAGACCACTTCTAGCGTGTTTTTCATCTTCGAAGTCGTCGCTCTTCGATCTCGAAGCCTCTTGGACTTCGCAGTCAACAGTGATTTTCAAGAGGACATCGAGCGCGCTTTTCACTCTCGAAGCCTTTGGACTTCGAGCGTGTAACTTTGAAAAGTTACCGTTTGAATTTTTTTTTCTATAAATAGGTGTCATGTGTTAGTGTATTCTTTACGCTTTCCAATTATCAAATTTACGAGAAATTACCGGTTACGAATTTTCCAAATCTTGTTCAAAGTTGCTGCCAAAATTTTTGATTTTTGTGATAAACTTGCTCACTTACTAAAGGTATACATCAAATAAGTAACAAAACATGTTTATATCATGGGTAAATGCACAAAAATGAAGGTTGCACTGTACAACTCGGAAGTCACCTTTTCGAGTTTCAAATGCTTTGTTCTACTATAAAACGATGATATTAATGGAATTGTGACTTGCGATGGAGCTTATGAACACAAGAACAAGGTTTTTATCAAAGAAAAACTCACAAAATTTGAAATGTGTTCTTCGTATGGTTGAAGATGGTCTTGATTTCATTTTTGGCCTAGATCTTCATGTTATGGATAAAATGGGAAAATTTTCAGTGTTATAAAAATGTTTAGATAAATGTATTCATTGTAAAACATATGGCAAAACACATTTTTGCTCATCAAAAATACCATTTCATCAATGAAGGACTTTCGGGTGTTATATAATTTTTCTACAGAGTTGACAAATTTTTCAAAGTTTGATTCAAAATAAATGTTTTGAAGTCAACAAATGTCAGAGTGCTTCACACTTGAATGTTTTGACTTTACAAGTCAATACATTTCATTGATTTATTCGTCAAAGTTTAGCTTTCTAACCTATTGGCTATTCTTACAGGATTAATCATGGCTATGGAAGACAAATCTGTCTCGTATCATTCTTCGACAGCAAGCCAATCCCATAACCCTGACGATTAACTCCTTCCCAGAAATCAGTTTCTTTTTGTGGTCACCCATGATAACAACCACTTCATAAACCTTGATAATTTCAGAAACCCTAACTTTCCCATATTCACCGAAATACTCCGTGTCCACCCATTGAACCATGCTCTCACCTTCGATCCATCTACTTTTGGAACTCGTGTTCCTGAGTTATATGTGCAACAGTCCTGGCACACAATCTACACACATACAAATCCTGACTCTTGTCAAGTATCTATCCGTGGTGACGTAGACCACTTCACTATTAACATCACCGCTAGCCAACTTAGGGAAATCCTTCGGCTCCCCACTGCCATAAGCAGGCCTCCTCTCCTTGACTTTCCGGAGATGCCTGATGAAACTGCTGCCCTTGCGAGCATTCGTGCTATGGGATATATTGGGGACCTACAGCTTCGTTCCCACTTCAAAAGAGCCAACCTTCACCTCATGTTCTATACTTTCCTTACCATTCTTCAACGTTGCCTCACCCCTAAACATACTGGCTACGAATACCCCAACACCAATCAAATCAAACTAATAAATGTTGCGGCTAATCACCTACATATCGATTATGCCACTTTAATCTTTCTTGATCTTGTGCAGCAGGTAGAGGGAAAACTTTCTGATCTGAAACGAGCAAAGGGCAGATTTCTGCCGTACCAAAGGTTTTTGCCTATGATGGTCCAATTCGCAACGGACAGAAAGGAGGAAATCCCTCGAAGGCCAAATCATGATGCTATCCGGCCAAAACAATTTATGTATGTGAAAGTCCTTACAGCTGGTTATCCTATTCAACCACAACCATTTCCGGTTTCTCTGCTGGATCTCTATGCACAAAATGAAATTGTGAGAGGATATAGGCAGAGTATAGGACTCGGCCCTATGGAGCAACCAGAGCTGGTTGCACCTACCCCAGGGCTAGTAGCTTCAAGAGAGGATATAGTACATAGGGCTCAAACTTCCACGGGGGAAGCTGAGAGGGAAGTGATGAGAAAGAAAAGCGTTGAGAGGGGTGGTGAAGAGGATGAAGGTGAAACACATAGTGAGGGAGGGGCGGAGTATGACCCTGCACAGATCCAAGCTATGATCGCTTCATTTTCTGATGTACTACCCGAACCAATGCTGGAATCTCATATGCCCGATTTACATGTTGGTTCAGTTGCCCCTGACTTTGAAACCGATACATTTGCACTGACTAGGTATACCCCAGGAGCAGCACCACAGGTCTTCGACAACACTGCTCAACAAAAGGCTAAAATTCCTGTGGTGACTGAGGAAGTGGATTTGATCTTTTCTGACTTATACCCAAATCTACCCGAGGCCTTCAACTCTGAAACATAATTCATTTATGGCTATCAACCGGGTCCTCTTGATGAAGCTAGTGAAAGTCATGATTTTGATCCGTATATGGAAAAGGAAGAGGTAGAAGAAGAGGAAGAGTAGAGCTAGAAGAGAGAGTGGTGAGAAAAGAAAAAATGAGTGTTGAGGGACCCCCAAGCACAAAAAGCCGGGAAGCTACACCTGCCATCGGGGCTGACATTGTCAGCTCTGGTGTTGAAATAGCCACTGTCATCCCAACAGTGCACATTCACCCCACCAGCCACTCAAGTGTGTAATGCCCCAAATTCTTAAATAATGTAAAACTCTGATAATAAAAGTATTTTAGAAATAAAAGGAGTTTACACAAAGCGGAAGCTAAAGCTATCACTGAACCCTCTAGTTCAGTTACAAAAGTAGTACTAAATATTTACAACCAAGATTTGTTTTCACAAAATACAACCAGGCGTTAGTTTTCAAAATACAAATTTACTCCCAAATCACAACCTCTGTCAAACTGGGGCCTTGCCCTTGGAGGAATCACGCCCTGCAAAACAACAGTAAGCAGTATCTGATAAGCCACAAGGCTTAGTGAGAAAACTAAACTGTAAATCATATAAGCATGTGCATACACATATACGAATGCCACAACAGGTCTTATGGATACAGTACTGCACCATCTTAGCATCCGCCGAGAAGGCTAAAATGCTGCCCGTAGCAACTACTACACAAAGCAACGTGCTACAGCTCTCTCTCTGGTCATCCTCTGATCAATAATATATCACATTGCAATGTACCACACACATATCACAGATATGAATCAGAGTTTAGAAGACTCACCTCAGCAACTAGTATCACACAAATATAAGCCAGATAACTCAGTACACGTCAAACAGTAACCCCTACAATTATAATCATATAATCAAGAGATGTACTAATCAACACTTAACAAATAAAACAAGGCAGGGGACCTACACGGGCCGTGTACCCCTACACGAGCCGTGTCTCAAGCACTCTACACGACCACACCTGGCCACATGGCAAGTGTTGTCCATGTCACCTACACGGGCCGTGTTATGTACACGGGCCGTGTACACTACACACTACACGACCATGTCTCATCTACATGAACGGTGTTGACAACTCATCTACACGGGCCGTGTGCCTTCACACGGGCCGTGTACCTCAATCTCTACACGACCATGTATACCAACATGGCCCTGTGACTGCCTTCTACACTACACGGCCGTGTACCGCTACACGGGCCGTGTACTCTACAGACCAGCCGACTGTTCTTCAAAACAGTCGGTGTTCTTGACCAAAAACTCGACCAAACTCAAATAAAACTCGACTGGGATGTCTTCCTACACCCCCAAACAGTATGTAAACTGACCATAACAATAAATAAGCTAGAACTATGATTCACCAAGAATCAAACATAAAAAACCCCCTAAACTCATCAAGAACAACCAACAAAGAGAGCTTACCTCAACTTGTTCTAGCTAGGAAAGGTTGGAACCACTTGAACTCTGCTATCTCTTGCTCAAAAACCCAAAGAAGTTCTGTTCTCTCTTTCTCTCGTTGCAATAGATGAAGTAAAATGGTAGGTTTGACTACTCAAAGTCAAATCAGCCAATATATATATACATATCTTTCAAAAATGGCACAAATAGCCCCTGGACTTTCCTAGTTCCAGAAATTACAACACAAATCCCCCAGGTTTCTAAACACCTCCTAATCTCAATTAGGCAATACCAAAGTGCGTTAAGTCAAAATGTTACTAATCACAGAATTTTCCGAAACTTGGGTGTTACAACTCTTCCCCACTTGAAAATGATTTCGTCCCCGAAATCAACTGCTGAAGAGTTCTGGGTAATTACGTATCATCTCACTCTCTGGTTCTCAAGTATAATCCGACCCTTTTCGGTGTCTCCACTTCACTTTAACCAACACAATCTGTTTATTACGTAATGCTTTAACTTTTCTTTCCAGTATAGCAACAGGTTGCTCAACATAATTCAATTTATCATCAACGCATACATCCTCCAGTGGCACAAATGCAGACTCGTCTGCTAAACATTTCCGAAGATGAGACACGTGGAAGGTATTGTGTATCTTGGATAACTCTTCTGGTAATCCAGTCTGTAAGCAACTTTCCCCACATGAGCACTAACTCTGAACAGTCCAATAAACCTTGGACTCAGTTTACCTCTCTTTCTGAATCTAATAACCCCCTTCCACGGTGACACCTTTAACAGTACATAATCACCCACTTGGAACTCTAGTGGTGATCTTCTTTTATCCGTGTAACTCTTTTGTCTGCTCTGAGCTGCGAGCAATCTATCTCTGATCTGTTGAATCTGCTTTGTCGTACGCTGTACCACCTTAGTACTTCCCAACTATCTCTGACCCACTTCACCCCAACAAATCTGAGTCCGACACTTTCTACCATACAACATTTCATAAGGCGGCATTCCCAAACTAGAATGATAACTATTATTATAAGAAAACTCCGCAAGCGGTAGATAAGAATCCCAACCCCCTCCAAAATCAATAATACACGCGCGTAGCATATCCTCCAGGGTTTGAATCATCCTCTCACTTTGACCATCAGTTTGCGGATGAAATGCGGTACTAAGATGAAGCTTAGTCCCCATTTCGCCATGAAATCTATTCCAAAACCTGGAAGTAAATCGAGTATCTCTATCTGACACAACAGACACTGGTACACCATGACGAGATACTATTTCTTTCATATACACCTCTGATGGCTTCTCTGATGAGTAAGTCTCTTAATAGGAATAAAATGCGCGCTCTTAGTCAATCTATCCACAATTACCCAAATAGCATCGTAACCTCTAGGGGTCATAGGTAATTTAGTGATTTGATCCATAGTAATATTCTCCCGTTTCCAGACCGGTATCTCTAAAGGTTGTAATTTCCCATGCGGCTTCTGGTGTTTAGCTTTCACTTGCAGACACGTAAGACACCTCTCCACATACCTAGCCACATCTCGCTTCATACCTGGCCACCAATACTCTACCTTCAAATCTTTATACATTTTTGTCGCCCCCGGGTGAATAGAAAATTTAGATCTGTGAGCGTCACTCAAAAGAGTTTCTCTGACTTCTCCGTGATTAGGTACCCACACTCGTCCACAGCATAAGAATAGATCACGACTATCCTTAACAAAATTAGTTACCTGCCCCTTAATCCGCTCTTTGTTGTGGTTTTCCTCTTTCACTGCTTCCAGCTGAGCATCTCTTATAACATCCAATAATGGCATAGTCACTGTCTTCCGTAATAACTAATTCTTCCACAGCACCGACCCCGACTTCCTACTCAAAGCATCTGCCACAACATTGGCTTTCCCCGGGTGATAAAGTATCTCACAATCATAATCCTTCAGAAGCTCTAACCACCTTCTCTGCCTCATATTAAGATTCTTCTGATCCACAAAATATTTCAGACTTTTGTGATCAGTATAAATAATACACTTCACTCCATACAAATAATGTCTCCAAATCTTCAATGCAAAAACCACTGCTGCTAGCTCCAAATCGTGAGTTGGGTAATTAATCTCATTTGGCTTAAGTTGTCGTGAAGCATACGCAATCACTCTACCTCTCTACATCAAAACACATCCCAACCCCAAATAAGAAGCATCACATAACACAATCATATCTTCCACTCCTTCTGGCAAAGCAAGAACATGTGCCTCACATAACCTTTGCTTGAGAGTTGAAAACGCAACCTCTTGTTCATCTCCCCATACAAATTCTGCATTCTTCCTGGTTAGCTGGTCAATGGAACTGCAGTCTTTGAAAAATTCTGAATGAATATCCTGTAATAACCTGCTAACCCCAAAAAGCTTCTGATTTCGGTAGGGTTCCTCGGAGGTTCCCACTTCATTACTGCATCAACCTTCGCAGGATCAACTTTAATTCCTTCCTTATTAATCAGATGACCCAAGAATTGCACCTCTTGAATCCAGAACTCACACTTGGAAAATTTAGCATACAACTTCTCTCTTCGCAGCGTCTCCAAAACCTCTTTCAAATGCCTTTTATGCTCTGTCGGGTTTCTTGAATACACGAGAATATCATCAATAAACACAATAACAGATTTGTCCAACATCGGACGACAAACTCTATTCATAAGATCTATAAATGCTGCAGGTGCATTTGTAAGACCAAATGGCATAACCACAAACTCAAAATGCTCGTACCGCGTCCTAAACGCAGTTTTAGGAATATCTTCCTCCCGCACTTTCAACTGATGATAACCCGACCTTAGATCAATCTTTGAAAACCACGACGCCCCTTGCAATTGATCAAACAAATCGTCTATTCTGGGCAAAGGATACTTATTCTTCACAGTCACTTTATTAAGTTCACGGTAATCAATACACATACGAAACGTACCGTCTTTCTACTTTACAAACAAAATGGGAGCGCCCCATGGTGAACTGCTAGGTCTGATAAAACCTTTATCCAACAACTCTTGCAACTGTTTCATCAATTCCTGCATCTCTGGCGGTGCAAGTCTGTACGGAGCTCTGGCAATCGGCGCAGCCCCTGGTACCAACTCAACTCTGAACTCTACTTGCCTATCAGGCGGTATTCCAGGCAGATCATCTGGAAAAACATCTGGATACTCACATACCACTGCCACATCATTCACACTCTCCTGTCTTTTTTCTAATTTCGAATCGACAACATAAGCTAAAAAGGTTGTACACCCATGCTGAAGGTATTTCCGAGCTCTAGTCACGGAACACATACACATTCTCTTACTTTCTCTATCACCAAAAATTGATAGTTCTTCCCCACTTGGGGCCTGAACTCGAATCAATTTTTGCCCACACAGAATGGTTGCTTGATGACACCCAAGCCAATCCATTCCCACTACCACTTTAAAGTCTCTCATAGGCATAGGGATAAGCTCAATAGGAAATCTAACAGAGTCTATCTCTAGCACATTATCTCTATACACATCAGTCACGAGCACAGACTTATCATCAGCTATTTCTACCTCGAGAGGGGGACTCAGTTTACTACATACTTGCTTGAAACTTTTACAGAAAGAAACAGATACAAACGACTTGCTAGCACCCGAATCAAATAATACTAAAGTAGGCAGATAATTTACGAGATATGTACCTGCAACCACATCAGGTTTCCTCTGTGCTTCCTCAGCAGTTAATTGAAAGGCCCTCCCTTTACTCTTGGAAGTATCCACTTTTTTTACCTCTTTATTCTCTGTAATCCGCAGTGGTGGTAGAGATGGAGTATTTCTCGATCCGGTTGAATGGTTGGATGCGGTGAGTTGGGGACAATTGGCTTTCTGGTGGCCGGGCTGATAACAGTGAAAACATACACTCAATGAACTGCGACAATCTTTTCCCATATGGCCCGGCTTGCCACATTTAAAACAGTGAATAACATTTGTCTAACAGTTCCCGTAGTGACTCTTCTTACACTTCTGACACACCCTCGGTGCTTCCTTCTTCTCTCCATACTCTACCCTTGGCTTCTTGTTCTGTGGTGTCGATTCTTCCACTGGCCTCTTCTCTTTTACCTGCCTCTCTAACTCTAACTCTCTCGCCCGCGCAGCGTCCATCATGGACTTCAATCAATAAACTCTCTAATACTCGGTTTCCAAAACCATCATGTAGCAATACATTTTCATCTTCTCGTTGGCTACGTAATCAGGACAAAAACGTGCCTTCTCATGAAACTTGGCATTAATCTCTGGTACGGTCTCTGTAGTCTGCTTCAGCTTGTGGAACTCATCAACTATACGGTCAACCTTGGACTGCGGAACAAACTGTTCTGTAGTAATCTCTTTAAACTCTGCCCAGGTCATGGCCTCAATCTGAGTCTCACCCCTCATCTTCTTTTCCAGATCCCACCAATCTTTGGCTGCACCTCTCAACTGGTTTGTAGCAAACCTCACTTTGTTTTCCGGAGCACACGAACACGTATGAAATGCTCCCTCTAACTCTGATAACCACCTCTGACTCACAATCAGATCAGTAGATCCATTAAACAACGGTGGCTGGCACGCAGCAAAATCTCTAAAGGAACACCCTTTTGGCGCATCTCTAATAATCACTTGCGGTTGAGGATTAACCCTTTCCTCCCCCCAGCTAACGCAGCTGCCACTTCCTGTCGTATAGGTTCCTCTGTACTTTCCTTTAGATGATCTACCACTTGGGTAATAATAAACGGTATGGCTTTCTCTAAAGCTTTGCCGATTTCCTTAGCAACAGTCACTCTGGGTTGGGTTTCAGCGAACCCCTGATTTAACTCTGGTGTCTCATCTGCTTGAGTATTATGGGCCACAGGTGGCCTCCTCCTACCACTTACGCTGGTATCTGCCCCCTCTCGTCTATTACTAGGACCACCCTCAAGATGATCTGTAGCTCGTGACCCTCTAGTATTCACCATCCTGATAGCATAGATAAAGCATTAAGACAAAAGGTAGCTTTACCACACCATCCTCTATATCAAACAATCTCAAGTACAAACAATATCTCAGTACACTTATCCTCAGACCCAAAGTAGTTCTATACATACTAAGGCATCTATAATCTCAAGTGCACTACCTCTTACAAGTACCCCTCACCCGATTCACAAGATTCCTCATGATTCCATCAAGTTCTAACATGTATCATGTGTCTGTAATAATATGGGCCCTTATATTATCCATAACACACTACACACGTTCGATCTTAACTTTATCACAAAAAGTCCCGATTCACAGGCTTAGGCCATGTATCACTAGCATATCATATCATATAAAGCATCACGTATCTGACACTAGCATCATCAATATCTCAGGTATCTCTATACCACAAATAGCAACATAAACAGTTAGCATATTCTCAATGCAACACTCTGTACCTCCACAAGCTACAAGCCTCCAGTTTGACTAAAATCCGCAGAACCATGGTTTAAGTCCAGACGATGCATAACACACCTCCAGATCCCTCAAACCTTGGCTCTGATACCAAGTTGTAACGCCTCAAATTCTTAAATAATGTAAAACTCTGATAATAAAAGTATTTTAGAAATAAAAGGAGTTTACACAAAGCGGAAGCTAAAGCTATCACTGAACCCTCTAGTTCAGTTACAAAAGTAGTACTAAATATTTATAACCAAGATTTGTTTTCACAAAATACAACCAGGCGTTAGTTTTCAAAATACAAATTTACTCCCAAATCACAACCTCTGTCAAACTGGGACCTTGCCCATGGAGGAATCACGCCCTGCAAAACAACAGTAAGCAGTATCTGATAAGCCACAAGGCTTAGTGAGAAAACTAAACTGTAAATCATATAAGCATGCGCATACACATATACGAATGCCACAACAGGTCTTATGGATACAGTCCTGCACCATCTTAGCATCCGCCGAGAAGGCTAAAATGCTGCATGTAGCAACTACTGCACAAAGCAGCGTGCTACAGCTCTCTCTCTGGTGATCCTCTGATCAATAATATATCACATTGCAATGTACCACACACAAATCACAGATATGAATCAGAGTTTAGAAGACTCACCTCAACAACTAGTATCACACAGATATAAGCCAGATAACTTAGTACACATCAAACAGTTGCCCCTACAATTATAATCATATAATCAAGAGATGTACTAATCAACACTCTACACGACCACACCTGGCCACATGGCAAGTGTTGTCCACGTCACCTACACGGGCCGTGTACACTACACACTACACGACCATGTCTCATCTACATGGACGGTGTTGACAACTCACCTACACGGGTCGTGTGCCTTCACACGGGCCGTGTACCTCAATCTCTACACGACCATGTATACCAACATGGCCCTGTGACCACCTTCTACACTACACGGCCGTGTACTCTACAGACCAGCCAACTGTTCTTCAAAACAGTCGGTGTTCTTGACCAAAAACTCGACCAAACTCAAATAAAACTCAACTGGGATGTCTTCCTACACCCCCAAACAGTATGTAAACTGACCATAACAATAAATAAGCTAGAACTATGATTCACCAAGAATCAAACATAAAAAACCCACTAAACTCATCAAGAACAACCGACAAAGAGAGCTTACCTCAACTTGTTCTAGCTAGGAAAGGTTGGAACCACTTGAACTCTGCTATCTCTTGCTCAAAAACCCAAAGAAGTTCTGTTCTCTCTTTCTCTCGTTGCAACAAATGAAGTAAAATCGTAGGTTTGACTCCTCAAAGTCAAATCTGCCAATATATATACATATCTTTCTAAAATGGCACAAATAGCCCCTGGACTTTCCTAGTTCCAGAAATTACAACACAAGTCCCCCAAGTTTCTAAACACCTCCTAATCTCAATTAGGCAATACCAAAGCGCGTTAAGTCAAAATGTTACTAATCACAGAAATTTCCGAAACTTGGGTGTTACAAAGTGTCTCTCAACAGACACCTATTTCATTCCACGGAGAACTTGCATATACTGTACCGGCCTCTCATTCGGAGATGGTTGGTATTGAAACTAGAGGTCTGCCTCCCGACCTCGACCGTCTCTTCAACGCACATCGACATACCGCAGATATCTTCTTTCCTTTCTAGACACCAATCTATACTAGAACAAATAACGACGTTGTTTAACAGACAACAGTCCAGAACACCTGTAGGTGGCACTACTAAAAGTGCCATTCGAGGATCAGGTGGAAATCTCGGCGGAGTGTTCACCACTTTAGCTCCGCATGCGAGTAGCTCCGCCTCTGTGGCAAAGACTTCAACGAGTAATCTAAGTGAGTCTCGGTTTGTTACCAAGGAGGAATTATAGGAGGCTCTAAACCCTATCACCGAGGGCATAGCCGACATCAAACAGACCCTTGCTTCTCTTAAATCCAAAGTTGATGATGGCTCGAGCTTATCGACAGATACATTCAAATCCCTGCTATATGCCAGTTTGATGGAAAAGGCCCCAGACCGTGAACAGAACTTAGATCTCCTTGAAACCCTTCGGAATGAACAAACTTATAACGGTAGCAACCTTAATGATTTCAAAGAAACTATAATTAACTCAATGGAGGATCTGGGTAATGTGGTCTTTCAGAAGCTAGATTCTGTGGAAAATAGGTTGACAACTCTTGAATCTACTTACAAAACCCAAGCTGCTGGGTCAAAACGTAGGCGTGATGACGATGATCCCGATCTTGATCGTCACGAGGGGGAGAAAAGACCCCGCATTTTGACCTTTACCCCTTTGAGTGAACGATTAGCAGCAGCAATGGGGATCGGGGCAGAACCACAATAACAAAAACAACAACAACAACAACAAAAACTAACAGAGCCAGAACCTGACATCCAAGTGTTTGAATTTGAAACTGAAACATATTGGGGAAAGGGATGAGTCAGATGAATTGATGAAACAGGTTGAGGGGTTCTCTTTTGCACAACTACCAGAAAGAACCGAGGAAGTCCATATCGTGGACAGGTTTGAGGATATGCCGGTGCCTAGTATTCAAAAGCCAGCTCCTTCAAAGGTTGCAAAGCCTCGAGGGAGTTGGTTACCAAAAAGCAAATGGAGGAAACCATCAGAGAGCTAGATCTTTCAAGGGTTCTCCGGGGCATATCTGAGGAGGTTCATCAACTATTTCCTCCTGAATCAAAGAAATTCCAGGAGTCAGCTGCCGACATCCTGAGGAAAAATCAAGAAGCTGAGCAGGCACAACAACTTCAACAAACATCATTTGAATGGCCTATCCGTCCGAATGTCCAACCAGCTCGTCTAATACCAACTTCGTCAGACCCAGACCTAGATCTACACAATATGTTCACACGGGAAGCAATGAAAAACCCAGTATGGGGCAAGTATGGTGTGAACGCTGCTTACCTCGAGGATCGGATCCCTACAATCAATGTTTCTCAAATCAGAGACAAGACTCCTCTTGAACTGAGGGGTCTTGATGATTCTCAAAGGAGACGATACACTCATATATTCAATGAATACAAAACACCGAGGGAGCAGATAGTGTCAGAGTACCGCATTAGCAAAGTATTTCGCGTTAGCATGCAAAAATCTCTAAGGTACAGGTTTGCTGTGTATGATGTTAAGAGAGCAGATGGTCAGAAAATCTCCCTCAATGAAGCTGACTTCAGACATGTCAAGCTGTATGACATTGAGTTCATATACGAGGAGCTATCCACAAAGATCAACAAGTCCTATGAAGAATAACAAGGACGATAAGCTCTGATGAAATATACGAGGAGATTCATAGAGTTTATTCAAGAGCACGATCTACAACTTGGCGCCAAGAGTAATCAACCCGAGGTAAATCTGCTCAGACCACTGCAACATCATATTGATCTACAAACCCTAGAGGAGCTCACAGTTATTGATGAAAATCATTCAAGCTATGCGGGTCAAAGAGGTGTCATCTTTGTCAATCAACGCCGCCGAAAGATCATGGTTCGGATGATAGACTTAATGGCATACTCAGATGGGACTCTAAAACTGTTATTTCACTGTCTCCAAGAAAAGGCTAAAAGGGATCTATCTACTTTAAATGAGACTGAAATGGCTGGGCTGATACAAACAATAGAACAGGTCAAAAGGACGTTGGACAGCCGTAGGATTATTCGGAGGTGGCAGATGATGTTTGGCATAAGAAATAGGTCTATTATGTAATTAATTTACGTTCTAAATTTCATTTCTATGTAATAGGCTTTCTCTCCATTTAGGGGGCGATTGTTATTTTAGAAAAATGTAGGAAAGCCTACTTTATAGGCATAGCCTATAAATAGCCCTAGCCTATAAATAGGCCATTAGGCCCTTGGCCTTGGAAACACTTGTAATGTTTGAACAATTAATGCAATATCGATATTCCAAGCAAAACGTGAAGTGTGTGTATTCTCTCTCTATTATCATCTCTCTACACAATATTGGAGGTTTACTGTTCACAGATTAGACATTTCATTGTAATCACCGGATTGTAAGTTGCGGATTCTATGTAACACCGCTTCTGCAAACAACGAATTTAGTGATAATTCGAATTTTAATTATGAGTAGATGTTTGTCCCAAGTGATTCAAGTATCAAGAAATTGCAAAGTAGAACTATGATCAAAGTAGAGAGAATGCGTAGAAAATGGTCATATCCCTATTTATAAATAGCACCCGCTTAAGCACACATAGTTCCTAATCTTGATAAATGGCAAAAGCTTAACTAATTACAAGGGTCATATCCCTATTTATACTCTATGAGTATTTTCTCAATTAAGCTCTCTTCACACACAATATAACTACTAGTTTCAATACAATTATTAAAACCTAACAATCTCCCCCTTTGTATTGAAATAGTAGTTGTTTTGACTTTTCAGTATATGTGAACTATCTTCCCCTTTGAAGTATGCAGATATTATTTTTCTGTCTGCATTCTGTGAAAGCTTTGGGGATCTTGACTTGATTCTTTTAGAATCTTCTTTCTTCATCTTGATGTCTTCAAAATGTCTTCTCACCTTAAATAGTGTATTCTTCACTTTTAAGAATAATCTCTCCTTTCAAAATCTTGGTGAGAATTTGAATTAGGTAAGCACACATCAACAATCTTTATCTTGAACTTGACAATCTGTTGTTGTTGTGATTGTCTTTATCTTGCACCGGTAACCTTAGGCTTTTCAACCTTTGGTTGTATGAACTGTTTAGCATGTAGTGGTTATCAACATTTTCTGATCTTGAGCTTTTAAACACAATGATTTGAACTTTTATGCACACACATTTTGCTTTAGGAAGAATCTTTTGTTCTCTCCCCCTTGAATGTAGCTCTTGATCTTGTTTATCCTGATCATAATGTCTTGATCACACAATTCTCTTTTCTTTTGAATCACTTGATCTTTTTCAAATTTGATAGATATCTCTTTTCTTTGCTCTCCCTTGACTTGACATATATTGATTTTTCAGAATTAAACTTTTCTTTGTCTCCCACTCAACACATGAATCTGGTTTTGTTTAAGAATAGCATAGAGAATAAGAACTCATCATCATCTTCAACTCAGTAAGAATCAGCTAATATTTTTGTTTCCTTCTTTCAAAATCAACTGAATTTTAATTTCTTTAAACTTTCCCCCCCTCATGATGATCAGGATTCTTCATGAACATCATGCAATTGTAATTGACATTCAGCTTGATTTGTGTATGAATACTTCAACATTTATAGCTTAGAATCCTCATCATGACATTCAGTTGAATTTATCAAATATGTATCTCTTTCACATTGTGAGCACAATGATATTGCAATGAAAGTATCCGAGACAGTCTTTAAGGCACCATCTCAAAGTTCCCGTGGGAAAATGTTAATACCGAGATCACATAGATTGCTCGTTAACACAACAGTTTTTAAACTGTGTGACCTACGTTCAGTGTTGGAATAATGATAGGATTGGTAGGATTTCCATCTATCATCGTGAATATCACGAAGATAACACTGAAGATGTTCCGGTATCAGTTACGAAAACTAGATACTTGTGACATTTCTATCATGTGTCCTAAGAAATGAAATGATATAGCAATAAGCTCTAGACTCTATAAGTGCATGAAAGAAGTCGGGACCGGAGTAGCTATCCTCTTTGCTTCAATATTAACAATCTCCGAGTGAGATGTCAATAGAAATGTGCTAATTCTCCGTGTGAAGTTGAAACAATCATCCTTTAAGAGATAATTAAGTAGCTAGGTGGGGTTAGTGCATTGCATCACTGGGTTCATGATGTCTTCTTCAATACCAAATTTCAACACATAAAATCTAGTAGTATATGTGGTTACCCAGATTGACACTATTTGGAAATGATCTTTTTTTATCCTATCTCTCACCCTCAGCTCTCAAAATATTTTTCAACTTCTCCCTCAAACTCTCTTTCCAAAATGAATGTTTGTATCTCCGTTGGATACAAATGAACATGTTATCTGTTGAAATGATTAGGAGCAATCATATTGATGTCAACAAGAATGATTTTCACGAAATATTCAGTTGAGAAAGATTGTCAAGAATGATTTGAGCAATCAAAGAATATGAACAATCAAAGAATTTTGAAGCAGGAAATGACAAAATGATTTGACATATATGCTCAAAGTGATTAGTTGATCATATGCACCCCCATCTCCTGTTCCAACCCTCTCAATTTCATTTTATCTCTGCACACCAATCAGTATCCCGTGATAACTAATTCTGCTCACCTATTGGACCTATTAAACCCTTACTTTTGTTTTTCAAAAATAAGGTGAACTCCTGGGGCAGGTCCTTCCTGCTCTAGATTGACCACAGGAGTAAAAATTGCCTACACTCACTCACTCTTTGGTGCCTTTTTTATCACTTTAATAGTATATAACATGAATGATTTACACAATGAATGAAGAGTGATTGACACAAGAATGAACGGTTTTCTAGAAAGAATCAAATTTTCAACAGTGAAGGAAGGATATCAGAATGATATTGAGATGGAATTCAGAAAATGTAAGATGATCATTCGGAAGATCAACAATGAAATGAATCAAGAAAGGCATCCGAATAAAATGACGAATGAATGCCTTCTCGATGGGAAAACGATAAAATTAGTAAATTGAAAATCTTTTTGAATTTTAAAATTTTGTATTGTTTTTGGAATTTTCATTTTGCGATGTTTTTTTTATTTTCTAAAATTGATTTGAAAGCATAAAAAATAAAATCTCGCTAAGTTGACGCATTTGAATTCGAAAATGATTTTACATCATCTAGGTTAGAGAAAAAAATTGCTCCTCCTACAAGAATGCACAAAAATAGTTTTCATTTTAAAACAAAATTGCAATCTTGTAGGTTCTTGACGAAAATGATTTGACTGTCAAAGAATTGATGTCGTTCTTTCTCCCCCTACAAATAATGAACCATTATCACACAAGTTATATCTAGGAACGATAAACTACAAACATTAAGTTTCTCAGATCATTAGATTCGGGCTAATGCTGAACACAATGACGTGTGAAATGGACTGAAGGGAACACTCTTCTTTCTTCAAGTCAGGAGATTGAACTTGTTAGCATACTAAACACAATGTGCTTTTCAACGCATTCTGAATAATCTTCATTGTGTTCCAACAATGTCTCAGACTTGATCTGTAAAACAAATTAAGCACATTTTGGTACCCACTTGAAGTTAGGTCCAACTATGTTATGTTTATGAACCTTTCTATGCATTGGGCCTGTGTGCCATTGGGGAATACCATTTTGAACAACAAAGTCATGATTTGTTCTTGAAGTTTTACAAATCTTCTCTTTTGAAAGTCTGATTAAGTGCTTGACTGAGTATACCACAAAAGGATATTTGACATCAGTTTTGAGTATAAAGTTTCCATTATGCTTTGCTTTAGAAAAGAATTTGTTGTTGTTCAAAAGTTGGTATTTAGATGTTTAAACGAATGATATTGCATATCAGCATGATTAACCTTACCAGAATGATGTTGTCTATGCATACTTCTTTATGGTATAACATTGGACTTAAAACCATCATTGATGACATTCTTCATTCGAAACTCAGCTGCTCTAGGTTTAGTTTCTGAAGATGTCCTGGTAGGTATTGCGTTGGATGAGAATTCATCAGTTATGACATTTTTGATACAGAATTCTGATGATGGAAAACATGCATTTGAATGCACATGATTGATTGAACCACATGGTGAATTAAAGATTGAGGTTTCTATGGTTGTCTTCTTTTCAGCCTAGAATGATGATATCTTTACAAACTTGTCAGCTAGATTCTTCTTTGAAATCCAAGCTTGTTTAGTCTTTGGCAAAGAATCATTTGAGCTTATTGAAAATTCAGAATCAATATAACCTGAACAAGATGCATTCTGTTGACTTCTGAATTTAGTTTCTTTTGGCTTTTGAGAAAAAGTAGTTGCTTTGGGAGTAGAAGCATCAATGAAATCGTCATCTGATTTTCTACTTTCAGCATCTGCAACAGACAAATACGAGTCAGTATCGCTACTACAATGTGTTTCTGAATCAAAATTGATAGTATTAGCGGAAGTCTTGGTAGATTCAGAAGCTTTTTCAGCAAGAAGCATTGCGACTTGAGTTTAGCTAAAAACTGTAGTCTCTCTTTCTCCAATGCCTTTCTCTCTTCTTCAAGAATGTTTTCAAATTGTGAGATTTTCTCCACAGACTTGCTTCTTTCTTCTTCAAAAAATTTTCTTTCACTATCCAAAGTTCTTTCTAGTTCTATGATTTTCTTCTCATGAACTGAATTGGGAATGTATGGTTGAGAAGAAACAAATAGTTGTTGTTCAAGTCTTTTGATCTTGTTTTGCAATTCATCTTTTTCGTCTTGCAAATCATTTGCTCTTTGCTTCTCAGATTCAACGCCTGCTTCTTTATTCCCAATTTCAACTTGATAAATTTGACATTTCTTTTCAAGAAGTTGAAATTCCTCTAAAACTTTGGACATTTGCTCTTTGAGCTTTTCGTTCTCTTCTCTCAAAATGTCAGCTCTCATGTTCTCATTTTCATATGCTTGAAGACTTAAAACACTTTCATTACTATTTGTTGATAAATCTTGATGTTTCTTGGAAAGTTCAGAAAGTTGCATTTTAAGTTCTGTGTTTTCCTCTTCCAAGTCATCGTATAGAAGATACATTTTATTCACCTTTGTGTATAATATTTGTTCACCCTTGGTTATGGAAAGTTTGTGTGCAAACCATCTTGATAAACCTTCTTGTAGTGATCTCCTAGTAAGACTCGTCTTGATATTTGAAAAATTGATCGTTTAGGAATTTGATTTGATTGAAAATGAGCAACAATGATTTTAACAGTTAAGTTCAAAATAAAAATGATCAACGATGATTAGCAACACAAAAAAAATACGAACAACTAACACAACAAAAAATATGATGAGAACAATTATTACTCACAACAACGAAAAATAACGACGACACAAAAATAAACACGAAACGAGACAATTTAAACGAGTTCGAAACTGATAACGATTGAACGACTCTCACAAAAGAATATAGCTAACAAAATACGAATGCGAAACTATTACGAATGACTAACTATTAAAAGAATAGAATTAAAAAAAATAAAAAAGAAAATAATAAAACAAAAACTTACAAGCAAGAATTAGAAAAGAAAAAGAAAAAAAATTATAACTCCTGCACTACACACACAAAACAAAAGAAATTCAAAAGTAAAAAAAATATTACAATTAATGTGATTAGAACGGAAAAAAATGGAGTTCGAAATATGAAGAATTGGAGTTCGAAATCTACGGCAAAAAAAAAATGGCGCACACACAAAAGTCAACTTTCAGGAGTTCGAAACTTGAAGCATTGTCCAGTCAAAGAGTTCCAAGTTTGAAGGCTGGAGTTTTTTTTAATTTTTTTTATCAAACACAACATAACTAATAGATTTAAAGATCCGAGTGCACACACAAACACCAAAATACACATACTTCACAATAATTTTGGATCAAAACTCAATATTCTTCAAGAACACCTTAAAACTTGATTTTTCTAAACTCACCAAAATCGAATTTTCTTTTCAAAATTATCAATCATCACCTTCACAAACACTTTTAAAACACTCCTTTTGTACCAATTTGAATCAAGAATCACTAATTTAACCAAGAACACCAAAAACACAACAAACTTAATTTTCAAATTACTCCATGTGTGATTGATGAATTGATATGAAACTTTACAGATTGATTCGTGATATGATTACTAACATTCGTTCAAAAACTGAGCAAATTAATTTCAACTAAATCACGAATTTCAAAATTCAAGTCTCAATAGCATCTTTCAAAAACCCAGATTCGTAATTCTTAGATTTCTCTCACACGGAATGGAATTCAAGCATGAAAATTTTACAGTAGATACATATCATCATCACGAACAACATATCCAAAATTCAGATTAAACGGAGTTCCTATGAATTTTCTAGAATTTGTTTTTATTTTTAGCTCCAAAAAGTGACGAAAATTCACAAAAATTCTCCAAATTTTGATCAAATTTCAATCATTTTTCAACCAAATTCAATCAAATCTTTCCCATTAGGCTCTGATACCACTTGTTTGTTCCAAGTGATTTAAGTATCAAGCAATTGCAAAGTAGAACTATGATCAAAGTAGAGAGATGTGTAGAAAATGAAGAACACACTTAAGCACACATAGTTCCTAATCTTGATAAATGGCAAAAGCTTAACTAATTACAAGGATCATATCCCTATTTATACTCTATGAGTATTTTCTCAATTAAGCTCTTTTCACACATAATTTAACTACTAATTTCAATACAATTATTAAAACCTAACAGTAGATCTATTCAACCAACTCAAAACATCAGATTTAGTAGCAGAATTTTCATTTCAAAAGTTACAACAGTTAATGACATCATTATCATCCCAAAAACAACTGTTGGTGTTACCTAACACAAGAACCGACCATAATCAACAATATTTACATCATGCAAAAATAGTGTTCCATCCCACAAAGCATATGTACATCTGAAAGTAACCCGCCTCACCAGGCCTTCTAGTACCTGAAAAGGGGCAACATAGCACCATTAGCTAAACAACATAGCTAGTGTGTACATACTATCACAAGTAACAATAAAGCAAGTCATACAACATATAAATAATCAATCATTGCTATCTAATCACATTGTGGTATTCTGACAAGATCAGTAAGAGTCATGTCTTGCAGGGTAATCATTCCCGCTCAACAACTCAGACTAGGGGATCAGACACAACCAATTGCGCTGGTGGGAAAGCATTAAGCAGTCCACCAAACACCGTTCACATAGCCAGAGGCTTTTCAAGTAATCCAACGGTCATCCAGCTGATTACCACTCACGTTAAGGCACGGCGGTTCTGCAGAACCTATGATTCGAAATGCATCCCAAATCATCGTTAAATCCCGAAGTACTCATGGGCAACCGACAGACCTTAACCATGCTTCAGATAGTCCGCGGATAGTGCACATACATACACACATACATATGATCCAATAGGAATCAATCATCTTCCATGCAATATCATTCAGTTATTCATTCGTACATATCATCATGTATTAACTAAGCGGTTTCAATCTGGACCCGCTGGCATGCACCTAATATACATCTTACAAATAGCAATGTAACATAACATCATTTAGGACTTACGCTTACATTCTTGAGCATACCTGTAATAAAACTTAAGCATACATAGTATAATCGTACCTAATCAGTCAAATAATCATTTAGAAAACAGGTCTCACTCAATTGAGACTTATGAAAGGAGGTACTCACCTAAGTAGATTAGAACAAACAGCTATTTCACTTTGGCTGTGCTAACGTGACATTTTCACCTAGAACATCATTACTTACATTAATCATTTACAAACACGAGGTACAACTACTTAGCACAAGCATAGGAACCCCTTCTCTCTTAAAGCTTTATAAAGCTCTAAGAGAAAGGGTTGGTTAAGAACTATTGACTGTAAACGAAAGCAGTTACAGTCACTCAACGCGAAAAGACTAAAGGAACGGGGGAATTAGTACCTGTAATAAAGCACAGGCTAAGACGAGCCGACCAGAAGAAGCAAGGCTTTAGATTACCGGATCCTGGACACAATCTTCTTAGAGGTGGAGAGCCCCTGCCTTTTCTAGCCTCTCCTTCTTACTTGCTTACCTAGATCTTGTCTTAGTGACTCTTCCTCTTTTCTAGGTTTTTCTGAGTGTGAAAATGGTAGAATTTTCATTTGCCAATGAATTGGATCCGCCTCGATTTGATCAATAATGGGATTCTTGCCTAGAGAAAGGTTCTGTGACATGGACGCCCAGCCCAACTTGGTCGGTCGGTTGGCCCACCTAAGATATTAAAAAATTCTCGATCGATTTGATCAAATTTGAAAAAGTCTAATGGAACCTTGACAACATACAAGGCCTTACTAACCCCTTACATGTAACCACACAGAAGTTTTAAACAATTTGTGCCATGTTACTGGAAAAACACCCAAACTTGAACTTAGTGTAAATCCGCCAAAACTTGCGGATTTTGGAATTTCGACACTTGCGGATTCCGACACACTTGCGAATTTCGGAATTCCGAAACCCACTTGCGGATTTCAGAATTCCGACACCCTCCTTTTGGATTTAAGAATTTCGATACCCCCTTTCGGATTTCAGAGTTACGATACCCCTTTTCGGATTTCAGAATTCCGATACCCACTTTCGGATTTCAGAATTTTGACACACCTGCAATTTCGGATTCTGACACTTTCTTGAATTAATTTTCAATAACTTCATACTTGTTAGTTTTACCTTTAGAAACACTTTAGAAACTCATATTCCATCCATATAACCTTCGCAAACTCATGAAATCCAAATAAGAACACCAAACTTGCAAAACCCACTTTCAAAGTAAGCTTTAGATGTTCTTCAATGGTGTTCTTATGTGAGTTTGAGTTTCCAGCTTAAGACAATACATATCTAACATCAAATATGTTTAAACACATCTTACTAACCTTCTTTAGATCAACAATAACAACACTTCTTCAAGAACGTAAGAGAAAGTGTTTGTGTTTGTATGTGTTTACAACTTCACCAACTTTGACTTTTATGAGTCAATTTAAACACAACTCATATATATATAAACTTATCCAGACGCAAACCACCTCTGGACTACAAATATCTAATCTTCTTTTTCTTTCTTTCTTTTCTTTTTTAATTACTTCTTAATTAACACACACACACACACATATATATATATATATATTATACTAAATATACATATACACATTTTACTCACAAAACACCTATTTATATTTCATCAAACACCTCTTTATTTAATCAATTCAATACATAACTAGAATATTCTGCTATTTTAGGAATTACGTACGCGTACACACTTAATTACAACTAGGCCCAAATCGAGGATGTTACAAATCTACCCCCTTAAGAGGATTCCGTGTCACACCCCGCTAAAGCGGAAACACGAGGTGTCACAGCACAAGATATCATCGCACAAGGTAAATAGACAATAACCATTATATTGACTTAACAAAAATAAGTAGTTCGGGTAAAAGATAAATAAAAGTTACATAATCGAATAAAAATTAAATGACATTGTCTTGTACGATGCGAAAATAAAATAAATATTGTTTTTATAAAACGTGACGATGAAGATGAAGATGCCACACATCATGTTTGTATGCATAAGGTACCTAACGACGATCACCTGAAAGCACGGGTAAAAGAAAGAAAACGGTCAACTACTAGAGTTGGTGAGTTCATAGGTTTTTAATATATGCACAAAATATCTTTTAAATGAGAAAAGTTTAAATAATTGATGGAAGTTTTTGAATAAAATCCAAGTATGAAATAATGATAGAAGATGTATTATATTGCCCAATACGTTGCAAATGGTAGTAATATACTATGATGATTATTGCTTGAGCCATTATCCAACCTAGCCGACAACCAATTGCCCATGATAAACCTAACGCCTATATTAAATGACGTTAGTAGTGGTAAAGTACATTTATAGTTCGTCAACCATAAATGGGAGACGTCGGAATCTCCAAATAGCGCTACTTACAAATACCATCGGCTCACTAACGGAGTTAAGGAATAATGTCCAACGAAAGGGCCTTACAACGATCACCCAAGCACATCAAAGAATAATACCATAAGTGCTCAAAATAATATTTGAAATAAATAAGAAGATAGGCAATAAACTTTTCATGAAACGTATACACATGCTTTCACCCCAAAATAATATGAAATACGGTAAAAAGGGGCTATGATACTCACTCGGTATGCAAAGGTGTTCACTCGTAAGAATTTCTTGTTCCTACCGAAGCTCCTTTCCTAATATAAGAGGTATGTAGCTCTATTAGACTTATTTTATTTATTATTTTGTATTATATATTTATTGCTAACTTATTTATTAAATAGTTAAAAGTTGTCTCTATTTTTCCATAAATCATAAGTGTTCACTGAAATTTTCAGTTCTTTAAGTTGAACTTTAAAAATTTAAAACTGTATTTTAGGAGTCATATTAAGGTTTGATATTTTAATATAATCTTAATACATTTTTCTAGAATGTCCAGTAAAAATTTAGGAATTTATAATCCATGTTTAATATTTTTAATAATTAAAAGTGTATAGGATGTCCACTGATCAGGGTCTGGGTGACATGTTGTTACTAAATCGTCTGTTTAGGGCTCATACGACCTCGTTTCTACATGATTCAAACTGGGAAATAACCACGACTCAAATATTAAACTTTTAAAAAAAACTAGACGTATTTTGACCCAAGAATGAGTAATTTACACGTGTTTAAAGTGTACCCTTCTAAATCTGCCAGATTTCCAGATTCAACATATGGGTCTTTTTAAATATGTTTGAAGGATCAAACGTTCATGAAAATTAGTGAATCCAGGTTTAAATGAAAGGTAAAACTTTAAACTAAGATTAGCAAAAAGAATCAACTGATTTTGATACCTAGAACTCCAGATATAACAAAAACAAGTGGAGAGTTCTAGCATCAGAATCTGCCAGAATGTTATTCTTTTTGCTTATGGGTCATAACTTTAATATGGCATGTTTATATTCATGATTAATCATATTGTATGAGTATAAGCTTTGATAATCCATGTGTTCTTACAACAATGGTAGGATGATACACATTTTATGTGTTCCTTACAACATTTGTTGAGATGAAACACATGCATGATCAAAGTCTTATTTTCTTGATTTTTAGTTGATTAAGTTCCATACAACAATGGTAGGATGATGCACATTTCATGTGCTCCTTACAACATTGGTAGGACGTTTATATTTACATGATTACAGATATATATAAAAGAAATAAGATGAACAACAAAGAAAATAAATAAAAGAAAGAAGAAAAGAAGAAAAGAAGAAGGGTAGAAGAGTAGAAATGAGTGTTTTATGATCATCTTACCAACTCTTTTCTTTGATTTTGTGTTTGATCTTCAAGAGATGATCAAGACTTAGATGTTCTTGGGAGATTTTTGTTGGTGAAAGAAGAAGAGAGAAAAGAGAAGAGATGGAGTGTGGTGGTGAAGAAAATGATGAAGAGTAGTAGGGGGCTTATATAGAGCATGGGGGAGATCAAGTGGTGATTCTTGGGAAGAGAAGGAGGCAAGAGAAAAGAGATGGGGGGTTTCTTTTATTTTTTTATTTTTTATAAATTATGTGTAATTAGTTTAAATAAATTTGTATAAATGGTGATTTTTTTTAAATCTTTTAATTAACAAAGTTTTAATTATTTTGATGAGTTTATATATATATATATATATATGTTTTATATTTTAACTTATTTATATTTATTATGATGTATTTAATTATTTTTATTGTTATTATTATTATTGTATATGATTTGTAATTCTTGACTTTTAATAATTCGATTTTTCGAGCTCGGGAAGGTTCTAACCATATAGGCGGGATTTATAGGAAATATAATATTATTATGGATGTATTTAAGTCATAAATACTATTTTTAGTCATACTAGGCTTAAAATTAGAATTTCTAATGGCTAACGTGGGAAATTTGTTGCCGAATGTCACATTCCGTCCCCGGAATCCGCTCAGTGATAAACAACTGAGGGTATCTTGTCTTCATCTCGTCCTCGACTTCCCACGTCAGGTTTGGACCTAAGTTGTGCTTTCACCTTACAAGAACCAACTTGATCATCTTCTTACATAGTTTCTTGACCTTTGTGTCAAGAATTTCAATAGGTTCTTCAACGAGTCGTTTAGAAGAGTCAATCTTGAGTTCTTGCAATGGAATAATTTGCTCCTCTTCAACATGGCACTTGCGTAAGTAGCACACGTTAAAGATATCATGGATTCTAGTTAGTTCAGGCGGCAGTTCAAGAGTTACCGTCTGATCATTCACCTTACATACATTTTTGAATGGGCCTGCATAACGTGGACTTAGCTTCCCTTTACGTCCAAAACGGATGACGCGTTTCCAAGGGGAATCTTTCAAAAACACATGATCACCAACATCAAATGTAGCGGGACGACGCTTGGGATCGACATATATCTTTTGTCGGTATCGTGCTGCTTTCAGCTTATCAAGAGCCACATTCACTTTATCATAAGTTATCTGGACAATCTCAGGTCCAGCAAACTGCTTCTCACCAGGTTCTAACCAGCAGATTGGAGTACGACAACGTCTTCCATATAACATTTCATATGGTGGCATTCCAATACTGGAATGATATGAATTATTATAAGCAAATTAAATGAATGGGAGATGAGAATCCCATGATCCACCAAACTCGAGTACACACACACGAAGCATATCTTCCTGAAGGTATTCGTTTGGCAAAATCAAGTAGCAATGGAAACAAAGTATATAATCAAACCAAAGCCAAACAAACGAATACACTCCCATGGACCAAAATCTAACAATGAAATTGCAACTAAAAGAACAAGACAAGAAGAAATGATTATACCTCAATGGTGAAAAACATAAATAAACCTTCCTTGTCAAGTAGCTTAGAATCCAACAAAGAACTCCTCTAATGAAGTCCACCCCAAGCTTGTTTGATTCCCAAGTGCTAGCAAGTTGATGTGCAATCACCAAAACAACAATCAAGTGTATGTGTTTCTTGCTTATTGTGCTCCAAAAACCACCAAGAACAAGATGAACAAAAGAGAGAATATCTTGTATCAACCAAGAGCCAAAGTGCAAGAAAAAAGTCTCTACTAGAGCAGAGAATTCGTTGTCCCTTTGTATACCACAATTATTAGATCTTAACACCATTAAACCAAGTGTTTAAGGCTGTTAATCTTGCTGTTACAGAAGACGTACACGGCCTGTGTTGGTCAACACGGCCGTGTAGGCCTAAAGTCCACGGCCCCAATTAGGCTAAGACGGCCCGTCTAATAGGCACAACACGGCCCGTGTAGGACCAAACTACACGACCTTGAACTGGTCCAATACGCCTCGTGCATATTAGACTGGACACGGCCCGTGTACCATCCTACCAAAACCCATTTTGTCCTTTCTCATCGGTAGCGCCATTAACCGACCGAACGAGTTGGGCTGGGCGTCCATGTTAATACTTGGTTTGTGACCCAATAGGCCTATACCTCATCGGTAGCGCCATTAACTCATTCGTGTCGGCAGGCATATTCCAACACCAACGTCTGTATCGTTTGTTCGTTCAGATTGGCCATCAGTTTGCGGATGATATGCAGTGCTTAGATGCACACGGGTGCCAAGCTCACGCTGCAAACTTTGTGTGAAATTCGAGACAAATCAAGAGTCACAATCAGAAAGAATCGAACAAGAAAGACCGTTACGTGACACAATCTCATCGATATACAATTGAGCTAAACGAGTTAACGAAGCAGACTCGTTCATGGCCAAGAAGTGAGCACTTTTAGTCAACCGGCCAACAATGACCCATAATCGTGATATGATCCCACTTCCACTCCAGAATATCCAGTTGTTGCAGATTGCCGTAAGGCCTCTAGTATTCCGTCTTCACTTGTGAGCATATCTGACATCTCTCCACAAACGAAGCGATGTCTTTATTGAGAGTCGGCCACCAGTACAACATCTTCAGATCATAATACATCTTCGTTATCCCTGGATGGATAGACAACTTGGACTTATGGGCTTCTTGCAAAATCAACTCCCGGTTACCTCCAACAAAAGGTACCCAAATCCTAGATTGAAAAGTTTTTAACCCACAATTATCCTTACCTAACTGGTCTTTTAATCTCCTCATCGTTTCAGCTTTCAGATTTTCTTCTTGCAGTGCTATCTGCTAAGCTTCCTTCAACTTAGAAATCAAATCTGGCAACACAATCATCCTCATAAACTTTGCTTCTGCTATCGGTCCTTTACGGCTCAAAGCATCCGCTATAACATTGGCTTTACTAGGATGGTAACGGATTTCACAATCGTAGTCTTTAATTAACTCCAACCAACGGCGTTGCCGCATGTTGAATTCTTTCTAGGAAAAGACATACTGTAAACTTTTGTGATCAGTGCATATCACACACTTCGTGCCATAAAGGTAATGCCTCCACAACTTCAATGAAAACACAACAGCAGAAAGTTCAAGATCATAGGTTGGGTAGTTCCGCTTGTGTGATTTCAATTGCCGAGAAGCGTAAGCAATCACTCTATCACGCTGCATCAGGACGCAACCCAAACCCGCGTACGAGGCATCACAATAAACTGTAAAGTCTTCCGAACCATTAGGCAAAGTAAGGATCGGAGCTTCACACAACAATCATTTCAGGGTCTGAAATGCTCCCTCCTGAGCTTCCAACCACATAAACGCTACATCTTTGCGAGTTAGTTTGGTCAACGGACCCACTGATAGTAGCCAACCAAGCCAAGGAAACTTTTAATCGCGGAAGGAGTTCGAGGAACCTCCTAATTCATTATAGCCTCTACCTTAGATGGATCTACTTTGACACCATCTTTACAAATGACATGGCCTAGGAAATGAACTTCCTTAAGCCATAATTCACACTTGGACAAATTTGCATACAACTGTTCTCGTTTAAGAGTTTCGAGAACCTGACGACGATGAAACTCATGATCAGCTTCCGTCTTTGAATAGACAAGAATATCATCAATAAACGCAATCATGGATCTATCAAGAAATGGAAGACAAACACGATTCATTAGATCCATGAATATGGAAGGGGCATTGGTTAAGCTGAATGGCATAACCAAAAATTTGGAATGACCATAACGAGTTCGGAAAGAAGTCTTCGGAATATCGTATTCATGAACTCGCACTTGATGGTATCCCGACCGAAGATCAATCTTAGAGAAATACATCGCTCTCTGCAATTGATCAAAGAAATCATCGATTTGAGGAAGAGGATACTTATTCTTTACAGTTCGCTTGTTAAGCTCCCTATAATCTATACACATGCGCTTCGTTCCATCTTTCTTCTTAACAAACAATACAGGAACTCCCCACGACGAGGAACTGGAATGAAAAAAACCTTTGTTAAACAACTCCTGAATTTGAGTCATCATCTCACGAATTTCAGAAGGAGCAAGACGATACGGAGATCGAGCCACATGTGTAGCTCCTTGAATAAGCTCAATCTTATATTCAACATCTTTAATTGGAGGTAAACCCTGAAGTTCTTCAGGGAACACCTCAGGGTAATCAGAGACTACCCTTATATATCAGACCGGTCGTTTCTCCATTGTAGCATCAATTACATATGCTAAATAAGAGTCACAACCTTTAGAAATAGACTTCTGAGCTTTAATAATGGAGACAATGGGAATATCAGAATTCCGTCGTTCTCCTCGAGCTACAACATAAGATCCATCAGAAAGAGGAATCTTAATCATCTTTTTGGAACAGAGAATCTCAGCATCACGAATGCTGAGCCAATCCATCCCGATCACTATATCGAAGCCCGCAATAGGCATAATGAAAAATGAAATAAGGATAATACTCCCATCAATGTAAATAACAGCGATAGGAGCTTTTTCAGTAACAGAGACTACTTTACTGTCAGCAACCTCTACTTTAAGTGGCTCAGTTAACGGGACAACAGGAAATTGCAATCTCTTACGACACGCCACAGAAACAAAGGAGTAAGTAGCTCCAGAGTCAAATAATTCATAGTCAGGGATATAATTAATAAGGAATGTACCCATAATGACATCCCCTGCTGCTTTCGCCTCCTCCGCTGTCATCTAGAATGCCCTCCCTTTTGCGCGAGGCACATCTTCCCTCTTCTAGCCCTAAAAGACCCTTTGGTTCCAGCACCCTGCCTTTCCGGGCCATCAGTCATCTTGTGCCAAGGCTTGTGGCACCGATAACAAACATCCTCTTTAAAACCACACTTAGTACTAGCATGGCCCTTCTGCCAGCACCTCCAACACCTTCTGGTAGCATTTGAACACTCACCAGAATGATACGTACGACACTAAGAACACCAAGGAGTTTTAGATCTCGGCTTCTTTGAAGTATCAGTCTTTCCACCTGCTGAGGATTGTCCTTTGGAAGGACCCGATTTACTAGATGGCTGAAACTTCCTCTTTAAACTCCTACTGGTAGATTCGCCCTTACAATGTATATGATCTCCCTCCATTCGTCGGGCCACTTCAAATGCCCGATCCAGATTAACAGCTGATCGCACGTAGGCGCAAAACTCCAATGGCAAGGTTGTCACAAATCTTCTTATCTTGGTGGTCTGATCAGGGATCAAATGTGGAATGAACCTCATCTTATCGATGAAAGCAGTGATGAGTTCTTCCATTGATTTATCTCCTGCCTGGAGATTATTGAATTCACGCTCCATTCTCTCCATGTCATACTCGGTGAAGTATTTCTTCAACAGCTTCTCAGAAAATTGCTCCCAAGATAGAACACTTAGCACCTCCTTATTAACAGAGGCTTTTACCGTATCCCACCAGAAGATGGCACAGCCCTTCAACATACGTACAGCGTATTTCACGCAATACTCAGGTTCGCATTCACATGATTCAAATACCTACTCCATTTCACGGAGCCACTGTATGGTAACTGTGGGATTATCACTCCGCTCAAACATCGGAGGCTTGCAAGAAAGAAATTTCTTATAAGAACAAGTCTTGCGCAAGAACCGACCATAATCAACAATATTTACATCATGCATAAATAGTGTTCCATCCCACAAAGCATATGTACATCTGAAAGTAACTCGCCTCACCAGGCCTTCTAGTCTTTACATGAAAAGGGTCAACGTAGCACCATTAGCTAAACAACATAGCTAGTGAGTACATACTATCACAAATAAGAATAAAGCAAATCATACAATGTAACATCCTGATTTCGGGCCTAGTGGTTACGTAGGCCAAAGTACGTTTTTACGTGATTAATGTTTGATTAATTACTTGTTATCATTTAACTAAATGATTTTAATTAAAATTAGAAAATTAACTTGAAGAAATAATATGTATATATGAGTGTACGAATATATATATATATATTTATTTAATTGTATGTATGCAAATTATGTGGAGATAATTGCATGTGTATGTGGTGTGTATGCATGGACACCTCATGCTTCTTGAAAACCATACATGGGCTATTAGGAAATTAACATCTGATATGTTTCCATAGTGAAAACCGACAGTGAGTGTGTGTTGTGTGTGTTTTGAAAGAAAAGCATAGAAAGAACACAAACTTGAAAGGTGAAAGATTTGGATTTGTGGGTGTTAATTCTAAACAAAGGTAAGATGATGTTCTTTGTATAATGCTGATCATTTTGATATGTTTAGCTTGTCAAGATATGCTAAAATCATGAAGTTACCATTGTAGAAGTTTAGAAGTAAACTTGATAAATGGGTTTTGGTTGAATTGGTGTTTTAAATGGTTATGATGTCTTCTTGTTGATGATTACATGTTATTATATGCTTATACATGTTTTAGAAATGTTCTTGTGGGAATCCAAGTGTTTAAATCGGATTTTGGAAAGGTGGTTATAGCTGTAAATCCGACAGTTTGAAGGAACATGGAGGCTGGAAATTACGAGGTCGCGGCGCGACGAGTGGCGGATTTCAAAAATCTGAATGTATGAAATCCGATTGTGTAATCCGAGACTTGAGACCCGGATTTGAAATCCAATGGCGTCACGGCGCGACACTAAGGCTTGTCGCGGCGCGACGGGGCCTTTTTCAGTTTGGTTGTTTGTTTTGCTTTGTATTTGCTAGGGATGTGATGGGTCATCAATTGTATGATTATTCTATGTTGTTTATGAGTCATATAGAGATATAGATATATATTATGGATATATATTTAAGAGTCAGAGATTGACTTCAGTTTGTTGTGTTCTCAGGAGTTGCAAAGACTCAGTGATATTAGACAACTGAGTAGGCGGGAACGAGGACCGAGGTGAGTGGATGTTTACTCACGGGTGTTATTAGTTGTAACCGGTTGGTTGCAACTGTTATTGGTTTGAAGCATGGATAGATTGTGTATCTAATAAATGATTAACTGTTGAACTTATGCATAGATAGACTGTTGTCTATTAAATGATTAACTGTGATATGTTAATTGATTGTTGCGCCTATTGTGAAGTCAGCTTCCGGCTGGGCATACTGTGTGAGAATAGCAAATAGACTATCGGTAAACCTTTGCTTTGGCCGGCATTTGTTTTAGGTTCCTGCAGAACCGCCGGTCTTCTCGTGAGGCAAAAAGGGTGTTTATGTGTTACTGTTGTTGATATCATGCGGTTATTTGCTAGTTTATCTGTGGTCGTTTACTTCCATTCACTTAGCTTTGTGCTAATCCCCCACCTCTCACTACTTTTACAGGTGGCTGGTGAGTTCTTCAGTTTAGTCGTGAGGGGGTTTAGCCTGGGGAATAATTGACAGGCACTCTGATTGAACTAGTGACGAGCCGTAGTTTTTGTAATGTTGTATTTTGAACTGAATGTTTTTGTTAAACAGTGGTTCAACTTCTGTTGTAATTACTTTTATGATTTGGTAAATGCTTCCGCAGTGTTAATTTAAATGAAAATTTTATGGGTGAAAATACGGTGTTACAAGTTTGGTATCAGAACCTTGGTTTGGCGATGTAGGCACAGTGGAAGTGTTGCATTCCCAAATCTTGGCTCGAGTTGGGGGGTCAATTATTCCTTGAGTAGGGGGGATTGGGGTGAATGTGAGTATTGCTTGGGTAGTTAGTATGTGCTACACTAACGGTTTTAAGCTAATCAGTTGGTGAGATGTTGTGATTGTACAAATATGACTGACAGAGACACCATTGCTAATACTCCTGTGACCCAAGAAGTGGCTGGAACTTCATCAGTCAAGGCTTTGGATATAACAAATCAAACGGGTACTTCAGGGTGTGTACTGGAGGATGAAAAGAGTAAGTATATTAATAAATTGGAAAGTGAAAAGCAAGATCTTAGAGATACTGTTCAACGTCTGGATACCAAATTGTTCAAGCGCAGACTTATCCGTAAATCCAACTATTATAACTGAGATACCACCGACCATTCCGGCCGGTATTACACCAACAAAGATGTTTCCTGTGACAGTACCGTTTCCATGGATGCCTCAACCGATGTCTCAACCAATGTTCTACCCAGTGTTTCCTCAGGGATCATTTCCATATCCTTACATGGGATATAGACAACCATATCACTATCCTGTTAATCCTCAGGGAACTGTGTTTCCGGCTTATCAAGATACTATCAGATGGGATGGTGTTTCCTCCCAAGCCTTTACGTTAACTGAATTGAATACGAGGAATGTGGAAGCTAATGATATAATGGCTCGAGATTGGATTTCTTCGTAGAAACCCAGGTTTGAACAAAATAATACCCAAAATCAAATAGATCAAGGAGGTCGGAGACAAGGAAATCAGAATTATAGGCCTACATTTGGTGGATTAAATCAGCAAGTGTCATGGTGTGAAAAGTGTAAGTCTCACCATGCAGGATTTTGTACAGCTCAGACTATGCGATGTTTTAAATGTGGCCAGTTTGGTCATGAAATGAAAGTCTGTGGTTTTCTTCGAAAGGTTTGCTAGAATTGTTATGGAGAGGATCACATATCAATGGAATGTGGGGTTAAAAGGAAACAGAAGTCTGGATCAGAAGTGGGGACGATTGGAGAGCCTTCGTTAGTAAAAAGTCAGAAAGGAAAGAGACAACGTTCTAAGTTAGTGATGGATGAATCTAACCAAAAGTCCCAGTGGTGTTGTCAATGCAAATCTTCTCATTTGGGGCCTTGCAAACTTGAGACCTTGCGTTGTATTCGATGTGGATTGTTTGGCCATAAAAGTAATGACTGCGGTTTTCTTCGACAAGTTTGTTGGAATTGCTAGAAAGAGGGTCATAAAGTAGGCGACTGTTGTGAAGAAAAAGGACTGGGGTCAGGATCAGGAGTAGAGGCAAGTGGGGGATCCTCGTCAGTAAGAGGGCAGAAGAGAAAGAACCCTACTGCGCAAGAGGGTGGAGTGTATAATGTGATGGCCGGTGATAATGCCACCGCCGATGAAGATGAAACGGGTATGTTTTGATAAAACTTTATACCTGTATGTGTGTGTTAATTAACTTTAAGGTTAATTGTGGCTATTTTATGCATAGTATGTTCTAAAATGTGTAAGTTTATTTCAGATGAGATTAATTCTCTTGAAATAGAACTAAGTGATAATAGATGATTTGCTATTATGAGTTATGTGTTGTATATCAAGATATGGTATGATGATAAGTATGTGTGATACTTGATTAAATGCTAAGTAAGCATGATATACCATAGATATATATGTTTAGATTAATTGAATTGCATGATATAATGTGTATTGTATGATTTATATACATTATGTGTTTATGTGAATTCAATTGCGTAAAGAAAGAAGACAGAGATGAATTACTGCATATTGGGCAAGTCTGGGGCACAGTATAGTTCAGGTATAAGGCGTGCTGAAGATTATAAGTGGAGGTATAATCTACTGAGTAGAGTTGATTCATAAAGATGAATGATGGTTTTAAACGAATTTTTTGGTAGGGCGGGAAATCGCATTTGAAGGTTTGAAATGTGATGCTATGCTTTGAGATTGGATGTATAGTAGATATCTTATGTTATTTAAGATATCACGAGATGAAATTTTACCATGACCTGGAAGTTACAGCTGATATAAGTGAAGTGATGATATATTAACTATAAGAGAAGATATTTGTGATTGACTTGGTCAAAGAGAGATGTATTAGATGGCTAACTAGATAAAGTTATCCGAAGATTGAAACGGTGATTGGATTAAATCAGAAAAAGTGATAA
Source organism: Dittrichia graveolens (assembly GCA_038502395.1). Classification (NCBI taxonomy): domain Eukaryota; kingdom Viridiplantae; phylum Streptophyta; class Magnoliopsida; order Asterales; family Asteraceae; genus Dittrichia; species Dittrichia graveolens. The sequence continues at coordinate 61,949,232 of JARJIL010000003.1, forward strand.
TTGAACTTGATGTTACCTTGAAAGACGACATAGTGACAGATGTGTTGACCTGTAAAGAGTTAGTGATGATAACATTTTGTATATGCGAGTTGGGAGTTTCTCCGACTTAGTGGATGAACCAAGATTTCCTTTGTGAGAAAGTCTTGAAGAATGAAAAGGTTGACACCTTTGAGATAGAGAGAGAGAAGAAGACTGCAATGGCCTGAACTTATGGAGTGATGACTTATGGATCTTGTGTGTGAAGATGCCTATGCTTGGAAATTGACTATGCTTGGAGATTGCCTATGCTTGGAGATTGCCTATGCTTGGAAATTGCCTTTGCTTGGAGATACCTATGCTTGGAGATTGCCTTTGGTAGGAAGTGCCTTTACTAAAACTTTGGAGTTGAACTTTACAGGAATGTATAAATATTAATTTACAATACTTTATTATGGAGTAATAACCTGAGGGTTGAGTACTGATGGTGTGTTATGTGAACAGAGATTGTACGTGATATGAGATATCACATATGGAGTATAAATTGCAGTGGTATACCGGAAAACTTATGTAACCTTGAGATATTTGAGATACCTGAGAGGTGGTGATGACAAGACGTGATGGAAATTATATTTGACTTGATCAAATAAAGGAAAACTTGGATATGTTTTGAGTGGTTATTGACTATTCAGTATTTTAGTATCAGTGAGACGGTAACTGATGTATAGTTGGATTTAATTGAGTGTTTGAAAGGAATGATTTAAAGATATGATGATTCATATTTGATGGTTGTGATGGAAGGTGGAGATTGTTTTAAACTTATGAAGAGTTTTCAAACGAGGATTGGAACAAGAGTTGGAAAATGTGACAGGATTTTCCTGATGGATAGTCCAAAGGTGGGATTGAAACACGATGATTGGCTGAACTCATATTTATTATGATCGCGTGGGTGAACTAAATTTTGACGATGGGATATCAGAAGACTTGGTGTGAAGTTATGAGAGCGTGGTAATGATACTTCAATATGTTGACTTGAAGTAGGAAATAAACGATGTGTAAATGCTTTGACATGACAGATGATAAATGATTGGAAACTATTGGGATTTATGACTGAGTTAGACATAAATTCAAGAAATGTTCGAAGACAAGAGTTATGAGTTAGCTGTTGATTCAAAGATGAAATCAGAAAGATAAACTACGAGACTATTAGAGTTATGTTATGAACAAGAGTTAGTAGAATCTGATTTCTATGATTCTGATAAATTGAGAACATGATGGAGATTATTTGACTGGATTATCAAACACGGACAAGCTGTAAAGCTTGTCTGGTTATATATTAAAAATTAGAAGTGCAATGGAGTTTATCTGATTAAACTACAAAAGGGGATAAGAAGAGTTGACATCGTGACTGATGTGTGTGCAGTGAGATTCCGAGGACGGAATCCTTTTAAGGAGAGAGGATTTGTAACATCCTGATTTCGGGCCTAGTGGTTACGTAGGCCAAGGTACGTTTTTACGTGATTAATGTTTGATTAATTACTTCTTATCATTTTAACTAATTGATTTTAATTAAAATTAGTAAATTAACTTGAAGAAATAATATGTATATATGAGTGTACGAATATATATATATATATATATTCAATTGTATGTATGCAAATTATGTGGAGATAATTGCATGTGTATGTGGTGTGTATGCATGGACACCTCATGCTTCTTGCAAACCATACGTGGACTATTAGGAAATTAACATCTGATATGTCTCCATAGTGAAAAGCGACAGTGAGTGTCTATTGTGTGTGTTTTGAAAGAAAAGCATAGAAAGAACACAAACTTGAAAGGTGAAAGATTTGGATTTGTGGGTGTTAATTCTAAACAAAGGTAAGATGATGTTCTTTGTATAATGCTGATCATTTTGATATGTTTAGCTTGTCAAGATATGCTAAAATCATGAAGTTACCATTGTAGAAGTTTAGAAGTAAACTAGATAAATGGGTTTTGGTTGAATTGGTGTTTTAAATGGTTATGATGTGTTCTTGTTGATGATTACATGTTATTATATGCTTATACATGTTTTGGAAATGTTCTTGTGGGAATCCAAGTGTTTAAATCGGATTTTGGAAAGGTGGTTATAGCTGCAAATCCGACAGTTTGAAGGAAGATGGAGGCTGGAAATTGCGTGGTCGCAGTGCCACATTTGAGGGTCGTGGCGCGACAAGTGGCGGATTTCAAAAATCCGAATGTATGAAATCCGATTGTGTAATCCGAGACTTGAGACCCGGATTTGAAATCCGATGGCGTCGCTGCGCCACACTAAGGCTTGTCGCGGCGCGACGGGGCCTTTTTCAGTTTGGTTGTTTGTTTTGCTTTGTATTTGCTAGGGATGTGATGGGTCATCAATTGTATGATTATTCTATGTTGTTTACGAGTCATATAGAGATATAGATATATATTATGGATATATATTTAAGAGTCAGAGATTGACTTTAGTTTGTTGTGTTCTCAGGAGTTGCAAAGACTCAGTGATATTAGACAACTGAGCAGGCGGGAACGAGGACCGAGGTGAGTGGATGCTTACTCATGGGTGTTATTAGTTGTAACCGGTTGGTTGCAACTGTTATTGGTTTGAAGCATGGATAGATTGTGCATCTGATAAATGATTAACTGTTGTACTTATGCATAGATAGACTGTTGTCTATTAATTGATTAACTGTGATATGTTAATTGATTGTTGCGCCTATTGTGAAGTCAGCTTCCGGCTGGGCATATTGGGCTGGGTTTGTTTGCTATCGGCTAATCAGTATTGTGGTCTTTTGATGCATTTGTTGCAACATAAGATAATACTGTGTGAGAATAGCAAATAGACTACCGGTAAACCTTTGCTTTGGCCGGCATTGGTTGTAGGTTCCTGCAGAACCGCCGGTCTTCTCATGAGGCAAAAAGGGTGTTTATGTGTTTAGTGTTGTTGATATCATGCGGTTATTTGCTAGTTTATCTGTGGTGGTTTACTTCCATTCACTTAGCTTTGTGCTAATCCCCCACCTCTCACTACTTTTACAGGTGGCTGGTGAGTTCTTCGGTTTAGTCGTGAGGGGGTGTAGCCTGGGGAATAATTGACAGTCACTCTGATTGAACTCGTGATGAGCCGTAGTTTTTGTAATACTGTATTTTGAATTGAATGGTTTTGTTAAACAGTGGTTCAACTTCTGTTGTAATTACTTTTATGATTTGGTAAACGCTTCCGCAGTGTTAATTTAAATGAAAATTTTATGGGTGAAAATACGGTGTTACATACAACATATAAATAATCAATCATTGCTATCTTATCACATTATGGTGTTCTAACAAGATTAGTAAGTGTCATGTCTTGCAGGGTAATCATCCCCACTCAACAACTCAGACTAGGAGATCAATCATGTATTAACTAAGCGGTTCCAATCTGAACCCGCTGGCATGTACCTAATATACATCATACAAGTAGCAATGTAGCATAGCATCATTCAGGACTTACACTTACATTCTTGAGCATACCTGCAATAAAACTTAAGCATACATAGTATAATCGTACCTAATCAGTCAAAAAATCATTTAGCAAACAGGTCTCACTCTATTGAGACTGATGAAAGCAGGTACTCACCTGAGTAGCTTTGAACAAACAGCTATTTCACTTCGGCTTTGCTAACGTGACAGTTTCACCTAGAACACCATTACTTACATTAATCATTTACAAACACGAGGTACAACTACTTAGCACAAGCATAGGAACCCCTAAAGGAACCTTTGACAACATACAAGGCCATACTGACCCCTTACATGTAACAACACAGAAGTTTTAAACAATCTGTGTCCTGTTACTAGAAAAACACCCAAACTTGAACATAGTGTAAATCTGCCAAAACTTGCGGATTTTGGAATTCCGACATTTGCGGATTCCGACACTCTTGCGGATTTCAGAATTCCGACACCCACTTGCGGATATCAGAATTCCAACACCCTCCTTTCGGATTTCAGAATTCCGATACCCCCTTTCGGATTTAAGAATTCCGATACTCCCTTTCAGTTTTCAGAATTCCGATACCCCCTTTCGGATTTCAGAATTCTGATACCCCTTTTCGGATTTCAGAATTCCGATACACTTGCAATTTCGGATTCTGACACCTTCTTGAATCAATTTTCAGGAACTTCATACTTGTTAGTTTTATCTTTAAAAAAACTTTAGAAACTCATATTCCATCCATATAACCTTCGTAAACTCATCAAATCCAAATAAGAACACTAAACATGCAAAACCCACTTTCAAAGTAAGCTTTAGATGTTCTTCAATGGTGTTCTTATATGAGTTTGAGTTTCCAGGTTAACACAATACATATGTAACTTCAAATATGTTTAAACACATCTTACCATCCTTCTTTATATCAACAATAACAACACTTCTTCAAGACCTTCTTCAAGAACGTGAGAGAAAGTGTGTATGTGTTTGTATGTGTTTACAACTTCACCAACTTTGAATTTTATGAGTCAATTTAAACATAACTCACATATATATAAATTTATCCAAAGGCAAACCGCCTCTGGACTACAAATATCTAATCTTCTTTTTCTTTCTTTCTTTTCTTTTTTAATTACTTCTTAATTAGCATATATATATATATATATATATATATATATATAGGGTGAGGATCCAATGAGAACACCCCTTAAAATGAGAACTCTAGGAACCACTGCATCTAGTCTATAAAATCATTGCATCCAACTTAAAATCATTATATAATATCTAAAAAACATGGAGTTCTCTTAAAACTAGTCCATCATGCACTAATTAATCGGTGGATTCTTATTTAGGAACCAATACCATCATATTTAAAAATCATTGCATCTAGTATAAAATTACTGCATCTTGTCTAAAAGCATTGCATCTTGTCTAAAAACACTACATCTTATTTTTACAAACATAAATAATAATAATAATAATAATAATAATAATAATAATAATAATAATAATAATAATAGCACACTAAAATTGACTTTTAGATATGCAAATGTAGAGTTTTAATGGGGTTCGCAAATGGACTTAAATTGCGAACATTTCCATCTGATCCTATGACTATATATATTATACTAAATATACATATACACATTTAACTCACAAATACATCTGTTTATATTTCAATAAACACCTCTTTATTTAATCAATTCAATACATAACTAGAATATTCTCCTATTTTATTAATTACGTACGCGTACGCACTTAATTACAACTAGGACCAAATCGAGGATATTACATTCTAAGCATCGGATTTCAAGAGTTGTGAAAGCATCGGATTGTCACTTACGGATTTCAAATTTAAGGATTTTATTTTTGTCGGATTTTGAGTTTTTAGTCTCGGATTTGACTATCGGATTTGAGTCAATCGGATTTTAAGTTGCTGTTATTGGAATTCAACATAGTAGCAGATTCTTCAATTTACATCTTTTCAAAGAAAAGATCTTGTAGCAAAGATGAGTACTTACAGTGAAACCTCATCCTATGGGTCTGATACAAAACCACCGTTACTCTACAGAGGTGAGTGTCACGTATGGAAGGGAAGATTCATGGACTTTATCAAAAATAATGAACAATATGGTGAAGAGATGAAGAAAAGTATTCTTGAGGGTAATGGGGTGTTTAGAATAGACCAAGATGCTAATCCTAACCATAACCCACCACTTGATGAAATCCACAGAGAGAAACTTCCAAATGAGTACACTGCTGAGGAAAAGCACAGGGCTACAACAGACACAAAAGCAAAATATCATCTGAAGCATGGTCTATCATCTGAATTTTACATCAAAGTAAATGGCCTGAATACAACTAAAGAGATTTAGGATGAAATTAAGAGTCAGATGGAAGGTACTGAATCTAGAGTGTGGATAAAGAAGACAACATTGGTCAATTCTTTTGATCATTTTAGAGAACGAGATGGTGAAGCATTAATCGAAACATACAATCAATACTATAAACTGTTAAATGATCTGAGAAACCAAAAGCTAGATGATTTTTCAAATCTGACGAAGAACACAAGGTTTCTGAATTCTTTAGGCCAAGAGTGGAAATCACAGGTAGCAATTTACAGGCAGATGAATCAGAAAAATCTGAATAAAGTCACCCACCACATGATATTCGAAGAACTAAACCAATATCAAGATGATGTTGGTGTGGGTGCACAGAAAGAGAATATTGATCCATTGGCTTTGGTGGTTAATGAAAAAAGAGTGAAAAGATCTTCAAAATTTGTCAAAAGGAAGCAAATTCAAGAGACAGATTCTTCAGATTCAGAGGAAGAAAGTTTGGTGAGTAATGAGAAGAGCATGCAATCAATGGCTTATTTGACAAACATGATGCAATGCCAATTCTCGAAGAACAAAACTAACAACAAGCAGAGGTTTACTTCTGGATCTAGACGCAGGGATGACCAATTCCAGAGACATGATGGTCAAACGCTTGAGAGGAGGTATGAAAGAAAAGTTGAAACTGCCCAAGAAAGAAAGTGCTATAACTGTGGTGGCACTGGGCATTTCATCAGAGATTGCAAGAAACCTAAAGTTAAAGATTCAGAGTATTACAAAGCAAAGCTTAACCTAATCAAACAGAGGAATAGTGGGAAGGCTTTGCTAGCCGAGGAGGATCAATTTCTTTCAGACACGGACAACAGTGACGAAGATACTAATGTCCATGCACAACTTGTCTTCATGGCTAATGTTGAGGAGTTTGAGTTCGAAGAGACTGATGGTGAAAGTGATGATGAGATAGTGAATGCTTTCTTTGACGAACTACCTCAAGCTGATAAAGAAGATGAGATTGTGAGGGATGATTCTGGTTTTATGCAAAAATTTGGTAAGTCGAATATTGAGAGTGAGTACGAGGAAGAAGAGGAAGAGGCTTAGGTTGCTACTGAAAGTACAAGCCAAAATGTTGCTGATCAACATGAAGCTGAAGAAAGGGTATGTTAAATCATTTTGAATTTTAACTCTTATGCAACAGGTGGAGCATTTAACCTCAAAGAATCAAAAACTGCAAAGAAAAGAATTTAAACCTTAAAATGGATCAAGCAGCAAGAAGTGAAGTTGAATTAACAAATCAATCATGAAATTAATCCAACTTCAACAAGAAATCCAAGACAAAGAGAATGAATTACTTAAATTGCAAAAACCGCTGACACGGATGAGTTAATGGCACTACCAGTGAGGTATAGGCATATTGGGTCACACACCAAGTATTGATTCCGGCAACACGATTAAGCAAAAGAGAGGAAAATGCCAAAATGGGTTTTGACAGGATGGAACACGGGCTGTGTGCTTGAACACGGGTGTGTCCAGTCCAATATACATGGGGCGTTTTGGCCCAGTTCAAGGTGGTGTAGTATGGGCCGACACGGCCGTGTCTAGCCTATTAGATACGGGCCGTCCTAGCCCCTTTGGGGCTGTGTAATTTGGGCCTACACGGCCGTGTTGATGAACACGGGCCGTGTACGTTCGCTGTAATAGCAGAATTAACAGCCTTAAACACTATGTTTAATGGTGTTGCTGTCTAATTATTGTGGTAGACAAAGAGACAACAAATTCTCTACAAATGAACAAACTTTTGAGAGATTCAATTGGTTAGTTCATGTTCATACTCTCTCTAAGTTCTTCTTGTTTTTGGTGATCAAGTTCTTGGTGCTCTAAGTGAAGAACATACACATCTTGGTTGTTGTCTTGGTGGTACACTAACTTGCTAGCACTTAGGGATCAAAGAAGCTTGGGGTGGACTACATTACAGGAACCCTTGTTTGGATTCTTGAAGCTTGACAAGTAAAGATCATTGTGTTTCCATTGTGGTACAATTCTATCTATCTTGTTTATATGTTTAGTTGCAAGTTCATGGTAAGATTTTGGTCCTTGGAAGTATTCGTTGGTTTGGCTTTGAATTTTTGTTATAGAATTTGCTTCCGTTGCTACTTGATTATGCCAAACGAATACCTTCAGTGGTATCAAAGCCATATCTAACATGGCTTTCCACTATTGAGTCTAGAAAAACCATAGTATTTTATTTGATAAGAAAATTGTTTTCTTAAAAATGGTTTTTCATGGAGACTCTTGTTGGGCTAGATTGATATATTTGTAGTCTTGTTAATATTTTTGTTTTTATATTTATATATTTGGTGTAACTTGGCATGAAGTGTACACAAATAAATACTTATAAATGTATATATGAATATGTGTCTCAAAAATGGTTTGGTACACTAATGCATATGTACAAGGATTGTCATTTTGTGCCTTTGATGTTTTGACAATATTAACTAAAATATAGATATATGTTTGTATCATGGTTTTGTGTGGCACACTATGTTTTCTATTTGATGCGTTTGGTTAGATTCGGTAACATGATATGCCCATAGACCTATGTGTTGTGGTGGTTGATTATTTTGGTTTTTGGCGGCCTGCGTGCTGTATTGTTGTAATAATATTTATCTATTTATTTGTTGGTGTGGCTTGCACGCCGTTTCTTTGACTCCATGTATTTGTATAAATAGTATAGGAATGCAACCTGCGTGTCGTTTAAATATATTCTATGTATTTGTAAATAGTATAGAATTAGAACCGGAGAAGTCAACGCGAGTCATGGTGAGGACGTCTTGGCGAGAAGGAATCAACACGCTATTGGAGGTGTTGGCTTTAGTGGGAGCTCACCCAACGAGACTATACCTTGTCCTTAGGTTTTGGCCTCGTTTTCCCCGTTGTGGCTCACGGGGAAAACGCTTAGGATTTTTGGGCATGTTACCGAATTATATATATATATATATATATATATATATATATATATCTGTGTTGTTGTATTTTATTTTTCTATGCATGGATTAGGATTCGCATGCTAGACAATTTTTCTATAAAATTAAATAAAATACAACGTTTGTTAAAATGGTTAACAGTCTCACGCGAATAGAATTGACAAAGAAAATATAAAGATTGTATTATATTTAAAACGTTATTAAAATCGTTTCGACACTTACTTTGTTAATTCACAAAAAGGTTTTTATAAACCGGAAACAATATCCCGTTTTTCAAAATGTAAATCACGCACCATCCATAAGATGACACCACCCAAATCTAACGAAGCAAGGATGATTGTCGAGCTAAGCACGAGTCATTCCTTGTGTAGTTGTGTGGAAGGTGAGTGGGGTAACTCGCAGGATTGGTTCTCGAGAAAAGCACGAGCCAATTAATGGTCGAGAGTGCCACCCGTGTGTCTTGTCGGACGATTTACAATTTTAGTATATAATTCTTGGTTAGTTGTCAAGCTAAGCACGAGCTAAACAAAAATTATATATTAAGATTAGTGTAAGGAAGGGATCAAACATGCCAACCGACATAATGGATGTCAACGGATCCTGCATGTGTCTAAGAGTTGCAATAGAGATTATAATTGGTAAAATGGTTGCCGGCCTAAATAGCTTCGCCACGTGATCCGCAGTAAACCCGTCACGGTGAGAGGTGAAATAAGGTTCTTAGCCCTTGTTACAAATAAATTGTTTTGTTTAAAACTATGGATACTTATTTTTAACAACGATTTCCAAACTAACTAAAACTACTTTGCTATTTTAGATGGCGTCTTCAAGCAACACCAACACCACCAACCATTTTTTGCTTAGAGTTTTCCTTGAAAAAGAGAAACTCAATGGTAACAACTTATTGGATTGGTTTAGGCAACTTAAGCTTGTCTTACGCCAAGAAGGGAAGATTGTTACCATAGAGGAGGCCCTACCCGAGGCTCCTGCTGCCAATGCCACTCGGGCTATCCGAGACGCTTATGAGAAGCGTGTCAAGGATACCGAGCAGATTGCTTGCCTCATCCTAAGTACTATGATCCCCGAGCTTCAAAAGCAAATGGATCATTTGAGTGCTTTTGATTTGATCGCTCAGCTTAAGGAAATGTTCCAGCAGCAAGCAAGACAAGAGAGGTTTGAGTGTCTTAAGACGGTTCTTGGTAGAAAGATGGCCGATGGCGGGAATGTGAGTGCTCACGTGTTGCGCATGAAAGCAAACGTGGAGCGCATGGAACGGCTCGGATTTACTATAGGGAGGGAGCTAGCCGTGGATTTGATTCTATGGTCCCTGCCCACCGCGTATGATCAATTCGTCATGAATTATCATATGCATAGTATGGATAAATCCATCATGGAGCTACATGGTATGCTCAAGACAACGGAGTCTAGCATGACCAAAAACAAGCCCGCCGTTCCAAATCCCGTTCTTGCTATAAGGGAGGGGCAAATCCAGAAGAAGAAGAAGTCCGATTATACCCCTAAGGGTAAGGGGAAGGTGAAGATTGGCGCTGCCAAGTCTAGCCCCGCTTCGAAGGGTAGAGGCAAGGGGAAGATTGTTCCCCAAGCCAAAACTCCGAATGAAGCAGAATGCTTTCTCTGCGGGAAGAAGGGCCATTGGCGCCGTAACTGCCCGGGGTACCTAGAAGGTCTTAAGAAGCTCAAAGGGTTGAGCATCGGAGGAACTTTGGATTCAGGTAGATACATGATTGAACTCCATCATACTTCTACATCTGGTAGTTGGGTATTAGATACCGGCTATGGCACTCACGTTTGTAATATTATGCAGTTGCTAAAGACAAGTATAAGGATGGAGAATGGTGAGCTTGACTTGATAATGGGAAACAAGGAGATTGTCCTGGTCAAGGCTCGTGGAGAAGTAGAATTATCGTTTAATTCTGGTTTTTCTATATTATTGTTGAACGTATGCTATTCTCCGCCTGTGGCGAGAAACATTATCTTTTCCTGCATTACACGACAATGGTTTTGGTTTTTCTTTTGACAATGGGGTTATTGTTTGTTTTAAAAATAATATTTGTTATTTTAAAGCTTATCCTTGTTGTGGTATTTATGAAGTAAATGCATACGTTAGTAATAATCGTTCAATCATGAATATTGATTCAACGTCTAAAAATGGTTTAGACAAATTGTCTTTGTGGCATGGTCGACTTGGCCATATAAACAAGACTCGTATCACCAAGCTCCAAGCAGATGGGATCTTGGAATCATTTGACCATGAGTCAAATGAATTATGCGAATCTTGTTTATTAGGCAAGATGACTAAAGCACCCTTTTCCGGCGTGAATGAGAGGGGAAAAGACTTATTGGACATCATACATTCCGATGTGTGTGGTCCGTTTAAGCACATCAGAAGAGACAATTATAGATACTTCCTTACCTTTATAGATGATTATAGTAGGTACGGGTATGTCTACTTGGTTAGTCAAAAGTCCGAGACCTTTGAGGTCTTTAAGACTTTCCAAAACGAAGTAGAGAATCAATTGGGCAAAAAGATTAAGATACTTAGATCCGATAGGGGTGGAGAGTATCTTAGTCAAGAGTTTCGTGATCATCTTAAGGGCTGTGGAATTATCTCACAACTTACACCTCCTAGGATGCCACAATTAAATGGTGTCACCGAGAGGAAGAACTGAACATTGTTAGATATGGGTCGGTCTATGATGAGTCAGACCCAAGTGCCCATAAGCCTTTGGAGTTATGCTCTTAAAACGGCAACAAGAATCCTTAATCTTGTACCAACGAAGAAGGTCGAGAAAACACCTTTCGAGATGTGGCATGGGAAGTCTCCAATTCTTCCCTATCTAATGGTTTGGGGTTGTCAAGTGTAACACCGTGATTTTGAGAACCAAAATTTTCTTTTTAAAATACAATTTAAGTTTTCAAACTGCGTGCATTTGACTGTAAATAGAACAATCAAACCTGTCTTAAAATTTAGAAATGCAACGAAAGTAAAAACACGTGGCAAACTATATAAACAGTCAAAATGATGCCACAAACGACAGTTGGTGTTACGGAATACATAACCGGCTGACCATTATCTTATACAAACATTAACATGATTCAACAGAGTTTAAACATAAAAGTAGTGTTCCTCCCAAAGCATATAACTACCCACAGGCTCCCGAGCTCACTGAGGATTACCTGCACATGTGGAGTGTAGCATCTGTTAGCTATAATAGCTAGTGAGTACCAAATAGTATGCAATCAATATAAGTACATCACATATCATCAATCATGCTCAGATAGTTCTATCCTAGCATCTCACGATGAGCTGGCGTAGTTAGGAGGTAACATATCTTGCAGGGGAGCTAACCCGGCTCAATGCACCAAACTGGGTACCAGACACATCAACCGCTCCGGTGGGGGAGCTATTCAGCGTCCACCGTTGTGTTTTGGAATCAACCGATTCCTCTGTTGTATAGCATACGCCATACCCGAAGAAGACAACTTTGTCCTTAAGTAGAACAGCTTGTTGGAATATGCCCGCTGAAACGAACGAGTTAATATCACTGCTGATGAAGTATAGGCCTATTGGGTCACACACCAAGTATTGATTCCAACAATACAATCAAGCAAAACAGAGAAAATGTAACGCCCCAAATTACAAAATTTGAAATATTAAGATCAAACACCTATTAGTGTTCGCATCTGAAAGTTTAACATAAAAGCGGAAGCAATACTTGATTGAAAAACTAATGTATCAATAGATACGCACAAAAATACTGACATAAGTTTGGTACCAATAACTTGATATTTACAAACCAGGCGTTAATTTCAAAGAGTTTATCAAATGCTAGTCAAACCGAAGCTTTGCCCTTGTCTTTGCTAAAACCTGCAAAAGATTTTCAAAATAGTATCTGATAAGCTACGAGAGCTTAGTGAGTAAACCGGACTAAACATCATATAAACCCACGTATAAAATCATATGAAGATAATACACCTATGTCTGGCAAACAATGCTAGCCTCTGGTTCTAGACCCAGGGCAGCAACATAGGTCACAGTACTGTACCATAATTGATCCTTACTGGACTTAGCAGTAAGCACCCCACCTCTGAGACTTACTGCACATAGCAGCAAGCTTATACACATATGAATAACATGACATGTCAATAATCTGATATAATAGCATACATGCTGCAAATATGAAGTGAAGTCTACAAGACTCACCTTCTGATATTTATAATCTGAACAGATCCACAAACGATAATGATCAATGTATAGGTCCACAACTGGTTTCTACAACATAATATCAATAGTATATGTATTAACATCTGTTGACTGATCAAACTAAACTGAACAGGGCTAGGGCACGGCCGTACCTTTCAAAGGCACGCCCGTGCCTGCAACCTAGGCACGGTTTAAAACTCTCCCCAAGCATGGGCGTATCTATCCTGCAGTCACGCCCGTGCCTTGCTAAGATACGCTCGTGCCTATGCCTGAAAGCACGGGGGTACCTAATGAACTAGGGTTTGCCACGGGGCAAAAGGCACGCCCGTACCCTCCTTGGGTACGCCCGTGCCCTCCTCTGGTCTTCACAGTTCTGACCGACAGCAACTGTGAATCCGGCCAAAACTTCATAAAAACTCAACTTCAACATTCTAAGACATATATGGGGTGTTTTCCTACACCCCTAACAGCTAAATAACATAACAAACTACAAATTAACATAATTTGATCCTTGTGATCAATTCCTGACCCATAAGAATATGAATAACACCCCAACAATTCAAACTATACATACCTCTACTATGATGGGTTGCTATGATGATATTCAACTGATGTTATGGCTGTGTTTTGATGTCCAAATCGCCAGAAGTTAAAGGTTTGCAGCTGTGTTCTAGTTGTAGTATGTATGTATGTGTAAAGAGTTATAGCACATGAAATTCATATATATCTATAAGTTTAACTAAATTACACAAATGGTCCCTGGACTTAAATTAACTTATAATTTGACATTTTAAGACCCTCTAGTTTTAAAAACACATCTAATCTCATATATCCATTTGTAATTCATTTACCACTTTGTACATTTCTCGCATTGACTTAATAGTAAAATTCTGGGTGTTACAACTCTTCTCCACTTGAAATGATTTCGTCCCCGAAATCAACTGCCGAAGAGTTCTGAATAATATCATCATTTTCTGTTCAGGCCCTCATACATACTCTGACCTCTTTCTACACTTTTACCGGGCCTTGACCCATCTACTCTGTTTATTATAGATTTAATTGCTAAACATCTTCTGTGATATAACATACGAAAGGTGTTCTGAATTTATAACAACTCTTCTGATAATTCTGATCCATAAACTGCCCTTCCCCTCATATACAATTATTTCTGAATTACTGATCACGTTTTCCCACAATGCTACTGCCAATGATACATATTCCCCCATTAAGACTGAGGTGGCTATTTCTGTTTATCTGTATAACCCTTTTTCTATTCTAGGCGTCAAACAATCTATTACATACCTGATGAATCTGTTTTGTCTTTCACTGCATCATTTCTGTACTACCCCACGCTTTCTGACCCACTTCATTGAATACAATGGAGTTTGGCAGTAATATCATACAATTTCATACGTTGGCATCCCGGTGTTGAACTTGAATTTGTTGTAATACAAAACTCTATCAAGCAAATATGTACCCCCAGTTTTCTTCTGAATTAATAACACAATCATAAAACATGCTTTCCATCATCTGTATATTTCTTTCATTCTGACTGTACTGAGATGAAGCTTAATCCTTAACTTTATATAAAATCTATTCTGAATTCTAGAAGTGGATCGGGTATCATTGTCTGAATCCATAAACACTGATATGCTATGACATAACACAATCTATTTCACATACACATCTGTTAACTGTTCTGATTAATAAGTTTCTCTAGTGGAAACAAGTTATACACCTTTGATGATATTTCTCCACTTGTCTAACCATATCTAGTTTCACCTCCAGCTATCAATAATCTATCCTTTAGTTATTCATACCATTATTAACTTTTGGCTACACCACCATTATAAACTTATGAACTCCATATAGATGTGTCTTATACACATCCCCGTAACCTGATACTCATATACGATCATATTCAATTAATTTGTCATGACTGCTTTTAAACGGATTAACTACTTGTCCCCCTTTTATTCATTCTTTAAGATACTTTTCATCTTTGATCACTTTTCACTGAACTGTTCTTATCACCTCTGAGTAAGAGTGTCTTAACTGTCATTTAGATACTTAATTCATACAAGTATTATTTCTGATTTCCTGTTCAAACTATCGGCTATATTATTAGCCTTACCCTGAATAATATAATATTCTACTCACAATCCTTCGCTAATTCCGACCAGTGTTTCTGCCGCCTTTAAAGGTCTTTCTCATTCAACAATTATTTCTAACTTTTATAATTTCATATAAACACCTCACATATAAATACATAATCTCATCATATCATACTAAATGCTACCGTAGCGCACTAGCGGTAGTCTTATACTACTTATGAATGCTATTGTGGCGCACCAACAATAGTCTTACATCCACATATCCACCCACTATCGAGGTATAATCCTCCCGTATCATATAAATAACATGCCACATATACTACTATCAGGTGCGAGTCTGTATATTCATTCTCATACGATTAAACTGTCTAGAAGTGCAAATAATAACTCTGCCCCTCTACATCCATCCAAACCACTGTACCAGTCATCACACAATGCTATCATCTCTTCAATCAATTCAGGTACTTCAAACTGTTGCTTCACATAATTTCTGCAATTAATCCCATAGAACTGTTGATTACTTTCGGGTTCTTTGGCGGCTCCCAATTCATCACCTTCTCTACTTCTCAGAATTCATCTCGATCCCATTCCTACTAATAAATTGTCTAAAGAATTTCATTCCTTACATCCTAAATTCACATTGAAACTTAACATATAACTATTTTCTGCTCTGTGTCACTAAAACTTTTCAAACACGATTCTCCTGATCTGATAAGCCTCTGAAATAAATACATATATCGTTGAAGAACACAATTACTGACTTACTTATCATTGGCCTATATACCCTATTCATTTAATACATAATCACTGCTGATGCGTTAGCAAGGCCAAAAGGTATCATAATCGATTCAAAATATCTATACGTTTTTGAACACCGTTTATGGAATGTCATCCATTCTGATCTTAGGCTGAAGAAAATCCGACCTTGAGTCAGCTTTGACAACCACTTATCCCATTATAACTGATCAAATAATTCACATATTCTGAACCACGGACATATATTCTTGATTACTTTATTGAGCTCACAATAATTAATACACATAACATAAGTACACATCATGAAAAGCTACTGGGTCTTATAAATCCCCACATGTAATAATTCTTGAAATCATTTCAAAAATCCTGTATCTCTGAAGGAGTAAGTCTGTACGTAGTTCTCGTAATCAGTGAAGCTTTCCACACCACACAAATTCTAAACATACTATGTTTGTCTGGCAGTAACCTTGGCAATTTCTTGCACTACATAATAAGATACTCACATATTACTTTTATATCTTTCTTGCTCATCTGATCCTCTATAAGTTAATATTTAATGCATAGGTTGAGGAAAATAATGTATCCATACTCAAGACACTCCCCAGCTTTTGAAACTGTACACTCAAATAACCTACCTGTTTTAATTTTAGCACATATAATTAGTTCTTCCCCACTTGGGATATGAACTCGTATCACTTCTGTTCACATAATATCATAACCTGGTTATAATTTAACCAGTCCATTCCAACTACTATTTGGAACTCACTCATATTCATAGGTATAAAATATTTCTCACCCGTACTTCAACAAATAACATAAAATCTTCTTTGATTCTGCCTCGTTTGACATTTATTATCTAGGAAAAGTACATATCGGTTCTACATAGTTTACATACATTATAAAAGAAACCTTACATCGTATCCACTTATGTATTTAATATCTCAACTGTCAGATTCCAGCTAGTTAGGACATTCTGAGGACTCATGCACGTACTGAGCACAGTCATAACAAAACTTTCCCAAGGATAAACAATCCTTATGATTATGTCCTACTTCTCCACACGTATAACAACCTTTAGTTTTATACTTACACTGGCCCGTATGGTTCTTACCACAAGTCTCGCATCCCGTTCTTCTATGAGATCCCTCGGCTTTTATCTCCATTTTATCTTCCTTTATCTCATTAATCATTTCATCCTTCAATATATGAAATTCTTCTCGGACTACACTTCGTATCTCATTCTTCATTTCAGTCATAATGGACGGCATAACTGTCTTAATACATTTTTCAAACTCATCCGAGACGACACCCCTAAGGTGTTTGGTAGGTATGGCTCCACGCCTTTCCCCATATAGGGAAATATAGTCTTCAACCTCTCCTATGGTAACCATGTCAGGGGTTCCTTCATTTCTTACTTCATTTTCTGTTCTAGAATCCGCATTAGGATCCATTACACTGTAACAAAACAATTCTTGGTTAGTCATAATATCAATCACATCTCACACCATTATACTTGCCTTTATTTCGCAAACACTTTACTCATTTACCGTCTTTGAATAATATCGTAAATCATACCAATACATACCTCTTTCCACTTTGTTTTAACTTACTTTACTTAGTTCTCATAATAACTTTATGTACATGACATCTGTAAATTTGCTTTATTACTACTCCTTTTACAATTAATCTTGATACTGACTCTTATCTGATCATTTCTTTGTTCTTTTAACTGTTCTACAACTCATACAATAACATATGGCATAAACTCTGCCTTATCACTTTACTAAGTTTTCTGCACTGAATTCTCCAGATGTAGGTTCTGATATTTAACAATTTATATCTGGGGGCTCAAACACCCTATCATGCTATATTCTTATAAGGATACATTCACTTGTAACACTAATATTTATCCCTTCGTGTTTGTGACTAAAATCACCCTTAGGGTTATACACTACTCTTGAACCTCTTGTATATATCATTCTCGTAGTATAGATAAAGCATTTAAAGCAAAAGGTGGCTTTATCACACTATCCTATATATAACAAACAATTACTTGTATATCCACATATCAGTACATCTATCATCAGATCCAAAGTATCTCTATGCATACTAAGGCATGCTACATATATTTTCAGGTGTACTACCTTTACAAGTACCCCTCACCCGATTCACAAGATTCCTCATGATTTCATTAAGCTCCGACATGTATCATGTGTTTGTAATAATATGGGCCCTTATGCTACTCTAAACACACTACACACGTTTGATCTTAACTTCATCACAAAAACTCCCGATTCACAGGCTTAGGCCAAAGTTTATACATCATGTTCTCATATATTCATATAACACTAAATTCATCTTGAATGCACATATAAAAGCAACTCTTAACATTTGTATACACATATAACATACCTGTCTGAAGCATATCCTGTACTCGCATACAATGCTCACATAATACATAATCAGTATAATTGCTAGTATACTCACCAAGCTGCAAGCCTCCAGTTTCACAATTTTCAAAATCCGCAGAACCATGGTTTAAGTCCAGAATGTGTCTTGTACACACCCAGATCCCTCAAACCGTGGCTCTGATACCAAGTTGTAATGCCCCAAATTACAAAATTTGAAATAGTAAGATCAAACACCTATAAGTGTTCGCATCTGAAAGTTTAACATAAAAGCGGACGAAATATTTGATTGAAAAACTAATGTATCAATAGATACGCACAAAAATACTGACATAAGTATGGTACCAAAAACTTGATATTTACAAACCAGACGTTAATTTCAAAGAGTTTATCAAATGCTAGTCAATCCGAAGCTTTTGCCCTTGTCTTTGCTAAAACCTGCAAAACATTATAAAAATAGTATCTGATAAGCTACGAGAGCTTAGTTAGTAAACCGGACAAAACATCATATAAACCCACGTATAAAATCATATAAAGATAATACACATATGTTTGGCAAACAATGCTAGCCTCTGGTTCTAGACCCAGGGCAGCAACATAGGTCACAGTACTGTACCATAATTGATCCTTATTGGACTTAGCAGTAAGCACCCCACCTCTGAGACTTACTGCACATAGCAGCAAGCTTATACACATATGAATAACATGACATGTCAATAATCTGATATAATAGCATACATGCTGCAGATATAAAGTGAAGTCTAGAAGACTCGCCTTCTAATATTTATAATCTGAACACATCCACAAACGATAATGATCAATGTATAGGTCCACAACTAGTTTCTACAACATAATAGCAATAGTATATGTATTAACATCTGTTGACTAATCAAACTAAACTAAACAGGGCTAGGGCACGGCCGTACCTTTCAAAGGCACGCCCGTGCCTGCAACCTAGGCACGGTTTAAAACTCTCCCCAGGCATGGGCGTACCTATCCTGCAATCACTCCCGTGCCTTGCTAAGGTACGCCCGTGGCTATGCCTGAAAGCACGGGGTACCTGATGAACTAGGGTTTGCCACGGGGCGAAAGGCACGCCCGTACCCTCCTTGGGTACGCCCGTGTCCTCCCCTGGTCTTCACAGTTCTGACCGACAGCAACTGTGAATCCGGCCAAAGCTTCATAAAAACTCAACCTTAACATTCTAAGACATATATGGGGTGTTTTCCTACACCCCTAACAGCTAAATAACATAACAAACTACAAATTAACATAATTTGATCCTTGTGATCAATGCTTGACCCATAAGAACATGAAGAACACACCAACAATTCAAACTATACATACCTCTACTATGATGGGTTGCTATGATGATATTCAACTGATGTTATGGCTGTGCTTTGATGTCCAAATCGCCAGAAGTTAAAGGTTTGCAGCTGTGTTCTAGTTGTAGCATGTATGTATGTGTAAAGAGTTCTAACACATGAAAGTCACATGAAACTCATTTACCAGTTTGTATATTTCTCGCATTGACTTAATAGTAAAATTCTGGGTGATAGAGAAAAAAGGCCAAAATGGGTTTTGGCAGCATGGTACACGGACCGTGTTCGTGAACACGGGCCGTGTCTAGCTCAACTAGCACGGGGCGTTTTGGCCCAAGTAGAGACCGTGTGTTTGGGCCTACACGGCCGTGTAGGTGAACACGGGCCGTGTTGGGCCTGTTAGACACGGGCTATCTTCGCCCAATTGAGGCCGAGGGCTTTGGGCCTACACGGCCGTGTTGACCAATACGGACCTTGTACGATCCCTGTAACAGCAGAATTAACATCTTTTATGTCACATTTTAATGGGATTAACTAGAGGTTAATGAGAGCTACGTTTTTCTCTGCACATGAACAGACTTGAGAGAGTTGAATAGCTTCTTGGAGGTTCATATTCTCTCTTGGTTTTTCTTCTTGAATGTGATCAAGTTTGATGCACTAGAGAAGGCAATATACACTTTATGATCAAGCTTTGGTGCACAAAGGTGTTGCTTGTTCTTGTATTGTGTTGTTTTGGTGTCTACATCAACCTACTAGCATTGGGGAGTCAAGTGTGCTTGGGGTGGACTACTCTAGAGGAATTCTTCCTTGAATTCTACACACTTTGACAAAGAAGAAAGTTTTGGTGATCTTGCATTGTGGTATGATCTTTCTTCTTTCTTGTTTATTATATACTAGTTGCAAATTCATGTTTAGATTTTGGTCCATGGCATGTGTGTTTGTTTGGCTAGTTATAGTTTTTGTATTGTATCTTGCTTCCGTTGCTACTCGATTATGCCAAACAAATACCTTCACAGCTTTGTTCTTATGTTGGACAGCTTTGTCCAGGACAACTTTGTCCATATGATCCGGACCAATCACAAAAAAATAATCTGATTCAATCGAATCATCAATCCATGCGCGCATATATTCAAATATCATCATAGCATACACCTAATCAAGTGCATACCACATTGTGTCAACATGGTATATTCTAGCATCATCATGCAATCCTACACTTAAACAAGTGCGTGTACAAATCATGGTATACAATTCCGTGATCATTGTTAATATATGTTATAGGTATATTAATTGATATGTCATTCGACACTCACCTGATAGGCTAGAATAAACAAAGACCTTGCTTTGGAACTTACGGGTTGTCAACTCGACCTATAATACCAAGACTTACGCATCAATCATTTGAACACGCAAGGAACATCTAGGATACTTGAAACAATACCCTAATGATGTTATTTAACCATTTATTAACTAACTATAGCAGTCCAAGCAACAACACACGAACACATAGCACAAAACATCACAAAAGGCTGTGTGCAGGGGATCGCGCCGCGACACTGCCTTGTGTCGTGCTGGGATGAGTATGTAGAGCACCAACAGCTGCTGTTTTGTGCACAACAACCACATTTTGGCTCAATTCAATTCCAAAACAATTTTAGTAAAATTCTCGTGTTTCATAGGACCATTTGACACTTATGGAAGCTTTCTAACATCAAAAACTCCTATCCAATTAATTCATACGAAAATCACAATTAAATGGACAAAGACGTGCGCATAATGGCCAAAACTTGGTGTAGACCAATTCCAATACTTGCAACACACCATATAGACCTAATATGATGTATTGAAGGTGTTGCAACTGACCAAAACCTTTAAACTCATTGTTTGGTAACATTTTCCAATTTCTTACCTATTTAAGGCCTATTTTTAACTATTTTAGCCAATTCAAGCAAAACAACCATTCCAATTCAAAACCAATGTTCTAATCAATTCATACAAGTCATATGAACCTATTAGAACCTTAAAAATCAGTTCTTGATGTGTAAAAACAGATTTAGGCCATTTTGGCCATTTTGACCCATTTAGGCTAAATATTGGATTTGTGCAAAAACACCACTTCTAATGCACTAATTGAGTTCTAATAACATTGAACCGTATTTGACCAATTTGAGCCAAAATTCAAAACTCATCAATAACACTACTTTAATTCATGGAACTGATTCCTATACACTTATAAATGATATTAGAACCTATTTCAATCATCAATTTCAGTTCTTGATTGCAAAATCACAATAACCCATCAAAACCTAAAATTTCAAGAACATGAAGAACACTAGCATGAACAAGGATGAATTGGCACTTACAATGATCAAAGGATGTTTAGGAACTACTTGTGGGATGATTTTGATCCTTATTTAGCCGTTGGAATAAGAGTTTAGGAGTTTTCTTCAAAAACCCAAAAATTCAAGAATGAAGAACAGGCCATGGATATGAAACTTACTAGGTTAGAGATGATGAAGATGATGTTCTAGGATGGATTTAGCCTTCAATTTGTTGCTGGAACTCGTCTTAATTGATCTCTTCTTGTTCTTCTTCTTCTAGTTTGCAAGAACAGGAGGTGATAGGAAGAAAGCTAAGAAGTCTGTGTTTGAGAAAATGAGGGTACACGTAAGTTAGCTGCCATGTGCCCACTTGTGGGTTATTATTATCCACAAGTGGGTATCTTGTTCCCCTTTCCGACTTACAACTTATCTCTCGTTTAACCGTTTCAACTAACGAGGATATTTTTGGAATCCTCGTTTAAAACCGTTCGATAATTTATAATCTTTATCTATATTTATTAATATTTTTAATAACCCATTTATCTATTCTTTTTTTCATATTTTATATCATTTTCTAATATATATATATATATATATTATTTAAATAAATTAAATAATTGACAAGTAAGAGCCCCGATCCGAAAAGTGTTATTTCATCGGATATCCAACTGCGGGTATTGGATACATATTCTATAAACCTTCCGAGAACAAGGTATTTGTTGCTCGGAGGGCGGTCTTTTTAGAAAGAGAATTAATATCCAATCAGCAATGCGGGAACAAGATTTATCTTGAAGAAGTTCAAGGGTCAACGGATGAAAGACCTGACGTTGGCACTAGCCAACAACCTAGTGAGGTTGAGTCTGAGCATGACAATGCGGAGACTAACGTACATCCATTACCTCCCCGTAGATCCGTTAGAGCTTACCATGAGCTAGAGAGATATGGGTTTCTCAGATCTGAAGGCGACGAGCTATTGGTGGATCTTAATGAGCCCACCAACTATCGGGAAGCGGTAGTGGGCCACGAGTCTGCTAAATGGAAAGAGGCAATGGATAACGAGATGCAATTCATGGAGGATAACCAGGTTTGGGAACCGGTTGATCCTACACCCGGTTGTAAACCAATAGGGTGTAAATGGGTCTTCAAGAAGAAGACGGACATGCATGGAAAAGTTAACACTTTCAAAGCCTGACTCGTGGCTAAAGGTTTCACCAAGACACATGGTGTCGAATATGATGAAACTTTTTCCCCAGTGGCCATGTTGAAATCTATTAGGATACTTTTGGCAATCGCCGCATTTCCTGATTACGAAATATGGCAAATGGATGTCAAAACCGCCTTCCTTAAAGGGAAGCTCTCCGAAGAGGTGTATATGACGCAGCCCGAGGGTTTTGTACATCCTAAGCATCCTAATAGAGTGTGTAGACTAAAGAAGTCTATTTATGGACTTAAACAAGCATCTCGTCGTTGGAATCTATGCTTTGACGAGAAAATCAAAGAGTTTGGTTTTTCAAAAAGCGTAGATGAGCCATGTGTGTACATTAGGGCTAGTGGGAGCGCTGTTGTTTTCTTAGTCTTATATGTGGATGATATCCTACTCATTGGTAAAGATATTCCAACCTTGCAAAGTGTTAAAACTTGGCTTGGTAAACGTTTTTCAATTAAAGACTTAGGAGAAGCGGCATATATTCTGGGTATCAAGATCTATAGAGATAGATCCAGAAAACTTCTTGGGTTGAGTCATAGTACATACATTGACAAAGTCTAGAAGCGGTTCAAGATGTAGGACCCCAAGAAAGGAAATCTTCCTATGTCGCATGGAGTGATATTGAGTAAGACTCAATGTCCTAGTTCTCAAGAGGAACTAGAAGTAATGAAGTGAGTACCATATGCTTCGGCCGTGGGCTCGATCATGTACGCCATGTTATGTACTCGTCCTGATGTGTCTTGTGCTTTGAGCTTGACTAGTAGATATCATGGAAACCCAGGGCAAGCCCATTGGGTTGAGGTAAAGAATTTTCTTAAGTATCTTAGGAGGACTAAAGAAATGTTCTTGATCTTTGGTGGTGAGGAAGAGCTCAAAGTAAAGGGTTACTCTGATGCTAGCTTCCAAACTGATAGGGATGACTGTTGATCACAATCGGGTTTTGTGTTCCTATTGAATGGTGGGGCTATTACTTGGAGAAGACACATTGGCTGATTCTACAATGGTGGTTCCAAGCATATCCGACCCTATTGAGATCTTTTGTTACAATGAGGGTGCGGTAGCCTTAGAGAAGGAACCAAGAGCTCACAAGAGAACGAGGCACATACCTCAAAAGTACCACTTGATTAGAGAGATGATTGAACGTGATGAAGTCGCTATTAGTAGAGTAACCTCGGAAGGCAATTTTGCCGATCCGTTTACTAAACCGTTGTCACAAGCTTCTCATGATTCTCACACTATGGTAATAGGTGTTAGATTTGCTCATGACTTGGTTTATATTTAGTTTTAATTTATGTTTGGACCATTATGTATTTGGGAACATTAAGCAATAATGTTACTAATGTTTGTTTCAATTTATATAGTAGAGATCTATATATACGCGTGTTGCGGTTACTTACATTTAGTCTTTATTGTGTTCTATCTTTGCATGTTTAATTTATTCCCTAGATTGTTTTACAATATTTAAGTCTCCATAGTCGGTCGTACTTTGTGGGAAGGAAGTACGAATTAAGATTGAGGAAAAGTATTGGTTTTGATAAAACGTGATTCTTGCCTATACTTGAAAGGGGTTTCAAGTGATTGGACGACCCGCACTCGAGTTCACTTCATGGTTTTAGTCATAAGTAACTCGGGATGATAATAACATTTCATCCTTAAACTAGAGATGCATGTGATCCCAAAGCATAGGTCTGCTTTGCTTTGATCGGTTTCTAATGCGGTCCGTAAGTGGTCGTTATAGGGAGATGATTGGGTAGAGTATTATCTATGTGGCGGGACTATGTAGTCGAAAGGTATTTCGTCCTCTACGGATAGAGAAGATATCCATGGGCCCCTCGATGATTGACTGCTGACGTTCATATGCATGGCTGTGGTCAATTTATATTGATGATGGATCAATGTTACTTGGTTTGTTGGCCACCATTAATCTAGAATCGAGGAACATAATCGTGAATGATCTGAAGGTTGATTATATTTCATGCCTTCTATTCAAATTCGATATCGCGAACAAAGGGATGTACATGTTCATTTATCTTTAGGAAAATCATTTTATGATTGGGATCTTGTCAAGAGTGGCATAGCCTATACTAAATTGGGAGCATAGATGTCTTGCTAGAGGCCGCTCTATGTTTGTGTTATTTTTCGTAGTGGTGTCACGTGCAAGTGGGAGTCTGTTGGAATATGCCCGCTGACACGAACGAGTTATTGGCACTACCGATGAGGTATAGGCCTATTGGGTCACACACCAAGTATTGATTCCGGCAACAGGATCAAGCAAAAGAGAGGAAAAGGCCAAAATGGGTTTTGGCATGATGGTACAGGGGCCGTGTGCTTGAACACGGGCCGTGTCCAGTCCAATATACACAGGGCGTTTTCGCCCAGTTCAAGGTCTTGTAGTTTGGGCTAACATGGCCGTGTAGATGAACACTGGCCGTGTCTAGCCTATTAGACACGGGCAGTCCTAACCCATTTAGGGCCGTGGACTTTGGGCCTACAAGGCCGTGTTGATGAACACGGGCCATGTATGTTCGTTGTAACAACAGAATTAACAACCTTAAACACTATGTTATTGTGGTAAACAAAAAGGCAACGAATTCTCTGCAGAATTAACAACCTTAAACACTATGTTATGGTGTTGATGTCTAATTATTGTGGTAAACAAAGAGGCAACGAATTCTCTGCAAATAAACAGACTTTTGAGAGATTCACGTGGTTAGTTCATGTTCATACTCTCTCTAAGTTCTTCTTGTTTTTGGTGATCAAGTTCTTGGTGCTCTAAGTGAAGAACATACACATCTTGGTTGTTGTCTTGGTGGTACACTAACTTGCTAGCACTTGGGGATCAAAGAAGCTTGGGGTGGACTATATTAGAAGAATCCTTGTTTGGATTCTTGAAGCTTGACAAGTAAAGATCATTGTGCTTGCATTGTGGTACAATTCTATCTATCTTCTTTATTTGTTTAGTTGCATGTTCATGGTTAGATTTTGGTCCTTGGAAGTATTTGTTGGTTTGGCTTTGAATTTTTGTTATATATTTTGCTTCCGTTGCTACTTGATTATGCCAAACGAATACCTTCAAAAAGTTCATGATTTGAATGCTGCAAAGCTGAGTGCAGAAATAAACCTTAATTTAATCATGAAAGAGAATAAAAATCTTGATGTGAAAGTACAAAATCTTGAAGAAAGAGTAAAGAAACAAGTAACCACTCATCATACTTTCTTTAAAAATCTTAACCGAATGTAAAGAAAAGATACAAATGTTTAGGGTATGATGAAAACAACTTCTTTTCCAAAATAAAATGCACTCAATTATATCAACTAGAGAGAATGAATCATGGTTGGACTTCGAAAATGACGTTTGTGGGTGAAGAGGAAATTAAACAAGAAGAGAAATAAAAAAGAAAAACTACCACCAAACTTCAAAATACTTTGAATTATGATGAACTAAATGCATCGTATGAAGTTGGTGAGACTAGTGGTTGATGTTCTTCATCTTTAGAAGAGTATTTCATTTCTCATCCACCGGAAGAGAAAAAAGAATCAAAAAGTCAAAGAAGAAAAGCCAAAAGAAACTGCAAGAATCTACATTCCACACATGGAATTGTATAAGAGACAAAAACTTTTTCAGTTGGCATGCATCAATTAGAAAATTATCTTCGAAGTGGAAAATTGTGTTTTAAGAGAAACAATCTTCAATCTCAACAAAAAGTTAAATAATTCTACTGCATCTGATACAGTTGAGAAAATAAAGATTGAAATAACTGAAAGCGAACTAAACAATTCTGACATTGCACAATACTTAATTCCACCATTCATTTCAAATGCAATTGAGAGGAGAATGCAAGAGGAGAAGATCTAGAGGGTGCTAATAGAATTAGACAGGTATCTCGACATTGTGTATCTAAAGTGTCCCAAGGCATGTAGGGAGTTCATTGCAAACAAATGTAATTAGTTTTGTGATCCCAACAGTGTTAGGGAGGAAGGATCATCCTCTGGAACAAAACATATTCCAAAAATGCCAAAAATCACAAAATCATCAACTTTGCATGTTTCCAAGTATTTTAAACCACTTCATGCTGCTAACAAAACTTCTGTTTTTGAATTAAAACCAGATCACACAAAAGGAAAAGAATTTTCAGGCAAAGGTGTGATGAAGGCAATCAACAAAGGAGTAAAAATGGTGGTGCATCTAAGACACAAATGAAGTGGATTGCTAAAGAGAAGTTGAAGGAAAAAGAAAAGAAGTCTGTGAATGTAATCAAACATGTTTCAAAGAGCACAATTAAACCTTTCTATTATGTTCACAAATCTTATTGTAATAAAAATTGTGAATCATTGTTTTCATGGAAAATCAAGACTGAAAAATCAAAAATACCCGGGGAAAAGATGAATTGTGTTGGAATTGGATGTTGAGAGGAGCAATGTGAGTTTAATTGTTGTTATCATCAAAATTGGATGAAAAGAGGAATGAACCCAAAGAAAAATTGGAAGAATCCAAATGAAAATAAAATTTTGTTCTGGTTTGTAAATAAACATGGATACATCATTCATCAATGGATTCACAAACATGAAAGAATTAGGTTTTTGAAAAGGTATGCTCAGAGAAGAATATCAGTTTGGCCAGGACAATGGAAGGAACATCTACAAATAATGAACGTCAATCAAAAAGCTGAAAATTCATCAGTAATTCCAAAACAACTCAAACTGAATTCTGTTGAAAACTAAAAAAGAAACTACACACCAATTAAACAAATTCAATGGGAATCTGTTTCATAATCATCAATGACAAGAAATTCAAAAAAGAATAAAAAACAAAGAATGAATACAACTGCTTCACAAACACCGCAAGTGAAAAGCAAGTACATTGTAAAATCAAAGTAGTTTTCACCAATAAATAAACCAAAGATTCTTGAAACAACTCCGCAACAACACAAAACAGTTACTCCACCACAAAACAAAAGAACAATTTCAAATGAAAAGTGGATAGTTAAAAGAATTTCTCAGACAGAAAGTTTAAACAATCAACTTGAATTTGATTTACATGGTTTTTGATTATCGGTTTTAAGTTCTTCGGAAAAATGTCTATTTTGAACTCGAAGAATCTGGTGTTTAGAAGTTAAATGAATTGATTGAATCGAAAGGAGTTTTTGGATTGAAGTTAATTGCATAAAATTTTGAGTTTTGGGTGTTAAGATTAACAAAATCAAAGGTTTTGAAGGTGTCGGTTTTTCGAAACTTGGAACTATTCAAAACATGGATGAACTGTCGGATTTGTAAAGAATCTGATAGTTTAGTGTTAGAAATGACGGATTTCATTTTTGTCGAATTTTGAGGTAAATCCGATAGTTGGACAGTCTTGGAATAGTTGATCAGTTTTAAATATGTCAGATTGTGGGATTTAACGGATTTTGAAAGTACCCAATTTTGCAAGTATAGAATAATCGGATTTGAGACTTGTCGGATTTTTTAGATAAAAGGATATCGGATTTCGAAATGTCGGATTTTGAAAAGTAGAGGATTGTATTCACAATCGGATTTGGTCACTTGTCGGATTTTTGAGTGACTTCATGTTGTCAGATTTTTAGACTACTTCATGTTGTCTGTTTTTCAAACAAATCCGATGATTTCTGTTGGAATTTTGAAGTATCGGAATTTTGAAAGTGTCGGATTCTCAACACTTAGTAGATTTTTTTTCAAAATTTCAAAATTTCTTTACAAAGGGTAATCATTTGAATTGATTACTAACTATTTGATCATACAAATGGCTGAATATCAGGATAACCCGCATATACCTTCTGAAACCCTTTTTCCCTAAACTGATTACCTACCATACCAACTAAATAATGCCTATTTTTTTCCTCAAATAACCAAAATCGAATACCCAACATTACTAAACTGATTGCCTCACATCCACTCACCCATATATTTACCTTTAACCTACTCGATTTAGAACCGCACATACCTGAGGTGTACGTTCAACAATTATGGAACTCGTTGTCTTTGACCGAAAGTGAAGTAGGGAACCCTATGATTTCTGGGAGAATTGATCAAGTCGAATTCGAAATGGGCGTTGAAATTATCAGACGCATCCTAAGATTACCCAAACATAATACCTATCCCTCCAAACCTAATTATAACCAAATCCCCACTAATAAACAGATTCTACCTCATGTCATGGATCTCGGGTGGAACGGAGATAAGCTTACTGGCATGTCAAAATTCAAACGTTTTGGATCGGTCCCTCAATGGCAAACACTCTATGCAATAATCACGCGTTGCCTGACCGGTGTCACAAAAGGGATTGACGGTGCAAATGCGTTCACATTGATAGTACTAGTTGGAATGGCTAAAAATTTTCACTTTGATTATGCAGAATTGGTCTTTATTGAAATATCCATAGTTGTTCGTGAGAAAGTGATTCCAGGCAAAAGGCTGAATTTATTGCCGTTTCCACGGTTCTAGACTATGATTATTCAGAGGCTGATGACTATAGATACTGAAATCTCTAGGCGGGATGATGAGCCAACTCGACAGATACAGATGATAATTAAATCGTATAAAACTCCGGCTATGCCTAATGTGAATACTTTTGTGATGCCTGCTGAATTGGTTCAATGACTTGATCTAGAAAGTGAAGTAGTCCAGCGGTACGTGAGAGAGAATAATATTGTTCTTATGAATCGGCAAGAGCCTGCTGATTCTACCCCAAGAACCCTAGGTCCTGAGAGTAGTGAACCTAGGAGTCAGTCTTCTGTGGGAGAAGCTGACAGGGAAGTGCTTAGTGAAAAAATTATTGAGAGGGGTGGAGAAGTTGGTGAAGGTGGTGAGATTAGAGAGGGAGTTGCCGTGGACTTTGGTGATGATCAGACCGTTTCTGAAATCGTTAAACAAGTTGTTCAGTCAGTGCAAAGCTCTCATTCAAGTGAAACTGATTAATTTCAAAGAGATTTAAACCAAATGTTTGTGTAGGAAAATGAGTATATTGAGGAGGAGTTAGGTCCTGATGGTTAAGGAATACATCCGATTTATACTTCCTATGATGACCAAATGATGGCTTTCAGTTTGATTTCGAAAATATTGATACTCAAGGGCTTTATGATTATGTAAGTGTGCTAAACGTAGAAGAAGATTATGAGAGGCAAAAACAAAGTAAGGGAGAGAGAGAAGTGAGAAAAGAAAAGATGAGGGTTGAGAGTTCCCAAACCGTAAAAAGTCAGGAAACAACATCTACTGTTGGGTCTAGGCCTGACGTTGAAAAAGACTCTGCTATCCCACCAGAGCATGCATAAACCCCACTCAGCCACTCAATTTTCTCTCAACAGAAAGTTGTTTCATTCCACGGAGAACAAGCACAAACATCTACCGGCTCCTCATTCGGAGGTTGTTGGTATTGAAATTAGTGGCAAACAGCTCCACGTCACGCATGATCTTTCAATGCACATTGAAAACCGTCAACAAATTGTTGACTATCCTTCTAAACACTAGGAGACACTAGAAGCACTAAGCAGTCTATTCCAAAATAGACATGTCGGAACTACCATAGGTGAAGCCCTTACAAGACATATCCAAAGATTGGTAGGAAATCCCGCCACAGTCAACATAACTCTAGCAGTGAATGTGGGTGGCCTTTCATCTTCTGAATTTGTTTCTGAAGGTGATGGTGCTTCAACGAGTAATCTAAGTGATCCCGGTCATGTTACCCCAACTGAAACCGAATCGGTTAAGGAATTTGTTTCCAAGGTTGATTTTGAAGCTGCAATTGAACACTTAAACGTTAGAATTGATGATACACAAAGGTTGCAGGCTGAAAGGTTAAATGAGCTGAAAAAGCAGAATAGACCAAGTTGGATGAGTTAATTGAAAGGAGAGAAAATGAGATAACAGAAAAAGTGACTGATGTGTTATTTGTTGATGAATGTAAAAGTCTTTTGCTTGTGCAGTTTATTGGTCGTGCTGAAAATACCTTGCAAGAATTTGATCTATTATCTTTATTGCGAATAGAGGTTGAGTGTACATGCAAAACCGCTTCCGGGTCATCAAAAAGACCTAGGCATGATGATGATGACTCTGACACCAACCGTCCTAATTGGGAGAAAAGATTAAAAACATATTTTGATACCCCGGCCGCTCAAAGGATTGGTGCGGTTGCTGCCAAATTGGATGAAACATCTTTTAAACAAAAGTATAAAGGCAAGCAGACAGAATTGGCAATGGTTGAAACTAGATTTGAATTTGAAAATGTTAATACATCAGATGTGGAGGATGAGGATCTAACGTAGGCTCTATGGTTAAGTAAATAGACGGATGAAGCTCAAATATCTCAAAAGATTGAAAAGCCTGAATTTGAAAAGTTGAATTTGCAAAGTCTACTGAAAGTGAACACAGACGTAACAGAACAGTTTCCGCCATCTCTTGGAAAATTTAGAACAAGTCCGCCTGATATCAACAGACAACAGTGCACAGAAACTCAAATATAAGAAATATCCAAAGACGCTGAATGGGAGATTCCTAAAAACGTTCAAATAGATCCGGTTCACACTCGGTCTTTATCTAATGTCAGAAAAAGCTATGTGCTCACAAGAGGGGCCTTGAAAAAGAAAGTCAGATTCTGGAGATATCAAGACATACTTGTGGCCTTTCTAGAGGAGAAATTTTTTTAACATCTACACAGATCAGATCAAAGAAATGCTCGATATCAACCTGATGGGTGCTAAAAATACGAATGAAGCTCGAATGAAATTATTTCTCAGCATGCACACTGCAAGGAAAGAGGATGTTGAATCAACATATCAGATCATCAAACTCCACTATGTCTCAGTTCAAAGAGTTTTATTCATCGATATGATCGGCTATCAAGTCATAAGGTCTGATGTGAAAAGTTATTCTATTGGGCATGTAGACCTGAAATTCCTAAGCCTTGGTGATGTAAACTTCCTAGTTGAACAGCTTGAGTGTAAATTAGAAAAGAATGTGGAGGAATCTACAGGATATCAAAAGCTTTGGGAGTTTATGAGGCACAGAAGCCAAAGGGCTGAGGAGACTGATCTCCAATTGGGAGCAAAAGTTGATAAGGATAAAATCAATGTACTCAAACAGAAAGCAAATCATTCAAAGGTCGACCAGTTGGAGATGTATCATGTTATATGGAGTTGTGATGACGAATTTGAGGGAGATGAAGGGATCATTTTGTTCAACAGTAAAAATGATAAGTTCTTTCTGAGATTTGATGAGATGAATGCTTACTCAGACGGCTCATTGAAAATTTGGTCTATCAAAATCAAACATGAGCATAAAAGAAAACATCGATCAAGCACCAAGAGTCAGATTGATAGAAGTTATAAAGTTGTTCGACGCCAAGTGAGACGAAAGAAAAATGATTAGACACTAGGAAAGGAAAATTGTACAGAGAAATACTAACTAGATACAAACAAGGGGGAGATTGTTAGAAATGGGCTTTATGTTTGTTATCTAGTTAGCTTTTGTACTTATATAGTTAGCTTTTCTAATTAGAAGGTCATCTTTAGTGATATGTATATAACGTTACTTAGGATTATTTTCATGTAACCTTTTCATATATTCAATATAAGAAACACACACTTAAAGGTGTATTGATCTCTACTTGAATCTTCTATTGTAATCGTTTTTGCTCTATCACAATTGTGAGTTGAAAATACGAATTCGAAGTGACTAGTCTTGAGCTTGAAACATGCTCGAAGTAACTTAGAAAGAGTTTGCATTATTTATCTTCGAATGCAAGGTGTGTAGTCTTAGTTTTCAAAGTGTTCTTTTAGATGAAACACGTGCTCGAAGTCAAAGGACAACTTTTTGAAGCACAGAAATCAATTTGAAGTGTGTTGATTTCGAACTCTGTTGAACTCGAAGTTTATTGATTTCGAACTCGAAGTGTGTTATTCTCGAATTCGAAGTGTATTGATTTCGAATTCGAAGGACTTAGATCCGCTCGAAGTCTTCTGCTTGGAACAATTCCCAAATTTTCAGGGATGTGGTTGTAACTGCGAATCTCGAAGTGAGCAGTGGTGTAACTAACAAGCTTGAAGTCCAAAAGCAAACACCAAAATGTTCAAAATTTCCACCAAATAGATCAAAAATTCAGATCTGAACTGTTCTTCATGATCTTCATGTGTTCTTCACTCCAAATTTGAATTCTAATGAAAATCAATGAATAAACTTACGAATTTTATACACTTGAACTCGCGATTCACCGTATGCAACTAAGATCCTACCAATTCCATCTTTCAAATGATTTTTTATAAAATTTAAGGGCAAAAACCGTAGAACTATTCACGAAAAACCTTCAAATTTCAATTTGATGTGATCCAAATCACTCCATATTGAATTGTAATTGATTTTAGAGATGATTTCGAGAAGAATAGAACCAAACACAACAATTAAATTGCTCAAACCTTCATCTTCGAATCTGGAACAACAAACCTTCGATCATAGCACATTTTTCTTCATTGAATTCTGTTTTTATTCGATCAAAACCTCAATCACGAGCCAACTTAGATCAAGTATGGCTCTGATACCAATTGAAAGGTGGTCCGATATACCTCAAGTAAGATATTGAGAGAGTATGAGTAGAGAGAATAACCCACACTACACCTTTGGCTAATGCTTTGATATATTGAATTGGGGTGGAAAAGCTTACAAGGCCATTGGCCATATGCCTATTTATAGGCAAAGCCAAAGGCGGCTTTTTCTACATTTTAATACTACTAACAGACATGGTTGGCCAAGGCGGGTGGTTCCCTCACGGAAGGTGTACCATAGTTGTTGGAGGTAAATTTCAGGTACATGGGTTTCAGAGGTGTTAGGGTTTGCGGTGATGGGTCGGCGAAAGTGGGTGGGCTCGGATAATTTCAGTGACAATTGGTATGTTGGTATCGGTTTCGAGGTCAAAGTATAAGTTGTTGCTACTAGTTTCAAGGCATGCATCATCTGGCAAGAGGGTTTCCTCAGGTAAAGGTTGAGCAGGTTGGTTTGCAGTCATCTTTGTGTTTGATGTTGAAGAAACTCTAAAGTATCAAGAAGAAATAACTTGGATCGATTTGAGTGTTTGACAGTTGGGAGAGAAGTAGAAGAAGATGAATAGTGCTT
The DNA here is from genome assembly GCA_038502395.1 of Dittrichia graveolens. Taxonomy (NCBI): domain Eukaryota; kingdom Viridiplantae; phylum Streptophyta; class Magnoliopsida; order Asterales; family Asteraceae; genus Dittrichia; species Dittrichia graveolens. The sequence goes on from JARJIL010000003.1 coordinate 61,983,480, forward strand.
TTTCTTTGAATTTTGAAAGCGTGAGAGGACTGACGGTCGGATAAACCTTTATAAAGGCTATCCGACTTTCGGATCAACCCGGGTCGGCCCAAAGATGTTGTGTTGGCCCAGTCCAACCAGTTTTAAGCCCAAAACTTTATATTTGATTTGATTTTTCTGGATTTCATAATTTTTGTTCAATTTTTGTTTATTTTTGATGGACTAAAATGAACTCTAGAGTAAACTCCCTAAGACAGTATAAATAGACAAGAACATGAGAATCTAAAAATCAGAAACTACGAGTGTTTGTCTGTCTTCAGCTGAATTTCTAAATTTCTCCCCCTACAAGTATGCATGGAAATGCATTTGTGTTGAACAGCGGACCACACTGCTCCCCTAGACAGGAGCGTCAATATTTCTACACAAATAACGAAACCACGCGTAATTCCGTTCAAGAAAGATAATAAAGTAATGAATCACATTTTCACATTCAACATACCGATCTTAGACACCAAAAAGGTATTCCATGATTCATGTAATAGTTTGGTGAATATATCAGCCAGTTGATTGTCGGTAGGAACGTACTATAATTCGTAGACCTTTTTCGACATTGTTCTTCAAGAAGTGATACTTGATGTCGATGTGCTTGGTTATACAATGATGTACCGGATTACAAGAGATAGCAATTGCACTTTGAGAATCGTACAACAGGGGAATCTTAGAGTAAGTGAGACCAAAGTCCCCCAATTGAGTTCGTATCCTCTATGAGCAGCAGCCTCAAATTCAGCTTCCGCAGTTGATGTAGACACACGGTTTTTGTTTCTTTAAACTCCAGCAAACCAGCCACTCTCCCAGGAAGTGTGCACTCCCCGATGTGTTTTTCCTAGCTAACATGCATCCGGCATAATCCGAATTTGAGTACGCAAGCAATTCAAACGACGAGTCATGGGGATACCATAGACCAAGGTCAGGAGTCCCTTTAAGGTATTTGAGGATGCGCTTGACAACAAGAAGATGTGATTCTTTGGGATTCGCTTGAAAACGAGCACACAGACATGTAGAAAACATTATGTCTGGTCTACTAGCCGTTATGTATAGTAAAGAGCCAATCATACCCCTATAGGTTTTCAAGTCAACTGCCTTTCCATCAAGATCAGCAGACAACCTGGTTTTTTAAGACATGGGGGTTGATTTAGACATGCAATTAGACATTTCATATTTTGTTAATAAATCATTGATGTAATTAGATTGATTTATGAAAATGCCATTTGAAATATGTTTAACTTTTAAACCAAGGAAGAAATTCATTTCTCCCATCATGCTCATTTCAAAATTGCCTGCCAACAGTTTAGAAAACTCGAGACTGTACTGTGGATTCCTAGAACCAAAGATAATATCGTCTACATATATCTGGACTAGGATATAGTCATCCCCAATCTTCTTGGTAAACAGTGTGGTGTCGATCCATCCTTTGAAGTATCCTTCATTTACTAGATAGGCCGATAGAACATCATACCAAGCCCGTGGAGCTTGTTTAAGTCCGTATAAAGCCTTGTCAAGTATATAGACGTCATGTGGTCTTTTAGGATCAACAAACCCTTCCGGTTGGGATACGTAAACTTCCTCTTTAAGGATTCCATTTAAAAATGCCGTCTTGACGTCTATTTGATAAACCTTGAAATCCCTATAAGCAGCATACGCTAGGAAGACCCGAATAGCTTCTATACGGGCAACAGGAATGAAGGTTTCATCATAATCAATTCCCTGCTGCTAATTGTTTCCTTTGGCTACCAGTCAAGCTTTGTTTCGAATCACTACTCCGTCGGAATCTTTTTTGTTTTTGAAGACCCACTTGGTACCAACAATAGTTTTTCCGTTGGGTCAAGGTACTATTCTCCAAACATTTAGGCCTGTAAACTGATCCAATTCATCTTGCATTGCTAGGAACCAGTCGGCATCTTGTAGAGCATTAGAAGTACGTGTAGGTTCAGTCATGCTTAGAAAGCTTGAGAACTGACACTCATTGGCTGTGGCAGATCGAGTTTGAACACCAACATATTTGTTCCCAATAATCTGTGTCTCAGGGTGTGCGGCAATCCATTTGGTCACATGGGGATTGGGGCTATCATTTATTTCATCGTCTGCATCTCGAGGAAAGAATTCATCCAGCTATTGGTGTGTGGATGTTTCAGCCTTAGGTGTTGATAATTTTGGATTGTACTAAGGTGTGTGTTTCCTTGGTTCTCAGCATCAGCATCTTCAGCAGTGTTAACAGTTGACTTTGATGTAGTGTACCGTTCACCCAAAACAAAGAGCGGGTCAATAGAAGAATCAATGGTCTTGATGTAGAGGCAGTAGTCGTTTGTTGTGAAAGTTCAAGAGATTCCTGAACAACATTTGTAGACTTGTCGACCGGTACACAATTAGTTCCAGAGTCATCATCTAAGATATCAAATATATATTTTAGATCTGAAGGCTCATTCGTGTTAGATATATTTGTTTCTTTTTGTTTAAGTGCCGGTCCTGAACTATGTGTTCAAAAACGATTGATGTTGACTCTTTAAATAGAGATGTTGTGGCTAGTGTATCATCAAAAGTCACATTAATACTTTTCATCACAGCATTGGTTCGTTTATTTAATACGTCAAACACTTTAGACTCGGATGAGTAACCTAGAAAAATTCCCTCATCTGCCTTGGGGTCAAATTTTCATAGGTTAGCCTTTTCGTTAAGGAAAAAGCACCTATTACCAAACACATAAAAATGTTTGATATTAGGAACTCTGCCATTAGCCAGTTCATAGGTAGTTTTATTAAAGCGACGGTGTAAGATTGTTCAGTTTTGAGTATAGCAAGCTGTGTTGACTGCTTCTGCCCAATAGGAAGGTGGTAAATCAGCATAGGACAACATTGTTCTAGCTTCTTCAACAAGCATTTGATTTCTTCGTTCAACGACCTCATTTTGTTCTGGAGTGTAAGCTGCACAGAACTGATGCGTGTTCCCACATAGTCAAGATAGGAGAACAAGACTTTGTTCTTGAATTCGGTGCCGTTGTTAGTTCGTATTGTACCGACTCTTCCTTGTGATTGATTTTGCGCCTGTTTGAGAAACGAGATGATTGTTGATGGAGCTTCATCCTTCATTCTCAGGAACTTGACCCAAGTATACCTTGAATAGTCGTCAACTATCACAAGAATATACTTCTTCCCGTTTCATGATTGAACTCTCATCGGTCCACATAAGTCCATGTGTAACAACTTAAGAGATCACCTGTTTGACTTTGTGCGATGCCCTCTTCATTTTTCCTCTCTCACAATGCACACACAAGTGTTCTTTTTCAAACTTGAGCTTCGGCATTCCAAGAACTAAATCACCCGTAACTAATTTGTTGATATTCTTGAAATTTAGATGAGATAGTTTACGATGCCACATCCATGTGAGTTCCGATGAAGGCTTTCATAGTAGACAGACTGACTGTTTTCCCTCCAGATCGGCTAGATCAATGGTATACAGGTTTGATCTTCTGGAGCCAGTCAGTATCACGTCAGCATTCTCTGTTTTGACTGAGCAAGTATTGGTCTTGAAGTTGACTTCAAGTCCCTTATCACAAAACTTCACAATACTAAACAAGTTATGACCCAGACCCTCCACATATGACACTCTACTGATTTTTATATATTCTTTTATTATATCCCTAGTTCCCATTATTGGTGCAACATGGTCATTCCAAACCGAAAATTTCCCAAGTATTGTGGGACAAAGTTTGTGAGAAGACCCTTTTCTCCCGTCATATGCTTTGAACAGCCGGAATCCAAGTACCACTGGCTAGATACCTGCACATAGAAGACAAAAGTTGTTGAGGTACCCAGTTTGAAGTGGGTCCTTGAGTGTTAGCACATGCAGCGGATTCTATTGATGTTTCGCGTAATGATTCTGTTGCTTTTACATTGGGAACCCATGCTTGTGTCGTGGTTTGTGGTTGGGTTGGTGATGGTATAACGATTTCTTTGGATGTGTCGGGGGATGATGTTTTGATGTGTTGTTCAATTATCACACAATTACAGCCTTTGGGAGAGATACATAATCGTCTATCTATTCAATTTGTTTCTTTTGATCTCTTGATTTGTTCATGGCTGTTTTCACTTTGGTTTTCGTATGTTGAACTGTTTATTGTTTTCGCTGTGAGACATGTGCTTTCTTATCTGTTTGATTCGTGGGATTTGTTTTGTTCTCAACACCATTGTGGTTGGTGTGACTCCAGTTATTGAAGTACCTACGGTTTGGTGTCCATTTGGTTGTTAAAACATTGCATAAAGTTTGATGATTAGACAATCGTGATTCTGAATTGTGCTTAGTGGGCACACATGCATTGTTTGTTTGGAATCTTGCTCTGTTGGAGCGTTTCTTTTGCCAGTAGGTGATTATATTACCTTTTCGGTTTATGAAGGAAGCATGTTCGTGGTTCGACTCAAAAGATTTTTAATTAGTGTTTGGTTTGACTCCACGGTTCTTTCGATCTTGGTCATATACACAGTGATACAAACAATATCCGTCTCCACAACCATCACTCATGCAAAACATTTCAAATTTAACCGAATTAACTTGAGTTTGAACATGATTAATACACAAAACAGATGGATCGTTACAAATAGAATATTTGTTTGTTTAGGGAAATTCGCGGGGTAAACTAAACAATCTTCTTCTCTTCCTTCTTCATCCTTCTCCTGATGCTTCTTTCTCCATCCTAGAACTTGCTTCTTCATGCCCTTTACTTTGACACCTAGATGTACATTTGAGTTAGAAACAGAAATTGCTAAGTGATCATCTTTGGTTGTTTGAGTGCGGGGTTGTTTTGTTTGTGGTTTGGTTTGTTTGATTTTTGACTGGGATGATTTTGATGTGCTTGCATCATGTGATGACCGTGCATTGATGATTTTAGCCTTACCTTTTAAGTTGGTAGACTCAGGTGTGTGCATTTTGAAAAGTTCAGTTTCAAAAGAGTTGTCTTTTAAGTGATGTTCAAAGAGAGTGTTTTTCAATTTTATGCATTCTTCACATGTTTCTCCTCAGTTGGGTTTTTCTTTGTCATGCTCAATTAGTAGTTGGATTTCATCATTGTTTTCTACTAATTTGGAGTTGGTGAACGACAGATCATTTGCAGTTGTACTATACGTGGAATCCGTAAATGAGAAACAATCATCTGTATGAACGTGGGAAGTGTGTGAACTAGAGGTGCTCGGTGCAGCAGAATTATGAAGGTGAAAGTTTTCATTTACAAAAAGATTGATTATGTCATAAAGAACTGCAGTTTCCAATTCAAATTTGATGGATTTATTGAAGAGTTCGTTTTCAACCAATTCAAATCTTTGATGTAATTCCATGTGAGGAATGTATATGCAAGGTTCGGGTGGAGAATTGGAAATTACTGGCAAAGATTCCATTTCTGTCTGTGTGTAACTTTCAAAGTAGTCATAAAAAATTACTGGTTCAAATTCATCTGTTTCGTATGAATGATTAAACTCGTAATCATAGGAGGTTGAGGCTCCTTTTGAGATGCGTCTTCTGTGCTCCTCTTCTACGAGTTCGTCGACTTGTGCCACGAATACCATTAATCCTAGATTCATGCTATCAAAGTCGTACATTTGTTTAGCAGTAATCTTGTTACTGATGTGAGGATTAACAAAAACTAACCCTTCGTATGTCCATTTTGAGAATTTGGTGTCCTTAGGTTTATTTAGAAAAATGGTTTGTGAGTTTGGTCTCGTTTTATCAACAAGTCTTCGAGATCAAACAAGTCTTCGAGATCTTTTATTTTTGAGTATATTTGACATCGTTCCTTTTGTAAAAACTTAAAATCTTCTTCCACTAAAACTTTGGCTACTTTTAGATTATGAATGATTACCTCGTTTTCATTTCTTAAGGTGTCTAGTTCATTTTCTTTAGCGGTTAGTTCAGATTGATGGTCGTCCAAATTAGAAGTTGATTGATTTCTAATTTTAGATTCTAATTTATTGATTTTTCGGTTCTGTTTTTAGATATGTTCAACTAATGTTTGTGCATACTCAATGCTTACCTTTCCATGAGCACCCGCATCTTCGGTTTGAGTTTCCTCAAACTCTTCATCATCATCTACTTCATCATTACCATCATTATTTGAGGAACCTTCACCTTGAGCCATTAAGCAGAAGTATGCCTGATCTGATTCATCTTCATCTGAATCATCTGTGTTGGTCAAGAATTGATCCTCTTCCACCAACATATCCCTACCACTTGCTTTTTTCTTTGTCAACCACAACTTGTTCCTGTAGTATTCGGCATCTTTCATTTTCGGTTTCCTGTAGTCTTTAATAAAATGCCCTATCTTACCACAATTGTAACACTTGTTCTCCTTTTCTTGAGGCTCAACAAGTTTTTCGAAGCGCTTTTTCTCCTCTGGTTGACTTCCCTCACCATTTCTTGGCCCGGAGGTGTACCGTTGCTTGTTGTTAGTCTTCCCATATTGGTTTTTGAAAGCCTTGGTAATGAGTAACATGGCCTTCAGCATAATCTCCTTTTCTGAATCTCTAGTTCTTCTTCTGATGAGTCGGAATCAATCACAACATGTTTTCCTTTACTTGATCTGGAGGATTCTCTCGGTCTTCTTTTAGCTACTAGTACAATTGGGTCAGATGGTTGCTTCATAGAGAGTTTAACAAGTACTTCATCCTGAAATTGATTCAGGTCCTCGTAGATTGAATGATGAGATACTGCCTTGAGATTTTAGTCCACAGGTTTGTATAATCTGACATGTTCCTGCCATTCTGGACCAAGAGCATGTATCCAATTAACATTGATATCCATGTCAGATCTTGTGACCCCGTGATTCCTCATTTCATTCAATAGTCGGCAAAAACGACTATATGTATCTTGCAGCAGCTCTCCTTCGCTGGCTTTCAATTCCCGGAATGTGTTAACCAGCTGAGTTTCTCTTATAAAGGACACTTGTTCAGTACCCTGCATCTGTTGTTTTACTTGATCCCAAATTTCTTTGGTAAAAGTCAAACTGTCTATCTTTGAGTAGATTTCTACACACAACCCTTATTTCAAGTAGTATTTTGCATCTTTGTCGGCTCATGCTCGGTCTCTCTCTTCTACAGTTAGTTCTGATAGGAGTTTTCATCTTCTTTCAACGGTTATAGGTGGATTGCTATTGGAAACAACCTCAATAACCTTCTCAAAAATGACATCACCATTGAAAATGCTATCTTTCATCATCTTGCCATACATTTCGTTGTGTTCGAGGAAATCCATAAACCTTCCTTTCCATACAGTGTACTCGTTTCTAAAGAGTATAGGAGGTTTAGTGTCGGTACCAAGGGCAAGAACTTCATTACTGGAACTCATTCTGTTAAATGTGGATCTTTCACCCGGAAATGAATCAGTTAGTTACTGGAAGTTTGACTTTTATGAGAAACCTTGACTTTTGTATGCTAAAGGTCGGATGAAACTTATGTTCAAAGGTCAGATGAATCTCAAGTTCAAAAGTCGGATGAATCTCAAGTTCAAAGGTTGGATGAATGTGTTTAAGTGAATGTCGGATGGATGACTTAAAAGTCGTATGAATTTATAAGTCGGATAGCTTTAACAAAATTCGGATGGTTTGGTGTTGGCCCGACTGTCGGATGGAAAGTCTTTAACAAAGGTCGGATGGTTTTAGGTAATAGTCGGATAAGTGGGGTGAAATTCGGATGATTTTTGAAGGTCGGATCACACAAAGAAAATCGGATGACTTGAACAAAAGTCGGATGACTTTGTTAGTCCGAAAGTCGGATGACATGGTTTATGTGAACTTCAGATGACTTTGTTAATCCGAATGTCGGATTATCTTAAACTTGAATACACCACTAAATTCGGATGATGGAAAGGTGTTAGAAATGAACTTTTTGTTTGTTATCTAATTTGCTTTTGTAATTAGAATGTCACTTTAGTAAGTTTGTATATAAGGTGACTTAGGCTTATTTTCATGTAACCTTTTCATATATTCAATATAAGAAACACGCACTTAAAGGTGTATTGCTCTCTAGTTGAATATTCTATTGTACTCGTTTTTGCTCTATCAATTGGTATGAGAGCCAAATCTTTGATAAAAGATGGCTCTTGATTGAAGAATCAGTGAGAAAACAGCAACATTTGAAGCCAATTTGTTAGAATACAGAGTTTTTAGGTCAACTTTTGAAGAATTTTGATTTTGATCAAATCGACTGTTAAAATGGAAGGTTTGTAGTTCATTAGATTCGCATTCAACAATAGTTTCAATATGTAATAGTCTGCGATCGTGATTTTTATCTGATTGTATCGAATTGTGATTTCATATTTTTCGAGTTCTGGACTGTTTTGATAAAAAAATGTATTCATTTGATTGAATTTTGTTATAAATTTGCATTATGAGTGTAATTTGCACATAGACGAAGCCAAAGGAAGAACAAATTTTTGAATTTGAACAAGATTCGGAGATTTTTGAATTTTTTGAAGTTGGCGGATTACTGTGAGAAGAACAGTCGGATTTGAGCCCAAGAACTAGTGGATTCCTTCAAATCCGAGAGAAGTTATCGGATTCCGACAATAGTTGAAGTGTTGTATTTGAAGTTACGGATTCTTGAAGTATTAAAGGATTCTTTGAAGTATTGAAGTTTAAAGGAGTCTGAAATCAACGGATTTGAAAATCATCGGACTTGAAATCAACGGATTTTAAGTAATAAGATTTGTAGTATCGGATTTTGAGTTGCGGGTTCCTTGTTACCGGATTATTGTGTATTGGATTTCGAATAGCGGATTTCTAAATCATTGGATTGTGATTTATGGATTTCAAGGGTTGACATACGAATTTTTGAAGATCTTCGGATTTAGAAAATCATCGGATTTGATTTTAGTCTTTGATTTTGAGGACTTGACTATCGGATTTGGGTCAATCGGATTTTCAGTTCCTATTATCGGAATTGAACATAGTAGTGGATTCTTCAGTTTACATCTTTTCAAAGAAAAGATCTTCTAGAAAATATGGGTACCTACAGTGAAACCTTATCCTTTGGGTTTGATACAAAGTCACTTGTACTTTATAAAGGTGAGTATCTTGCATGGAAGGGAAGAGTCATGGACTTTATCGAAAATAATGAACAATATGGAGAAGATATGAAGAAAAGTATAATAGAGGGTAATGGGGTTTTTAGAATAGACTAAGAAGCCAATCTTAACCATAACCAACCACTTGATGAAATCCACAGAGAGAAACTTCCAAGTGAGTATACCGCTGAGGAAAAGCACAGGACTACAGCAGACAAAAAATCAAAATATTACTTGAAGCATGGTCTGTCATTTGAATTTTACATCAAAGTCAACGGCTTGAATACGGCTAAGGAAATTTGGGATGAGATTAAGAGTCATGTGGAAGGAACCTAATCTGAGTGTGGATTAAGGAGACAACATTGGTCAATTCTTTTGATCATTTTAGAGCAAGAGATGGGGAAGCATTGATTGAAACATACAATCGATAATATAAATTGCTAAATGATCTTAGAAACCAAAAGCTTGATGACCACTCAAATTTGACGAAAAACACAAGGTTTCTGAATTCTTTAGGCCCTGAGTGGAAATCGCAGGTAGCAATTTACAGGCAGATGAATCAGAAAAATCTGAACAAAGTCACCCATCACATGATTTTAGAAGAACTAAACCAATATCAAGATGATGTTAGTATGGGTGCACAAAAGGAGAATGTTGATCCACTGGCTTTGGTGGTCAATGATAAACGAGTGAAAAGCTCATCAAAATCTGTCAAAATGAAACAAATTTAAGAGACAGATTCTTTCGATTCTGATGATGAGGGTCAAGTAGACAATGAAAGTATCATGCAAGCAATGGCTTATTTAACAAACATGATGCAAAGCAAATTTTTGAAAAATAAGACTAACAACAAGCAGAGGTTTACATCTGGACCTAGACATAGGGATGACCAATTCCAGAGAAAGGATGGTCAAAAACTTGAGAAATGATATGAAAGGAAAGTTGAATCTGCCCAAGAGAGGAAGTGCTACAACTATGGTGGCACTGGTCATTTCATCAGAGATTTTAAGAAACCTAAATTCAAAGATTCAGAATATTACAAAGCTAACCTTAATCTGATTAAACAAAGAAACAGTGGACAAGCGCTGCTTACTGAGAAGGATCAATTTTTGTCGGACACGGACAATAGTGATGAAGACACGAATGTCCATGCACAATTTGTCCTCATGGCTAATGTTGAGGAGTTCGAGTTTGAAGAAACTGATGGTGAAAGTGATGATGAGATGGTGAATGTGTTATCTGAAGAACTACCTCTACCTGATACAGGAGACATTATTGTGAGGGATGATTATGGTTTTATGGCAAAATTTGATGAGTCAGATGTTGAGAGTGAGTATGGGGAAGAAGAAGAAGAAGAAGAAGAGGCTGAGGTTGCTACTGAAAGCACAAGCCAAAATGTTGCTGATCATCATGAACCAGGAGAAAGGGTAATGTTTGATCATTTTGAATTTCCTGTAGATTACATATTAACTCTTATGAAACAGGTGGAGCATTTAACATCAAAGAATCAATCACTCACAACAAAGAATCAAAAGATGCAAGAAAAGAACTTAAACCTTAAAATGGATCAAGTAGCAAGAAGTGAAGTTGCATTAACAAATCAATCATAAAAAATAATCCAACTTCAACAAGCAATCCAAGACAAAGTGAATGAATTACTCAAATTGCAAAAAGAAACAGAGTTAAAAGTTCATGATTTGAATGCTACAAAAGTGAGTGCAGAAATAAACCTTAAATTAATCATGAATGAGAAGAAAAATCTTGATGTGAAAGTACAAAATCTTGAAGATATAGTAAAGAAACAAGTAACCACTTGTCATACTATCTTTAAAAATCTTCAACCGGATGTAAAGAAGAGATACAAAGATTTAGGGTATGATGAAAACGATTTCTTTTCAAAAATAAATTACACACAATTATATCAACCGGAGAGAATGAATCAAGGTTAGACTTCAAAAATGACGTTTATGGGAGAAGAGAAAATTAAACAAAAAGAGGAAGTAAAAAGAAAAACTAGCACTAAACTTCAAAATACTTTGAATTATGATGAACTAAATGCATCGTATGAAGTTGGTGAGACCAGTGCAGGTTGTTCTACATCTTCAGAGGAATTTTATATTCCTCATCCACCGGAAGAGAAGAAAGAATCGAAAAGTCAAGAAGAAAGACCAAAAGAAACTGCAACAATCTTCATTCCTCACATGGAATTGTAGAGTAGACAAGAAATTTTTGAGATGGCTTGTATTGATCAGAAGATTTTCTTCGAAGTGGATAATTGCGTTTTAAAAGAAACAATCTTCAATCTCAACGAAAAGTTAAATAATTCCGCCACATCTGATAAAGTTGAGAAAATAAAGATTGAAATAACTGAAAGTGAATTAAACAATTCTTAGATTGCACATTACTTAATTCCACAATTCATCTCTATTGCAATTGAAAAGAGGAAGCAAGAAGAGAAGATCGATAGTTTGTTAACTGAATTGGACGGTTATCTCGACATTTTATATCCAAAGTGTCCCAAGGCATGTAGGGAATTCATTGCACAAAAGTGTAATCATTTTTGTGATCCCAACAGTGTCAGGGAGGAAGGATCATCCTCTGGAACAAAACAGATTGCAAAAATGCCAGAACTTACAAAATCGTCAACTTTGCATGTTTCTAAAAATATTAACCCACTTCATGCCACTAACAAAATGTCTGTTTTTGGATTAAAATCAGATCACACAAGAGGAAAAGGAGTGTCAAGCAAATGTGTGATGAAGACAATCAAGAAAAAAGTGAAGAATGGTGGTGCATCTGAGGCACAGATGAAGTGGGTTGCAAAAGAGAAGTTGAGGGAAAAAGAAAAGTTGTCTGTAAATGTAACCAAATCTGTTTCAAAGAAAACAAACAAACCTTTCTGTAATGTTCAAAAATCTTACTACAATAAAAACTGTGAATCATTGTTTGTTTGGAAAGTCAAGTCTAAAAGTTCAAAATCTAAAATATCTAAGGAAGAGATAAGTTGTGTTGGAACTGGATGTTCTGAAGGCCGATGTGAGTTTAATTGTTGTTATCATTAGAAATGGATGAAAAGTGGAATAAAACCAAAGATAAATCGGAAGAATCCAAATGAGAATAAGATCTTGGTTTGGTTTGTAAATAATCAAGGATACATCATTCATCAATGGATTCATAAACATGAAAGAATTGGGTTTTTGAATCGATATGCTCACAGAAGAATCCCAATACGGCCTGGACAATGGAAGGAACATCTACACATAATGAAAATCAATCAAAAAGATGAAAATTCATCAATCCCTTCAAAACAATCCAATTTGAATTCTGTTGAAAATACAAAAAGAAATTACACACCAATCAAAAACTCAATAAATTTCAATGGAAATCTTAGTTCATATTCGTCAAATGCAACAAATTCAAAGAATAATCAAAGACAAGAAATGAATTTATCTGCTTCACAAACACCAAAAGTTAAAAGCAAATTCATTGTAAAATCGAAGCAGTTTTCATAGATAAAGAAAGCACAAATTCCTGAAATAACTCCATCACAGAACTCCAATGTTTGAAGTTTCTAACAGAATAGGTCCCAAATCTTTGTCGGCACCTCAGTCTAGTTTCATTTCCATGTGTAGAAAGATCATATTTGGTACATGGATCATAAATCATATTTGCAAATCAAACAATTGAACCATGGGATTTTTATAAATCAGGCTAAGTATATCAAGGATCTGTTAAAGATATTTGATATGTCTAGTTGTTCTTCAATTAAAACACCCACGACTGCGAAAACAAAACTATATGCTGATCCAGATGGAAAGGCATTAGATTTGAAAACATATAGAGGAATGATTGGTTCATTGCTATATTTGACGGCTAGTACGTAACACCCTGATTTTCAGTCCAAATTTAAATTTTTCAAAAATCATTTGAAAACCATATTTATACAAAACCCTTAATATTTATCGCGGAAGCATTTTCATTTTCTGTAAATATCTCAACAATAAACATTTACAGCGTTTATAATCCAAAGCCTTGGGTGTTACCACAGCCAATCTCACGACCATAAACATAGAGTAGGAAATCTAGAATTACAGGAACTGTAACCAAGCCAAAGCCAAGCCCACAGCAACTACCCACCTCACCAAGGCATTTTTATACACCAGTTAACTATATATATAGCTAGTGAGTACATCAAAAAACATTTGATTTATCAAAACCAAGTCATCCTTTTACTTCCTTTGAAAACATATGTTTGGCAATCAATTAAGCTTTTGAAAGCATACACATAATAGCACATAAGGATGCGGGTCTGTCCATTGGGCCACAATGTATCCACGTGGTAGCTAGCCACAGTCAACACGTGCCCATATGGGGGATAACCACATCACCCCGTCAAGGTGGGGCATGCACGAAGCAGTCCACCATACAACGGTTATCTGGAGTGTAAGACCTGTTCACCAAATCCACTCGTGTTGCCACGGGTTCGGTGGCTCATCAGCCCAGTGAACCCACGCGGTCATGATGGCTACTGACATACCCCTCCACTCTCTGCACCGATCCCTCAGCCACCCGTACCTCGGGGTCCCCCCAATTGCTGAAGCCAGAGGAACCGTTGTGTACATCTCAATGACTAGGAACCCTATGGTATAGAGTTATATCACACAGTGGTCCGGACCGAAGCACATATACCCCGAAGGGTCACATAAGCACATACCCCGAAGGGTCACATAATCACTTACCCCGAAGGGTCATAAAATCGCTTACCCCGAAGGGTCATAAGACCACATACCCCGAAGGGTCATATAATCACTTTTGGCATCACAATGCCCAAAACATTTTTGGTGAAAAACATATCTTTCATTTATCCAAATTCGTTCCACAGTTGTCATCTAAATGCCCAAAGTACAACTTAATTGAAAACATGAAATTTATTACTCAAACAATCTCTATTGTTTCAAAATCGAAGTTTACTCCCACATGGAGTGTTATGTTTCAAAAACCATATTCGTTATTACCAACACAAAGCTTACTCCAATCATGGAGTATCAGTTTCAAAACCGTCATGTAAAAACAAGCTTTAACATAGACCATCTCCAAAATGGAGCAATGGTCCTATTTGAAAACCATTTCTCAATATACATCATTTAAACACATCTTGAATCAAATTCAAAATTCCACATTCATAAACCCCAAAGGTTTCATAAAGCATTTCTACTTCACAAAACCATAGTGTAAAACAATACATGATTTACACATTCTATAAGTTCAAAACTCATAAACAATTTCAAATCATGTTACCCGCATCATAAAACAATTCATTAGTTCCACAAACTTTGATTCATCAAGTTTCATAAACCTTTGCCAAACAATCAAAATATAACATGATGACTTGTAATTTTTAACAACAATTGGGTATCCGCATGGTGTACTCACCTAAGGGTGTGATGAAGATCACAACCCCATCCAAACCATAGCCCAAACACTTGATCATAAACCTATGATCACAAAACATAAGGTAAACTTACATAAGTTAACCAAAAACAATGGTTCTAGACTCAATTCTAGCCTTAGACACCATTTCGGGTCTTAAAAGAGTCTATTTACACCTTCTATAACCATCAAAATCAATCCCCAATCATATACAAGGTCTAAAGGGGTCAAAACATGCATTTTGGTGCTTCCAGGTTGTCTCGTGCCGCGAAACACATATCCTTGCGCCGCGAGAAATTCTCTGGAACAAACAACACATTTCTGCACGCGACATGTCGCGTCGCGACACATAACGCGTCGCGTCGCGACCAGCTCTGCACAGCACAACTTTGTTCTTTGTTCTTCAATTTGATACCAATTCAACAAGTTCTTTTTGCAGCATGCTTGACGACTTATTTATACTTCAAAACAGCCCCAAAAACAACTTCTAACTCATAAAACAATTATGATTGAGTAGCTAACTTTAACTTGGAAATTTTGACCCATTTGACTACTATTGTCAAACAAACACCAAAACACTCAAAATCATCTTCTCAACTCTAATAGCTTCCTTGATCACAAAATCAGTTCCAGAGACATAACAAACAAGTTTCTAACATAGCCCAAGAGGATTGAGCTCAACTTGATGGGTTTTGACCCATTTACTAACCTTTTCACAATATCAACAATAAATCACCATATACAACATGTATTGCTTAAATAAATCACAAATTCAAGTTGAAACTTACTTGATTCCCTCACCCACTTGATTAGTTACTTCCTTTGTTTAAATCCAAGCTCATGGATGAAGAAGATGAAGAGCAAACTCCCAAAATTTTGGATTTAATCACCTAAACCACCCATATTCCCTTGATTTCTTCTTTTTCTTCCAAGATCTTCTTCTATCTCCCTTTTCCTCCTTCATCTTCGATGCTTCCAGAAGTTATGAAGATGTTTGACCCTTAAAGGGGTCAAATACACCTACACACACACAATTTACACTCCTAGTCCTCCTATTTGCCTATGCTTTTGCATTATAAACCTTGCACTTCCTTCTTTTTTTTTACTTTTAACCCCTCCAAGTTACATCAATAATACACCTATAACCCTTAACCCATAATATTTATAGAACTAAATATTTAAAGCTTTAGTCGTTTGTACCCTTTGCATTAGTATTCATACCTTATGGACAAATATTATTAAATAACCATAATCACTCATGTATACACTAAATTTTCCACTTTATCTATAATTTATTTCGTTAACCTTTTAAACCCATTATTAGTCAATATAGATAGTGTTCGAAAATTTGGAATATTACAATTCCTCCGTCCTTAAAAGATTCCGTCCACGGAATCGAGTCAACTCATCAGTTTAAATATTACCACAATTTGAGTTAAGATCCTAACTAGGATCATTTAATTTCGAAGGTATTCATTTGGCAAAAACAAGTAGCAACGGAAGCAATATGTATAACAAAAATCAATGCCAAACTAGTGAATACACTCCCATGGACCAAAATCTAACAATGATATTGCAACTAATATGAACAAGATAAGAAGAAAGGCTATACCTCAATTGATCAAAACACAAGTTAACCTTCCTTGTCAAGTAGCTTAGAATCCAACAAAGAACCCCTCCAATGAAGTCCACCCCAAGCTTATTTGATTCCCAAGTGCTAGCAAGCTGATGTGTAATCACCAAAGCAACAACCAAGTGTGTGTGTATCTTGCTTCTTGTGCTCAAGAACACCAAGAACAAGAGAGAGAGAGAGAGAGAGAGTTCTAATGTCAACAAAGGGACAAAGTGATAGCCAAAAGCCTCTACTAGAGCAGATAACTCGTGGTCTCTTTGTCTACCATCATTATGAGAAGTTAACCCCATTAAAGCAAGTGGTTAAGGCTATTAATTCTGCTGTTACAGCGAACGTACATGGCCCATGTAGGTCTACACGGCCATGTAGGCCCAAAGTCCACGGCCCCAATTGTGCTAAGACGGCCCGTGTCTAACAGGCACTACACGGCCCGTGTTCATCTACACGGCCCGTGTAGGCCCAAACTACACGACCTTGAATTGGGCCAATACACCTCGTGTATGTTGGACTGGACACGGCCCGTGTTCAGGAACACGGCCTGTGTACCATCCTGCCAAACCCATTTTGGCCTTTTCCTCTCTATTGCTTGATCGTGTTGCCGGAATCAATACTTGGTGTGTGACCCAATAGGCCTATACCTCATCGGTAGTGCCATTAACTCGTTCGTGTCAGCGGGCATATTCCAACAGACTCCCACTTGCACGTGACACGACCACGAAAAATAACACAAACATAGAGCGGCCTCTATCAAGACATCTATCCTCCCAAGTCCGTATAGGGTATGCCACTCTTGACAAGATCCCCAATCATAAAATGATTGCCCTAAAGATAAATGAACATGTACATCCCTTTGTTCGCGATATCCATTGTGAACACAAGGCATGGAATATAGTCAACCTACAAGTCGTTCACGATTATGTTTCTCGATTCTAGATTAGTTGTGACCAACAAACCAAGTTAACATTGATCCATCATCAATGTAACTTGAGCACGGCCATGCATATGAATGTCTTCACTCAATCATCGAGGGGCCCATGGATATTCTCTCTATACATAGAGGAACAAATACCTTTTAACTACATAGTCCCGCCACATAGATAATACTCTACCCAATCATCTCCCTTATAACGACCAGTTACGGACCGCATTAGAAAACGATCAAAGCAAAGCAGACCTATGCTTTGAGATCACATGTATCTCTAGTTTAAGGATGAAATGTCATTACCATCACGAGTTACTTGTGACTAAAACCATGAAGTAAACTCGGGTGTGGGTCCTCCAATCACTTGAAACCCCTTTCAAGTATAGGCAAGAATCACGTTTTATCAAAACCAATTCTTTTCCTCAATCTTAATTCATACTTCCTTCCCACAAAGTATGACCGACTGTGGAGACTTAAAGATTGTAAAACAATCTAGGAAATAAATTAAACATGCAAAGATAGAACACAATAAAGACTAAATGTAAGTAACCGCAACACGCGTATATATAGATCTCTACTATATAAATCGAAACAAACATTAGTAACATTATTGCTTAATGTTCCCAAATACATAATGGTCCAAACATAAATTAAAACTAAATCTAAACCAAGTCATGAGCAAATCTAACACCTATCGCCGTAGTGTGAGAATCATGAGAAGCTTGTGACAATGGTTTAGTAAACGGATCGGCCAAATTGCCTTCTGAGGTTACTCTACTAATAGCGACTTCACCACTTTCAACCATCTCTCTTATCAAGTGGTACTTACGAGGTATATGCCTCGTTCTCTTGTGAGCTATTGGTTCCTTCGCTAAGGCTACCGCACCCTCATTGTCATAAAAGATCTCAATAGGGTCGGATATGCTAGGAACCACTCCAAGGTCTCGGATGAACTTCCTTATCCAAACAGCTTCTTTAGCAGCTTCACTTGCCGCAATGTATTCTGACTCTGTAGTAGAATCAGCCACTGTGTCTTGCTTTGAACTTCTCCAAGTAATAGCCCCACCATTCAATAGGAACACAAACCCCGATTGTGATCGGCAGTCATCCCTATCTGTTTGGAAGCTAGCATCAGAGTAACCCTTTACTTTGAGCTCTTCCTCACCAGCAAAGATCAAGAACATCTCTTTAGTCCTCCTAAGATACTTAAGAATGCTCTTTACCGCAACCCAATGGGCTTGCCCTGGGTTTCCCTGATATCTACTAGTCAAGCTTAAAGCGCATGACACATTAGGACGAGTACATAACATGGCGTACATGATCAAGCCCACGGCCGAAGCATATGGTACTCGCTTCATTACTTCTAGTTCCTCTTGAGAACTAGGACATTGGGTTTTACTCAATATCACTCCATGCGTCATAGGAAGATTTCCTTTCTTGGAGTCCTCCATCTTGAATCTCTTCAAGACTTTGTCAATGTATGTACTTTGACTCAACCCGAGAAGTTTTCTAGATCTATCTCTATAGATCTTGATACCCAGAATGTATGCCGCTTCTCCTAAGTCTTTCATTGAAAAGCATTTTCCAAGCCAAGTTTTAACACTTTGCAAGGTTGGAATATATTTACCAATGAGTAGGATATCATCCACATACAAGACTAAGAAAACAACGGCGCTCCCACTAGCCCTAACGTATACACATGGCTCATCTACACTCTTCGAAAAACCAAACTCTTTGATTTTCTCATCAAAGCATAGATTCCAACTACGAGATGCTTGTTTAAGTCCATAAATGGACTTCTTTAATCTATACACTCTATTAGGATGCTTCGGATGTACAAAACCCTCAGGCTGCGTCATATACACCTCTTCGGAGAGCTTCCCATTAAGGAAGGCGGTTTTGACATCCATTTGCCATATTTCGTAATCATGAAATGCGGCGATTGCCAAAAGTATCCTAATAGATTTCAACATGGCCACTGGGGAGAAAGTTTCATCATAGTCGACACCATGTGTCTGAGTGAAACCTTTAGCCACTAGTCGGGATTTGAAAGTGCTTACTTTTCCATCCATGTCGGTCTTCTTCTTGAAGACCCACTTACACCCTATAGGTTTACAACTGGGTGTGGGATCAACCAGTTCCCAAACCTAGTTATCCTCCATGGATTGCATCTCATTATCCATTGCCTCCTTCCACTTAGTAGACTCGTGGCCCGCTGTCGCTTCCCGATAGTTGGTGGGCTCATTAAGATCCACCAATAACTCGTCACCCTCAGATATGAGAAACCCATATCTCTCTGGCTCATGGCGAGTTCTACCGGATCTACGGGGAGGTAACGGATTTACGTTAGTCTCCGCATTGTCATGCACAGACTCAACCTCACTAGGTTGCTGGCTAGTGCCAATGTCAGGTCTTTCATCCGTTGACTCTTGAATTTCTTCAAGATCAATCTTAGTCCCGCCATGCTGATTGGATACTAATTCTCTTTCTAAAAAGACCGCCCTCCGAGCAACAAATACCTTGTTCTCGGAAGGTTTATAGAATATATATCCAATACCCGCAGCTGCATATCCTATGAAATAACACTTTTCAGATCGGGGCTCCAACTTGTCATCTACCTCACGTCGTACGTAGGCTTGACAACCGCAAATCTTAAGTTAGGCAAGAACGTGAGGTTTCCCATGCTACATCTCGAAAGGTGTTTTATCGACCTTCTTCGTTGGAACGAGATTAAGGATTCTTGTTGCCGTTTCAAGAGCATAACCCCAAAGGCTTATAGGCACTTGGGTGTGACTCATCATAGACCGAACCATATCTAACAATGTTCGTTTCTTCCTCTCGGTGACACCATTTAATTGTGGCGTCCTAGGAGGTGTAAGTTGTGAAATAATTCCACAACCCTTGAGATGATCACGAAACTCTTGACTAAGATACTCACCACCCCTATCGGATCTAAGTATCTTAATCTTTTTGCCCAATTGATTCTCTACTTCGTTTTGGAAAGTCTTCAAGACATCAAAGGGGTTGAGCATCGCAGGAACTTCCGACTCAGGTTATAATTAAGGGTCTTAGTAAAGTCTTAAGGGTTGATACCCCCGACACTGAACACACCAAGGATTTTCGGATTTCGGCTTCTTTGAAGTCTCAGTCTTCCCGCTTGCAGAGGATTGTCCTTTAACAGGACCCAATTTATCAGACGGTTGAAACTTTCTCTTTGACCCTCCACTGGAAGATTCGCCCTTCCAATAAATGCGATCTCCTTCCATTTGCCGGGCTAATTCAAAAGCCCGATCTAAATTAGCAGCTGCCCGTACATGTGGGTGAAACTCCAATGGCAAGGTTGCCACAAATCTTCTTATCTTGGTGGTTTCATCGGGAATCAGATGGGGAACAAACCTCATCTTGTCAGTGAATGAGGTGATATGCTCCTCTATTCGTTTATCTCCATTCTAGAGATCAGTAAATTCCCTCTCCATTCGTTCCATATCGTATTTTGTACAATACTTCTTCAGCACTTTCTCTAGAATTGCTCCCATGACAGAGCACTCAGTATCTCCTTGCTGACAGAAGCTTTCACTGTGTCCCACCAGAAAATGGCGCGACCCTTCAACATACGTACTGCATACTTCACACAGTACACTGGCTCGCACTCGCATGATTCAAACGTTTGCTCCATCTCACGGAGCCACTGAATAGTAACGGTGGGGTTATCACTCCCCTGGAATGTCGGAAGATTGAAAGTTAAAAATTTCTTGTATGAACAAGTCTTGCGAGGCTTGTTCAATGTAGCTTGCAACAAGAGCTCCTTTGTCACTCGAAGCTCTTGCTCTAATCGCCTAATAATAGCAGCCTGATCTGGCTCAGGTCTACCCTCTCCAACATTATGCTGAGAACGTTCATACTCAGTCTGATGAGGCATATGAGAAGCCTCATCTTCCATCTCTTTCAACGCTTGTTCAGTATTGCCACGTTCGGCAGACATCTTTTCTAACTTGTATACGACAGAGAAAGAGTAATTAACACTCTATCTCACTTACGTACCTTTCTTACAAATCATCTTATAGTGCTAGCATACATATAACACTCTCACTCAATCCCCCTATAGGAACACTTCTTTATGGTCGGGCCCGAGTTTGAGATTGAATACTCTTATAACTACCCAATTTACTCAAACTTAGGCTCTGATACCTAATTGTAACACCGCTTCTGAATTCAGTTGCTTTAATGACAAAACAAATTTTAGCAGCGGAAATTTTCTTCTTTTTAAAACAACCAAACAGTTATTTACAATAATAACTTCTCAAAACAACGCATGTGTTACCAAGTACAGGAACCGACCATAATTTCATATTACATTACATCATACAAATATAAAGTGTTCCAACCCAAAAGGGGCATTTACATCAAAAAGTCACCCGCCTCACCAGGCCATCTAGTCTTTACCTGAAAAGGGAAACATAGTTTCATTAGCTACAGTAGCTAGTGAGTACTTACTTAGCATACGCATCAATAAAGTAATTCATGCATCATACACATCGTACATAAGCACACATTGCTAGCTTAACACATAGCGGTGTGCTGACAAGATAAGTAAGAGTCATGTCTTGCAAGGGAGTCCGTCCTGCTCAACAACTCAGACCAGGGAATCAGTCACAACCATCCGCGCTGGTGAGGGAGCATAAAGCAGTCCACTGAGCATCGTTTATGGAACCCAAGGTTCCCTAGTAATCACGGCCAGATCCTGGTTGATTACAGTCTCACGTTAAGGCACGGCGGTTCTGCAGAACCTCGATCCGGGATGCACCCAGAATCACCGTTAAATCCAGAAATGACCGAAGTCCTGTTAGGATCCAGCTAACCGGCCGACCTTAACCATGCGTCAGATAGTCTGCAGACAGTTCACATACACATATACGTACATTCGATCCCACAGGGATCCATCATCATCATATAGTCATATATCGTACATAGGATCCCATAGGGATCCATCATTCAATCATTCATTCATACTTTCACATGCAATCATCATACAGTCCATCATTCATGCACGTTATTAGATATTAACTAAGCGGTTCCAATATGGACCCGCTAGCATGCACCTATTATACAACTTACAAGTAATCATAACATCAGTCAGAAACTTACACTTATCTTCTTAAGCATACCTGCATAGATAGTTTAGACATACATACATACACATTCACACATTCACACAGTCCTCTTGGCATGCAAGCTTTACTATACTGAGTCTCATGAGAGCAGGCACTCACTTGTTTCGCTTACAACGCTCGTTTACTTAATTCTGGTTCAGCTGACATGTTCACCTAAAACATCGGCAATCGCGTTAAGCGTTTGCATACATTAGATCCTACTATCAGGACCTTACAACATCTTTCTAACATTCACAATTCATTAATTAACTTACTTTTGACATTACATAACCTAATCAACAAGAACATGTAAACAAAACACATCCTTGCTGAAAAGGTCCCGTCGCGCCGCGACTATATAAGGTGTCGCGCCGCGACGAGTGAAAGTCGGATCACAAGTCGCATGATCCATGTGAAAGTCGGACCAATTCAGTACATGGCCTATCCGGCAGTCGGACCAACAAGTCGGATGGCCATCCGACTGTCAGACCCAAAAGTCGGACCGTTCATTCGAAGGTCGGATCAAATAAGTCGCATGGTTCAAATTTTAAGGGGTCGCGCCGCGACCAATAACCTGTCGCGCCGCGATCATACATTTTCCAGATTTCATCATCTTTTTCATTAACATGCATGCGACTTTCACTTTCCAACTTAAAAACCCAGTTTTGTAAACATGTCTTTTTCACTCTTTAAACATTTCTAAGCTTCATATACCACCTATGTGAACCTTATAAACATCTTAACACCTTTTAAAACATCAAAACATGAGAAACCCACTTAGAAAGTAAGCTTCATGTTTATCCATGGTGTTTTCCATTCTAACTCAACTTCCAGCCATAAAACTCACATATTTCTAGCATAATACATATATATTTCATTCACAAACACCATACTAACCTTGCTTTAGGTTTAGAACTCTAAATCTTTCAACTTTAAGAATCCTTCTTCAAAGATCTTACGAGAGCAGAGAATAGTGTGTTTGTTTTGCAACTTTTTGCTATACTTGACTCTATGAGTCAAATATCACATTTACATACATATATTTCATTCTTATCCAGAGGCAAACCGCCTCTGGACAAATATCTACATTCTATTTTCTTTTTCTTTTCCTTTTCCTTTTCTTTATTCTTTTCTTTCTTTCTTTTCTTAATTCTTTTAATTAGTACATAAATATGTATATATACTTAACATATATATATATACATACACACCACTAACATGTATGTATATATATACAAACATTAACTCAGTTAATTTCACACGTACTTACAAATACATACAACAATTATTCATCTATTATACTAATTACGTACACTCACGTACTAATTACAACTAGGCCCAAATCGAGGATGTTACACCGACAATCCTTTGATTCATGCCCGTGCATTCCACATCGCACACAACACATCGTCTGAGCAGTACACTGCCCAGTATGAGTAGCTCTACATCACACACACCACTGCGATTTCACACCCGAATCCCCTCAAGATACCATCCTATTCTGGTTGTCCTAGGACTGGTTACCCTACCATCTCTTTTTCTACTAGCTACCCCCAGCCTGATCATACCTTGGCTTCTGCAAAGCCGCCTCATCTTTATTCTGTTTATCCTTAGCCTGGATGTCCCCTTCAGCAGATTTTGCCAAGGTGAAGGCCTGGGACAACGATCCAGCTAAACGAGTGGTGCTCCTGTACTCTTGCAGCAATGTTCCAATAAAGTGCTGAACCTAGGAAGGTTCATCAGGCACCCACTGAGTCACAAACCTCAGCTTCGCATTAAACTGTTCAATCAATTCATCCACAATCATTTTCTTCGTCATCCTCAATTCCATGAATTCCTGCCTTATCTTGTTCAACTCAAAGGCATTGCAGTATTGTTTGCATACTTTATCTCTGAATTGATTCCACATGATCGAATCCATCTGTGCTCTCGATAAATGGGTGGTAATGGAATCCCACTAAACCATTGCCTTGCCCTTTAACATCCTCATTGCAAAGCAAACTCTCATTTCCTCCTCGCAGTTGCAAGCATCCAAGATTCTCGTAGTATCTCGCAACCAGTTCAAAGTGACGTTTGGATCCGTGCTGCCGTGGTATTCATTAGGTTTGCAATCCAAAATTTACTTGTATGTACACGGCTATCTGTATCCCATGCTAGGTGGAAATCCCATGTAAGGATACGAATAAGATCTCTGAGGCATAGACCCCTGTGGAATAGATCCTTGAGGATAAGGTCCTTGAGGAAATAATGGGTAAAAGAACGGTTGAGACATCGGTTGAGATAATGGTGGTATTGGCATTGACATTGGAGGAACTTTTGCCAAAGTAGTAACTGCCGGGAAGATTGGTGGTATCTCAATTGTAGTTGGGATCACTGTAGGAATAACCGGTGGTTGTGTTGCAGGAACTTGCCTCTGCTGCTCCAGTTCTTTTCTCAAATCTTGAAGTTGACCCTCAAGCTGGAAGACAATCCGCAACTATTGTCGGATTTCCTTCTCGTTCGGATTCAACTTGTCAGATTTCATTCATTGAACCCACCATCGGATTTCATACTCGGAATTCATCAATCAGAGTTCATCCCATCGGATTTCAACATGTTTCGGATTCTAAGTACCGGATTCATAAGCATCGGATTTCAACACTCGGTTTTCCATGTTGTCGGTTTTCATCAATCCGGATTTCATCATCTACTTGACAATCCGACAACTTCATCTTCCACAATCCGATAACTTCAAGTCTCCCATGAATCATTTACCACAGTTCAATCAATTCATAAAGAATCTTACCAAAACATAAACAAACATGATTAAACATGCAATCATACATCATAAACACCATAAATCACATAAACAATTGAAACACACAAAAACCCACCAACCAAAGTTTCTATCATCCTCATCCTCTGTCTTGAATTTTACTAGTACTAGGCAAGTCTCTGATCACCAGGATGACATCCACTAGGACTTATCCGACATAACTGCCACCTTTGGTCATGTTCCTTTAATCGAAAGAGAAGATGTAGAACTGGATTTGGTTGTTAGTGATAGTGAGAGTGAGTTAGAAAAGAAAGAGGGTGAGAGTACTCTAGAACCAGAAAGTCGGGAAGCCACCTGTACTATCGGTCGGGAGACTATTTCGGCTAGTATTGAAACAGTCACTGGCATCCCACCAGTGCAACGCATTCGGAGTTTGTTAGCTTTGAAACAAGTGAACTCTGTTTTTTGAACAATGGTTCTTTCTAAAATTGGAGTCATTTACATATCAAATGTTGTTGTTTTTAGTGTTTGAGTAATGTAATGTGTGCTTTTGATGTCTATGCATGATTTGAATCAACAATAGTGTTCAAATTCATACAAAAATGAGAATGAAGGGAGTGGGTTTTCAAAAATGACACTCTTCATCTTCTTCGTTGAACAGAGTCCTTCAAGTCAAAAATGTGCAAAATTTAGGGTTGTTTAGGTGTGTTTGCAAGTACACGGTTGTTTGATGTTGAAATCTGAATCTATTGGTATAAAACTTGAGTCTGTAAGTTTCCATTTAGTCAAAATCATCTTTGGACTTAGTATGAACAGATTGGATGTTCATAAAAGTCGGATGAAGAAAAGTTTGAATCATCCGAAAATCGGATGAACTTGGTCTATCCGACCTTTGGAAAGTTGTTCCATGCGACTTTTGGTTACTTAAACCTTGCGACTTTCGTAGCTCAAAAACTCTGAAAAGACTAAGTTTTAAGTCATCCAACTTTCGCATGACTCAATGTCATCCGACTTTGGCATGACTCAAAGCCATCTGACTTTCGCATGACTTGAAACCATGCGACTTTCGCTCAACTTGACTCCATACGACTTTTGCATGAATTTTGTCCATCCGACTTTCACATGAATTTTGTCTATCCGACTTTCACTTTACTTGGCTCATGCGACTTTACCTTGAATTAAGCCATTCAACTTTCACTGAACTTGCCCCATCCGACTTTCAAATGTTTCAAGTCCATCCGACTTTCGCATGTTTGTTAAGTTCATGCGACTTTTAACTTCTAAACTTTTCATGCGATTTTCATGTGAAATTAGTCCATGCGACTTTCAAGTCCAAATCTTTTCATGCGACATTCCCTTGAAACTCTTTCAAAACTTAATGAAAATCCGATAGTGTAGTATTGAACTTAATGGATTTCATTCCATCGGATTTTGATGACAATCCGATAATGTACTTTTAAACTTAGTGGATTTCATTTTATCGGATTTTGCGATTAATATAGTTAGACAATCGGATTTCACAATCTGTCGGAATTTTGGTTATATCATTGTCGGATTTGACAATCAGATTTCATGATCTCATGCGACTTTCACTTATATTTTACCTCATGTAACTTTTAAGTGAACATCCATTTCAACATGTTATTTCAAAAGTCAAAATTTAAAACCCACGTCAAAGTCAACTTTTACAAGTGAATGAACATCATAGAACATACATTTACTCAAACATTCACATGTGCATCCTTATCTGTTGTTCTAATTTGCTCTATACAACTTGTTACAGATGACAGCCAATCAACCACTACCTAAGGAGAGCCTCGTCACTGCTGCCGAGTGCCTTGAAATAAGTATTAACAACCTCTACTTTGACTTGGAGACTGGTACTAAAATCCCAATAGTCACCGAAATAATCCGACACAAGTGCCTTCGAGGACGTATTGAAAATGTTCGATTCATTCTTTCTGCTGTCCATCTCCGCAACGTACTAGACCTACCCACCGCAGATCACTACCCCAACAAAACTGAATTTGATGACACCCCAGGGATAGACGAAGTACTTAAACTTGTCCACGGCCTTGGCTACAACGGGGAACTACAACAGATTCAACAATTCATACGAACCAACCTTGCACCACTTTCGCAGACGCTTGCAACAATCATCTCCCGTACCCTCACTAGCATTCATAGGGGTACTGATGGTGGATCATACTACTCACTGCTAGTTTTGGCTGGTGTTGCTTACCACCTCCATCTTGACTACGCCACCATCGTGTTTGAGGAGATAATAAGGATGGTAAATGAGAAAACCACCACCCGCCGGAAATCATTCATACCATTCCAAAGGTTTCTAACCATCTTGATCGCCAATGACTTGGAAATCTACCATACCATTCCCCGGCGCCTTGATAACCTGCAGATTCAAATGCAACGGATAACCTGATTCTTATGCATAAGAGTTTTACCTAACGTGGTTGCTATGCAGGTGCCTGTTGCCCTTCTTCGAATCTTAAATCAGTAAAGTGAGGCTGTGAGAGATTATATATGAGAAAATAGGATCGCTCCTCTGCGCAACCAGAACCGGTTGTGCATGCCCAAGGAGCAGTAGTACCTGGTGAGGGTCTTAGCGGTATAAGAGCTCGAATGCATAGGGGTGCCCCGAGAAGGGTTGTGCATGAGAGAGAACCATCTGTTAAAAGGGGAGGAAGAAGTGGTGAGGGAGAAGAAATACACGAGTGTGAGGGTATGGTGATCAGTGATTCCGAGGCCTCCACAAATGATGCATCTGAGAGTAAGTCCTCCACAAAAGGGACCCAAACTGAATCATCTTCCTCCGGACAGTCAATTTACTTTCGCCCGCGACCTTCTCCAATCCGTCCTGAATCCACTGGCATTAGGCAAGTCTCCGATCACCAGGAGGACATCCATCAGGGCTTATCCGACATAACTGCCACCTTTGGTCATGTTCCTGTAATCGAAAGAGAAGATGTAGACCTGGATGTGGTTGTTAGTGATAGTGAGAGTGAGTTGGAAAAGAAAGAGGGTGAGAGTACTCCAGAACCAGAAAGCCGGGAATCCACCTCTACTATCGGTCGGGAGACTTTCCGGCTGGTATTGAAACAGTCACTGGCATCCCACCAGTGCTACGCATTCGGAGTTTGCTGGCTTTGAAACAAGTGGA
Organism: Dittrichia graveolens; assembly: GCA_038502395.1. Taxonomy (NCBI): domain Eukaryota; kingdom Viridiplantae; phylum Streptophyta; class Magnoliopsida; order Asterales; family Asteraceae; genus Dittrichia; species Dittrichia graveolens. The sequence goes on from JARJIL010000003.1 coordinate 62,011,626, forward strand.
CTGCCTCCCCCGTCTACATCTTCAGTTGATCCACAATCGAGTCTAGCACAAGTCTTAACTTGGTTCCAATCCTTTGCTAGGACACGATCACCACTTTCACGTCTTCGTTACGTTACCGGAACGCTCGTAGCGGCCTCTATTGCTGAGGTGTCGTGAGGATTGAGCGGAAGTCCCTCCAGTGCTACACCTATGCCAACACTGCATGAGGGCCACAGGGCTGAAAGACCTGTGCAAATTGAGCCTCTACGTGAGCTCGTGGTTACATCCGAACTAAGAATCTATATGGATTCGAAGTTTTCCAACCTTGACTATGGCCTGAGGGAATACATCAACACCCAAATTCACTCTGAAATCAATTCCCTCAGAGCCTAAATCCAAGCCCTTGAAAACCGCTCACCCACTGTCATTGAACGAGATTACATGATCGATGAACTCAAAGACCTTCAACACACCAAGCTAAATAGTGTTGCTGATCCAACCTCTGACCAATCAAATTTACTTGCAGCACTTCAATCCCAACCCCAATCCACATCCTCCAGTTCTACCAACTTCCAAGACACAGTCCTCCAAGCCCTTAATACCCTAACCGCAACCGTATCTTGCATAAGTAAGAGGATGGAAGTGGTCGAGGAATCTTGCAAGGCTCAAGCCGAATCTAGGAAGCGGAGACATGATGATCCTGAGGACCCAGGACATCATGAGGGGGAGAAAAGGTAGCGGTAGTATATTGGGGCTCAAAGTACAATTTTAAGAATTGAAGTCGCCCGCGGGTCAAAATGACAGTGGCAGTGGTAGTAGACAACAACAACACCAACCAATTAAACCTGAAATTGCTGAATTTGAGTTTGAAATTGGTCAGGGGCAGAGGGAGAGTCAGAGGCAGACAGACCAGAAACCCCAACAATTCGAATCCCACAAGTCCAAGAAACTCCAACTGAACCAGAATCTTCCCTCCTGAAACCTCAACAGACAAAGCCAAAGGCAAAAGGCCTATAACCGAGGAAGAGAACATTCGCAAGGTCTTTACAACAGTCACCAGGGAGCTGCTCGACATTTTTCCACCTCAACATGGGCAATTCAATGTTGCGCCCATAGATCTAACAGTCAGCAGCAACCTCAGAGATCTAAACAACAAAAGGGTGAGTGGCCTGTACCTGCAACCTACCATGGAGGACCTAAACCCCTAGCCACTTACGAGCGAATAATAGCGGAAAGGCCAGATATAACAAACATCAGGCCTAGGGAAGCGCTCGCAAAAGCCCAACCTCGCTGGCCTACTCAGTGGCTTAATACTCCTTATATGGAAGAAAGAATTCCCCAAATCTTCTCAGAAGTAATTAGAGAGGTTGATGATCTATATGTGCTGAACTCTCAAGAGCACGAGAAATCTGTCAGATTCGCCGGCACCTTCCATACAAGCACCAAACAGCAAGTGGCCTCCAAATTTCCAATTGTCAATATTGAATTCGTGTACATGCGTAACTTCCTCAACTACTCAATGGTCCACTTTCATGTTACCGGAGCAGATGGGAAAAGATATACATTTCACGAAATCAAGCTGAGACATATGAATTTGGGGGATATCACTCACATGGAAGATGAGTTGGCCTGTAAAACCGGGAAGAACCGGGAAGAATAAATAGCTCTCCAAGTTCTGAGGGACTTCATGAGAAATAAGATACTCCTGTGCAGAACTCATGATTTACAGCTAGGTGCTGAGGCTGATCTTGAAAAGATAAATGTTCGAAGGCCCAACCAGCAGCACTCTAAGCTTGAAAATCACAGAAAATACACAATCATTGAGAAATATGATGAGGATTATGAAGGGGCCGACGGGTTCATCATGTCAAATCTTAATGGCGGCAAAGCTTTCCTCCGGCTCTCCAAGGTCAATGCTTATTCTGACGGAACACTCCAAAGAGGCATATCTAAATTCCGCAGAACGTGCTTCAACAACAGACATCGAACAGATCAATTTGAATTGGTGAAAATGACCCGGATTGCAGATCAGTTTGAGGAAAAGATACAAGAGAGGAAGGCCATAAGAAGCTGAGAAAGGATTCTAGGTCAAAGGAGCAGATGATCAATACCTGCTCAGCGCAAGGCAAAAAAAGGGGAGAATGTTAGATATCTATAAGTTTGTTGGCCTTGTGTTTCTTTTGTTGTAATTAATTTATCTTAACTAGACTAGATATTGTAATGTGCTTAGCCCACTTTTATTATGTAATTCCTAGATTAGTCTAGTTAGCTAGTCATTGGGCCCATGTGGCTTTTAGCCCATGAGGCTTTTGTATAAATGCCTTGCAAACCTAGTTTGCAAGGCAACCTTTGCCAATTGTAACCTTCAGCTTGTAATACGTTTGATATATTAGAGAGAATATTCAAGCTTGCATGCAAAGTGTTCATACTTGTTCTTCTTAAAGTTCTTCATCTTTTGTTCAAGTATTCTTAGATAACTCATCTTCTTCACAATCAAAGGACTTTCAAGCTCACAGCTGAAGAAGCTAAAACAAAGCCAGATGTAGTAACACGTACATATCTTATCAATAATATGCCTACTCTCGTTCTGTTTGATTCGGGTGCAAGAAAATCATTCATATATGTTTCTTTTTGCAAAAAATTCAATCATATGTGTGAAAAGCTAGATTTTCCTCTTCAAGTGGAGATAGCAAATGATAAAAGTGTAATTATATCAGATGTGTTTAAGCATAATGTGTTAGAAAATGATACTATTAGATTCCCTATAGAATTGATACCTATGACTATGAGGAAATTTCAAGTGGTAGTGGGAATGGACTGGTTAGGCTATAACCAGGCTATGATATTATGTGAACAAAAAGTGATACAGGTTCGTATCCCATGTGAGGAAGAACTGGTTATATGTGGTGATACTACAAAGAGAAAATCATGTATGTGTTCAGTTTCCAAAGCTAGGAATTATCTTCAACATGGATACACGGCTTTCTTAGCTTATGTCATACATACTAAATTAGAAAAGAGACAAATGAGTCTAAAAGATGTGAAAGTGGTATGTGATTACCCCGATGTGTTTCCCGAGGATTTACCGGGAATACCGCCCGACGGACAGGTTGAGTTTAGAATAGACTTAGTGCTTGGAACTTCACCTGTTGCAAGAGCCCCATACAGACTTGCTCCTATAGAGATGCAAGTGTTGATGAAGCAACTCTAGGAACTACTAGATAAGGGATTCATTAGACCTAGTAGTTCTCCGTGGGGTGCTCCTATTTTATTCGTGCAAAAGAAGGATGGTACTTTTCGTATTTGCATAGATTATCGTGAACTTAATAAAGTGACCATAAAAAATAAGTATCATTTGCCAAGGATAGATGACTTGTTTGATCAGTTACAAGGGGCAACGTGGTTTTAAAAATAGGTTTAAGGTCGGGTTATCACCAACTTAAAATCAGAATAGAAGATATTTCAAAAACCGCTTTCAGAACTCCTTACGGGCATTTTGAGTTGGTTGTAATGCCTTTTGGTCTCATTAACGCACCAACAGCATTTATGGACCTGATGAATAGGGTGTGTAGACAAATGTTGGATAAATCAGTGATTGTGTGCATAGATGATATCCTTATTTATTCCAAGAGTACAATTGAACATGAAAAAAAAATCTTCGAGAAGTTCTAGAAACATTAAGAAGAGAACAGTTATATGCTAAGTTTTCAAAACGTGAATTTTGGATCCAAGAAGTGCAATTCCTGGGTCATTTAACTAAAAAAGATGGAATCAAAGTGGATCCTATGAAAGTAGAGGCAGTAATGAAGTGGGATTCTCCAAAGACCCAACAGAGATCAAAAGTTTTCTAGGGTTGGTAGGTTATTACAGAAGGTTTATTAAGGATTTTTCAAAGATTGCTACTCCTCTGACCCAATTGACAAAGAAGAATGTTGAATTCAAGTGGGGAAGTGATCAGCAAGTTGCTTTCTCAACCCTTAAACATAAGTTATGTAAAGCTCCAGTTCTTGCACTTCCTAAAGGGATTGAAAATATGGTGGTATTTTGTGATGTCTCATACAGTGGATTGTGTTGTGTTTTGATGTAGAAGGGTAGGGTTATTGCTTATGCCTCCAGACAATTGAAACCACATGAAAGTAATTACCCGACTCATGCTTTAGAACTGGCAGTAGTGGTTTTTGCACTTAAAATATGGAGACACTATTTGTATGGTGTAAGGATTACAATTTATACTGATCATCAGAGTTTGAAAGATTTTATGGATCAGAAGAATCTTAATATGAGACAGAGACGATGGTTAGAATTCTTAAAAGATTATGATTGTGAAATATTATATCATCCTGGTAAGGGTAACATGGTTGCCGATTTATTGAGCAGAAAGTCAAGAACAATACTTATAAAGAATCAATCGTTGAAGATGACAGTTACGACACCTTTGATTGATGATATAGGAACAACTTAGACAAAAAGCAATTAAAAGTGAAAATCATAACAAGTTATGGGGCTAAGTATATGGGTACCAAGTTATGGGGAGACATGGTAGACACTCTTGAGTGAAGCCCACAAATCAAAATTTTCTATTCATCCGGGTGGTACCATAATGTATAAAGATCTAAAAATGGATTACTGGTGGCCGGGTATGAAACGGGATGTAGCTTGATACGTGGAAAAATGCCTTACATGCTTGCAAGTGAAAGTTGAACATCTAAAACCCCATGGTAAGTTACAACCCTTGGAGATACTGATCTGGAAATGGGAAAATATAATGATGGACCTCATTACTAAGTTACCCAAGACCCCACGAGGTTATGATGCTATATGGGTGGTTGTAGACAGATAGACAAAAAGTGCACATTTTATTCCCATTAAAGAAAATTATCCCTCAAAACGATTAGCAGATATTTATATGAAAGAGATTGTGTCTAGTCATGGCGTGCTAGTCTCTATTGTGTAAGACAGGGATGCAAGATTCACTTCCAGGTTTTGGAGTAAATTTCATGAAGAATTGGGAACTAAGCTTAATCTTAGTACAACTTATCACCCTCGGACCGATGGTCAGAGTGAAAGGACTATTCAGACGTTAGAAGATATGCTTCGTGCATGCATTATCGATTTTGGTGGAAGTTGGGATTCGTATCTTCCCTTGGCAAAATTTTCATACAACAACAGTTATTATTCCAGCATTGGGATGCCACCATATGAAATGTTGTATGGAAGAAAATGCCGAACTCCAATCTGTTGGGTGAGGTAGGTGAAAAAGAGTTGGGTAGTACAAAGGTGGTATAACAAACAACAGAAAAGATTCAGCAGATACGAGATATATTGTTAACTGCCCAGAGTAGACAGAAGAGCTATGCGGATAAACGCAGATCACCACTTGAGTTCCAGGTAGGGGATTGTGTATTGTTAAAAGTGTCACCATGGAAGGGCGTAATTAGATTCAGAAAGAGGGAAAACTTGGTCCGAGATTTATTGGACCGTTCAAAATCATCACACGTGTGGTGAAGGTTGCTTACCGATTAGAATTACCAGAAGAGTTGTCTCAGATTCATAACACCTTCCATGTATCTCATCTCAGAAAGTGTCTAGCAGACGAATCTGCATTCGTACCGCTGGAAGATGTTAGTATTGATGAAAAACTTAACTATGTGGAACAACCTATGGCAATATTAGAAAGAAAAGTTAAGACTTTACGCAATAAACAGATTGTGCTAGTTAAAGTCCAATGGAAGCCTAGAAAAGGATCAGATTTCACGTGGGAGCCTGAACAAAATATGATGAAGAATTATCCATAACTCTTCGACAAATGATTTCGGGGACAAAATCTTTTCAAGTGGGGAAGAGTTGTAACACATAGAAAATAAATGTGTTATATATGATTGTAATTATTAAAATGTGGATGTTATCTAGAGTGACGAAAGTTATTAATTTTATATAAGAATAGTTAAGGGACTATTATTGTCAATATTGGAAACTTGTGTATATATAAACATGAAATTGACCTTTTAGAGTCAATTACTCCATTTCAAACTTACAGCAACAAACATTTGCTCTCAATCTTAGAGTGTTTCTTTAGTTTTTGAAGTTTTAGATCAAAGAAACAGAGATTAAGTTGTCTTCATCATCATCTACAACCTTGTGTTACATAGGGTATGTTTGGTTGGATGGTTTTTCAAGCTTTTAATGGGTTTATATGAATCAAAAGGTTAAAAAATGAATCAAAACATGTTAATATGAGATATTGAGTGTTTTATACTGTTAGGGATGTTGGAAAACATCCCCAAGATGTCAAAATATTGATTAGAATGAGTTTTTCTGGTATTTGGCTGGAAAAATAGCAAGTCACCGGACTGTACTGGTTCAGATGGGGGAAGGCACGGGCGTGCCTTGCAGTCGTGACCACGATATGTTCATAAGGTCCGGGCGTGCCTTAGGCGTCCCCCGGGCGTGACTCGTTGGTCGTGCGACTTTTAAGATATAAGTCGGATAGAAAGGTTGGATCAATAAGTCGGATCAATAAGTCGGATGAAATGCCAGGCACGGCGGTACCTTGGTAGGGTACGGGTGTTCCCATGACAGGCCACGGGCGTACCTACGTGAGGCACGAACGTGCCCCTGTCCTATTCAGTTTTTTTCTTCAGTTTCAACATGTGTTTAATACCTATCATTATTATATAACTGTAGAGACTGGCTACGGACATATATGTGAACCTTTATCTTCTGTGGTTTAGATTATTATACTTCAGTTTAGAAGGTGAGTCTTCTAGACTATTTTTCATATGTGCATAATGGTGTTATTACAAGGAATACTTATATGTATTAGTTATATGTATTATAAAGCATGTTGCTTTGTGCAGTAGTGGCTCAGAATTAGCGCAGTATTGTGGCTCAGATTGCTACCTTGAGTCTATAACTAGTGGTTGGCAATATTCAGAATGTGATTATATTCATGTGTATATATGATTTGCAGTCTAGTTTACTCCCTAAGCTCTCACAATTTATCAGATATTATTTTATGTATTTTGCAGGACACAATCAAGGCAAGAGCAAAGCTCCGGTTTGACTGATTTTGTTAAGAAAATGAACGCCTAGTTGTATAGAATAAATTTTGGATGTTAAACTCGTAGTTCTTTTACATATGTGTAGTTTTGATAAATACTTTTGAAATAGTTACGCTTCCGCTTTATGTATAACCTTCAGAATGTAAATTATTATGGGAGTTTTTATCAAGATGATCAGTTTTATAATTTGGGGCGTTACATGATCACTTCTTTGTTTTGTTCTTTCATCTGATCCACAACTCATGCAATAATATATGGCATATACTCTGCCCCATTACTTTACTAAGTTTTCTGCACTGGATTCTCCAAGTTTAGACTCTGTTACTTAACAAATCAAATTTAGGCTTTCATACCCTCGCCACACTATATCTTTATAAAAATACATTCACTTTTAATATTGGTTTCTATCCCTCTGGGTTTATGAATAGAAACGCCCTTAGGGTTATTCATTACTCTTGAACCTTTTGTGTTTACCATCCTGGTAGTATAGATAAAGCATTAAGGCAACAAGTAGCTTTACCACACTATCCTCTATAACAAACAGTTACTAGTACATCTAACACATCAGTACACCTATCATTAGATCCAAAGTATTTCTATACATACTAAGGCATTTTGTGTGTTGTGTGTATATATATATATATACCCAGGTGTACCACCTCTAAACACACTATACACGTTTAGTCTTAACCTTATCACAAAAAGCCCCGATTCACAGGATTAGGCCATGTATCACCAATAGATTATATCACATATTCCTATAACAATTTAATACATCATTAAAGCACATATAAAGCCAACTCTTTACAGTTGTATACACATATAAAATATAAGTTCTAAACACATTATGTACTCGCATATGATTCTCACATAATACATAATTAGTTTAATTGCTAGTGTACTCACCAAGCTGCAAGCCTCCAGTTTGACAATTTTTAAAACCATGGTTCAAGCCAAAACTGTGTATTACACATATCCAGATCCTTCAAACCGTGACTCTGATACCAAGTTGTAAAGCCCCAAATTCTAAAATTTGATATTTGAAATAAAACCACATATAAGTATTCACATATGAAGTTCTACACAAAAACAGAATCGTAATATGTTTGAAAACATGTTGTATCAAAAGATACACACATAAATATAACCATACGTTTAGTACCAAAAGCTTGATGTTTACAAAACAGGCATTAAGAATGTCAAAAAGTTTATCAAAAATGTAGTCAAACTGAAGCTTTGCCCTTGCCTTTGCTAAAACATGCAAAACATTTTAAAAATGGTATCTGATAAGCTACGAGAGCTTAGTGAGTAAACTAGACTGCCAATCATATAAACATACGTATAAGATCATATAAAGATAACAAATGTATATCAAGTAATCAATGCTAGCCTCTACTTCTAGACCTAGGACAGCAACATAGGTCACAATATTGTACCACATCTGAGCCTTACTACATGTAGTAGCATGCTTACTATCACATATGAATAATACATGTATAATGTTCTGATATGATAACACACATACTGTAGATATAGTTAATAGTCTAGAAAACTCACCTTATCATTAGTAATGTTGTATAATAGTCCACAATTGATAATAATTTAGTGAACACGCCAATGATAAGTCTCTACATGAAATAATACCATTTATATGTCAAACACATGTTACTGCTGAAATTAAAAACTGAACGGGGCACCAGACAGGCCCGTTCCTGAAGCAGGCACACCCATGCTACCCCCGTGCTTTCTATAATACCCCCGTGGTCACAAGGTACATTCTAGGCTTTTCTAGAATAGGGCACACCCGTACCCTATGAGTCACACCCGTGCCTCCTCCAGGGCGTGGCACGGTTTGATCTTAAGGGGCACGCCTATGCCCTTCAACTTAAAGCAATAGTTCACCGAGTGTACATGATGTTTCTGGCCAAAATACCTTCAAAACTCAATATAAACGATTCTAACTATGCAGGGGTGTTTTCATACACTCGAAACCAACTTATAACAACCAAATAACAACAAGAAACATTCTTTGATCCTTAAATCCATTATTTGACCCATATGAGCACCTTTTTCAATCAAACAAAACATACCTTGTTGATCCTAAGATGAAGATGATTATCCAATGATGCTAAAGTTGTTGTTTAAATTTGCAAGTCTTTGACTTTAAAAGTCAATATATATATATATACAAGTTTTCCATAATTACATAATTGGTCACTTGACTACCCAAGTTCTGTTTAGGCCCCTCTAGTTTATAACCACATCTTATCACATATATCTATTTATAACTCATATATCACTTTGTACATTTCTCGCATTGAGTTATAAATTAAATTCTGGATGTTAGAACATAGTAACATAGAAATATGGCCTGCGCGCCGTTTCTTCTTCTATGTATTTGTAAATAGCATAGAAGGTGTTTTTATTTCTAATACACCATCGGGAGTCGCGATGATGATGTCTCGGCGATATGAAGTCCGGAATGCTAATAGAGATGTCGGATTCGGTGGGAGCACACCCAACTGGGTACTCTAGATCTGGAATCCTTAGTCGACAATGTTTTCCCCTGTTTAGCTCACGGGAAAAATGCATAGGGTATGGGCATATTACCGAACTATTATGTATGTGTGGTTTTTAAAATGTAAATCACACACCATCCGTAAGACGACGCCACCCGAATCTAGTGAAACTTGGATGATTGTCAATCTTTAGCACGAGTCATTCCTAGTGGAACTATGTGGAAGGTGAGTGTGGCAACTCGCAAGGTTGGTTGTCGAGCTTAGCACATGCCAATCATTGGTCAAGAGTACCACCGTGTGTCTTGACCGGTGCTTTACAATTTCTTTTGTGATACTTAAGTGGCGTCGAGCTCTAGCCGAGTCATTTAGGGAGATCAAGTAGGGATTGGTGTGAGAAGGGATCAAACATGCCAAAAGACATGATGGATGTCGATGGATCCCGCAAAGATCTAGAAGTTGCAAAATGGTTACAATCGGTAAAATGGTTACCGGCCTAAATAGCTTTGTTTTGTGATCCACGGTGAACCCATCATAAGGTAAGGTGAAATGTGTTTCTAGTCTTGTTTAAACAACTGGTTTTTAATAAACTAATTGGGTAATTATTTCTGCAAGAATTATATCAAAATTAACTAAAACTTGTACTCTACTTTGTAGATGGCAAACGTTAACAACACAACACCGAATCTATCACTCCATTCGTTTCTAGAGAAGGAGAAACTCGTAGGTGTGAACTTTGTTGATTGACATAGGCAATTTGAGTATTGACCTTTACCATGAATCTAAGTTGCACATTCTTGACGAACCCCTTCCAGAGTCACCTGTTATGTAACGCCCCAAAGTTCAAAAATAGTTATGACCAAGTGTTATAAAAGAGTATAGGTGTTTATAAAACTAGAGGGGCTAAAGTTGTCACTTTGAAACATGGTAAGTTCAGAGGCTGATTGGTAATTCTTGGAAAGTTCTATTATATATATGAATGTTATAGTTTGACTTAGAAAGTCAAACATTCATTTACTCCAGCCATACCACAGTCATTTTCTAGCAATTGTGGATCTGTAACAGCAAGAGTAGAGTGCTAAAGCAGCATCCAAGTAATCCTTAGTAGCAAGGTATGTGTTCTTGATTGAGTTTTGTATGATTTAAGTCAAGAAAGTGATTTCAAGGTGAAATCATTGATCTTTGCATGTTAATGTGTTTCTAGATGTGGTTAAGTAGTTTCAAAAGTTGTACTATAGTTTGCAGGTGCTAGAAAACACTTGTAATGAGCTATATGTTGAATTTGGTCGATTTCCAGCAAAGCAGTCGCGATAACTGCTGCTGATGTTCTTGAGCCACCGGCTTACCTTTAGGGGTACGACCGTGTCAAGTGGGCGTGTCCGCCATTGTTCTTCAGGTCCGGGCATACCTAGGCATGGGCTGTAACACCGTATTTTTAACCCAAAATTTTTCCTTTTAAAAACACTACGGAAGCGAACAATTATATACAATATAATACAACAGATTATACAAAACCGTTTTCCAAGTCAAAATACTAGTATTACAAAAACCACTCAGAGTTTACTAATTCGAGTTCCAAAAGGCCATGTATTTGACTTATATATATTTTTCTAGCACTTTTTTATTTTTTTTCATTTTTGCACATTGGCTTTTTTCATTTTTTTTTCTTTTTTAAACATATGTTTATAAAAATTAAAAATTTTACTCAGTCTATTTTTGTCAACCTTAAACTCAAAAAGGGTTTAACCTTTCTAATTATTGTAGCAATTCAAAAATTAAATTTTGGTTACTATAAATAGAAATTCCTAAGGAAATGGCAAAAAGCCACGAATACTATGTATAACAGCTAGATATATCCTATGAATTGATTATAAATCAACAAACTTGACATTCTCAAATAATATCTAATTTTTAACTAGAATGATATTAAAAATTAAAAATTTAACGCCCAAATAAAATAATAATTTAACACGAGGAAAAAATAAATTTCAAATAAGAAAATATTTTCTAACCCCCTACCCCACACTTATATTGTACAATGTCCTCATTGTACATAAAATAAAGATATCACAAAGTAGAAAAAGGTTAGAAAAACTCCCTGGGTATAATTAGGCGAACGAAGCATATAGATGTCAGCATATACGCGTACTCCATAAATTAAAAGCCATAGCTGAAATATAAACCACTAAGAGCAAATCGTCAGACACGCATAGAAATAAATATAAACATCAAAGGATAGTAATGTCTAAATATGATTTTATATGAAGGATTCCAGAAGCATATATGAAAAATTTCTAGGCTAGGACTCCCTAAAAATGAAAACAAAAGGAAACTGTTAGGACTTATTTGTGTTTGTAGGCCTTGTGCAACTATCTTAATTATCTTGCTATTATTGCTTTGTTAGTTTAGTTCATCTTGTGTAAGGGCTTAGCCCATTTAATATTAATTGTCTAGTCCATTAGTATGTAATAGACTAGCCCAAATGTTAGATTAGAGAAATCCATCATGAAAGCCCATGAGGCTTGAGTCCCATGTGCCTACTTGTATTTAAACCCTTGCAAACCTAGTTTGCAAGGTAACCTTTTGCATTTCTCAGATTACTAGAAACAAACACATCTGTGTTTTCTCTTAAGCAAAGTGTTATTCTTGTGTTCATACATTGTTCTTCATATCTTATACATAAGAATCATCAGATTACTCATCTTTAATCTCATCTTTGGACCATCAAGTGGTATCAGAGCCAACTCCTTGTTGGATTGGTTCAAGATAATTTGGAAACAACCATCAAAGTGTGAAAAATCAACTCTAAAAACTTCTCTGTTCTTCACATGAAAACCCACAAACCTGAAAAACCATTTTACCAAAATCTTGTTGTTTTTCAAAGTTTGTTGGTTGTTTTGGAAGCATCTGAGGTGGAGAAATCATCTAGGTATCACCATTTTCAAAAACAAACAACATTAGTGAGCTAAATTTGAATTTAAATTTTTTTCCAAGTTTTTGGTGTTCTTCACTGTTCTTGCAAAAATCTAGATCTGTTGTTGTTGTTTGTGCTAAGAGTTGATTTGCAAAAGTATTTCGAGGGTGGAGAAAGCTTTAGGAACAAGAAATTTCAAATTTCATCAAGTTTTGAAGGTTTTTTTATTTCTGCTTCGAACACAGGTGTACCAGCGAAGAAGAAGCTGTTGGGGTTTGTTCGGTTTTTTTTTAAAATATATTTTAGCAACGGAAGCATGAACAACAATTTTAAACTTTTAAAACTCCCCACCAATGATCCATATGCAAGCCTTAAGAAACAAAACAACCATAGGGTGTTTAGAACTACAACCTTTGTAGCGTGAGTAAACCGTTGATGAAGTGGTTGATCTATGAGAAGCCAAGAGAAGACTTCCTCCAAGGTATCCACAAATCAATGAGTCCAACACCTCCAAGATGCTAGTCTCTCCAACCCTTGAAATTCAAGCAAACAAGCAACAACCTCTTGTTTTTCTTCTTGAACTTACTATGTATGTATATGAGTATGTATTCTAGTACCACACTTTGCTCACTTGAAGAACACCAATACTATAAAGTAAGGATGTTTTCAAGTATGAAAACACTTAGAACTTTTCTAAGAACACAAGGAAAGGTGGTAGCATAAAAACTTCTACACAAAAGCCATGCATGAAGACTTAAAAAAAGCCAAGAAGTAAAGCAAGAGAGGGAGGCCCCTCCCTTGCTTGATTTCGGCCGTAGAAAGGAGAGGGGGGGTCCCCTTTGGCTCTTTTGCTTCACTTGTACATGCATGCATGTCTAGGTTAGTCCATTTTTCACGCAACCTCAAATGGACCCCCTTTGTGATACTTGTAAGCATTTCTAGTTTTATATATTTCAAGTATATATATAAAATATAATGCTAGACTTGCCATACATTGTATAAAATACATCTACATGTATTTTATATACATACTTGATTGTTACTAGTAACTCTTTACTTGTAACAAAGATATACATACATTTATATAATTGTTACTAGTAACAATTTACATGTAACAAATATACATTTATACATATATATATATACATATATAAAATCATATGTTTATATTTATGTATTTCATATGCATTATCTTATATTAATATATAAGAGTGATATTATTATTTCACATAAATAATAATATGCAACAATGCATATATATACTTATATATATAATGAGTTGGAAACATATTTAAATCATATTCAAATATGTAATTGGTGTCCATTGATTGTAAATGTGTGACCCTATGGGTTTATTTATTATCAGTAATATCGTATTAATTTGTGTCTTGTGCACATACAACCAACAATCTCCCACTTGCACAAGTTACAACTTAAGCCGATATAGACAATGGTAAGAACGTCTAGCAACATCCCATTGCCCCTAATAATAAATAAAGTGTGTTGATCAACACTTTCACCAACGAAATTAACTCACTAGCTACAAATCGTTGTTATAGGTAAGTCATCAATTATCCCTTTGTTTTAACATCTCATTGAACATGAGACATGGATCGTCATCAATTCTCATATAATGTTCAACTTATTTTAGGGCCCAGAGATTTTATACTCCCAATTAAATGAGAGAAACAAATTCCATCTTGACCACATACGTCTCTTATAAGACTCATATCATACCTAATAATGGCCTTTATAACTACCCGGTTAAAGATAGCGTTTAACCACATTAAAGCATGATACTCCTCATACTCGAGTCCCAATATGTGTCTCAGGTCTAAGGATACAAAGATACCACCTTTTTCTCAAGATTTACTTATGACACTGATCCATGAAGCGATCTTAAGAGCGGGTCATGTCCAATGTTTGTTCCCTAACAAACATTAGTGAATTTGGCTGCAAACCCTTTTGCCTACTTTCATCACGAATGAAAGTCAACCAACTTATTCACATTAGTCTTAATTCATAACTATTCCCATAGTTATAACCGACTATGGACGTTTTAGAATAAAGAATTATTCCTGGATTTAAACATGCTAATAAAGAACACAATATATATTAATGAAGTGATCATATCCCATACATCATTCAGATAAAATAGATATTGTCATAATGTTCCAAAATATCCAAATACTAAATTACAATTGAAATTCAATCCCTTGCAAAGCGAAGACCTATTTCCCTAGTATGAGACTCATGCTTAGTCGAGGCAAGAGGTTTCGTAAAAGGATCTGCAAGATTCTGATCTGTATGAACTTTGCGAATACACACATCTCCTCTATCCACTATATCCCGTATGTAGTGGAAACACCTGAGGATGTGTTTGGTGCTGTGATGTGATCTAGGTTCTTTTGCCTGGGCAATAGCACCTTCATTATCACAAAATATCTCTATGGGGTCTTGAATGCTTGTTACTACCCCAAGGTCAGCAATGAACTTCTTCATCCATGCAGCTTCTTGTCCAGCCTCAGAAGCAGCAATGTATTCAGATTCTGTAGTAGATTGTGCAACTACACTTTTCTTAGAACTTTTCCAAGCAACCGCGCCTTCATTCATAACGAAGACATAGCCCGATTGTGATCGAGAATCATCTCGATCCGTTTGGAAACTAGCATCTGTGTAACACTTTACACAAAGATCTTCTTCCAAACCCCCATAGATCAAGAACATGTCTTTGGTTCTTCTCAAGTATTTTAAAATGTTCTTGACTGCCATCCAATGGCTATCTCCTGGGTTTTGCTGGTATCTGCTCGTCATGCTCAAAGCATACGAGACATCTGGCCTAGTGCATAGCATGGCATACATGATGGATCCAATTGCAGAAGCATATGGGATCTCACTCATTCTATCTAGCTCTTCTCTTGTGCTAGGGCTTTGAGCTTTACTCAAAACCGTGCCTTGTGCCATTGGCAAGAATCCTCTCTTAGAATTCTCCATCTTGAATCGTTTCAAGATTTTGTCAATATATGCACTTTGACTTAGGCCAATAAGACGCCTAGATCTATCCCTATAGATCTTTATTCCAAGAATGTAGGCGGCTTCTCCCAAGTCTTTCATTGAGAAACACTTCCCAAGCCAAGACTTGATGTCTTGCAAGGTCGGGATGTCGTTTCCAATGAGTAGTATGTCATCAACATACAAGACAAGGAATGCTACTGCGCTCCCACTAGTTTTCTTGTAAACACACGGTTCATCTTCTGATTTGATAAAACCAAACTCTTTTATTTTCTCATCAAATCAAAGATTCCAACTTCGAGATGCTTGCTTTAGTCCATAGATGGATCTTTTAAGCTTGCACACCTTATTAGGATACTTAGGATCTACAAAACCTTCAGGCTGAACCATATAGACATCTTCACTTAAGTGTCCATTTAGAAAAGCCGTTTTGACATCCATTTGCCATATCTCATAGTCATAATATGCAGCTATGGCAATAAGTATTCTAATAGATTTAATCATGGCTACGGGAGAGAAAGTTTCATCATAGTCAATACCATGAGTTTGAGTGAAACCTTTCGCCACTAGCCTTGCCTTAAATGTGTGTACATTTCCATCCAAGTCTGTCTTCTTCTTGAAGACCCACTTGCTCCCTACAGTCTTCCTATTGGGAGGAAGATCAACCAAGTCCCATACTTGATTTTCATACATGGACTGCATCTCAGTGTTCATGGCATCAAGCCATTTATCGGATTCAGGATCCGATATAGCATCTTGGTAGTTAGTAGGCTCAGAAGAGTCTACCAAGAAAATCTCATCATTGGACACGAGAAATCCGTATCTCTCGGGTTCTTGACGAGGTCTACCAGATCTACGAACACTTTGTGTTTCAGTAGGTTCTTGAACAACCAATTGTTCAGGTTCAACAACCGTTTGTTGAGTGCTAGTGTCAACCTGACTTGTATTTTGTGGTTCTTGAATTTCTTCAAGGTCTACATTGCTCTCACTTGCCTCTTTCGAAAGAAACTCCTTTTCTAAGAAAGTGGCATGCCTAGAAACAAACACTTTGTTCTCAGCTGGGTTGTAGAAATAATATCCTAATGAATCTTTAGGATATCCCACAAAATTACATTTGATAGATCTAGGATCGAGGTAGCTTAAAGCTTCTTGTCGTACATGAGCCTTACAACCCCAGACTTTCAAGTAAGATAAGTTTGGAACCTTTCCATACCACATCTCATATGGTGTCTTATCTACCTTCTTGGTTGGAACCATATTCAATATGCGCGCAGCAGTTAATAAAGCATAACTCCAAAAGGACGAGGGTAGAGTACTTCGGCTCATCATAGACCGAACCATATCTAGTAGAGTTCGGTTCCTCCTTTCAGATACACCACTGTTGGGGTTTGTTCGGTTTTTTTTAAAAATATATTTTAGCAACGGAAGCATGAACAACAATTTTAAACTTTTAAAACTCCCCACCAATGATCCATATGCAAGACTTAAGAAACAAAACAACCATAGGGTGTTTAGAACTACAACCTTTGTAGCGTGAGTAAACCGTTGATGAAGTGGTTGATCTATGAGAAGCCAAGAGAAGACTTCCTCCAAGGTATCCACAAATCAATGAGTCCAACACCTCCAAGATGCTAGTCTCTCCAACCCTTGAAATTCAAGCAAGCAAGCAACAACCTCTTGTTCTTCTTCTTGAACTTACTATGTATGTATATGAGTATGTATTCTAGTACCACACTTTGCTCACTTGAAGAACACCAATACTATAAAGTAAGGATGTTTTCAAGTATGAAAACACTTAGAACTTTTCTAAGAACACAAGGAAAGGTGGTAGCATAAAAACTTCTACACAAAAGCCATGCATGAAGACTTAAAAAAAAGCCAAGAAGTAAAGCAAGAGAGGGAGGCCCCTCCCTTGCTTGATTTCGGCCGTAGAAAGGAGAGGGGGGGGGTCCCCTTTGGCTCTTTTGCTTCACTTGTACATGCATGCATGTCTAGGTTAGTCCATTTTTCAAGCAACCTCAAATGGACCCCCTTTGTGATACTTGTAAGCATTTCTAGTTTTATATATTTCAAGTATATATATAAAATATAATGCTAGACTTGCCATACATTGTATAAAATACATCTACATGTATTTTATATACATACTTGATTGTTACTAGTAACTCTTTACTTGTAACAAAGATATACATACATTTATATAATTGTTACTAGTAACAATTTACTTGTAACAAATATACATTTATATATATATATATATATATATACATATATAAAATCATATGTTTATATTTATGTATTTCATATGCATTATCTTATATTAATATATAAGAGTGATATTATTATTTCACATAAATAATAATATGCAACAATGCATATATATACTTATATATATAATGAGTTGGAAACATATTTAAATCATACTCAAATATGTAATTGGTGTCCATTGATTGTAATTGTGTGACCCTATGGGTTTATTTATTATCAGTAATATCGTATTAATTTGTGTCTTGTGCACATAGAACCAACAGAAGCTATTTTTCACATCCGAATTTTATTTCATCCGAAAGTCGGATAGAGTAGTTCATCCGACAGTCGCATCATATCCATCCGACAGTCGCATCAAATCCATCCGACAATCGCTTCAAATCGATCCGACAGTCGCATCAAAATTATCCGACAGTCACATAAGAGCCATCCGACGGTCGCATCAAATCCATCCGACAGTCGCATCATATCCATCCGACAGTCGCATCAAATCCAGCTCGACACCAGCCAGGGGCTCTGCCCCTTGGACCCCGCTACCAGGGGCGCTGCCCCCGGACCCCCGTTGTTCCGAATTAAAATTCTAGATCTTAAAATCATTTTCCACTCTAATTCGGTCAACTAAAGTCTGCCAACCGATTTTCAAGTATTAACCGAAAATCACGATTAAGAGAATCGGTTATTCTTACAACTCGATTTTTCACACGATCAAGTTTCCATAAAACTAATTCATTTCAAGGAAAGATCCAATTTTTAAAGATGAGTTCCTCAAATTTAAATGAACTTCAACAGATATTAACTGCTAAAGAAACTGAATTAATCACCTTAAGAAATGAAAACGAGGTAATAATTCATAATCTAAAAGCAGCAAAAGTTTCAGCAGAGGAAGACTCTAAATTCCAACAAAAGGAGAGATGTCAACTCTACTCCAAAATCAAAAGTCTTGAAGATTTGCTCATCAAACGAGACCAAACTGCACAAACCATTTTCTTGAACAAACCTAAGGATGTTAAATTTTCAAAGTTGACATATGAAGGTTTAGGTTTTGTTAATCCCCACATGAGTGACAAGATTAGTGCTAGACAACTGTATGATTTCGATATCATGAATCTAGGGTTAACAAAGAAAATGGTATTCGTTGGACAAGTCGACGAATTCGCTGAAGAGGAACACAAGAGACGCATCTCTAAAAGAGCTTCAACCCCATATGACTACGAAAGTCTAAATCAGTCGTACATAACCGATACCTTTGAACCCACGATCTTTGATGACTACTTTCGTAGTTATTCTCAACCTGAAATGGAATCTTTACCATCAATTCTAAATCCTACACCCGAACCTCGCATCTACATTCCCCATATGGACCTACAGAGACATCTTGAATTGGTTGAACATGAACTTGTCCATAGATCCATCGTTTTTGAGTTTGAGACTTCAATTCTTCATATTGTGATTAATCAACTTGTAAATGAAAACACTCGCATACAAAATCCCGCTGCACCAAGCACATCAAACTCACACATCCCCCACGTGCATACAGATGAGTGTTTTTCATTTACCGATTCTAGTACCATCACCATCACAGATGAACTGTCCCTAACCAATTCCAAACTAGTAGGGGTAAATGAGAGAATTAAACTGCTAATAGGACTGAATGATGAAGTAAAGTCAAAATTAGCCAACTCAGAGGAAAGATGCAAAGAATATAGAGGAGAATGTATCAATCTTGAAACCAAACTCTTGGAACTCCAATTAAAACTCAATTCTTTTGAAAATGATTTTTCCAAGTCACATACACCTGAATCAACCACACTGAAAGGAAAGGCTAAACTCATTGAACCACATTCATCCTATAAATCCATTACCTCCACATCTTCCCAGTCAAGGGCTCAATGTACCAAACAACACACAACAAAACCTCGCAAACAAACTACCAACGATGATAAGTTAGGAAGTTCTACATCTAACTTACGTGTGCATCTAGGTACCAGCATGAATGGGGCAAAGAAGCAAGTGCTGGGATGGAGGAAGAAGCATCAAGAGAAGGATGCCGATGGAAGCCAAGAAGACAGTTTAATTTACCCTGCTAATTTTTCTAAACAAACAATTTTACTGTTCTCTAAAGATTCGACTGTTATATGCGTTAATCGTGTTAAAACTCCTGTTAGTTCGGTTAAACCTGAAATGTTTTGCATAAGCGATGGTTGTATCGAAGGACATTACTCCTTTCACCGTGCGTATGACCAAGATCGTAAGAATCGTGGGATTAAACCAGATCCATCATATAGTCCGTTCGAATCACTTCATGAACAAGCTTCCTTCATAAATCGAAAAGGTTAGAAGATAACCTATTGGCGAAAGAGACGCTTAAGCAGAGCAAGATTCCAATCAACTGACACGCCTTTGTCAAAATTGAGTAACTCACAATCACGGTTTTCCAATAAACAAAAATCAAATAAAATTTTTATAAATAATTGGACTCCAAACCGTCGATACCACAACAATTGGAATCACGCCAATGAAGATGTCGTGGGGAATCATCATCATCAAACCAATCAGAGAGCTAAACCCAAGCAAGCTCAGATTCCACAACGGCAGTACCAATTGATCAATCACTCGAAACCAAGAGTCCCACAGACCAGTTCAACACCAACTGTACGCATAAACAATCGTATGATTCACCAACCGTGGAATGGAAAAGTGGAAGAGAAACCAACCAGATTTCAATTCATCCAGGATGATGTGTCACTTCCGAAGGGTTTCAACCGTGTTGTGATCGATAACGAAAGAGATGCAACCATAACATATAAATCAAAAGTGCAGGCAACTCCATCAACCACCCAAAGACCGTCTTCGAAATGCATATGGGTTCCAATCACCAAATCAATGGAACCATTACGTGAAACAAAATCAAATTCTGTTGATAAATATGCTAACGTGAAAAGACCCAGCTCAAACTGGGTATCTAAAATGTTGTTATATTCCATGTGCAGGTATGTAACAGGTGGTACTTGGACTCAGGCTGTCCCCAACATATGACCACGAACAAGAGTTCTCTGACGGATGCGCTTCATGAAAAAAAATATAATAATAATAAAAGAAAAAGAATAAAGACGCTCGGTTCTAGAGGGAGTGTCATTGTCATAAAACTACACGAATACATTTCCATGCATTCGCATAGGCGGAGAAAATTCGACAACTCTCTGCCTCGCACGCATGAATGAAACAAGCACTATTCGAGGGGGAGTTTGTTGTAATTTTGTCCGTGCGCTAGGATACACAAATACATTAATATGCATTCGTGTAGGGGGAGAAATCAGAAAATTTAAAAACATTCAAAAAAATTCCAAAAACCCAAAAATATTTTCCTTTTCAAATTTTATTTTTGTTGCAAGAAGGTATACATTCATTGATCAAATCCTATACCTTACTTGTTCCTTGTTGATCTTTTGCAAGATCCTTGCTCTTTGCATCTCATATAGCATTGTGTTTTCCTTCCACATAAACCGTTCATTTGTGTGTCACTGTCAAAGTTGTCAAAGTACAAATGATCAAAATGGCACTATGAGTGAGGGAGTGTAGGCATATTATACTCCTATGGTCAATCTAGAACCGGAAGGACCTGCCCCAGGAGCTCACCATACTTTAGACGAGATCGTCAGGGTTTATATGTCAAATAGGTGAGCAGAATCAGTTATCACGGGATACTGGTTGCTGTGGAGAGGTAAAATGAAATAGAGAGGGATGGAACAGGAGATGGGGGTGCACATGATCAACAAATGACTTGAGCTTTCATGAGAAAATCTTTCTTCACAAATCCATGATTGTTCGTATACTTTGATTGTATAAATCTTTCTTGTCAATCACTTTCAACATATTCTTTCTTGAAAATCATTTTTGTTGAAAAGCATTCATTATAATTGCTCATGAAGAGAAAGAACCCATCCACGACTGAGGGTAGGGCTTTTAAAATGACGGTGGATGATGCCACCACAATTGACGATGTTATCACGGGTATGTTTTTGATAAACTCTACTCCTGCTAGAGTATTGTTTTATTCTGGAGCTAATCACTGATTTGTTTATGTGGAATTTTGTGCTAAATTGAATGTTCCTATTTCTAAGCTTACTAATTCCTTGGAAATAGAAGTAGCAGGCGGTATGATGGTTCTGGTCCCGACTTCTGTTACTGGAGCTAAAATTGATATAGATGGTGCATGCTTTCTTGTTTATTTTCTTGTTATTCCACTGTCTGGTTTTGATGTGATGCTCGGAATGGATTGGCTAAGTATGAATCAAGCTAGTATTAAATGTCATAAGAAGTTGATCTTGTTTTCATTAGCGGATAACTCGTGTGTTGTAACAAGGGATGAGAAAGTTGGGTCTGTTATCCCGATCATTTCGTGTTTATAGGCTAGAAAGGCGTTAGATAAAGGATGTGAATCTTATATGGCATACGTTATTGATTGAAAGAAAGAAAAGTAGGTTGTGAATGACATTCGGGTGGTAAGGGAATACCCGAATGTAAATTACCAGGGTTGCCTCGTGTTCGTGAGGTAGAGTTCAAGATTGATTTAATCCCCGAGTCTCGAACAGTGGCGAAATCTCCATATAGATTGGCACCTTCAGAAATTCGAGAGATGATGACACATATCCATGTTGGTTCTATATGCCCAAGACACAATTTAAGACGATATTGCTGATAATAAATAAACCTATAAGGTCACACATAAAGAGCAAATAGACGCTAATTATAATTTTGAATACAATTTAAAATATAATCAACCCTAATATATATTTATTGGACGCATTATTATTTAAGTAAAATAATAATCTTACGATAACTATATATATATAGGGTAGAGATCAAGTAAAAAGAATTTTATGGTAAAAAGGGTAAGAGGCAATACAAAAATCCTTTTTATTGATTAAAACTAGTTCTTCATCAATTTATTTTTGATGAATCCAACATATTCATCACTTTTTACTAAGAAAAAGAGATTTTCAAATGTAGATTTTGAAACTAAAATTTTGGAATAATTTCTTGATGAACAAAATGTTTTTATCTAAAAAGTGATGAATATGTTGGATTCATCAAGAATAAATCGATGAAGAACTAGTTTTAATCAATAAAGATGATAAACTAACAACTATCGGTTGATGTATATACCGAAAAATGATCAAATAATCATCCGTTTTACACTTTTTACTTTAATTTGATCTCATCCCTATATATATAGATATATATATATATAGAGAGAGAGAGTAAACTTGTTACTCATATTATATATACATATTATATATCTTGTTTTAAGGAAATGCATTTAGATGAATTCCCTTAAAGTGTTGCAAGTATTTTATATTGTTTTATAGGATAAAATACATGTTTATAAATACATATATACTTCACAAGTAAAAAAAGGACATGGCCCCTCCTCTATCCAAACATTTCTTGTATGTTCATATAGAAAGGTATGGTGAATTGGTGATACCTTACTCTTGACACATACTACATATGTGAGTTTTATGGATTAGAAAACTTGTGTCCACTTACTATTATTAGTCTTATGGATTGGTAAGATAAGTGCTACAATCCTTTTACCATTTTTGTAGTTAGGATAAATAATTTAAACACCGATACATTTCCCATGTATGTGAGTTTCTATTTATGTAGCACTAGTAGATCATCGTACTTTAACTAATCTCTTTGTGTTTAGAAGATTGTTTTATGTCTACTTGTTGAGACGTACATATTGAACTTTTGACTTGGTCAAAAGGTTAAATAATAAAGTACTATTTCAGCTAGACAAGACAATATATGTTATTCGATCTTTTCGAGCTGGCAAATATTTGACCCAGTAGTATGACGAGTCATACTATACATTCGTTGTAAATTGTGGGATATTCTTTAGACTACGAACATAATGGATATGTTAGATTCCAATCGAATGATTAATAAGACTCTATATTTGATATAGATTGGAAATGAGTTCCAAGTTTATCTTATGTAATCTAAGATTGTAATGTCTTTATGACATTTGACAATCATAAGGATCTTGGTTTACCACATTGTGAGAATCTATTCTTGCAAGCTCGATTAAGAACAATTTGATTGTTACTTATATGATTCTTTTATGAAATGCGTTTTTATTCCATAAGAATTAGTGGGAGCATTGTGAATTTCAAAAGGAGTTTGAATGACACACTAAAGAACCTATGGTTGGTGATGTTATTCGACTACGAGTTGTTAGACCTGACCAAATTGGTTGCTCAGGTACTTGTCATATTCATGATATTGGTAAAAATTATAAAAGATCCGAGAAATGTTATTTCACGTATCAAGTAATAATTTGATGTGTCTTTGTGATGACGCCATTTACCCTATGTAATATTAATATTGTATTAGATCATGAGTACTGAGATGCATTTCATGTCCAAGAACCAAGTTTTGGAACTTGGTAATTGCACTTGTGAATAGCATGGCTTACAACTAATCTTTTGAGAAATATTATCATGGACAAGAAGTGGACACAAGTTCATACGCTACCAACATGAAAGTTATCTGGAACTCATTGTGTTTAATATGAGTTGAACTTATCATGGTTGGTTATGGATAAACAAACGAGAATAACTTTGCAATACAAGTATAGTTTACTATCTTTTATTGGCAAGTGTGTGTGGATGCTATTTCCTTTTAGGAAATCATAGAGAGGACGAGTAACTGATATGATCAAAGCATCACACAAGGTATTCTAAATGTGTAAGTTGCAATTAATCCATTTGTGGATTATAGCAATTACTCAAACAGAATCTAAGGTTAAATGAAAATCAACTTGCTTGATTTTATCAATTGTTATAGATTTGACAAGTGTTCAATATAATACTAGCAAAGCATAGTAATATTTCTTCTGTAATTATGTGGGAGACATAATGATCATTAGAAATTATTTCCAACATTGTAAGATTAAATATCTTAGCTTGGAAGTTATTTTCAAATGATAGAAATTGAAGAAAGGTGCCTATAATATTGAAACATGATCTTTAGGTAAAGATAAAATCAAATTACCACATTGAAGCATAATGTACTCAAGTGACTGCATCTTGAAGTAGTTCAAGATATAAAACTCAACGAGAGTTTTCCTCTTAAGTCACTTAGCATAAACCTGAGTATAACTCAGTGTTCTTACTCACCGAGTTTGAGGAAGATCGCATAATGAATTTTGTTTTGACAAATGGTTTCATTATGCATGCTACACACTAGGGTTCATATCTTGTGTACTTTGAGGACTACAAGATAGATCGTAGTTGTATCCTTTTGAAGGGATTACAATCAAGACATACTTATGTGTGCTTGAGTCACAATAAGCGTGTTCTTGTTTGAATAGAGATTTGTGCGTAAAGGGGTTACACACAAGATGGTTTCGAACAAATGGATATTGTATCCATAATCGCAATAGAGTTAATAATCTTACGAAATGTATTGGAAAGAGTTCCAAACCAAGTGTATAGTACCATTGGATGCTACTATAAAACCGTTGTATGATGAAGTGTTTCATTACGTATATCATCTTTGATATAAAGGCAAATCCTTCCCACGGGATTACCTTGAAGACTTGAGTTCTTCGTTAAGAACATAATACTTAACGGTTTCATGCTAAAGCTCTTGGATGTTATCAAACCATAGAATTTTCGGTGAAAGATAACACTAAAATAATGTCCGAAAAGGATTAAGTTCCTATAGATCCTTTGGTTGTCAACCATTGTGGACTAAACATTATTGTTGTGTCTAATATGAATTCTATTCATATATGATTGAGTTGTAATCATACTTTTAGTATTTGGATATTTTGGAATAGCAAACAATATTATCTTATCTAATTTGGCGATGTCTCATGGGATGAGCACGTATTGATTATGACCATATAAATTAATAATATTGTGTTCTATAGTAGCATGTTTAATCCTTGAATAACGTTGTTATTCTAAATGGTCCATGGTCGGTCATAACTGCCGGAGCAATTATGAATGAAGACTATTGTGAATTGGTTAGTTGATTTTCATAGTGATGAAAATAGCAAAAAGTTTGCAACCAAATTCACGGGTGTTTGTTAGAGAACAAACATGGGAATTGACTCACTCTCAAGATTACTTCATGGACCGATGTCATAAGTGATTCTTATGAAAATGGTGATATCTTTGTATCCTTAGACCTGAGATACATATTGGGACTCAAGTATGAGGAGTATCATGTTTTAATATGGTTAAACGCTATCTATAACTGGGTAGTTATAAAGGCCATCATTAGGTGTGATATGAATCATATGAGAGATGTATGTAGTTAATATGGGATTTGTTCCTCTCACTAAATTGAGAGCTAGACATATAGAGCGCTCTACTACAGTTGAACTTTATGAGGTTGACGATGATCTATGTCTCATGTTGAATAGGATGTCAGAAACAAAGGGATAACTGATACATTGCCTAAAATACTAATTTGTAGCTTGTGAGCTAAGAGATTTGTGGATGCTATAAACGGCACATCTTTGTTTATTATTAGGGGTAGTGGGATGTTGCTAGATGTTCTTACCACT
Source organism: Dittrichia graveolens (assembly GCA_038502395.1). Taxonomy (NCBI): domain Eukaryota; kingdom Viridiplantae; phylum Streptophyta; class Magnoliopsida; order Asterales; family Asteraceae; genus Dittrichia; species Dittrichia graveolens. Next base: position 62,037,963 of record JARJIL010000003.1, read on the forward strand.
GTCTAGATCGACATAAGTTGTATCTTGTGCAAGTGGGAGATTGTTGGTTCTATATGTCCAAGACACAATTTAAGACTATATTGCTGATAATAAATAAACCTGTAGGGTCGGACATATAGAGCAAATAGACGCTAATTATATGTTTTGAATACGATTCAAAATATAATCAACCCTAATATATATTTATTGGACGCATTATTATTTAAGTGAAATAATTAACTTACGATAACTATATATATATATATAGAGAGAGAGAGTAAACTTGTTACTCATATTATATATATACATATTATATATCTTGTTTTAAGGAAATACATGTAGATGTATTCCCTTAAAGTGTTGCAAGTATTTTATATTGTTTTATAGGATAAGATACATGTTTATAAATACATATATACTTCACAAGAAAAAAAAGGACATGACCCCTCCTCTATCCAATCATTTTTTGTATGTTCATATAGAAAGATATGGTGAATTTGTGATACCTTATTCTTGACACATACTACATATGGAGGACCCCCCCCCCCCCATCTCCTTTTGGTGGTGTGGCTTCCGTAGACAACCAAAGGGGAGATCCCCTTCTCATTTAATTTTTAATGAAAGATAATTTGTTGTGAAATTTTGAAGGATGGAGCATGTGCCATGGACAATAAAAAGAAAATAAGACATGTTTTTTCTTTTGGGAGTTGGTAGCCATGAAGATATTTAGATCAAAAAGTGGTGACTGTTTTATACACATAGAGAATTTTCAAGTGTCTTCTATAAAATGGCTTCCTTCTTATATACGGCCAAAAAGGAAAGGGAAAAACAAGAAGAGTTTTGTTTACAAATATATAATCTCTCTTGTATAACTTGGTTTGGATGGTTGGTTAAGTAGAGACTTGAACTATCATATAACCAACTTGTTTTCTTCTCTCATGTAACACAAGTACAAGATATTATAGTTGGTGGTTCTTCAAGGAGTTGAGATAACCGCAACAACTAGTAGACTTGAACACAAGTTAGGAAGAAGAAAAAGGGTTTTCTTGCTTCTACTTGGTGTTGTCTACATATAGGGTTGAAAGGGCTAACACTCGGTTGGTGTTGGATGTTGCTCGCGTGTGGATATCTTGGAGGAAAGCTACACTTGGTTCCTTGTTGTTTCTAGTCTCTACCGATACCGGTTTATGCTACAAAGGTTGTATTTCTTAAACCCTCTATGGTTGTTTTTAGTTTTCTTATTACATGCATATGGATCTTGGTGGGGAGTTTTAAGGAGTTTAAAATTGTTATACACGTGTTCATGCTTCCGTTGCTATTCAATATATTCAAAAAAGGGTACAAACCCCAACAATCCTGGATCTGTTAGATAAAGGTTTTATTCATCCGAGTTCGTCTCCATGGGGTGCGCCGGTGTTATTTGTAAAGAAGAAAGATAATACGTTCCGTATGTGTATCGACTACCGTGAACTGAACAAGAAGATAATAAAGAATAAGTATCCGTTATCCAGATTTGATGATTTGTTCGATCAGTTACAGGGTGCTTCATTCTTTTCTAAAATCGATTTAAGATCTGGTTATCATGATTTGCGTGTATCTGACGAAGATGTATCCAAGATAGCTTTCCGTACATGTTATGGTCATTATGAATTCTTAGTTATGCCGTTCGGCTTAACTAATGCACATTTAATATTCATAGATCTAATTAAACGAGTCTGTCGACCATTTTTGGATGAGTTTGTGATTGTCTTTATCGATGATATTTTGATCTATTCAAAGTCCGAGTCTAAGCATGAGAAACACTTGAGATAGATTTTGGAAACTTTAAAGAAAGAGCAGTTGTATGCCAAGTTCTCGAAGTATGAATTCTGGTTAAGAAAGTCCAGTTGTTAGGGCATGTGATTTGCAGTGAAGGAGTGAAAGTTGATCCTTACAAGTTGAGGCAGTAATGAATTGGAATGCTCCAAAGACACCCGTAGAGATAAACAGTTTTCTTGGGTTGGCTGGGTATTACCGCAAATTTATTAAAGATTTCTCCAAGATTGCTGGTCCATTGACCAAGTTGACTCATAAAGATTTGCAGTTTGTGTGGGGTGATGATTAGAACAGTGATTTTCAGACTTTAAAACAATTGTTATTTCAAGCTCCTATCCTTGCTTTACCAAGTGGATCTGATGACTTTATCGTGTATTGTGATGCATCATTTGCCGGATTGGGATGTGTGTTAATGCAAAGAGATCGAGTAATTACGTATGCTTCACGTCAATTAAAACCACATGAAAAGAATTACCCGACTCATGATTTGGAAATAGCAGTTGTTGTTTTTGCACTTAAACTATGGACACATTATTTGTACGGTACCAAATGTGTGATTTGTACAGATCACAAGAGCCTATAGTATGTGTTTACCCAGAAAGAATTGAATATAAGACAGAGGCGATGGCTAGAACTAATTAAAGATTATGACTGTGAGATCAGATACTATTCTGGAAAGGCAAATATGGTGGCAGATGCCTTAAGTCGTAAAGGAGCTGGAAGTCATATCCAATTCATGCGTGTGGAGATAATATTAGATTTAGTGGATAGACTCAAAACTGCCCAGTTGGAAGCTCTTAAGGAAGAAAATCTGAAAACGAAACCGATGAAGAAGAGAAAAGAGGAACTGATTGACGATTCTTGTGGACTAAAAGTGTACAAAACTCGTGTCTGGGATCCTATGCTTTGATAATTGAGGAATTTGATTTTAACAGAAGCACACAAGTCGAGACTGTCAGTACATCCACGAAGCACCAAAATGTACATTGACTATAAAGTGCTTTACAGGTGGCCAACAATGAAAGCGGATGTGGCACATTTTGTAGAATCTTCTCGTGTATGTGCACAAGTGAAAGAAGAACATCATAAGCCATAAGGATCATTAAAATAGTTAGAGATCCAAGAGTGGAAGTGAGAACACATAACGATGGATTTTGTAACAAAACATCCGCGTACACAAAATAATCATGACATGATATGGGTGATGTGGATCGTCGAACGAAGAGTGCTCACTTTCTAGCTACATGTGAGACAACATCATTGAAAAGACTGGCACAACTATATATTGATGAGATTGTTTCAAGACATGGCATACCGTTATCTATTGTATCTGACCGAAACTCTAGAATTTATTTCTAACTTCTGGAGGAGTTTACAGAGAGAATTGGCGGCGAGAATTAATTTAAGTACTGCTTATCATCCCCAGACCGATGGTCAGACTGAATGAACCATACAAACATTTGAAGATATGTTACATGCCTGTGTAATTGAGTATGGTGGCTCTTGGGATTCGCACCTGCCATTGATTGAGTTTGCATATAACAATTCTTACCACTCAAGTATTGGGATGTCTCCGTATGAAATGTTTTATGGTCTTCGCTGCCGTACCCCGACTTATTGGTTAGAGGCTTGTGAGAAGCAGTTTGCAGGTCTAGAGATTGTTCAGTTAACTGCGGATAAGGTTGCTATTGCAAGAGAAAAGTTGAAAGCTGTCAGAGATAGGCAAAAGATGTATGCAGATCCGCATCGTCGTCCAGCATCGTATGTTGTGGGTGAATTAGTGTATTTAAAATTCACGCCGTGGAAAGGCGTTCTCCGTTTTGGCAAGCGTGGAAAGCTAGCTCCTCATTTTATTGGTCCTTTCCATATTCGGCAAGTAGTGAATGATCAGACGGTCACGTTGGATCTTCCATGAGAGTTGGCAGGTATTCACGACACGTTCAATGTGTGTTACCTACGAAAGTTTAAAGTTGAGGATGAAAGTCAGATTCTTCAAGTGCAAGATTTAAAAGTGGATTCAACGAAAAGACTTGTAGAAGAACCTATTGAACTTCTAGATCATAAAGTGACCAAGCTTCGTAAGAAGCAGATTTCTATGGTGTTAGTCAAGTGGAAACACAGTTTAGTTTCAAATTTAATCTGGGAGACTGAGGTGGATATGAGAGATCAATATCCTTAGTTGTTTGAACGAGAAGGAATTCCGAGGACGGAATCCTCTTAAGGAGGGGATATTTGTAACACCCGCAAACCCGGGCTAGTCGTTAGCGGTTTGGCGGTATGTGTTTAATTTATTAATTATGTGTTTTTCAATGGAAGATAATATACCATGCTTAGTTAATTAATTAACTAATTGGAAATTTTATATGTATTTGTGTAAGTGTGCTGGAAATATATATGCATGAAGTAATTGTATGTATGCATGAGTATGTACGTATGTATGTAAATAGTGTACTATGCATGGGTTATTGTTTAACAACTCATGTTTACTTTGAAAAAATTGTATGTGTGCACATGTCATGATGGAATATATGGATAAACATGTATGAGAAGTTATCTACTCATTTGACATAAAAACTTGAAGGTGTATATGTGTGTAAGTTTGCTTCTTTGTGAAGAAAACTAAAGAACTTGCCAACAAGAAATTACAAACTTGAAGATCTTGTGTTGATTTATTTCAACTATAGGTTAGAATATGTTTATAACATGTTAATCGTATTGATATGTTTCTTATTGTGTTTTATGAGTTTATATATGAATCACCATGGATGAGTTTTGAAGAAATTTGTTTAATGGGTTTTGTTTGATTTCATGACTTAAGTAGATAAAGAGTGTTCTTGATGATTATTAACATGTAAAATGATGTTTATACATGTTTTGGATAAGTTTTAATAAGTTTTGAATTACTGAATATTGTTGCTATAGAGTTTTGAGTTGTTGTACGATGAAGAAGTAGATGAATATGGAAGTTTGCAGTTCGTGGCGCGACATTTATAAGGGTCGCTGTAACACCGTAAATTCTCAAGCCAATTTTTTTAAATCACTGCGTAAGCGTTTTCTGATTTCATTTAAAGAAACACCTATAAAGTACTATTCACTAACACTACATCAAGTTGTGTTACAAAATAGTTATAAAACACGGCTCATCTCTTCTCAAAACATAATATCAGAGCATTGGTCAAATTTCCTTTTCCCACAAACAAAGCTAAGCAGCCAAACCTGCAAAAAGCAATCAACCGAGGCGAATTAGCACAAAGCTAAGTGAATGAAAGCTACAAACAAGCAACCAACAACAACAAGCACAAACAATCACCATCCGATCAAACATACAGATCTCAAACATATCAAACAATCTCTACAAACCAATCCAACCTCAAGAGGAACGGCGGTTCTGCAGAACCAGCAACCAATGCAGGCCAAAGCAAAGGTTTACCGATAGCTATTTGATACTTGGTACAGTTAAACCCCTTCTATTGCAGCAAATGCATAGAAGTTCAAGAACTGTGCACCCAATAGCAGATAGCCCAGCCCAATAACATACGATAGCTGACCCCTAACCATGTACGCATATCATTAACCATACATGCAGGTCTCACCACGTGTACATATAATTAACCATGTACACTGGTCGCCCAACAATCCAAGAGATGTCAATCAACAAGCAATAATCAACTACCAACAAAGACAGTCTATCATGGCAAATCAGACTAAACAGTCTATCATGGCAAATGAATATCTCAAATCATGCAATCATAAATGTTACTACCATCACCACTCGTGAATACACTTCCACCCACCTAAGTTTTCGATCATGTTTGCTCAGTTGTCTAATATCACTGAGTCTTCGTAGTTCCTAAGAACACAACAAACCGAAATCAATCTCAATCCATAAATATATATATCCACATATATTTATATCAATCATTACCACATTCACCATGTTAATACCACGCATAAATGAACATATAACATGCTACACAATCGAACCAGCATCAAAAACTTCAATTTTTGAAAATTGCCCGGACGCGTGGCGTCTAATGCTCCGACACGTCGTGTCGCCCCAAGTGTCGGATTTCCCTTCTCTCGGATTTCAAATCCCGGATTCTAAGTGTCAGATTTCAAGGTCTCGGATTTCACTTGTCGGATTCAAGAATCGGATTTCGGGTCTCGGCAATCAAACAATCGGATTTGCTCATCGGATTTCCAGAAATCCACCAAAACCGACGGACGGGTCGCGTCCGAGCGAATAACGCGTCGCGTCGCGACGTACCTTCAACAATTCCATCTTCTTCTCCAAAAACCCAGCCGACATAAAATATATTCAACCTCCATTTTTAACATGTAATTCTTACCAAAACACTTCGAAAACATGTATAAACGTTCTATAACATGTATACAACATCATAAACACTTTAGAACTCATTGAAAACATCAAGCTAACAAAACCCATTTAACACTTTCGAGCTTCAAGCTCCTACAATGGTGGTTCATCATTTAAACATGGATTCTATCAAAAAAACATATCAAGATGCATAATATCATGCCATAATCACATACTAACCTTCACTTTTAATTATGAACCACAAATCTTCTACTTTGAATCTTCAAGTTGCTTGTTTTCTAATTTTCTTCAACAAAAGGTATTCTAACACACACGCTTACACTTTTCTGATTTTTGAAAATATCAACAGGTGGTTTCTCTAAGTTGCATGTATACAAACACGTACATGACTTTCCAACTTTCCAAGCAAGTGGTGGCTTCAATCTTTATCCACTTAATTGAATGCATACATACATACTACACATACATACATACATACATACATACATACAAACATAACATACATAACTTTTTCATTCTTTTTATTTCAAACTCACCGGTAAACATTTATATATATAATTTTCCCTTTCACTAATTAATTTAATTTAATTAACTCTAAATTTCCACTAGCCAACAAAATGCAAATAAGCACGAAATCGCATAACGCTCACCCGCTAATCAACTAGCCCGGGTTTGCGGGTGTTACAAATCTTCCCTCCTTTAGAGGATTCCGTCCTCGGAATCTCATAGCACACATCATAACTGTAACATCCTGAGATTGGGCCTAGTAGAAACGTAGGCTTTGGGTATGTTACAAAGGAATTATTATTTGAATGTGTTTACTAAATACTATTTAAGTAACTGATTAATGTTAAATAGTATATGATGGTTATATGTATATATACGGATTGTTGTTGTGTGTGTGCATGTGCTTAGATAGTTTAAGCTATGCCACCTCATGCTTGTAAACATATATACGTGGATTTCACTTTCTTTTCTTTACTTTGAAGTTATTGCATGTGTGTGTGAATTGTGTGTATATCGAGAGCAAACAAGAAGAGCAAACAATCGGATTGTGTAGTGATTGTGAATTTGTGATTCACGTTAACAAGGTTTGTATGTTTATTGATTTGTTTTTGAAATCACGATTCTTGTATCATGCTATGCTTTTCAATTGGGGAGCATGCTAAGGTTTTAATCTTGTTGGGTTTTGATATGAACATCTTATGAGTGTGGCGGATTTGGTGTTCTTGGGATATAAAGGTGTTTTTGATGCATGCTTGAATGTGTAAACATGTTTATATGAGTTTTTGGTGAACTTGTATATATATAGTATGATCTGGAAAGTTGATGTATACAAAGTTTAAAGTTGTCGGATTCATGGAATGTTGAAGGTGGCGGATTTTGGTGATGAGAATGAAAACCGAATGTAGAATCCGATACTTGTGAAACCGGAACTTCGAATCCGGAACCTTTGGAAATCCGAGTGTTGAAATCCGAAGATTATGAAATCCGATTATCATGGAAATCCGATTGTGGATGCCAAGTTATGAATGCAAGTGTGGAAATCCGACTCTAGTTGTGGATTCTCCTAAATCCGACAGATGTATCGGATTGTTCGAAATCCGATGGTGGTGGCGGATTTGGAGTAAATCCGATGGTAATATCGGATTCTTCATGATAGCCGATAGTTTTGATTTGTTGATTTGCATTGTTTAAAGCTATGCGACATATGTGTATTCATATGTGAATCTTACATGTATATGGTTGATTAAATGGATATAAATATATGATTTATATATATATATATATTTATGAATTGGTTACTGATTTTAGTTTGTTGTGTTCTCAGGAACAGACAAGGCTCAGTAATATAAGATCACTGATTTGAAAAGCTGAAAGCTTGAGATGAGTGGATGTTTTCTCACGGGTGATATTAGTTGTACTGGTTTGGTTGCAACTATTGTTGGATAGATTGTATATCTGTTGGTTAATTAACCGTGAATGTTAATTGTTGTATTCTGTGATATGTATACATGTTGGAAGGGAAGTCAGTTTATGACTGGGCTTATGGGCTGGGTTCATTTGCTATTGGCTAAGCAGTATCAGGACCTTGGGATGCATTTGTTGCTACCAGAGGTGATACTGTGTGAGGATAGCAAATGGACTATCGGTAAACCTTTGCTTTGGCCAGCTTTGGTTGTAGGTTCCTGCAGAACCGCCGGTCTTCCCAGGGTGCTTATTTGTGGTTGTTGATATCTTGCAGTTCAGGATGATATATCTGTTGTGTGTTACTCCATTCACTTAGCTTTCTGCTAATCCCCCACCTCTCATTCTTTTTACAAGTTTTGGTAAGTCAGCGGCTCGGTTGAGAGTGGTTAGCTTGGGTAGTAATTATCTAGGACTCTGATAGATTGTTTGTGACGAGCCGTGGTTTGTAATACTGTTTTTTTGTAAACAGTGGTTTGTAATTAGTTATAATTACTTTGGTATTTATAAACGCTTCCGCAGTGTAATTAAAAGTGAAAATTTTGGGCTAAAAATACGATGTTACAAGTTTGGTATCAGAGCCTTGGTTTGGTAGTGTAGGCACAGTGGAAGTGTTACATTCCCAAATCTTGGCTCGTGGTAGGTCGATTACTCCTTGGGTGTGGGATTGGGGTGAATTGGAGTGTGGTGGAGTTAGTATGTTGTGTACTAATGGATTTATCTAATAAATCGTGAGGTGATGTGATTGTTACAAATAACAATGGCTGGACGTGATTTCTTGACCAGTACCCCTACTGTCTCAACTACTGCTGAAGTCCCTACTGTTACAGTTGAAGTTTCTACCAACGCTGGTACATCTGGTACAACGGGTGATGAGATAGATGAGTACATATTCCAACTGGAGGGTCAGTTACAGGATCTGAGGAAAGAGCTGGAGTAGCAAAGACAGGTCCCTGCAGCACAACCACCAGTTATTCCTATAGCTTCAACTACGGTTGAGATACCACCTATCTTTCCTATAGTTACTACATTGGCAGAGGTTCCTCCAATGTCAATGCCGATACCACCTTTATCTCAACCGATGACTCAACAGTTCTATTATCTGTTGTTTCCTCAGGGACCCTATCCACAAGGATCTATTCCACATGGGTCAATGTCACAAGGGTCATATTCTTATCCGTTTATGGGATTTCCAGCCGGCATGGGATACAGGCAGCCGTGTACATATAAGCAGTTTTTGGATTGTAAACCGGATGAATACCATGGCAGCACGGATCCTAATGTTACCCTGAACTGGCTGAGGGATACTGCAAGAATCCTGGATGCTTGCAACTGTGAGGAGGAAATGCGAGTATGCTTTGCTACCCGTATGTTAAAGGGCAAAGCTATGGTTTGGTGGGATTCTATTACCACCCACTTATCAAGAGCTCAAATGGATTCTATCACGTGGAATCAATTTCGGGATAAGTTGTGTGAACAGTACTGCAATGCCTTCGAATTGAATAAAATAAAGCAGAAGTTCATGGAACTGAAAATGACGAGGAAGATGACGGTGGATGAATTGATTGAACAATTCAACGCGAAGCTGAGGTTTGTAACTCAGTGGGTGCCTGACGAATCTTCCCAGGTTCAGCACTTTATCGGGGCATTGTTGCCAGAATACATGAGCACCACTAGATTACTTGGATCTTTGTCCTAGGCTTTCACCTTGGCAAAATCTGCTGAGGGAGACATCCAGGCTAGAGACAAGCAGAGTAAGGATGAGGAGGCTTTGCAGAAGCTGAGGTATGACCAGGCTGGGGGGTAGCCAGCAAAAGAAGAAATGGCAGGGTAACCAGTCCCAGAGTGTTAGTCCCAGATTGAGTACGCAACAACAAATGTTTGTAAAAGGTGGGGGGGTTGAATACAAACTTTAGCTTTTAAAAATTAAAGACACACTTATATACTTTTATATAATTCTTATTGATATGAATCAAGAATTACATGTACTAGAAGCGGAAATTCTAAGTACAATAAAAGGTGCCAATCAATTTGTCTAACACATAGACAAGCTAACTCTAAAACAACTAATGTATTTAGAGTGTTCAACACATGAACAAGTTTGATTCTACACAATGCTTATACTCTACGAAATTTCTCAACTGGTGAGATTTTCTTTTAGTGTAGTAGAGACTTCACTTTGTTGTGTTATGTAGTATTCTCTGTTTGCGTGTCCACCATGCCTGAGTATATATAGAAGTCTTGGTGGATCTGGTTGCATGAAGGTAAGAGACCAAGAGGATGTGGAAATATAATATTTTAATTGTAAAGGTAGTGGGTGAAAAGTAAAGTTACTTTAATCAAATGTATGATAAAAGTAATTGTACTTTTCTGCAAAAGTGCAACCCAATCACAATATAAAATATTAAAGTCCACATCTACTGTCGTGTAGAAGTATCTTTCCCTTTCCATGATTGTACTTTAATCAACACCATGCTTCTGATTGATTTGACTTTACCAAGTATGGGATTGCCAGCCATACTTAGTTGTTTGAACAAATCTTCAAGATCTTCGTCTGTTTGAGGTATCATTATCCTTTTCCAGAGGATAAGGTCAAACCTTTTTTGTCTCATACTTGATCCAAAAAGTGCATTTTACTTTTACAAACAAAGATCTAAGGCATAATAGAACAACACATGTTCTGCCTTTTACATATGACTTACAATCTGAAAAGATAGAGTAGATTTGACATTTTTCACGACTCAGCTAACAGATTGTACTAGGAACTCTGATATTCACTACTCAGTTGACAAAATATATCAGTTGATCACTTTTTGCTACGACTCAGTTGACACATATTGCTCAGCTGATCATATAGATGCTTAGTTGTTCAATAGTAAGCTTAGGAGAACATAAGCTCATGTATTTGTATGATCAGTTGATCAAGAATGCTCAGCTGATCAATCAAATATATAAGTTTATGAGGAGAGATGACTTGTGTAAACGAAGACTTACTTAGCTGATGCTTTGGGTCTCAGCTGATCCATTTGTTCACTCAGCTGATCAAATTCTTCACTCAGCTGATCACTTTCTTCACTCAGCTGATCAATCTGTTTACTCAGCTGATGGAATATTTTCATCAGCTGATCAACGATTTTGCTCAGCTGATAGACTGTTTTCCTCAGCTGATGGTCTTCTTTACTTGTTTTCTTCATCTGATGCTCCTTGGTTGATATCCTTTGGCTGATACATTGAGTAGGATCTGATGCTCAGCTGATGTCTTAATTTCCTCAGCTGATGGTTCCATACTTAGCATATTTTTACATAAACCGATTCAAACAACACATGTTTGAATTCTTTCTAAGTCATACTGAATGTAGGGTTTGGTTATCATCAAATCCTATTTTTTAGGATAAGTAGAGTTGATTATTAGGGTGAAGTGATTATCTCCCCAACAATCTCCCCCTATTTGATGATGACAAAACCTTTTTCTTTTTGAAGAATCAGTTTGACTTCAAATTACAAAAGATTTAAACTTGTAAGTACATATGGCTACCTAGCTATCTGTTTTTGGTAGCTCTTTTTATTTGAACCTTGTTCTGTTTTTGGTTTCTTTTCTAATGTTCCATTTTGTTCTGTTTTTATGGAATCTTTTCATTTTTCCATTTTTATATGTTTTTGATTTTCTGATATACATAAACATCACTTGAAATAACAGAATAAAGAAATGTACATAAGTGATTACATAGATTAACTACTAACTAACTATTCTATAATGTACAATCAACTAAATATCAACAAAATCTTCAGAGTTAGAATCAGTCTTCAATCATCCCACCAAGGTTCTTCTTTAACTTCAAAATCTTTGGCATGGGGATCAGCTTCAGCTAAGACTTCACATTGGGCTTGAACAAGGGCTTCAAAGTTTCCATTTCCAGTTCTGCCTCTTGTAGATATCCTCAGCCCAAATAGAAACTTCTTCCTAGACTTAAGGATTTCAGACTGTCTAAAGAACCTCCATGTGCCAACTCTGTCCAGAAAAAAATATACCTTCAATAGGCATAATTATAAACTTGTACAGCTCAGGAGTGATGTTCAGTGGAAGAGATGTGTTGAGACCCTCAAAATCTGATAAGAATTCATGCTGGGGTAGTACCTCTCTTAGCTCAAATGGTTTGAAGGGCTTGGAACCTTTCTTATGAAGATTATCAACTGTGTGCACATGCCTGTAATAGTCATCTGGAGTGAAGGCCCTTTGTGACACAGCTAGAGCTATCCAATTATGAACTTTCTGAATGAATTGAACTTTGAGCTTTGACTTGGATTTGAAGAGATGGTACAGGATCTCAACTAACTATGTGAACCCATATATGTGACCCCTCTCATAGGATACAACTTCACAGATGTTGAAGTTGTTCTGTCTTATTGCTTTAAGGTAGGGTTCACCATCACCTTTATGGACAGTGGCTCTTGTTATTGGAGTTGGTTCTGTTCTGTTTCTCAGAATATTAATTCTTTCTCTGAAGCTTTGAAGTCTTTGTTGACTTAGGTTGATGGGAGCAGATAAATCAAGGTTGAAGAGGGTTTTGATGGCATCAGCATGAGATCTAGCTTTGAGTAGTTCAGCCTGAGATTTTTCCCTTGCCAATTTGTGTTGAGCAGCAGCTTGATTTTGACTTTGTTCTTGCTCTTGCTGATATGCTAGCTCTTTGGCTTTGTAGATTTCTTCAACTGAAACACCCACTGCTTGAGCCATTTGAGCATTTTCCCTTTCTTCCTGTTCTTTAAGAGCAAGCTCCCTTTTCATTTGAGAATCTGCTTCAACTTGCTCATCTATCATCTTTTGTTTGCCTTTATCCTTAAGAGCAGAGGTTGAAGCCTTTTGGACTAATGGGATAAATTGGACTGGTGGAGCAGATGGCTTAGGGCTTTGTCTTCTTCTTCTGAGGATGTCAGAAAGTGGAGTATCATCCTCATCATCAGAATCAGACTCTATGGTGATTGGTGGAGAGCAACCCTCAGCAACTTTTCTTTTAGGTTTTGGCCTATTTGCCATCAACCTTTTGGGAAACCTTTGCTCCCCCTCAGAAGATGCTTTTCTTTTAATGGGTGAGGGAGTTGTTGCTTTGGGTGCTTCCTGCTGCATGATTTTGGTGGCTGTTTCAGCATAGGCAGCATCAATGTCCTCTGAGTCAGGATCATCCTCCCTGGAAGAACTTGAGAATTTCTCCCCCTTTTTGGCATCATCAAAAGGAGGAGGGGAGTCACCTGCTGCAGGCTTATGGGATGGGGTAGGGAAAGGGGTAGGGGTAGGGGTATGGGTTGAGGTAGGGGTAGAGGTAATTTTAGAGAGCTGAAGGGAGAGGTCATCCTTGAGATCTTTAATGGCTTTTCATAATGAGAGATGACTCATTTTAGATTGTTCTGTTAGGGTTTCTATGTCATCAAGGATGCCTTTGAGAAAAGAAGGCATAGGGAGTAGTTGTTCAGGAATGGGTACAGAAATGTTGGGGCTTATTGGGCGTAGGGTTTGAAGTTGGGATGGGAGGTTGGATATGGTTTGGTTTAGGGTAGATATGGTAGATTGAGGTAGGCTGGGAATTTGTGGTTGAGAGGGAAGAAGGGTAGAAATATGGTCTATTTTAGTAAGGATTGGGGTAAGATTAATGGGTGCAGGGGAGGGTTGGGGTGGGGTCTTAAGGAGCTCAATGTCTTTTGCAAGTCTGGACAGTTGAGTAGAGGTTTGGGTTTGGAAGGCTTGGAAGGTTTGGGTTAATTGATCAAGGTTTTGGTGAATTGTCTGGATAAGGGTAAGGTTTGGGGTTTGTGTAGATATGGATGGGGTAGAGGTGGAAGGAGTAGATAGAGGTTCAAAGAAGTTGGGTAAGGCTTGTGTCCCCTCATTTGAGCCTTGGTGTATAAGCTCAAAATCATTGGGAAAGAGAGTTGAGCCCTGTACAAGTGGTTTGTTTGTACCACTAGCATTGGCAGGCTGTGCATGTGTAAGAATAGAATCAATGATGGGTGCAAGATAAGTGGACTGAGTGTGGGATGCACTCAATAATAGGGAATCCCTTATTGGATCCACATTCTGTTATGAGAATGTGAATGGTATAGGCTGACTCAATTATGGGATAGACACAGTGTGACCTTGGGTTGAGGTCTGTCTTTCAATGAGATCAACCTTTTCGGAGGTTGTCTCAGCTAATGGTTTAAGTCCCTTATTTACAGATGTATCCTGTTGTGAGGATATATCTACTGGTTCAAAGGTTGCAACATCCAATTGCTCCCCCTCAACATTAGGAAGGGTAATTGGAGTTGAGGTCGGAGGTGTGGATTGCACTCCCTCAAAGTGCTCATAGTGAGTCACTTCTGGTGACCTTGTATATATGGGGCTACGGATAGGAGTAGAACTAGTGACCACAGGAGGTTCACTAGAGCTTGGTTGTTGGAGTGGTGTATGGAGTGGAGAGGAGGATGGGCTATCAAAGGTTGGGACTACCATTTGAATATCCTCAGAGGTGGAATCAGTACTGTCCTTACCTTGGGACATGATGTGCCTACTTCTGTCAATGAGCTTCAGAAGTTGCTCAGAGATCTCTTGTTCTTGGGCATCACCATCATCACCAAGAGGACTTAACTCCATTGGACTGATAGGAACAAAATCACCAGCATCACCATCACCAGCATCATCATTATCATGCTTAGAACCAGTGTGGCTTTCATCAGCATCATCATCACCATCATTATCATCATCATTTTCATCACCATCATCAGCATTTGCATTGTCGTTTGCAGCATCTATCAGCTCTTGCATTTGGGCAGTGATTGGAGGACCTCTGTTTCCCTTTAAGAAATGGAAGATCTTTTCACCCATGGCAGGGACAGGAATATGCTCAAGATGTTCTGTTAAGCCCACATAATCATCCTCTCCAATCTCCCGCATAGCTATCAGGCTCAATAGTCTAATGTAGGGCACCTACGATCTCGATGATTTCTTGTTGGTGCTCTGGGTGATTTTATCAATAAGTTCCGAAAATATCACTTGAGTAAAGTCGATATTTACCCCGAAGACTAGGCATAAAGCACAAGGAGCTCGGTTTGATTGATGAGATGATGGCTTCCAGATTTAGGACCGAAGCAACGTATGACCACATTGGCCAAATACTTCCATGGATGAGCGAGAGCAGAGACTTTGACTTGACCATGCACTACAAGTTCATTGTAGCCGATGGTGTCTAAAACGGTTTGAACTTCTGCTCTGCAGGGAAAAGCGGTGTACGGTGGGAAGTTAGGAATAGCAGAGGCTTCACGAAGGGTTTCAGTGGTGATCTAGAGATGATAGTTTCCTTGGGCTAGGGTGCACTGGATGGTGTTGGTGTTTAGGTTATAGGTTGCGGAGTACCATAGTTCACGGATAATGGTAGGGTAAATGTAGTGAGGATCAGCGGTGAGACTATCAAACAGGGGATGGGCTTGAAGAACTGAACCATTGGTTCATATCCTTGGTTTTCTCATGAGGCAGGGATGGTGGTGTAGACTAGAATGTTGTTGGGAGTTATATTCATCGATTGATTGGGTGTAACATTCTCACCAGGGTTAACAGCCGGGTCTGGAATATAGGTGGCCATTTGGTAGGGATGATGAACAGTGAGTATTGAGAGAGAAGGTAGGGTAGTTCTTTGTAGAGAGGGAGAGGGAATTTGGAAAGTTTGAACAGGTAAAGGTGAATGAGAGAGAAATTGGGATATTTATGAAGATTAGTTAACAGAGATCGTTAGATATTGACAAAAGATCTAACGGAAAACAAATTAAATAGCTATTAAATGAAAACTGACAAACGGAGTAGATGACTAGGGTTAAAAAGGCATTAAATGAGAGTAAAAAGTGAAAATTTACTAAGTGTAGAATCATCAGCTGATTAAGGAGAGTATCAGCTGATGGGTATCAGCTGATGAAAAACTATTAGTTGAGGGGTATCAGCTGATTGAAAACTATCAACTGAGGGGTATCAGCTGATGGAAAACTATCAGCTGATAGTGAGAATTTGGGGTATCAGCTGAGTAGAGTACTTAGCTGAGCATGTGTTCCTTATCTTAAAGTGATCAACTGAGTAAATTTGATCAGCTAATAGGCATCAGCTGAGCATAGTTACTCAGTTTACACAAATCAAGTAAGACTTAGATATGCTTAGATAAGTATCTTATAATTTTCAACACTTATAAATTGACACAAACTAAATTACCACTATTCTAAACTAAAAATTTAGCATACCTAGTTTGGATATTAGGAAGTTGAACCTTGCTTCATCTAATGGCTTTGTGAATAATTCTGCAAGTTGTAAATTAGTGTTTATGTAGTGCAAAGTTACCTTCTTCTTTTGCACATTATCTCTGAGAAAATGATGTCTGATTTCAATATGCTTTGTTTTTTAATGCATGACTAGATTATTTGAGATGGAGATTGCACTTGTACTGTCACATAGAATTGGGGTGTCTTCAAACTTCAAATCATAATCAAGTAGTTGATTTTGTAACCACAAAATTTGATCACAACAGCTTTCTACAACAATGTATTCTGCTTCTGCAGTAGATGTTGACACTGAATTCTGTTTCTTACTAGACCAACTAATCAATCTTCCTCTTAGAAGTTGACAACCACCTGAAGTAATTCCGGCAGAATTGTCAGGTATTCACAATACCTTCAACGTGTGTTACTTGCGGAAATGTAGAGTTGAGGATGAAAGTCAAATTCTACCTCTACATGATCTTAAAGTGGATTCCAGCAAGACGTTGGGGGAAGAACCCATTGAACTATTAGATCGGAAAGTGACGAAACTGCGAAAGAAACAGATTCCGATGGTTCTGGTTAAGTGGAAACATAGTTTGGGTTTAGACTTTACGTGGGAAACCGAGGCCGACATGAAAGCTCCTTACCCGCAGTTGTTTGATGATGAATAGATTCCGAGGACGTAATCCAGTTTAAGGGGGAAGGATTTGTAACATCCTGAGATTGGGCCTAGTAGAAACGTAGGCTTTGGGTATGTTACACAGGAATTATTATTTGAATGTGTTTACTAATTACTATTTAAGTAATTGATTAATGTTAAATAATATATGATGGTTATATGTATATATACGGATTGTTGTTGTGTGTGTACATGTGCTTAGTTAGTTTAAGCTATGCCACCTCATGCTTGTAAACATATATACGTGGATTTCACTTTCTTTTCTTTACTTTGAAGTTATTGCATGTGTGTGTGAATTGTGTGTATACCGAGAGCAAACAAGAAGAGAAAACAATCGGATTGTGTGGTGATTGTGAATTTGTGATCACGCTAACAAGGTTTGTATGTTTATTGATTTGTTCTTGAAATCATGATTCTTGTATCATGCTATGCTTTTGAATTGTGGAGCATGCTACGGTTTTAATCTTGTTGGGTTTTGATATGAACATTTTATGAGTGTGGCGGATTTGGTGTTCTTGGGATATAAAGGTGTTTTTCATGCATGCTTGAATGTGTAAACTTGTTTATATGTGTTTTTGGTGAACTTGTATATATATATATATATAGTATGATCTAGAAAGTTGATGTATACAAGGTTTGAAGTTGTCGGATTCGTGGAATGTTGAAGGTGGCTGATTTTGGTGATGAGAATGAAAACCGAATGTAGAATCCGATACTTGTGAAACCGGAACTTTGAATCCGGAACCTTTGGAAATCCGAGTGTTGAAATCCGAAGATTATGAAATCCGATTATCATGGAAATCCGATTGTGGATGCCAAGTTATGAATGCAAGTGTGGAAATCCGACTCTAGTTGCGGATTCTCCTAAGTCCGACAGATGTATCAGATTGTTCGAAATCCGATGGTGGTGGCGGATTTGGAGTAAATCCGATGGTAGTATCGGATTCTTCATGAAATCTAATAGTTTTGATTTGTTGATTTGCATTGTTTAAAGCTTTGTGATATATGTGTATTCATATGTGAATCTTACATGTATATGGTTGATTAAATGGATATAAATATATGATTGATATATATATATATATTTATGAATTGGTTACTGATTTCAGTTTGTTGTGTTCTCAAGAACAGACAAGGCTCAGTAATATAAGATCACTGAGTGGAAAAGTTGAAAGCTTGAGGTGAGTGGATGTTTGCTCATGGGTGATATTAGTTGTACTGGTTTGGTTACAACTATTGTTGGATAGATTGTATATCTATTGGTTAATTAACTGTGTATGTTAATTGTTGTATTCTGTGATATGTATACATGTTGGAAGGGAAGTCAGTTTACGACTGGGCTTATGGGCTGGGTTCATTTGCTATTGGCTAAGCAGTATCAGGACCTTGGGATGCATTTGTTGCTACCAGAGGATGATACTGTGTGAGGATAGCAAATGGACTATCGGTAAACCTTTGCTTTGGCCGGCATTGGTTGTAGGTTCCTACAGAACCGCCGGTCTTCCCAGGGTGCTTATTTGTGGTTGTTGATATCATGCAGTTCGGGCTGATATATCTGTTGTGTGTTACTCCATTCACTTAGCTTTATGCTAATCCCCCACCTCTCACTCTTTTTACAGGTTTTGGTAAGTTAGCAGCTCGGCTGAGAGTGGTTAGCTTGGGGAGTAATCACCTAGGACTCTAATAAATTATTTGTGACGAGCCGTGTTTTGTAATACTGTTTTTTTGTAAACAGTGGTTTGTAATTAGTTATAATTACTTTGGTGTTTATAAACTCTTCCGCAGTGTAATTAAAAGTGAAAATTTTTGGGTTAAAAATACGGTGTTACAATAACGGAAATATCCACTTTTCATACTCGTTTCTGATTGTCAAGTCATTTGTAACTCATACATATCTTCATCTTACTATCAAACACATAAATCTCCTTCTACATATCTTTCTCAGTTTGCAATCATCAGCTTTTTTTTAACAACTTATCCTTTAAATCTCTTCTTTAATTCAACATTCAACTCAACATGTAACTCGTAGACTTTGATAAATCTATCTTTCAACTCATTTTTTTCACATTCACGCATATAGACAATGTCAACACATCTCTTGAATACTTATTCACAGTACCCTGTTTATCTCAATTAACAAACTTCAAGTACCTTTCATTCACTGTCTGTCATAGAAAATACGCACATATTGCTTTCTTCTTACTTCCAACTAACATGTCAGTACATTACTCCGATATTCACATAATGACTCACAATTGACATTTTAACATCCACTTGATAGAAATCACATCCCGCCAATCTAATCAATTTACTTATGAATTCCACGAATCCTCAAAGTTCATCACACATAAATGCAATTCACTCTCAATTATCTGTATAACTCGTTCTACTCATCTTATCTAATAGAAATTCAGCCGTACTGTTCATCTCACGTTTCAATTCTTGTAGTAAATTCATTTAGAAGTTTATTCAATATATTTCAATCTTCCATCAAAAGTCTCAACATATAAAACATCATATCTTTGAATCATCTCGTCAATATATAATTTGCCCAACAGATGCTATCCCACTGGTGATAAAATACAAGCGCTTCTTACTAATCAGTCAATAATCACTCGTGATATATCCAAATTCCTTCTCATATAGTAAATCAAGCATCAACTCCATCGTAACTTGTTATCACCATCATTCTGATATCCCAAATTATCTCATTAGTCTATAGATCTCTGACACTCTGTTTTGACTCATACTCCATCATGTCATATTCCGACGAATTATATCCTGTTTAATCTTCTTAGTAGGTTATCAAAACCATACCTTTCAGGCATTATACAATTTAGCTCAAATTAAATTTCCAATTCCAAGCAAAGGTACTTCCTAGCAAAGGCCAATTCATGCATAAGATCCACAAGTCTTCATTCCATATGTTGAGGCCATTACATTTCTCTTCTCTCTTCCTCATTTTCTAATGAACTCAATCTGTCATTCTTCAAATCACATATATCTTCAGTTCACAAGAATTAACTGTCATTTAGCTAGCTCTTTCACATATATAACTCCTTGTAATTAGGCATCAATTATATCTTTTACCCAAACAATTCTACACATCTCAAACTTACAAAATCTGTAGTAATCCATCTCTTTCTCATATTTATTAATTTCAATCATCCAAGTCATCAATTTCAAGTAAAGAGAATTTTAATTCCATTCGTCAAGTCAAGTGTACTTCAACTCGCATAATTCCAGAGTTATCATCATAAACTCCCTCGTATTTTCACATTTCTAATCATCAATTATCCCTCCGAGGTAATATTCAAATCTCTCGTTCACATTCTTTTATTTATATTAAACACTGTTCCTACCACATGCTCAACTCATCCATATATAAGCACTCACTATTTCTTTTAACAATCAGGTCAATCACATATTTTTCTTTATAATCAAATATCTTCCACAAAGTCAATACGAACGCATCTGCTACAATCTCTAAGTCATGAGTTGAATCATTACTCTGAGGAATATTTAACTATCACAAGACATAAATCATCCCTCCAACTCCAAAACACAATATCATCATTCAATCCAACAAATATCGTATCTCAACATATCATAAATCTCTTCAAATTCACCAATCATCATCATATAATATTTTTACTCATTAGGTTTAACAATAACTCATAATCTCAATTATATCTTTTATCAAAACATCTCTCAGTATCACAAAATCATTCAATTTCTATACTTGTTCACTTTCTTCTTCTTTCCTTCCTCTTTGCTCAATCATAGTATATAAATACACATATACAAACACAGTTTGCAAAGCAAATCTTATAACACATAGCATAGCATGCAATTCGACTAATATAGACACATCTTTCTCTAGTATCTCATATCAAATTCACTTCTTATCAAATACCATATACGTACTATCATATCATTTTCTGACATAAATATATAATAATTTCCTGATTCAGACAAAATATTTCATCTATCTTTATTTCTAAAGAATCATCCTCTTCCAGAAATAAGCATACACACTTAGCACATAAAGGTATCAAACATCCATAGTTAACTCTTAAAGTTAATAAACACACGTACAAATATAAAAGTTATCAAAACGTACCTGCACATCATCTTCGATATTAGCATCGTCATCAGTCATCATATCAAAAGTTCTACCCTCTATAAAAGTCCGACACCATTTTTCGTTCTTCATAACATTCATTCGTACGATGACCCTCTTTCTAACAATTCTAACACACACTCCGAGAGAAACCACATTCCTTGATCTCATGTCTGAACAATCCACATCGAATGCAACACAAAGTCTAGGGTGTGCAAGGCCCCGTATGAACAAATCTACACCGGCGGCACCATTGCAAACTTTGTTTAGACCCACCTCTCATAGGTCTCTTATTTCGATTCTTCTATTTCTTGCCACTCTGCCCACTCTGTCTTAGCTGATTTGTAACATGTTCAATCCTTGATTTCTGTTGCGAAATACATTCTCTATTCATTTTATCCCTTGCCTTTCTATCACCCTCAGCCTACTTGGCTAAAGTAAATGCTTGTGATAATGTATTCGCCCATTTGGTAGTACTTCGATATTCTGGAAGCAAAGCTCCCACAAAATGTTGTATCTTTGATGCCTCATCAGGCACCCACTGTTTCACAAACCGTAGTCTCTCATTGAATTGTTTAATAAAATCGTCTATTGTCATGTCTCTTGTCATCTTCAAATCCATAAACTCTTTCTTGATTTTCGCAATCTCAAATGAGCTACAATATTGTTCGCACAACTTCTCCTGAAATTGATTCCAAGTAATACTCTCCTGTTGTTCCTCAGTAAAATGTCCGGTTAATGAACCCTACCATACCATCGCATCTCCTTTACGCATACGAATCACAAATTTAACTCTGGATTCATCCTCAAAATTGCACGCATCAAGAGCTTTTACCATTTCTCGCAAGCAATTCAAAGTCACGTTCAGATCAGTACCCCCGTGATATTTTGATGTTTTATAATCCAAAAATTGTTTGTACGTACAAGGCTTTTTAAATCCCGGATATCCAAAAGAATAATCTCCCTGTAAAGTGAGAGGATTTAAAAACAACGGTTGAGTCACTTCTGTTACCGGAGGAAGCGGAACGGTAACCGGCAAGGTAGTAGATTAAGTAGTGACAGTTGTTGGTATCTGTGATGACACATTCTTATTAATCCTCTCTTTTCCGATACCACGGACTATATCTCTGAGTCCCTGAAGTTCATTCTCTAACTTGTGAATATATGCCTCTCGATCATTTTCCTGTTCATAACCTGAAGTACCCACACGATTTGTCATATCCACGGTATCAATCACTGATGTCTCAACCACGGTTTGGGTCACAGGAGGATCAGCAGTCTGTCAGCCATATCTATACAATCACATCATCTCACAATCTCATTAGATAAACCATTAGTACATAACATACTAACTAACACACAGCTTCACCAATTCACTCTAATTCCCCCAAGGAAAGTTTGACCCAACACGAGTCAAGATTTGGGAATGCAACACTCTAGCCGTGCCTGCATCGCCAAACCAAGGCTCTTATACCAACTTGTAACACCATAAATTCTCAAGCCATTTTTTTTAAATCGTTACGGAAGCGCTTTCTGATTTCATTTAAACAAACACCCACAACGTACAAAGTACTATTCACAAACACTACATCAAGTTGTTTTACAAAATAGTTATAAAACACAGCTTGTCTCTTCTCAAAACATAATATCAGAGCATTGGTCAAATTTTCCTTTCCCACAAACAAAGCTAAACAGCCAAACCTGCAAAAAGCAATCAACCGAGGGGAATTAGCTCAAAGCTAAGTGAATGGAAGCTACAAACAAGCAACTAACAACAACAAGCACAAACAATCACCATCCGATCAAACATAAGGATCTCAAACAGATCAAACAATCTCTACAAACCAATCCAATCTCTAGAGGAACGGCGGTTCTGCAGAACCTACAACCGATGTAGGCCAAAGCAAAGGTTTACCGATAGCTATTTGCTACTTGATACAGTTAAACCCCATCTGTTGCAACAAATGCATAGAAGATCAAGAACTGTGCAATCAATAGCAGATAGCCCAGCCCAATAACATACGATAGCTGACCCCTAACCATGTACGCATTTCATTAACCATACGTACAGGTCTCACCACGTGTACATATAATTAACCATGTACACTGGTTGCCCAACAATCCAAGAGATCTCAATCAACAAGCGATAATCAACTACCAACAAAGTCTAACAACATATAACAGACCAGACACTCTATCATGGCAAATCAGACTAAACAGTCTATCATGGCAAATGAATATCTCAAATCATGCAATCATAAACGTTACCACCATCACCACTCGTGAGTACACTTCCACCCACCTAAGTTCTCGATCACGTTTGCTCAGTTGTCTAATATCACTGAGTCTTCGTAGTTCCTGATAACACAACAAACCGAAATCAATCTCAATCCATAAATATATATATCCACATATATTTATATCAATCATTTCCACATTCAACATGTTAATACCACACATAAATAAACATATAACATGCTACACAATCGAACCAGCGTCAAAAACGTCAATTTCTGAAAATTGCCCGGACGCGTCGCTTCCAATGCTCCGACATGTCGTGTCGCCCCAAGTGTCGGATTTCCCTTCTCTCAGATTTCAAGAATCCGCCGGATTTCAAATCCCGGATTCTAAGTGTCGGATTTCAAGGTCTTAGATTTCACTTTTCGGATTCAATAATCGGATTTCGGGTCTCAGAACTCAATCAATCGGATTTGCTCATCGCATTTCCAGAAATCCACCAAAACCGACGGATGCGTTGCGTCCAAGCGAATAACGCGATGCGTCGTGACGTACCTGCAACAATTCCATCTTCTTCTCCAAAAACCCAGCCGACATAAAATATATTCAACCTCCTTTTTTAACATGTAATTCTTACCAAAACACTTCCAAAACATGTATAAACATTCTATAACATGTATACAACATCATAAACACTTTAGAACTCATTAAAAACATCAAGCTAACAAAACCCATAGCTTCAAGCTCCTACAATGGTGGTTCATCATTTAAACATGGATTCTATCAAAAAAACATATCAAGATGCATAATATCATGCCATAATCACATACTAAACTTCACTTTGAATTATGAACCACAAATCTTCTACTTTGAATCTTCAAGTTGCTTGTTTTCTAGTTTTCTTCAACAGAAGGTATTTTAACACACACACTTGCACTTTTCTGATTTTTGAAAATACCATGAGGTGGTTTCTCTAAGTTTCATGTCTACAAACACGTACACCATGACTTTCAAACTTTCCAAGCAAGAGGTGGCTTCAATCTTCATCCACTTAATTGAATGCATATATACATACATAACATACATAAATTTTTCATTCTTTTTATTTCAAACTCACCAGTAAACATTTATATATATAATTTTCCCATTCACTAATTAATTTAATTTAATTAACTCTAAATTTCCACTTAGCCAACAAAATGCAAATAAGCACGAAATCGCGTAACGCTCACCCGCTAATCAACTAGCCTGGGTTTGCGGGTGTTACAGTCGCGGCGCTATCCCCTCGCATTTCGAATTTGAAAGGGACTATTCGAAGAGAGGGCTTCGAATTTGAAGGGAGCCGCTCGAAGGCTTATCGTGACGCGATGGGTTCGACGGTCGCGACGTTACGCATTGGTTTCGAACTTAGAAGAATGGGCGCTAGATGTGGACTTCAAATTCAAAGTCGGTGGTAATCAAAGGCGTCGGACGCGACGCTATGGATGGTCGCGACGCGATCTATAGATTTTCAGTAAGATTGTTCTTTGTTGTTTATTAATGTGATGTCCTATATGATTACTACTATGTGGAATTTAATGCACTATTTATGGGCATATGTGATATAAATATATATGGATATATGTTTATTTTGTGAATCAGAAACTGATTTCGGTGTTGTTGTGTTTTCAGGAAACACAAAGACTGAGTAACATTAGATATCTGAGTGTTGCGATTGAGAACAAGAGGTGAGTGGATGTTAACTCACGGATGGTAAAGGTTATGATTGATATGATTGATGTGGTGCATGCGTTTGTGATTGAAGACTGTTAAGTCTGATGTTTGTTGATTGTGTAATTGATTATCAGATTGTATGATTATTTGGCCGATGTGCACCCTTTGGATGATATTGAGTTGCGTTTGAGAAGTCAGATATACGTGGAATTGGGCTAGGCTCCTCTGCTGATGGGTTGAATAGTTGTAGTCCTACTCATCCATGTGTTGTGCCATAGGGGAATTTGACTATGCCATTTCAGCGGAGGGCTATCGGGAAACCTTTGCTTTGGCCGGCATTGGTTGTAGGTTCTACGCCAAACCACCGGTCTTCTTGATTGTGTGGTTACATGCTTTTGTATCGATTGATGATGTTTGCTTTCCTGTTTAGCTTCCTCTCACTTAGCTTTGTGCTAATCCCCCACAGTTGATTGTTTTGCATGTTGGTGAGTCTGTGAAGATTGTGAAAGGAAAAGTTGACCCTGCTCTGATATTGAATTTAGTTTGAAACAAGCCATGCTTTATATTTTGCAACACAAGATGGAACAATGTTGTTTTGTAACAAATGTTTTAATTTGTGATTATGTAAAGTATGTTTGATTAAAGCTTCCGCAGCGTAATAAAAAAATGGCTTAGGATTTTCTGGTGTTACAGATGACGAAGAGAAATCAAAATCAGCAAGTGATAGACTTGGATAGTTTCTTGTTGTAAAAGCAATACTTAGCAAAAATTATAGTACGATAAGTACAAGATATTTTTGGGTAATTAATTTTGTAAAGGATGATCCTAGTAAATGGCAAGAGGGAATAGAAACCAGTGTGACCGGTGAGAGAACCTTAAAGAGAGAGAGAGAGATAGAGATAGATAGATAGAGGAAGATATATATATATATAAATTATACAATTATTCAAAGTAGATCTCTCCACTTCCAAAGTGATCGTCTTGCCTGTTAGAGTCTTAACGGAGATTTGCATACCATCCCGGAGACATAACGCCATTGTATCGGACAATGAGTTGATATCAGAAAGACATGTGAACAAGAGTTGCTTTTAATGTTTTTTTTAAAATAAACAATATCAGATAAATGATAAAGATGGTATGACATATCTTATTAAGAAGGAAAAATAATACGGGGCTTAACTAGGCCTAAACCTATGTATGAATGAAATAGTATTAAAATACTATGAAACATGCAAGGTGATAAAATCTATTACTGTGAAAAGTATTATATGAAGAGCAAGATATCATGGTTAAAAGTAAAGTTTAGAGATGAACGAAAAAATGTGAAATTGTAATAGATATTATACTACTCGATTGTAGTAATTAATTATAAGTAAAGGTGAGGATGAAGGATAACAATTAAATATGTAATGACTGTGATAGTCAAAAATAAAATTGATATCTATAAGAGGGTGTCTAACAAGAAAGCATGAAGTATGTTTAATTGAGAAAGATACCATAATTATGATGCGAATGAGAATAAAACTATTATGATTTGTTAAACTCTTCTAAGAGAGTAAGTGGCGTAATTCTATAAATAATAATGAGATAGAGGACGATTATTAAATAAAGATGAGATGAGTTACAAGATAAGTAATGTAATATCGAAAATATGCGTACAACAAGAAAGTGGCTAAGAAATGGGAAAGAGTATAACGATGTGAGAGTATTGGCACTTATAATATTATAAAACAGCCTCAATTGATTGATCAGGTACGAGCAATGATGTGTGGGATTATAAATATGAAAATGAGTACGAGAATTTATAAATGTGTAATGATTATGGAAACTTTAGATCTCAAGATGGTAATAAAATATACGATGTATTGATTAGAATAATAGTAAAGTAAAATGTACACATGGTGTGTGTATACTTATAGAATATATGAACGAAATAAGAGGATGTGGATAGAGATTATCCCTTGTCAAAGAGAGATACGAATTGGTATGAGCTTATAATAATACGTAAATACAGTGAAAGATTAACGTATTGGTGAAATAAAGAGTATGATAAGTGATAGAAAGTATGGTTGATATTTTGATTTTTATATAACCAAGAAATATTGTGTTTCAGTGTAATGGACCAGACTGCCAACCATGGAGCTGAGAATGATGTAAGAGATGAAGAAAATGCTGATATGGTTACTATAGGATAGGTTGAGGACTATATTTCTCTGTATGGAGAAAAGTGTGGAGCTATACCTACTAAACACCGTAGGAGTGTCATAGCTGATGAGTTTGGTAAATGTATTCGGGCAATTATGCCACATATAGTGGCTGATATGAAAACTGAAATAAGAAGTGCATTTTGGGAAGAATTTCAAGCACTGAAGGAAGGGTTAATAAATGAAGCGAAGGAGCAAAAAGTAGAGGTTAAGGCTAAGGGATCCCGAAGAAGATCAGGATGTGAAATTTTTGATAAGAATCATACCGGTCATTGTAAGTACAAGACTAAAGGTTGTTATACGTGTGGGGAAGTAAGACACAATTATAAGGATTGCTTATCCTTAGGAAAGTTATGTTATAACTATGCTCAGTATGGACATGAATCTTCTGAATGCCCTAACTAGTAAACTATGAGACAATAGTAGGAAGTTCCTTTCTAGATTATGTGTAACATATGCGGATATAGTATGTACTTCATTAGTAATGTTAACCTTATAGTTAGTTAAAGTAAATAGAAATTTTGTATCAGTTGTTGAACTAGTAATTGTCAGTTCATATTAATTGTATCATGAGTTGATTCCGAGTGGGGGAGTTCTATGTATGAATGGAAATGGTTAATGATGTTAGGATGATCTGTTTAAATCATTTTGATAGTGATACCTATGAAGAATGAAAAAAATTTGGGTATTATATATGTGGTACAGATCAGACTCACGAAGAAGCAAATTGTGCTATAGAATCTTAAGATAATCGATGAAGAGCATGAAGTTATCTCTTTCAAGTAATGAGGAAACGTTATTGGTGTGAGTAAATATGTAAGTACAACCTTATATGTGACCGAGATAATTAATTTGATAGGCAGTGATAAATAATGATAAAGTTAATAGTGACTAAGTATAAAGTAAATATAAGATGAGACAAAGAACATTTGGAGTAACGACGAATTGAATTATAATTTTAGTAGAGATATAGAGGTTTGATCCTCTTCCATTGTTGACTGGTTAACGCTGCTAGAGATAGACAAACCCTGATATATATAAAAGTTGAGAAATTGATTTGATAGACCTACGAGTCCAAGTTAAATGTATTGATAAGTTAATGTTTGAAAATCATATGTGTATAATTGGGGACCATTAGAGAATAATGTAGTGACACTACAGAAGGACAGGTTGGGACTGATTTCAGGATTGGTGACATTGATAGACCCTGATCCTCGAATATTGTGTATTAGAGAAATTAAGCTGAAAGTCAGGATGCAGTTTGTAACACCGAAAATCTTACCAATTTGTAACACCAAAATCTCAAGCCATGTTTTGTAAATAGCTGCGGAAGCGTTTACTAATTCCATTTAAACAAACACCACAAGATACAAAGCCTGTTTTCAAAACACCGCATCCATTTGTGTTACAAAATATTTACAAAACACTGCTCGTCTCTATTCAAAACATAATATCAGAGCGTTGATCAAATTTCCCTTCCCACAAACACAGCTAAACAGTTAAACGCACCAAACCTGCAAAAAGCATCAACTGTGGGGAATTAACACAAAGCTAAGTGAATGGAAGCTACAAACAAATGGTCATCAGCATCAAGCTCAAGCAATGAACAACTGGTCACACAAACAGATCTCACACAGATCTCACAAGCCACACAAATCTATAGGACCGGCGGTTCTGCAGAACCTGCAACTGATGCGGGCCAAAAAAGGATTACCGATAGCTATTTACTACTTGCTACAGTTAAACCCCTTCTGTTGCAACGCATGCATCAGAAGATCTAGAACTGTGCAACCAATAACATATATGCCTAACCCAATAACACAAGGTAGTTGAGCTCCACAACCATGTACGCATACCTTTAACCATACGTACAGGTCACACCGTGTGCACATACCATTAACCATGTACACGGATCACACACACCATGTGTACATATCATTAACTATGTACACAGGTCCACAACACACAAAGAGATATCAAATATCAGTCAACAGTCAACAATCAACAAATAGTAGACTAAACAGTTTATCAAAGCATCATCATCTTAATATCAATTAATCATTAATCGTTACCACCAACACCACTCGTGAGTAAACCTCCACTCACCTCTGTCCACAATCGCTCTTGCTCGGTTGTCTAATTAGTCTTTACAGTTCCTAAAAACACAATATACCGATATCTGTCTCCAATTCATAAATATATACATTCACATATATATTTATATCTCAAAAGCTCATAATTAGCATATTTAACTTCACATATATTTCAGAACAACACAAGCATCAAAACAACCAAGAAACAAAAGCTTCCTTATGAAAAATCTTGAGTCGCGCCGCGATCAATCAATGCGTCGCGCCATGACGCGCCTTTGATCGCCCCACATCACTTCGAGCAGCGTCCTTCGAGCGGAGACTTCGAATTCGAAATATAACAGGATCGTGCCGCGATCCACCCACCCATCGCATCGCCAAGGTTTCGAGCGGACCCTTCGAACTAGACTTAGCACAAGGACTTTGAACAAAACTTCGAATTCGAAACTAATCGGATTGCGTCATGACCTATCTATCGGTCGCGCCGCGAACTACAACTAATCAGTTTCCTGTTTCTTCTTCTTCTTCAAACAACCGACTAACTCAAGATCCAATAACCAGAAATTGAAACTTACTAAAAACATGTTCAAACTTCATATCATGTTAACAAACATCAAGAACACATCTAACCTTTTAAAATTAATACACCAATCAATACTCACATACCAAGTTCTTCAAAAACTTCCATTAATGGAGTTCTAACTTTAAGTATTACAACTAAGTATAAACTTTTAATTAACAAGCAGCATAACTAACCTTTTTCTTCAATATCTCAAATATTCAAGTTTACTTTCTTCTCAAAGTTCCTTCACTTGAAGAAAAGAACACACATACACACTTTTCTTACACACACATAAGAAAGAGGATAAGTCTCTAGCAAAACTAGTCAACATGAAATACCAACATAGATATATATTCATCATATTACAAGCATGAGGTGGCTACCACCATGCACACATACACTTACACACTTACACTCATACATACAAACACCATCCAGTTTACCATTGACCCGCCCACAATTAGGCCGGGTTTTTAGATGTTACACAGATTTAGTGGAATAAAATCTAAATGATAAACAGTAAACCGAATAAATGGTGTTGATATTCTAAATAGGTAAGAGTTTTAACTATTAAGTTGATGAGATTTTAAAGCAAACCAGGGATTGTGTGATTTCGGGGACAAAATCATTACAAGTGGGGGAGAGTTGTAACATCCCGAATTTAGAAAAGGTATTTATTTGAGTTATGAAGTAAAAGCTGAGAAAAGTTGAAAGTAGTTATGAATTTCCAAACGGTTTTAAATAAGGATTTCAAATATATCCTTGTTAGAAATTACGGATATTGTACTGTTGAGTTGTAAGCGTGATAGGGGAACAAAATACCCGCTCGATGAGTCACCAACTTAAGAGTCGGCCAACCCATCAAGCTTATCTTTTATTCCATCTCCTTCTTGTGTTAATTCTAGTTCTTTCCTTCTTTGTTCTTTTCTTCTTTACGTATGTAAATCCTTATATATTTATATATAAGGTTGTTTCCTTCCTCCATATCCATTATTTGCCAAGGAACTACATAAAATATATAGATATATGGATTCACGTGGCCTGGAGTTTTAACTGAAGAATTAGAGGGATGAATTAAAGGAAAGCATATTTCAATATTCTAAGTGATTTTTACATATTTTAATATTTTGAAGTTTCATTTGAGTTAGTTTATTCTAATTGGTATTTATCGTCAAAAGGTGTTGTATGATGTTTATTATAGTTAGTAAAGGTTGTAGGATGATTAAAAGTGTTAGAATTACCTTAGAAATGAACTAAAGGTGTTATGGCTGGAAAATAGTAAATTTTCGTCGATCTGTTGTTGAAAATTACAGAACACGGGCCGTATAGAGGATGGTAGGCCGTCTAGGCTGACCACATGCCATGTAGGGTAACACAGGTCATGTAGGTTGAACATGGGCCATGTAGGTTGAGGGAGGCCATGTAGGAGGCAATGTGGGCTGAACACGTGCTGTGTAGGTTGACACAAGTTATGTAGATCCAAACAGCCCATGTAGGTCAACACAGGTCATGTAAGAGACCATGTAGGCCTCTACCAGATTATACGTTTGTTTTTATGCTTTATATAAGATGTACGATTGTTATACTATCATTACTAAGGTCTTATGGGACTTAAGGAAAAGATGAGAGAGGACATTGAAAGCTATGGACCACAGGTCAGTATACTATTATTTTAGTACGAGTAGCATATGAGTATGCAATAAATGAACACCATGATAACAATGTTAGGTGTTATAATGGTTATATGTATTCAATAAAAGCAGCAGGGTATAGAGTACGCGCGAGGTGAAACTTTGTACCGAGAACAGTGTTATGATATATATAGCCACACAGGTGATGTAGTTGTATACCAAAGTAGTGTAAGCATCTATGAATTATAGTATGTATACGTGCACAAGGTGAAATGATATGATATGAAATGGTGTGATATGATATATGATATATGATATGTATATGTGATGCAAGTACATGTGTATAGTCATTCCGTGAGCATAGCTATGCACAAGAACAGTGGTAGGGTATATAGTGAGTTGTATACCAATAGCAGCTGGAATAGGCTACACCGTGAGGTGTAGATAAGCCTAGCAAAGAGGATACCTTGTTACGCCCAAGCGTAGCTTTGTGTGCAAGAAATTGGAAAGGGGTATATTGAGCTCTTTATACCCAAGGAAAGGTCTTAGGGACTTGGCTACGCGCGAGGTGTAGTCATACCCTAGGACAAGTTAACAGTTTGTGTAGGTTTGCACGTGATACAGTTTGGATGCGAGACATCATGGGGAGATTTTACTCCTGTTATATCTTGTTTATGTTCAACTAGCATGCTTACTAAGCATTAGTTGATGTTTGTGTATTGCATGTTGCAGGTGGCACAGGTTCCAACAAGCGTAAGGCCCTAGTGTAGTGCTCAGCTGGATTGCTCCTGGTTTTCAAGAAGCAAACTTTTGACACTACTTTTGTAAATGTTAGCACATGTATGTTTAGTATTTTTGTGAAACTCTGATATCTTTTGGGTACTAACTAGTACAATAATGTTTTAAAGTTAAAAGTGGAAAAGTGGAGTTACAATCAACTTCAATATCAACTTTGAATCAAAGTGTCTTCCAACTGTGTATTAGAGAGAATGTAATTCATGTGTTAAGCAAAAGATTAGTTTGCCTTCAAGATCTCATAGGACTTGTCTCATACTCACTCAAAAGACTAGAAAAAAACATCCCTAATGAAGCTAGTGCTAATTGCTATAAAGCCACCATTAAACTACCCTTAAAAGACCGTTTTAAGAGGCTGTTATAGTGCCGGACACGACCGTGCTCCTTGAGGCACACCCGTGCCAGCCCATCCAGGCAAACCCAAGTCATGCCTTACTTGGTCTCTTGCTTTAGCACTGGGCACGGACGTGCCTCAATAAGGCACGCCCGTACTGGCCCCAAAAAGGTACGCCCAAGTCACGACGGACTTGGGCCCATACCAGGTTGATGGGCACGCCCGTTCCTTCACCAGATACGGCTGTGCCTGGCCCACCTTAAACATCTTTTCGTGTTTTTCTCTCTCGTTCAAGGTGTTTCCGGAATTAATACTTGGCGTGTGACCCAATAGGCCTATGACTTATCGGCAATGATACCAACTCGTGTGTGTCAGTGGGCATATTCCAACAAACTCCCACTTGCACATGACACACCCACGAAAGGTAACACCGACATAGAGAGGCCTCTAGCAAAGCATCTATTCCCCCAAGTCAGCATAGGGTATTTCATCCATGACAAGTACCAACCTAAAAAGAATGGTCCTATAGTCAGCATAGTGATCATTCATCCTTTTGTTCATGAAATCCGATGTGAATGCGAGGCAAGGAATATCATCAACCTCCAGATCATCCACGATTATGTTTCTCGATCAAGATGGATGGTGACCAACAAAAAAAAGTTGCAAAATTTATCCATTATCAATTCAACTCGAGCATGACCATGCATTTGATGTCAGCGCTCAGTCAACGAAGGTCCCATGGATATCTCTCTAAAAGATGAACAAATCCCTTTGAATCGTCTCATCGTAGTAGAAAAATCTTACTTGAAAACCCCCCCTTATAGCATCCAGTTACGAACTACGTTAGGAAGCGATCAAATCAAAACTAGATAATACTCAAAGATCACATGTATCTCCAGTGTAAGGATAAACAATATTATCATCTTGATTTACTTGTGACCATGTCATGAAGTAAACTCAGGTGTGTATGAATATGTAACATTAAAGGTGTATTAAAATTACTAATGCATATGTACAAGGATTGCCATTAGTGCCTTTAGTGTTTTGTTGGCAATCTTGATCAAAATATATTTGACATGGTTTTGTGACACACCATGGTTTTGCTTTGGTTGTGTTTGGTTGTGGTTGCTTGGTAACTTGTTATGCCCTTAGCCTTTGTGTTGGTTGGTTTTGGTTTGGCCTGCGTGTCGTTTGGTTGTAATAATCATATTTTGGTGCGACTTGCATGTCGTTTATTTAATATCTTTGTACTCGTAGTAGTTTATTAGGATTGTGACCTGCATGTCGTTTTCTTATTATTATGTAATTATACATAGTTTATTATATATATATATATTGCATCAAGCCAATCGGGAGACATGATGTTGGTGTCTTGACGAGCCCATTCCAAGAGATTCGCCGGCTTGGAGGCACTATCGTGACGGCGCATTTTGTTGTCCCTAGATGACCTTGTTTTCCCCGTTTTGGCTCACGGGGAAAACGTATAGGATTTGGGCATGTTACCGGGATTTGTGTTTTCTATTTGCATGGTTGTTTTTATGTTTATTTCTTGCATGGTTCTTTTAGGATTCGCATGCTAGAAAATTTTTGAAAAAATATATAAAAACAAAGAGATTTATAAATGAGTTTATATTTCTTCGTGCATAAGAATTGACAATGTTAATATAAATTGTGATTATATTAAAAGTGGATAAAAATTGTATTTATCACTTAATTTGTTAATTCGCGAAATGGGTTAAAATTGTTTTAACCGGGAAAAACAAAATCATGTTTTTAAAATGTAAATCACACACCATTTGTAAGACAAAACCACCCGAATCTAGTGAAACTTGGATGATTGTCGAGCTTTAGCACGAGTCATGCCTAGTGGAACTATGTGGAAGGTGAGTGTGGTAACTCGCAATATTGGTTGTCGAGCTTAGCACGAGTCAATTATTGGCGAGAGTTCTACCGTGTGTCTTGACGGGCGGCTTACAATTCTTTTTGTGATACTTAAGTGGTGTCGAGCTCTAGTCGAGTCATTTAAGGGGATCAAGTTAGAATTGGTGCAATAAGGGGTCAAACATGCCAAAAGACATTTTGATTGTCAATGGATCCTGCAAGGATCTAGAATTTGCAAAGTGTTTGCAATCGGTAAAATAGTTACCGGCCTAAATAGCTTTACTTTGTGATCTACGGTAAACCCGTCATAAGGTAATGTGAAATATGGTTTCTAGCCTTGTTTAAATAATTGTTTAGAAAACTATTTTGGTAATTATTTCTACAAGGATTATATCTAAATTCACTAAAACGTGTACTCTAAATTGTAGATGACAAACGTTAACAACGCAACACCAAATTTATCACTCCGTTTGTTCCTAGAAAAGGAAAAACTCGTAGGTGTGAACTTTGTGGATTGGCAAAGACAATTGCGAATTTTCCTTCATCATGAGTCTAAGTTGCACATCCTCGAGGAACCTTTTCCGGAACCACCTGCTACCAACACAAGTTGAGCCACTAGATACGCTTTTGAAAAACGTATCGAGGACGCAGAAGAGGTTTCTTATTTCATGTTATAGACTATGAGCAGCGAGCTACGAAAGCAACTCGGGCATATGAGTGCGTATGACATGATTAATTAGTTAAAGGACATATTCCAACATCAGATTAGAGAGGAACACTTCATGTGTGTCAAGGCCCTTGTCAGTTGCCGCATGCAGGAAGGTGGGAAGGTTAGTGTTCATGTGCTTCGTATGAAGGCATACATTGACCAAATGCATATACTAGGATTTCCCATTGGGATGGAGCTTGCGGTTAATATGATTCTCCAGTCCCTGCCCGCGTCTTAGGATGAGTTAATCAAAAACTATCAAAAGGACAAAATGGTAGAATCCTTAGACGAGTTGCATGGCATGCTGAAGACTTTCGAGTCTAACAGGGCCAAACGTAGGTTCATTCCCACATGGTTATTTAAGGAATGTAAAACCGAGAAAGAGAATACAACTCCTAAAGGAGAAGTTTGTTATTTCTGCGGTAAATATGGAGATTGGCGCCGCCACGCTTGTCATTAGTGTTCAGAGGAGTTAAAGCTTTCTACGAGGCAAGGGAATAGCTCCTCGTCATTAGGTACATTAATGATTAGCTCCATTGCTTTTCTACTTCTTAGCTAGAGTGATTGAAATGCTGGCTACAACACTCACGT
The DNA here is from genome assembly GCA_038502395.1 of Dittrichia graveolens. Taxonomy (NCBI): domain Eukaryota; kingdom Viridiplantae; phylum Streptophyta; class Magnoliopsida; order Asterales; family Asteraceae; genus Dittrichia; species Dittrichia graveolens. The sequence continues at coordinate 62,073,882 of JARJIL010000003.1, forward strand.
TTGTTGCAAAAATGTTTTGTTACAAAGTGTAGGTGTTAAACAAAAGAAGTAGCTGATAAGGCATGGAGAGCTAGAGCTCAAGATTGAGAAACTTGGACGATGTCTTGATTGAGAGGATTGGGAGTTTGGATCTCTCCATTCTATCTAGCTATTTTATTACTTTACTAGGTTAATATATTATCTACCTTGCGTGGAGAGAGAAATATTAAGTCTATTATGCATTGGTTGACGATGGATATTACTTTGTATTTGATATATATATATATATATATATATGTATATATATATATATTAGTGGTTTATTTCAAAGTTTATCCATGTCATGGAATTTATAAGCTTTTGCTTAAAAGTAATAAAATCATGAATAATATGTATGTTTAAATCCAAAATGGTTTGGATAAGTTATCCAAGTGACAAGGTTATTTTAGCTATGTAAACAAGACTTGCTTCACCAAGGTCTGTGTGGTTTGGAATTTTAGATGCATTTGATAGTTGATCAAGTTGAGTGCGAGAATTGTTTATTAGACTAAATGACTTGTATATATTTCATCGGTGAATGTAAGAGTATTAAAAGCTTGTTGAATTTAGTTCACACTTATGAGAATAATTCGTTCAAGCAAATCCATGGGATAACTACATGCACTTTGTTACCTTTACCGGTTGTGGTAGTAGTAGGAATGGGTATGTTTGAAACATTTGAGGTGTTCAATAATTACCCTAACGAGGTTTGTGGGCTAAAGGTTAACTTGCTTGAATCTTGTGAAGATGTTAAGTATCTTAATTTGTGGATTTTGTAACCATCATAAGAATTATGAGATTTATCTCATAATTTAATTCTCTCATGACACATTGGCATATGGGGTCGCTTAGAGAAAGAACCAAACATTCTTGGATATGTTCGGGTCTTGATGAATCGCAAATTCAAGCCCAAAGTGTTGGGATGCTCAAATTTGGCGGACAATGTTTTATATGTAAAATCAACAAAGATGGTTTAGTATGCATCTTAGGAGATAAGACTAGAAAGAATGCCTTTGCTTGTCTATCTCAAAGTCTAGATTATCCAGCCTACGTCTAGACGTGAGGTGGAAGAATCCGGGGACTAAAGATGCTACTCCATTAGGCGTTCTACTGAGACCATGAGATGTTTATATTACAAACTTTTGAGGACAAGTTTTGTCGCTCAATAGCAAGTAGAAACTTAATATCTATGGGAGCCGGTGGGAGTAAATGGAGCCTTGAATGGTAAGACTTGATGTTGACACTAGCATACAATCAGTGATGATTGGAAGTCAGCATGGGGATGCTAGAGTACCTAGCATGATTTATTACTCTTCCTATGTCTGATAGGAGTTGCATAAAGCCTGATAGATATATGTTTTATATCTAGAGGAAGATAACTCGATGATGGATTAGTTGAATTCATCAACTATCGGAAGTCGTAGTGGCCTAAAGTCTACTAGAAGGAGAGAGGTAATGAGGGTGGGATGCAATCCATGTAGGATATCCAAGCATTGAACTTGGTTGATTTGATGCCTTGGTACAAATCAAAAGTGTGCACATGGATTGAGGTGTAAACAACTTCAAATACCGACCGGTGGTAGGAGTTCTGATATGATTGACCATGAGGATGGTATCGTAAAAGAAATTCTTCGCGGTGGTTATATTGAAGTTTACTTGGATGACCTATGGTGTATCACTGCCTTCACATGGCTATGAAAGTGTGGCAGTGAAATGTAAAGACCCTGTTCCTTCATTGGAATTTTGAGGAAAAGTATTTTAATACTTTCTGAGAGTCTTGTACATTATAAGTATCCTTGTAAGGTCTATAAGCCCAAGACGTATATTCATGGACTTGAACTTCAAATACCAACTAATGATAAATGCTCCGTTATGATTGACCATGAGGATGGTATCATAAGGAAATTTTCCTAGTGGTTATTACTCGGATACATGTGTTTATCACTACAATGTAAAGATCGTATTCCTTCGTGGAAATTTTGAGGAAGATTGTTTCAACACTATCCGAAGGTGTCTTGTACATTGAAAGTATCCTCGTAAACTTGAATAAACATCGCAAGGTTGTAATCTTCACTTTAATGAGAAAATCATAGGTTTGAGTTTTCGAAAAGGGAAGATTAAACTTGGATGTATGCTAGAGCTAGTGGGAGTGCTTATGTTCCAAATATTGTGTATCCATGATATACTTCTTATTGAAGATAATATCCTAACTTGGCTATTCATAAAACCGGGGTTGAAGAATTATTGCTTCATAAGAAGAATTGGAGGATACGAACGTCGGTTTTTCGAAGTGACAAAACTAAGAGAGTGATATTGAAACATGATGGACTAGTGTGTTAATTTAATTAGAAACTTGGTTTATCACATGGTTTCTTTTCTCTCATTTTGACTTACTTGGAAGGACTTTTGGTACATTGTTCTTCAAGTTGATGTTCGGTGGTAACAAGGGACTTTGAGTAATGTATTATTCTTGGTGAATTGTTAAGTGAAATGTTATCAACAAGAATGGTTCTTTAAGCATCATTGACTCTATTTGGGTTCTTTTGAGACAATAAGAGTATGATGGCTTATATATATGAACCATAGTCTTGTGCATTGTGACTCTATTGGGTTCTTTAAAACAATGAGAGTACAATGGCTCATAGACGAGAATTATTATTCAAAGCATCGTTGACTCTATTGGGTTCTTTGAAACAATGAGCACGAAGGCTTGAGCAAAGGACCATGATCTTGCCGACGCACACTTTATAAGTGATTGGTTGAGAGAAGATATGGTGATTATTAGAGTACGCATGGATGTTACTTTGTGAATCCGCTTACTAAGCTTTAGTCACAAGCTAGTGATGAACTTTCATACTAGGCTTGTGTACACTTGGTTTACAAGTGGCTATTGAATTTGATGTGTTTTGAGTTGGGAACATTAAAGCAATAATGTGCTTTGATTGTATCGATTATCAAATGGAGATTTGATAATGTCCATGGAGCGGGTACTTTCATTAGCCTTTTGTTGTGATCCATCTTAGCATGTTTAATTACTTCCATGAATAAATTTTATTCTAAATGCTCCACGATTGGTGGTTCTTCATTGGAAGGAAGAAGTAAATTAAGATCGAGGCAAGTGGTTGGTAAAGTATTCATAGTGGATTGAATACATGTTTACGCAACACTAGCCTGTACTTGATGGTGATCAAGTAATTGGAGGACCCACACCTGAGTTCACTTCATAGACATGACCACGAGTAAATCAGGATCATAATATTGTTTATCCTTATACTGGAGATACATGCGCTTCTTGATTAATGGTATGGTCTTGTTTAGATTACTTTCTAACGCAGTTTGTAACTGGCTGTTATAAGGTAACTTTTCAGGCAAGAACATGTTGTTATGACGGAACGATGTAGTCAAAGGTATTCATTCCTCTTTAGAGAAGATATCCCTGGGCCCCTTGTTGACTGAAATGATGACATCAAAATGCATGGTTGTGCTCAAGTTGAATTAATAGTGGGTCAATTTTGCAAATTGTATTGTTCGTCATTGTTAGTCTAGATCGAGAAACATAATCGTGGATGTTTTGGGGTTGACGATGTTCCATGACCTGCATTCACAACGGATATCGTGAACGAAGGTACTTGTCATGGGCGACATACCCTATGCTAACTTGGGGGCATAGATGCCTTGCTAGAGGCCTCTCTATGTCGGTGTTACCTTTTGTAGGTGTGTCATGTTCAAGTGGGAGTTTGTTGGAATATGCCCCCGGACACACACAAGTTGGTATCACTGCCGATGAGGCATAGGCCTATTAGGTCACATGCCAAGTAGTGATTCCGGCAACACCTTTGAACGAGACAGAGAAAAATGCCAAAACTACATGTTGGTGGGGCCGGGCACGGCCGTACCTTGTGAAGGTACGGGCCCAAGGCCGGCGTGCCTAGAGCGTACCCATTAGGGCTGGCACGGGCGTGCGTTGTGAGGCACGACCGTGCCTCACGTTGTAACAGCCTCCTTAACTAGCCTTGTAAGACTAGTTTAATATGGCTTTATGGCAATTAGTTGCTAGTAATATAAGTTACGATTTGGTGGTCATTTTCTCTATATATGACTAGTTTCTATGTACCATGAAGTGGGTTGGAACCATATTGAAATGGTTACTAGAAAGGATTGAATCAAAAAGGACATATGAACTTGCAACATTGAGTTGGTTCATATCTCTCTCTCTAGGCGCACTTGGAAATCTTCAAGTTGGTGTTAGATCTTTGGTGGTGCTTTTAGTGGGCGTCCAAACATAGATAGCACGTGGGGATCATGAACACTTGGTGTGGATACCAATAGTGATACACTACTTTATGTATAAATCTTCCAAGGCAACAAGGAGAAAATATTTTGTATGGTATAATTTCTTGTCCTTGTTCTCCTTCATTTAGTTGCATTGTAAGTGTCTAGAGTTTTGGTCCACTTGGCGGGTGTTGCGTGGTTCACACATAAAAATTATTTTCTACCCTTTTTGCTTCCGGTGTGTTTATATGAACCACGCAAACCCAACAACCTAGCAATACAATTTATTGTAACTTCTCACTATTTTTGCATAGTTTCTGTCTTTCTGCTTAAAACACCTACTACTACACTAGCTTTAGTTGGACAACTACTGTCTATTCTGGATCATTGGTTGGGGAGTTGCTTTCATGTATCTTTAACTAGTGGGAAACATACATAATAAATTTCTCTTTCTGCATAACCCAACCCCCAATTAAAGACATCACTCTAGACTACCCTACCTTTGATTTCATTTAACAAGGTTAATACTAAAGTTGTATATCATTCATGCTTTAACCTACCAACCACATACTTCTGATCCTCATTTCTCTTGAATTCTATGATTTCTCTAGTCAACCGGGTTAGGGTACTGCTGTCTTAGAAAAGTTGTAACACCGTTGTTTCGAGAACCAAATTTTTCTTTTTAAAACATTAATTTATCATTTTCATTTTAAATCACGCAGTGGAATATAGAAACACGTGGCAAGTATATTACAATCAAAAGTTGCCACATACAAGTTTGGTGTTACTGTTACTTATCCGGTCGACCATTATCTGTTACAAACATATAGAATATCAGAGTTATTACAAACATAGTGTTCCTCCTAAGAAATCAAACTACCCGTAGGGTCCCGAGCTCATTGAGGATCACCTGCACATGTGGAGTGTAGCATCTGTTAGCTATAATCGCTAGTGAGTACTCAAATAGTATGCGATCAACATAAATACATCACATATCATCAATCATGCTCAGATAGTTCTATCCTAGCATCTCGCGATGAGCTGGCGTAGTCAGAAGGTAGCATATCTCGCAAGGGGGCCAACCCGGCTCAACGCACCAAACTGGGGTACCATACACATCAACCGCGCCAGTGGGGGAGCTATAAAGCGTCCACCGTTGCGTTTCAGAATCAACCGATTCTTCTGAGTAAAGCCCTGAGCTAAACCCACAGGGGACAAACCTTGTCCAGGGCAAACCTTGCCCAATAGATAGGACCGCTTTGTCCGGGGCAAACCTTGCCCAATAGATAGGACAACTTTGTCTGGGGCAAACCTTGCCCAACAGATCCGTACCGATCATAAACAAATAAACTGATTCAATCGAATCATCAATCAATCAATGCATAATCATGTCACATAACATACACCAAAACAGATGCATATTATTTATATCAATCAAACATCTAGCATCATCATGCCATTCATTCTTTACTTCATTGCGTGCACGCAATAATATATATCTATCATCATAACATACACCTAATCAAGTGCATGCTATGATATATCAATAAGTTAAGCCTAGCATCATCATGCTATACAATCTACACTTAAACAAGTGCGTATCATACTGTGTCAACATGTTAAGTCTAGCATCGTCATGCTTCACTAACTACACTTAATCAAGTGCATATAATATCCTGATAATCATTTATCATACATACTATAAGGTATAAAACCTTTCATCAACATATTCAAACGCTTAATCAATTATGTACAAATCATTGTATTCGATTCAATTCATTGTTAATATATGTTATAGATATATTGATCGTTATGTTATCAGGCACTCACCTGTCGAGCTAGATTATAACACTCTACGATACAGTAGCTTCTGGACCAACTGGAATACAACAAAGTGGAGATTAGAATTTGGTAACTTGCAGCAGATTAGAGATTGCTTTATCACTTAAATTCAGCAACAATCGGATTGCTAAATGATCTTGATGAATCTCCCCTTCAAAGAGAACACATACAAAGATGAGAAATTCTGTGAAAGCCAAATGGGTGTACACGTAAGTGTACACTAAGATGCCTGCTTGTGGTTTGTCAATATCCACAAGTGGGTATCTTGTTCCCCTTTCCAACTTACAACTTAACACACGAGTACCCGTTTTAACTAACGGGGATATTTTTGGAAACCTCGTTCTAAACCATTTAATAATTTATTATTCTTATTAAATGTTCATAATATTTTAATATTATCATTTCTTTACTATTTTCTTCTATTTTATCCCATTAATCAATTATATATATTTAATTCCTTTTATTCAATATTTAATTAGAATTTTAGACATACCAGATTCGAACACGTCTAAGCCCATTCTAAGGTTGTTACAAAAGTATTATACAAATCATCTGTAGTACTCTGCACACTCAAAGAAACTTACTACTTTTGTATTATTCTGAGGTGGCTCCCATTTTATCACTGCTTCCTCTAGGCTAGATCTGCTTAACCTCTTTTTGTCTAACAAACCGATTCAGAAATTTCACTTCTTATAACTAAACATTACACTTGAACAATTTCACATACCATTTCTCCCTGTATAGCACTTCTAATACTTCTCTGAAAATAACACCATGTACTTTTCAAATCTTGGAGTAACTAGCTGACCATCACTAATCACAATCACTAATTTATCGAACATAGTTCAATAAACTATACTCATTAATTCTGTAATCTATACACATTCTGAACATGCCATCTTTATCTTTTTCACAAGTAAACTCAATACACCTTACGGTAAGCTACTAGGTCGGATAACACTTTTATCCATCAACTCTTTGCAATGGCTTCATTAATTGATGTATATCTCAGACCTGTTACTGCTTTTCTTTTCCCTGCTAGAATTTCTCACAAAAGCTGACAATGTTGTACCACCAAAGACTAGATACTTCCTTACTTTACAAACAAACAGGAATACTGGCTCTTATACTTTTATCTCTATTAAGCAGTTCTTCCCCACTTGGGGTATGAACTCGTTCTGTTCTCTGATCACATATTATCTGAACTTAATACTGATCCAACCAATTTATACCAACAACTACTCAAAACTCTTTCACCACAATTGGTACAAGATTGGTGAAGAAACTGACAATTGTCTCTCTTTATCACCTTATTTTTACACCTACTATTCTCAATATTAGTCTCATCATCTGCTGCTTCTTTCTCAAGAGGAAATTCTATCATACTAGGTGAAACACTCATTTTAACATAACGTGAAACTACAACAAGGATCTACTTTACCAAAGTCAAATAATACCAAGGCAGGTGTACTAATAACAATAAAGGTACTTGCCACTACATTTGGTTCCACCACTTCCTCCACAACCATAAGTTGCACTTTCACTTACTTATCCCTACCATTTCTAAAATAGAGTGGGGGTAGAGGATTCACTGTGCTTTTCTCTAAAGCTATTGACTTAGGGCAATAAGCAATATGCCTAACTGGTAAAAATGATATCACCCTTAAAGCGAACTCTAACAATTTCTAGGCACATGCCTCTGCTTTTCACACTTTATACATCTGAATGTGGAACTAGCCTTCCCCACTGTAGTACAAAAACTAATCTCTCGCTTGACGTACTTGCTGGCTTAACCTTTCACTTTTCCATTTATTAATCTCTACCTGCTCAACTATTGCTTTCTCTTTTATAAAAAAACCCATCATCTCTTTCGCTGTGTTACCAGTAACTGTCACTAACCTTTTCAGATATCGCTTTTAAGTATCGAAATGTGTCACTACATTTCATAAGCTCAATAACAATACATTCTGGACAAAACTAGTTACTTCTATCAACTTTCTGGTAATATCATTCACCACTTATGTCATCTATCGTATGGCTAAAAACTCTTCTATAATCTTATCTATTCAAGCTGATAGATAAGATTATAACTAAACATTACACTTGAACAATTTCACATACCATTTCTCCCTGTATAGCACTTCTAATACTTCTCTGAAAATAACACCATGTACTTTTCAAATCTTGGAGTAACTAGCTGACCATCACTAATCACAATCACTAATTTATCGAACATAGTTCAATAAACTATACTCATTAATTCTGTAATCTATACACATTCTGAACATGCCATCTTTATCTTTTTCACAAGTAAACTCAATACACCTTACGGTAAGCTACTAGGTCGGATAACACTTTTATCCATCAACTCTTTGCAATGGCTTCATTAATTGATGTATATCTCAGACCTGTTACTGCTTTTCTTTTCCCTGCTAGAATTTCTCACAAAAGCTGACAATGTTGTACCACCAAAGACTAGATACTTCCTTACTTTACAAACAAACAGGAATACTGGCTCTTATACTTTTATCTCTATTAAGCAGTTCTTCCCCACTTGGGGTATGAACTCGTTCTGTTCTCTGATCACATATTATCTGAACTTAATACTGATCCAACCAATTTATACCAACAACTACTCAAAACTCTTTCACCACAATTGGTACAAGATTGGTGAAGAAACTGACAATTGTCTCTCTTTATCACCTTATTTTTACACCTACTATTCTCAATATTAGTCTCATCATCTGCTGCTTCTTTCTCAAGAGGAAATTCTATCATACTAGGTGAAACACTCATTTTAACATAACGTGAAACTACAACAAGGATCTACTTTACCAAAGTCAAATAATACCAAGGCAGGTGTACTAATAACAATAAAGGTACTTGCCACTACATTTGGTTCCACCACTTCCTCCACAACCATAAGTTGCACTTTCACTTACTTATCCCTACCATTTCTAAAATAGAGTGGGGGTAGAGGATTCACTGTGCTTTTCTCTAAAGCTATTGACTTAGGGCAATAAGCAATATGCCTAACTGGTAAAAATGATATCACCCTTAAAGCGAACTCTAACAATTTCTAGGCACATGCCTCTGCTTTTCACACTTTATACATCTGAATGTGGAACTAGCCTTCCCCACTGTAGTACAAAAACTAATCTCTCGCTTGACGTACTTGCTGGCTTAACCTTTCACTTTTCCATTTATTAATCTCTACCTGCTCAACTATTGCTTTCTCTTTTATAAAAAAACCCATCATCTCTTTCGCTGTGTTACCAGTAACTGTCACTAACCTTTTCAGATATCGCTTTTAAGTATCGAAATGTGTCACTACATTTCATAAGCTCAATAACAATACATTCTGGACAAAACTAGTTACTTCTATCAACTTTCTGGTAATATCATTCACCACTTATGTCATCTATCGTATGGCTAAAAACTCTTCTATAATCTTATCTATTCAAGCTGATAGGTGGAAATTACACCTCTAACACTTCTTTATACTGAGGCCTAATAGTTGCCTCCGTCTGTACCTTCTCTTTCCTTGGTAACAACAAAGTCTACCGGTCTTTAGCTATTCCACATAATAACTTTGAATCGTACATAACTTTTCATTCTACTATACACCTAACTATACTGTATGCCCCTTACATCTCCACTTGCTAACGATTATTCACAATCGAATCTGTAACCTTCTCCAAGAAGAGGTACTTTGCCTGCTAGAAATTTCTGTAAGTACACCCTGACTCTTATAACTGATCCATTCTGGCTTTGATTCTCTCAATTATCTCTGAACATACATCATTGCAGCCTACACCGCTGCATCTACTCGTTTCTATAACATCGCTTTCAGTCTCTCTTACACTTGCTTAACCGATTGGTTGCTTAAATTAGGAATGTTTATCTGTAGGACTTTACTAAACTCTGTAGCTACTGTCTCTCTTACTATACTATTCTTATACCCTTGCAATTCCTCTATAACTGGAATCTCTCTAGTAAGATTACCCGTAGGTCTAATGGTTGGGATAGGAATTGCATCTGCTTCATATCTATCTCTAGCTTCCTGAGATCTACTTACCTTATGCTTACATTAATCACATAGTAACTCTTTCTACATACTCATTCTGACGATCAGAAATCTTTAACACACAATACTATGACAACTTTCTATGTACCATCGCAGGTATACTGGTCTACATACATAAATCATCATGCTATCAAACACATAATTCGTAGGGTCCATCACAATCTTGTTGAGCTTAAGAATGTATCATGTGTTTATAATAATATGGGCCTAAACAAACTATACTTTACATGTTCTCAACTAACCAATCAGATCCTCCCTTCATAACATTTAACACTTAGCCACATAACTGATGTACATGCATAAACAGGCTAACTCATACTCAATCTGTAAAACAGATATCAATCATAAACTTTTACTAACCGTATGCTCACCAAGGTTTACTACCCCAGAGATATCTCCACTTAATCTCAAAACCATGGTTTAAGTTCAGGCATCACACTCATGTGTGCCCAAATCCCTTAAACCTTGGCTCTGATTCCAAGTTGTAACACCACTTTTTCAGTTTTAATTTAAAAATATTATCTTACGAGTTAGCATCAAAAAGATATCAGAGTTTCACAAAAATACAGTTTCTAAACATACATGTGCTAACATTTACAAAAGTAGTGTCAATGTTTGCTTCTTGAAAACCAGGAGCTATCCGACTGAGCACCGCACTGGGCCTTACCTTTGTTGGAACCTGCATCACCTGCAACATGCAAGACTGAAACATAAGCTAACGCTTAGTGAACATACTAACTGAGCATAACAACATAAAACAGGAGTAAAATCTTCCCAGGATATCTTGCATCTAAACTGTAACAACAGGAGTAAAGTCTCCTTATGATATCTCGCATCCAAGTTGTATCACCTGCAAATCTGCATAACTGTTACTATACTAGGGTTTATCTACACCTTAGTGTAAAATATCCCCAGCGCTTTTCTTAGGTATAAAGAGCTCAATATACCCCTTTCTACTATCTTGGATACAAAGCTACGCTCGCACGTACTAGATATCCTCTGTGCCGGGCTTATCTACACCTTGAGGGTGTAGCCTATCCTAGCTGCTATTGGTACACAGCTCACTGTATACCTTGTCTCTACTCTTGTGCATAGCATATCATATTACCTTGTGCGTATACATATACTAACTCATAGGCACTTACACCGCTTTGGTAAATAGCTACACCACTGCGTGGTTGTATACCATAACACTGTTCATGATACAAAGTTATACTTTTTGTGTACTATGTACCCTGATGCTTTCATTGAATACATATAAAATTTATAACACATTTATACTATTATCACGCTGTTGATTTAATGGATACTCGTACCAAGAAATAGTACACCTACCTGGTGAGCGTGTAACATGCTAAGCATTGCTAACTCGACTGCACATTACCACAGGTACATCATTACTTATTGCCTACAAGCAATATATAATCATTACGTCAATGCTTAAGACTCTGCTGAACGAATAAAGCTGAATAGGGCCAGGCACGCCCGTGCCTCCCCCATGGCACGCCCGTGCTCTTCAATCTGGGCCCAAACATGGCTTGCTCTAACATGAGCGTACTGGGCCAGGCACGCCCGTACCGTACATAGGTATGCCCATGTAACATCCTAAGTTTGGGCCTAGTTGTTTCATAGGCTTCGGTACGTTGTACGTGATTATTATTTGATTAATTGTTTATTTACTTATTGATTATGGAATTACTTAAATTAATTGTTGGTAATTAATTAAGTAAATTGAAAGTTTATATATTTAAAATATATATATGTGAATAGATATTACTGGAAAATAAACACATGGATGTATGTATGTGATTATGTATGTACGTAAGTATGTATTTGTGTTATTTATGAGTCATGCAAATTGGATAAGTAGAAGGTTACACTTCATGCTTTGGTTTTTGTAAAATATATTTATATGTGTGTACTTGTATTTGCATGCTAGTCATCTGATCATTTGTGTTTCAAAAGAGAAAAGTGTTTGTGCGTGTTTTGAGAGAGAAAGAAGAGCTAAGAATTGGATGTTGGTTTCTGAAGGTGTTAGATACAAAGCTAAGTTTTGTACAATTCTTGGTTTGTTAATTGAATGATGATTTATGTTTAAACATGTATAAATGATGAAAATAACATGTTGGGTTTTGTATATAAACACTATGGATGAGTTTGTAAAAAAACTTGTCAAATGGGTTTGATTGGTTTGGCGATGTTCTTGAGTTTGTATGATGTTCTTGAGTTTGTATGATGTTCTTATTGATGTCGAGCATGTTATAGATAGTTTAAACATGATTGGGTATGATTTTGGTAAGTTTATGTAAGCTGTGGAAATGATCCATGGAGGTTTTGAAGTTGGCGGATTTCGAAATGAAGAAGATGATGTTGGAATCCGATGGTTCTTGAATCCGATATGGATGAATCCGACATTGAGGATTCCAATAGATACAAAATCCGATCTCAGGGAATCCGACAATCAAGAATCCGGAACTTGTTGAAATCCGATACCTTGAATCTGACATCTAGAATCCGGGACTCAAAATCCGACAAGTGGAGATCCGGATTTGGGGAAATCCAATAATTTGCATCGACGCGACGCATCCACGGCTTTTGTGGATTTTGATGTTTGTTTACATTCTTTATTGATATATGCTACTTGTACATGCATATGTGAATCTTACAAGTTGTGTTTGATTTAAAAGATATATAAATATATGTTTGGATATATATCTATGAATCAGATACTGATTTCAGTTTATTGTGATCTCAGGAATGAACAAGGCTCAGTAATATTAGACCACTGAGTGGGAGTTCGAGAACTCGAGGTGAGTGGATGTTTAACTCACGACTGGTGTTAGTTTTAATCGTTTTGGTTATAACTGTTTGTGGATTGACGCATGGATAGACTGTATGTCTGATAATTGATTAACTGTTTGTTTGTTAATTGATTGTCGCGTCAGTGATATGTATACATGTTTATTGGGGGGTCAGCTTGGCAAGGCTAAAGACTGGGTTGGTTTGCTATCGGCTAATCAGTATTGGGATCTTTTGATGCATTTGTTGCAACTTAAGGTAATATTGTGTGAGAATAGCAAATAAAATAACGGTAAACCTTTGCTTTGGCCGGCATTGGTTGAAGGATCTGCAGATCCGCCGTTCTACCCGGGGCACGATTAATTGTTTATATTCTGCGGTTTGATTGTTTTTTATCCTGCGGGTGTGACTGATGATTGGTTGTTGTAGTTTTACTTTCATTCACTTAGCTTTGTGCTAATTGATATCGCCAAATTTAGATATATATTTTAAGCGATATCTGTTTTAATTTAGCCTATTATTGTTTGTAAATAAGTAAAAGACACTTAATTATCTTCATTTATTGATCTACAGGTTAAAAAGGCGGAATATGAAAATTTTTGAGAAAAAAACGGAAGAAAGCAAAGAAATATGAAAAGCTGTCCGCGCCGACACACCGTCACTATTTTGATCATATCTCACTCATACGAACTCAGACTGAGGTGATTCAAAAGGCCACGGAAACTAGACTCAGTGGGCTACAACTTCACTTTTATGGTCATGTAGTAAAAAGGCAAGATCACGGCGCGACGCCTTCAATAATCTCAGCGCGACAGAGCTGTTTAAGATAAGGTCAGAGAGCTCGCCACGTGTCGTCGCGGCGCGACCGTTGCCTGGGTCGTGATGCGACATGTCAGATCACGTCAGAATTCAATTTTTAAAAGAGTTTTGGATCGCGTCAAACTTACCCGTCGCGATGCGACACTTACTCGTCGTGACGCGATGCCCCTGTTTTCAATTTTCTATATAAACGAACGTCCAGATCTGTTTTGAGGGGAACCACCCTATTTCTTCTACCCAAATACTTCCAAAAGTCATTCCAGGAGCTGTGGAGCATAATTTGAAGGATAAAGCTTGATTTGAAGATTAAAGTGGCTAAGAATCTTGGCTTTTACGGTTTTATCATTCTTCCCTTGTTTCTCATGTTTATTTATGATTTTCAGAAGCTTGATATGACTGTTATTGGCTAGTTTTCTTGTTTTCCTCCATAGAGGAGATGATACTTTGTAAAGATGTTTGGTTTTCATTGATTAGAACATGTTTTCATCTCATAATTTGTCTTATAAGCTCACCAATGATCCATATGTGCTAAAAATCTGTTTTTTGATTGTTTATATTCTGAGTTCATAAAAATTAGAGGACCCATCTATTTTTATAGCTTTTATCATGATTAATTAGGACCAATAATTAATCTTGACTAGTGGTAGATCATATCCTAAGCTTAGATAATTAAGAATGGAACTTTAATGTGTATGATTGGCATGTAATAGTAACGTCCCAAAAAACTTTTTTTTTTAAATAAGTATAAATAATTGTAAAGATATACATATAAACCATGTTACGTAAATAACTGTAGTCATTCAGACAAAATTTCAGACGAGGTCCCGCACCCGGAACTACACGTCGTACAATAGTAATTAATTACTTAAAAATTTAAAATCCAATAAAATATAAGTTTAACTAAACAGCGGAAACGTTTGAAATAAATGAGCCGTCTTCACATTGCTGGAGCTTTACCACGATCAGGTCCTGAAAAGAATAAGTCAACAACAGTAATCATAAAGCATAGCGAGCACACTAGCTTACACACCACACTAGGCATGTACATAACACATAACAAATCCATCATAACATATCAATTCACATAATACCGACGCAGTGCACTGACGACGATTTCACACTTTGGGTCACAGTTGACTATCCAAGCCGTACCAAGGATTTCACGTGTTTGACTGTGCCCGAGTTACGTTTTCACCACAATATAACGCAACCCTTCACTTCACATATCCATATATCATTTACACATTCACACATACAATGAAATCACATAATACCGACGTAGTACACTGTCGACGATTTCACACTTTGGGTCACAGTTGACTATCCAAGCCGTACCAAGGATTTCACGTGTCTGACTGTGCCCGAGTTGTGTTTTCACCATAATATAACACAACCCTTCACTTCACATATCAACAACTCATGCAAGTTGTACAAATAATCATACAATAGTTACACACATTTAACACTAGTATAATGTAAAAGTTAGTGTAACTTACCTGGTTTGTAGTGTAAGGATAGCTACAGTACGCGTCTCAATTATCAGGAAATTAAGTCAACCACCATCAAGACCTACAATTAAGGTGTCCACTAACATATATCAGTTATAGTCACCTACTACTCCATTCACGTCATTACCGTTTAATTGATAAATCGAAAATCCACATTTCTCTCTAAACTACAATATAACTTCCTTGTGGTTTATGATCAATTCCAATTTGTAGAAATTACTACTTGCAGCTCATTATGAAATATGCGATTAAGGCCCACTTATAATTTACCAATTGAGTCCAATCCAACACATTTAATACAATTTCTCCCCAAAGTTTATTTGAGCTCCACGGCCCAACCACCTACCCATCTCACCATTTGATTTTCATGGTTTCCTTATGAGTTATACCCATCCATCAAGAAACGATTGAAGACAGATTTTCAGTTTCTTAGTTGATTCAAATGTAAATTTTCAGTTAAAGCTTTAGCCTTAAATTTGCAAGTCATGTTTGTTCCTTACTCAAATTTATGATTCTACAAATATACATAAAACTTAGTTCAATGGTTCCCTATCATCCTAACTATAAACCCTTTGAATAAGATTTGGTGGGTCAAGGACCCACCACCCCCCGCGGCCCCCCGCCTCCCTTTTTGATTCTCGGCTGCAAATAATCAGTATTCTTTTTTTAATCATTACGTGCTTACATCAGTTGCACCTAATCGTAGTTACCATCTAGACTAGTTCTTACATCCCTAAATTTCGATTTGCTTGACCAAAACACAGCTCCAAAAATTCAGATTCAAATCATCAGTTCAAACGAAATCAAAATACGTGGTTTCAATCGTATCGGTTCCCAAACATGCTACACATAAATCCCTACAATTTAATTGAATTTCTATCAAGGTTTGATGCTTCAAATCTGCACCAATACCCTCAGCTTTATCACTGTTCGAACAGCACACCTACAGAATGCATTAGTCCATTTAAACCATAACTAAATCGTGATATTTCAATCATGCAAGGTTCAGCTCATTATAGAACAAAACTCTAACCAAGAAATTGTGTTCTAATGTTAGTTTCGAGGGTCAAATCTCAGTTTCTGCCCTCGGTATATGCTTGCAACGAACAGCTCATTAGAGCTTCAAAACTCCCACTAAAAATCAAACTAAAAGCTGTAAAATAGTAGCTAGATGATTACAAGGGACTTCAAATCGTTACCTGTTACTTTTCTCGGCCGATTAAGGCACAAACGAGTGTGAGTCGACCTTCATTCTCCTAGGATCTTCCCTCGTGACGAACAGCAACATTATTCCTCATAATCTCGTTTGAAACAGTCACGATGGTTCAAGAGGCGCCACACTTAACGGCCCATCCTTTGAGCTCGACGGCAGTGTACAAATGGAAGCACCAGGGTGATGAAGAAGTCGATTCCTCAAGTTTTTGATGAAATTTCTGTTTGACTCCGTGCCCCTCGTTTGAGCAGAAACTGGAATGGTTCGACTCCTAACACTCTCGATTAATCGAAGCAACAACAATATGTACGAGATTCGGATTTACCATGGTGCTTATATGTCGTATCCTCGCCGGAAGTCCCTTCTATTCGGTGTTACTTGCTATGTCTCTTCCTCCCTCCGTCGCACCATACGCAGACGCCAAAAAGAAAGTGCGGTTACTGTATCACTAACAAAAGTTGGGCCTGCATCCCTAATGTATACCGTGTGTGTGTAGTATGGGCTTCGACCCATCTTATTTACCCCTTTATATATATATATATATGGGAAGGTTGATTTAAGAACCGTTTTTATTGCGAGAATCGCGAGAACCAATATTAGTCGTTCATTTTGGATAATGGAATTCATGGATTAAGAGCGTGGGGGGATTGAGTGTGGCAGGGTGCATGTAAGGAATTCATGGGTGGATAATCCAACTGATGGAGGGGGAATTTGATGTCTAAGATTGGTTCTCGCGGTTCTCGCAATAAGAACGGTTCTCAAATAAACTTTTCAATATATATATATATCTTTCACAAATAATGGAGCCCAATACTTTTATATCATTAGCTGGTTCAAAATAACTCCCTTCCTAATTATCAACAATCAATCAGTTTAATAAAAGCCCAATATCGAAAGGAGTCCATGTATTAAGTGATGATTACGGTATTTATATATAACACTTTAATATCAATTAGAAAACAGGTATTACAGTAATGACCTTTATTTGTCAATTTATCAATTTAATACCCATAAAAAATTGTTAAAGGTGGAGTCTTGTTTGACACGAACTTAAATATGTCTAATTATGTACTTAAACGATTTCTTGACCATAGAATTGAATAAATGCATGATTGTAGGGTTAGACTTTGGATCAAGAGTTTATCCATTATAGAAATCGGTATGAGATGAAACAAATGTTCATTGCACGATTAATTGGAAATTAAATGTTTTGAAAGAGTAGAAATCGAATCTAGGGAGGGAAAGCTTTAATTTGATAAGTTTAATCAATAAAAATCTTTGCTTTTGTCGTTCTTGGTTTGCTTTTGAGTGTTTACTAGTATTAGGAGTGATTTTAGATAATAAAGTTTGAATCTTTATTGATAAGATTCTAAATTCTCCCTTTTTAGTTGTTTTATTTAGTTTAATATTTAATTAGTAGAGTTATATTCAAAATCATACCCGTTTCCCTTGTGTTCGACACCCGTACTTATTTACTATATTACGATACGATTAGGTTCTCTTGCCTATTTGTGTTGTAGTCGTGCTAAATAATTTGGATTTTATAAATTTAAAACTTGTACGCTACACACGCATCAAGTTTTTGGCGCCGTTGCCGGGGAACGGTTTTATTTTGGTATAACTTGACTAATTCTTTACTAAACGATCCTTCCCGTGAGTTTCGGCTCAAAAGGAAGTTACTTTTCGTATTTTAGTATTTAGTGCCTAGTCTAATCGTTTCGCGCGCTATTTTGGTTTTCTGTCGATGTCTCTTTTGTGATTATGTATTGGCCAGAGGATCATCCGATCTGTTGGGATTCCGTCCTGAAAGATTTGTTGAATGAACTTTACGATCATGGCATCGAACGGGAAGATTACAATTTTATCCCAAAAGATTATGAGAATGACCACCCGATTGGCTCTTCTGATGAACCACATGTTAGTCCTGAACCGTAATATTCAGACGACTCCGATTCTGATGACATTATACATTTTGATCCTTGTGTGGAGGTGGAGTCGAGAGAAAATGCTCAGTCTAATGGAGATATTCTGGAGTGTCTCGCTGACCTGCTTGAGGAACTAGAAGAATATCCAGAGGATGAATCGTTGACCCTCGTTCAACCAACACCCACGTTAGGTTTAGAACCCAAACCCGTATGGGGACCCTCCCTTCTTGAGAGAGAAGACGTGGAGAATTGTGCAGATGAAATCTTGGACTATCTGGAATTTCTACTCTTTGAGGAGGACGCTCCGAAATCACAAAAGGAGGTAACCACGGAATCGAGTGAGGAGTTGGAGTCGCATTATGGAATTCCATTGGCGCCAAGAATTCTATGGGGTACTTCAAGTGCAGAAAAGGATCTGGCGAATAACTTAGACAGCAATGGGAGCTAGTTGGGATCCTTGCTTGAGTCACAATCAAGTGCACAATCACTAGGAGGATCCAAAATTCAGAACGCGAGAGAGATGTTTGTGGAAACCGTGAAGGTGCAGTGGAACGCAGCACTCGTAGTAGCATTTCAAATTGGTAACAAATATACATCACCGGTATGTATAAATATTACCACCCGCACTTGATTGCGAGTGTGGGGTCATTCATTCCAAGTCACAAGAAATAAATTCGGAGTCAAGCTAGACACTCAGACAAAAACAAGCGCTTCTCGGGAGGCAACCCGTGGTTAGTTTAGGTTTTTCTTTCTTCTTTATTTTTGTATTTTGTTTCCTTTCTGTTCAACTTTGTGGGTGTGTTGCCTAGAAACCCTCACAAAACTACAACTCGTCCACTCGGGCTACCGAGGGGTTTAAAGGCTTGTTACATACGCTTAATGCAACCGTGATT
This sequence comes from Dittrichia graveolens, assembly GCA_038502395.1. Taxonomy (NCBI): domain Eukaryota; kingdom Viridiplantae; phylum Streptophyta; class Magnoliopsida; order Asterales; family Asteraceae; genus Dittrichia; species Dittrichia graveolens. Next base: position 62,093,258 of record JARJIL010000003.1, read on the forward strand.
CCTACGAAAGTGAGTTAGGTTTGTTTCTGATGGTCCAAAGATGAGATTAAAGATGAGTAATCTTATGATTCTTGTGTATAAGATATGAAGAACAATGTATGAACACAAGAATAACACTTTGCTTGAGAGAAAACACAGATGTGTTTGTTTTTAGTAATCTGAGAAATGCAAAGGTTACCTTGCAAACTAGGTTTGCAAGGGTTTAAATACAAGTAGGCACATGGGCCTCAAGCCTCATGGGCTTTCATGATGGATTTCGCTAATCTAACATTTGGGCTAGTCTATTACATACTAATGGACTAGACAATTAATATTAAATGGGCTAAGCCCTTACACAAGATGAACTAAACTAACAAATCAATAATAGCAAGATAATTAAGATAGTTGCACAAGGCCTACAAACACAAATAAGTCCTAACAATCTCCCCCTTTTGTGCGTGTTCATCTGCCTCTTTGGCTTTTGTTGAATCTCTCCCATTTTGATAATGTAGATATTCTTTTTCTTTCTGTATTCTTGTGAAGCTTTATGGGAATAAAGTTTGATGACTTTGGAATGTCTTCTCATCTTGAAGTCTTGACACTTCAATTTCTTAATGAGAACCTTGATCTTTAAAGCATGCAATGACATCCTTTTTCTTCTGTCTTCCATCTCGCACCAGTAACCTATGGTAAAGCACCTTTGGTTGTTTGAACAATTTTGCATTTAGTGGTTTTCAGCATTATTTTTACAAGAGTATATCATAAAATTATGACAATTAACGCATCTTTTGTAGCACCGGGATTACATAGATTTCCCGTTAACATGTCAGTTAAAATTAACTGAGTGACCTACGTTCAGTGTTGGCTTGATGTTAGCACTGGTAGGATTTCCATCTATCACCGTAAATATCAAATGATATTACTCGAGATGTTCCGGAACTGTCATAGACAGGCAATTGATTCCATACGTGTCCTAGAAGAAAATAATATTACAATTGGTTGTAGACTCAATAAGTGTATGAAAGAAGACGAGGACCGGAGCTGTATGTCCTCCTTGTTTCAATATCAACAATTTCCAAATGAGATGTCAATAGAAATGTACTATTTCGCCGTGAAAAGTTGAAACAATTATCTTTTAATAGATAATTGAGTAGCTGGGTGGGGTAAGTGCATTACATCACTGGGTCCATGATGTCTATTTCAATACCAGTATAAAACTAGTAGTAGATGTGGCTTCCCAGATTGACACTGTTTAGTGAGGATCTTTTTTTTGATCCTATCTCACCCTCAGCTCTCTTCTTATTTTTCAACTTCTCCCTCGATCTCTCTTTCCATAATGAAATATTTGTATCTCTGTTTGGATACACTAGGACACTTGTTCTTTGATGGTATAACCTGAAGCTGAAGACAATCCCCTAGCCGTTCCCGCTCCTGACCCAGTACCAGCCTTCTTTCCAACTTGGCACTCACCTACTCTGTGCCCGTGTTTCTAACAATTCCGGCAAACACTCCTGGGAAACCGACAATTCTTAAAATCGTGGCCAAACTGACCACATTTCACACATCTCAAAGCATGTGGCGTACACTGACCATTGTGATAGGACTTACACCTACCACACCAAGGTGCCCGTTGAGTCGACCCACCTCTATTAGGTCTCCTATTCTGATCTCCTTGTCTCGAACCACTCTATCCTCCCTACCTTTACTGAGTGTTGTAATGTTCAAACCTGGATTTCTGTTGAGAAATCCTATCTCTACACAGTTTGCCTCTCGCCTTAATATCCCCTTTAGCCGATTTGACTAAACTAAAAGCCTGGGATAGTGTACTGGCCCATCTGGCAGTGTTGCGGTAGTCACGGAGCAAAGCTCCCACAAGTGTTGAATCTGTGATACCTCATCTGGCACCTATTGTTTCACAAACCTCAATCTTTCTTTAAACTGTCGTATCAAATCATCCAATGACATATTCCTAGTCATCTATAAGTCCATAAACTCCTTCTTGATTCGAGAAATCTCAAAAGAACTACAATAGTGCTCGCAAAGTTTCTCCTGAAATTGATTCCAAGTAATACTCTCTTGTTGCTACTTAGAAAGTGCCCTGTTAGAGAATCACACCATACCATCGCATCTCCCTTTAACATTCTTGTAGCAAACTTCACTTTCGATTCCTCCTCGCAATTACAGACATCCAACACCTTAACCATCTCTCGCAACCAATTCAGGGTGATGTTAGGGTCAGAGCTTCCTCGATACTCTACTGGCTTGCAATCTAAGAATTGTGTATATGTGCACGGTTGTTTATATCCAGGAAATGCAAAGGAAAAGTTCCTTGTGATGTAAATGGATAAAAGAATGGTTGTGGCATAACCTGCATTACTGGAGGAAGTGGTACCGTCACTAGCAATGTGGTTGATTGTGTTGTAATAACTCATTCTCAAGTTTAAATATATACTCACTCTAATCCTCTTCGTGATCTTGCCCATAAGTTCTTTCTATCTTAGTAGTATCCAAATTCTCGATTATTGGTGCTTCTGTTGTTGCTTGGGTCATAGGAGGAAGGATGGGGATCTCTCAATCAGTCATATCTGTAACAATCGCATCGTCTCACAATTCATTAGCATAACCCGTTAGTACACAAAATACTAACTACCACGAAGCATCTCCAACTCACTCTAATTCTCCCAAAGGAAAGTTTGACCCATCACGAGCCAAGATTTGGGAATTTAACACTCTAGCTATGCTTGAATCGCCAAACCAAGGCTCTGATACCAAGTTGTAACACCAGAAAATCCAAAGCCATTTTTTTTAATATGCTACGGAAGGTTTAATCAAACATACTTTACATAATCACAAATTAAAACATTTATTACAAAACAACATTGTTCCATTGTGTGTTACAAAATATAAAGCATGGTCGTTTCAAACTAAATTTAATATCAGAGATGGTCAACTTTTCCTTTCACGATCTTCATAGACTCACAAACCTACAAAACAATCAACTATGAGGGATTAGCAAAAAGCTAAGTGAGAGGAAGCTAAACAAGAAAGCAAACATCATCAATCAATACAAAAGCATGTAACCACACAATCAAGAAGACCCGCGGTTCGGCACAGAACCTACAACCAATGCCGGACAAAGCAAAGGTTTACCGATAGCCCTCCGCTGAATTGGCACAGTCATATTCCCCTCTGACACAACGAATGCAACAGTAGGACTACAACTGTTCAACCAATCAGTAGACGAGCCCAGCCCAATTCCACGTATAGCTGACTTCTCAAACGCAACTCAATATCATCCAGATATGCGTCAGCCAAATAATCATACAATCAGATAATCAATTCAACAATCAACAAATATCAGAGTCAACAGTCTATCAATCACAAACGCATGCATCACATCAATCATATCAATCATAACCTTTATCATCTGTGAGTTAACATCTACTCACCTCTTGTTCTAAATCGCAGCACTCAGATATCTAATGTTACTCAGTCTTTGTGTTTCCTGAAAACACAACAACACCGAAATCAATTTCTGACTCATAACTAAACATATATCCACATATACTTATATCACGTATGCTCATAAATGGGGCATTAACTACCACATAATAGTAATCATATAGGACATCACATTAATAACAACAAAGAACAATCTCGCTCAAAATCTATAGATTGCGTCGCGACCATCCATAGATTCCCGTCAAGACGCCTTCGAGTACCCCCGCGACTTCGAATTCAAAGTCCACTTCGAGGACCCATTCTTCTGAGTTCGAAACCAATGCGTCGCGTCGCGACCATCAGACCCGTCGCCTCGCGACAAGCCTTCGAGTGTCTCCCTTCAAATTCGAAGCCCTCTCTTCAAATAGTCCCTTTTGAATTTTGAAATGCGATGGATCGCGTCATGACCCTTATCAGTGTCGCGCCGCGAACTGCAAACTTCCAAATTCTTCTTCTTCTTCTTCATCGTACAACCACTCAAAACTCCATAGCAACTATATTCAGTAATTCAAAACTTATTAAAACTTATCCAAAACATGTATAAACATCATTTTACATGTTAATAATCATCACATACACTCTTTCTCTACTTAAATCATCAAATCAAACAAAACCCATTAAACAAATTTCTTTAAAAACATGTCCATATGATTAACAAAATGTTATAAACATATTCTAACCTTTAGTTGAAATAAATCAACACAAGATCTTCAAGTTTGTAATTTCTTGTTGGCAAGTTCTTTAGTTTTCTTTACAAAGAAGCAAACTTACACACATATACACCTTCAAGTTTTTATGTCAAATGAGTAGGTAACTTCTCATACATGTTTATCCATATTTTCCTTCATGACAGGTGCACACATACAATTTATTCAAAGTAAGCATGAGGTGTTAAACAATAACCCATGCATAGTACACTATATACATACATACGTACATACTTATGCATATATACAATTAGTTCATGCATATATATTTCCAGCACACTTACACATATACATATAAATTTTCCGATTAGTTAATTAATTAACTAAGCATGGTATATTATCTTCCAATTTAAAAACACTTAATTAATAAATTAAACACATAAACACATACCGCTAAACCACTAACGACTAGCCTGGGTTTGCGGGTGTTACATAATCACTACCCTGGAAGTATAGATAAAGCATTAAAACATAAGGTAGCTTAACCACACTATCCTTTACATTAAATAGTTGTATTCAATCAACATACTTATACACTCATCCTTGAATACGAAGTAGCCCTATGCATACTAAGACACTCCAACACTACAGGCATACTATATCTTACAAGTACCCCTCACCCCATTCACAAGATTCCCTATGATTTCATCAAGTTCCAACATGTATCATGTGTCTGTAATAATATGGGCCCTTATATTTGTTAGTCCCAGATTGAGTACGCAACAACAAATGTTTGTAGAAGGGGGGGTTGAATACAAACTTTAGCTTTTAAAAATTAAAGACACACCATTATACTTTTATATAATTCTTATTGATTGTGAATCAAGAATTACATGTACTAGAAGCGGAAATTCTAAGTAAATAAAAGGTGGCAATCAATTTGTCTAACACATAGACAAGCTAACTCTAAAACAACTAATGTATAAAGAATGTTCAACACATGAACAAGTTTGGTTCTACACAATGCTTAAACTGTACGAATTTATCTCAACTAATGAGATTGCTTTGTGTTGTGTAGAAGCTTCTTCACACTTTTGCATGTCCATCATGCTCGCATATATATAGAAGGCTTGGCGTATCTGGTTGCATGAAGGAGGGAGACAAAGAGTATGTAGAAATATAATATTTTAATTGTAAAGGTAGTGGGTGAAAAGTAAAGTTACATTAATCAACTGTTTGATAAAAGTAATTGTACTTTTCTGAAAAAGTACAACCCACTCACAATATAAAATATTAAAACCCACATCTTCTGTCGTGTAGAAATTTCTTTCCCTTTCCATGATTTTACTTTAAACAACAGCCATGCTTCTGTTTGATTTGACTTTACCAAGTATGGGATTGCCAGCCATACTTAGTTGTTGAAACAAATCTTCAAGTTCTTCGTCTGTTTGAGGTATCTTTCTCCTTTTCTAGAGGATAAGATCAAACCTTTTTGTCTCATACTTGATCCAAAAAGTGCTTTTTACTTTTACAAACAAAGATCTAAGGCATAAAAGAACAACACATGTTCTGCCTTTTACATATGACTTTTACAATCTGAAAGATAGAGCAGATTTGACATTTTGGTCGACTCAGCTAATAGAAAGTACTAGGAACTTTAAATTTCACTACTCAGTTGACAAGATATATCAGTTGATCAATTTTTTGCTAGGACTCAGTTGATAGATATTGCTCAGCTGATCATACGGATGCTCAGTTGATCAATATTTATCTTAGGAGGACGTAAGCTCATGTATTGATATGATCGGTTGATCAAGAATGCTTAGCTGATCATTTAAATACATCAGTTTATGTAAAAAGGATGACTTGTGTTAGTAAAGACTTAGTTAGCTGATGCGCTGGGCCTCAGCTTATCCAATGTTCACTCAGCTGATGGTGTAGGCACTCAGCTGATAGAATTTCTTCACTCAGCTGACAGTTCACATTCCTCAACTGATGGTCTTCTTCATTTGTTTTCCTCATCTGATACTCCTTAGCTGATATCCCTTGGCTGATACTTTGACTAAGAGCTGATACTCAGCTGATGGTTCCATACTTAGCATATTTTCCAGAATCTGTTCCAAACAACAAATGTTTGAATTCTTTCTAAGTCATACTAAATGTACGGTTTGGTTATCCTCAAATTCTATGTTTTAGGATAGGCAGAGTTAATTATTAGGGTAAAGTGATTATCTCCCCAACAATATTACTCCGAACACACTATACACATTCGATCTTAACTCCACCACATGAAGTCCCGATTCACAGGCTTAGGTCATGTATCACATCATCCAATATAATATAACACATCATGTATAACAAACCCATAAGGCATTAATAACTTCAATATCACATAATTGTTGCACATGCATAACCAAACTGACTCATACTCAATCTATAAAACAGACATCAATCATAAACTTCTACTAACCGTATGCTAACCAAGGTCTACTGCCCTATGGATAGCTCCACTTAATCTCAAAACCATGGTTTAAGTTCAGACATCACACTCATGTGTGCCCAAATTCCTTAAACCTTGGCTCTGATACCAAGTTGTAACACCACTTTTCCAGTTTTAACTTTAAAACATTATTTTACTAGTTAGTACCCAAAATATATCAGAGTTTCAAAAAAAATACTAAACATACATGTCCTAACATTTACAAAATTAGTGTCAAAAGTTTGCTTCTTGAAAACCAAGAGCAATCCAGCTGAGCACTACACTGGGGCCTTACGCTTGTTCGAACCTGTGCCACCTGCAACATGCAATATAGAAACATAAGCTAATGCTTAGTGAGCATACTAGTTGAACATAAACAACATATAACATGAGTAAAATCTCCCTAGGATGTCTCGCATCCAAACTGTATCATCTGTAAACCTACACAAACTGTTAACTTGTCCTAGGGTATGACTACACCTCGAACGTAGCCAAGTCCCTAAGACCTTTCCTAGGGTATAAAGAGCTCAATATACCCCTTTCCACTTTTTTGGACACAAAGCTACGCTTGGGCGTAACAAGGTATCCTCTATGCTGGGCTTATCTACACCTCACGGGTTTAGCCTATTGCAGCTGCTATTGGTATACAGCTACGTCACCTATGTGGATATATATATATATATATATATATATATATCATAAAACTGTTCTCGGTATAAAGTTCCTCCCGCGTACTCTGTACCCTGCTGCTTTTATTGAATACATATAAACATTATAACACCTAACACTATTATCATGATGTTCATTTAATGCATACTCATATGCTACTTGTACTAAAAGAATAGTATACTCACCTGTGGTCCGTAGCTTTCAATGTCCTCCCTCATCTTTTCCTTAAGTCCCATAAGACCTAAGTAATGATAGTATAACAATCTTACATCTTATATAAAGCATAAAACCAAACTTATAATCTGATAAAGGCCTACATGGCCTTTGACATGGCCTATATTGACCTACATGGGCTGTATTGGATCTACACGGCCTGTGTCAACCTAAACGGCCCGTGTTCAGCCTACATGACCTCCTATACGGCCTCCCTCAACCTACACTGCCCGTGTTCAGACCTACACGTCCTGCGTTACCCTACATGGCCTGTGGTCAGCCTACATGGCCTCCTACATGGCCTACCATCCTCTACACGGGCCGTGTTCTGTAATTTTCCACAACAGATCGACGGAAATTTACTGTTTTCCAGCCAGAACTCCTTTAGTTCATTTCTAAGGTAATTCTAACACTTTTTAATCATCCTACAACCTTTACTAACTATAATAAATATCATATAACACTTGTTGATGATAAATACCAATTAGAATAAACTAACTCAAATGAAACTTCAAAGTATAAAAATATGTAAAAATCACTTACAATATTGAAATATGCTTTCCTTTAATTCATCCCTCTAATTCTTCAGTTAAAACTCCAGGCCACGTGAATCCATATATCTATATATTTTATGTAGTTCCTAGGAAAATAATGGATATGGAGGTAGGAAACAAACTTATATATAAATATATAAGGATGTACGTACGTAAAGAAGAAAACAACAAAGAAGGAAAGAACTAGAATTAACACAAGAAGGAAGAAGATGGAATAAAAGATAAGCTTGATGGGTTGGCCGAATCTTAAGTAGGTGAGTCATCAAGCACGTATTTTGTTCCCATATCACGCTTACAACTCAATAGTACAATATCCGTAATTTCTAACCAGGATATATTTGAAATCCTTATTTAAAACCGTTTAAAACTTCATAACTACTTTCAAATTTTCTCAACTTTTATTTCACAACTTATATAAATACCTTTTATAAATTCGGGATGTTACGTTGATGCATGATATATGCGTTTTTATGCATGTTTTACATGCCAAAAAGCCCCATTCCTATCCCATTTCCAAGATGAATCGTGTGTTTAATGACCTAAATTGCTTATAATTCACATGCAGATCAAAAGAGCCTAACATGAGATATATGAACAAATCCGGTGCAAAATAGAAGAAAAATGAATATATAGTGAAAAAAGGCCACTTACGCAAGGGCCAATCTTCCAGAATTACCAACTTGACAACTTGCACCTTGCAAATGTCAAATCCACCGCCCAACTTGCGGCTGTAAAGGATTTGCTTGCAGTCGTAAGGACACCTATTTCAGTATTATAAAGACAACATTCTGTCCATTTGAGAAAAAAAGAACTATTTGGATTTTTCACCACCAAAACACTCTCCCACAACCAAGAACAGTCAAGAGGCATTCTTTGGTTATATCAAAGAAGGGAGAGCTTGCTAGGTGGCTTGGATTCACATTTGAAAGCTTGGAATCACAAAGTCAAAGTGTATTTAGCTTGGTACTACCTTTTTATATTTGATTTGTGATCATGTATTCAAGTAAACCAAATGTGGTTGTACTTAAACCGATGTATGTGGATAGCTAAAGTCATTTCACTTGGGCAAAGATGATTCTTGGCTAGTTATAGCAATATAATGTTTAGTTTGACTTTTATTTTGACTTGATATGAACACGCATGTTTGATCTTCAATACAAGTGTGTTTAATCATGTTAGTGTGTATGATACAACCATATTCATGTTTGATGATGTGTTGGTGTAATACTACATGTCAAAGTATGTGGATATTCAAGAATGGATGTTGATCTTACAAGATATCATGTTACTTTGTTACTAGAAATGGTACATTTGGCATGATTGACTATTGAATGCATTTTTGGAACATGTTTTGGATCATTCTAGATCTGTCCATGTTGATTGTATTATTCACATTGTGGATTTATGCATGCGTTAGCACTTTAAATGCAAATTTAGGTGATTTGGTGTATTAATGGGTCAAATATGCTATTTATATCCTCGAAAGATCTGTGTTATGTTTATTGGTATGTTAAGTCTTGAAATAAGTTCACATATATCCCATGAATGATCTGTTTAAAGTGTTTATTGTGCATATTCACATGTATATGCTTTAAATGTATTAATCTAGCTAGAAATGGCATGTTAATATGATTACATCTTTAGAAATGCATGTGGCTCAATCTTGAATCCAATGTGTGGTTTGAGTGTTACTGAGTTTATGACTTCATTATACCCGTTTACATGTGTTTATGATCTTAGATGAAAGTCTAGATTGTTTATGTTGTTGGATCTCTTTGTGCAAAAATAAGGTGTTTTGTTAGCGTAGCCCTTGCGGCAACAAGCATTATTGCTTGCGGGTGCAAGCACGTACACCCTTGCGGCTGCAAGGATAACTCCTTGCGCCCGCAAGGGCGTTGTGTATACCAGTTTGTTACTTTTCATTGATTTGACTTTGTTTAACCACTTTAACACCGTTTTGGGTTCTGAGGACTACTGAATGTGTCATTTGAAAACATGTATGTTCTTATAGACTGACTTACACGCGTTTTGGTGAATTTTTTGTTAAATTCTAGTCTACATGTCCTATGTGAAAACTTGGATATGATACTCTTTGTCTGATCATATTTAACTGTTGAGTCAGAGTCTTGATAACTCGAGTGATGATTCGTTGCATGATAATGTGGTTGCAATAAGCACTAGAACAACATGCTCTATGTTTAATCTGTTATGTTCATCAAGTTTCCATTATCTGGTTTGTAATAGTTATTGCCATGACTAGTTAGGATGATTTGAAAGCCTGAGTGAATCTTTATCTGGTTATCCTGCCTTTCTGTGCCTCTGGTGTTTAATCTGAATTGTGTTTCTTTTTCAATTAGTTTATCTTGTCATTCGCATTCTAGTTAATCTATTTGATCAAACAACAATGATGTTAGAGTATTGATGGCTCCCTGTCCCTCTAGTTCGACATCCAGTCTTGCCGAGTCTATACTACTCTTTGACCAGGTCATACATGCCTGTGTCGTGTGTAGTGTCTGCTTAGTAATATCATTTTTATAAATTTAAAACAAGTGTGTATCAAACGTGCTTGGTGTGGATACCCATAGAGGAGCACTTTGTTGTGTTTTCACATCCGACACCTTCATCAACAACAAGGAGAAGTGTCAACATGGGAAGGCTTTCCGAGTGGTATACTTCTTGTCCTTGCTTTCATTCTTTTAGTTGCACTACTAGTATTTAGAGTTTGGTCAATTGGTAGATGTATTGGTGGGTATCTTGAAAAATTGTTTTTACCCGTTTCTTGCTTCCACTGTGTTTTTAGATCCCACTGGTACCCAACAGTCTCGACCTTTCAAGGTGTAAAAACCTGGTTAAGGAATTGTTTTTCGATGAAGGATCTTGGGGTTGCGACATATATTCTTAGGATTAAAATCCATAGAGATAGATTCAAGAGGCTTATTGGGCTTAGCCAAAGTACATACATAGACAAAGTCCTAAAGCAGTTTAGGATGGAGGACTCCAAGAAGGGGATCCACCCTATGTTGCATGGTTTGGTTCTGAGTAAGACTCAGTCCCCTAGTTCCCTTAAGGAACAGGAAATAATGAGGTGAGTTCCATATGCTTCGGCCTAGGCTCAATCACGTACGCCATGCTTTGTAGTCGGCCTGATGTATCGTGTGCCTTGAGGATGACAAGAAGATATCAAGCCAACCTTGGAAAAGCTCATTGGACGGCGGTGAATAGCATTCTCAAGTATCTTCGGAGAACTAAGGGTATGTTCTTAGCTAAGGAACCAAGGTCTCACCGACGCACGAGGCATATTCCGTGGAAATATCATTTTATCCAGGACGTGGTCGAGAATGGAGATATTTTCATTAGCAAAGTATACACGGATAGCAATCTGGTGGATCCCTTCGCTAAACCGTTGTCGCAAGCTAAGCACGATTAAGTAGTATTGGTTATTTTATTTGATGTATTTACCATGTGTTGGGAACATTAAGTAGTATTGTATTTCTTATTGTATCGAGTATTGAATGGAGATTTAATAATACTCGTGTAGTAGGTACTTTCATTAAATCATTATTGGTTCCAACTTTGCATATTTTATCACTTCCTTGAATGTTTTACATTCTAAATGTCCATGGTCGATCACTCTTTATTAGAAGAAAGTTTGAACGAAAACCGATGGAAATGAATGGTCATAGTATTCAACAAAGATTGAATACAAGGGACACAATATTTCGCCAATACTTGAAAAGAGTTTCAAGTGATTGGACAACCTACACCTGATTCTACTTCATGATAAATGTCAAGAGTAGATCAAGATGATAATATCATTTTATCCTTAGACTGGAGATGCATGTTTTTCCACGACATTGGTCTGCCTTGTTCCGATTGCTTTCAAACGCAGACTGTAACTGGCTGTTATATAAATGGAGCTTTTGGGCAAAGTATTTCCAATGTACTGGGCAATGTAGTCAAAGCAATTTGTTCCTCTGTATAGCGAGATATCCCTAGGCCCCTCAATGCATGTCCGTGCTCAAGTTTTGCAATGATTGTTACTCAGTTGCAACTTGCATATTTTGGTCACCACCAATCTTGATCGAGAAATATAATCATGAACGATCGGAGAATGACTTTGTACCATGTCTCATATTCACTAGGATATCATGAACAATAGGATGATTGATCATTTATCTATATGACCATATCAAACCTGTTAGGTTATGATTTGGTACTTGTCAGGGATGTCATACCCCGTGTTGATTTGGGGGGTAGGGATGTCTTACAAGAGGCCGCTCCCTGTTTGTGGTACCTATGGTTATGGTGTGTCATGTGCAAGTGAGAATATGTTGGTCTCTGCCCATAGACACACATAGGTTGGTATCACTACCAATGAAGTACGGTCCTTTTGGGTCACACGCCAAGTTAAAATCCCAACCGCCTACTATAAGAGGAAAGGTCAAAAGAGTCAAAATTGGTCTGGCTCAAGCTTCACGACCGTGAAGGATGCGCCACGGGTCAGGAAGACCAATACCCTCACGAATGCTCCAAGGCGGCACGAGCCGTGATACCTTATGGATTCACTACCCGTGAGACACTCGTGAGGGGTCTTTGAGGTAGAATTTCAGGTAAAACTTGTGTTTTATTAGACCATCTTGATGGTCCAATGAGAGGACAAGCCTTAGCCGACCCAGGGGTGACTAGGAGGCTCTTTGGGGTGTTTATAAACTCCTCCCTTCCTCACTCTTCTACTACTCTTGGTCAATCTTACATGCAAGTACACTTTAGCTACACCACTCATATTGAGAGATAGTGAGTACAAGTGTTGGTAGTATGGCTATGCAACAAGATTTCTAGATATTGTTCCTTCTTCTAATACAAGTGTTTGTGAGTTTCACGAAGGGGCACTAGTATACTGGGCTTGTTACTTGCTTGGTGTGGATCAACAAAGGACTTGAGGACACTTGTCTCAAGCTTTCATCCCATCATTTGTGACCAGCCGATTTCTGAGTTCAAGAAGGGTATATTTCTTTCCTTTCTTCTCTCTTTTGTAGCAAGATGTGTTTCTTGCAAAGAGCACCACCATTGGGATACATTAGGATTTCAATTTTGTGCATGTTTTTATCTATCTATATTTCTTCCATTGCGTGATTTGTCCTTAGGTATCCCAACAGTTTAACCGTAGGATTGGTCAATAACTAGTCAAAATTACCTATTGGTCCTATATAATTAAGATTCAAGTTACATAAATAGATTGGTCCTCTAATTTATGAAAACTCGGTTTATAAACACCAAAAACATAACCTAAAACACATGTGGATCTTTGATTAAGCTTTACAAAATAAATATATGATAAAAGTACCCTAATTAATTAAAATCAAGCAATTTTACAAGATTACATCTCCTATAGAGAGGAAAAACAAAAGATCTTCCTAGCATCAACATACTAAACATATTGGATGAATTAAGAACAAGAATATAAGAGTTAGAAATGAAAAACCATAAGAAAATATGATGCAAGCCTTGAATCTTCACTCTTTAAGCCTTGATCTTTAAAGTTAGCTTCAAATCTGCCTCAGGATGCCTTTGGGCTATTCTTAGAAGTATGATGAATGTAAAAGTATGATAGAAGAGTCCCTAAACAATCTCGAAGTTGGATTAAATAGATAAGGGGAATTGGTTGGTCGCGTCGCGATCTTTGTAGTTATTGCAACAGCCTTATCCTCTTGCATGGATGCGGCGCGATTCTTAATTACACACATCGCGATCTATGAATTTCTTGACTTCTTTATTTCTTTTTATTTATTTTTCTCATTTAATATTTTTCTTGATCTTTACTTGATTTTTTTGTTGTTTTAAGCTTCAAATATCTTTTCCTTGCAACTTTTAGCCAAGGATATAAACAAACAAAGGTAAAACGCACCTTTTGACCAATTTTGCATAATAAACGACTAAAATTAAATAAATATCGCATAATATATATTTATATATAATAAATGCAATATCAAGATACCTAATCAAACCATATAAACTGTTATTGACATAAACTAATTACAAGGTGAGTTACTAGACTATTTTTCATATCTACACCATGTGTGTTATCGTACTGGAATATAATACATGTATTAATCATACGAGTTGATTAGCATACTGATTTGTGTAGTAGGGCTCACATATAGTAATGTGACTTATGACTTGCTGCCTTGGGTCTAGAAATATAGGCTGGCATAACTTTCCTGCTATACGTGTGATATCTCCTTGTGATTTTATACATGTGTTTATATGATTAGTAGTTTGGCATACTCACTAAGCTATTTTAGCTTATCACATACTCTTTTCATGTTTTTACAGGGCAAAACAAAAACAAGTTCAAGACTCCTATTTGACCACCCGTTTTAAAACTTTTGAAAACTTTAATGCCCCGTTTGTGTAGTATATAAAACTTGTAGCACATGTGTAAATACATATCTTTTGACTAAACATGGCTATAACAAAACTTATGCTTAAGCTTCCTTTTTCAAATAAATGTGATCGCTTTTAATGATATTCTATTTAAATATTATTTTTATAAATTGAGGCGTTACATTTAATCACATGTTTTACACAAGCAAATTCATTTGTCCTAAAAATAAATATCAAAACCTCAATGATGCGTGCTCACACCGTCGCTACCATTGTCGGAGCAACTCTGATAAACACAAAGTCACTTGTTTTAGCCTTTTCTCTTCCGTCATCATTTCAATTTCAATTTCCATGTTTTAATCACTCGAGATGATGTCAGGAGATATATGCAAGGTGGTGACCGGATTTGATGGTGGGGCTGCCAACATCACTAGTTCCGAAGAGGGCCCTATATAGGGTAGTACACATGGAAGTGGATGTGGATGAGATCCATACAACGGAGGGGTTGGTAATCAACTCAGCCGAGGTGGTGGAGATAGTTTTGCAAAGGCGGTGGCGATCTGTATGGCAGATCTCACGACAATCATGGAGGTTGAAGAAGATGATATGGCGAAGATTGAAAAAAAATGAAAACATGATATTAAAAAATGGAGACGTGAGTGGGAGGGATACTTTTACTAAAAATACACCTAACACTAGTTTAAAAACATTAAGAAACAAAAATTAATTGATTGGTCATAAATGGTTACAAAAGAATAAAACATTAATCTAATAAATATTTTATATCAAGAAACCTAAACTATTCTCTATAGAGAATAAAACTGGCTCTTGTACCACTCTTGAGTTTTAGAGTTCAAAAACTATTGATTAATCATGCATATCGGAATAAAAATGATTAGATTAACTTAAAAACCCCACTAGCGATCCAATCTATTCAATTGAAAAACAATAAAGAAGTAGTATTTAAAATTGTACATTTTGTGCAATAAAAGTGGATTGTTAGATATTTATTTTTTGTTAGCCTTGTGTTATTTTATTGTAATTAATCTATCTTTATTAGACTAGAGTTTGTAATGGGCTTAGCCCACTTTCATATGTAATTCCCATGTCTAGTGTAGTTAAGTAGATTTGGGCCCATGTGGCTTTCTAGCCCATGAGGCTTTTGTATAAATACCTTGCAAACTAGGTTTGCAAGGTAACCTTTTCCAAATAGAAATCTTCAGCTTGTAATACGTTTGATATATCAGAGAGAATATTCAAGCTTGTATGCAAAGTGTTCATACTTGTTGTTACTAAACTTCATCGTCTTTTGTTCAAGTATTCTCAAGTAACCCATCTTCTTCACATTCAAAGGACTTTCAATTGGTATAAGAGCCAACTACCTACTAGATTGGTTCAACATTACCTGAAAGTAACATCTTCGAGTGAGAAACAAAACCAGGAGCTGTTCTTGTTCTTGGTTACGTGAGTGTTTGAAAATTAAAAACCCATTTTCTCAAATCTTCTTGTTTTTCAAGATTTGTTGTCTTTTAGAAGCTTTTGAGTAAGATAAAACCTTTCCTAATGGTGTTAGAACAAACAAACAACATTTGAGTATTTATTTTGAATTCTTCTTGTTCTTCAAGTTCTTGAAGTTTTTCACTGTTTCATCAAATTCTTTAAGAAATTGTTATTATTTTGGGATGAAATTGGTTAAGGTAAGTGTTTTTAGTGATAAGGAAAGTTAAGTGAACTTTTAGTGTGTTTTAGTCAAAATCAGAGGTCTGCCCGATAACAGAGGACAGACCTGCAAGTTTTTGGATTATTATCCCATCTGACTTTCAGGTCATCCGACCATACTTCATTCGACTTTTGGGTCCTAGTGTATGCGACTTTTGGTCCATCCGATAGTTGCCAAAGAGTGTTCATCCGACTTTTAACTTAAAGTCATCCGACACTTGTCCATCCGACAATTAAAGTAACTTAAAACTCATCCGACTTTTGCTCCATACGACACTTGACTCATCTGACTTTCAAAAGTCATCCGACACTTGAAAGTTCATCCGAATTATCAACTCATCCGAATTTCGGTGTAATACCCAATATTTTATATATTTACTCAAAGGGAGTTATTTTATTTTATTTTTTTTACAAGTTTAGGCAAAGACCAATATTCCATTGTTGGATATGTAATATATTTTATGTTGGGCCTAATAGATTCTTTGTTGGACCATATTATCAACATCAACTTAATGGGCCTTAGGAAGGAGATTGAGGTAATTATATATTGGTATGCACAAAACCCTAGGTCAAAAACCTCAGCTAAACACTGTTCAAAAAAAAGGGGGGGCGAGCAGTGTGTGTGTACTGGTCGACTGGGAAGAGGAGTAGAAGGTTGAGACAAGGGAAAAACAAATTGGAAATATCTCAGGTATGATATATCATCTTATCCTCCTTGAAATGCTCAAACAATCTTGGTTTAATCAAATTTTTAGGAGTTTTGTTAGGTTTCTTGTTGTCGAGACAGGAGATTTAGAACCGAGAGGGTAGGTCGATATTTAGTGCCTTAAATCACCATAGCACTTCCAATTAACACTTTACCTACCTCAAAGTAACAATTAGGTGTTGTTTGGTTTCGAAGACATAAATGTCTTATGTCTTATTTCATGTCTTCAGGAGAAGATGTGGTTCAGAAGTTCTTAAGATTGAGAAGGTCTTACGATTGAGAAGGTTTACGAAAAAAAGCTATAGATTTTAGCTTCTCAATATAAGCAAAAATAAGACAGAATAAGGTATTATGTCTGCAGAAAAACAAACAACCTTATTAGAAACGTCTGAGAGCGCGCAGACATTTCTATGAAAAAACAAACAAGCTTATCAGAAACGTCTATGCACCCGCAGACGTTTCTTTAAAATAAGACCTTATTTAAAAAAACAAATAAAGCCTTAATTCTTGTTGAGATTATACTAGGGAATTTACTCAAATAGTGTGCTGCTCTTCGGGATGCTCAGGAGGTCGAGAGCTGCACTCCAAGATTTGTAGTGTCTTTCATGTTTAATTTAACTATTGCTAATAGTTAATGGAGGAGATAACGTCTAGAAGGTTGTAATGTTAAAACTTGAGGTTTAATCCAATGGGGAATAATTGGAAATAGAAATTAGACTGTATTTATTCTTGAAGGAGAAGACTTCATGGATCTGAAATTTCACACCCTTTTAACTTTCAGATTTCATATGGTAACTAAATAAATTGGTGTTGGGCCGAATTGCAAGGGGAAACCCAGAATTTCATGAATAGCGAATTTAATTATATTGGGCCATTATTTCCAATCGGTAATTAGTTGGGCAAAGTGGGTTGTAAAACAATTATACTAGGAATCGCTAATGGGAAGAAATAAATATGTCATGGAGTGGACTTGGGCCAAGAAAAGGGGTTGGGCCCAGATTAGTAATTAAGGCCCAATTGCTATTTATTAATTAATGGGTCATTTTTTAGGAATGAAGCTGTGATATAAAAGGTTTAAATTTAAGTATATATATATATATATATATATATATTGCGGGGAATGATGAGAGATACCGCTCATGTAGGAGATCGCGGGTAAAATAGTAGACTTTGAGTACTTGTTGATTTTATCTGCTCATCGGTTACCAGATGAGTTACACTAACTTATTCCTTATACGTGTACGTACGAAATTATTGTGTGTTTAATTGTGTATCTTGTATGAGTTGTTGATACGTGGTGAAGGGTTGTGTAAATGGAGTGAAAACACAACTCGGGAGTTGTGTAAATGGAGTGAAAACACAACTCAGGGGTTGTGTAAATGGAGTGAAAACACAACTCACGGGTTGTGTAAATTGAGTGAAAACACAACCCGGGCACGGGAAAGACGTAAAACCCCTGGAGGTGCCTTGGGTAGTCTCTCGTGACTCTGATTAGACGTAAAACCCTTGGGGTGCCTTGGGTAGTCGAATGGAAGTGGAAATGGTTGATTACGATATGTTCCTATATATGTGTTATGTGTTGACGGTGCATATATTGTATGATGAGTAAGGTATTGTTCTCGCTAAGCTATATGCTTACCGTTGTTGTTGCTAACTTTTTCAGGACAGGACCATGCAGGAACTCTAGGGCAGTGATGACAGCTCATACTGAAGAATAGTTGAATTTTCTATTTAAATGTTTTCAATAGTTTTAATTACTACAAGCGAGACTTGTTTGGCTTATGATTTTGGATTGTAATTAAGCCTTATGAATTAATAGCGTTTTACTCTAATGAATTTTACAAAAAAAAATAAAAAAAAATTGGGATGTTACAACTTGGTATCAGAGCCTCGGTTTGAGGGATTCAAATATACAAGTGGTGTGTTTGGACTTAAAACTTGGTTCTAATAATTTTCAAAGGTCAAAATTTTAATTTCTTTTAATAAATTGTTGGGTTGAGGACTGTAATTAGGGTTCCTTGCGTGTTGTTGTTGATTGTTGCTTGGAATCCGATTTACGGTACGAAACCTGATTAAGGTTTTCAAACACAATTAATGAGCTGTCAGCTGGAGCTTGGTCTATGTGAGCACAAGGTGAAACATGGTGTATATGTATTGTTAGTGAAGTATACTATGTAACTGAACACATGATATCTATTAAGTGTTCATGACTATATTCATGTCTAAGGAAATCGTGAATACTGTGTACTGTGTATAATGGTAACCATATGGGTTTAGAATGGATGATTTGACCTTATTTCATGTTCTCGTTTGATGTTGTGGTAGGGTAGAATCAAACACTCTATTCCTGATATGAATTAACATTATGCATGGATGTATTCATGGTATGCTTAGACTAGGATATGATGACTTGTTTGGGAAACCTTAGTAATGGCAAGACTCGGTATGTGTAATGTGTTTAGAATAATATAGGGCCCATATTATTACGAGCACATGATACATGTCGGAGCTTGTCGGACTTGTAAAAAAATCTTGTGAATCGGGCGAGGGGTACTTGTAGGACTAGCATGCTGGTAGAGTAAGGGTGCCTTAGTGTACGTAGGGTTACCTTGGATAAGTAATAGGCATGCAACCTGATAAATAGATTGAATGGAAATACTGTGAAGAGTGTGGTAAAGCCACATAACACTTTAGTGCTTTATCTATACTTTCAGAATGGTGAACACTCGTAGGCGTGTAACGGGTATTGAAGGGGTAGAGACCAGTGTGACTAGCGAGAGAGATCCTCGACAGCAACCGATACTGAATCAACCCTAACCTGAGAATGTGGTTCCGGGGTATGAGAACCCGGAAAACGTGGAAATAGAAGACGAAGAGTTCGAAGAACCGGAAATGATGAATGTGGTAACTGCAAAGGTCACTATAACACCAGAAAACTCAAGCCATTTTTTTAATACGCTGCGGAAGCTTTTAAATAAACCAACCATTTACATACAACTCAAAATTAACAACTGTACAAACATTGTTCACAAAATAAGTATCATTGTTGTGTTACAAAAACTACAGGCTCGTTTCGTTTCAAAATAATATCAGAGTCAGGTCATCTCTTTCCTTCTGTCAAACTCACAAACACGAACCTGCAAAAGCAACAACTGAGGGGAATTAGCACAAAGCTAAGTGAGTAGAGGCTAAACACCAAAAGCAAACATTCACGATCAATATCAAAGCATGTAACCACGTATCCCGAGAAGACCGGCGGTTCGGCGCACAACCTACAACCAATGCCGGCCAAAGCAAAGGTTTACCGATAGCCCTCCACTGAATTGGCACAATGCAGTTCCCCTCTGGTGCAACATATGCACCAGTAAGGCTAACATTGTTCAACCAATCAGTGAACGAGCCCAACCCAATTCTACGTATAGCTGACTTCCCAACGCAACTCGAAATCATACTAAGAGTGCGTATCGACCAAATATTCACGCAGCAGATATCAACAATCAATATCACAATCAACAGTTCAATCAATCCAATCCAATCACAATCATGCATCACACCAATAACATTAACCGAAATCTTTACCATCCGCAATCAACGTCCACTCACCTCAAAATTAACACGGGCTCAAAAGTCTAATTTTACTGAGTCTTTGGATTGCCTGAAAATACAGCAACAATCAAATCAGTCGCGAATATATAAATATATCTTCTCATATATATTTATATCTCAAGTTCATCAAAACATCTTACTTAAATCACATAACAAATAAACCAACTCAAACCAAGCAAAAATATACAAAAATATGCAATTAATCGGATTTGGGGCCTATTGCGCCGCGACACCCCTTCGTCACGCCGTGACGTGCAACGGATTTCAAATCCGAGAGCTTCAGTCGGATTTCACTTCCGGATTTCATCAAGATTGGATTTAAGTGTCGGATTTAACATGGTTTCGGATTCTAGGGTCGGATTTCACTAATCAATCGGATTTTCCATGTCTATATACTCCACACTCGGATTTCTTCAAAATCCGAAACCTAGTTCTCGGTTTCTTGAAGGTCGCGCCGCGACACACTGGTGTAGCGCCGCTACACTCGAAATCTCAGATTCATCTTCTTCCTTCATGTGTCGGATTTACAGCCAACTTCCTCCAAAACTCATTCCAACTTTATAAAACTTCCACCAAAACACATATTGAGCATTTACTAAGCATATGGATCATAAAAAACATCATTTTACTCTTTCTTAACATCAATTCATTTAAAACCCATTTACCAAGTTTCTTTCAAACTCAAAAATGGTATAACATCATAAATTCATGCTTTTCACTATTCAAACACATCAACATGTATTATAACAAGTTACAAACACCATATTACCTATCTTTTGAATTAAAGATCACAAAGTCTTGATTTTTGAAGTTCAAGTTGGCAACTTTCTTCACTCTTGGGTTTTCTTTCAAAAACACATACAAACACCTTTTCACTTTAGCAAATATGAGCTGATGACATACACGTATACATACTTAATTGTCTAAACAAGCAGGAGGTGGCCAAGAGGATTTTGAAATCCTATTCTTTTATTAACTCATGCATGCATACATACATTCTAATAATCATGCATAAGGACTTGTACCTTCTTTTTCTTATCAACTTCCATCAGAAATATTTATATACACATACATATTTAACTTATATTTTCTAACTTCACTAGTAACATATTATTATATATTCAAACTCATATTCAAATTAATTTCATTTAACACTAAATAAACACATAATCACATAAAACAAACTAATCACGTACCGCCAACCCGCTAATCTCCTAGCCCAGGGTTGCGGGTGTTACAGTCACGGAGGTATTGAACGGTCTACTACCCAAGATAGTGGCGGAACTGAAACAAGATATGGGAACTATGATTGATCAGAAACTCAGCGCCCCATGGGCCGCAAAGGAAGCAACTGCTGCTGCTACTGCACAAGTGATCACTGCTGCAACAACCCAGACTGCACGAAATATTACTTACAGGGATTTCGCGGCCTGTCAGCCGCCAAGTTTCGAGGGAATTCCGGACCCGGTGCGGAGTAGTAGATGGATTTCGAAGGTGGAGGGAGCATTCCACACATGTCAGTGCCCAGATGATAGTAAGGTATGGTACGTGGTGAACCTTCTTAGGGGAGCCGCTAAGGACTGGTGGAACATACAGAGAAAGCTGAAGGGTGAGACAGTGGCTACCATGTCATGTGGGGGTTTTCTTAAGCTGTTCAACGAGGAATACTCACCAAAGGTGGAAGTAGAACGAGTCATGGATAAGTTTATGAAGCTGACACAGACTACCCAAACAGTTAAAGAGATTACTGTTGAATTCAAAGAGAAGCTACCTTACTGCCCTGCATATGTGAATGATGAAGGGCTGCAGATGCATCGATACTCCCAGATGCTGAGGGAGGATATTCGAGAATTCGTGGAAACTGGACAGTGTAACACACTCGATCAAATGATTGAAGCTGCTAGAAAAAGAGAGATATTTCTGAAAGAAAAGAACAAAAAGAGAACTGCAACTTAAGCCACTACAGGCGCAGCTAACTAGAAGGTACCCACAAAGAAATTCAAGACTATTGGAAACTTCAAGGCAGGAGGAAGAGGTGTTGAGGGTGGGTGCTTGAGGTGTGGAAAGGATCATGTAGGAGAGTGTCGTTTAGGGATAGTCTTGAACTGTTATAAGTGTGGCAAGCCAGGCTACCTAAGCAAGAATTGTCCAACCAACACAAGTGTATGCTTCAGGTGCAACCAGCCGGGGAACCGAATCGCAGAGTGCCCACACTCAACAGAAGTAGGAAGACAAGCATGGCAAAAACCACTGATGATCACTGATGGGGAAGAGGGGAAGAAGGTTGAAACACCCAGAGCAAGAGGCCGAGCTCTCCAGATGACCGTTGAAGAAGCAACCAAAGAGCCAAACATGATAGCAGGTACTTTCATTGTCAACTCCTTACATGCATTAGTATTGTTTGATTCTGGGGACAGTAGGTCCCTTATATCTTCTTCATTTTGTAAAAACTTTGTAATAGAATCAGTGAAGTTATATACACCATTAGAAGTAGAGATAGCCGACGATAAGACTTTGAACGTTTTTGCTATTTTTATGAACAATGTAATAGTGATAGATGATGTAAAATTTCCCATAGACCTCATCCCTACGCTGATGTGAGAATTTCAAGTGGTCGTAGGAATAGATTGGTTGAGTCGGCATCAAGCTAGTATTCTGGGCAAGCAAGGAATCATTTGTATACACAACCCTAGTGGGGGAGAAATTTCAATCTGCAGGAAGCGCCAAAAAGGAATGTTAGTATTCTGCATGGTAACAAAAGCGGCAAAGTATCTGTATAAAGGTTGTGAAATGTTCCTCGCTCATTTCATTGATGATAAGGCGGAAAAGAAGAACATACGGTTCGACTGGGGAAGGGAACAACAAGCTTTTAAGACTTTACGAGGAAATTATGCGAAGCACCAATCCTTACATTGCCGGATGGAATGCAGGATTTTGTAGTTTATTGCGATGCCTCGCATGTGGGACTCGGATGAGTTCTAATGCAAGGCGGGAAGGTAATAGCATAGGCGTCACGACAACTGAAGCCACACGAAAATAACTACCCAACTCACGATTTAGAACAGGTTGCAGTTGTTTTTACATTAAAGACCTAGAGTCATTATTTGCTTGGGGTTAAAAGTACGATCTACACTGACCATAAGAGTTTGAAGTACTATGCTGATCAGAAAAACTTGAAAATGAGACAACGAAGATGCGGATGTGTACGTGAAGGAAGTTGTATCTAGGCACGGGGTGCCGGTTTCTATTGTTTCCGGCCGAGATGTGCGATTTAGTTCCAAGTTTTGGGAGAAGTTTCGTCAAGATTTGGGTACTCGAGTCAACCTCAGCACGGCATACCCTCCACAGACAGACGGCCAAAGTGAACGCACGATACAAACGCTAGAAGATATGCTTCGGGCATGCGTGATAGATCTCGGTTGGAGTCGGGATGCGTACTTACCTTTAGCAGCGTTATCATATAACAATAGTTACCACACAAGTATTGGGATGCCACCGTAAGAGATGTTGTACGGGAGGAAGTGTAGAGCTCCGATTTGTTAGGGAGAAGTTGGGTAGCGAGAACTGGGAAACACGGAAATAGTACAGAAAAACTTCAGAGTATGTGCAACAAGTCCGAGAAAGACTAAAAAAAACGCTCAGAATCAACAAAAGAGCTATGACGATAAGCGGAGGTCGCCACTCGAATATCAAGTTGGGGATTTCGTACTACTGAAAGTGTCTTCGTGGAAAGGGGTTATAAGATTTCGAAAGTGGGGAAAGACTAAATCCAAGATATATCGGACCCTTCAAAGTGATTGCAAGAGTTGGAGATGTGGCATATCGGTTGGAGTTGCCACAAGAACTGTCTGAGATACATAACACTTTTCATGTTTCGCACTTACGAAAGTGTCTAGCCGATGAATCAACATTTGTACCACTTGAAGACAAGTTGATGAAACATTGAATTACACCGAAAGACTTGTGGCAATATTGGAAAGGAAAGTTAAACAACTAGGTAACAAACAAGTTGCAATGGTCAAGGTCCAATGGGAGCACCGTAAATGATGAGAATGGACATGGGAATTAGAAGACGAAACAAGGAAGAACTATCCATCACTATTCGAGTAAGAATTTCGAGGACGAAATCGTGTTTTAGTGGGGGAGAGTTGTAATACCCAATATTTTTATATATTTACTTAAAGGAAGTTATTTTATTTTATTTTTTTACAAGTTTAGGCAAAGACCAATATTCCATTGTTGGGTATGTAATATATTTTATGTTGGGCCTGATGCTTAGATTCTTTGTTGGACCATATTAACAACTAGAGATGCACAAAATCGGTCCTGGACCACAGCCGGTCCGGTCCGGTCCGGACCTAGTCGGTCCCGGGCCGGTCCGGTCTTCGGCGAACCGGTCTTCGTGTAAAACCATTTTGATAAATTCGGTCTTCGGTCGGTCCTAGACCACTTCCGGACCGGTCCAAGTCCGGACCAGTCTAACTTCGGTCCTGGACCGGTCCGTTTTTCGTTCGGGTATGTTCTGGTTCGATTTTGACATTTTCGGGGTTTTTTAGTTTCGGTTTAAAATATTCTGGTTTTCGGTTTGAAAAAAATGTGATTTGTTAATTTAAAAAAATTGCAAGTTATAAAGTATAAACATATATAATTGCAAGTTAATAAAAACATATAAATAACATTGCGATACAATTACGAAATAAATTTACATATTGTTGAAACTTGAATTATTTTTTTAACAAGAAAAGGGAACTCTAGCAATGGAGCTTCGGCATGGCCATCACCCCTAGTTAGAGACCTGAAAATAACTAGCATGTTCTTCTAAATCAAAGCACATATTGTTCGAAAGAAAAAACGTCACAATATATAAAGAGACAACTACTGAAATTGATAGTCGGAATTGAAATTCCAAAAGTTGTAACTATCGTCGGTATATGGTCCATAATAGGCGACTTCGTTTGAGTTGACGTTGGATGATGAACCTGCGTTCATTCTATTTTGAGTGTCGTCAACGTATTGTTCGCCGGCTTCGGGTTCTTCCATTTCAGCTTCGGTGTTAGTGTTTGATGTTCCCGATGTGAAGTCCTTATTGTAATCGTCTTCCAAAATCGCTTCCTCCAAATTAGTTAAGCCTTCTTCGAGATCCGCATCGTTTTAACTTCTTTCCATAGAATCATAGTAGTCCTTAAGCATCACGGCCATTTGCACTGACTCGGCCTTCAACATACACCGTCGTGCGCTTAAAATCCTGCCACTAAGAGAAAAACAACATTCCGAAGCTACACTACTAGCTTGGACCATTAGTACGTCCCTAGCCATAGCGGCTAGGATCTTAAATTGACCAACTTTTTCCCTTTCTTGCCACCATTTTAATACATCAAATTGTGTAAACTCTTCGGGGGTTACATAATTAGTGTAATCAGTTTCTATATATATAGAAAGTTCGTTTAAAGACGATTGAACTTGTGTACGTTTTGATTGAGATATATTTTGAAACCAAGATGTCCCAATCGTAAAAGGATTGTTTGGCCGAGTAGCCGATGTTTGTGAAGACGAAGACCTCGGGGTGGAAGCAACTTCTCCCCGTGGTGCACAGTCATTGTCATAAATATTATATAATTGTTTAACACAATTTTCAAATTTTGTTATACTTGTCTTTATCTCAATTGAACCTTGAACCAACGCTTCCCCGATACAAGTTAAAGATTCCGTTACACCCTTAAATTTAACAAGAGGGTTTAATACCGAAGCAATCAAAAAAAATTGTTGGAAACTCTTTAAAATATTTTATAAGACTTTCACACATTTAGGAGACAATACGATCCCATGTTTCATCCAAAGAACCAAAAGATTGTAATGTTTTCAAAATTTCACAAACACTTATCATAGCAGCGTGAGATGTTGGAAAATATGTTTTTGATAACATCAACGTCACTTGATACAAAACTCCCAAACCGCTGTGTAATTCTTGTAAAATATTCCAATCAGTTTCCGTAAGTACTTCATATAAATGAGCTAAGTGTTCTCGATGATATTCCGTAAGTAAATCTTTATCTTTTAACAAACGTCCTATCATTATATAAGTCGAGTCCCATCTCACGGGCATATCTAAGAGAGGTCTCAAACATCTTCTTTTTTTTATCTACAAAAAAGCTCATATTTTTCGAACGCGACGGGTCCGCTTTTAAAAATTGCCACGTTTAATCTTTTAAATTTCGCAAGACAAGTTTCCATAGACTCCAAACCTTTTTGGACCGCGAGGTTGAAAATATGACAACAACAACGTACATGCAAAAATTCCCCTTCACATATTGGGTTTAAAACTCGTTTCAATCGTCCCATAGCGTTTGTATTGTTGCTTGCATTATCTAGGGTGATTGAAAGTATTTTCTCTTTAATTTCAAAACCATTAAAAATCCTTAACAAAATATCGTAAATTTGTTCACCCCCATGCGGGTGAGGAAAGTTTTCAAAAGCAATAATACGTTTTTGCATAAGCCATGTTTTAGGGTCTATACAATGTATCGTAACACAAATAAATGAATAATGGGTAGTATGTGGAGCGGTCCAAATGTCGGTGGTTATGGAAACTCTACCATCGAATCTAGTAAAGAATTCCTTTATGTCTCGATATATTAATTTCCATTTTGTCATAGCTTTACGTTTAAGAGTTGTTCGACTTACAGGGCAATAATGAGGTTGTAAAGCTTTTTTGATAAAAGCTATGACTCTTGGGCGGGAGAAGAAGTCAAATGGTAATGCTTCTTGTATGATTAATTGCATGCTTAATTCTTGAGCTAGAGCGGTATCGAAACGCCACATTTGACCATCTACTAGAGTTTGACTTTCAACCGTAGCATTTCTCGCGCCAAGTACTTAGTCTAATTTTTTAAAGTTTATATTAGAATAAACTAAGTTCAAGTAATCTAAACTATATTCAAGTACTAAACTATAGTTATTGATTCTAAAGTAATACATTTGACTACCAATCAAAGAGTGGTCAGGCAGGTCAGTCGGGGGGCAGGATCCTTTCGGTTTAAAACCTTTCGGAAAATCCAACACCCACAAGCCGATCGTGACTATTCTAGACACCACTCTCCGGGTTATATCTACTAGTATTACAATTAGAATGAATAACTAAGTTATGAATAACTAGAATTACATACCCTAAACATAAATATAAAAAAACTATTATTATATAAGCTAAACATAAATCTAAACTAAACATAAATACTAGTATTACAATTAGAATGAATAACTAAGTTATGAATAACTAGAATTAAATACCCTAAACATAAATATAAAAAATCTAGTATTAGATAAACTAAACATAAATATAAAAAAACTAGTATTACATCAACTAAACATAAATATAAAAAAGAATACTTACTAAATGCCGAGCGAGAGAAGAATTAGATCCCGAAAATATTGCTCCGCAATGTGTACATTTCCCATATTTTTTGTTATTTTGCTTGAGTTGTACAAAATGATTCCAAATTTCCGCTACTCGATTTGTTTTCGGAACTTCTTCGTACGGGAGATTTATATTAAAATCACTTCGACCCGTGTTCAAATTGCTAGAACCTTCACCCGCCATTTTTTATAATCTTGAAGCAAATCGAAATATTATAGAACACTTTTATATAAGCAAATTCTTATATAAATGGATGGTGCAAGAAATGAGAATGAGAGAATGAAGTATAAATGGTGCAAGAAATGAGAATGAGAGAATGAGAAGATGAATGGTGCAAGAAATGAGGCTTCTAAAGGGGTATTTATAGAATTGGAAGAAAATTTCAAAATTTTGAAAACTAGCCGTTGGACCGGTTTGGACCGTTTCGGACCGGTTTGGAGCCGTTGGAATTCAAAAAAAACCGTTGGAGGCTTGGACCGGTCTTGGTCGGACCGCGGTCTGGACTGGTTCGGACCGTTCTTGCTCGTGGTGGTCTTGAACCGGCTCGACTCATTCAGCCTTCGAAGGACCGGTCGGACCGGTCCTTTTTGCCCATGTCTATTATCAACATCAACTTAATGGGCCTTAGGAAGGAGATTGAGGTAATTATATATTGGTATGCAAAAAACCCTAGGTCAAAAACCTCAGCTAAACACTGTTCCAAAAAAAAAGAAAGGGGCGAGCAATGTGTGTGTGTGTACTGGTCGATTGGGAAGAGGAGTAGAAGTTTAAGACAAGGGAAAAACAGATTGGAAATATCTCAGGTATGATATATCATCTTATCCTCATTGAAATGCTCAAACAATCTTGGTTTAATCAAATTTTTGGGAGTTTTGTTGGGTTTCTTGTTGTCGAGACAGGAGATTTAGAACCGAGAGGGTAGGTCGATATTTAGGGCCTTAAATCACCATAGCACTTCCAATTAACACTTTACCTACCTCAAAGTAACAATTAATTCTTGTTGAGATTATACTAGGGAAGTTACTCAAATAGTGTGCTGCTCTTCGGGATGCTCAGGAGGTCGAGAGCTGCACTCCAAGATTTGTAGTGTCTTTCATGTTTAAGGGGGTGTTTGTCTAAGCTTATTATTTTGGCTTATTAGCTTATGAGCTTATATTTTGAGCTTATGTCGGCGGAAAAACAAACAACCTTATTAGAAACGTCTGAGAGCGCGCAGACGTTTCTATGAAAAAACAAACAAGCTTATCAGAAACGTCTGCGCACCGGTAGACGTTTCTTTAAAATAAGACCTCATTTAAAAAAACAAACAAAGCCTTAATTCTTGTTTAGATTATACTAGGGAATTTACTGAAATAGTGTGCTGCTCTTCGGGATGCTCAGGAGGTCGAGAGCTGCACTCCAAGATTTGTAGTGTCTTTCATGTTTAATTTAACTATTGCTAATAGTTAATGGAGGAAATAATGTCTAGAAGGTTGTAATGTTAAAACTTGAAGTTTAATCCAATGGGGAATAATTGGAAATAGAAATTAAACTGTATTTATTCTTGAAGGAGAAGACTTCATGGATTTGAAATTTCACACCCTTTTAACTTTCAGATTTCATATGGTAACTAAATAAATTGGTGTTGGGCCGAATTGCAAGGGGAAACCCAGAATTTCATGAATAGCAAATTTAATTATATTGGGCCATTATTTCCAATCGGTAATTAGTTGGGCTAAGTGGGTTGTAAAAAAATTATACTAGGAATCGCTAATGGGAAGAAATAAATATGTCATGGAGTGGACTTGGGCCAAGAAAAGGGGTTGGGCCCAGATTAGTAATTAAGGCCCAATTGCTATTTATTAATTAATGGGTCATTTTTTAGGAATGAAGCTGTGATATAAACGGTTTAAATTGAAGTATATATATATATATATATATATATATATATATATATATATTGCGGGGAATGATGAGAGATACCGCTCATGTAGGTGATCGCGGGTAAAATAGTAGACTTTGAGTACTAGTTGATTTTATCTGCTCGTCGGTTACCAGGTGAGTTACACTAACTTATTCCTTATACGTGTACGTACGAAGTTATTGTGTGTTTAATTGTGTATCTTGTATGAGTTGTTCATATGTGGTGAAGGGTTGTGTAAATGGAGTGAAAACACAACTCGGGAGTTGTGTAAATGGAGTGAAAACACAACCCGAGGGTTGTGTAAATGGAGTGAAAACACAACCCAGGCATGGGAAAGACGTAAAAACCCTGAAGGTGCCTTGGGTAGTCGCCCGTGACTCGGATTAGACGTAAAACCCTTGGGGTGCCTTGGGTAGTCGAATGGAAGTGGAAATGGTTGATTACGATCTGTTCCTATATCTGTGTTATGTGTTGACCGTGCATATATTGTATGATGAGTTAGTTATTATGCTCGCTAAGCTATATGCTTACCATTGTCGTTGTTAAATTTTTCAGGACAGGACCATGCAGGAACTCCAGGGCAGTGATGACAGCTCATACCGAAGAATAGTTGAATTTTCTATTTAAATGTTTTCAATAGTTTTAATTACTACAAGCGAGACTTGTTTGACTTATGATTTTGGATTGTAATTAAGCCTTATGAATTAATATGCGTTTTACTTTGATGAATTTTACAAAAAAAAAAAATTTGGGACGTTACATTCGGACCATCCGACAGTCGTGCGACTTTGAGCCATCGGACTCTTCAAGTCATCCGACTTTTGAGCCATCCGACTCTTCAAGTCATCCGACTTTTAGGTCATTCGATTCTGACTGTCACATAAGATCTTCATCTGACAGTCGCATATAGTCATCCGACTTTGGAACACTTCATCCGACTTTCAAAGTTTTCTCACAAACTAACCACTTCACTTCAGGGAGAAAGATCCAAGATAAGATGAGTTCCAGCAATGAGATTCTTGTCATCGGCACAGACACTAAACCTCCTGTACTCTTTAGAAATGAATATAATGTATGGAAAGGACGGTTTATGCACTTTATAGAACACAATGAAAAATATGGCAAGATGATGAAAGATAGCATATTAAATGGTGATGCCATCTTCGAAAAGATATCGAGGTTGTTCCTGATAACTATCCACCAATAGCCGCCGAGAAAAGACGCAAGCTCCCGTCAGAATTAACTACTAAGGAAAGAGACCGTGCACGCGCCGACAAAGAGGCAAAATATTATTTGAAACAAGGTTTATGTGCCAAAATCTATTCCAAGATAGATAGTCTAACATCCGCCAAAGAAATTTGGGATGAAGTCAAAAAGCAGATGCAGGGAACTGAACAGGGATCATTCATAAGGTAAACTCGGCTGGTTAACACTTTCAGAGAATTCAAAGCCAGGGAAGGAGAGCTGCTACAGGATACATATAGTCGTTTCTGCAGACTGTTGAATAAAATGAGAAACCACGGTGTGACGATATCCGATCTAGATATCAACGTCAACTGGATTAATGCTCACGGTGTGACGTGATTCACTCTGCTTATGTGTTCGGACCCTTGAAAGAGATTTAGAAATTAGTGGAGCTGAACCCAAAAGTAAAGTTCCTGTGTATGAATCGAGGTAGGTCCTCAGGCTATGAGATAGAGTTAAGATCCTTCTATTTTGATAATAGATGTCCTTATGACAAGTAGCTAGTTTACATGTGTTAAGCATAGTGTGGTGCCTTGGGACCACAGGAGTTGGCTAAGTATATGACCATCAGGAGTATGCGGCGAGGCCGGTAGCTCTAGTTGGTCGGGAGGTTGAACCTTGAGATCTGTCTTATCCGGGCATGGCAAAGCTATGACCTAAGTATGGAGTCGCTAGATTATAGTCCTAATAGGGATATTGTGGGTCTTTTGACCGGAAGTTGTTACAGACTTAATGAGACGACTTAGAGGTGCTTAATGAGAGGCCTTGCGGAATAAAGATCTCTAAGAAAGACTGTGCTGGTGGATTGTATCGTCTACAGAACGATATTGTGATGTTTTGACCAATGGGTCAATTTGGGCCTTAAGGTCTGATATGAATTATGGGTTAATTGTGTTTAATGTATACCGGTTCTAGTGAACCCTCTTTTGGTATTGTGTTAGTATTGTGCAGAGATCTGAGATCATGCATTAGTTGTTGACTGATTGTGGCATGTATAGTCAGCAGACTTAGATGTGATCCTTGGAACAGATAAGTTATGTGATGCGCCAATATTGTAATGAGCCATGAGAGAAGATTATATGATTTGGGTCTTCGTTGACCAATTGATGAAATAATGATTTCATTTTAGTGATACTTATGTGTTTACCTGTCCAAGTTATGGACAAAGTATTTAATGAATATGATGGTGTTAAGACATTGGATCATGACATTTCGTATGAATAGACATCTGTGCGTTACTCGAACTCTTGGAGAATTATTTATAAATAACATATGTTCATATATGGGTTGTTTGCCTAAGTTGGCTGGTAATTGCCTTAGTGTTTGAGAATTTAAAAGTGAATGATAGTTCACTATTTAGAGTAATCAATGGCTAGCCATGAAATTGTATGACTGAAGAGTTGTAAAACTTGGGCTAATGATGTTGATCTCTCATAGTCTAATTGGGGGATAATTACAATCCATTTAGTGGTAAGATACTAGGCTATCTTAAAAGGTCTAGTTAAGGAAATTGATCCTGAGCTTTTATTATGAAAGAGTTGATTCTAACAGTTGAATTAAACGATCCTAGTAGGATCTTAGGGCAAGCAGGTGCAATACCTAAGCGTATGGGTCGATTCGATTCCGAGGACGGAATCTTTTAAGGAGGGAGGAATTGTAAAACCCGTATTTTGGAAATTAGAAAATACATATACATGGGGCAAGTTCACTTGAAATTAGTAAAATGATGTATTTGAGGTACTATATATATATATATGTATATATGTGGGTGATAAATGAAAAAGGGAAAGAAGTTCAAGGTTTATAATGCAAAGCATAGGCAAATGGGAGGACTAGGAGTGTAAATTGTGTGTGTGTAGGTGTATTTGACCCATTTAAGGGTCAAACATCTTCAAAATTCTGGAAGCATCGAAAATGATGCAGGAAAAAGGAGATAGAAGAAGATCTTGGAAGAGAAAGAAGAAATCAAGGGAATATGGGTGGTTTAGGTGATTAAATCCAAAATTTTTGGGTGTTAGCTTTTCACCTTCTTCATCCTTAAGCTTGGTTTGAAGCAAGGAAAGAAGTGATGGAGTTTGGGTTGTTAAT
The DNA here is from genome assembly GCA_038502395.1 of Dittrichia graveolens. NCBI lineage: Eukaryota > Viridiplantae > Streptophyta > Magnoliopsida > Asterales > Asteraceae > Dittrichia > Dittrichia graveolens. The sequence continues at coordinate 62,126,362 of JARJIL010000003.1, forward strand.
CAAGTAAGTATGAACTTAAATTTGAGTTTGATTCTAGTTTTAGATGTGGTTCTTGGTCATTTATGGTTGTTTGTGCTTGAAAAAGTGGGAAAATGGTGTTAATGGGTCAAATTGGGAAGGAATGGTTTAATTGGGTTTGGGGAGGAAAATGGTGTTAATGGGTCAAAAAGAAGGAAATAATTCTGTGCAGGCCTCGTCGCGGCGCAACAGCATGGGTGTCGCGGCGCGACGCAGGGGGGGACGAAGGAGTTGTTTTCCAGAGATTTTCTCGCGGCGCGAGGCACCCTGAAACCTCCAAAATTCATGTTTTTGTCCCCATTTGACTATGTTCATGTTTGGGGATTGATTCTAAGGGTTTATAAAGGTTAAATGAAGTCTTTTTAAGACCCGAAAAGGTGTCTAAGTCTAGATTTAAGTCTAGAAACCTTGTTTTGGGTTGACTTATGATAGTTAACTTTGTGTTTTATGATCATAGGCTTGTGATCAAGATTTTGATCTATGGTTTGGATGGGGTTGTGATCCACATCACACCCTCAGGTGAGTACACCCGACGGATACCCAAGTGTTTGATAAAATTACAAGTCATCATGTTGTGTTTTGATTGTTTGGCAATTGTTTGATGAATCTTGATGATTCAAAGGATGTGGATTATGAAATTGTTTTGTAACATGAATTAAATGATTTGAGATTGTTTATGAGCTTTTTTTTCTAAATATGGAAACTATGCAATTGTTTTATGATGCGGGTAACATGATTTACAACTGTTTATGTAGCATTGAACTTAAAGAATGTGTAAACCATGGGTTGTTTTATAATATGGTTTACTTGAGTTACATGTGTTTTATGAAATCTTTGGGTTTAAAGACTATGGAATTGTGAACTCGGTATAAGAAGTGTTTAAATGACATTTTACTAAAATAAGATTATTGCTCCATTGTGGAGATGGTCAAAGCCAATGACGGTTTTAATCGATGGTTCTGAAACACGTCACTCCATGATGGGGTGAACTTTGATTCTGAAATAACAAACGTGTTTTTTTGAGAAAATGAAAGATATGTTTTTTAGCAATGATGTTTTGGGCATTAAGATGCTAAAAGTGATTTTATGACCCTTCGGGGTAAGTGGTTTTATGACCCTTCGGGGTAAGAGATTTTATGACCCTTCGGGGTATGTGGTTTTATGACCCTTCGGGGTAAGTGATTATGTGACCCTTTGGGGTATGTGCTTATGTGACCCTTCGGGGTATATGTGCTTCGGTTCGGACCACTGTGTGATATAACTCTGTACCATAGGGTTCCTAGTCATTGAGACGTACACAGCGGTTCCTGTGGCTTCGGCAATTGGGGGACCCCGAGGTACGGGTGGCTGATGGATCGGTGCAGAGAGTGGAGGGGTATGTCAGTAGCCATCATGACCATGTGGGTTCACTGGGCTGACGAGCCACCGAACTCGTGGCAACACGAGTGGATTTGGTGAACAGGGCTTACACTCCAGATAACCGTTGTATGGTGGACTGCTTCATGCATCCCCCACCTTGACGGGGTGATGTGGTTATCCCCCATGTGGGCACGTGTTGACCGTAGCTAGCTACCACGTGGAAACATTGTGGCTCAATGGACAGACCCGCATCCTTATGTGCTATTATGTGTGATTTTAAGTATATATATATATATATATATATATATATATTGCGGGGAATGATGAGAGATACCGCTCATGTAGGTGATCGTGGGTAAAATAGTAGACTTTGAGTACTTGTTGATTTTATCTGCTCATCGGTTACGAGGTGAGTTACACTAACTTATTCCATATACGTGTACGTACGAAGTTATTGTGTGTTTAATTGTGTATCTTGTATGAGTTGTTGATATGTGGTGAAGGGTTGTGTAAATGGAGTGAAAACACAACTCGGGAGTTGTGTAAATTGAGTGAAAACACAACTCGGGGGTTGTGTAAATGGAGTGAAAACACAACCCGAGGGTTGTGTAAATGGAGTGAAAACACAACCCGGGCACGGGAAAGACGTAAAACCCCTGGAGGTGCCTTGGGTAGTCGCCCGTGACTCCGATTAGACGTAAAACCCTTGGGTGCCTTGGGTAGTCGAATGGAAGTGGAAATGGTTGATTACGATCTGTTCCTATATATGTGTTATGTGTTGACCGTGCATATATTGTATGATGAGTTAGTTATTGTGCTCGCTAAGCTATATGCTTACCGTTGTCGTTGCTAACTTTTTCAGGACAGGACCATGCAGGAACTTTTTCAGAATAGTTGAATTTTCTATTTAAACGTTTTGAATAGTTTTAATTACTACAAGCGAGACTTGTTTGACTTATGATTTTGGATTGTAATTAAGCCTTATGAATTAATATGCGTTTTACTCTCATGAATTTTACAAAAATAAAATAAAATTTGGGACGTTACATTCGGACCATCCGATAGTCGTGCGACTTTGAGCCATCTGACTCGTCAAGTCATCCGACTTTTGAGCCGTCCGACTCTTCAAGTCATCCGACTTTTAGGTCATTCGACTCTTTGGTACATCTGACTGTCACATAAGATCTTCATCCGACAGTCGCATAGAGTCATCCGACTTTTGAACACTTCATCCGACTTTCAAAGTTTTCTCACAAACTAACCACTTCACTCAAGGGAGAAAGATCCAAGATAAGATGAGTTCCAGCAATGAGATTCTTGTCATCGGCACAAACACTAAACCTCCTGTACTCTTTAGAAATGAATATAATGTAGGGAAAGGACGGTTTATGCACTTTATAGAACACAATGAAAAATATGGCAAGATGATGAAAGATAGCATATTAAATGGTGATGCCATCTTCGAAAAGATATCGAGGTTGTTCCAGATAACTATCCACCAATAGCCGCTGAGAAAAGACGCAAACTCCCGTCAGAATTAACTACTAAGGAAAGAGACCGTGCACGCGCTGACAAAGAGGCAAAATATTATTTGAAACAAGGGTTGTGTGCCAAAATCTATTCCAAGATAGATAGTCTAACATCCGCCAAAGAAATTTGGGATGAAGTCAAAAAGAAGATGTAGGGAACTGAACAGGGATCATTCATAAGGGAAACTCGGCTGGTTAACTCTTTCAGAGAATTCAAAGCCAGGGAAGGAGAGCTGCTACAGAATACATACAGTCATTTCTGCAGACTGTTGAATAAAATGAGAAACCACGGTGTGACGAGATCCGATCTAGATATCAACGTCAACTGGATCAATGCTCTTGGTCCAGAATGGAGTGAATATTTTCGTTTGTGTAAACATGTCATTCGGAATCTCAAAGCGGTATCCCACCACTAAATCTACAAGGATCTAAATCAGTTTCAAGATGAGGTCCTCACCAAACTTTCAATGAATCAACCATCTGATCCGGTTGCAGCGGTGACTGATCGTAGACCGCGAGAACCGTCAAGGGCAAGCAAGTTGTGGTAGATTCCGACTTATCGGAAGGAGAACTAGAGATCTCAGAGAAGGAGGCTACACTAAAAGCCATGTCACTGATTACAAGGGCTTTCCAAAACAAGTATGGAAAGACCAACAACAGACAGCGGTACACCTCCGGGCCAAGGAAGAATGAGGGAAATGTACCAGAAGAGAAGAGAAGGACGGATAAACCTGCAGAGCCTTCAGGAGGAGGAAATAAAATGTTACAACTGTGGTAGAACAGGGCACTTTATCAAAGACTGCAGGAAGCTGAAGAGAAAGGATGCTGAATACTACAGGAACAAACTACGGTTGACCAAGAAGAAGGAGAGTGGGAGAGCAATGCTGGTAGAAGAGGATCAATTCTTGACAAATACTGATGATTCAGATGATGATGGATCTGATCAAGCACACTTCTGTTTGATGGCTCTAGAAGAAGGTTACTTAGATGACGATGGTGACAATGAAGCTGATGGTGATGATGAGTTTGAACAAACTCAGACTGATGATGCCGGTGTTCTTGGAAAGGTAAACATTGAGTATGCACAAACTCTAGTTGAACACATCGAAAGACAAAACCGAAAAATCACTAAGTTGGAATTTAAAATCTAAAACCAATCAACATCTAACTTAGACGATCTTTAGTCAGAACTAACCGCAAGAGAAAATGAACTGAACACCTTAAGAAACGACAACGAGATAATCATTCATAACTTAAAAGCGGCCAAGGTTTCAGTTGAAGAAGATTTTAAATTTTTACAAAAAGAACGATGTTAGCTATACTCAAAAATAAAAGATCTCGAATACTTGTTAATTAAACAAGACCAAACTGCACAAAGCATTTTTCTGAACAAACCTAATGATGTTAAATTCTCAAAATAGACATACGAAGGTGTAGGTTATGTTAATACACACATAAGTGATAAGATAAATGCTAAACAACTATATGATTTCGAAAGCATGAATCTAGGGTTAACTAAGAAAATGGTATTTGTTGGACAAGTCGACGAACTCACCGAGGAGGAACACAAAAGACGTATCACAAATAGAGCTTCAACCCCGTATGACTACGAAAGTCTAAATCAGTCGTACATAACCAAAGACTTTAAACCCACGATCTCTGATGACTACTTTTGAAGTTATTCTCAACTAGAAATGGAGTCTTTACTATCAATTCTAGACTCCCCACCAGAGCCTCGCATTTACATCCCTCGTATGGATCTACAACGACATCTTGAATTGGTTGAACATGAACTTGTTCATAGATCCATCGTTTTTGACTTTGAGACCACGATTCTTCATAACGTGATCAATCAACTTGTAATGAAAACGCCCAATCACATAATACTGCTGTTAGGCACATCTGATACCCATATCCCACACGTGCACACAAGTGACTATTTTTCATTTACAAATTATGAACTCAACACACCTGCTAATGAGTTGTCATTAATCAACCCTGGTAAAGACTGTGAAGAATGCAGAAAATCGGAAAAATCTTTGTTCAAACTTTACGAAAAACTCAATTCACTCGAGAACGAGTTTTTCAAAATGCACACAATTGAGTCTATCAACTTAAAAGGGAAAGCCAAAATAATTGATACACGGTCATCACATAAGACAAGCACATCATGATCACCTCAATCCAAAACAAAACAAATCAAGAAACAAACAATTCACTCTCGTTCCAAATCAACCAAAAATGATCAATTGGCAATGTCTACTTCTAACCCAAGTGTCCATCTAGGTGCCAACATGAAGAATGGGAAGAACCAATTTTTTGGATGAAGGAAGAAGCCCCAAGAGAGGAATGGAGAAAGAAAAGACGAAGATTATTTGATTTACCCTGCCAATTTCAATAAACAAACAACTCTACTACTTTGTAATGACTCGTCTATTTTAAATGTCAAATCTATTCAAACTCCAATTAATTCTATTAAATTTGAAATGTTTTGCATGAGTGATGGTTGTGTTGATGGACATTGTACTTATCACTGTGTGTATGACGAAGATAGCAAAAAACGTGGAGTTAAACCGAATCCAAATTACAAATCTTTTGAATCAAATCATGAACAAGCTTTCTCCAACAGAGCACGATTCCAAACAAACAATGAAAGTGGCCCCACTAAGCTTAATTCAAAAGTTACACTCACCAACTGTCACACATCATAGACTCCAAATCAACGATACTACAACAATTGGAATCACGCCAATCAAAACGCTGCTGAGATCAAAACACAATGGACAAATCCAATGAAACGGAAAACTCAAATCTCACAGCATAAACAATCAACAGTTCAATACAAAACCACCAAAACAAAGACAGTCACGAATGAAACGAGAAATCCAAAGACGCAAAGTGCATACATCGACGACGATGTTTCACTCCCTAAGGGCTGCAATCGCGTGGTAATTGAACAACTAATAGTCACATTGAAAGCAAATCCCTCCCTCGCCATATCCAAAGAAATTGTAACACCATCACCGTCCCAACCTCAAACGACCACACAAGTTTGGATTCCCAAAACACAAGCAACGACATCATTAATTGAAACATCATTTGATACTGTTGCATTTGCTAACAACCAAGGACCCACTGCACAATGGGTACCTCAACAACTTTTGTCTTCCATGTGCAGGTATTTAGCCAGTGGTACTCGGACTCCGGTTGTTCAAAACATATGATAGGAGAAAAGGGTCTTCTCACAAACTATGTCCCACAATACTCGGGAAATGTTTGTTTTGGGAATGACCATGTAGCACCAATAATGGGAACCGGAGACATAATAAAAGAAAATATAAAAATAAGCAAGGTATCATATGTGGAGGGATTGTGACACAACCTGTTTAGTATTGGGTAGTTTTGTGATAAGGGGCTAGAAGTCAACTTCAAGGCCAAGACTTGCTCAGTCAAAATAGAGAATGGTGATGTAATACTGACAAGCTCCAGAAGGTCAAACCTGTATACCATTAATCTAGCCGACCTGGAGGGAAAGCACTCATTATGTCTTCTGTCAAAGCCCTCATCAGAACTCACATGGATGTGGCATCGCAAACTATCTCACCTAAACTTCAAAAACATCAACAAGCTGGTCAAAGATGATTTAGTTTGTAGATTGCCAAAGCTCAAATTTGAAAAAGAACATGTGTTTGAACATTGTGAAAGAGGTAAAATGAAAAGGGCATCACACAAAGTCAACACATGTGTCCAGCACAAAAGAAACTCTCCAATTGTTACACATGGACTTATGTGGTCCAATGAGAATTCAATCAAGAAATGGGAAGAAGTATATCCTTGTGATAGTTGATGACTATTCAAGGTATATGTGGGTCAAGTTTCTGAGAACGAAGGATGAAGCTTCATCAACAATCATCGTGTTTCTCAAACAGGTGCAGAATCAATCACAAGGAAGAGTTGGTACAATACGAACCGACAACGGCACCAAATTCAAAAACAAAGTCTTGGATTCCTATGTTGACTCCGTGGGTATCATGCATCAATTCTCAGCAGCTTACACTCTAGAACAAAATGGGTTGTTGAACGAAGAAATCGCACGCTTGTTGAAGCAACTCGAACAATGTTGTCCTATGCTGTTTTACCACCTTCATATTGGGCGGAAGCAGTCAACACAACTTGCTATACTCAAAACCGAACAATCTTACACCGTCGCTTTAATAAAACTCCGTATGAACTGGCAAATGGCAGAGTGCCTAATATTAAACATTTTCATGTGTTTGGTAATAGGTGTTTTGTCCTTAATGAAAAGGCTAATCTAGGAAACTTCGACCCGAAAGCAGATGAGGGAATTTTCCTAGGTTACTCTTCTGAGTCTAAGGCATTTCGCGTGTTAAATAAACGAACCAATGCTGTGATTGAAAGTATTAACATGACTTTTGACGATACATTAACCACAACATCTTTATCTCATGAGTCACAAGCAATCATTTCTAAACACATCAGTTCATGACCGGGACTTAATCGACAAGAAACAAATATATCTCACCCGAATGAACCCTCAGACTTAAAATATATATTTGATTTCTTAGATGATGACTCTGGAATTAATTGTGTACCTGTTGACAGGCCTACAGATGTTTTTCAGGAATCTCTTGAACTTACACAACAAACTACTACTGCTTCTACATCAAGACTTGTTGACTCAGCTGTAGACCCATTCTTCGTTTTGGGTGAACGGTACACTGCATCCAACTCAACGGTTAACACTGCTGACGATGCTAATACTGAGGACCACGAGAATACTACACCTCAGTACAATCCAGAATCATCAACTCCTAAGGGTGAAACATCCATCCAACAACGACTGGACGAATTCTTCCCTCAGGATGCCGACGATGAGATCACTAATAACTCAAACCCCCATGTGACCAAATGGGCTGCTGCACATCCTGAAACGCAAATTATTGGCGACAAAGATGCAGGTGTTCAGACTCGATCCACCACAACAAATGAGTATCAGTTCTCTAGCTTTCTTAGCATGGCAGAACCTACACGAACTGCGGATGCACTGCAAGACGCTGACTGGATAGTTTCCATGCAGGAGGAGTTAGATCAATTCACGCGTTTAAAAGTATGGAGACTGGTGCCTCGACCCAACAACAAGACAATTATTGGCACCAAGTGGGTCTTCAAGAACAAGAAAGATTCAGACGGAGTGGTGATTCGTGACAAAGCTAGACTCGTAGCCAAAGGATACAATCAGCATGTTGGCATTGACTATGATGAAACCTTTGCTCTTGTTGCCCGTATAGAAGCTATTCAGGTATTCCTCGAATATGCTGCTTACAGGGATTTCAAGGTCTATCAAATGGATGTCAAAACGGCATTTCTAAATGGAATCCTTAAGGAGGAAGTCTACGTATCCCAACCGGAAGGGTTTGTACCCAAGAGACCAAACGATGTCTATATACTTGATAAGGCTTTATACAGACTCAAACAAGCTCCACGGGCTTGGTATGATGTTCTATCAGCCTATCTGGTCCATGAAGGTTACTCCAAGGAGTGTATCAACGACACGCTATTCACCAAGAAAATTGGGTATGACTATATCTTAGTCCAGATGTATGTAGACGATATTATATTCGGCTCTACGAACCCTCAGTACAGTCTTGAGTTTTCAAAACTAATGGCAAGCAACTTTGAAATAAGCATGATGGGAGAAATGAATTTCTTCCGTGGCTTACAAGTCAAACAACTTTCCAATGGCATTTTCATAAATCAGTCTAAATATATTGATGATTTACTAAGAAAATATGAAATGTCTAATTGCTCGTCCAAATCCACCCCCATGTCTTCAAAACCAAGTTGTCTGTTGATCTTAATGGGAAGGCTGTCGACTTGAAAACCTATCGGGGGTGATTGGCTCTTTACTGTACCTAATGGCCAGTAGACCGGACATAATGTTTTCTACGTGTCTCTGAGCTCGTTTTCAAGCAAATCCAAAAGAATCACATCTTCTTGCTGTGAAACGCATTCTCAAATACCTGAAAGGGACTCCTGACCTTGGTCTGTGGTATCCCCGAGACTCGTCATTTGAATTGCTTGCGTACTCAGATTCGGATTACGCCGGATGCATGTTGGATAGAAAAAGCACATCAGGGAGTGCACACTTCTTGGGAGATCGGTTGGTCTGTTGGAGTTCAAAGGAACAAAATTGTGTGTCTACATCAACTGCTGAAGCTGAATTTGTAGCTACTGCCAGTTGTTGTTTACAGAGTCTGTGGACGCGAACTCAATTGTGGGACTTTGGTCTCACTTATTCTAAGATTCCTCTATTGTGCGATTCTCAAAGTGCAATTGCTATATCTTGCAATCCTGTCTATCACTCCAAAACCAAGCACATTGACGTCAGGTATCACTTCTTGAAATACAATGTAGAAAAAGGTCTAATTGAATTACAGTACGTTCCTACCGACAATCAACTGGCTGATCTCAGATGACTAGTTTCTAGATGCTTACGTTATATTTTTCATTTCTAGGGGAGTTAAATTCTAGGGGAGTTATATGAAGTAGAAAACAATAAAAAGAAAGAAAAACCAAAGAAAGAAAAACCACTTTTGGGCTTTAATAATGCAAAATTCTATGTCTTGGGCCAAAACGGAATGAACTGGGCCAAACTGGGTTGATCCGACTGTCGGATAGCTTTGAACCTGACGAGATCCGAATGTCGGATAGTCTATATATAGCTATCCGACCTTGCTTCTTCATTACGCTTTCGAAATTTTCAAATTCAAACTCTGTTCATCTTCTCTCCAACTGTCAAAACCTCAACTCGATCAAAGCTTCTCATTTGTGAACTTTTTGTGTTTCTTCGACACTCAATCTAAAGGTAACATCATTTTGATAAATCATGTCAAAGCATAAACTCATTTAGATGTTGAAAATCAAGGTTTTTGTTTCAAAGGTTGACCCCTACTAACGAACAGTTTTTTTGTGTGGTTTGAATCAAATACACCTCAAATGGTGTTAGTTGTAGTGTTTGAATGGTGTAAAGTAACATTTTAATGTTTGTGAACACAGTGGGATAAAAATGATATTCAAAATCACCCAAGATCGACACAAATTGAAAAGGGTTTTTGAGTTTATGGGCACTGTTCATCGTCGTCTTTGAACAGAGGGTTTTTTTGAGCCAAATCTGTACAAATTTGGATTGTTTAGGTCTGCGTGAACTCAAATAAATGATTGTTGTTGAATTCCGAGTCGTTTGGTATAAATCTTGAGTCCACAAAACACAATATTGACCGAAATTAATTCTGGACTCATTGGAATGCTCATGAATGTTGCATGAAAGAAATTACAAACATTCGACTTTTGAAAGAAATTTTGCCCATCCGACTTTTGGAAAGTGAAGTCCATGCGACCTTAGTTCACAATACACCATGCGGCCTTTGATGCGACTTTCGGATGAAATTTGATCTATCCGACCCTTGGATAGTTTAGTCTATGTGACTTTCAGATGGATTTGTACTATCCGACTCTTGGATAGTTTAGTCTATGCGACTTTCAGATGGATTTTTCTATCCGACTCTTGGATAGTTTAGTCTATGTGACTTTCAGATGTATTTGTTCTATCCGACTCTTGGTTAGTTTGGTCTATGCAACTTTCAGATGGATTTGTTCTATCCGACTCTTGGATAGTTTGGTCTATGCTACTTTCGAATAACATTGGTTTATCCGACATTCAAGTGAACTAACCCATGCGACTTTTGCTCTTCAGTCCATGCGACTTTTGACAAAATATAACCATGCGACCTTCGAATGACATTAGTCTATCCGACCTTCAAGTGAATTAATCCATGCGACTTTTGCTCTGAAATGTTCCATGCGACTTAAATGTTCCATCCGACTTTTGCTCTGAAATGTTCCATGCGACTTTCACACAAATTGTCCATCCGACTTTTGCACAATTTGTTCATGCGACCTTCAAGTGAAAGTTCATCCGACTCTCAACACTTATTCAAGTTTTGACTTTGTTCAAAAATACTTAAATCAAGAGTCAAAATTCAAGGTCAAGTCAAAGTCCATATTCATATGTGAATCGAAATCAAAACACCTCACTTAAGCATTTCACATGTGCATTCTAAACTGTCTTTATATGCTATACTAATCTGGTTTATACTCCTTACTACAAATGGCAACCAATCAACCAGCTCAGCCTTTGCATGAGGAAAGCCTTATCCCTGCTGATGAGCGGCTCGAAACACTCAACAACAACCTTTACATTGACCTGGAGACTGATACTAAAATTCCATTTGTCACCGAAATAATCCAAGACCACCCACTCTGCAAAGTCATAACTGAGAATCCAAACACATCACCAACCCATGTACCCGAAATCTACCTACAACAACTATGGTATACCTTTACCGAGGGTGTTACCCGTCTAGGCCACAAGTGCCTCCGAGGACACATTGAAAACGTTCGATTCATTCTTTCTGCTGTCCGGCTCCGAAATGTACTAGACTTACCCACTGTAGATCACTACCCTAATAAAACTGAATTTGATGAAAACCCAGGGGTAGATTAAGTGCTTGAACTTATTCAAGGCCTTGGTTATAACGAAGAGCTACACCAGATTCACCAATTTAGACGCACCAACCTTGTGCCTCTCTGGCAGACGCTTGCAACAATAATCTCTTATACCCTCACTAGCATTCATAGGAGTAATGATGGTGGATCATACTACTCACTGCTACTCTTGGCTGGTGTTGCTTACCACCTTCATTTTGACTATGCCACCATCATCTTTGATCGCCGCTGACTTGGAAACCTACCACACCATTCCCCGACGTCTTGATAACCCGTAGATCCAAATGCAACGAATAACCCAATTCTTACGCATAAGAGATTTACCTAACATAGTTGCTATGCAGGTGCCTGTTGCCCATCTTCGAATCTTGAATCGGGAAAGTGAGGTTGTGAGAGATAATAGGATCGCTCCTCTGGCGCAACCAGAACCGGTTGTGCCTGCCCAAGGAGCAGTAGCACCTTGTGAGGGTCCTAGTGGTCTAGGAGCTTGGGTGCGCAGGGGTGCCTCGAGCAGGGTTGTGCATGAGAGGAAACAATCTGTTGATCGGGTGGAAGAAGTGGTGAGGGAGAAGCGATACACGAGAGTGAGGGCGTGGTGATCAATAATTTTGAGGCCTCCACCAATCATGCATCTTCGAGAAAGTCCTCCACGGAAAGGACCCAAACTGAATCATCTTCATCCAAGCAGTCAACTTCCTTTAGCCCGAGACCTTCTCCCGCTCATGCCGAATCCACTGGCATAAGGAAAAGATATGATCACCCAGAGGACATCCACCACAATTTATCTGACATATCTGCCACCTTTGGTGATGTTCCTGTAATTGAAAGACAAGATGTAGACGTGGATGTGGTTGTTAGTGATAGTGAGAGTGAGTTGGAAAAGAAAGAGGGTGAGAGTACTCCAGAACTAGAAAGCCAGGAAGCCACCTCTACTATTGGTCGGGACACTGTTCCGGCTGGTATTGAAACAGTCACTAGCATCCCACCAGTGCAAGCACCTCACCCCACCATCCACTCTTCTTCCTCTCAACTTTGAGCAGTTTCTTCCACGGGGAATTATAATATACTCAGTCGGAAACTCATTCGAAGTTTGCTGGCTTTGAAATAAGTGGACTGCCTCCCCCGTCCACATCTTCAATTCATCCATAATCGAGTCTAGCGCCAATCTTAACTGGATTTCAATCTTTTGCTAGGACACGATCGCCACTTGCACGTCTTCGTGACATTGCTGGAACGCCCGTAGCGGCCTCTACTACAGAGGTGATACGAGGATCGAGCAGAAGTCCCTCCGGTACTACCACTATGCCAACACTACATGAGGGCCACAGGGCTAAAAGACCTGTGCAAACCGAGCCTCTACGCGAACTCGGGGTTACAACAGAACTAAGAACCTATATGGATTCAAAGTTCTCCAGCCTTGACTCTGGCCTTAGGGAATATGTTAACACCCAACTCCACTCTGAAATCAATTCCCTCAGAGCCCAAATCCAAGCCCTTGAAAACCGTCCACCCACTGTCATTAAGCGAGATTACTCTATCGATGAACTCAAAGACCTTCTCCATGCCAAACTAAATAGTGTTGCCAATCCAACCACTAAACAATCCAATCTTCTTGCAGCACTACAATCCCAACCCCAGCCCACATCCTCCAGCTCCACCAACTTCCAAGATACAGTCCTCCAAGCCCTTAATACCCTAACCGCAACCGTATCTGGTATAAGCAAGAGGCTGGAAGTGGTCGAGGAATCTTGCAAAGCTCAGACCGAATCTAGAAAGCGGAGGCATGATGATCCTGAGGACCCAGGACATCATGAGGGGAGAAAAGGCAACGGCGGTATATTAGGGCTCAAAGTACAACTTTAAGAGTTGAAGTCGTCCCAGTATCTAAGCCGCTCGCGGGTCAAAGTGGCAGTGGCAGTAAACAACAACAACAACAACCAGTTGAACCTGAAACCGCAGAATTTGAATTCGAAACTTGTCAAGGGGTAGAGTCAGAGGCTGATAAACCAAAAAGCCTAACAATCCAAATCCCGCAAGTCCAAACAACAACAAGAGAACAAGAATCTTCCCTTCCCGAAGCTTCAACAGATAAAGCAAAGGCAAAAGTCCTGTAATTGAGGAAGTGGAAGAAATTCCGCTGATCAACATCCACAAGGTCTTCACTACAATTAACAGGGAGCTGCTCAACATTTTTCCACCACAACAGGGGCAATTCAATGTTGCACCCATAGATCTTATCAGTCAGCAGCAACCTCAAAATCCGAACAACAAGAGACTGAGTGGCCGGTACCTGAAACCTACCATGGAGGACCCAAAAACTTGGCCACTCACGAGAGAATAATAGCAGAAAGGCCACACATAAGAAACATCAGGCCTAGGGAAGCACTCGCCGAAGCCCAACCTCGCTGGCCGACCTAGTGGCTCAATGCTCCATATCTGGAAGAAAGAATTCCTCAGATCTTCTTAGAGGAGGTTAGAAAGGTTGATGATCTGTACCTGCGAAATTCTCAAGAATACGAGAGAGCTGTTAGGTTTGCCGCCACCTTCCATGCAAGTCCAAAAGAAAAGGTGGCCTCCAAGTTTTCGATTGTAATGATTGACTATGTATACAGCCACAAATTCATCAACTACGCAATGGTCCACTTCCATGTTACAAGATCAAACGGGAAGAGGTATAATTTCATGAGGTTCAGCTGCGAAATCTAAACTTGGTGGACAACACACACTTGGAAGACGAACTGGTGTGCAAATCAGGCAAAACAAGAGAAGAGCAAAGAAGTCTAAAAGTGATAAGGGAGTTCATGAGGAAGAAAATCCTTCTATGCCGTACTCATGATCTTCAGTTAGGTGCTTAGGCCGATCTTGAAAAGATAAATGTTCGAAGGCCCAACCAGCAGCACTCAAAGCTTGATAAGTACAGAAAATATACGATCATTGAAGAATACGATGAGTATTATGAAGGTGCCGATGGATTCATAATGTCAAATCTGAACGGCAGCAAAACATTCCTTAGACTCTCTGAGCTCAATTCATATTCTGATGGAATGCTTCAAAGATGCATATCAAAATTCTGCAGAACTTACTTTAATAACCAACACCTAACAGATCAATCGGAGTTAGTGAAAATGACCAGGATCGCGGATCAGCCGGAGGAAAAGATACAAGAGAGTAAGGCCATAAGAAGCTGGGAAAGGCTTCTTGGTCAGAAGCAAATGATCAATACCTGCTCAAGCACAAGGCAATAAAAGGGGGAGAATTTTAGATATTTATTTGTTTATTAGCCTTGTGTTCTTTTGTTGTAATTAATCTATCTTTATTAGACTAGACTTTGTAATTGGCTTAGCCCACTTTCATATGTAATTCCTATGTCTAATATAGTTAAGTAGATTTGGGCCCATGTAGCTTTCTATCCCATAAGGCTTTTGTATAAATACTTTGTAAACTAGGTTTACAAGGTAACCTTTGCCAAATAGAAATCTTTAGCTTGTAATACGTTTGATATATCAAAGAGAATATCCAAGCTTGCATGCAAAGTGTTCATACTTGTTCTTACTAAACTTCACCATCTTTTGTTGAAGTATTCTCAAGTAACTCATCTTCTTCACGTTCAAAGGACTTTCATGGATCTATCGTTTAGAGTGGTTGTGATACCACTGTGAAGAATAAAAGTGGCTTTGATACCTCTTTTTAGAATTAAAAATCCTACATATTAACAATAAAAGTGACTTTGATACTATTGTTGGGTTTTAGAGTTCAATAATTATTGATAAATCATGCACAACGGAATAAAAAAGATTATTTTAACTTAAAAACCTTACCAGTGATCCATTTTATTCATCAGGAAAACAATAAAGAAATAGGATTAAAAATCGTACATTTTGAGCAATTCTAAAACCTTGGATTGCTAACGGGATGTGGCCCTAAGACACCACTACGAACCATTATTTTCCAGTTATTTTCTCCATAAAACTAGCCCCCATATGTGATTTCCACACGTGTATAATATATATATAAATATACACATATATATATGTATATATATATATACAGAAAATGGATCAATAAAGGTCATATGTTTAAACATAGAACTTAAAAGCCAAATCTGGACCATTTGATTTTTTAAATCAATGGTCAAGATCTAATAATGGCATTATTGTAATTAAGTAACAATTATAAGATTTAATTATAGAAAGAAAAGTATTATGGGAATCCTACACCCCATAAATTTAGCCCCTTCATTTTTCACTTCCATTCCTAAAAATGATAAGTTTTAGCTTAATATGGTCTTATGATCTTCCAAACACCGAACAGCCACTCGAAAATGATAACTTTCCGGTCGAAAATGATAACACACATGGTTATAGCAAAAAATGATAAAAATTCACATGATTCAAAATGATAACATTTTGGTATCATTTTCGTATGGTTTGCATTTTCGAAATAAAATTTTCAGAAATATGGGAAGAGTGGTATTGTTTCAAAGAGTATTAAAAATGGATTAGATTGGTGTAATTTTTTTAATCAAATTCTCAAAATTAAATAGTTATATTTGTTTAAAGATTTAAGGGATAAATAAAAAAATAAAAAAAAGAAATTATGGGAAGTCTCATAGGCGTGAGGTTGGATTTTTTTAGTTTTGCATTTTATATTTTACCCTTTTAAATTGGTCTTTGAGTTCTATGTTTAAGGATGGGACTATGTGGATCCTTACCTTATATATACATATATATAAGGGAGGCTTCATGTGAAAAGTGTCTTATTTGCGAAAAGTGCGATAAGCAATTTGAACCATTAATTGGTTTTTGATATTGTGGTACACAATAATCATAATTAGTCTTTATATTTAATTCAAAAGGGTAAAGTAGTAAACATAAATATTTTATCTCTCCTCTCTTTAATTAATTTTTTTTCTCTATTTAAATTTTTTTTAGATCCTGTTTTTTTTTATTATTTTCCAAATAAATTCTTTTTTATCAGAAATTTTTTCGTATATTCAATTGTTCATTAGTGAATCATAATATTTTGGCACGGTTTTCTTATCTTTTATTACTGAAAATTACAAATAATATTTTTGTTCAACCATGAATTTATTATTTTATTCAACAATGAACAACCTAAAAATAAATAAAAAGAGACTACAAATCTGAATTTTTTAATTATTTTATTCAATGATAGAACATCACAAGACAAAAACCAATAATCAAAAAGCCCAAAAAGAAATCTAAATTCACTATTGAACGTATATAAAAGAACCCAGATCTACATAAAATTTTCATTCATTAATAAACAAAAAAACTGGATCCCTAATATGAGATTTTCGTTCATTAATAAACATAAAACCTAAAATAACAAAAGAGATCTACACATTAATAAACATAGAAACCAAAACTAATACAACAGATCCACACTTCATTAACAAACTCAGATCTACACTTCCTCAATCTACGTTGGTGACTTGATGGTGGCTTAGGTGACCTCAATGGTAAAGTGAAATTACCTGCTCCGGCAACTTTGATGGTGGGGACTTCAACATGAGTTGATGGATGCAGCTAAGTAAGTCGTAAGTATGTCACCGGCCATAATGACGGCAATCTTGGGGCTCATAACATTGGCTTCATCACCGCCGTTGTACACATGCAGAGCTACCTTGTACCCACCATCACATGCGTCGTGCTTCGGTGAAAGCATGCCAACATTACAAGGATACCATTATGAGAAGAAGCATTGTGCCTATGCCAACAGATAAATGAACAGCGAAACAAGGAAGAAGATATGAGAATTTTAAAAGAAGAAAGCAGATCTAGGAAATTTAAAAGAAGCATTGCAGATGACATGATGAAGAGGAAATCAGATCTTAAATTTTAAAAGAAAGAAAGCAGATATGGAAACTTTGGAAAGTATAAAGAAGATATGGGGAATTTAAAGGAGAGAGAAAAACAAGTTTAGAGAAAAAAACGCGAAAGAGAAATGTGAGAGATTATTTAGGATTTAATTGTAGGAGATATAATAAAAGGACTACTTTACCCTTTCTAGGTTTCATAAAATTCCCATAAAATTCAACTTAATTACATAAATGCCACATCCAATTTTAGCCATTGATCAAATCATCTAGTGGTTCAAAACGCTTCTCGCACTTTTCGCAAATAAAACCCTTTTTCGCATGAACCTATCTCCATATATCTATATATATAGACATATATATATATACTTATACCTATACATATATATACCTACACCTATGCATACATATACATATACATATTGTTAGTCCCAGATTGAGTACACAACAACAAATGTTTGTAGAAGGGGGGGTTGAATACAAACTTTAGCTTTTAAAATTTAAAGACACACTGATATACTTTTATATAATTCTTATTGATATTGAATCAAGAATTACATGTACTAGAAGCGGAAATTCTAAGTACAATAAAAGGTAGCAATCTATTCGTCTTACACATAGACAAGCTAACTCTAAAACAACTAATGTATATAGAGTGTTCAACACATGAACAAGTTTGATTCTACACAATGCTTAAACTCTACGAATTTCTCAACTGATGAGATTTTCTTTCTGTGGAGTAGAGACTTCACTGTGTTGTGTCTTTGCATGTCCACCATGCATGTGTATATATAGAAATCTTGGTGTATCCGATTGCATGACGGTAGGAGACAAAGAGGATGTGGAAATATAATATTTTATTTGTAAAGGTAGTGGGTGAAAAGTAAAGTTACTTTAATCAATAGATTGATAAAAGTAATTGTACTTTTCTGCAAAAGTGCAACCCACTCACAATATAAAATATTAAAACCCACATCTACTGTCGTCTAGAAATTTCTTTCCCTTTCCATGCTTGTACTTTAATCAACATCATGCTTCTATTTGATTTGACTTTACCAAGTATGGGATTGCCAGCCATACTTAGTTGTTTGAACAAATCTTCAAGATCTTCGTCTGTTTGAGGTATCATTATCCCTTTCCAGAGGATAAGATAAAACATTTTTGTCTCATACTTGATCCAAAAAGTGCATTTTGACTTTTACAAACAAAGATCTAAGGCATAATAGAACAACACATGTTCTGCCTTTTACATATGACTTACAATCTGAAAAGATAGTGCATATTTGACATTTTGCACGACTCAGCTAACAGATTGTATTAGGAACTCTGATATTCACTACTCATCTAACAAAACATATTAGTTGATAACTTTTTGCTAGGACTTAGTTTATACATATTGCTCAGCTGATCATATAGATGCTTAGCTGATCAATAGTAAGCTTAGGAGGGCATAAACTCATGTATTTGTATGATCAGTTGATCAAGAATGCTCAGTTGATCATTCAAATACATTAGTTTATGTGGAGAGATGACTTGTGTAAGAGATGACTTACTTAGCTGATGCTCTGGGCCTCAGCTGATCCATTTGTTCACTCAGCTGATGGAGTAGCTGAGCAAAGTCCTTGCTCAGCTGATGGTGTAGGCACTCAGCTGATTAACTTTCTTCACTTAGCTGATGGTCTTCTTTACTTGTTTTCTTCATGTGATGCTCCTTGTCTAATATACTTTGGCTGATACATTGTGTAGCATCTGATGCTCAGCTGATGGTTCCATACTTAGCATATTTTTACATAAACTGATTCAAACAACACATGTTTGAATTCTTTCTAAGTCATACTGAATGTAGGTTTTGGTTATAATCAAATTCTATGTTTTAGGATAGGCAGAGTTGATTATTAGGGTGAAGTGATTATCTCCCCAACAATCTCCCCCTACTTGATGATGACAAAACCTTTTTCTTTTTGAAGAATCAGTTTGACTTCGAATACAAAAGATTTGAACTTTTAAGTACATTTGGCTACCTAGCTATCTGTTTTTGGAAGCTCTTTTTGTTTTGAACCTTGTTCTGTTTTTGGTTTCTTTTTGTTCTGTTTTTGTGGAATCCTTTTCTGTGTTGTACCATTTTGTTCTGTTTTTGTGGTATCTTTTCATTTTTCCATTTTTATATGTTGTTGATTTTCTAATATACATAAACATCACTTGAAATAACAGAATAAAGAAATGTACAGAAGTATTTACAGAGATTAACTACTAAATAACTAGTCTATAATATACAATCAACTAGATATCAACAAATCTTCAGAGTTAGATCAGTTTTCAATCATCCCACCATGGTTCTTCTTTTACTTCAAAGTCTTTGGCCTGGGGATCTGCTTCAGCTAAGACTTCACATTGGGCTTGTACAAGGGCTTCAAAATGTTCATTTCCGGTTTTGCCTCTTGTAGATATCTTTAGCCCAAAGAGAAACTTCTTGCTAGCTTTGTGGATTTCAGACTGTCTAAAGAACCTCCAAGTGCCAACTCTGTCCAGAAAGAATATACCTTCAACAAGCATAACTATAAACTTGTACAGCTCAAGGGTGATGTTCAATGGCAGAGTTGTGTTGAGAGCCTCAAAATCAGATAAGTATTCATGCTGGGGTAGTAACTTTCTTAGCTCAAATGGTTTAAAGGGTTTGGAACCTTTCTTGTGATGATTATCAACTATGTGCACATGTCTGTAATAGTCATCTGGAGTTAAGGCCCTTTGTGACACAGCTAGAGCTATCCAATTTTGAATTTTCTGAATGAATTGAACTTTGAGCTTGGATTTGGATTTGAAGAGAAGGTACAAGATCTCAACTAACTCTGTGAACCCATAGATATAGCACCTCTCATAGGATACAACTTCACAACTGTTGAAGTTGTTCTGCCTTATAGCTTTGAGGTAGGGTCACCATCACCTTTGTGGACAGTGGCTCTTGTGATTGGAGTTGGTTCTGTTCTGTTTCTTAAAATGTTGATCTTTTCTCTGAAGCTTTGAAGCCTTTGTTGACTTAGATTGTAGGGAGCAGATAGATCAAGGTTGAAGAGGGTTTTGATGGCATCCGCTCGAGATCTAGCTTTGAGCAGTTCAGACTGAGATTTCTCCCATGCCAATTTGTGTTGAGCAGCAGCTTGATTTTGAACTTGTTCTTGTGCTTGCTGATATGCTAGCTCCTTGGCTTGGTAGATTTCTTCAACTGGAACACCCAATGTTTGAGCCATTTGGGCATTTTCCCTTTCTTCTTTCTCTTTAAGTGCAAGCTCCCTTTGCATTTGTTCAACTTGCTCATAAGTCATTTTCTATTTGCCTTTGTATTTAGGAGCAGAGGTTGAAGCCTTTTGGACTGATGGAGTTGATTGGACTGGTGGAGCAGATGGTTTTGGGCTCTGTCTTCTTCTTCTGAGGATATCAGAGAGTGGAGTATCATCCTTATCATCAGAATCAGACTCAATGGCTATTGGTGGAGAGCAACCCTCAGCAACTTTTCTTCTTGGCTTTGGCCTGTTAGCCATTCTTTTTAATCTCTTTGGAAACCTTTGCTCCCCCTCAGAAGGTGCTTTTCTTTTGAGAGGAGGATGAGCTGTTGCTTTGGATGCTTCTTTCTGCAAGATCCTTGTAGCAGTTTCATTATAAGTAGCATCCACTTCTTCAGAATCAGGATCATCTTCCCTAGATGAACTTGAGAATTTCTCCCCCTTTTTGGCATCATCAAAAGGAGGAGGGGAGTCACCTGTGGTTAGCTTTGGGGATGGGGTAGGGGCAGGGCTAGGTGTATGGGTTGATGAAGGGGTATAGGATGGGGAAGAGGTAAGTTTAGAGAGTTGAAGGGAGAGGTCATCCTTAAGATCTTTTAGGGGCTTTCCACAATGAGAGATGACTCATCCTGGATTGTTCAAAAAGGGCTGCAATGTCATCAAGGATGTCTTTAAGGTAGGAAGGCATGGGTAGGAGTTGTTCTGGGATAGGGACATAAATGTTTAGGTTTTTTGGGCGTAGGGTTTGGAGTTGGGATAGTAGGTTTGAGATGGTTTGGTTAAGGGAAGAGATAGTGGAAGGATGGGAATGGGTGATTGAGATAGGAGAAAGGTAGAGAGATGGTCTATTTTGGTTAGGATGGGGGTAAGATCAATGGGAGAGGTAGTAGGTGCAGGGGAGGGTTGGGGTGGGGTCTTGAGGGACTCAATGTCTTTTGCAAGTCTAGACAGCTGAGTAGAGGTTTGGGTTTGGAAGGCTTGGAAGGTTTGGGTTAGGTTATCAAGGTTTTGGTTTATGGTTTGGACAAGGGTAAGGTTTGGTGTTTGAGTAGAGGTAGATGGTTGAGAATTGTAAGGGGTGGAGATAGGTTCAAAAAAATTGGGTAAGGTTTGTGTCCCCTCATTTGAGCCTTGGTGTATAAGCTCAAACTCATTGGGAATGATTGTTGAGCCTTGTACAAGTGGTTGGTTTGTACCACTAGCATTGGCAGGATATGCTTGTGTATGAATTGAATTGATAAGAAGTGCAAGAAAAGTGGATTGAGTGTGGGATGCACTCAATAATAGGGAATCCCTTATTAGATCCACATTCTGTTGTGAGAATGTGAATGGTATAGGCTGACTCAATAGTGGGATAAACACAGTATGACCTTGGGTTGAGGTCTGTCTTTCAATGAGATCAACCTGTTGAGAGGTTATCTCAGATTGCGGTTTAGATCCCATATTTACAGATGTATCCTGTTGTGAGGATACATCCACTGGCTATGTGGCCAATCTTTCCACACTTATAACACTCTACTGTAGAGGCATCAAATGTATATTTGGGCTTGACAAAATTTGAAGACCTCTTGCTGATCCTCTTGACACTCTTTCCCTTCTTGAAAGGTCTGAACTTCTTAACCAACATTGCTACACCTTCAACCAACTCCTCCAGGTTACTCGCATCACAAACATTCTCCTCATCACTTTCTCCTGCACTCTTCACTTTATCTCCTTCATCAGAACCAGAATCAATAGCTGCAAAGCTTCTCATCTTTGTATCTCTTGATACAAGGGTTGTTGGTGCAGCTTTCACGACCTCCTTCTTCTCCTTGGATGACAACTTCCTTTGTTTGACTGATTGCTCATGGTTTAGTAAGTTACCATAGAGAGCAACCAGAGACATTCCCTTTATCTTCTCACTATGTCTTAGAACATTGACAAAGTGATCTCATGTTTCAGGAAGGGAGTCTAGAAACTTGTTCACCAAAACAAAGTTGCTCTTGGTTATGTCTGCCCTTTTCAAGTCATTAACTAGGCAGTTGAACCTGGTGTATGTCTGTGTAAGACTCTCACCTTTCTGAGCAAAGAAGAATTCATACTCTCTGCTGAGGAGGAGCTTCTTGTTCTCCTTCACCTCTCCAGTCCTTTCATATGCAACTGTGAGTGTATCTAACATCTCTTTAGTGGAAATACAGTTAAGTACTTGATGATAGATCTCATTAGATAGTGTAGAGACAAGAGCTGATCTAGCCCTAACATCTAGGCTAACCAACCTCTTATCTTCATCTGTCCACAGATACATGGGTTTGGTTATGATTCTTTCTGTTGTAGAGGTTTGACCTTCAGATTCTGATAGAATGGATAACACTGATGTTGGAACATAAGGACCATCAGTGACTATTTCAAGCATTTGGATATCAAGGGTGAATAAGAAAAGTTGTGCTCCACTTTTCCACATGGAGAAATTTTCTGCATCAAATATGGGACATCTTGTTAAGGACCCAGTGTTTGAGATATTCATGTTGTTTGCTGATGAGCCCATTTTGAGAGGGGTAGAAGCAGTTGGAGAGTAAGCAAAACAGATCTAGATATTGATTATATAACCTGCTCTGATACCAGTTGTTAGTCCCAGATTGAGTACACAACAACAAATGTTTGTAGAAGGGGGGTTGAATACAAACTTTAGCTTTTAAAATTTAAAGACACACTAATATACTTTTATATAATTCTTATTTATATTGAATCAAGAATTACATGTACTAGAAGCGGAAATTCTAAGTACAATAAAAGGTAGCAATCTATTCGTCTTACACATAGACAAGCTAACTCTAAAATAACTAATGTATATAGAGTGTTCAACACATGAACAAGTTTGATTCTACACAATGCTTAAACTCTACGAATTTCTCAACTGATGAGATTTTCTTTCTGTGGAGTAGAGACTTCACTGTGTTGTGTCTTTGCATGTCCACCATGCATGAGTATATATAGAAATCTTGGTATATCCGATTGCATGAAGGTAGGAGACAAAGAGGATGTGGAAATATAATATTTTATTTGTAAAGGTAGTGGGTGAAAAGTAAAGTTACTTTAATCAATAGATTGATAAAAGTAATTGTACTTTTCTTCAAAAGTTCAACCCACTCACAATATAAAATATTAAAACCCACATCTACTGTCGTGTAGAAGTTTCTTTCCCTTTTCATGTTTGTACTTTAATCAACATCATACTTCTATTTGATTTGACTTTACCAAGTATGGGATTGCCAGCCATACTTAGTTGTTTGAACAAATCTTCAAGATCTTCGTCTGTTTGAGGTATCATTATCCCTTTCCAGAGGATAAGATAAAACATTTTTGTCTCATACTTGATCCAAAAAGTGCATTTTGACTTTTACAAACAAAGATCTAAGGCATAATAGAACAACACATGTTCTGCCTTTCACATATGACTTACAATCTGAAAAGATAGTGCAGATTTGACATTTTGCACGACTCAGCTAACAGATTGTAGTAGGAACTCAGATATTCACTACTCAGTTGACAAAACATATTAGTTGATCACTTTTTGCTAGGACTCAGTTGATATATATTGCTCAGCTGATCATATAGATGCTCAGCTGATCATATAGATGCTCAACTGATCAATAGTAAGCTTAGGAGGGCATAAGCTCATGTATTTGTATGATCAGTTAATCAAGAATGCTCAGTTGATCATTCAAATACATTAGTTTATGTGGAGAGATGACTTGTGTAAGAGAAGACTTACTTAGCTGATGCTCTGGGCCTCAGCTGTTCCATTTGTTCACTCAGCTGATGGAGTAGCTGAGCAAAGTCCTTGCTCAGCTGATGGTGTAGGCACTCAGCTGATCAATTTTATTCACTCAGCTGATGGTTTATTTTCCTCGGCTGATGGTCTTCTCTACTTGTTTTCTTCATCTGATGCTACTTGGCTGATATCCCTTGGCTGATACATTGAGTAGGATCTGATGGCCAGCTGATGGTTCCATACTTAGCATATTTTTACATAAACTGATTCAAACAACACATGTTTGAATTCTTTCTAAGTCATACTAAATGTAGGGTTTGGTTATCATCAAATTCTATGTTTTAGGATAGGCAGAGTTGATTATTAGGGTGAAGTGATTATCTCCCCAACACATATACATATACATATACATACAGGGAGAAGTTCAAACGAGAACTGTCTTTCGTACGAGAACTGCGATATCTATTTGTAATATCATTAATGACTTATTAATAGGGGTATTTTGGTTGTTTATATAGTTACCCAACCGTGAATTGCGTCCAGATGAGCCATAATTAATTTACGATGCTTGATTTTACCAAAATACCACTCATTAATGCTTCTTTAACGAGCCATTAATAACCATCCCATATATATATATATATATATATATAGAGAGAGAGAGAGAGAGAGAGAGATAGAGGCAAAAGTTCAAAGGAGAACTGTTTTTCATACGAAAACTGTTTGTAATATCATTAATGACTCATTAATAGGGGTATTTTGATCATTTATATATTTTCCAACCGTAAATTGCGTACGGGTGAGCCATCATTAATGTGCGAGGCTTGATTTATCCAAAATACCCCTCATTAAGGAAACATTAAGGAGCCATTAATAAGCTAATCATTAGTCATTAACGAGCCAATCATTAGCCATCAAAATTATTAGCCATTGGTTTATTTTAATTAAGGACAATATTGGTTTTCGCAGTTCTTGTACAAAAAATAGTTCTCATTTGAACCCTACCCTATATGTATATATATATATAAGGAGAGAGAGAGGGAGAGTTTAGGATCAAATGAGAACACCTTTAAAATGAGAAAAGATAAAACACTTTTGAGCCTTTGATTTCATGGATCGGATAGTTTAAAATTGTTACATATTTTGGATCTTTTATTCCCTTGATCGGATGTTTAAAAACTGTTGTAATACCCGAACTTCGAAAAATAAATAAAAGAGTATTCATTGAGAAAATGATAGATTATATTTAATTGTGATATATGTATTAAGGAGTTCATGGGCTTGCATAGATAAATGGTTAGTGGACTAAACTTGTGAATGTTATTGGATTTATTGTTGTTGGGCCCAATCAATAGGAATGTGGGCCTAGGCCTTTTGATATATATATATATATATATATATATATATATATATATATAAGATTAGGGCACAACCCCCAATACCTTTCAAAGGAGTATTACTGTTACATTGAGAGAAAGTTTAGTGTGTGTTTGTGTGTGTGTTTGAACCCCACGAGAAACAAGGAAGAAGTGCAAGAATCATCTGGGAAACTCAAAGAATTACTACAAGAATCATCAGGTAATATTTCTTACCTCACTAGGATACTGTAGGTATCAATTTTATCTTGTTTGGTTGATAATAGCATGATTTAGCATCTGGGTTTTTGGGTTCTGGGTTTATGAAGAACCAGAGAGAAAGAAAGTGAGCTATGAGCTTGAAAACTTGATGAAACGTGTTTAAATCTTGAAAGAAGTGTTTAAATGAATGGAGAAATGTTTTGAAAAAAAAATGAGATGATTTGGTTGAGTTTTGAGAGAACATGATTTTGGCCATGGAGCCTGAAAGTTGAAAAAGATGAACTGACAGAGATGAATATGTTTCATGCGACTTTCTGTAGGAATGTCGTGCGACTTATGTTGTTTCATGCGACTTTATGGTTATGTGTCGTGCGACCCATTGTGGTGTTTCATGCGACTTTTGAGCATTGTTCCATGCGACCTTTAAAACCTTCCATGTGACTTTCGCATGGCAACCCCCCCTTCCATGCGACTTTTGGCAAATACCTCCATGCGACTTTTGATTTGTAACTTGAACATATGCGACTTATTGTTTGAATCCCATGCGACTTTCATACTTAAAGTAACCCATGCGACTTTCAAATTCGAAATACCTTCATGCGACTTTTGTAGCCACACTCCATGTGACCTTCATGTTACCCTATGCGACTTTTGCCTAGAACTTAACCACCCATGCGACTTTTACATTTGAAACCCATCCCATGCGACTTATGTACTTTGAATAAGAATCCAACAGTCGGATAAGTGAAATCCGATAAGGTCAAAACCCGAGAGTTGAGAATCCAATGAGTCTAAAAATCCGGGTATGAAATCCGACAGTTAAATCCGGATCTGTGAAATCTGACACTTTACACTCGACGTGACACGTCGGTTTGTTGGACGCGACGCGTCCCCGACTTTACGGACTTTAGTGAAATTCTTATTGTTACTTGCCTTGTGAGGCTTGAATGTATTACATGAATAAACGAACAAGGGATTCGTGCACGGTATTGATTTATTAGACCTATTGTACGTGACGGTTGACTAGCAAGTAACCACAAGCGTACTAGTAAGCTAAGATTGAGAAAACTAAGACTGCGAGACAGGTGAGTATTCTTACTTACCATCTAAACCTTACGGTATATGTGTTTAGTGTGCTACGTGCTATATGATTGAAGGATTGATGTAATGATGAAATAGTGAAATAAATGACTGATGAATTGATGAACTGATAATGTGTATGCTATGCTATGGAGTAGACCATTCACTTCGGTGACGGGAATGATTAGACCGTTCACTTCGGTGACAAGAATGATGAGACCGTTCACTACGGTGACGGGAATGATTAGACCGTTCACTTCGGTGACGGGAATGATGAGACCGTTCACTTCGGTGACGGGAATGATGAGACAGTTCACTTCGGTGACGGGAATGATGAGACCGTTCACTTCGGTGACGGGAATGATGAGACCGTTCACTACGGTGACGGGAATGTTGGGACCGTCTACTACGGTAGCGGGAAGGAAAGATGTAACATGAATGTGAAACAGATGAGTTGATGCCTTATGGTTGATCGTAAGTAAGTGTACTCGCTAAGCTTTGTGTTTACGGTTGTTGTTTAACCTTCTTTTCAGGTGATGGCCACGGCGGGAATCCAGCACGCGGTTGATAGCTCATACTCCACAAGCTTCCGCAATTGTCAAACTATTTTGTGTTTCTTGATGTATTCTAAACAATTACATTTGAATTCAACGGGTTATCACCCGGGCCTGTAACTAACTCATACAATGTTTTATTCGTGATGAATCATTAAGAGTACTCTTTGGTTAAATTAAAAAAAAATTTGGGACGTTACAACTTGGTATCAGAGCCTTGGTTTAAGAGATTCAAATACATTTCCACGTGTTTGAACTTAAACCTTGGTTCGTAAAAGATTTTGACAAAGTTTTGAAACCTTTTCAAATGTTAAATGTTACAATGAGCTATCAGCTGGAGCTAGTCCGAGTGGTCACGTGCGAGTACAAGGTATGAGTTTATGATATGATGATCATGATTAACCGATATGTTGAATTTATAATGTTATGATCATGTTGAGTGAGATATTGAAATTATGATATACTGACTATGATAGCTGGGACTTTGCAACTTAAGTGCTCTAGTAGAACTAGAATTGAATGACATGTTAATGCTTACATGATAACTGATTATATGCTTAATGAGATGATCGATACATGGTCCAAGCTAGTGAATCGGGATTTTCAAGGGTAATGTTAGGATCCAGTACGTATAGTGTGTTGGTAATAATAGGGCCCATATTATTAGTTGCACACGATACTTACGGGAACCTACCAGCATCCAAGGGAATCTTGTGAATCCGGTGAGGGGTACTTGTAGAGATAAGATGCCTGTAGCTAGGGTGCCTTAGAATGACTAGGGTTGCCTGATAGCTGTACTTATGACCTGAAATACGTGAAACATGAAATGATATAGTGATGAGGACTGTGTGGCAATGCCGCTTGTTAATTAAAGTGCATTGTCTATACATCCAATATGGTGACTACAAGAAATCGTTCTATGATACCAACGGGTTTTGAAAACCCACCTGACGGAGAGAATGCCAATGTGACGGGAGAGAGTGACCCCCGTGCACAACCGATCTTGAATCAAACCGGGAATGTAAATCTGAAACAAGACATGGGCATGATGATTGATCAGAAACTGGGAGCCCTATGGGCTGTGAAGGAAGCTACCGCGGCTGTTGCCGTCACCCAACCGATAGCGCAGACTGTTAATCAGGTGGCCCCAGGAGGGACCTTCAGGTATTTTTCGGCGTGTCAGCCGCCTGTCTTTGATGGAGTGCCAGACCCGGTGCGGAGCACCAGATGGGTCTCAGCAATAGAGGGAGCTTTCTTTACCGGTCGTTGCACTGAGGAATCGAAAGTTTGGTTTGCTTCTAACTTCCTTAGGGGAGCAGCCAAGGATTGGTGGAATCTGTTGAGAAAGATGAAAGGCGAAGCTATCGCCAGGATGACGTGGGAAGAATTTACGAAGCTGTTCTATGAGGAGTATGCTCCCAAGGTTGAGGTGGAGCGAGTGATGGATGAGTTTATGAAACTCAAGCAAACTACTGAGATGGTTAATCAGTTAACCACGATATTTAAGGAGAAGTTGTTGTACTGTCCGGCTTACGTAAGTGATGAACGACTGCATATACACAGGTATACGAAAATGCTGAGAGATGATATTCAGGAGTTTGTGTCGAACGGCAAGTATGCTACACTGGACCAACTGATTGAGGGAGCAAGAAAGAGGGATCTGTACCTGATAGAGAGAAACAAGAAGAGGTCCATGGAGCGGGCCGCACTAGGAGGGACTGCAAGTAAGCAACCCTTCAAGAAACCGAACATTGGAGGTATGAAGCCTGCCGTGATGAATCCGGGGGCAGGATGTGAAAAATGTGAGGGGCACGCTGGGAGTGCCGAGCTGGAATTGTAAATTGTTTTGTGTGTGAGAAAAGTGGGCACTACGGAAAAGATTGTAGAGTTCACTTGAACGTGTGCTTCAAATGCAACAAGCTAGGACACCGTATGTCTGAGTGCCCAGAAGCGACAGGAGGTAGCGAGAGGCCTGTGTGGCAACCACCGCTAAGGATTACCGAAGGAGAGGAGAGAAAGAAGCCCGAGGTTCCAAGGCCTCGGGGACGCGCTTTTCAGATGACCGTGGAAGGGGCCAAGAGAGAGACCGATGTGAACGCAGGTACATTTGTTGTTAACTCTACCTGCACTTGTATTATTTGATTCCGGGGCGAGTAAGCCCCTTGTATCTTCTGCTTTCCGTAACAATTTGTGATAACACCGGTAAAGTTAGAAACGCCGTTAGAGGTAGAGATAGCCAATGATAAGGCTTTGTGTGTTACCACGATCTATAGGGATAAGGTTATAGTGATAGATGACGTAGAGTTTTCTATAGATATACTACCGACCCCTGTGAGAGAATTCCAAGTGATAGTGGAATGGATTGGCTAGGGCGTCACCAGGCCAACATCTTGTGTAAGCAAGGGATCATACAGATCCAGAGTCCAAGTGGGGGAGAAATCTCCATTTACGGTAAACGCAAAGTGGATTGACGGCATGCTGCACCATGACCAAGCGGCAAGGTATCTACGTAAGGGCTGCACGGCCTTCATAGCTCATGTGGTCGACTCGAGAATGGAAAAGAAGAAACTGACATTTTCAGATGTGCCAATGGTACGTGAGTACCCGGAAGTATTTCCGAAGGAACTGCCGGGGGTTCTGCCAGATAGGCGAGTGGAGTTCCGAATAGACTTAGTGCCGGGAGTAGCATCCATCGCAAAGGCACCGTACCGCCTAGCACTGCCCGAAATGCAATAACTGATGTCACAACTGCAGGAACTGCTCGATAAGGGCTTCATACGCCCAAATAGCTCACCGTGGGGATCACCGATTCTCTTCATGAAAAAGAAGGATGGAACCTTCAGGATGTGTATAGATTATCGCGAACTCAACAAGGTGACAATTAAGAATCGTTATCCGTTGCCAAGGATCGACGACTTGTTCAACCAACTGCAAGGAGTGGATTGTTTTTCCAAGATAGACTTGCGATCAGGATACCATCAACTCAAAGTCCGGGAGGAGGATATAGCCAAAACGGCTTTTCGCACGCGCTACGGGCACTTCGAGTTCGTTGTCATGCCATTCGGTCTTACAAACGCACCGGCAGCTTTCATGGATTTGATGAACCGAGTCTATAGACCAATGCTTGATAAGTCCGTGATCGTATTCATCGATGACATCCTAGTATACTCAAAGACGGAGGCCGAGCACGAGCTACATTTGCGTGAAGTAATTGAGACCTTAAAGAAAGAGAAGTTGTACGCAAAGTTTTCTAAGTGCGAGTTCTGGTTGCAAGAAGTTCAATTTCTCGGGCATCTGGTTAACCGAGAAGGAATCAAGGTCGACCCCGACAAGATTGAGGCTATGATGAAGTGGGAAACACCGAAGAGCCCTATGGAGATTCGAAGTTTTCTAGGTTTGGCCGGTTACTACAGGAGGTTTATTAAGGATTTCTCGAAGATAGTAGTGCCACTGACCAAGCTAACAAAGAAGAGTGTTCGTTTCGATTGGGTAGAAAAACAACCGGAAGCATTTGAGACCCTTCGGGGAAAATTGTGTGAAGCTCCGATACTAGCCTTACCAGAAGAAATGGAGGATTGAGTAGTCTTTTGCGACGCGTCCCATGTGGGACTTGGTTGTGTGTTGATGCAAAGAAGGAAGGTGATTGCCTACGCCTCACGACAACTGAAACCGCACGAGTGCAACTACCCAACTCATGACTTGGATCTAGCCGCTGTGGTGTTCGCGCTCAAATTATGGAGACATTATTTGTACGAAGTCAAGTGTACCATTTTTACAGATCACAAGAGTTTAAAGTATTTCGCTGATCAAAAGAATCTGAACATGCGCCAGCGGAGATGGCTAGACCTGGTCAAGGACTACGATTGTGAGATCTTGTATCATCCGGGTAAGGCTAACGTTGTAGCCAACGCGCTGAGCCGTAAGGCAAACCATGCACAGTTGGATGTGAGATGTCTAAGGATGACGGTTACAACTTCACTATTCGAATCAATCTCAGCAGCCCAGAGTGAAGCAGTCAAGGTAGAAAATCAGAAAACCGAGAGGGTAAAGGGCCAGATGGCGTTGATGGTTAAGGATAGCCGCGGGTTGTGGACCCGGTACGGACGAATTTGGTTACCCAAGATCACTGAAGTCCGGAATCTCATTCTTGATGAAGCACACAAGTCAAAATTTTCTATACATCCGGGAGCCACAAAAATGTACAGAGACTTAAAAATGGACTATTGGTGGCCAGGAATGAAGCGAGATGTGGCAAAATATGTTGAAAAGTGCCTTACGTGTCTACGAGTGAAAGCTGAGCACCAGCGGCCACACGGTAAATTGCAACCGCTAGAAATACCTGTATGGAAATGGGAGCATATAACCATGGATCTGATAACGAAACTACCGAAAAACCAAGGAACTACGATGCAATTTGGGTGGTAGTGGATCGGTTAATGAAAAGCTGCTCACTTCGTACCGATCCGAGAGGCAAGTTCAGCTGAAAGATTGGCTGATATTTATGTGAACGAGATAGTTTCGAGGCACGGAGTGCTGGTGACCATTATATCTGACCGGGATGTACGATTCACATCCAGATTTCGGGGTAAATTTCATAAGGATTTGGGAACAAGGGTGAACTTGAGTACTGCATATCACCCTCAAACAGACGGGCAAAGTGAGCGGACTATCCAAACGTTGGAGGATATGCTACGAGCGTCTGTAATTGATTTCGGTGGAAGTTGGGATTTGTGCTTACCCCTAGCGGAATTTTCCTATAATAATAACTACCACGCGAGTATTGGTATGCCACCATACAAGATGTTGTACGGTAGGAAATGTAGAACCCCCATCTGTTGGGGTGAGGTTGGACAGAAGGAACTTGGCAACACAGAAATAGTACAGAGAACCTCGGAGTATGTGCAACAAGTCCGGGAACGACTCAAAGTAGCTCAAAGCCGGCAAAAGAGCTATGCAGATAAACGAAGATCATTATTGGAATTTCAAGTTGGCGATCACGTATTGCTGAAGGTATCTCCGTGGAAAGGAGTGATACGATTTAGAAAGCGTGGGACACTGAACCCAAGATTTATTGGACCTTTCAAGGTCATGGTAAGAGTTGGTAAGGTAGCTTACCATTTGGAGCTACCCGAAGAATTGTCAAAAATACACAACACCTCCCATGTATCTCATTTAAGGAAGTGTTTGGCCGACGAGTCGGCGTTTGTACCATTGGAGGATATCAATGTATATGAAAGACTGAACTACATTGAGAGGCCGGTTGCGATTCTCGAAAGAAAGACCAAACGGCTACGCAACCGGAAAGTGGGAATAGTAAAGGTGCAGTGGGAGCACCGCAAAGGTTCAGAATGGACGTGGGAGTCCGAGAAAGAAATGAAGAAGAATTTCCCTAAACATGTTCGAATGAGGATTTCGAGGACGAAATCGTGTTTAAGTGGGGGAGAGTTGTAATACCCGAACTTCGAAAAATAAATAAAAGAGTATTTATTGAGAAAATTATAGATTAGATTTAATTGTGATATATGTATTAAGGAGTTCATGGGCTTGCATGGATAAATGGTTAGTGGACTACACTTGTGAATGTTATTGGATTTATTGTTGTTGGGTCCAATCAATAGGAATGTGGGCTTAGGCCTTTTGATATATATATATATATATATATATATATATATATATATATAAGATTAGGGCACAACCCCCAATACCTTTCAAAGGAGTATTACTGTTACATTGAGAGAAAGTTTAGTGTGTGTTTGTGTGTGTCTTTGAACCCCACGAGAAACAAGGAAGAAGTGCAAGAATCATCTGGGAAACTCAAAGAATTACTACAAGAATCACCAGGTAATGTTTCCTACCTCACTAGGATACTGTAGGTATCAATTTTATCTTGTTTGGTTGATAATAACATGATTTAGCATCTGGGTTTTTGGGTTCTGGGTTTGTGAAGAACCAGAGAGAAAGAAAGTGAGCTATGAGCTTAAAAACTTGATGAAATGTGTTTAAATCTTGAAAGAAGTGTTTAAATGAATGGAGAAATGTTTTGAAATGAAAACGAGATGATTTGGTTGAGTTTTGAACGAACATGATTTTGGCCATGGAGCCTGAAAGTTGAAAAAGATGAACTGACAGGGATGAATATGTTTCATGCGACTTTCTATATGAATGTCGTGCGACTTATGTTGTTTCATGCGACTTTATGGTTATGTGTCGTGCGACCCATTGTGGTGTTTCATGCGACTTTTGAGCATTGTTCCATGCGACCTTTAAAACCTTCCATGCGACTTTCGCATAGCAACCCCCCCTTTCCATGCGACTTTTGGAAAATACCTCCATGCGACTTTTCATTAGTAACTTGAACCTATGCGACTTATTGTTTGAATCCCATGCGACTTTCATACTTAAAGTAACCCATGCGACTTTCAAATTCGAAATACCTTCATGCGACTTTTGTAGCCACACCTCATGCGACTTTCGCATCATGCTACGTGCTATATGATTGAAGGATTGATGAAATGATGAAATAGTGAAACAATGACTGATGAATTGATGAACCGATAATGTGTATGCTATGCTATTGAGTAGACCGTTCACTTCGGTGACGGGAATAATTAGACCGTTCACTTCGGTGACGGGAATGATGAGACCGTTCTCTACGGTGACGGGAATGATTAGACCGTTCACTTCGGTGACGGGAATGATGAGACCGTTCACTTCGGTGACGGGAATGATGAGACCGTTCACTTCGGTGACGGGAATGTTGGGACCGTCTACTACGGTAGCGGGAATGAAAGATGTAACATGAATGTGAAACAGATGAGTTGATGCTTTATGGTTGATCGTAAGTAAGTGTACTCGCTAAGCTTTGTGCTTACGGTTGTTGTTTAACCTTCTTTTCAGGTGATGGCCACGGCGGGACTCCAGCACGCGGTTGATAGCTCATACTCCACAAGCTTCCGCAATTGTCAAACTATTTTGTGTTTCTTGATGTATTCTAAACAATTACATTTGAATTCAACGGGTTATCACCCGGGCCTGTAATTAACTCATACAATGTTTTATTCGTGATGAATCATTAAGAGTACTCTTTGGTTAAATTAAAAAAAAAAATTGGGACGTTACAACTGTCACGTTCATTTGATCATTTGTTGGACTATATACCTAATGAATCAATGCATAGGAAAGTGTTTGTGATCTCAAGCATCAATGCATACAAATCTTCAAATTGTTAATATTATATAAATTAATTTTTATTTTAACATTTAGGATTTAAACTTGACTTTTAGCTAGTTATGGATGAAAATGAACATAAAAGAGAAATGTTAAATTACAAGTTTACCTATGTTCTCGCTATTGTGCATTTAAAAAAGGTTTTCTCTTGAAACTCACCATATATATATACATATATATATATATATATAGATGAAGAGTGTGGGGGATTGTGTGTGGCAGGGTGCATATAAGGAATTCATGGGTAGGCAATCCAACTGAAGGAGGGGGAATTGAAAGACTAAGATTGTTTCTCGCGGTTCTCGCAATAAAAACGGTTCTCCAATGAACTTTTCACTATATACATACATATATATATATATATATATACGGAAAAGTTCAAATGAGAACTGTTTCTCGTACGAGAACTGCGAGAACCAATCTTAGCCGTCTAATTCACCTCCTTCAATTGGATTACCCACCCATGAATTTCTTACATGCACCTTGCCACACTCAATTCCCTACACTCTTCATCCATGAATTCCACTTACCACTTGAATGGTCAAGATTGGTTGTCGCCGTTCTTGTACGAAAAATAGTTCTCATTTGAACCCTCCCCTATATATATATAGGGAGCGGTTCAAATGACAACTGTTTTTCGTACGAGAACTGCGAGAACCATTTCTGGCCAATTATTTAATTTTCTGCCTTTTTTATTTATTATAAATGGAAAAGGGTAGTATAGACATTTTTACATTACACCTATTTTCTAAAACTAATATATCCATCAAACGAAAATGTGTTAAATTACAAAATTAGACCAAATTAACTAGAAAATTGTGCTCTTTAATTTGAGACCAATCTTGCTATATTTTTACCAAAAAAAAATCGTGTTTGCTAGGTTTTTTTACACAGCTCTCAACATACGCACATGTGCATATCTACATTTGTACGGCAAAAACTAGGTGTATTTGTGCGATTGATGTATATATTAGTTAAAATAATGTGAGGGTAATGTAAAAATACCCAAATTGCTTTTAATTAAATAAGGATAAGTTTTAAAGTTATCCATTAACCACTCTTTAATCTAGACCCTCCATCTTTTTTATCAATGGCTATAACTTGTTGTGGCAGTTCTCGTTTGAACCGTCCCCTATATACATATATATATACACTAGCAAGGTAACCGCGCAATGCTGCGCCGGAAAATAATTTCTATTTTACATCATATTGCTTTTAAAAATGTAATAATATGTTATTCGCGAAATTCAATGTCACGAAAAAGTATCATAAAATGTCAGTTTTTTATTTGTATCATCTATTTTACTAGTTTTAGAAATAAATTCTAAAAGACTTTAAAATAAGAAAAAGATTTATATTTATGAAATAAGGAGTGAGAAGTTAATAAGATTTTGAAAATTTTGTGTTTTGTGTGAGAGAGTGTTTTAGTGTTAAATAGATAAAAAGTTAATATAAATTAGGAGAGAGAATGAAATGGTTAAGAAGGGTATTTTAGTACATTCAAGTTACTTAAAATTAAGAGTTTTTAAGGTTGTAAATGTATTATAAAAGAGTAAGATATATATATATATATATATATATATATAGTGAAAAGTTCATTTGAGAACTGTTTTTATTACGAGAACCAATCTTGGCCGCCCAATTCCCCCTCCTTCAATTGGATTGTCCACCCATGAATTCATTACACACCCTGCTACACTCAATCCCCCCACGCTCTTCATCCATGAATTCCATTATCCAAGTTGAACGGCTAAGATTGATTCTCGCGGTTCTCGCAATAAAAACGGTTCTTAAATGAACCTTCCCACATATATATATATATATATGTATATATATATATATAGCGAAAAGTTCAAACGAGAACTGCGAGAACCAATCTTAGCCGTCCAATTCTCCCTCCTTCATATAGATTGCCCACCCATGAATTTCTTACATGCACCTTGCCACACTAAATCCCCTCACGTTTTTCATCCATGAATTCCACTTACCACTTGAATGGCCAATATTTGTTCTTGCAGTTCTCGTACGAAATAGAATTCTCGTTTAAACCCTCCCCTATATATATAGTAGGGAGCGGTTCAAAGGAGAACTGTTTTTCGTACGAGAACTGCGAGACCATTTGTGGCCAATTATTTAATTTTCTGTCTTTTTTATTTATTTTTAATGGAAAAGGGTAGTATAGAAATTTTTACATTACCCCCATTTTCTAAAACTAATATATCTATCTAACGAAAAGGTGTTAAATTATAAAAATTATACCAAATTAACTAGAAAATTATGCTCTTTAATTTGAGACCGATCTTTCTATATTTTTTTCAAAAAAATATCGCGATTGCTAGGTTTTTTTTACACATCTCTCGACATATGCACATGTGCAAAATTTGCACATGTGCATATCTACATTTGTACCGAAAAACTAGGTGAATCTATGCATTTGCACATGTGCATAGATTTGAACCCGTGCAAATCTGCACATGTGCACATGTCGAGTTGTGAACCGGGAGAACCAATCTAAGCCGTCCAATTCCCCCTCTTTCAATTGGATTGTCCACCCATGAATTCCATACACGCACCCTGTCACACTCAATCTCCCACGCTCTTCATCCATGAATTCCATTATCCAAGATGAACGGCTAAGATTGGTTCTCGCAATAAAAATGGTTCTTAAATGAACTTTCCCTTATATATATAATATATGTATATATATAAAAAATATATATAGGGAAAAGTTCAAAGGAGAAATGAGAGAACCAATCTTAATTAGCCGTCCAATTCTCCCTCCTTCAATTGGATTGCACACCCATGAATTTCTTACATGCACCTTGCCACACTCAATCTCCCCATGCTCTTCATCCATGAATTCCACTTACCACTTGAATGGCCAAGATTGGTTCTCGCAGTTCTCATACAAAAAACAATTATCGTTTGAACTTTTGGGGTTTGCTAGGCATGCAACGGAAGCAAAAGAACAAGATAAACAAGATACATATTACCAAGAAACCCCAAACCATGGACCAAACACTACATGCAGGAAATGCGACATGAAAAAGAACAAGGAGAAAGTTATACCACTCTAGAATCGGAGCTGGAGTTGAACTTGTAGTTGGATGAATGAGAAAGCCAAGTGAAGCCTTCCTCTATTGCTAGTCCACACCAAGCTTTGTGCAATCTCCTTGTACTAGCAAGTCTTGATGATCTTCAAGGACTTGAAATCACCAAAGAAACAACAACCAAAATTTCTCCCTTGTACTCCTCTGGAAAAAGCTCTCAAGAACACTCAATGTAAGCACTCACAAATAGTCTCTAAGTGTTTGGGTGTTTGTGGTTTCAAGAATGTGAGAGGATTGGATGCATGAGTCTATTATAGACCTTAACATGACCCTCTAGTGCCCCAAGGCCGGCCATAAGGTAATAATTGAGCTTAACATGCATTGGTGGATAGAGGAGGCAAAAGTAAAAAGCAACCTGCAATTCTTGCAGAGTTCACGCCGTGAAGTCCACCTGGCCCGGTTCATTTTGCAACTTAAACAATTCAAGTCCCTTTTGCCTCTTTCACTTTGGTTGTTGTCGAGATTAACCCCTGGTGTGTGACCCAATAGGCCTATTCATTATCGGTAGTGATATTGGCGTACGTATGTCCGTGGGCATACTCCAACAGACTCCCACTTGCACATGACATACTGTACCCATGGTACCATAGAAAAAGAGTGGCCTCTAGCAAGGCATCTTTGCCCCCAAGTCAGCATAGGTTTTGTCATCCTGGACAAATGCCAAATCTCAAATATTTATAAGAAATGGTCCTACAGGTAAGTGATCAAACATCCCTTTTGTTCGCGATATCCGTGTGAACACGAGACATGGTTAGATGTCAATCTCCAGATCGTTAACGATTATGTTTCTCGATCAAGATTGATGGTGACCAAAATTCTAGTTGCAATCGATCAAGTATCATTGCAACTTGTGCACGGCCATGCATTTTGATGTCAGCTCTCAATCATCGAGGGGCCCATGGATATCTCTCTTAGACTAGAGGAACAAATTCTTTTGACTACATTGTTCCGCCACATATACCATACTTTACCCAAAAACTCCCTTTATAACAACCAGTTACGAACTGCGTTTGACAGTAATAAAAGCAAAGCAGGTACACGCTTTGAAACACATGTATATCCGGTCTAAGGATGAATTGATATTATCATCCTGAGTTACTTGTGACAATAACCATGAAGTAACTTCAGGTGTGGGTCATCCAATCACTTGAATAATTCAAGTACAGGCGAAGTGTTGTGTCTCTTGTATTCAATCCATTATTAAATACGTGACCAACCCCTTCCCTCAATCTTAATTCAAACTTCCTCCCCTAGAAGAGTGACTGATTGTGGACATTTAGAATGATAAATCATTCTGGGAAGTGATTAAACATGCTAAGATGAAACATAGTAAGGATTCAAGAAAATACCCGCCCAAGGCGTATCATTAAATCTCCATTTAATAATCGATATAATATGAAATATAATACTGCTTAATGTTCCCAAGAATAAATACATGTCAAACATAAACTAAAATACTCAAGCCAAGTCACTAGCGAATCTAAGACCTATAGATCTAGTGTGAGAATCATGAACAGCTTGTGACAACGGCTTTGTGAACGGATCAGCCAAGTTGCTCTCCGATGTTACTCCGCTGATGACAATATCACCACTCTCTATTACATCTCTGATGAAGTGATATTTGCGAGGAATGTGCCTCGTCCTCTTATGAGCTCTTAGTTCCTTTGCCAATGCAACCGCACCCTCATTATCGTAGAAAATCTCTATGGGGTCGGTAATGCTAGGAACCACTCCAAGATCTTGGATGAACTTCCTCATCCATACAGCTTCCTTTGCTGCTTCACTTGCCGCAATGTATTCGGATTCGGATTCGGTAGTTGAATAGCACCACCATTTAAAAGGAACACAAACCCCAATTGTGATCGGCAGTCATCCTTGTCTGTCTGGAAGCTTGCATCAGAGTACCCACGTACTCTTAGCTCTTCCTCACCACCATAGACCAAGAACATCTTCTTTGTTCTCCGAAGATACTTGAGAATGTTCTTGACTGCGGTCCAATGGGCTTGCCCGGGATTTGCCTGATATCTACTCGTCATTCTCAATGCACACGATACATCAGGACGAGTGCATAACATGGCGTACATGATTGATCCTACCGCCGAAGCATAAGGAATCCTCTTCATTACGTCTAGTTCCTCCTTGGAACTAGGACATTGAGTCTTGCTCAATTCCATTCCATGCATCATAGGGGTGTTACCCCTCTTAGAGTCCTCCATCTTGAATCGCTTCAAGACTTTGTCACATATGCACTTTGGCTTAGCCCAATAAGCCTTTTGGATCTATCTCTATAGATCTTTATGCCCAAGATATACGCTGCCTCTCCCAAGTCCTTCATAGAGAAACAATTCCCAAGAAAAGATTTAACGTCTTGTAAGGTTGGGACATCGTTTCCAATAAGTAGAATATCATCAAGATATAGGATTAGGAATACTACAGCGCTCCCACTAGCCCTGACATATATGCATGGTTCATCCATGCTTTTCGAAAAACCAAATTCCTTGATTTTCTCATCTAAGCATAGGTTCCAGCTGCGAGATGCTTGTTTAATTCCATAAATGGACTTCTTAAGTTTGCAGACTCTATTAGGATACTCATGATGTACAAAATCCTCGGGTTGTGTCATAAACACCTCTTCATTTAGCTTCCCATTAAGGAAGGCGGTTTTTACATCCATTTGCTAGATCTCATAATTATAAAATGCAGCAATGGCCATGAGTATTCTTATAGATTTCAACATAGCCACTGGGGAAAAGGTTTCCTCATAATCAATACCATGAGTTTGTGTGAAACCCTTAGCCACCAGTTGGGCTTTGAAAGTATCTATAGTTCCATCCACGCCGGTCTTCTTCTTGAAGACCCATTTACACCCTACTGTCTTAAACCCGGGTGTGGGATCAACCAATTCCCATACTTGGTAGTCCGACATGGATTCCATCTCGCTTTCCATAGCCTCCTTCCACCTAGCAGAGTCAATGCTTGCTACGGCATCCTGGTAGTTGGTGGGTTCATCATGATCCACCAATAATTTGTCACCCTCAGATATGAGAAATCCATATCTCTCTGGCTCGTGACGGGATCTACCAGATCTATGATGAGGTAATGGATTGTTGTCAGGTACCGACACATCATCATGTTCGGTTTCAACCACTTC
Organism: Dittrichia graveolens; assembly: GCA_038502395.1. Classification (NCBI taxonomy): domain Eukaryota; kingdom Viridiplantae; phylum Streptophyta; class Magnoliopsida; order Asterales; family Asteraceae; genus Dittrichia; species Dittrichia graveolens. Next base: position 62,167,421 of record JARJIL010000003.1, read on the forward strand.
GGGTTGTGTGCTAGTGCCGATGCTAGTCCCTTCATTCGTGGGTTCTTGAATTTCTTCAAGATCAATCTTCTTCCCACCAGACTGCATGGATATTAGTTCTCTTTCAAGGAAAACTGCCCTCCTTGCAACAAAAACTTTGTTTTCGGAGGGTTTGTAAAACAAATATCCCATGGCTCCGGTAGGATACCCAATGAAGTAACACTTCTCTGAACGGGGTTCAAGTTTGTCCTCTACCTCACGTCTAACGTAGGCAGGACATCCCCATACTTTGAGATATGCAATTTTAGGAACTACTCCATGCCATATCTCATAAAGTGTTTTTTGGACTTTCTTTGTCGTTACGAGGTTGAGGATCCTAGCCGCCGACTCAAGAGCGTACCCCCAAAAACTGATGGGTACTTTCGTGTGACTCATCATGGATTGGATCATATCTAACAATGTCCGATTTCTCCGCTCGGCAACACCATTCAATTGTGGTGTCCTAGGAGGTGTTAATTGCGAGATAATCCCACAATTTTTAAGATGATCACTAAACTCTGAGCTAAGATATTCGCCTCCTCTATCGGATCGAAGTATCTTTATAGATTTGCCCAATTGATTTTGAACTTCGTTTTGGAATGTCTTAAAAACCTCAAAGGTTTCGGACTTATGCCTAATCAGGTAGACATATCCATATCTACTATAGTCATCTGTAAATGTAATGAAGTATCTTGAGTTGTTCCTTGTGACATGCTTGAATGGACCGCATACATCGGTATGCACAATGTCCAACAAGTCCTTGCCCCTTTCACTTACACCGGTAAAGGGAAATTTTGTCATCTTGCGTAATAAACAAGATTCACATACTTCATTTGATCCGAGGTCAAATGTTTCCAAGATCCCATCCGCTTGGAGCTTGGTGATGTGCTTCTTGTTTATATGGCCAAGGAGACTATGCCATAAAGAAAACTTGTCCAAATTATTTCTGGACTCAGAATCGATATTCATGATTGTTCTATCATTTGAGATGTATGCATCGGCTTCGTATATACCACGATATGGATATGCTTTAAAATAACAAACATCATCTTTAAGACAAGAGATAATTCAATTATCAAAATTAAAGTAATATCCATCACCATACAAAGCAAGAAAGGAAATAATGTTTCGCGCCACATTTGGCGAATAGCATACATTTTTCAAAATAATAGAGTAACTGGATCTAAAAGTTAGCTCCACGCTTCCTTTCTTCAAAACGGGGACGACCTCCTTGTTCCCCATCACAAGATCCAGCTCTCCATCTCTCAGCCTTCTACTTTTCTTTAGCACCTGCACAATGTTACAAATGTGAGTGCCACAGCCGGTATCCAATATCCAACCATTAGAAGTAGAAGTATGATGAAGTTCAATCATGAACGTACCTAAAGTAGAAGCACCCGCTCCCGAAGCTCTAAGCTTCTTGAGGCCTTCTAGGTACTTTGGGCAGCTCCGGTGCATGTGCCCTTTCGCCCCGCAGAAGAAGCAAACCGCTTCCTCCAGAGTCTTTGCCTGGGGAATAAGACCCTTTGGCTTAGGCTCCGGGGTAGGGTTAGGCTTGGGAGCTCCAACCTTTCCCTTACCTTTACCCTTAGGGGTAGAGGCCGGTTTCTTCCTTTTCTTGGTTCCTCCTTCCGTGATAGCCAAGATGGGAGCTGGTGAGGTGGGCTTTTGTTTGGTCATGTTGGACTCAGCGGTCCTCAACATACCATGTAGCTCCATTAGGGTTTTGTCCATTCCATGCATATGATAACTCAAAGTGAATTGATCATAAGATGGAGGAAGGGATCGCAGGATAATATCCACTGCCATCTCCATTCCTATGGTAAACCCTAGTCTCTCCAAGCGCTCCACTAGTGCCTTCATCTTGAGCACGTGGAGGCTTACTTTCCCGCCACTCTGCAACCAACAACCAAGTAGGTCGTTTAAGCACCCATACCGTTCTTGCCTTGCTTGTTGTTGGAACATGTCCTTCAACTCAAGCATCATTTCATAAGAATTTAGATGCTCCATTTGCTTTTGCAAATCGGGGCTCATCGTGCTTAGCATTAGGCAAGTAACCTCGTTGGTGTCTTTGACGCGTTTTTCATACGCATCACGAATGGACCTACTTGCGTTTGGAGCAGGGGTCTCCGGAAGGGGTTCCTCAATGGTGACCAATTTATCCTCATGTCGTAGGACAATGCGTAATTGCCTAGACCAATCCATAAAGTTGGTCCCATCAAGTTTCTCCTTCTCTAGAAAAATTCTCAAGGAGAAGTGGGTGGTGTTGTTGGTGCTTGAAGATGCCATCTATTAAAGCAAAGTAGTTTAGTTATTTTGATAAGCATCGTTAAAAATAATTACCCCATGTGTTAAATAAAACAATCATTTTTAACAAGGGCTAAGAACCATATTTCACTTTACACCGTGACGGGTTTTCCGCGGATCACGTGGTAAAGCTTATTTAGGCCGGTAACCATTTTACCGATTGTAATCCATTATTACAACTCTTAGTTCCTTGTGGGATCCAAATTTACAACCATTGTGTCGTATTGGCATGTTTGATCCCTCCACACCATCTCAAACTAAAATTTTGAATAATCTCGGCTAGAGCTCGACAATCATTCAAAATTCTATTTCGAAATTGTAAATCGTCCATCAAGATACACGGTGGTACTCTTGCCCAATGGTTGACTCGGCTAGAGCTCGACAATCAACCTTGCGAGTTGCCACACGCACCTTCCACACAGCTCACGAATGGATTGACTCGGCTAAAGCTCGACAATCAACCTTGCGTGACTAGATTCGGGTGGTGTCATCTTATGGGTGGCGTGTGATTTACTTTTAGAAAACGGGATTTGTTTTCCGGTTAAAAATCAAATTTTGTTTTGATTAACAAGTTTAGTGACAAAACCAATTTTTCACTTTGAATATAAACCAATTTTATATCCTTATGTTAATCTAATGCGCGCGCGAGTTTGTAAACCAATTTTAAAACTCTTGTGTTTTTATAATTTATAAAAGGTTGTCTAGCATGCAATAGTCCTAATATCCATGCATAAACAAAATAAATACATTACACGCATACAACATATTGGTAACCATGCCCAAAGCCTATGCGTTTTCCCGTGAGCCAAAACGGGAAAACTAAGTCAACTAGGGAAAAACTTCCAATGACTTGGATGTGCTCCCACTAAACCCGCCACCTCCATTGGGCCTCCGGATTTGTGATAGCCAAGACGTCATAGCCATGACTCTCGATGGTTGTCTCCATATTACAAGTACATATTTAAAGATAGAAATGGCATGGAATCCACAAGATCCTGTCTTCTAGTACTTTACATAAATTTGGAATTCAAATGGCATGCAAGCCACAAAACAAATTTACATACCAAATAAAAAGACAAATAACTTATTACAAACCATGTGACTAGAAGTCACCAAATGAATGAATAAACAAATATACAACCAAACATCACAACCAAAGGTCTAGGGCATATTGGTTACCAACAAAGCTATCTAATCAACATAAGAAAGCAAACAAGCATGGTGTGACACAAGAAACCCATGCAACAAATGTATCTTGGTTAAGATTATTTATAATACTCAAGGCACAATAAATAATCCCATGTACATATGCATTAGTAACACCAAACCAATTTTGATGAAACATATTCATATATACATAATATAAGTACATGCAATTATTTATTTCATGCCAAATAATAATCCACATGTAAATATATCAACCAAGACACAAGGCAACTAGCTACTGGAAAAACCAGAAACAAACAACAACAAGGCTAAAACCAAAAAACCAAAACAGATTCGAATTTTAAAACTGAAAAAATGAGTTCTGTTAAGGACTTCAGGGCGTGAACTCAAGAGAGTTCACGGCGTGAAGTTCATCCGGCCAGATTTCAAAAATTTTGTTTTTCGGTTTTAGGCCACCATGTGCAAATCTGATGTAAAAGGGGCTCTGATACCACTGTTGGGGTTTGCTAGGCATGCAACGGAAGCAAAAGAACAACATAAACAAGATACATATTGCCAAGAAACCCCAAACCATGGACCAAACACTACATGCAAGAAATGCAACATGAAAAAGAACAAGGAGAAAGTTATACCACTCTAGAATCGGAGCTGGAGTTGAACTTGTAGTTGGATGAATGAGAAAGCCAAGTGAAGCCTTCCTCTATTGCTAGTCCACACAAAGCTTTGTGCAATCTCCTTGTACTAGCAAGTCTTGATGATCTTCGAGGACTTGAAATCACCAAAGAAACAACCAGAATTTCTCCCTTGTACTCCTCTAGAAAAAGCTCTCAAGAACACCAAGAACACCAAGAACACTCAATGTAAGCACTCACAAATAGTCTCTAAGTGTTTGGGTGTTTGTGGTTTCAAGAGTGTGAGAGGAGTGGATGCATGAGTCTTTTATAGACCTTAACATGACCCTCTACTGCCCCAAGGCCGGCCATAAGGTAGTAATTGAGCTCAACATGCATTGGTGGATAGAGGAGGCAAAAGCAAAAAGCAACCTGCAGTTCTTGCAGAGTTCACGCCGTGAAGTCCACCTGGCTGGGTTCATTTTGCAACTTAAACAATTCAAGTCCCTTTTGCCCCTTTCACTTTGGTTTTTGTCGAGATTAACCCCTGGTGTGTGACCCAATAGGCCTATGCATTATCGGTAGTGATATTGGCGTACGTATGTCAGTGGGCATACTCCAACATGAACTCTCCCCTACATATATAGGAATGTTCATACGAAAAGCTTCTTATTTGCAAAAAGTGCGAGAAGCGTTTTAAACCCTTAGATGATCTAATCAACAGTTAAGATGATTTATGGCATTTTAGTAATTAAGGTTCTATTAAAAGGAAAAATAAATAACAGTAAAAGGAGAGAAATGTAATTTATACATAAATCTAATCACACTATTTTAGCTATTTCTTTCCATTTACTTCTTTAAAATAAGATATGCCTCCCATACCCTACCTAAACACGTCTAGCCCCCATCTTCCATTTAAACATAGATCTCTCTCCCTCATACTTGTTCTCCGTCGCCGTTACCGGTGCCGGTAACCACCGCCAGCACAGGTCACTGCCATCACGAAAGGAACTAGTAGATGGCAAACACCACAAGCTCGCTCCTACTTGTGGACAACACCCCTCAGTTCATCCTCTCTCGTTATCGGCTCCGCCATCACGAAAGGAACCTGTAGACGGAAAAACCCATAATATCGACACCTTGCTCGTTCCTCTTTCCCTTCTATGTTGCCGGCTCCTCCCTATGCCGACACTACCGTTGGACACAGGTCGCCGCCATCACGAAAAGAATAGTTCTGGTGCGTTTTCGTTTTCATTTTCTTTTCTCTGTTTTCTATTTTCTTTTCTTTGTTTTTTTGGGATATCCTTTAATTAGGTGGTGTTTTTGAACATGTGTATATATATGATGTATTTTCAAGTTACGAATTTTCTAGGACATTCAGAACCGGCCATGAGTGTAGAAGCAGAGTTTGATGAATTTGAACATAGTCGACCTTGGTGTTTTATGGTCATCAAGGATGTAACACCGCGATTTCAGGGATTGATCAAAAAAATATTTCCTTCCCTTTCTTTATGACAGAGCACCTTTTGGCTTCTGCCCTCGGATGAAAGCCGCAAGGCTTGCTTGAAAGTCCTAACTGAAAGGACGGTTAATAATTAGTAGAGTCAATTTTAGTCTTTTTAAAACCTAAAGCCAAACATTAATTTAGTTGATAACAAAACAGCGAAAGTCTTTAAAAACATTTTCTTTATTTACAAACTGGTGTTACCAACATTAATACCGACCGACCATCATACCTGTAATAACCAACAAATGTCCCAACACGAATTAGCAATCCCAGACACATGCTAAGCGTTCACCTACAAAGCCATACATATATACTGGGAGGAGGTTAGCTTTAAAAGCTAGTGAATACAAACTTAACCCTAAGCATCATGCAGCACATAGGGCATCATATTCTTCCCATCATAAGCATGGAAACATAGCAATATACATACATGCAAGTCATATAACATAGGAACTAGTAAACAATGTTATCCTATCACATAGCGGAGTGCTGACATGTCCAGCGAGTGTATTATATTGCCGAGTTGCAAATCCAGCTCAAACCACTATCACCGGGGGAATCAAACACTGCCAACCGCGCTGATTTCACCACGTGAGTGAATCACCATGCTCGTTTAGGAACCAAAAGCTCATAGGCTCAGCCATTTATAGCAATCACCTCCCAGATAATCTAAGGAACGGCACTCGGGTACCGTTAGTCCAGAACATTATGCCCGAAGGCCCAGGATGTAACGACCCAAATACTTTAATAATATTTATCGAGAAATGAATATTATTTTAGAAGTTCAATTTGATAATAATAATAAAGGAATATTATTATTTAAAAGAAAAGTAAAAGAAAAGAAAAGAAAAGAAGGGAAATTAAATTAAAAAGAAAAATGAAAATTCTGAAAAATAATAGGTCGCGACGCCACGCGTCTGGGCGGCAAGACACGTGTCGGTTGCGTGTGACAGGCGGTAGCGTGTGTCAGGTACGGTTGCGTGTGTCAGAACGTCGCGACGCGACGTGTCCGGGGGTCGCGACGCGACGCATCGGCCAGGAGTTGGGTCTATAAATTCAAACACATCTTCATCCGAATTTCACACACACTATTCTACCATTTCGTTACTCTGCCTAAATTTCAAGAGAAATCAAGTTTAGTGAACGATCAAGGGTGCCGGGTTTTGTTAGAACTCGTATTTGAGGTACGGGGTGAACGGAGATAGCGTTTCGGGCGTAGTTTTAAGCGTGGTTTCGCTTTGGTATCCCCGAAAGGTATATTCTTCTAGACTTAAGCTAACATTTCAGTTGTATGGCTCGATATTCTACATGCATGTCGTTCTAGCATGTTTTGATGGACTTTCTAAGTTCACGACGCGTATATCTTTGATCGAAAGTATATTTTTACATATTTAGGTTATTCGAGACAGTTGAGGTCGATTTCTTGACGATCCGAGAGTGTAGTTCGTCGAATCTAGATCGTGCGTTTATTTTCTGGACTGAGGTGAGTTCGGTAGACTTTTACAAAACCGAGTACATAGACAAAACCTTATTTTTGAAATAAAGATGATTATACATATATCTATATGTTGATTGATGATACATGTTATGTGTTCTAAGTTAAATACTCGTTGCATGCATGATCAAACACGAAATACACATGTTACGATTATTCACGATTTTACTACGATTTACATATGACTGCTTACGAGTTATTGCATGCATGTATTTTGTGGCGAGGGTAGAATACGATATTACCCATATTGCGGATTTGCGGGCCTAGTGGGCATGATGGACCTTCTAGGATTAATGTGCTAGCCAACAAGAGTCATTTGGTCTTTCTAGACAACTATTTTGACACGTGGTATGCGGACACTTCGGTGTTCAAGTACTGAAGAGATGTAGGCCAAGGAGGCTAGATCATACATCACGTGAGTGTGAGGAGAAGCTGAAATACGATCGGCTTCATTTGAACTCGTACTAGAACGACAACACAGTACTTGTACTCGCACCGTCGGAGTAGCGAAAGTGGAGTCTCGGGATTTATGTTCTCGGCTGGGAGTCGCGCCCCGCTTGAAAACATAGGTTGGCCGGGCACGCAAGTAGTGAACCTTGTGTTTTCTAGTGTGGGTTTAGACTCTACAAGAGAATCATCCTATTGATATGATGTATACGATATGATTTATGCGATATGATATATACGATTACGATGCGATATGATCTAAGAAATATTATGCCGTATGATTATGGTTATGTAGGATTGACTTCATGAAATGACTTGCGAATATTTGACCCATTTGGTGCTATGTGATCTGCGGGTTCTCGGTACGGGTCAAATACGTTAAGGGTGGGATCTGGTATTTATTTATATGTCATATTCTACTTACAAACATGTTTTATGGTTTTTGATTACAACTCCTATTGACTCACTTAGCGTAAGCCGACACTTGTTTCTTTCAAAATGTGTCTTGTACTCGCGCATGTGGCTTAGAGGTGGTGGTTCTGCGAGGAGGGTAGTATTAGTTCCGGTTTATATTTTGGTATCAACAAACAATCCGGTTATGTAATAAATTCATAACATTGAACTTGTACTGACTTTTTGAATGACTGCGGTCGTAACCCCGTGGTTTATATCACGAAGAATTCTGTAATCGCCTCTGTGGCGAAAACAACTATTTCCATTTATGACTTTTAAAACTTCCGCTGCATGTTTTTGCTATTTATTAAAGGTTTTTATAAATGGTGAAATTTTTGAAAAATCATGGGCGTTACAAGTTGGTATCAGAGCCACGTCGTGAGTGAACCGAGTGCTGAGACCGGCATTTAGACTCATGACTAGATTGGCTGGTATAAGAATGAACAAGACTTTAAGTGGGGGGAGGTGTGTGACTGAGTGCTTTAGGGATTACTTGTCTGTTACCTATAGGACTATTCTCTCCTCTATTCGATTTAGAATCTCTCGATCTTCACTCGTGCTAACTTTCTAAATTTCAACTTGTCATTGTGATGTCTTGCAGAAGAAATGGTGGGTCCTCTACTCAACTTGGTAACCTTCTCCGATCCGCTCAGAAAAATTAGGAAATTTTTCAGAGAAAGAAAGGCCTAGCCGAAGGAGAAGGAGGCAGGCGCTAGCTTATGATTTCCGTTGTCCAATCAACTAATGGGGTTTTGGGGTGTGCAACCTAAACTGCTTAATCTTTTCCAGAATGTCAAAGAAATGGTTGCGGGGAAGCGGTGGAGCGGGCGATGGTGCCCCAATTATTGAAGAAATTCCCCATACAGAGGATACCTCTTCGATTTACCGCTCGAACCACAATTTAGCTGAGAACGAAGGTCGCAATGATGAGCTAGAGAGGACCCATCAGAGCCAGCGCAGTAGCGGTAGTATTGCGCGCCAGGCGCACTTGGAGGAACAACTACGAGCAACGGATGCTGAGATTGCTCGATTGCGAAGAGAGGCACGAGGTGGAGGAGGAGACGAAAATGAGGAACGGTCGGTGCATAGTGAGGCAGACAGCGTCTCACGCCCCGTGTTGGAGCATGGAAAAGCGGGAGGTAAAGGAACCTCGTTTGAAAGCTTTATGAAATGCAAACCGCCAGCATTCAAAGGGGGTGAGGACCCACTAGGATGCCTACGGTGGATCATGAAAATGGAGCAAGTATTTTGCGTTGGAGGTTACACTGATTACCAGCAGGTAAACTACGCGGTCATGCGATTCGAGGGAGAAGCCTTAGAATGGTGGCGAACGGTTAAGCGGACGCTTTCTAAAGCCGTGTTAGACAGTTTGACTTGGGAGATGTTTACTGATAAGATCAAGATGAGATTTTGTAGCTTGGGGGCAAGGGAGAAGGAGAAAAGGGAGTTTTTAGAGTTAACGAAAGGAAACATGACGGTGGCAAAGTACAATGCTGCTTTCACTGATAAGCTGCAGTTTACTGGTAGCTACTGTATTACTGAGGAAGAACAAATTGGAAGGTATGCTGAGGGATTGCCTTTTGATTATCAAGTGGCTGTGAGGATGAGGAGAACTTTGGGGGAGGCAATGGATGAGGCTAGTCGGGTTGAGCATGACTTAACTAAGCGTGAGAAGACCATGTTCAAAAGGGAGGAGAAACGAAAATAGGAGGGACCATCTGGATCCTCTATGAAAAAGGATTTCCCTCCAAGGAAAGGTCAGGCAGGGGACAAACCCCGTTACTGTACAACTTGCCACTCTTCTCACAAGGGAGAGTGCAGCAGCCACACTCTGAGTTGCAGGCGATGTGGAAAGACTGGCCATAGGTTTGAGGATTGTAAGAGTACCGAACCTATATGCTACAACTGTAGGGAGATGGGGCACATCAGTACTAATTTCCCAAAACCAAAGGTTCGAGGTGGAGCTCCAGAGAGAAAGCAAGAGGCACCGAAAGCCAAAGGACGTGCCTTCAATATGACTGCGGAGGAGGCCAAGCGCAACGATGAGGTTATTTTCGGAACCTTTCTTATAAATTCTATGCCTGCTAGAGTATTATTTGATTCGGGTGCAAGTAGGTCTATAGTGTCTACTTCTTTTTGCTCTCGTTGTATGTTACTACGAAGTCCGTTAGAGTCGGTGTTAGAAATTGAGGTGGCGGTTGGAAAACCCGTCACTGTCAGGGAAAAATACGAAAATTGTGCGGTTGAAATTAACGAAATATCTACCCTCTAACGTTGATCCCTATGGATCTAGAAGGATTTGATGTGGTTATCGGAATGGATTGGTTATCGTTTAATCGTACGGAGATCCTTTGTGCCAAGAAAATTGTGCACGTACCTCTTACAGCGGGTGATATGCCATCCCTTACGGGGAGAAATCCTCAGGGACTCTGTCCCTAATATCGGTTCTTAAAGCACGAAAGTGCTTAGCAAAAGGTTGTTTTGCGTTTTTGGCTCACGTAGTCGAGACTTCTAGAAGGAAAGCGGTTTTATCCGAAATGGAGGTGTTCCGGGACTATGCGGACGTCTTTCCAGACGAGTTACCTGGGTTGCCACCACCACGTCAGATAGAGTTTCAGATCGATCTTGTTCCTGGTGCGGCGCCCATTGCTAAAGCACCGTATCGGCTAGCTCGATCAGAGATGAAGGAGATTATGACGCAGCTTCAAGAGCTTCTCGAGAAAGGCTTCATCAGGCCTAGCTCTTCCCCGTAGGGAGCCCCGGTCCTGTTCGTTAAGAAGAAAGACAGTTCTATGCGGATGTGCATCGACTACCGAGAGTTGAATAAAGTTACAATCAAGAATAAGTATCGGCTTCTAAGGATTGACGATCTTTTCTATCAACTCCAAGGGGCGAGTTACTTCTCGAAAATCGACTTGCGGTCTGGCTATCACCAAGTGAGGGTGAGAGATCAGGACATTCCTAAGACGACATTTAGAAATCGCTACGGTCACTATGAGTTCCTTGTGATGCCATTTGGTCTTACCAACGCTCCAGCAATTTTCATGGACTTGATGAATCGAGTTTGTCGTCCATTCTTGGACGAATTGGTTATAGTATTCATTGACGATATTCTTGTATACTCTCATACTTCAGAAGATCATAGGCGACATTTGTGTGAGGTTCTTGATACTCTTCGAAGGGAGGAGCTCTACGCCAAATTCTCCAAGTGTGAATTTTGGTTGCGGGAAGTTCAGTTTCTCGGTCATTTAGTCGGAAAGGATGTGATCAAAGTAGATCCTACAAAGATTGAAGCGGTCAAAAAGTGAGAGACCCCGAAAACCCCTACTGAGATTCGGAGTTTCTTAGGCTTGGCGGGTTACTATCGGAGGTTCATTCAGGACTTCTCAAAAATAGCTACGCCTTTGACGAAGTTGACAAGGAAGACAAAGCCGTTTGTGTGGTCGGGTAAGCAAGAGGAAGCGTTCCTAACGCTTAAGAACCTTTTGTGCGAGGCCCCTATTCTTTCCCTACCCGAGGGAAATGAGGACTTTGTCGTATATAGTGATGCATCCTATTCTGGTTTGGGGTGTGTCCTTATGCAGCGAGGAAAAGTTATCGCATATGCCTCGAGACAGTTAAAGGACGCAGAAAAGAACTACCCTGTTCACGATTTAGAACTAGCAGCGGTGGTTTTTGCTTTGAAACTTTGGCGACATTACCTTTATGGTACAAGATGTACAATTTACACGGATCATAAGAGTTGGCAACACATCCAAAATCAAAAAGAGCTAAACATGAGGCAACGACGAGGGATGGAATTGCTAATTGATTATGACTGCGAAATTAGCTACCATCCGGGTAAAGCAAATGTTGGAGCTGATGCCCTAAGCCGTAAGAAGCCTCGAGCGACTTATCGACTGAAATCTATGGGATTGGTGGTTATACCTGATATAATCGAGCAGATTCGGATAGCTCAAAGTGAAGGGTTAAAAGGTGGAAACCTAAAGGATGAGGTCATGGTCAAGCAGAAAATGCTGCTTGAAGAGGATATTCGTGGGTTGAGGACTTTCAAGTGACGAGTTTGGATCCCTAAGGTTGGAGGAGTCCGTGACAAGATATTGCAGGATGCCCACCGGTCTAAGTATTCTATACATCCGGGCAATGCAAAGATGTTTCATGACCTGCGACCTAATTATTGGTTGCCAGGAATGAAATCAGACATAGCAGATTATGTGGCTAAGTGTGTTACTTGTTCGCAAGTAAAAGCGGAGCACCAGAAACCATACGGGGAGCTTCAACAACTTGATATCCCCGAATGGAAGTGGGACAAAATCACGATGGATTTTGTTACAAAGCTACCAAGGACCCAGCGCGGAAACGATATGATTTGGGTGATTATAGATCGATTGACTAAGAGTGCTCACTTCTTAGCAACGAAGGAAAATGAGAAGCTAGAAAACCTAGCTAAACTTTACGTACGAGAAGTGGTTACGAGGCATGGAGTTCCCGTATCTATTGTCTTTGATCGTGACAGTCGGTTCACTTCACGGTTCTGGCAAAAGTTGCAAGAAGAGATGGGTACCAGGGTCCACTTGAGTACAGCTTATCACCCTCAAACGGACAGACAAAGCGAAAGAACGATTCAGACACTAGAGGACTTGTTGAGGGCCTGCGTGATTGAGTACGGTCGTAGTTGGGATACATACCTACCATTAGTGGAGTTCGCTTACAATAATACCTACCATGCAAGTATCGATATGGCACCATACGAGATGCTTTATGGAAGGAAGTGTCGTACCCCTACTTGTTGGTTGGAACCAAGAGAAAAGAAGTTTGTTGGGCCTGAGATAGTCCAGTTGACAGCAGACAAAGTTGCGGTTGCTCGCAAATGATTACGAGTAGCCTGTGAACAACAGAAAAAGTATTCTGATAAAAAGCATAGACCAAAGACGTTCGAAGTAGGCAAGAAAGTGATGCTCAAGGTTTCGCCATGGAAGGGCATCATTCGGTTTGGGAAGCGTGGTAAACTAGGACCTAGGTTTATTGGTCCATTCTTGGTACTTGAAAGAGTTGGAGATCAGGCATACAAGTTGGAATTGCCAGCGGAATTAGAGGGTATTCATAATGTGTTCCACGTTTGCTATTTACGAAAGTGTCTGGCAGAAGAGCCGAGTTTACTACCTCTTGAGGAACTTCGAACAGATGAACATAAGCGGTTGATTGAAGAACCAGTGGCGATCCTAGATCGTAAAGTTAAGCAATTGAGGAAGAAACGGGTCAAGTTGGTGAAAGTCCAATGGAAGAATAAGCATAGAGGGGACATGACTTGGGAAACCGAATAGGAGATGAAAGCTAGATATCCCCAACTTTTTGTTTAATAGATTCCGAGGACGGAATCCTTTTAAAAAGGGGAGAATTGTAACGACCCAAATATTTTAATAATATTTATCGAGAATTGAATATTATTTTCGAAGTTCAACTTGATAATAATAATAAAGGAATATTATTATTTAAAAGAAAAGTAAAAGAAAAGAAAAGAAAAGAAAAGAAGAGAAATTAAATTAAAAATAAAAATGAAAATTCTGAAAAATAATAGGTCGCAACGCGACGCGTCTGGGCGGCAAGACACGTGTCGGTTGCGTGTGACAGGCGGTAGCGTGTTTCAGGTACGGTTGCGTGTGTCAGAACGTCGCGACGCGACGTGTCCGAGGGTCGCAACGCGACGCGTTGGCGAGGAGTTGGGTCTATAAATTCAAACACATCTTCATCCGAATTTCACACACACTTTTCTACCATTTCGTTACTCTGCCCAAATTTCAAGAGAAATCAAGTTTAGTGAACGATCAAGGGTGCTGGGTTTTGTTAGAACTCGTATTCGAGGTACGGGGTGAACGGAGATAGCATTTCGGGCGTAGTTTTGAGCGTGGTTTCGCTTTGGTATCCCCGAAAGGTATATTCTTCTAGACTTAAGCTGACATTTCAGTTGTATGGCTCGATATTCTACATGCATGTCGTTCTAGCATGTTTTGATGGACTTTCTAAGTTCACGACGCGTATATCTTTGATCGAAAGTATTATTTTATATATTTAGGTTATTCGAGACAGTTGAGGTCGATTTCTTGACGATCCGAGAGTGTAGTTCGTCGAATCTAGATCGTGCGTTTATTTTCTGGACTGAGGTGAGTTCCGTAGACTTTTACAAAACCGAGTACATAGACAAAACCTTATTTTTGAAATAAAGATGGTTATACATATATCTATATGTTGATTAATGATACATGTTATGTGTTCTAACTTAAATACTCGTTGCATGCATGATCAAACACGAAATACGCTTGTTACGATTATTCATGATTTTACTAATATTTACATATGACTGCTTACGAGTTATTGCATGCATGTATTTTGTGGCAAGGGTAGAATACGATATTACCCATATTGCGGATTTGCGGGCCTAGTGGGCATGATTGACCTTCTAGGATTAAAGTGCTAGCCAACAAGAGTCATTTGGTCTTTCTAGACGACTATTTTGACATGTGGTATGCGGACACTTCGGTGTTCAAGTACTGGAGTGATGTAGGCCAAGGAGGCTAGATCATACATCACGTGAGTGTGAGGAGAAGCTGAAATACGATCGGCTTCGTTTAAACTCGTACTAGAACGACAACGCAGTACTTGTACTCGCACTGTCGGAGTAGCGAAAGTGGAGTCTCGGGATTTATGTTCTCGGGTGGGAGTCGCGCCCCGCTTGTAAACATAGGTTGGCCGGGCACGCAAGTAGTGAACCTTGGGTTTACTAGTGTGGGTTTAGACTCTACAATAGAATCATCCTATTGATATGATGTATGCGATATGATATATATGATTACGATGCGATATGATCTAAGAAATATTATGCGGTATGATTATGGTTATGTGCGATTGACTTCATAAAATGACTTGCGAATAATTGATCCATTTGGTGTTATGTGATCTGCGGGTTCTCGGTACGGGTCAAACACGTTAAGGGTGGGATCTGGTATTTATTTACATGTCAAATTCTACTTACAAACATGTTTTATGGTTTTTTATTACAACTCCTATTGACTCACTTAGCGTAAGCTGACACTTGTTTCTTTCGAAATGTGTCTTGTACTCGCGCAGGTGGCTTAGAGGTGGTGGTTCTGCGAGGAGGGTAGTATTAGTTCCGGTTTATATTTTGGTATCAACAAACAATCCGGTTATGTAATAAATTCATAACATTGAACTTGTAATGACTTTTTAAATGGCTGCGGTCGTAACCCCGTGGTTTATATCACGAAGAATTCTGTAATCGCCTCTATGGCGAAAACAACTATTTCCATTTATGACTTTTAAGACTTCCGCTGCATGTTTTTGCTATTAATTAAAGGTTTTTATAAATGGTGAAATTTTTGAAAAATTATGGGCGTTACACAGGACCCAGCCGAAGCTGACCTCAATCAAGAAACTGTCCGGACATACATATAGCTCATCAGAAATCCTTTTCAGGAACAATTGCATGCATGCATTTACATATAACTCATATTCAACAATATATGCACATGTACTTAAATACATGTCTGGCATATCATTTATCTTGGCAATACTCGTTTCAACATGGTGATCCATCAGGGTCTAATAGCATATATAACAATAATTCCATATGGTTGATCCAAACCAGGATCCATTGCATACATAATAACAAGTTCTAACAAGGCGGCTCCAAATTTGTATCCGCTGGCATGCACTCTACAATAACTAACAACTTAACAAGGCGGATCCAATCTAGATCCATCAACATGCATACATATCATATAATACATAATTGTTCATTATCATTGTAAACTTAAACCGTACAGGCATCTATACTTCTCGTTTCTATATACACCAGTTTAAACTCACTCTACAATCTTACTGATCATACTCGTAATTATCATATCTCATATATACCTAACGGTAACCAATAAATCCATATATACTGCATAATAGTTACAAGTTAAGTTGGTACTTACCTGTAGATCTACCACAAGAGAACATAGTGTTCCGGCTCTTCTTGTTCGTTGGTTTTACATAAAACATCGTTACTTACATCAAATGGACATACACACAAAGTATTACTACCAAAATAGTAGTAATAACACCCTAACGACACTTTAAGTCCAATTACAAGCCTACATAGGCTTACCAATCGTTAAAATGCGAACAACAAATAATTTGCTGAAAGAGGGCTCCTTGTGGCCACAAGCAATGTTGCTTGTTGTGCCCACAAGGGCTGAAGATTGCTTGTGCCCACAAGGGCAGAAAACTGCTTGTGCCCACGAGGACAGAACATTTCTTGCACCCACAAGCATTTCCCTTTGCAGCCGTAAGCAGACATTCCCTTATGGCCGTAAGCAACTATTTTTTCCTTACACCCGCAAGCAAGTCTATTTCAGATCAGTGACAAATTTCAGCACTCTGTTCCTACAATTTTTTCAACTTACACTTCCAATCGATTTTCAATCAACTTCCAATGATCATATGTGTTAAACCAAGTCCAACTAAACTTGAAACATCAATTCTTAACATATTTTATCAACCATATCAATAGTCAAGCTTAATTCTTCAATTTTGACCCATATATATAAAATCACCAAACTCAATTCCAAAACACATCTTTAATCCTTGATTCTTGCTTATAAACACTTACAAATGATCTAGGAACTAATTATAACTTGAATTTTAATTCTTGATTGCTATTTCTAGCAAACCCATTTTTCACCTCAAAACCTCAAAAGCCAAGAACTTGGAGCAGAAGGTGAATACTTACAAGAAAGATGATGAAGATGACAACTAAGAACTGATTTCAACTTGAATCTGTAGTTGATATTGAAGCTTGTTTGATTTCTCTTTGATGTTCCTCTCTCAATTGCAAGAACAAGGTATAGTGTGTGTAAAATGAATACACGTATGTGTGTCTGTGTTTATCTATAGAAAGAGAACCGCCTTTGTGGTTCTAATATATCCACAAGGGGTATTTTGTTCCCCTTTTCAACTTACAACTCAATATCAATTTACCCGTTTTAACTAACGGGGATATTTCTGGAATCCTTATCTAAAACCATTTAATAAATAACAACTATCATTTATTTATCACCAACTTTCATTTAACATTATATTACACCTTCATTCCTTAATTACTATTTCTTATTTAATTCACAATGTTATAACTCTAAATACAATGGGTACAACTAGACCAATTTTGGGGTGTTACAAACGAGATCTGAGTCCCCTACGTATATTTATAAAGTTTATGTAATTCTATTTGTTTATCATTGAACGAGTAAAACTAACATATTTTATAAATTGTTTATGTTCTTCACAATTAGGTTTTAGTTTTATTTCTACTATTGTTCACTATTAAACAACAAAATTTTAGATATTATGTATTTCTACTTGTTTATCATTGAACAATACTAATATATTTCATAAATTGCGGTAATAGATTATTTTTAGATTACATTGTGTCTTGGGGTAAATATAAGTTGTGTTCGGCGATGAATTTTACAGTTTTTTATTTGTTAATGGTTTGTTCATCATTATAAATTTTATGTTGTTCAATAATAAACAATTAAACATGTTTGCTTTTGTTGTTTATGGTTTGTTGATCTTTATTAGAAATAAAAAAATTGGTTTTTTTTGTTATCTAATATACACAGACAATGAATATAAAGAATGTTGGAATGTTCAGTAATGAATGTCTTATATATAAAAAAGGTTTTTTTTATGTCTACTATGTTATTCAATAATAAACAACCACCAATGATAGGTGAGAGAAAAAAAAGAAAAACGTAAAGATTAAAAAGATTAAAAAAAAACATTTAATGATAAAACATTTTAAATCTAGAGTTTATTAATGAACGAACACAACATTTAATAATTCAAAAATTTTTAATATTTGATTGTGTTCATCGTTAAATACCGTAAAATTGTTAACTATTATTAAATTATTTCTATTTTATTTTGTTTAAAAATTTTGCAATTAGCCAAATATACTTCAAATCCTTCCTTTAATGAAATCTTGCAATTAGCCAAATAACAATATTAGAATTCCATCCAAGTACTTCATCATATTTATATCAATGCATGCATATATATAATCAGATGCCTCATCTTTTTACGTACGATTCTTGAAACAACATAAAATGCATGTGCAATTGCTTGATTACGTAGAAGAATACACATAGATTAGAAGATCTTACTTGAAAAGGTTTGTGATAATCGATGTGAATGAACGTAGAGGCATCGATCAGAAGGTGAGATATATTTTATATATATTATTTAAAGTTTTACTGTAGAACTTTTTCAATCTTTCTTTTGTTGGTTTAAAGAAACCGTAGATAAAAGGGGTATTTTAGTAAGAATATGAACGTGATCCATATCTTTCGTTTTAATTCTAAATTAAAATTTACAAGAAATGAACTTGTATATGAGAAATTAATGGGCTAAACCAAGAAACTCTGAATTTAGGTCGAAAAAGATGGAATGGAAATTAAATGACGATTAAAGCTAATTAATAAATAAAAACACCTCTATAATTCATAGAGAAATATTGATATAAATCATGAAAAATATAATCACAGTCCTTAGGCTTAAAAATAATAATCATAACTCATGTTTCATAATCAACTTTTCATATTTGTATATAAAAAAATATAATCTACTTTTACCTAGATTTCAACTTTTCATACATAAATTACGGTTGCCATTTTTAAAAATTAAAACCGTATTTGTTAACTCTTATTCACAGTTCTTAGGGATTTGGTTATCATTTTCCATAAATCATTTATGGGGCCTTATCGGGTGTTGGATGATTAGTTTGATAACGAACATTCGGTATCAACTATTTCATGATTTACCAAATAACATTTGGCCTAGCAATACCAACATAACTAAGGTGTTCTTTCATTATCTTCAAAATATTATTAGGTCTACCGTTATACTTTAGCGTTACATTAGTCCCCACATTTTTCACTTCTTTTTCCTACAACCAAAGTTTTACCTTTCACAATCTTTCTCTCGGTTTTTATTTTAATTTTTATTCAGTATTTTGCTAACAATATTGTAATGCCCGATTCCCGAAGTTTAATAAGAAATATTTTATTATTAGCATTTCTATTTTTATCTTGTAAATTGTATGTGGTTGTATGGACTTAAGTTGAGCCTTGGAATTGGCAAGAGAAAAGAAATTTATGGGTTAATCCTTGGTAGACTTAGGATTATTACTATTGGGCTTGAAGCCTCATGAGATACAAGGTATATATATGGAAGATTAGAGCTTAGCCCCTAGGGAAAAGTACCCTGTTCTATTACCAAGTGAATCTGTGTGTGTTTTGTGTGGGACGAGGAGCAGAAGAATAGAGAAGCAAGAGAAACCTCTTTTTCACCTACAAGCATCAAGAAATCGTGGAAAGGAACTATCAGGTAATGTGTACCATCATTATGATCAATTAGAGACAGTTTTCTATGATTTTTAGCATGATTACATGATGTTTTTGGAGCCACTATGTGTTTTTCATGGTTGAGGGTGAACCGAGAGAAAAAGGAGGGTTTGAGGGATTAAAACTTGTTAAAACACAAAGAAATTAAAAAGGAGTAGTTTATATGTAACACCCTGAATTTTGGTACAAATTTAAACTTTTTATATTTAAACAAAACATCATTAAAAGAGTATTTGTTTACAACATTACGCGGAAGCTTGACAAATTTACAAAAGGTGGTGTTACTTGTTAACCCGAATACACGACCATTAATGACTGATAAACAAAATGAGAATAGTCATGTATTCCAAACATATCCATCAGGCAACAAGTGCTCCCAAAAGTGTCTACCGGCCTCACCGGCATCATACTATTGCTCATCTGCGGATACAAAACATTAACATAATTTTATTAGCAGAAGCTAGTGAATGTGCCAAAACCAGATAAACAAGTAAACAAGTCATCATAGTTCATTAAAACAGTTATGGCATCATTAAACAGTTCACACAAGATGTGGGGGACAAGTCCACTTATACTTGTATGTTCCATAGGGGCCAACCATGGTCAACAAGTCCTCGTGGGGGTGTGTCCACATCTCCCGTCAAGGTGGGGGGAAGCACAAAGCAGTCCACCATACAACGGTTCTCTGGAGTGTAAGCCCTGTTCACCAAATCCACTCGTGTTACCCGGGTTCGGTGGCTCGTCAGCCCAGTGAACCCACACGGTCATGATGGCTACTGACATACCCCTCCACGCTCTGCACCGATCCCTCAGCCACTTGTACCTCGCGGTTCCCCAATTGCCGAAGCCACAGGAACCTCTGTGTACGCCTCAATGACTAGGAACCCTATGGTACATAGATCATATCACAACAACGGTCCGGACCAAAGCACATATACCCCAAAGGGTCACATAAGCACATACCCCGAAGGGTCACATAATCACTTACCCCGAAGGGTCATATAATCACAAGCAAGTTATACACACAAGGTCACAACTTGCCATAATCACTACATAACATATCATGCTTCAAAATAGGTGAATCAAATACTCAATTGCATAAATCATTATCATAAACATGATAATATCAATAACAATTCACATTGATGCCATACATATATATAAACATGGTTCATACAAAAACATTTGATGACTTGCACATTAAAAGCATTTTGGGTATCCGCAGGGCACAACTCACCTGATAGAAGTGATGAGGATCACTTCCACTCCAAAACAACGCTACAAATTACTTGCACGACGATCCTATGATCATAACACAACGTTAACTTAGTTAAGATAACCATACAATGAAGTTATACGCAAGTATGGACTCAAAGCACGGCTTAAACGCTCATTTCAGGTCTTTTGGACTCCCTAAAACCATTAGAAACAAACCCTAATCAATTACAAGGTCAAATGGGGTCAAAAAAAAGTTTTTGGACCTTTAAGGGTCCTCGCGCCGCGGAAAAATCTCTGGAAAAAGTCCCCTCGCCAAGTTGGTACCTCGCGCCATGACACATGGGGCTCGCGCCGCGAGCCCCCGTGAAGAGTGACCTGGGCCTTTTTCTTTGCTGCAGGGTCCGATTTTCTCACATTAACCAAAACCAAAACTCAATCTTTCAAATATAAACCTTATAACTACAACTAAACTACTTCGTAACCATAACATAACCATTTACAATACATTTGATTAACAACTTAATCATCAAATACCCCTTTTTCCTCAATTTCAAATTCTTTGACCCATTTAACCAAGTTTTTGACACAATTAACCAAGGATCACTACAATTAACCATATTTCAATAACAATAGCACGTAATACCTCAATCAAACTTAAGTATCAACACCTTAATACACATTTGATCATACCAAAACCCTAACTTCAACAAATTCCCCAACTTGACCCATTAGACACAATAAACCCAAAATCTAAACTAAGAATCACCAAGTACATCATGTATAACTCAATTCAAACACAAATTTCAAGTTAGAACTTACTTGATTGATAAACCCTAACTTTGAATGGTTGTTCTCTTGATCCAAATCAAACACAAGATGAAGAGGTTGAGATCTACAACTAGAACTCTTGCTCCCAAGCACCAAACCACCACTTTTCCTTCTTGATTTCTTCTTCTTCCTTGGAGCTTCTTCACTTGAGCTCTCCTCTCTCTCTCATACGATTTCTCTAGATTTTTTTGTGGGTGAGTTTGACCAAATGACTTCAATAATTGAAGTCTTACATCATATATACATATAGTACATGTTTAGTCCTTGGACTTCCATTCCTTTTGCATTTATTTACAATTTTAGGTTGTAGACACATATACATAGCATATGGTATTTAAATAACATATTAAACACATAAGTTACTAATTTCTAAGTAAATTGGCATTTTCTATATACTTTTATAATTTACAAAAATACGGGTTTTATAATTCCTCACTCTTTACAAGGATTCCGTCCTCGGAATCAATTCTGACTAAACAAATGAGGTTAGCGGAGCTTCATATCATATTCGGTTTCCCAAGTCAGGATATGACACTGACTATGCTTCCATTGCACCAAGACTAAAGGAATCAAGTGTTTCCTTAGCTTCTTAGTCTTTCTATCCACAATTGCAACTGGTTCTTCCACCAATCGCTTCTTCGGATCAACCTGCAACTCATTGATAGGAATGACTTGATTATCTTCCACTTTGGCTTTCTTGAAATTTCAAACATGAAATGTGTTATGAACACCTTCCAACTCCGGAGGTAGCTCTATCTCGTACGCTAGCTCATTGACTCGCTTTAAGATCTTGAAGGGCCCAATATACCTCGGGCTCAACTTACCCCGCTTCCCAAATCGGATCACCCCTTTCCAAGGTGAAACCTTAAGCATCACTTGATCACCGACTTCAAAAGTCATAGGCTTTCTTTTCTTGTTGGCATACATCTTTTGACGATCACGCGCGGCTTTGAGCTTTTCAAGTGCAATTTTGACCTTGTCGGCGGTCAATTGAACAATCTCCGGGCCTGCATACTGTTTCTCACCTGGTTTAAGCCAACACGTAGGGGTTCGACATCGCCTTCCATAAAGCATTTCGTAGGGAGGCATACCAATGCTAGAATGGTAGGAGTTGTTGTAGGAAAACTCGATCAAGGGTAGATGGTAATCCCATGATCCACCACATTCTAGAACACACGATCGAAGCATATCCTCGAATGTATGAATGGTCCTCTCGGATTGACCATCTGTTTGCGGGTGATAAGTTGTACTCAAATGAACACGAGTACCCAATTCTCTTTGAAGGCTTCTCCAAAAGTTGGATGCAAAGCGCGAATCCCTATCTAAGACAATTGATAGCGGTACTCCATGTCTGGATACAATCTCATCCACGTACAACTTTGCCAATTTGTCTAAGGAGGCTGTCTCACGAGTAGCCAGAAAGTGAGCACATTTGGTCAACCGATCAACTATGACCCAGATCATGTCGTGTCCCTTAGCCGTCTTTGGCAATTTCGTGAGAAAATCCATAGTAATGTGATCCCACTTCCATTCCGGGATCTTCAACGGTTGCACACTTCTCAGCATAAGAAGCGATATACACTTTCATCCCGGGCCACCAATACAAGGATTTTAGATCATGATACATTTTCGTGCAACCCGGATGCACGGACAATTTGGAACGATGGGCATCATGTAGAATCACCTCACGATTGTTGCCAAGCTTTGGCACCCAAACACGACCCACAAAGATCTTTAAGCCGCGACTATCATCTTCTAGGTGATCTTTGAGTTTCATCATTTGCTCCTCTTTAAGGTTTTCCTCTTTGAATTCCTCTTGTTGAGCCATCCTCAGGTTCTCTATCAAGTCGGAGATTACCTCCATCCAAAAAGATTGGTAACATAAGGCATCTGTTTGAGTTTTGCGGCTTAGAGCATCCGCCACAACATTAGCTTTACCGGGATGATACCGAATCTCACAATCATAATCCTTAATCAATTCAAGCCAACGGCGTTGCCGCATGTTCAACTCTTTCTGATCAAAGATGTGTTGAAGGCTTTTATGATCGGTGAAGATCACACAGTGAGTACCATAAAGATAATGGCGCCAAAGTTTCAAAGCAAAGATCATTGCAGCCATCTCTAAATCATGAGTAGGATAATTGGCTTCATGAGGCTTCAATTTCCGGGAAGCATAGGCAATCACCTTGCCTCGCTACATTAACACACATCTCAAACCCGACTTGGATGCATCACTATAAACCACAAAATCCTGTGATCCCTCGAGAAGAGATAAAACAAGAGCTTGGCACAACAATTTTTTAAGAGTCTGGAAAGCACCTTCTTGAACATCAGTCCAAGAATAAGGAATATTCTTACGGGTTAACTTGGTTAGCGGTCCCGCTATCTTGGAGAAATCACGAATGAATCTGCGGTAGTAGCCCGCAAGACAAAGAAAACTTTTAATTTCAGAAGGGGATTTAGGATATTCCCACTTCATAACCGCTTCAATCTTCGAAGGATCAACTTTAACTCCTTCCTCACAGATAACATGGCCAAGGAACTGGACTTCACGAGGCCAAAATTCATATTTGGAAAATTTGGCATAAAGCTTCTCATGCCGAAGAACTTCAAGAACCTCCCGCAGGTGAACTTCGTGATCTTTCTCAGTTTTAGAATAAACCAAGATATCGTCAATGAACACAATTACAAACTTATCCAAGAAACGACGGCACACCCGATTCATAAGATCCATGAACACCGCCGGAGCATTGGTTAGACCAAAAGGCATCACAAGGATTTCATAATGCCCATAGCGGGTTCTAAAAGCTGTTTTGGGAACATCATTTTCTTTAACATGAACTTGATGATAACCCGAACGGAGATCAATCTTGGAAAAGTAACTAGCTCCCTGAAGCTGATCAAACAATTCATCAATGCGAGGGAGCGTGTATTTATTCTTGATGGTTCTTTTATTCAACTCCCGGTAATCAATGCACATCCGGAGAGTACTATCCTTTTTCTTCACAAATAAAACCGGTGCTCCCTAAGGCGTGGAACTCGGTCTAACAAATCCCTTATCCAAAAGATCTTGGATTTGGGTCATCATTTCCTGAATCTCCAATGGTGCTAGACGGTAAGGAGCTTTGGCAACAGGAGTTGCCCCGGAAACAAGATCAATTTGAAACTCAACCTCCCGAACCGGAGGTAAACCGGGAAGATCATCAGGAAACACATCGGGAAATTCACTAACCACTTTGACATCTCCAACACATTGCTTCTCCTTTTTGGCATCAAGGATATATGCCAAGAAGGATTCAAAACACTTTCGGATACAGTTCTGAGCTTTCATAACAGACAAGATCTCCATCCTGGATTTGCGTTTCTCACCTCGAGCTATAACACATTCGCCGTTGGGCAAAGGGATCTTGATCAATTTCTTAGAACAAAGAATCTCTGCATTATTAGCACTAAGCCAATCCATACCGATGACCGCATCGAAAGAAGATATGTCAACCGGTAACAGATGAATTGGGAAGGAACTCCCATCAAGATCAACAATATAACTATCACAAATATCAGTCACAGAAATGATCTTGCCATCGGCAATTCCTACATCAAGGGGTTTGGCAAGCTTCCTAAAAGGTAATTTCAATTTCTCACAGAAAGCATATGATACGAATGATCTATTGGCTCCAGAATCAAATAACACATAGGCAGGGTAGAGTTCAATAGAAAATACTAGATACTACATCCCCCGCCTCACGAGCCTCCTCCCCTGTCATCTGAAAGGCTCGCCCTTTCGCTTTTGGAGGGTCTTTGCCTTTGAGGATGAACCGCCAGCTCCTCCCTCCTTACGCTGAGGACAGTCCGCCATTTTATGGCCCGGTTTACGACAGGTAAAATAGACATTTTCTTTATACTTGCAATCAGTAGGGATGTTGCCAGGTTTGCCACAACGAGGACAAGCTTTGGTGTCTTTGGTGCAGTCTCCCTTGTGGTGAGACCTACACATCCTGCACCACTTCGGTTTAGAATCATCAGTTTTGGGTTTGGAGAAGGAGGATGGAGTTGCTTTCTTCTTTGACTGACCACCAGAGGGCTCAGACTTTCTCTTTTCACCACTTAACTTCTTGGCTTGCTTCGAAACCTTGAAGTCATCAAACAAGAACTTTGCCTTTTGAGTGGCCGAAAGAAGAGTGGAACAATCTCTGATGTGGATTTTGTACTCTGGGGGTACGGTTTCAACAAACCGCTTCACTTTAGCTTTTTTGTCGGGAATCCAAGTGGTCACAAAGCTAAGACGTTCATTGAACTTGCGAACATGATCATCTATAGAAGAATCACCCAATTTCATGTTCAGGAACTCCCTTTCAAGGGGCTCCAAATCTCTCTCAGTGCAGAATTCCTGCTGAAACAGTTCAAGGAATTCATTCCAACCCAGCTTATCGGCTTCACCTTTAGGCATTGCTGCCTTAATTGTGTTCCACCAAACAAGATCCCTCCCCTTCAGTTGTCTCACAGAGTAAGGAACTTTGTGTTCCTCATCACAGTCACAGGAGGTAAAATTCTGCTCCATCTCGTGGATCCAACCAAAAGTCACGATCGGGTCATCACTACCTTCATAGGTAGGGGGTTTGCAATTCAAGAAAGTTTTGTAGGAAACGGTGGGTTTCCTGGAGATAGAGGCATCACTAGACTCACCAAGAGTCGAAGTCTTTTGGGTATCATGGGTTCTTTTCAATTGATTTTCTAACTCCTGGATACGGTCCAGGAGTTGAGCTATCACGGAGGACGGATCATTTGGGTTACCCGTGTGGGGTTGAGAATGCTGGGTGCGATGAGAACCAGGATTTCCACCCGGTTGAGAGTGCTCTGGAGGTATTTCATCACCTCCTTGTTGAACAAACAGAAAGTTGTCGTCATTGTGGGCATCCATGCCTCAAATTCTTGTCTACTACACACATTAAGACAACAACAGGTAGCACATTAAGGCAAAAGAATCAATAGTTTATCACAATTGGGGAACTAAGTTTCCCTAACTCTCATGCATATATCAACTTAACCCATATGCCCACCCGATATGTTTGGATCTCATATTAATGGTCGGCCTCGGTTTGAGACCAAATACTCGCTAAAGTGCTCGATTCTCTCAAATCTCGGCTCTGATACCAACTAGTAACACCCTGAATTTTGGTACAAATTTAAACTTTTTATTTATAAACAAAACATCATTAAAAGAGTATTTGTTTACAAGATTACGCGGAAGCTTGACAAATTTACAATAGGTGGTGTTACTTGTTGACCTGAATACACGACCATTAATGATAGATAAACAAAATGAGAATAGTCATGTATTTCAAACATATCCATCAGGCAACAAGTGCTCCCAAAAGTGTCTACCCGCCTCACCGGCATCATACTATTGCTTATCTGCGGATACAAAACATTAACACAATTTTATTAGCAGAAGCTAGTGAGTGAGCCAAAACCAGATAAACAAGTAAACAAGTCATCATAGTTCATTAAAACAGTTATGGCATCATTAAACAGTTCACACAAGATGTGGGGGACAAGTCTAGTTATACTTGTATGTTCCTTAGGGGCTGATGTGCGTGTAGCGTACCAGTTTTAAATTTATAAAATCCGAATTATTTAGCACGACTACAACACAAATAGGCAAGAGAACCTAATCGTATCGTAGTATAGTAAATAAGTACGGGTGTCGAACTCTTGGGGAACGGGTATGATTTTTAATATAACTATACTAATCAAATATTAAACTAATTAAAACAACTAAAAAGGGGGAATTTAGAATCTTATCAATAAAGATTCAAACTTTATTATCTAAAATCACTCCTAACACTAGCAAACACTCAAAAGCAAACCAAGAACGACAAAAGCAAAGATTTTTATGGATTAAACTTATTAAATTAAAGCTTTCCCTCCCTAGATTCGATTTCTACTTTTTAAAATATTTAATTTCCAATTAATCGTGCAATGAACATTTGTTTCATCTCATACCGATTTCTATAATGGATAAACTCTTGGTCTGAGTTCTAATCCTCTAATCATGTATTTATTCAATTCTATGGTCAAGAAATCGTTTAAATGTATAATTAGACGTGTTTAATTTCGTGTCAAACAAGACTCAACCTTTAACAATTGTTTTGGTTATTAAATTGTTAAATTGACAAATAAAGGTCATTACATGCCAAGCATACACATTAAAGTTCCATTCTTGGTTATCTAAGCCTAGGATATGATCAATCACTAGTCAAGATTAATTATTGATCCTAATTAATCATGATAAAAGCTATAAAAATAGATTGGTCCTCTAATTTTTATAAACTCAGAATATAAACAATAAAAAAACAGATCTTTAACACATATGAATCATTGGTGAGCTTATAAGACAAATTATGAGATGAAAACATATTCTAATCAATGGAAATCAAACATATTTACAAAGTTTCATCTCCTCTAGGGAGGAAAAGAAGAAAACTAGCCAATAACAGTCATATCAAGCTTCTGGAAATCATAAATAAACATGAGAACAAAGAAAAGAATGATAAAACCGTAATAAGCAAGCCTCCTAGCCACTTTAATCTTCAAATAAGCTCCAATCCTTCAAATTAAGCTCCACAGCTCCTGGAATGACTTTTAGACGTGATTTGGCAGAGTTTGGGTAGTATAAGTTGGGTGGTTCCTCCCAAAACCTATCTGGATGTTCGTTTATATAGAAAACTGAAAACAGGGACGTCGCGCTGCGACAGGTAAGTGTCTCGTCGCGACGGGTGAGTTTGACGCGATCCAAAACTCTTTTAAAAATTGAATTCTGACGTGATCTGACGCGTCGCGCTGCGACCCAAGAAACTGTCGCGCCGCTACGACACGTGGCGAGCTTTTGGACCTTATCTTGAACAGCTCCGTCGCGCCGCGATTCTTGAAGGTGTCGCGCCGTGACATCGCTTTTTCAGCCTTTGACCATAAAAGTGATTTTGTAGCCCTCTGAGTCTAGTTTCTGTGGCCTTTTGAATCACCTCAATCCGAGTTCGTATGAGTGAGATATGATCAAAACAGTGAAGGTGTGTCGGCGCGGACAGCTTTTCTTATTTTCTTCAGTTTTTCTGGTTTTTGCTCAAAACTTTCCATCATCCGCCTTTTTAACCTGTAATTCACTAAATGAAGATAATTAAGTGTCTTTTACTTATTTACGAACAATAACAGGTTAAAATAAAACAGATATCGCTTAAAATATATATCTAAATTTGGCGATATCAAAATACCCCACACTTGAACTTTGCTTGTCCCCAAGCAAATCACATCTCTATCCAGGCTATAAATCTTAAATAATCAATACCACTCTTTGAAAAATTAAATATCACTTACAAATGTCAAAAAGGTTGATTAAAAACAAAACATTTGATATACTTAGAATTATGCACATACTCACGATTTGATCCATATTTACTTTTCAACCATCCCAAATAATTTTTTCATTTATACATATCCAAACCTTAACTTAAGAATTGAATTTATATTTAATTTGGTTAATTACCCTTTAGGAATCCCCCAACCTCAAGACTTATTGCGGATTTTCAACTTTATTTTCACATATGTTTTTTTATCTTTTCAGCTCTTTTTTTATAAGTCTATGACTTTCTATGAAACCCATGTAGCGAATCCTCAACTCAACCGATCCCAAACCAGTTGGCTTTAGGTGGCTAGGTGTAGAACACCCCACAGAGTTTACTAATTCGAGTTCCAAAGGCCATTTATTTGACTTATATATATATATTTTTCTAGCTCGTTTATATAGAAAACTGAAAACAGGGGCGTCGCGCCGTGACGGGTAAGTGTCGCGTCGTGATGGGTGAGTTTGACGCGATCCAAAACTCTTTTAAAAATTGAATTCTAACATGATCTGACGCGACGTGACGCGACCCAAAAAACTGTCGCGCCGCTACGACACGTGGCAAGCTTTTGGACCTTAACTTGAACGGCTCCGTCGCACCGCGATTCTAAGTGATTTTGTAGCCCTCTGAGTCTAGTTTTCGTGGCCTTTTGAATCACCTCAATCGAAGTTCGTATGAGTGAGATATGATCAAAACAGTGAAGGTGTGTCGGCGCGGACAACTTTTCTTATTTTCTTCGGTTTTTCTGGTTTTTGCTTAAAACTTTCCATCATCCGCCTTTTTAACCTGTAATTCACTAAATGAAGATAGTTAAGTGTCTTTTACTTATTTACGAACAATAACAGACTAAAATAAAACAGATATCGCTTAAATATATATCTAAATTTGGCGATATCAGGGGCCAACCATGGTCAACAAGTCCTCGTGGGGGTGTGTCCATATCTCCCGTCAAGGTGGGGCAAGCACAAAGCAGTCCACCACACAACGGTTCTCTAGAGTGTAAGCCCTGTTCACCATATCCACTCGTGTTACCCGGGTTCGGTGGCTCGTCAGCCCAGTGAACCCACACGGTCATGATGGCTACTGACATACCCCTCCACGCTCTGCCCCGATCCCTCAGCCACCTGTACCTCGCGGTTCCCCAATTGCCGAAGCCACAGGAACCTCTGTGTACGTCTCAATGACTAGGAACCCTATGGTACATAGATCATATCACAACAACGGTCCGGACCAAAGCACATATACCCCAAAGGGTCACATAAGCACATACCCCGAAGGGTCACATAATCACTTACCCCGAAGGGTCATATAATCACAAGCAAGTTATACACACAAGGTCAAAACTTGCCATAATCACTACATAGCATATCATGCTTCAAAATAGGTGAATCAAATACTCAATTGCATAAATCATTATCATAAACATGATAATATCAATAACAATTCACATTGATGCCATACATATATATAAACATGGTTTATACAAAAACATTTGATGATTTGCACATTAAAAGCATTTTGGGTATCCGCAGGGCACAACTCACCTAATAGAAGTGATGAGGATCACTTCCACTCCAAAACAACGCTACAAATTACTTGCACGATGATCCTATGATCATAACACAACGTTAACTTAGTTAAGTTAACCATACAATGAAGTTATACGCAAGTATTGACTCAAAACACGACTTAAACGCTCATTTAGGGTCTTTCGGACTCCCTTTGGACTCCCTAAAACCATTAGAAACAAACCCCAATCAATTACAAGGTCAAATGGGGTCAAAGACAAGTTTTTGGACCTTTCAAGGGTCCTCGCGCCGCGAGACAAGGGGCCTCATGCCGCGGAAAAATCTCTGGAAAAAGTCCCCCCGCCAAGTTGGTACCTCGTGCCGCGAGCCCCCGTGAACAGTGACCTGGGGCCTTTTTCTTTGGTGCAGGGTCCGATTTTCTCACATTAACCAAAACCAAAACTCAATCTTTCAAATATAAAATTTAGAACTACAACTAAACTACTTCGTAACCATAACATAACCATTTACAACACATTTGATTAACAACTTAATCATCAAATACCCCTTTTTCCTCAATTTCAAATTCTTTGACCCATTTAACCAAGTTTTTGACACAATTAACCAAGGATCACTACAATTAACCATATTTCAATAACAATAGCATGTAATACCTCAATCAAACTTAAGTATCAACACCTTAATACACATTTGATCATACCAAAACCCTAACTTCAACAAATTCCCCAACTTGACCCATTAGACACAATAAACCCAAAATCTAAACTAAGAATCACCAAGTACATCATGTATAACTCAAATCAAACACAAATTTCAAGTTAGAACTTACTTGATTGATAAACCCTAACTTTGAATGGTTGTTCTCTTGATCCAAATCAAACACAAGATGAAGAGGTTGAGATCTACAACTAGAACTCTTGCTCCCAAGCACCAAACCACCACTTTTCCTTCTTAATTTCTTCTTCTTCCTTGGAGCTTCTTCACTTGAGCTCTCCCCTCTCTCTCTTTCTCTCTCATACGATTTCTCCAGATTTTTTGTGGGTGAGTTTGACCAAATGACTTCAATAATTGAAGTCTTACATCATATATACATATATTACATGTTTAGTCCTTGGACTTCCATTCCTTTTGCATTTATTTACAATTTTAGGTTGTAGACACATATACATAGCATATGGTATTTAAATAACATATTAAACACATAAGTTACTAATTTCTAAGTCAATTGGAATTTTCTATATACTTTTATAATTTACAAAAATACGGGTTTTACATTATATGAGTGGAGAGACAAGTTGAAATTGAAATAGTGCATTTTGGTTATGTTTTGAAAGATTACAAATATATACCTGAGTGTTTGATTTGAATGGTCTGACCAAGATGAAGTGGTCCGACTTGTATAACTTGGGAACTATTCGACTTAATGATGTGTGACTTAGTACTTGTCCGACCTTGGGATGGTCCGACTTAGGCCTTGATACTCCATCCGACTTATGCTGATCCAACTTATGCTGGTCCGACTTATGCTGGTCTGATATATGTTGGTCCAACCTATGTTGGTCCAACTTAGTTCAGGGTCCGACTTAGAGGGGCTCCGACTTTGTGTCGGTCCGACTTGAATTAGAAGTTGTAACCAGAATTAATCTA
The DNA here is from genome assembly GCA_038502395.1 of Dittrichia graveolens. NCBI lineage: Eukaryota > Viridiplantae > Streptophyta > Magnoliopsida > Asterales > Asteraceae > Dittrichia > Dittrichia graveolens. The sequence continues at coordinate 62,199,507 of JARJIL010000003.1, forward strand.
GTTTATTGTGATGTAGGTTCGTGTCCCGGACTCATGACTAAGTAGTTCTGTGTTTGTCATTAATGAGACTAGGACTACTAACAGATGAGTATTCTTACTTACATTCTAGATAGACTCGTATACAATGGACCATGTGCAATTCAGTGATAAAGTTATGAGATACGTGAAAGTTATGTTTACACCGTTTACTTTGTAACGGGTATGTTTAAACCGTTTACTTCAGTAACGGGTATGTTTAGACCGTTATTTCGGTAACGAGTATGTTTAGACCGTTTACTTCGGTAGCTGGTATGAGACCAACACTTCAGTGTCGGGTATGAGACCAACATTTCGGTGTCGGATATGTTAGACCCTTGCGACTGCAATGGGTAAGATGAGACCGTCCTAATAGGTGGGTATGATGAAACTACTTACCCCAGTGGTGGGTTGAGCTATATGTCCAGTGATGAACTATTTTGATTGTAAGTAGTGTACTCGCTAAGCTTTGTGTTTACAGTTGTTATTTAACTTGTTTTGCAGGGGATGACCATGGTGGGGGCTCCGGCACGTTAGTGATAACTAATCATCAACATTGCTTCTGCAGGATTTAACGAACTAAATTTCTTTTTACACAGTTATTGTTTTATATTTCAAACAATATTAGGTTTGCGACTGGGATGTAATTAATATAAGTTGCACTTACGTTTTGATTATGAAAATTTATGATTTAAATCTGTTGTGTATGACAAAAAAAAAATTTTGGGACGTTACAAATATCTCTTCGGACTATGGGTAAGATGAACAACTAATACTAATTAAATTAAAGGATCAAATATGGTTTAACCATCAAAGTTTTACTTACTTTTCGGTTTAACCATTAAAGTTTATTTTTGAATGATTTAACCATAATTTTTTTTACTTTCTACTTTAACCATTTTTACCTATTAAACCGGTATTTATATCCAAACACCTCCTAAACCCTCTCCCAAACACACCAAAATGCACATAAACCTACTCCCAAACACACCTCACTCACCAAACACACCTCACACACCAAACACTCCCTAAAACCCTACCCCCAACTCAAAGTCTCCTCTCTCTAAATTCGAGTCTCAGGATGTTTTGAAGATGAAGAATATGAATAGGTATTGCCACCCAAACGACCGCCGACCCAACTTATGCTAACCATCGTCTTCGCTGCCATGAAAATGAAGATACAACCACCGCATGCGAACCACGGTTGCCGCTGCTGCATTGTGAGTTAAAAAGAAGATGAAGATACGACCGATCGCCACCGCTGCTAAAGAGGTTAAAGGTAAACAAAATGATTAAATCATAAAAAAAAATTTAACTTAAAGGATTAAACGAAAAACAAACAAACTTTACGGTTATATCATTGAATAAATAACTTTGATGATTAAACCGAAAAGAAAGTGAAACTTTGATAATTAAATCATATTTGACCCTAAATTAAATTGGTAGCTAAATTTAGTAATCTTCATTCATTACCTCCATATTTTAACTAAAGTAAATAAATTTTAAATTTATTTAACACCATTATTACCCCAAACTTTTTTCCTAGGCGGTTACATCTTTTTATATTTAAAAAGTTGAACAATGTTCAATATAGTCCATAATTAATTTATAGTTTTAAGAGATTAATTTTATATCCTTTGGATCAATGACATCAATGGTCCAGATTGTATTTTAAAATTTTAGATGAAGTGGCATTTTCGTAATTCACATATGATTATTTTACAAATCACATGTAATGGTATACTAAATCACCTATAATTGAATATTATAATTTTAATACTATGTTTTTTATATGGACTTTATCGAATACAACTCTTAAAAAGTAATAATTTTATTTTCTAAGGTTTTTTGGATTATTTCTAGTCTATTCCCTTTTTCACAAGTATTTTATTTCTTTTGTTGGTAGAAAATAAAAAAAAATACGCTGCAAAATTGAAGACAAACATGGAAAAAGAGCAATTGGCGAATTATTGAGAGAAACAACAGGCGTCGCCAACAAGACCCAACAAAAATTATATATACTAGGGGTGTTAAAAAGTATCCGTATCCGATCCGAAATTCGAATACCCGAAAAATCCGATTCGAAATTATCCGAAAATTCGGATATCCGAATTGTAACACCGGAAAATCACAAGCCATTTTTTTTAAAACGCATTGCGGAAACTAATTAAAACTAACTTGATTACATAAAACCAATATTCACAAATATACATTCATTAGTTCAAAAGACGACAACAACAATTGTTTAGTGTTACAAAATATAACTGGCTCGTCTCTTTTTCAAAATAAGTATCAGAGTAATGGTCAACTCTTCCTTCTTCTACTACAAACACCAACCTGCAAAACATCAACTGTGGGGAATTAGCACAAAGCTAAGTGAGTAGAGGCTAAAACATCAAATGCAAACATTCACAATCAATCATCAATCATGTAATCACATATCCAGAGAAGACCGGCGTTTCGGCGTAGAACCTACAACCAATGCCGGCCAAAGCAAAGGTTTACCGATAGCTTTCCACTAGATTGACACAGTAAACTCCCCTCTGAGAAACAAATGCAACAGAAAGGCTACTACTGTTCAACGAACCAGTTAGACAAGCCCAACCCAATTCCACGTATAGCAGACTTCTCAACGCAACTCAAAATCATCCTAAGAGTGCGTATTGACCCACTATTCATGCAGCAGTTATCATCATTTCATATCACAATCAGCAGTTCAATCAATTCAATCTCAAACCACAATCATGCTTCACATCAATAAAATTAACTGCAATCTTTACCATCCGTGTTTAACATCCACTCACCTCAATTTCAGCACTAGCTCAGAAGTCTAATATTACTGAGTCTTAGGATTGCCTGAAATCACAACAATAACCAATTCAGTTTCAATCTCATAAATATATCTGATCTCATATATTTATAAATCATTCATCAAACAAACATCAAACAATAAACAAATATAACTTCAAAACACAAAGTATCGGATTTCCTTAATCTCTCGGATTTCCAAGAATCCGCAACCTGACTACCAGATTTCACCACACTCGGATTTGGGAATACGATTGACTCCAAAATGTCGGATTTCCCTTTCACTCGGATTTACAAGTGTAGGATTTTGGGTCTCGGTTTTTCACATTCGGATTTAGGCTTCGGATTTCAAGTATCGGATTTTACTATAGGGTTTGTATCTGTTTTCAAAGTATCGAATATCATGTTCTCAGATTTAGGTATAGGATTCTTAAGTCTCGGTTTTGCTTCCATCGGATTAGGGGTTCCGGATTCAATCATTCGGTTTTTAAGGTAATCGGATTTCTACATTCGGAATCCTTAAGTATCAGTTTTCAAAACTTCCAGTTTTCCAAACTATCGGTTTTAGTCTTCTTCCTTAACCAAATCCGCCAGTTCATAGATTCAATCCACCATCTTCATAACCCAAACCCAGAAAGTATAAATTCATTCAAATCATTGTAGAAACATATTTGGAACACTTCTAAACACATATTCATGCATCAATTCATCTTTCAAATACATAAATCAATAAAACACATAAAACTCAAAAATCAAGTTTCTATAAAACCGATTTTAATGTTTCTTATAAAAACATGTTATTTCTATCATCAATCTTACCCAAACTATCATGTAACCATTACCAAAGAATAAATCTAACCTTGGAACGAATTAAAACACACAAACTTTGAAAATCCGATTATCTTCTTGTTTCTTCCTTCGGTTTCTTCAATAGAGAAAACGCCACACACACACACTTTCACCTTTCTTAATTTTGAGATAATACTTGCCTATTCAATTAACCCCCACGTATACAACAATTAACCATGAGGTGGCAATCACTTCTTGAACTACACCACATACATACACATACACAATTACATGCACACTAACATACATACATACGGCAATATACATATAATACATGCATAACATAATTAACCACTTCATTAAAATTAAATCAAATAATTTCCATAAAACATAATAAACAGTTAAGCACGTACCACAAACCCTACTAATCTCCTAGCCCAGGTTTACGGGTGTTACAAATCTCTCCCCCTAAAGAGGATTCCGTCCTCGGAATCCTTTCCTGCTCAAACAAATGGGGATATCTATCCTTCATCTCTAACTCAGTCTCCCAAGTTAAATCAGATCCTAGACTGTGCTTCCATTTGACCAATACCATCGGTATCTGCTTCTTTCGGAGCTTGGTCACTTTTTGATCTAACAGTTCTATTGGTTCCTCTATCAACCTCCTCTTTGAATCAAATTTCAGCTCTTGTATTGGGAGACTCCGACTTTCATCATCAATGTTGCATTTTCTCAGATAGCAGACATTGAAAGTATCGTGTATTCCTGCAAGTTCTGCTGGAAGATCTAGTGTAACCGTCTGGTAATTCACAATATGACGTATGTGGAAGGGACCAATGTAACGGGGAGCTAACTTCCCGCGTTTACCGAATCGAATCACCCCCTTCCACGGAGAAACCTTCAAGTATACTAACTCTCCTACATCGAACTTAACTGGGCGACGACGTGGATCTGCATACATTTTCTGCCTATCTCTGGCTGCTTTCAACTTATCTCTGGCAATAGCAACCTTATCTACTGTTATCTGAACTATCTCAGGCCCTGCAAATTGTTTCTCACCCACCTCTAACCAACACGTCGGACTACGACAACGAAGACCGTATAACATTTCGTACGGAGGCATCCCAATACTGGAGTGGTAAGAATTATTGTACGCAAACTCAATTAACAGCAGGTGTGAATCCCAAGATCCACCATACTCAATTACACAAGCTCGCAACATATCTTCAAGTGTTTGTATGGTACGTTCTGTCTGACCATCAGTTTGGAGATGATAAGCAGTACTCAGGTTAATCCTTGTCCCCAATTCTCTCTGTAAACTTCTCCAGAAAATAGAAACAAATCTGGAATCTCTGTCAGACACCATTGACAACGGCATGCCATGCCTTGTAACAATCTCGTTAAAATAAAGTTGAGCCAACTTACTTAGAGAAGCCGTCTCACATGTAGCCAGAAAGTGAGCGCTCTTGGTCAACCGATCCATAATCACCTAAATCATATCATTATTCTTCTGAGTTCGCGGAAGTTTAGTTACAAAATCCATCGTTATGTGTTCCCATTTTCACTCAGGAATTTCCAATTGCTTTAAAGATCCGTAGGGCTTCTGATGCTCTGCCTTCACCTGTGCACAGATATGGCATGATTCCACAAACTGTGCCACATCCGTTTTCATAGTAGGCCACCAGTAAAGCACTTTCAGATTGTTATACATTTTAGTGCTTCCTGGGTGTACTGACAATCTGGATTTGTGTGCTTATGTCAAAATCAGCTTCCTCAAGTCTCCAAGCATAGGCACCCACACACAAGTCTTGTATACTTTTAATCCACGAGAGTCATCAGCAAGTTCGTCTTTACGTTTCTTCATCAGTTCAATCTTCAAGTTTTCTTCCTTCAGAGCCTCCAACTGTGCAGACTTTAGTCTATCCACTAGATCAGATACAATCTCAATACGCATAAATTGGATAGAACTTCCCGCTCTCTTGCGGCTTAAGGCATCTGCTACCACGTTTGCTTTCCCTGGATGATATCTGATTTCGCAATCATAATCTTTGATCAATTCCACCCAGCGTCTCTGTCTCATATTCAATTCCTTCTGAGTAAACACATATTGCAAGCTCTTATGATCCGTACATATTACGCATTTGGTGCCATATAAGTAATGTCTCCACAACTTTAGAGCAAATATAACTTCCGCCAATTCTAAGTCATGTGTCGGGTAATTCTTCTCATGGGGTTTCAACTGCCTCGAAGCATATGCAATCACCCGATCTCTCTACATAAGCACACAGCCCAATCCAGCAAATGATGCATCGCAATAAACTATGAAATCCTCTAAGCCACTTGGCAATGCAAGAATAGGGGCCTGACATAACAACTGTTTCAACATTTGGAAGGCTTTATCCTGTTCACTGCCCCATACAAATTTCACGTCTTTTCGAGTCAACTTAGTCAACGGACCCGCAATCTTGGAGAAGTCTTTAATAAACCTGCGGTAGTATCCAGCTAACCCCAGAAAACTCTTTATCTCAGACGGTGTCTTTGGGGCATTCTAGTTCATCACAGCTTCCACTTTAGAAGGATCCACTTTCACTCCTTCATTACATATAACATGCCCCAAGAACTGAACCTCTCTCAACCAAAATTCGCATTTCGAGAACTTAGCAAACAAATGCTCTTTCTTCAGTGTCTCCAAAATATGTCTCAAATGCTGCTCGTGCTCTACCTCAGTCTTTGAATATACCAGGATGTCAACAATGAAAACTATTACAAAATCATCAAGGAATGGTCGACAGACTCTGTTCATTAAATCCATGAAAATCGCAGGTGCATTGGTTAAGCCGAATGGCATAACCAAAAACTCGTAGTGCCCGTAGCGCGTACGAAAAGCCGTTTTTGACACGTCTTCCTCTGAAACCCGCACCTGGTGATACCCTGATCTCAAATCAATTTTAGAGAAGAACGAAGCTCCCTGTAGTTGATCAAACAAATCATCTATTCTTGGCAGTGGGTATTTGTTCTTTATGGTTCTCTTATTCAACTCACGATAGTCGATACACATACGCAATGTACCGTCTTTCTTCTTCACAAACAGAACTGGTGTTCCCCACGGAGATGAACTTGGACGTATAAAACCTTTATCCAACAAATCCTGTATCTGAGTCATCATCTCCCGGATCTTTGACGGTGCCAACCTATACGGTGCTTTTGCCACTGGTCGGGAACCAGGAATTAGATGTATCTTAAACTCTACCTCACGAACTGGAGGTAGCCTTGGTAATTCCTCTGGAAACACCTCCGGGTATTCCGTTACCACCCGGATGTCGTTCACTGTTTGCTTTTCTTTCTTTCCATCAATAACACAGGCCAGATACCATTCACAACCTTTATCCAACGCCTTTCTAGCCTTTAAACATGAGATAATCGGGATTATAGACCCAGCCTTTTCACCCCTTGCTACCACTCTTGTGCCATCAGCCAACGGGAATGAAATCAACTTCTTGTGACACTTGATACTGGCCTGGTTCAGACTCAGCCAATCCATCCCGAGCACCACATTGAACCTAGATAACGGCATTACAAGAAAATAAACAAGAAAGCAAATACCATCTATATCTATCTTGGCTCCAGCCACAGCAGTCGTGACCGGAACCATCATACCATCAGCTACCTCAATTTCTAAAGCAGTAGCTAGTTCAGTTAAAGGCACATTTAACCTACCACAGAATTCTATAGATACAAAGGAGCGGTTTGCCCCTGATCAAATAACACTCTAGCAGGAGTAGAGTTTATCATAAACATACCGGTTATAACATCGTTTGTGGTAGTGGCATCATCCACTTTCATTCTGAATGCCCGACCCTCAAGCAGTGGGTGGGTTCTTTCTTTTCTGCCCTGTTGAAGATGATCCCCCAGCTCCTCCCCCTCCTGATCCTGACCCGGTTCCTGCTTTCTTACTCAACGGGCAATCACCAACCCGGTGTCCCTCTTTCTGACAATTCCAGCAGACGCTCCTCGGTAGTCTGCAATTCTTTAGATCATGGCCAAACTGGCCACACTTCACGCATCTCATAGATTGGGGCGTACAATGCCCATGATGATATGACTTGCACCTATTGCACCAAGGTGCCCTCTGAGCAGACCCACCTGCAGTAGCTGCTCTACTCTGATTACCTTGTCGGTTTCCACTGCCCTGCCCTCCTTGCCTTTGTTGAGTGTTATAATGTTAAAATTTTGATTTCTGTTGGGAAATTCTTTCCCCACTCAACCTGTTCCTTGCTATTATATCCCCTTCAGCCGACTTGGCTAACGTGAAGGCTTGGGATAGGGTGGTAGCCCACCTGGTGGCGCTACGGAGATCTGGATGCAATGCTCCAACGAAATGGGCGATCTTTGACTCTTCATCTTGTACCCAGTGCTTCGCAAATCGCATTTTCTCATTGAATTGTTTAATCAATTGATCCACCGTCATATTTCCGGTCATCTACAATTCCATAAATTCTCTTTTAATCTTTGCAATCTCAAAAGTACCACAATACTGTTCACATAACTTTTCCTGGAATTGACTCTAGGTGATACTCTCCTGTTGTTGCTCTGTAAAGTGACAAGTAATTGAATCCCACCAAACCATTGCATCCCCTTTTAACATTCTCGATGCGTATTTTACTTTCAACTCGTTTTCACAATTGCAAGCATCTAAGGTCTGATGTCATTTCTCTAAGCCAGTTCAATGTGAAACTGGGATCAGAACTCCCCCGGTATTCAAATGGTTTACAGTCGAGGAACTGCTTGTATGTACAGGGTTGTTTGTATCCCGTAAACGCAAATGGATAACCTCCATGTTGTGGATACGGATGGAAAAATGGTTGTTGCATCATTTGAGTCATCGGTGGTAGAGGTACTGACACTGGTGGTACTGTTGCTTGTGTGGTTATCGCAATTGGTACAGGTGGTGGTTCTGGTTGGTTTAATCTCTGATCCATGTTCAGGACTTTATTTCGAAGATCCATTAATTCATTCTCTAGTTTAAAGATATACTCACTTTGATCTTCTTCTTGCTCTTGCCTAGACGTTCCTGCTTGGTTCACATCTTCAACAACCGGTGCCTCTGTAGATTGGGTCACAGGAGGTAGGATGGGAGTCTCTCTGTCTGCCATAATCTGTTACAATCACATCACCTCATAGCTCATTATCATAAACCGTTAGTATCCGAAATACTAACTACTACAACAACTCTAACTCACCCTAATTCCCCCGAAGGAAAGCTTGACCCGTCACGAGCCAAAATTTGGGAATGCAACACTATAGCCGTGCATGCATCGCCAAACCTAGGCTCTGATACCAAACTGTAACACCGGAAAATCACAAGCCATTTTTTAAACGTACTGCGGAAGCTAATTAAAACTAACTTGATTACATAAAACCAATATTCACAAATATACATTCATTAGTTTAAAAGACAACAACAACAACAATTGTTTGGTGTTACAAAATATAACTAGCTCATCTCTTAAAAAGTAATAATTTTATTTTCTTAGGTTTTTTGGATTATTTCTAGTCTATTCCTTTTTTCACAAGTATTTTATTTCTTTTCTTGGTAGAAAATAAAAAAAATACGCTGCAAAATTGAAGACAAACATGGAAAAAGAGCAATTGGCGAATTATTGAGAGAAACAACAGGTGTCGCCAACAAGACCCAACAAAAATTATATATACTAGGGGTGTTAAAAAATATCCGTATCTGATCCGAAATTCGAATACCCGATCCGAAATTTCGGATACCCGAAATTCGGATATCCGAATTGTAACACCGGAAAATCACAAGTCATTTTTTTAAAACGCACTGTGGAAGCTAATTAAAACTAACTTGATTGCATAAAACCAATATTCACAAATATACATTCATTAGTTCAAAAGACGACAACAACAACAACTGTTTAGTGTTACAAAATATAACTAGCTCGTCTCTTTTTCAAAATAAGTATCAGAGTAATGGTCAACTCTTCCTTCTTCTACTACAAACACCAACCTGCAAAACATCAACTGTGGGGAATTAGCACAAAGCTAAGTGAGTAGAGGCTAAAACATCAAATGCAAACATTCACAATCAATCATCAATCATGTAATCACATATCTAGAGAAGACCGGCGTTTCGGCGCAGAACCTACAACCAATGCCGGCCAAAGCAAAGGTTTACCGATAGCTTTCCACTAGATTGGCACAGTAAACTCCCTCTGAGCAACAAATGCAACAGAAAGGCTACTACTGTTCAACCAACCAGTTAGACAAGCCCAACCCAAGTCCACATATAGCTGACTTCTCAACGCAACTCAAAATCATCCTAAGAGTGCGTATCGACCAACTATTGATTCAGCAGTTATCATCGTTTCATATCACAATCAGCAGTTCAATCAATTCAATCTCAAACCACAATCATGCTTCACATCAATAAAATTAACTGCAATCTTTACCATCCGTGTTTAACATCCACTCACCTCAATTTCAGCACGATCTCAGAAGTCTAATATTACTGAGTCTTAGGATTGCCTGAAATCACAACAATAACCAATTCAGTTTCAATCTCATAAATATATCTGATCTCATATATTCATAAATCATTCATCAAACAAACATCAAACAATAAACAAATATAACTTCAAAACACAAAGTATCGGATTTCCTTAATCTCTCGGATTTCCAAGAATCCGCAACCTGACTACCGGATTTCACCACACTCGGATTTGGGAATCCGATTGACTCCAAAATGTCGGATTTCCCTTTCACTCGGATTTTCAAGTGTAGGATTTTGGGTCTCGGTTTTTCACATTCGGATTTAGGCTTCGGATTTCAAGTATCGGATTTTACTATAGGGTTTGTATCTGTTTTCAAAGTATCGAATATCATGTTCTCGGATTTAGGTATAGGATTCTTAAGTCTCGGTTTTGCTTCCATCGGATTAGGGGTTCCGGATTCAATCATTCGGTTTTTAAGGTAATCGGATTTCTACATTCGGATTCCTTTAGTATCAGTTTTCAAAACTTCCGGTTTTCCAAACTATCGGTTTTAGTCTTCTTCCTTAACCAAATCCGCCAGTTCATAGATTCAATCCACCATCTTCATAACCCAAACCAGAAAGTATAAATTCATTCAAATCATCGTAGAAACAAATTTGGAACACTTCTAAACACATATTCATGCATCAATTCATCTTTCAAATACATAAATCAATAAAAGACATAAAACTCAAAAATCAAGTTTCTATAAAACCGATTCTAATGTTCCTTATAAAAACATGCTATTTCTATCATCAATCTTACCCAAACTATCATGTAACCATTACCAAAGAATAAATCTAACCTTGGAACGAATTAAAACACACAAACTTTGAAAATCCGATTATCTTCTTGTTTCTTCCTTCGGTTTCTTCAACAGAGAAAACGCCACACACACACACACTTTCACCTTTCTTAATTTTGAGATAATACTTGCCTATTCAATTAACCCCCACGTATACAACAATTAACCATGAGGTGGCAATCACTTCTTGAACTACACCACATACATACACGTACACAATTACATGCACACTAACATACATACATATGGCAATATACATATAATACATGCATAACATAATTAACCACATCATTAAAAGTAAATCAAATAATTTCCATAAAACATAATAAACAGTTAAGCACATACCACAAACCCTGCTAATCTCCTAGCCCAGGTTTGCGGGTTTTACACGAATTTTCGGATTCGGATAGCATTTTTCCATAATTTTGGATATTCGGATATACGAAATATCCGAAATATTTATTTTTTTAAATAAAAAATATATAATATAAAAAAATCCCTAGATGTATAAAACTCCTAATCGATATCATATATACTTGATGATCTAGTTCTTACATCGATCGATCGATTGATCTTATTATTATATGTTTATTTTAGATACACTTAGACCAATTTTTATATCTCTGTTTTTGCTCTCTTTCATATAGAGATGATTGATTTCCAATCCTTAGTTTCCCCTCGTTAATTATATTCTATATGTTGCTTCAAGTTAAAGAATAATTAATTAATTCGATTGTACGTATATATAGTATAATTTGGTTGATGATCTAATTATGTGAAAGGTAGTTAATTAGTTTATAATAGTAGTTTTAGTTTGAAAAATATAAATTAGCTTTCGAAGGAATTGAATGAAGTTTGTAAAAGTAGTTCTAGTTCTAATTAAATTAATATTTAGGACATGTAATCTTAGTAATAAATTTCCGGAAGAAGCCTTAACCAGGAAATACTTTTTGTAAAAAAAACTTTTTATTACATTTCGGATATTTCGGATTATCCGATATCCGAATCCAAAATTTCGGATATCCGAAATTTCGGATTCGGATTCGAATAACGAAATGTACTATCCGAAAATTTCAGATATTCGAAGATCCGGATATCCGAAAATAAACACCCCTTATATATACCATATATTTAATAGGAAACACATGTTAATATATATAAACTTCCACTTTTGTCCTCGAGTGTTTTGCAAATTTGCACTACTGCCCCCGCTATTCCTTTTTCCTGTTTTCTTTTTTAAGCTATTATTCTTATTCAGATGGCTATATTTTTAAAATTATGTTTAGAAAAATTAATTATTTTTTGTTTTCCCTTTTGATTTAAGTTTAAATAGTTTTCCTTTTTCTTTTTTTTTACCTTAGAATAAGATAGAAATAAAGTATCCAATTTTTGTGTTTTCTTTCACAAATATGTTTTTTTTCTTTTTTTTGTACACTTTTTGTTAAAAAATTATATTATACTTTTTACTTAATATGGTATTTCTTATACTTTTTGACCTTTTGCAATGAATTTTTCTTTTTGATTTTGCACTTTTATTAGCAATTATAACTTCTAAATAGAAGATTTATGGACTACTTACGATTAAAAAATAAGATGTGTATCGTTTTATTTTTTATGTTTCAAATACAATATGAATTCTCTTTTTTTCGTAAACTTTATGTTATTTCTTTAATATAACTATTAGTTTAATTTGATTATATTATTATGCTTATTAAAATGATTTTTCAAACAATATATTAAGAAATAAAACTCGATATATATGAGCTTTATTTCAAAGATGAAAAAACAAATTTTAAAAGTTGTTATATGAAACTCCATCCCAACATGCGGATTAAATACATAAAGATTTAGTTAAATACTCGATATATATGAGCTTAATTTATTTGTATTTTTTGTATTAATTTTTTATTCCTCCTACATTACATCACTTTATAGATTTTCCCAAAGTAAGTATGCTATTCAAAGTTAATGTTTGTAGAATTGATTTGGTTTTTCCTATTGAAATATAAATAAAATAAGTTATAAAAAAATTTATTTTGATTTATTCAAAACATGATACATTAAAACTTAGAGAGAATATGTTCAACGTAATATGAAAATTAAAACCTAAATCACTTTGAATCTATCCTTAATGTTTATCGTTTTTATACACTTTTAACTTCGCATTTGTATGTTAGTTTTTAAATTTTGTTCACCTTAAAACCACGCCGCATAACGCGGGTGAGAAGTAACTCGTTTTATAACAATTTTTTGAAGCTAATTTTTATTAATGGTGTTAAATAAATTTGGAATTTTTTTTTTACTTTAATTAAAACTTATGGAAGTAATTGACGATGGTTACCTAATTTAGATAATAATTACTTTAATTAGCTTTAGTTGGTTAATCTTATCTATAGCTTTAAGGGTTATCATAGTATCGTTTGCAAAATCATTTTAATTAATTAGAGAGAGAGAGAAAAAAAAAAGAGAGGAGAAAGAAATAAATAGAGATAGAGAGAAAAGGAAAAAAGAAATGGGGGTGAGGATAGGATGTCTTCGGGTAGAAAAAAACAAATGCACATATTTGAATGAGTAAAAAAAGAGGCGTTTTGATACAACTTAAGATAGTAAATAACTATATGAAACCCGCTATAGGGGAGTGAGTCACGTATAACAACTTACCTTAGCTTTGGTAGAAGTAATTTTGTAATTAATGTGAATACTAATCGTTATTATATTCGATCTTCAAACTTTTCTTTCAAATTGTTTCTTTTCATTAAAAAAACTCAAAGAAGACATGTATTTTTTCCTTTTAAGATTTTTTAACTAATTTTTTCCATACAAAATATAAGTTTAGAACCGTGTATTTGTGAGTTTGAGCTCCTACAAATCTATATATATATATTATTAAAAGGCTTATTTTCTTACTAATTATAGACATAAAAAAATTCAATCAACCAATTAGCACCCTCCATTCCTAAAATTTGACTTTTGTTGATTGGATTTTGGGAAAGCACTGACTAAAAAAAATGTGGACCCTCTCTTATTTGGAGGATCTAATTTTGACACTTTTCGTATACTCTTCGTTCACTTTCTATCCTTATCGCAAAACCCTTTCACAGAAACCTAAATTCGTCTTCTTCAATCGACCGAAATTCTCTAGAAAAAGGGGTTTTCATTGATTCCAAAAGATATTTTCAATCTCTATCTTCGTCTCCTTCACTACTTACATTCCGTTCAAGTATAAATCGTATCATTCACTACAATGTTTTGGTTTGGGTTTTGTACGTGAATATGTTGGGCTACATTAAAAAATCCTTTTGCAGTTTCGATTTTGAAAAAATAGGTACATTTTTTGTCAAAAAGTTTATTAGACTTTCTAATCTTTGTTTAAAATTGTAAATGTGTAACTTTTTTTATTTTAGATTATCTATGACTAATCATCTAATTACATATAGGGTTCGATTATATTTAAGTTATGATTAATGTTAAGGTTATCTGTTTTTGTTAATTTTCTTAACATTAGCGTTTAAATTACTATATTGTGTTAAGTTTATGTGTGATTCTTGATTTTAAGTTGTTGATATTCCTTTAGATTATGATTAATGCTCTTAGAGTTAGGTTTTATATGATAGATAGCGTTTAAAAGCTTAAATTCTTTTAGGGTGATGGGTTTTTGTTTAAATTTTATGATATTCCTTGATATTATATTAATCTTGTATTAAACATATATTTATGTGTGAGAATCATGTTCTCATATAAATTAAGAGTTTTTTGTGGTAGACATTTATTTATGTGGGAGAATCATGTTTGCTTAAAACTGTTGAATTGTGTTCTTGGAGTTAAGGTTTATATTATATATTTAGCTTTTTAATCATGCTCTGTTGATATAGTAAACTAACCAAGAAGTTAAACAACAAATATGTAACATTTCAAACTAAAAACTAAGATTGTGTATTTGTTGATTATTGTTTAAACAATAGTAGTTACTAGGTTTATACTTTTAATGCTTCAAAGTTTATAAATATGTTTTAGACACCTACTTCATTATTGAAATGTAGTTATACTTCAAATTTATGATTTATAAATACACATTAACAATCTTTCAAACAATAATAGTAAGTATATTTTCAGTGATTTACTCAATTTGGTCCTATGTTTTTAAATATTGACTAGTAAGGTATTCGCGTAATGTTTCGACGGAAAATAATTTCTATTTTACATCATGTTGCTTTTCAAAATGTAATAATATGTTATTCGCGCAATTCAATGTCACGAAAAAGTAACGTACAATATCGATTTTTTATTTTTTTATTTGTATCAACTATTTTATTAATTTTAAAAATAAATTCTAAAAGTCATTGAAATAAGAAAAAGATTTATATTTATGAAATAAGGAGGGAGAAGTTAATAAGATTTTGAAAATTATGTTGATGTGGGTGGATAATTGTGTTTGTGTGAGAGGGTGTTTTAGTGTTAAAGAGATATTTTAAATAGATAAAAAGTTAAAATAAATTAGAAGAGAGAATAAAATGGTTAAAAGGGGTATTTTAAAAGTTAAAGTAAATTAGGAGAAAGAATGAAATGGTTCAGAATGAGTATTTTAGTACATTCAAGTTACTTAAAATTAAGAGTTTTTAAGGTTGTAAATGTATCATAAAGAAGTAAGATAAAATATGACATGTACTATATTAGTTTAGTTTGATATGTTATTTAACTTCTTTGTTAGTTTACTCTATTAGATATTCACTAAGGGGCTGTTTGTTAAAATATAATGCTTAAGTACCGAATAATTTCATTACGTGAACAATAACATGATTTTTGATAAGGATTCTAAATTATACAAATTATCATTTTAACCTTAATATTAATTTATTATATTATAAAATATGATTTTTATAACAAGACAATGTGTAAAAGAAGAAGTATTAGGATAAAATATTTGGTGCTTAATGATTCAGAATGTATTTTAAGGTGAAATGATTCAATAGTGTTTATCTGTTTCATTCGGCACGATCTTCATTGAGAGGTGGCAATCAAACGCACTAAATACTAAACGATTCAACATTCAGTGCTTAATGGTTTCATCCAACAGCAAACAAACAACCCCTAAGATTGTGTATTTGTTTATTACTATTTAAACAATAATAAGTACTAGCTTTATAATTTTAATGCTTCAATGTCTATAAATATGTTTTAGACACCTACTACAATATTGAAACGTAGTTATACTTCAAAGTTTATAAATATTGAAACTTGGTGGTGTGTGTATTACACACGGTGTTTTAAAGATGGAATTTGTAATATTCCGAATTTATAAATGTCAACAGTTAATAATGTATTTTATATATGGGTAAAAGAAATTATAACATATTATAGATAATTTGGGAAGTTTTATCAAGTATGAGAGTGATTAAAGCTATTTAATGATATTTGGCTATGAAGTACAAATAGTAATGCACAAAGTACAATTGATTAAAGCTTCAAATAATTTGAATTATAGATGTTATGAGTTAAGTGTTATATGTGTGAATTAGATGAACTTTGAGGGTTGAAAGTGTCAAGCAATAAATAGTTGAAGGATTTAAGGTGTTATTATGTGGGTTGTGTATGTATTTGACTTAAGATTGTGGTCAAAGACCCTAATTGTGGCTGGAAGAACCATCGAGAAGAGGGAGAACGAGAGGGATAGAGTAAGAGATTGGAAGGGAAGGAAGAAATCAAAGAATCATCTTGTTGATTGTGTTACTTAAACCTATATTGTGTGATTCCATTGCTCTTTGTATCATCCAAGCTTGATTTTGAGCAAGGAGAAAGCTAACAGAAGTTGGGGATTGAGGATCAAGTAAGTGCTAGCTTTGATTTGTGTTTAATTTGAGTTATATGTGATGTATTTGATAGTTTATTACTGATATGTGTTGAAAGTTTTAGTTATTGGGTTATTTTGAGTAAAGATATTGAAATTAGGATTTGAATCTTCAAAAGAAGTTATTTGGTATGGTTAAAGGTATTTTGGGAAGGTTTTGATCTTCTTTCATGCTGCAAATGAGTTTTGGATGAAAGGTTTTGGTTTGGGTCGAAGCTGCTAAAGAAAACAACAAAATATTACTGTATACGCTGGCTCGCGGCGTGAGGCTGCTGTTCTGCGAAGGGTGAGTTTTCCAAGGATTTTCTCGCGGCACGAGAACCCTTGCCTGGCGGCGTGATTTAAAACAAACCCTATAAACTATTACAGTTTTCAAAACACTAGTTTGGCATATATATACATACATACAAAACAAAATTTGCCAAACATATAACCATTGGTGCTACTCTATCCATGACCGACCATTAAACGTACCATCAAGCGGTGTTCCTCCCCAAAAGGTATTTACAATAGCTACAAGCAACCCCATCTCACCAGGCCTTCTAGTCTTTACCTAGAAAAAAGGAAACATCAACAACATTAGCTATAAATAGCTAGTGAATACAAACAAACATCAGTATCAATAAAGAAAGTCATATATCAGGAATAAGCACTTAACGCTATCCTATCACATAGCTGAGTGCTGACATGATCGGTAGGGGTTATATCTTGCAAGATAGCTAGTCCAGCTCAACAACCTTCACCTGTAACATCCGTAAACCCGGGCTAGTCGTTAGCGGGTTAGTGGTACGTGGTTATTTGTGTTTAATTTGATTATATGATCTTAGATTTAATTAGATTAATTAACAAATTGAAAGATATATATGAGAATATATATGTTACTGGAAGTGGAGAAATAGAAGTTAAAGTATGTCATGTATGTATGTATGCTTGTGGTTAAGGATAAGAATAGGCATGTACACCTTCTGCTTTGGTTTTGAGAAATAATATGTGTGTGGCTATGTAAACACTTGAAAGATATTTGCTCATATTTTCAGAGTGAGAAAAGGTGTAAGTGTGTGTTTATGTGAAAACCTCTCATTAAAGAAACTTGAAAATAGCATACTTGAAAGTGTAGATTGAAGAGTTGTTGTTCTTTAATTTAAGGAAAAGGTTAGATCATGTTTATAGCATGCTATTGATTAACTTGATACTTTTCTTTCCGTGTTTAATGGATTTAAGCATGAACCACCATTAATGGAGCTCGAAGCTCAAGACTTGATAAATCGGTTTTGTGTAATTTGAAGTTTTAATTGGATATGAGTAGTCTATGATGTATGTATATATGTTTGATGGGATTTGTACATGTTTTAGAAGTGTTTTGGATTGATTTCGGGCATGAATATGAGAAAAGAATTTTGTTAAAGTCAGCTGGATTTTTGAAGAAGAAGAAGAGGAAGTTGCATGTCCGTCGCGACGCGACGTGTCCAAAGTAGGAACGTGACGCGTTCCCAAGAATCCGCCGGATCCTTTAGAATCCAATAACTTGAAATCCCGACACTTAAATCCGATACTTGAAACTGAGATTTGAGAATCCGACACTCAAAATCCGACACCAAGAAATCCGAGACCCTGAAATCCGATACCCGAAATCTAATGGACTTGGAATCTGGTATTATGACGCGACGCGACATGTCGGTTCCTTGGACGCGAAGCATCTGGGTGTATTCAGGAAAAAGATGTTTGTTTGATGAATTGTTGATTGAATGTTATATGTGTGTATATATGTGAATTAAAGTTTGGTATATATGAGCAAAAGGGATATGAATATATGTAGGTAGTAATATTCGTATATCCGACACTGATTTCATTGGTTTTGTGTTTTCAGGAAACACTAAGACTTAGTAACATTAGATTTCTAAGCGCCGCATTTGAGAACGAAAGGTGAGTGGATGTGAACTCACAGATGGTAAAGGTTATGATTGTGAATGATGTGATGCTTATGATTGCGATTGATAGACTGTTTAGTCTGATAATGGATTGTTATTGAAGTACTGTATGATTGATATATTATTTGTGTTTGATTGTTTGTTGAGCTTTCGATTTTTTCTTAGACCAGCTACGTGTGTAGTTTGGCTGGTGGAGATTGTATTTGAAACCAGCTATGCGTGTAGTTTGGCTGGTAGAGGTCAGCTATGTGTGTAGTTTGACTGGGCCTGATCGCTATTGGTTAAGCAGTTGTAGACCGTCTCATGCATGCGTTGTATTGGAGGGGATCTAACTGTGCCCATTGGCGGCGGGCTATCGGTAAACCTTTGCTTTGGCCCGCATTGGTTGTAGGTTCGGCAGAACCGACGGTCCTCTGGATTTCACTGGATTATGTGGCTTGTGTTTACTTGCCTGTTCATTGATCGTTGCTATTTGCTGATGTGTCGTAGCTTCTTCTCACTTAGCTTTGTGCTAATTCCCCTCAGTTGATTGTTTTTGCAGGTTCGTGTTGTTGGTGTTAGTTGAAGGAAAGCTTGACCCTGCTCTGATATGTGTTTTAAATGGAAATGAGCCATGTATATTTTGTAACACCAAGATGATTGTTGTTTAGTTTTGTGAACAAATGTTTTGTTGATGATTGTAAATTCAATGCTTCATGTTTAATCATGTTTAAAAGCTTCCGCAGCGTGTTTTTAATAAAAAATGACTTAGGATTTTCCGGTGTTATAGTTTGGTATCAGAGCCTTGGTTTGGCGATGCATGCATGGCTAGAGTGTTGCATTCCCAAATCTTGGCTCGTGAGGGGTCAAACTTGTAGGAAATCCATGAACGCCAACACTCGTACGCAGCGGAAGCAACAACATAAAAAACCGGGGTTTTCGGGTATTAAAACCGACATGCATGTATTCCCCAAGCGGGGATCGCGACTACAAACGAATATAGCAACTGAAACACACGAGAGGAAGGAGAAATATACCATCATGGGGCTGGAGCTATCCATTGAGCTAGGAAGATCTTCGAGAACCCGAATCCGAGCTCCTCTATTGAAAGTCCACACTAAGTAGCCGAGATTCCGTCTTGCTAACGACCCGAGACACGAGCCACACGATGTCCTTGTGAATTTGGAACAGCTACAACACTAGGAGAAACTTGCCTTCACGAGATTACACACTCATCCAACTCACTAGATGCTAAAGAACCATATATGAGTATTATGTGTGTGTAGAAGCAAGAAATATAACATGAGAGAGTTCAAAGCCTTTTATAAAGTCTGGAAGTGGTCTTGGAGCCACCAGGGTCGGCCAACTAGCCACACCCTCATTGGACCATCACAAAGGTCCAATAAAAACAAAGTGACACTTTGACTTCTGTCTTCATGGGCTCTCACGGGCCGTGAAGCACTCGTGAAGGCCTAATAGGCCGGGTTCCACTGCACACTCTCATTGGGCCAACGAGAGGTCCAATAAAAGCATGGCGCCTGCCTTCACGGGCTCTCACGGGCCGTGAAGGCAGTGCTCCCACGACTGCTTGTCCGGGTGGTGAAGCCTCGTGGAGGGTTTCACTTCACGACCTCTTCACGGTCCATGAAGGCCCGTGAAGGTCGCCAGAAACTCTAAATTCATATTATCTCATTCCTGGGTTGTGCTGCCAGAGTCTACCCTTGGCGTGTGACCCAATAGGCCTGTACTTCATCAGTAGTGACGCTAGTGCACGTGTATCAGTGGGCATATTCCAACAGACTCCCACTTGCACATGATACAGCGTTACTAGCATCACAGACAAGCAGCGGCTCTAGCAAAGCATACTTGCCCCCAAGTCGGTACGAGTTACGTCATCCTCGACAAATCCTGGTAGCCTATAAAGGCTAAAAGGTCCTATAGATAAGTGATCATAAACATCCCTTTGTTCGCGATATCCGTGTGAACACGAGACATGGAAAAATGTCAATCTCCAGATCGTTCACGATTCTGTTTCTCGATTCTAGATTGGTGGTGACCAAAATAACAAGTTTGCAACTGATCTAAAATCATTGTAACTTGAGCACGTCCATGCATATTTGGTGTCAGTGCCCAATCATCTAGGGGCCCAGGGATATCTCTCTATCCAGAGGAACAAATCCTTTTGACTACATAGCCCCGCTACATGCTTCATACTTTATTTGAAAACTCCCTTTATAGCAGCCAGTTACGAACCAAGTTTGAAAGCAATCAAAATAAAGCAGACTCATGCTTTGGATACACATGTATCTCTGGTCTAACGATGAAATGATATTATCATCCCGAGTCACTTGTGACCATAATCCATGAAGTGAACTCAGGTGTGGGTCTTCCAATCAATTGAAACTCATTTCAAGCACAGGTTAGTTTTGCATCACTTGCATTCAATCCTTCATTAACGCATGACCAAACCCTAACCTCAGTCTTAGCTCAAACTTCCTTCCCATGAAGAATGACTAACTGTGGAAATCTAGAATGCATAAGCACTCAGGGAAGTGGTTAAACATGCTAAGATGGAACACAGTAAAGACTAATGAAAGTAACCGCATCTGCGTATATATAGTCCCCACTATATATCGAAAGCAATCAAAAGTTACGATACTGCTTGCAATTCCCAAAGCTAACATAAAACAATCAGCTACTAAAATAATATTTCAAGCCAAATCATATGCATAAGAAATGCTACATGACCTAGTATGTTAAACATCACTAGTCATTATGACAACGGTTTATTCAATGGATTTGCCATGCAACATCCGTTTGTATTCTTGTTATCCTCACAATTATCTTTTGACCAAACTACTATTCAAAGTATCCGTCAAAAAGATCATATAACGAAGTACTAAAGTACTCATATCCTCATTGTCATAAAAGTCCACAATAGGATTAGTGATACTTAAGAACTTTTAATAATCAATAATCAACACCACAAAGTAGGACCAAAGACTTCGATCAAGATCCACAGTTATCGTATTGGAAATTAGTATTAGAGTAATAATTACTCCAAGTCTTATTTCTTGTCGTCAAACATCAAGAACATATACAAGTATTTCTTGAAATTCATAATTTCAAAATTTTGTATCTCCTAAGTATTATCATGATACAATAATTCCCTATTTCAGGTTCATTGAACGCTTAACAATGGGACATTATCTTCAATCGATACATACTTCTAGGTATACAACAAAAGCTCCCACTAGCCCTGACATATGTAAAAGTCTTATCTATGCTTCTAGAAAACTCATGACTTTGATCTTCTCATTAAAGCAAAGATCTTACTTTTACGATGTTAGCATGAGTCCAAAGGACTTATCCACACTTTTAGACTTAATTTGGATACTACGGATATCTAAGACCCTCGGAGATTGTGGTAAGCACTTCCTCAATACATAGTTCCATGAAGGAACGCGGTCTTGGATATCCGTGTACTATCTTTTATTGCCATAAGAAGGCAACAATAGCAACGAGTATCAAATGACCTTCAACATGACCACTAGGAAAAGTTTCCACAATAACCATCATGAAACTTTTACCCCTAGTCGGTATTTGAAGTAGTCTACAATACAATCCATGTTAATTCCATTTACACCATCTTGGTTTGCACGTTGGTATGGAATTAAGCAAAGTATTTGCATACTTAAAATGGATTTCATCTCATGATTAATTACTTCTCATGACTTTAGTGAACACCGCGCCCACTATGCCTTCCGATAGATGGTGACATGAACAAGACTCACCATCAAGTCATTGCCACTGAGATGTGAGGAACCCATATCTCTTTGGCTACATGACTTCTATCAGCCTTGAAAGTAATTACTCATGGTCAGGATTACCGGCATTCTCATGCCGATATTTGATCATATGCTAGTTCCAACATCAAGTCTTTCATTTAAGTTGCACGTTCTTCCACTGGAATGATTTAGTTATTGTCTTCCTTTGGAGAAACAAAACATTGTTCTCGCAAGGTCAAATATCTAAAACCTATAAGAACTCCTTAAATGTATTAACACCATTTAAGTTCTTCAATCTCCCACTAAATGTAGATTTAACAAACCTTAAGATATACAAGCAAAGAACTCTTTCAAGCCATATCTCATAAGGTGCTAAATAGACTTTTAGGTTGGATTAAGATTAAGAACTTGGCTCATCACATTTAATGTGTATACCAACAAGTCGAGTACACGTATTTGACCCATTATGTACCGGATTATATTCATGAATATCTAGTTTCCTTTAGCGCGACACCATGTAAGAATGTGTCTATGAAAGGAATGAATTGTGAGACAATCCCGAAATTCATAATGTGGTCATAGATATAGATTTAAGGTATCTTATCATCTCAACTAGATCTAAACATCCTATCTATATGTCCCAATTGATTCTTTAATTAGTTTCTCTTTGTTATGCGCTTGTACGGAATTTTCAACGAAGTGTGATCAATTTGTTACAAGCAATCATCCCTCTAACATTAGACACGGTGAAGGGATTCATAATCATCTTACCCTAATAAATAAGATTAACATCAAGTGTTCAACCCGAGGTTAAACCATTCCAAGATCCGAACCACATGGATCTAGGCGATACTTGTCTTATTTATATAGTTAAGTAGATTATGACATAGAGACAAGTAATCCAAACTACTTTGGACTTAGAATCAATTATTCATGATTTGTATACTTGTAACATGTATGTCGTGACATGGATAATTTTGATTTTTATAAGTCAACAAATATTTTTCAAAAACAAGATTCAAATTTCAAGTATGAAGTCATCGTCATCAAATGTAGAATGATGCACCTTGAAGGCCAAAATAAAACATAAGCTATGACACGAATAAACTTCGAAAATGAATAAGTAATGCGAAAAAGTTTTACAACCCAAAATTCAAAATTTCATCCATCGTCTTCATGAACATACAATAAAAGCTCAAATTGCCTCGCAGGGCATCAAAACAAAGTAATAATTAAACCGGTAACAAAAAGCGAGATCTTAACTCCCAATTCTCTTTTAGAGGTCAATCTATCCAGTTTCCTCTTTTAGAGATCCAGTTCTTCATGCTCTTCTTTCTTCTTTTAAATGGTACCTATACTTTGTAACAAAATAAATTTATGACAAACGTGAGTTAATCAGCTCGAGTGAACAACCCAACGAAATAGAAGAATTAGCAATGAATCATGAATGTACCTTGAGAGGGGAAATTAACTCTCTCCTTCTTTAGAAGTTTAATGTCCTCTCGGCACGATGGGCATGTGTTAGTCCCAGATTGAGTACACAACAACAAATGTTTGTAGAAGGGGGGGTTGAATACAAAATTTAGCTTTTAAAAATTTAAAGACACACTGATATACTTTTATATAATTCTTATTGATATGGAATCAAGAATTACATGTACTAGAAGCGGAAATTCTAAGTACAATAAAAGGTGGCAATCTATTTGTCTAACACATAGACACGCTAACTCTTAAACAACTAATGTATATAGAGTGTTCAATACATAAACAAGTTTGATTCTACACAATGCTTAAACTCTACGATTTTCTCAACTGATGAGATTTTCTTTCTGTGGAGTAGAGACTTCACTGTGTTGTCTTTGCATGTCCACCATGCATGAGTATATATAGAAATCTTGGTGTATCCGGTTGCATGAAGGTAGGAGACAAAGAGGATGTGGAAATATAATATTTTATTTCTAAAGGTAGTGGGTGAAAAGTAAAGTTACTTTAATCAATAGATTGATAAAAGTAATTGTACTTTTCTGCAAAAGTGCAAGCCACTCACAATATAAAATATTAAAACCCATATCTACTGTCGTGTAGAAGTTTCTTTCCCTTTCCATGCTTGTACTTTAATCAACACCATGCTTCTGTTTGATTTGACTTTACCAAGTATGGGATTGCCAGCCATACTTAGTTGTTTGAACAAATCTTCAAGATCTTCGTCTGTTTGAGGTATCATTATCCTTTTCCAGAGGATAAGATCAAACCTTTTTGTCTCATACTTGATCCAAAAAGTGCATTTTTACTTTTACAAACAAAGATCTAAGGCATAATAGAACAACACATGTTTTGCCTTTTACATATGACTTACAATCTGAAAAGATAGTGCAGATTTGACATTTTGCACGACTCAGCTAACAGATTGTACTAGGAACTCTGATATTCACTACTCAGTTGATAAAACATATCAATTGATCACTTTTTGCTAGGACTTAGTTGATACATATTGCTCAGCTAATCATATAAATGCTCAGCTGATCAATAGTAAGCTTAGGAGGACATAAGCTCATGTATTTATATGATCTGTTGATCAAGAATGCTCAGTTGATCATTCAAATACATTAGTTTATGTGGAGAGATGACTTGTGTAAGAGAGGACTTACTTAGCGGATACTCTGGGCCTCAGCTGATCCATTTGTTCACTCAGCTGATGGAGTAGCTGAGCAAAGTCCTTGCTCAGCTGATGGTGTAGGCACTCAGCTGATCAACTTTCTTCACTCAGCTGATGGTTTATTTTTCTCAGCTGATGGTCTTCTTTACTTGTTTTCTTCATCTGATGCTCCTTGGCTAATATCCCTTGGCTGATACATTGAGTAGGATCTTATGCTCAGCTAATGTTCCATACTTGGCATATTTTTACATAAACTGATTCAAACAACACATGTTTGAATTCTTTCTAAGTCATACTAAATGTAGGGTTTGGTTATCATCAAATTCTCTATGTTTAGGATAGGCAGAGTTGATTATTAGGGTGAAGTGATTATCTCCCCAACAATCTCCCCCTATTTGATGATGACAAAACCTTTTTCTTTTTGAAGAATCAGTTTGACTTCGAATACAAAAGATTTGAAATTTTAAGTACATTTAGCTACCTAGCTATCTGTTTTTGGTAGCTCTTTTTATTTTGAACCTTGTTCTGTTTTTGGTTTATTTTCTAGTGTTCCATTTTGTTCTGTTTTTGTGGAATCCTTTTCTTTGTTGTACCGTTTTGTTCTGTTTTTGTGGTATGATTTCATTTTTCCATTTTTATATGTTTTTGATTTTCTGATTTACATAAACATCACTTGAAATAACAGAATAAAGAAATGTACAGAAGTATTTACAGAGATTAACTACTAACTAAGTAGTCTATAATATACAATCAACTAGATATCAACAAATCTTCAGAGTTAGATCAGTCTTCAATCATCCCACCATGGTTCTTCTTTTTCTTCAAAATCTTTGGCATGGGGATCTGTTTCAGCTAAGACTTCACATTGGGCTTGTACAAGGGCTTCAAAATGTTCATTTCCAGTTCTGCCTCTTGTAGATATCCTTAGCCCAAAGAGAAACTTCTTGCTAGCTTTGTGGATTTCAGACTGTCTAAAGAACCTCCAAGTGCCAACTCTGTCCAGGAAGAATATACCTTCAACAAGCATAACTATAAATTTGTATAGCTCAGGGGTGATGTTTAATGGCAGAGTTGTGTTGAGACCCTCAAAATCAGATAAGTATTCATGTTGGGGTAGTACCTCTCTTAGCTCAAATGGTTTAAAAGGTTTGGAACCTTTCTTGTGAAGATTATCAACTGTGTGCACATGTCTATAATAGTCATCTGGAGTGAAGGCCCTTTGTGACACAGCTAGAACTATACAATTTTGAATTTTCTGAATGAATTGAACTCTGAGCTTGGATTTGGATTTGAAGAGAAGGTACATGATCTCAACTAACTTTGTGAACCCATAAATGTGACACCTCTCATAAGATACAACTTCACAGCTGTTGAAGTTGTTCTGCCTTATTGCTTTGAGGTAGGGTTCACCATCACCTTTGTGGACAGTGGCTCTTGTGATTGGAGTTGGTTCTATTCTGTTTCTTAAAATGTTAATCTTTTCTCTGAAGCTTTGAAGCCTTTGTTGACTTAGATTGTAGGGAGCAGATAGATCAAGGTTGAAGAGGGTTTTGATGACATCCGCATGAGATCTAGCTTTGAGCAGTTCACACTGAGATTTCTCCCTTGCCAATTTGTGTTGAGCAGCAGCTTGATTTTGAACTTGTTCTTGTTCTTGCTGATATGCTAGCTCCTTGGCTTGGTAGATCTCTTCAACTAGAACACCCAATGCTTGAGCCATTTGGGCATTTTCCCTTTCTTCTTGCTCTTTAAGTGCAAGCTCCCTTTGCATTTGATCATCTGCTTCAACTTGCTTAGATGTCATTTTCTATTTGCCTTTGTCTATAGGAGCAAAGGTTGAAGCCTTTTGGACTGATGGAGTTGATTGGACTGGTGGAGCAAATGGTTTTGGGCTCTGTCTTCTTCTTCTGAGGATGTCAAAGAGTGGAGTATTATCCTCATCATCATAATCAGACTCAATGGCTATTAGTGGAGAGCAACCCTCAGCAACTTTCCTTCTTGGCTTTGGCCTGTTAGCCATTCTTTTTAATCTCTTTGGAAACCTTTGCTCCCCCTCAGAAGGTGCTTTTCTTTTAAGAGGAGGAGGAGCTGTTGCTTTGGATGCTTCTTTTTGTAAGATCTTTGTATCAGTTTCATTATAAGCAGCATCCACTTCTTCAGAATCAGGATCATCCTCTCTAGATGAACTTGAGAAATTCTCCCCCTTTTTGGCATCATCAAAAGGAGGAGGGGAGTCACCTGTGGTTGGCTTTGGGGATGGGGTAGGGGCAGGGGTAGGTGTATGGGTTGAGGAAGGGGTATAGGATGGGGTAGAGGTAAGTTTAGAGAGTTGAAGGGAGAGGTCATCCTTGAGATCTTTTAGGGCTTTCCACAATGAGAGATGACTCATCCTGGATTGTTCAGTAAGGGCTTCAATGTCATCAAGGATGCCTTTAAGGTAGGAAGGCATGGGTAGGAGTTGTTCTGGGATAGGGACATAAATGTTTGGGTTTATTGGACGTAGGGTTTGGAGTTCGGATAGTAGGTTTCAGATGGTGTGGTTGAGGGAAGAGATAGTGGATTAAGGAAGGATGGGAATGTGTGATTGAGATGGGAGAAGGGTAGAGAGATGGTCTATTTTGGTTAGGATGGGGGTAAGATCAATAGGAGAGGCAGTAGGTGCAGGGGAGGGTAGGGTAGGGGTGGGTTTTGAGGGACTCAATGTCTTTTGCAAGTCTAGACAGTTGAGTAGAGGTATGTGTTTGGAAGGCTTGGAAGGTTTGGGTTAGGTTATCAAGGTTTTGGTTTATGGTTTGGACAAGGGTAAGGTTTGGTGTTTGGGTAGAGGTAGATGGTTGAGAATTGTAAGGAGTGGAGATAGGTTCAAAAAAGTTGGGTAAGGTATGTGTTCCCTCATTTGAGCCTTGGTGTATAAGCTCAAACTCATTGGAAAGGATTGTTGAGCCCTGTACAAGTGGTTGGTTTATACCACTAGCATTGGCAGACTGTGTTTGTGTAAGAATTGAATTGATAAGATGTGCAAGATAAGTGGATTGAGTGTGGGATGCACTCAATAATAGGGAATCCCTTATTGGATCCACATTCTGTTGTGAGAATGTGAATGGTATAGGCAGACTCAATAGTGGGATAGACATAGTATGACCTTGTGTTGAGGTCTGTCTTTCAATAAGATCAACCTTTTGGGAGGTTGTCTCAGCTAGCGGCTTAGATCCCATTTTCACAGATGTATCCTCTTGTGAGGATACATCCACTGGCTTAAAGGTGGCAACATCCAATTGCTCCCCCTTAACATGAGGAAGGGTAATTGGAGTTGAGGTCAGAGGTGTGGATTGCACTCCCTCAAAGTGCTCATAATGAGTCACTTCTGGTGACCTTGTATATATGGGGCTACGAATTGGAGTAGAACTAGTGACCACATGAGGTTTACTAGAGCTTGGCTGTTGGATTGGTGTATTGACTGGAGAGGAGGATGGGCTATCAAAGGTTGGGATTACCATTTGAATATCCTCCGAGGTGGAATCAGAACTGTCCTTACCTTGGGACATGATGTGCCTGCTCCTGTCAATGAGCTCCAGAAGTTGCTCAGAAATTTCTTGTTCTTAGGCATCACCATCACCACCAAGAGGACTTAATACCATTGGACTGATAGGAGTAAATTCACCAGCATCACCATCACCAGCATCATCATCTTCATTATTAGTGCCAGTGTGACTTTCTTCAGCATCATCACCATCATTATCATCATCATTCTCATCATCATCACCAGCATTAGCATTGTCATTGGCAGCATCTATTAACTCTTGCATTTGGGCAGTGATTGGAGGACCTCTGTTTGCGTTAATAAAGTGGAATACCTTTTCACCCATGGCAGGGACAGGAATATGCTCTTGATGTTCAGTTATGCCCACATAATCATTCTCTCCAATCTCCCTCATAGCTATCAGGCTTAAGAATCGAATGTAGGGCACCTGAGACCTTGATGATTTCTTGTTTGTGCTCTGAGTAATTTTATCAATAAGATCAGAAAATATAACTTGAGCAAAGTCGATGTTTACCTAAAGACTAGGGCATAGAGCACCAGAAGCTCAGTTTGATTGATGAGATGGTGGCTTCCAGATTTTGGACCAAAACAACGTATGACCACGCTGGCCAAGTACTTCCATGGATGAGAAAGAGCAGAGACTTTTACTTGACCATGCACTACAGGTTCATTGTAGCCGATGGTTTGCAAAACGGTTTGAACTTCTGCTCTGGAGGGAAAAGCTGTGTAAGGTGAGAAGTGAGGAATACCAGTGGCTTCTCGTAGTGTTTCTGTGGTGATTTGGAGATGGTAGTTTCCTTGGGCTAGGGTGCAGTGGATGTGTTGTCGTTTAGGTTGTAGGTTGCGGAGTACCATAGCTCACCAATAATTGTAGGGTATATGTAGTGTAGATCAGCAGTGAGACTATCGAACAAAGGATGAGCCTGAAGAAACTGAACCATTAGCTCATAACCTTGGTTTTCTCGCGAGGCAGGGATGGTGGTGCAGAGTAGAATGCTGTTTGGAGTTATATTCATTGGTTGGTTAAGTGCAACATTCTCACCAAGGTTGACAGCGGGGTCTGGAATATAGGTGGCCATTTGGTAGGGATGATGAACAGTGAGTATCGAGAGAGAAGTTAGGGTAGTTCTTTGTAGAGAGAGAGACAGGGAATTTAGAAAGTTTGACGGGTAAAGGTGAATGAGAGAGGAAGTGGGATATTTATGAAGGTTAGTTAACAAAGATCGTTAGATACTAACAAAAATTCTAACGGAGTACAAATTAATTAGCTATTAAATGAAATCTGACAAACGGAGTAAATAACTAGGGTTAAAAAGCATTAAATGAACGTAAAAAGTGAAAATTTACTAAGTGTTGAACCATGAGCTGATCATAGAAATGTATCAGCTGAGGGGTATCAGCAGATGAAAAACTATCAGCTGATAGTGAAAACTTGGAGTATCAGCTGAGGAAAGTACTTAGCTGAGCATTTCCTTCTTATCTTAGGGTGATCAGCTGAGTAAGTTTGATCAGCTGATAGGTATCAGCTGAGCATAGTTACTTAGTTTACACAGATTAAGTAAGACTTAGATATGCTTAGATAAGTAACTCATGATTTTCAACACTTATAAATTAACACAAACTAAATTACCACTATTATAAACTAAAAATTAAGCATACCTAGTTTGGGTATTAGGAAATTGAACCTTGCTTCATCTAATGGCTTTGTGAATAAATCTGTAAGTTGCAAATCAGTGTTGATGTAGTGCAAAGTTACCTTCTTCTTTTGCACATTGTCTCTGAGAAAATGATGTCTGATTTCAATATGCTTTGTCTTTGAATGCATGACTGGATTATTTGAGATGGAGATTGCACTTGTATTGTCACATAGAATTGGGGTGTCTTCAAACTTCACATCATAGTCAAGTAGTTGATTTTGTAATCAAAAAATTTGAGCACAACAGCTTCCTGCAGCAATGTATTCTATCTCTGCAGTGGATGTTGACACTGAATTCTGTTTCTTACTACACCAACTAATCAATCTTCCTTCTAGAAGTTGACAACCACCTGAAGTACTTTTTCTGTCTAATGTACACCCTGCAAAATCAGAATCAGAATATCCAACTAACTCAAAATTTGAGTCTTTGGGGTACCAAAGACCAAGATTAGGAGGTTCTTTGAGATATCTGAATATTCTCTTAACAGCAGCAAGATGTGATTCCTTAGGATATGCTTGATATCTTGCACAGAGACATGTTGAAAACATTATATCTGGTCTACTTACAGTGAGGTATAAAAGTGACCCAATCATTCCTCTATAAGTTGTAATGTTCAATGATCACTTCTAAGACTCCTCACCAGATTTCCATTCAACACTTCCATCTTCTTGATAAAACAAATAATTTCTTCAGCAGCCTCACTCTTTGCTTTAAGAAAGAAAACCCAAGTGTATCTTGAGAATTCATCAACCAATACAAGAGCATACTTCCACCAATACTAGCAGTTGCAACAGGACCAAAGAGACCCATGTGCAACATATAGAAAGGTTTTGTAATCGAGAAGGCCTGCTTGGATGGAAATGATGTCTTATGCTGCTTTCCCTTCTCACAAGCAGTGCAAGGTTTAGGCTTAAGATAAGTCAGAGAAGGTAGTCCTGACACTAGTTCAACCATGCTCAACTTGTTGATATTTTTGAAATTAAGGTGGGAAAACCTCTTGTGCCACAGCCAGTTTGTATCCTCATTATTCTTGGAGTACAAACATGTTTCCTTTGAAGGGTCACCAGAGGACTTGTCAAGTGTATACACATCCTTGGTTCTCTTGGCACTAAACACTGTATTACCTTCTTTATTTATTATGGAGCCTCCTGTCTTTGTGAAGTGGACTTCATTATCTCCATCACACAATTGACTTATGCTTATGAGATTGTATTTCAGCCCTTTGACGTATGAAACTTTGGACAGTTTGAGGTTCCCATTATGAAGTTCACCATAGCCTTTTGTTTGCCCATGGTTGTTGTCACCAAAGGTCACCCTTGGACCTTTTTCTTTCTTGTAGTTACTGTGCAAAGCCTTGTTACCTGTCATGGTTCTTGAACATCCACTTTCAAGAAACCAAGAACAAACACCCTGCACAGATTGAATGAAAGAAGAGTTAGTGACACAAGTAGGAATCCACTACTTAGTGGATCTCTATGAAATGCACCTAGCTTTCCACTTCATCTCAGGTTTCTTATGTATAAGAGGAATGACTGTGTTATCATTACAAGTCCGCTGTCTTGAATTCCCTTCTAAAGAACATTCAAATTCCTTATGCTCTTTGCTTCCACATTTATAACATTTTTGGGATTTTGTGGGCTTGGAGCATTGAACAACACTGTTTGAATGCCTATGAGTTTTCTTATCAGTCGTCATTTGACTAACTTGACCATTCAGCTTATGAAGCTTATCCTATAAATTTCTTAGGTCTTTATTTACAAGCACCTTAGATTGATCTTTGTTTTTAGAAAGTTTTTGACCAATCTTTGGAGTGGCAGAAATGGGAACAATGTGAACATCATTCTTTTTACTCATAGTTTCTTCTATTGAAAGAGAGTTGATTAGTTCCAGATCAGCTGATTGTTTAGAAGATGAGCTATGATCAGTTGACAGGTTATCAGCTGAGCATTTATCATCTACTAACCTATCAGTTGATGGAGTAGTATTAGCTAATGATTCTTCAGTTTGTGAAATACTCATACTTAAGTCATCTGTTTTCAAGGTTTGACAACATAATGTCTCTTAGGTTTAAACCAATGATTCATTTCCTTTACTCACATCCTTTGACTTTATATTATTAGGATTTTTACATTCTGAAATCTTACTAGAAGATGATTCAACAGAAAGAATAATTGATTCTTTTGAGTGGGAACTTTTGCTTATAACAAACTTATTTGTGAACACATTTTTGCCTTTAACAGTTTTGAGAAAAGTCTGTGGCAAAATGTCAGCTTTGTCTAAGATATTAAGGTTCTTATTAGAATCAACATAGTTAGCAGCCTTAGAGTAATTTCCACCAATAATAGCTTGAACTTGTTTGGGTATCTGCTCCATGACACACTGAGTGGTCTTTTCCGCATATACCCTGGGCTTTCTTCTTCTTCTTCTTGTCAAGGACAGCAACAAGGAGTTTCTTATACTTGGCTTCATAATCAATTTTGCACTCCTGCTTTTGCACAGATGAAGAACCAGTGTTATATTTGGACTTACATTCACTGGCTATGTGGCCAATCTTGCCACACTTATAACACTCTACTGTAGAGGCATCAAATGTAGATTTAGGCTTGACAAGCTATGATGACCTCTTGCTGATCCTCTTGACACCCTTTCCCTTCTTGAAAGGTCTGAACTTCTTAACCAGCATTGCTACACCTTCAACCAGTTCTTCCAGATTACTCTACTCACAATCATTCTCCTCATCACTTTCTCCAGCACTCTCCACTTCACCTCCTTCTTAATCAGAACCAGAATCAGTAGCTACAAAGCTTCTCATCTTTGTATCTCTTGATACAAAGGCAGTTGGTGCAGCTTTCACGACCTCCTTGATCTCCTTGGATGAAAACTTCCTTTGTTTGACTGATTGCTCATGGTTTAGTAAGTTACCATAGAGAGCAACTAGAGACATTCCCTTTATCTTCTCACTATGTCTTAGAACAGTGACAAAGTGATCCCATGTTTTAGGGAGGGAGTCTAGAAACTTGTTCACCAAAACAAAGTTGTTGTTGGTTATGTATGCCCTTTTCAAGTCATTAACTAGGCAATTGAACCTGGTGTATGTCTTTGTAAGACTCTCACCTTTCTAAGCAAAGAAGAATTCATACTCTCTGTTAAAGAGGAGCTTCTTGTTCTCCTTCACCTCTTCAGTCCCTTCATATGCAACTGTGAGTGTATCTAACATCTCTTTAGCAGAAGTACAGTTAAGCACTTGATGATAGATCTCATTAGGTAGTGCTGAGACAAGAGCTGATCTAGCCTTAACATCTAGGCTAACCAACCTCTTATCTTCATCTGTCCACAGATGCATGGGTTTGGTTATGATTCTTTCTGTTGTAGAGGTTTGACCTTTAGATTCTGATGGAATGGATAACACTGATGTTGGAACATAAGGACCATCAGTGACTATTTCAAGCATTTGGATATCAAGGGTGGATAAGAAAAGATGTACTATACTTTTGCACATGGAGAAATTTTCTGCATCAAACATGGGACATCTTGTTAAGGACCCAGTGTTTGAGATATTCATGTTCTTTGTTGATGAGGCCATTTTGAGAGGGGTAGAAGCAGTTGTAGAGTAAGCAAAACAGATCTAGATATTGATTATCTAACCTGCTCTGATACCAGTTGTTAGTCCCAGATTGAGTATACAAAAACAAATGTTTGTAGAACGGGGGGTTGAATACAAACTTTAGCTTATAAAAATTTAAAGACACACTGATATACTTTTATATAATTCTTATTGATATTGAATCACGAATTATATGTACTAGAAGCGGAAATTTTAAGTACAAGAAAAGGTGACAATCTATTTGTCTAACACATAGACAGGCTAACTCTAAAACAACTAATGTATATAGAGTGTTCAACACATGAACACGTTTGATTCTACACAATGCTTAAACTCTACGAATTTCTCAACTGATGAGATTTTCTTTCTGTGGAGTAGAGACTTCACTGTGTTGTCTTTGCATGTCCACCATGCATGAGTATATATAGAAATCTTGGTGTATCCGGTTGCATGAAGGTAGGAGACAAAGAGGATGTGGAAATATAATATTTTATTTGTAAAGGTAGTGGGTGAAAAGTAAAGTTACTTTAATCAATAGATTGATAAAAGTAATTGTACTTTTCTGCAAAAGTGCAAGCCACTCACAATATAAAATATTAAAACTCATATCTACTGTCGTGTACAAGTTTCTTTCTCTTTCCATGCTTGTACTTTAATCAACACCATGCTTCTGTTTGATTTGACTTTACCAAGTATGGGATTGCCAGACATACTTAGTTGTTTGAACAAATCTTCAAGATCTTCGTCTGTTTGAGGTATCATTATCCTTTTTCAGAGGATAAGATCAAACCTTTTTGTCTCATAGTTGATCCAAAAAGTGTATTTTTACTTTTACAAACAAAGATCTAAGGCATAATAGAACAACACATGTTCTACCTTTTACATATGACTTACAATCTGAAAAGATAGTGCAGATTTGACATTTTGCACGACTCAGCTAACAGATTGTACTAGGAACTCTGATATTCACTACTCAGTTGACAAAACATATCAGTTGATCACTTTTTGTTAGGACTCAGTTGATACATATTGCTCAGCAGATCATATAGATGCTCAGCTGATCAATAGTAAGCTTAGGAGGACATAAGCTCATGTATTTGTATGATCAGTTGATCAAGAATGCTCAGTTGATCATTCAAATACATTAGTTTATGTGGAGAGATGACTTGTGTAAGAGAAGACTTACTTAGCGGATACTCTCGGCCTCAGCTGATCCATTTGTTCACTCAGCTGATGGAGTAGCTGAGCAAAGTCCTTGCTCAGCTGATGGTGTAGGCACTCAGCTGATCAACTTTCTTCACTCAGCTGATGGTTTATTTTTCTCAGCTGATGGTCTTCTTTACTTGTTTTCTTCATCTGATGCTCCTTGGCTGATATCCCTTGGCTGATACATTGAGTAGGATCTGATGCTCGGCTGATGGTCAGCTGATGGTTCCATACTTGGCATATTTTTACATAAATTGATTCAAACAACACATGTTTGAATTCTTTCTAAGTCATACTGAATGTAGGGTTTGGTTATCATCAAATTCTATGTTTTTAGGATAGGCAGAGTTGATTATTAGGGTGAAGTGATTATCTCCCCAACATCATGCGTGACGGCCCCAATCTCCAAATATTCCACAGAAGTAGCAAACCACTCCTTGAATCTCTTCATGAGGCACATAACCTATGTCCTTAGATTCAACATTGAGGATAGGC
This sequence comes from Dittrichia graveolens, assembly GCA_038502395.1. NCBI lineage: Eukaryota > Viridiplantae > Streptophyta > Magnoliopsida > Asterales > Asteraceae > Dittrichia > Dittrichia graveolens. Next base: position 62,235,211 of record JARJIL010000003.1, read on the forward strand.
TTGGACACTCCAACCTTTCCAGTTTGTGTCGGTTTCTTCTTCCTTTTCTCTTGATCCCTTGAACTCGTGGTAGGAAAGGGAGAGGTGGATTCATGTTTGGCCATGTCAGACTCGGCAATCTTCAACATTCCCTCCCAATGGGAAAACCTAATCTCTCTATTTGGTCCATGTACGCCTTCATCTTAAGGACGTGGGCACTCACACTCCTACCTTCCTGCATTCTACAACCGACTAGGTTTTTAACACACTCATATTGTTCCTCCCTAACTTGTTGGTGGAACATGTCCTTCAACTTGTTCACCATATTGTACACACTCATGTGCTCAAAGTGCTTTTGCAACTCTGAGCTCATAGTTGACAACATGAGGCAAACAACATCGTGTGTGTCCTCAACTCGCTTCTCATGCGCGTATCGGACGGACAAAGTCGCGTCGTTAGCAGGTGGCTCTGGAAGAGGTTCCTCAAGGATGTGCAACTTTGACTCATATCAAGGACAATTCTCAATTGCCTAAGCCAGTCTATGAAGTTCACTCCCGTGAGTTTCTCGCTATGTAGGAACATACGAAGCGAATAGTTTGATGTAGTGTTATTATGGTTTGACATCTATTAACACAAGAACACAAGTTTTAGTTAGTTCGATATAATTCTCGTTAAAATAATTACCCATAAAGTTTTAGAAAAACAATTTATCTTAACAAGGGCTAAGAACCTTATTTCACTCCACTACATGACGGGTTTACCACGGATCACTTCATGAAGCTATTTAGGTCGGTAACCATTTTACCGATTGCAATCTATATTGCAACTCTTAGACACTTGTGGGATCCAACGACACTATCGGTCGGTTTGCATGTTTGATCCCTACTTACATCAATCCCAAATTAAAATTCTTGGTTGACTCGTGCGTAGCTCGACAATCACACAAGGATTTTAGTTTGCAATTGTAAATCGTCCAACAAGATACACGGTAGTACACTCGACAATTATTGGCTCGTGCTAAGCTCGATAACCAATAACCCCAAGTTGCCACTCTCACCTTCCACACAGATCCACATGGAATAACTCGTGCTTAGCTCGACAATCATCCCATGCTTCACTAGAATCGGGTGGTGTCATCTTATGGATGGTGCGTGATTTACGTTTTTAGGAAACGGGTTTTTATTTCTTGATTAAAACCAAGTTTTAACATTTGATTAACAAAGTAAGTGACAAAACCGATTTTCACTTTAAATATAAATACCAAGTTTATATTGTCTTTAAAATCGTGTACGTGCGAGAGTTTATTAACCAATTTAAAAACTCTTGTGATTTTATTAACCTTTAAAAAGTTATCAAGCATGCGAAGAAACATAAACAACCATGCAAGAAAGATAAATCACATCACACGCATACAAAGGGGTTGGTAACCATGCCAAAAACCTATGCGTCCTACCCGCGAGCCAAGCCAGGAGGACTAGGTCTACTAGGGATACAAACCTAGACCATAGAGTGCTCCCACTGAATCCGCTACCTCCATTAGGACTAACCGGATCCAAGGTCTTCAAGATGTCTCCTCTTGACTCTTGATTGTGGTCTTCAAAACACAAGTACACAAAAGAAAGGAAATGGCATGCAAGCCACGCGCTTCCTCTCAATCTAGTACAAGTACATATGGATAAATGAAACAGAAAGCAAGCCACGATAATAAATTACATACCAAATGAATAAATAATTAATTACAACACATGTGACACCAAGGTCACCAAATAAATCCAAACAAACCACAAGGCACAACCACAAGGTCTAGGGCGATGGTTACCAACTAAAAGCAACAAACAACAACTAGAAAGCACGGTGTGCCAAAACCGTGACTAAACGAAGATTTCGGTAAGAATTTCCAACACAAACACTCAAGGCACAACAAGGAAATTCTTGTACATATGCATTAGGGCACAAAACCAATTTTTATACCCATATTCATATATACACAACATATGTGTATGCATGTATGCATCTCATGCCAAGACCATACCCACATTTGTACCAAATTATTAAAGGGGTTTCCAAACGGAATCTGCCAGAAAAAAGAGAAACACCTCTATGACCCGAAAAACCATAAAAATTTTATTTTAAGGACAAAAACTGCCCAGGAGCTCCTTCACGACCCCTCATGGCTCGTGAACCCCAAGGGCTTCACGACCGATCACGGGTCAGAAAGGCTCGTCAGCCTAAAAACCAAGTTTCACGACTATACAGTTCACGAGTGCCTTCACGCACCTCACGGCTCGTGAAGCCCAAGAGCTTCACGACCGATCACAGGCCATAAGGACTCGTGAAGTCTGAAAACACTTCCCACGACCAGACCCCTCACGAACACTGGTCGTGTGGCCTTCACGACTCGTGAAGAACTCTTCACGGCCCGTTAAGGCCTACTGGACAGAAAAACGAATCTTCCAAAACGGTTTTTCGAGCCATTATCGTGCTATATCTTTGTAGCCTAGGCTTTGATACCACTGTAGGAAATCCATGCACGCCAACACCCGTACGCAGCGGAAGCAACGACATCAAAAACCGGGGTTTTCGGGTATTAAAACCGACATGCATGTATTCCCCAAGTGGGGATCATGACTACAAACGAATATAGCAACTGAAACACACGAGAGGGAGGAGAAATATACCATCACGGGGCTGGAGCTATCCATTGAGCTAGGAAGATCTTCGAGAACCCGAATCTGAGTTCCTCTATTGAAAGTCATCACCAAGTAGGCGAGATTCTGTCTTGCTAACGACCCGAGACACGAGCCACATGATGTCCTCGTGAATTTGGAACAGCCACAACACTAGGAGAAACTTGCCTTCACAAGATTACACACTCATGCAACTCACTATATGCTAAAGAACCAAATATGAGTGTTATGTGTGTGTAGAAGCAAGAAATATAACATGAGAGAGTTCAAAGCCTTTTATAAAGTCTGGAAGTGGTCTTGGAGCCACAAGGGTCGGCCAACTAGCCACACCCTCATTGGACCATCACAAAGGTCCAATAAAAAGAAAGTGACACTTTGACTTCTGTCTTCACGGGCTCTCACGGGCCGTGAAGCACTCGTGAAGGCCTAGTAGGCCGGGTTCCACCACAAACTCTCATTGGGCCAATGAGAGGTCCAATAAAAGCATAGCGCCTGCCTTCACGGGCTCTCATGGGCCGTGAAGCCCTCGTGATGGTAGTGCTCCCACGACTTCTTGTCCGGGTGGAGAAGCCTCGTGGAGGGTTTCACTTCACGACCTCTTCACGGCCCGTGAAGGTCCCCGGAAACCCTAATTTCATATTATCTCATTCCTGGGTTGTGTTGCCGGAATCTACCCTTGGCGTGTGACCCAATACACCCGTACTTCATCAGCAGTGACGCTAGTGCACGTGTTTCAGTGGGCATATTCCAACAAAACTTTCCTTCGGGGGAATTAGAGTGAGTTGGAGATGTTTGTGGTAGTTAGTATTTTGAGTACTAACGGTTTATGCTAATGAAATTGTGAGATAATATGATTGTAACAGATATGGCTGACAGAGAGATCCCCATCCTTCCTCCTGTGACCCGGGCAACTACAGACGCACCAGCAATTGAGAACTTTGATAATATAGAGGTTCCAGGAACTTCAAGCCAGACTCACGAAGAGGATCAGAGTGAGTATATATTCAAGCTTGAGAATGAGTTACTAGATCTTCGAAACTTGGTTCATAATTTGGAGCAGCAGCGACAGACTCAATCTGAGCTAACCCCACTCCTAACTACGACTCTAACTCAATCAACCACAACACCAGTAACGACACCATTACCACCAGTAACTCAAGTTATGCCACAACCATTTTATTATCCGTTTGCGCGTCAGGGAACTTGTCCTTTTGCGTTTCCTGGATACACACAACCTTGTACGTACACGCAAATCTTAGTTTGCAAACCTTCGGAGTATCGAGGGAGTTCTGACCCTAACATTACATTGAATTGCTTGAGAGAGATAGCATTGGATGCTTGTAATTGTGAAAATGAACTGAAAGTGAAGTATGCGACGAGGATGTTGAAAGGGGATGCGATGGTGTGGTGGGATTCTATAACCGGGCATTTTACCCAAGAGCAGCAGGAGAGTATCACCTGGAGTCAATTTCAGGAGAAATTGTGTGAGCAATACTATAGTTCTTTTGAGATTGCTAAGATCAAGAAAGAGTTTATGGATTTACAGATGGCTGGGAATATATCAGTTGATGATCTGATTAAACAGTTTAATAAGAGATTACGATTTATGAAGCAATGGGTACCTGATGAGGCATCGCAGATTCAACATTTTGTGGGGGCTTTGCCCCCTGATTATCGAAGTGCTACCAAATGGGCTAGCACATTGTCACAAGCGTTTACCTTGGCCAAGTTGGCTGAAGGTGACATTAAAGCAAGCGGCAGAATGACACAAGACAGGATTTCTCAGCAGAAATCTCGATTTGAACACTATAGTAATCAACAAAGGCATGTAGGACAAAGCAGATAGAGTCAGAATAATTAGAATCATAGGTTTACGCCTGGTGAGCCCAATCGGCGATCACAATGCTGTGGAAATTGAACATCTTACCACACGGAGCCTTGCACATCCCAAACTTTGAATTGTGTCAGGTGTGGACAATTTGGGCATCAAATTAAAGATTTCCAGTTTCCAAGGAATGTTTGTTGGAGCTGTTTGAAAGAGGGGCACCGAGTTGGTGAGTGTCGTGCTGAGAGAAAGATGGGATATGGGTCAGGAGACGGAGTGACCGGGGGATCCTCATCAGCAAGTGGACAAAAGAGAAAGAACACATCTGTGCAAGAGGGTAGAATTTTCATTATGATAGCTGATGATATTGCCATTATCGAAGATGATGTAACGGGTACATTTTAATAATCTTTATATTTTTAGGTGTGTTTATTAACTTCAGAGTTAATTATGAATGTTTGATGCCTATGTGTGCTAAGTGTGTATGCTTACTTCTGAAAAGTATGATTCTATAGAAGTAAGGTTGATATTATATGTTCTAAATCATGAAATACCTGATGCTTATGTCATAAAATGATATGATGGTATGTATGTGGTATTTGAAATGATGAGAATTGGGTATGAAATACCAAAGAAGAATGTTATCAGATTAGTTAAATTGCATGCTATGTTATGTGTTGCAAGATTTTCTTTGTATATTGTGTTTGTATATGAGTATACATATGTTAATGTTTATGCTAAAAGGAAGGAAAGAGGAAGAAAGTGAGCAACTATAGAAATTGAGTGATTTTGTGATACCCAAAAATGATTTGATAAAGATATAACTGAGATTATGAGTTGTTATTAAACCTATGATGATGATTGATGAACCTGAAGAGATTTATGATGTGTTGTGATATTGTATTTGATGGATTGATATATGATGCTATGCTTTGAAATTAGAGGAATGGTTTATGTTTTGCGAGAGTTAAAGATTCGTGAGAGAAATGATTCATCCCATGATTTGGAGGTTGTAGCAGATGCGTCAGTATTAATTATATGGAAATGTTGATTATAAAGAAAGGTATATGTGATTGATTTGATATTGTCTCAGAGAGAAAAATTGTTGTTAGACATGTTGAAATGTGAGGGAGTTAATGATAATAACATTAGAATTATGTAAATTGAAGTATATTTGACTTAGTGTATAAAAATTGAAATTGCCTTTACTGGAAGTTGATGGATTAATTATTGAAATTATCAAATACAAGGAAGAGAAAAGAGGAATTAATTACTGTAACATGTGGACTGAAGACTTATAGACCCTTGTGTTTATGTGCCTTTGCTTGAAATTGGAAAGTTATTTTGACGAAGATTTTCGAATCTAAATTGCCAGTGCGTTTGGAAGGGTTAAAATTGTATAATTGTCATACAAGTATTGTATTGATGACTTACCAAGAGAGTAGACATGATATATTTTATAGAAATATGACATGATTGTGTATGCGTCAAAGTAGAATATCAGAGATTTATGAATTATTAAAACGATTAGAGATACTAGAATGGTGATGATGACAAGATACGATGGAGTTTATATCTTGTTTACTACATGATATGAAATCCAGATATATTACGAGAGATTATGAATGTTCAGTAAGAAACGCCGATATTATTACCATCAGTGGGACATGATCTTTTGATCATAATTATATATTGATGAGATGATTCGAAGATATGATTTTATATACTTAGAAACTTCTGACGGAAATTGAAAGATTTGATCAAACTTCTAAATGAGTTTACTACAAGAATTGATTAAGCTTCTAGAAGAAATTACAACAAGAATTGAAACCCGAGTTGAGTAGTACGACTAAATTCCTAATGGATAGTTGAGTAGAACAAGTTTTACAGATATTTGAGAATGAATTGTGTTTATGTGTGATGAATTTTGAGGATTCGTGAAATTAATAATCAAATTGATCAGATTGGCGTGATGCGATTTCTATCGAATGGATGTTAAAGTGTTAATTATGAATTGTTATGTGAATACCATGGTAATGTTCTGACATATTAACTTGAAGCGATAAAAAAAGCAATATGTGGATATTTTTATATGACGGTCAGTGAACGAAAGATATGTGAAATTCTTCATTTGAGATAAACAAGTTAATGTGAACAAGTATTTGAGATACATTTTGATATATTCTGTATACGTAAGTGTAAAAGAGAATGGTTGAAAGACAGATTTATGAAATTCGAGAGCTATGTGTTGATTTGAAGAAGAGATTGGAAAGAAGAGTTGTTGAACTCTGGTGATTATGACAAAGGTGTGTAGAAATTGATTTATGTGTATTGGTAAGATGGAAATACATATGAGTCATAATTGTCTTGACATCAGAAATGAATATGGAGAGTTGAGACTTCCGTTTGATGTGTGATATGAGATTCTGAGGACGGAATCCTCTAAAGGAGGGAAGATTTGTAACATCCGCAAACCCGTGCTAGTCGTTAGCGGGTTAGTGGTACGTGGTTATTTGTGTTTGATTTGATTATATGATTTTAGAGTTAATTAGATTAATTTACTAATTGAAATATATATATATATATATATATATATATGAGAATATATATGTTACTGGAAGTGGAGAAATAGAAGTCAAAGTATGTCATGTATGTATGTATGATAATATGTATGTATGCTTGTGGTTAAGAATAAGAATAGGCATGTACACCTCCTGCTTTGGTTTTAAGAAATAATATGTACGTAGCTATGTAAACACTTGAAAGATATTTGCTCATATTTTCAGAGTGAGAAAAGGTGTAAGTGTGTGTTTATGTGAAAACCTCTCATTGAAGAAACTTGAAACTAGCATACTTGAAAGTGTAGATTGAAGAGTTGGTGTTCTATAATTCAAGGAAAAGGTTAGATCATGTTTATAGCATGCTATTGATTAACTTGATATGTTTTCATGCTGTGTTTAATGGATTTAAGCATGAACCACCATTAATGTAGCTTGAAGCTCAAGACTTGATAAATGGGTTTTGTGTGATTTGAAGTTTTAATTGGATTTGAGTAGTCTATGATGTATGTATATATGTTAGATGGGATTTATACATGTTTTAGAAGTGTTTGGGATTGATTTAGGGCATGAATATGAGAAAAGAATTATGTTAAAGTCGGCTGGATTTTTGAAGAAGAAGTTGCGGGTCCGTCGCGACGCGACACGTCCAAAGTAGGAACGTGACGCGTTCCCAAGAATCCGCCAGATTATTTAGAATCCGATAGCTTGAAATCCCGACACTTAAATCCGATCCTTGAAACCGACATTTGAGAATCCGACACTCAAAATCCGACACCAAGAAATCCGAGACCTTGTGATGCGTGGTTAGCAAAAGTGTGTGAAAATGTGATGATTCGGTTTTAAACTAGATATGGCTAACTCACAACATGGTAGTGTACCAGTCGTTTGTCAGTATAGCTAAGATAGACCGGGTTGTCGATCTAAGGGAACGATTGTTAAAATTCAATACTATGATATTAGTTAATTCTTAGTCTTTTGAAAACAAGATTTTAGATTTTTAAAATAATAAACAGAAAATAAAGCAAATACTACACAATAACCAAACGAGAGAACGAGCAATTCACGAAGTAACTAATATGATCGGTAAAGAGTGTTCACTTAGAAAGAATCCCCCTAATTCGTAGTAGCTATGATCTAGACGTGTAATGGATTTGATGAAACGATAAATGGAATCACAAAGTGTAGAGCCTCTTTGGTTAAGAAGGCTACAACTATGGTAAAGGTACTAACTCCTAATATAAAGTATCGGTCAACGTTGATATCAAGAAGTATTCCCAATTTAAACAATAAAAATAATCCGCGAGGTGTTCAAGTAATATACTTGATTGAAATATGAATACTAGTGATTACTTTTGATTATAAACAACTAACACATAGTATCGGTCAACATATGTGTTACAATCATAACCCCAAATAACCATAAATATTCATGCCAGGCAAAAACAAGTATTGGTCAACATTAAATTTCTTGTAACAAGTGTTATTGGATCAAAAATCCCAAATTAAAACTTGACTTCAACCTATTTAGTTTAAATAATGGTTGTCACAATTGTTTAAAAAACATTAGTGCATAAACAATTCCAAAAATGAAGTTTGTATTCAAAATTCAAGCTAGAATCATTCACAAATCAAGTTAAACCAAGAATCAAGATCAACACAACAATATCCAACCAAGTTAAGAAAAGTCAAAAACCCTAGTTTACCATTTCATCAAAAACCCTAGATCCATCAAACTACAAATTAGGGTTCTTCAAATCGAAGCAAGCACAAAGTATATTTAGCTCATGATAACTAATAAATCACAAATCCAAAACAAAATCAAGTCTAGACTCATGATTCAAGAGTTTACAAAAAGTTAGAGATACCAAACCAAACCAAGCAATAAGATGAAAATGAAGATGGGGAAGATGATCTTGATGATGGATGGAATGGTATCGTAATCTTCACATGTTCTTGAGTTCTCTCCAAAATCTCCTTTGGTTCTCTCAAAATCGCCCCTTGCTCTTTTCTCTCTCTAGGGTTCTTGTTTAAAATCTCCAGTTTTTTTTCTCTATGTTTCACGATTTAAATGGTGCTGGTAGCTGTCACAGTCGCGAGCAGGTAGCGACCAGGTAGTGACAGTGTTAATTCAAGGCCCTGAGATTTATTTATTCCATTCAGCCCTCAAGGCCACGACGAGACTGTGAGCAGGTAGCGACCAAAGGATGCAAAATTCCAGTAACTAAAGGGGGGCTCGTGACTTTCCTCATGATAGTGAGCTAGTTGTGACATGCAATCGAGGGCACGTGGAGGCTGCGACAAGGTCTCGACACGAACTTGAGAAATTTTTATATTTTTCTTGCATTATTTTCTCCAAGTTTTCTCTAAACATCTTCCATCTCGGGTCTACAACATATTACAAAATTAAGCAATTAATATCTAAAATTAATAACTTTTGCAAATTAACTAGACTTAAATGGAAGGATATGTATCAAGAATATATGTATAAATATGAACATATCATCTTGAAATCTTATACCCGAAACCCGATGGACTTGGAATCCGGTATTGTGACGTGACGCGAAGCGTAGGCTCGTTGGACGCGACGCGTCGGGGTGTTTTCAGGAAAAAGAAGTTTGTTTGATGAATTGTTGATTGAATGTTATATGTGTATTTATATGTGAATTAAATTTGGTATATATGAGCAAAAGGGAAATGAATATATGTAGGTAGAAATCTTTGTATATCCGAGACTGATTTCATTGTTATTGTGTTTTCAAGAAACACAAAGACTCAGTAACATTAGATTTCTGAGTGCCGCGTTTGAGAACGAAAAGGTAAGTGGATGTGAACTAACAGATGGTAAAGGTTATGATTATGAATGATGTGATGCTTATGATTGCGATTGATAGACTGTTTAGTCTGATAATGGATTGTTATGGAAGTACTGTATGATTGATATATTATTTGTGTTTGATTGTTTGGGCTTTCGGTTTTGTCTTAGACCAGCTATGCGTGTAGTTCGGCTGGTAGAGATTGTATTTGAAACCAGGAATGCGTGTAGTTCGGCTTGTAGAGGTCAGCTATGCGTGTAGTTATAGACCCTCTCATGCATGCGTTTTATTGGAGGGGATCTAACTGTGCCAATTGGCGGTGGGCTATCGGTAAACCTTTGCTTTGGCCCGCATTGGTCGTAGGTTCGGTAGAACCGACGGTCCTCTGGATTTCACTGGATTGTGTGGCTTGGGTTTACTTGCCAGTTCATTGATTGTTGCTATTTGCTGATGTGTTGTAGCTTCTTCTCACTTAGCTTTGTGCTAATTCCCCTCAGTTGATTGTTTTTGCAGGTTCGTGTTGTTGGTGTTAGTTGAAGGAAAGCTCGACCGTGCTCTGATATGTGTTTTAAATGGAAACGAGCCATGTGTATTTTGTAACACCAAGATGATTGTTGTTTAGTTTTGTGAACAGATGTTTTGTTGATGATTGTAAATTCAATGCTTTATGTTTAATCATGTTTAAAAGCCTCCTTAACGTGTTTTAAAAAAATAGCTTAGGATTTTCCAGTGTTACATCACCGGGGGATCAGACACTGCCATCCGTGCTGGTAAGAACACATAAGGCAATCCACCGTGCATGTTACGGAGCCAAAGGCTCAATTGGGCTCAGCGGGTAGCCGAAAACCCTAGACGCTAAGAAACTGTAACACCGGAAAACCCAAGCCATTTTTTTTAAAATGTTGCGGAAGCTAAATTAAACAAACTTCTTTACATACAAACCAATATTTACAAATTACAACATCTGATCACAAACATACAACAACGACAAATGTCTTGGTGTTACTAAAACATAATGGCTCGTTTCATTTAAAACAGAATATCAGAGCAGGGTCAACTTCTCTTTCTGGTAACACCACAAAAACACGAACCTGCAAAAGCAACAACTGAGGGGAATTAGCATAAAGCTAAGTGAGTAGAGGCTAAGCACAAACGCAAACATCAACAGTCAATATCAAAGTATGTAATCACATATTCAAGAAGACCGGCGTTCGGCGCACAACCTACAACCAATGCCGGCTAAAGCAAAGGTGTACCGATAGCCTCTACCGAGTTGGCACAGTGAAAATTCCCCTATGATACAACGTATGCACCAATAAGACTATCACTATACAACCAACCAGTAAACGAGCCCAGTCCAATTCTATGTGTAGCTGACTTCTCAAACGCAACTCAATATCATCCAAAGAGCGCGTATCGGCCAAATAGTCATGCAACAGATATCAATCAATAATCAAAATCAACAAATCAATCAATCCTCCAAACACAAACGCATGCATCACATCAATAACATTAACCATAATATTTACCATCCGCAATTAACGTCCACTCACCTCAAAATCAATGCCAACTCAGATGTCGAATATCACTGACTCTTTGGATTGCCTGAAAACACAGCAACAACCAAATCAGTCTCGAATATATAAATATATCTGTCCACATATATTTATATCTTAATTTCATGAAACAACTTAATGTAACCATATAATTAATAAACCAACTTATCCCAAACAAACACAAATAAAAACAAAGAAATCTTCCTGAAACAGTCCGGTCGCGCCGCGACCTACATAAACGTCGTGCCGCGACGCTAGCGGATTTTGAATACCGGATTTCAATCATCGGATTTGGGTGTCTGTTTTTCAAACTATCGGATTCTAAGGGTCGGATTTGAAGTTCTCGGATTCTTGAAGTCGGATTTTGTAATTTCTCGGATTTCTAACAATCTGATTTAAAATGTCGGATTCCGCCAAGGTTGCGCCGCGACCTTCTAAATATTCGCGCCTCGATCTATGATTTTACAGGTCATCTTCTTCCTCAACTCGATTCCAGCCAACACAAACTTCACATATTTCCATTTTAAACAACCAAAACTTGTACTAAAACATTTCTAACACCCATAAAACTTATAAACAAACATCATAACACTCTTAAACACTAGAAAACTATCAATTCAACAAAACCCACTTAATCATGCTTTGAGCTTGAAGCTCCATTAATGGTGAAACATCACAAAGTCATGTAATTCAACAGATTTATACATCAAGATGAATAATAGCATGCCATAAACACTTACTAACCTACCGTTTGATTTAAAGAACACAAGATCTTTGCTTTAGAAATTTCAAGTAACACTTTGAAGCTTTCTTCACTAGAGGTTTTTCTCTCTAAACACACACAAACACCTTAACACTTTTTGATAAAATGAGCAGATGTTTCAATGCAACTACATGTACACATACATTTTATGAAATTAAAGCAGGAGGTGGCTTTTTAAACTCTTATCCATAATAACATGCATGCATACATGTATACTTAACATACAACACACCATACATACATACATACTTCTTTACTTTCACTTTCCAGAAACTGTATATATCATAACACATATATTTTCTAAATTAGTTAATTAATTAACCAATTAATTTAAACTAACATATAAATAATTAAAACACAATTAATCACATACCGCCAACCCGCTAATCTCCTAGCCCAGTTTTGCGGGTGTTACAAATCTCTCCTCCTTAAGAGGATTCCGTCCTCGGAATCTCTTCTCGTTCAAACAACCGAGGGTACCTGTCCCTCATATCTGCCTCAATCTCCCATTTTAAGTCAGAACCTAAGCTGTGCTTCCATTTGACCAATACCATTGGCATCTGCTTCTTGCGGAGCTTGGTCACTTTGCGATTCAACAGTTCAACAGGTTCCTCTATTAATCTCTTCTTTGAATTAATTTTCAAATCATGTACTGGGAGAATCTGACTTTCATCTTCAACTTCACATTTTCTCAGATAACAGACATTGAATGTATCATGAATACCTGCAAGCTCTGCTGGAGATCCAGTGTAACTGTCTGATCATTCACTATCTGACGAATGCGGAAAGGACCAATAAAATGGGGAGCCAACTTCCCTCGTTTGCCGAAGCGAATCACACCATTCCATGGAGAAACCTCCAGGTACACCAACTCCCCCACATCAAACGATACTTGACGACATCGTGGATCTGCATACATTTTCTGTCTATCTCTGGCAGCTTTCAACTTTTCTCTGACAATAGCAACCTTGTCAACAGTCAACTGAACAATCTCAGGTCCTGCAAACTGTTTCTCAACAGCCTCTAACCAACAAGTCGGAGTACGGCAGCGACGACCGTACATCATTTCATACGGAGGCATTCCAATACTAGAGTAGTAAGAATTGTTATACGCAAACTCTATTAAAGGTAGGTGCGAATCCTAAGATCCACCATACTCAATTACACAGGCACATAATATATCTTTGAATGTCTGTATGGTTTGTTCAGTCTGACCATCAATATAGGGACGATAAGCAGTACTCAAATTAATCCTTGTCCCCAATTCTCTCTGTAAACTCCCCTAAAAGTTAGAAACAAGCCTGGAGTCTCTGTCAGATACAATAGACAACGGTATATCCTGCCTCGCAACAATCTCATCAATTTACAGTTGAGCCAACTTACTCAAAGAAGTCGTCTCGCAAGTAGCCAGAAAATGAGCACTCTTCATCAGTTGATCCACGATCACCCATATCATATCATGATTCTTCTGAGTTCGTGGAAGTTTTGTTACAAAATCCATCGTTGCGTGTTCCCACTTCCACTCAGAAATCTCTAACTATTTCAAAGATCCATAAGGCTTCTGATGTTCTGACTTCACCTGCACACATATATGACATGACTCCACAAAAAGGGGGAGGAAGAATCAAAGAAAATCGTCAGTCACATTTTGGTGCTTCCTGGGTGAACTAACAATCTCGACTTATGTGCTTCAGTTAAAATCAATTCTCTCAACTCTCCAAGCATAGGCACCCACACACGAGTCTTATATACTTTCAATCCACGAGAATCGTCAGTCACTTCATCTTTTCGTTTCCTCATTAGTTCAGTCTTCAAATTTTCTTTCTTTAAAGCTTCCATTTGGGCAAACTTCAGTATATCCACTAAGTTAGATACTATTTCCATACGCATAAATTGAATAGAACTTCCAGCTCCTTTGCGACTCAGGGCATCTGCCACTACATTTGCTTTTCCAGGGTGATATCTGATCTCGCAATCATAATCTTTTATCAACTCCACCCATCGTCTCTGTCTCATATTCAGTTCTTTCTGTGTAAATACATACTGAAGACTTTTATGATCTGTACAAATTACGTATTTGATGCCATACATGTCATGAGTCGGGTAATTCTTTTCATGAGGTTTCAACTGCCTTGTAGCATATGCAATCACCCGATCCCTCTGCATTAACACACATCCCAATCCAGCAAATGACGCATCGCAATATACGATAAAATCATCTGATCCACATGGCAAAGCAAGGATAGGAGCCTGACATAACAACTGTTTTAAAGTTTGAAAAGATTTATCTTGTTCATTACCCCATTCAAACTTCACGTCTTTCCGAGTCAACTTAGTCAACGGACCCACTATTTTGGAGAAATCCTTGATAAATCTGCGGTAGTATCCAGCCAATCCAAGAAAACTCTTTATCTCTAACGGTGTGTTTGGAGTGTTCCAGTTCATCACTGCTTTCACTTTCGAAGGATCCACTTTTACTCTCTCGTTACAGATAACATGACCCAAGAACTGAACCTCTCTCAACCAGAATTCGCATTTTTAGAACTTTGCATATAAATGTTCTTTCTTCAAAGTTTCCAGAACCTGTCTCAAATGTTGTTCATGTTCCAACTCAGTCTTCGAATAAATCAGAATATCATCAATAAAGACTATCATAGAATTATCCAAAAATGGTCGATAGACTCTGTTCATAAGATCCATGAAGATCGCACGTGCATTCGTTAAGCCGAACGGCATAACCAAAAACTCGTAATGACCATAATGCGTACGAAAAGTTGTCTTTGACACATCTTCCTCAGAAACACGTACTTGATGGTAACCCGATCTCAAATCAATCTTTGAAAAGAATGAAGCTCCCTGTAGTTGATCGAATAAGTCATCAATTCTGGGCAACGGATACTTATTCTTTATCATCTTCTTGTTCAACTCGCGGTAGTCGATACACATACGCAATGTACCATCTTTCTTCTTCACAAATAATACTGGTGCACCCCATGCAAATGAGCTCGGACGAATAAAGCCTTTGTCTAACAGATCCTGGATCTGCGTCATCATCTCTCGAATCTCTGAAGGTGCCAATCTGTACGGGGACTTAGCCACTGGTCGAGACCCAGGGATCAGGTCAATCTTGAACTCTACCTTACGAACTGGAGGCAACCCTGGCAATTCCTTAGGAAACACATCTGTGTATTCCGTTACCACCCGAATATCTGTCATAGCTTGCTTTTCTTTCTTCCCACCGATAACATACGCCATATACGATTCACATCCTCTATCCAAAGCTTTCTTAGCGTTTAAACAAGAAATAATCGGGATTACAGATCCAGCCTTCTCACTCCTTGCTACAACACGTGTACCATCCGCCAACGGGAAAGAAATCAACTTCTTGTGGCACTTAATACTTGCTTGGTTCAAACTCAGCCAATCCATCCCGAGCACCACATCAAAACCAGATAAAGGCATGACAAGAAATAAAATAGGAAAACACACACCATCTATATCAATTTTAGCTCCAGCCACAGCAGTCGTGACCGAAACCATCATGCCATCAGCTACTTCTATTTCTAAAGCATTAGCAAGCTTAATAATAGGCATGTTCAATTTATCACAAAATTCCACAGAAACTGTTGGTCCCAAAGAGGGTAAACAAGCAACCGATATAGTGTAGAAGGGGGGGTGAATACACTTAAAACAATTAACCAAACTAATCAAATGTATATTCAATGATCAAAGAGAATGATTACAATTATTACTTTCTAATCAAATCAATAGGATGATTTGATGTTACACTGATTATAAACTCAACTCCCTCTAAACACTATTGTATCAAAAACTAATTGATGATCGAACTTCTTGTTAAAACTGATTAACAAGAACTATGGAAAACTCTCTCGAACTTTGAACTCACAAAGTTATTGCAACACACACGTATCAAGTATGACGAACACACGTACGTTTTGCAACTTATGCAGAACTCTCTATTCGGGGTCTTGAAAACCCATAAGAAGGTTTATACTTATACTTGATATATCTACGAAACAAATCGCAGTTTAAAGATAGAACTTATCTTTTCTTTAAAACCTTAACAAACTCCTTAATTAGAACATATCTAACTAATTTAGTTTGAGATCTCTATCCAACTAATGGATAGTTTAAATTAGGTTCAGATATCCTAATTTCAAATGTCGTAGATATTGAGAGTTTATAACAGAATTTAGAACTTACTTAAATTCTTGAACTGACTTCTGGCACTGAGCTGACTCACTCAGTCTTGATTTTATCAAGCTGAGTTCTTGAGTTCTTGGATCTCCAAATCTTCAAGTCTTCATTCTTGAAACCTATCTCAGCTTAGAAGTCACTGAGCTATCTAGTACTTACATAGAAAACTCTATATTTGTTTATACGCTGACTAGTCAGTCTATAACAGACTTACATAATTCCTAACATTTAACCTATCATCTATACATATCTATGGTTTGTCTCATCAAATCTAACAATTCTAAACATGGGACTAACAAACTCCCCCTATTTGATGATGACAAAATATTGAATCAATGTACGTATAGGTTAACAGAATTATGTTGAACAACTCTGGAACTGACCAAAGTTAGTTCTTGCAATAGGTATTGAACTGATCTATACCCATTCATCATTTCTTGAACTTACAATATTTTAGGTTACAAATCTATTCTAAGACTTGTATTCTAAGTATTTGAACATACAATTACTTAGACACTGAACTTATCAAAATTAATTTAAGTTCTGAACATACACAACTTATATTACTGAACTTATCAGTTTATACTTGAACATATCAATACTCATATTATTTAAGCACATCAAACAGTTGAACATATCAAACTTAACTTTTCATTAATGAACATATCATTTACATTTAGCTTGATCATTTTGATAAGCTTATGCACACTTAGTACTTACAAAATTATAGAACTAATCTACTTCATCAATAGGATCTCCAGCTTCCAACCACATATCTGGACATTTAAGCTCCCAGATTGCTGCTTCATTGATAGCATCATTCAAAATTTCTTCACCCTCTGGCAGCTCTAACATCTCAGCTTTTCTTGATCTGATTTCTTTGTTGAGATGGTATGTGAAAACTGAGTTCTGAATTGAGTTATCACATAGAATCCTTAAGTAGAAAATCAATTCCAGATTCGCCAAGTGAAGATTTATTATCTTCAAGAAACACTGGTTGCCTTCCACATCCAAATAAACAAATCCTTCCAAAGGTTGTGTGATATAAATATTTTCTCTGAATTCAACTCCCTCGGGAACTTGTAGACTGATGTTTCGTTTAGCTCGCTGACTTGCTACTCTGACTCTTGCAGCTTTGTTTCTGTTTAGGAAGGTATCAATTTCTTCAGCTGGAATTTCTCCTAATTGATCAGTTCTTATGAAGAGAGTCTTAAGCACATCAACTATCTCTTGTCTGATTTGACTCTTTTTCATTCTTTTGATAGTTGTGGCTACTATCTTCAACTTTGAAAAGCCCAACTTGTACAGACATCTCATATCTAAACCAATTTCATGTTTGTTTTCTAGTACAAAGTTGATTATCACCAATTCTCCTTTTCTACTCAGTGTGATGGATTCAATCTTGTGCTCAAAATGTGTTCTTTTGTAGCAATGCCTTATATCAACATCTAAGTAGGGAATTAGAGTAGCTCTGGGTCCAGAATAATCAGCTTCAGCTCTGGCAACCTCAGCATTAGACTTTTCTCTTTAAAACTCAGCTTGTCTTTGCTGCTCTTTCATCTCCTCTAGTGTCATACCCAGTTCCTTTGCCATTTCTTGTAACATTTGTTCAGCAAGCATGTCACTGGCTTTCTGTGCTGCATCGGCTTCGTCACTTGAGTCAGATTCATATGCAACTAGTTGAGACTTACCTTGTTGCTCTGGCTCAGGCTCAGCAATGATGACTTTTCTTATCTTTGCTAGAGATACAGCACTTGTTCTTTTCTTTCTTTTTACAGTCTCAAACACCTTGCTTTTCCCTTTATCCATTTGTGAAGCTGGAACAGACTCAGCTTCCACAAACTTTGGTAGCTCAGCGTAAGGTAAATTGGTAGGAACAGCTTGAGGTGTTTCTTCATATGGAGTTTCTGGTTGAGTTAATTAGACTAACGGAGCTACGAGTGTTTGAACTGCTGGAGCTTGTTGCAGTTGTTGAGAAGCCTGATCTACAGTGCTCATGAACTGATCATGAGCTTCTTCTTCGATTTGCACTTCCTCTGTATGCTCCCCCTCAACCACATCATCACTTTTCTTTGATTCTTCCTCTCCCTTTTTTGTCATCATCAACAAAGGAGGGTCTTGATTTAAGCACAAATCTTTCCAAGTTGTCCATAGTGTTTGACAGATCATTCAGCTTGCGCATCAACTTGGCTTTATCATTTTTTTCTCTTCTTGTGCAGGAGCTCAAACTGAGTGTGTAAGTATTCCATAATGGCTTGGGCATCATTTGCCATCATCTTGGGCTCCTTTTGTCTCTGCTTAACCTCAAAGTCCTCCTGGCCAGTGGAGGAATGAATTTCCACTATAGGAGAGGTTGTTGAGTGTGCCTCATGAGGTGAGAATGTGGGCCCCATATCCAAAGGTTGGCGCTGACCTATGGAATCAAGGGGGCCAGATTGGGGACCTGTAAACCTTCCTGGTGTATGGAAGGTTCATTGACAGGTCATGCTATTGTGTGTAAGAATGGAAGAGAAGAAGAATGACCAATGTCGTGAACTTTGGTGGTAGGGTAGGCTGGGCTGAGTGGCAAGGAGGGGGGGTAGTTGACCCTGGGGAGAAGTCATATGTTCAATGTGACCTTCATGTGTCTGTGAAGGCACAAAAATAGGTTCTCCCATGGCTATAATAGGTATGGGCTGAGTAGACACCATACCCGGCTTAGGCTGACTGGGTGAAGTAAGCCTTGAGGTTGACACCTTAAGAGAGGGTGTCTCCCTCTTAGCTCCTGCCGGTGGAGGTGTCAGTGTGACATCAGCTCCATGGTCCTTTTAGGTGAAGGATCACCTTTGGTAGTTTTGTGAGTGTAGGTTTGGGATATATCCTTGGTAGCAGTAGGATGACCAAGGTTGGTTGTAGAGTGGATAGTATATGGAGATGTTTGTGGTGGGGGAGAGGGGTTAGACTGAGATAGGCTTGACTCAGTCTTATCTCCCTGTTTAGTAGGTGGAGAAGTAAAAGAGAGAGAAGGAGATAAGGGATGATAAGTTATACCTGCTTCACCTAGCAGTGGTGACTCAGAGCTAGGAAACAGACTCCTTTGCTCAGAGCTTGAAGTGGTGGAGGAAATTCTTTGGGCACGAGTTCTGAACTGAGTCCTAGGTTGTTCAGCTAGAGAGGACTCAGCCTCAGAATCCACAGCATCACCCTCTTCTTCCTCAGCTTCTTCCTCCATCTCAGCTTTACTTGACTCAGGAGTCGGAAGCTGTGTATACACCCTCATCTGAGCACTCATTGGGCAGTGTATCTTCTACCCAACCTGTCCTCGATCACCATTGATAAAAATCTTACAAAGGGCACAATGGTATCCCTCAAATTCTTGGTCACTAGAGACTTGAGTGCCTCAAAGATGAACTCGGCATAGTCTAATCGTCGATCATAGAATATATTATATAGCAGTTACATTTCAAAATCATTAACATTATCTAAACCACCCACTTTGTATCCAAGGGAACTAACCATGTGGACACCATGAACCCCATGTTGTCTGGAAAACGGATTTTCTTATAACTCCAACGACTTGAGGATGACCCATTAAGGGTAAGACACTCCTTGAAGTTTCCCTAGAAACCGTGGCTTCGTATTGATTGTGAATAGGGAGATGAAGGATTCGTCTGAGATAGTTTGCATCTATGTCGATTGCCACTTGTCCACTTAGGACTGTACCTCTTATCACATGTTGATTTGCATCTAGTCTGCACGTATACCAAAATTCCGTAAGAATTTGTGGAATTAGCACAGCAGGACCACGAAGAAAAGCATGTTCCAGGGGTCCCTTTTGAATGTATGAGACCCAGTCCTCATAACCCCTGCCAATCTTGGACTTTGGAATGTCGATACAGGCGATGACATTGTTTTGTTTGTGGATGAGGAGCGCGTTGTTTCTGAAAGTACCACCATGGATCATTTGATTAGATAAATTAAGAGTGTATCCCTCCATTGATTTCGAACGAATCGTGTAGAATGCACTTAGCAGTTGTAGGGTTTTGCACTGAGCAATTGATTCTACACAAAGCAATGTAGGGTTTTAGAGAATAGAGAAGGAGGTATGAGATTTGGAAGAGTAAACAAAATACGGTGAAGAGTCTCTCTTATTTATGCCTTTTCAATGTGAGGGAAAAGTTACCATTATCTAATGGTAATAAATATGACCGTTACAATAACAACCGACTTCATAGTTTGTTATAATGGCTATATTTAATGTAACTTACCTAGACTCACACTGTTACATTGATCTGAATTCTAATGATATAAGATGAATTATTACCACGAATGTCTTTTAAATAATTAATTTGTAAATGACTTACGTTTATTTTAAAAGGACACACCTTACATATTTTATACTTGCCATAGGATTGGCCTTACATTGTTAGGACTAGCCTAGACATGTGGAACTGACCACACCTTAGAACTGATTACTCAGCTCAGATTGAGCACTCAGCTCATATTGAGCACTCAGCTCATATTGAGCACTCGGCTCAGATTGAGCACTCAACTCAGATTGACACTTAGTCGAGGTTAGCACTTAGCATATATTAAACAGAGATAGAAAAAAATGGAACATACCAAATTAAGGGTTGAGCATGCCAAGCTTGCCAAGTAGAGTTGTAAATCTTGTGCCTTCAATTGGTTTAGTGAAGATATCTTCAAGTTGATCTTCAGTCTCAATGAAGACTAACTCTATCTTTCCCTTTTCTACTATGTCTCTGATAAAGTGATGTCTTATCTCAATGTGCTTGGTTCTTGAGTGAAACACTGGGTTGTGTGTGATGGCAATAGCACTTTGATTATCACAGAATATAGGAGTCTTTGAATAATGTAAATCAAAGTCCTTAAGCTGATGTTGCATCCACAATATTTGAGCACAACAGCTCCCTGCTGCAACATACTCAGCTTCAGCTGTGGAAATTGCCACTGAGTTTTGTTTCGTGCTTGTCCAGCTAACTAATTTTCCACCCAATAGTTGACATCCTCCAGTAGTACTCTTTCTATCTAGGCCACATCCTGCGAAGTCTGAATCTGAGTTCCCTTCAGATATTTGAGAATTCTTTTAACAGCTTGCAAGTGTGATTCCTTTGGATCAACCAGATATCGTGCACAAACATATGTAGCAAAATATGTAGCAAACATTATATCAGGTCTGCTTGCTGTCAAGTAGAGTAATGAACCTATCATTCCTCTATATGTAGTCTGACATACAGACTTCCCATCAATGTCCTTGTGTAACTTGACATTGTGTAACATTGGAGACTTTGCAGGATGGCTTAAGTCTAATCCATATTTCTTAATCAGATCAAAAACATATTTGCTCTGATTAATAAATATACCATCTTCTTTCTGGTTGATTTGAAGTCCCAAGAAATAAGTCATCTTACCCATCATGCTCATTCTGTATTGATTAGACATTATCTTTGAGAACCAATCACATAGACCTTGGTTTGTTGAACCAAAGAGAATGTCATCCACATAGATTTGAACCAAAATGACATGTCCTCTGCTCTTTCTTATAAATAGAGTTTTGTCAATACTTCCTCTAATAAAATCACTTGAAAGCAGATAGGTGGATAGTGTATCATACCATGCTCTTGGAGCTTGCTTGAGTCCATACAGAGCCTTGTCTAACTTATAGACATAATCTGGATGTTTGGGATCAACAAAACCAGGGGGTTGTTTCACATAGACTTCCTCCTATAGTGATCCATTTAGAAAAGCACTTTTAACATCCATTTGATACACTTTAAAATTTTTGAAGGCTGCATAGGCTAGAAACAATCTTATAGCTTCAATCCTTGCAACAGGGGCAAATGTCTCATCATAGTCAATACCTTATTCTTGTCGATACCCATGAGCTACTAGCGTTGCCTTATTTCTGATCACTACTCCATCCTTGTCCATTTTGTTTCTATAGACCCACTTAGTGCCTGTAATTTTTTTTCCTTTGGGAGCAGGGACAAGGTTCCAGACCTTATTTCTTTGAAATTCTGTCAGCTCCTCTTGCATAGCTTCAATCCAATCTTCATCCTTTAGAGCCTCTTCAGTCTTCTTTGGTTCCATTTAAGATAGAAAACTAGAGTAGGCAACATAGTTTGCATTTTCCTTAGATCTAGTTAACACACCATCTTCAATGTTACCAATAATGTCATCAATTGGGATGATCTTTTAATACTTTGAAGGTTGTAGTGGGAGACTGTGGTTCTGGGTCTGAATCTGAGCAGTGTCTCTCAGGCTGAATAGGACTTACTTCTTCAGTCTGAGTAGGGATTGAGAAATCACTTAGATTATTAATCTGACTTGTACCTTATGATTCACCTAGATTCTCAGGCTAAGTATCTTCAACATTGATAGTTTCTTTTGATAATGCAAGTTTGTCAGATTTACCACCATCCTCATCATCAGAATCATCCATAACATACATGGGATTTGATGTGAGATCTTCTTTGCTCCTTTCAAGCTCACTTAGACTAACAGGGTCAGCTTGAGCTTTGTCAGATTTGTCAATACTTGTCTCATCAAACATAACATGTACTTACTCTTCAATTACCTTTCTTTTAAGATTATATACTCTGTAAGCTTTAGAGATTAAAGAACATCCAACAAATAGACCTTGATCAGCTTTAGGTTCCAACTTATGGAGCTAATCTCTTTGGTTTAGCACATAGCATGTTGAACCAAAGATATGGAAGTATCCAATATTAGGTTTTCTACCATGATACATCTCATAAGGTGTTTTACCATGTCTTTTAACTATCATGGATCTGTTCTGTGAGTAGCAAGCTATACTTACAGCTTATGCCCAAAAGTTTAGCTTGAGTTTTGCTTCATATAACATGGTTCTGGCAGCTTCAATTAAGGTTCTATTTCTCCTTTCAGCAACTCCGTTTTGTTGTGGAGTTCTTACAGATGAGAAATTCTGGATAATTCCCTTCTCTTCACAAAAGCCTTCAAGGGTTGAGTTCCTAAAATCAGTCCCATGATCACTCCTGAGCTGCTTGATAGACTTACCTTTTTGCAACTCTTTTTGTCTTATGAAGCTGATTAACTCATATGCAACTTCACTTTTGGCTTTTAAGAAGACCACCCAAGTGAATCTTGTGAACTCATCAACAATCACTAAAGTATACTTTTTACCTCTTAGGCTTGGGGTGCTTATAGGTCCAAATAAATCCAAATGCAACATATGCAATGGTTCTGTAATTGAAAATTTTTGTTTGGACTTGAAGGATCCCTTATGATGTTTTCCCATTTTACAAGCTAGGCAAAGTTTGTCTTTAGCAAATGTGATCTTTGGTAGACCAGAGACTAACTCTTTGCTAGACAGTTTGTTAATATATTTGAAATTTAGGTGTGACAGTCTTTTGTGCCACAACCAACTCAGCTTGGGAGTTGAATCAGAATACAGACAAGTTTCAATTGAAGGATCTGCGGAGCTGAGATCTAACAGATAGATATCTCTCTCTCTCTTTGCCATTAGTATTGGCTTTCCCTTCTTATCATAAATTGTTCCTGCATGCTTTCTGAAGGTGACTTCATAATCCTCATCACACAATTGACTGATACTTATCAGATTGTGTTTAAGGCCTTCGACGTATGATACCTTTTTGAAAGTGACTGTTCCAGCAATTATCTTTCCATAACCTTTAGTCCTTCCTTGAGAATTATCCCCAAATATCACCTTGGGTCCTTCATTGTTTTGGAATTCACTTAGAATCCCTTTGCTTCCTGTCATGTGCCTTGAGCATCCACTGTCTAAGTACCACTTGTAGGAGCCCTCCACATGATCAACTAAACACATTAGTTTCTCTTAGGAACAGTTTTGTCAGTGGCAGTAATATGGATCATGGGTATGATTGGGCCATCTTGAATCACGGTACTCATCCTGTGATCCACTGACTTCAGATACAGCATGGCTCTGAACTTCCACATAGGATAGTCATTGCCATCAAAAATA
This sequence comes from Dittrichia graveolens, assembly GCA_038502395.1. NCBI lineage: Eukaryota > Viridiplantae > Streptophyta > Magnoliopsida > Asterales > Asteraceae > Dittrichia > Dittrichia graveolens. The sequence continues at coordinate 62,259,597 of JARJIL010000003.1, forward strand.
GGACACCCTTTCACCGCCATTATTGGAATATGATTTGCTTGCTTGCTAGTAGACATCTTGGCCTCTTGACAGCGGATCTTGATCTTCAGTTAATGAAGAAACTTGCTCTGATACCAGTTGTTGGTCCTAAAGAGGGTAAACAAGCAACCGATATAGTGTAGGGGGGTTGAATACACTTAAAACAATTAACCAAACTAATCAAATGTATATTCAATTATCAAACAGAATGATTACAATTATTACTTTCTAATCAAATCAACAGGATGATTTGATGTTACCCTGATTATAAACTCAACTCTCTCTAAACACTTTTGTATCACAAACTAATTGATGATCGAACTTCTTGTTAAAACTAATTAACAAGAACTCTGGAAAACTCTCTCGAACTTTGAACTCACAAAGTTATCGCAACACACGCGTATAAAGTATGACGAACACACGTACGTTTTGCAACTTATGCAGAACTCTCTATTCGGGGTTTTGAAAACCCATAAGAAGGTTTATACTTATACTTGATATATCTACGAACAAATCGCAGTTTAAAGATAGAACTTATCTTTTCTTTAAAACCGTAACAAACTCCTTAATTAGAACATATCTAACCAATTTAGTTTGAGATCTCTATCCAACTAATAGATAGTTTAAATTAGGTTCAGATATCCTAATTTAAATGTCGTAGATATTGAGAGTTTATAACAGAATTTAGAACTTACTTAAATTCTTGAACTGACTTCTGGTGCTGAGCTGACTCACTCAGTCTTGATGCTATCAAGTTGAGTTCTTGAGTTCTTGGATCTCCAAATCTTCAAGTCTTCATTCTTGAAACCTATCTCAGCTTAGAAGTCACTGAGCTATCTAGTACTTACATAGAAAACTCTATATCTATTTATACGCTGACTACTCAGCCTAAGCTGACTAGTCAGTCTATAACAGACTTACATAATTCCTAACATTTAACCTATCATCTATACATAGCTATGGTTTGTCTCATCAAATCTAACTATTCTAAACATGTGATTAACAGAAACAAAGGAGCGGTTTGCCCCAGAGTCAAATAATACTCTAGTAGGAGTAGAGTTTATCAAAAACATACCCGTAATGACATCGTCTGTGGTGGTGGCATCATCCACCATCATCCTGAACTCCCGACCCTCAATAGTGGGTGGGTTCTTTCTTTTCTGACCAGCTGAAGACGATCCCCCAGTCTCTCCCGCTCCTGACCCAGATCCTGACTTCTTACTCATCGGGCAGTCACCAACTCTATGCCCCCTCTTTCTGGCAATTCTAGCAAACGCTTCTCGGGAATCTGCAGTTCTTAAAATCATGGCCAAACTAACCATATTTCATGCATCTCAGTGTTTGTGGCATACAGTGACCATTATGGAACAACTTGCACCTACCACACCAAGGTGCCCGCTGATTAGACCCACCTGACACACACCTCCTACTCTGATCTCTTTGTCTTGTACCACTACTCTGCCCTCCCTATTTCTGCTGGGTGTTGTAATGTTCAAATCTTGACTTTTGTGATTTCTCGCAATTATATCCCCTTCAGCCGATTTGGCTAAAGTGAAAGCCTAGGATAGAGTGGTAGCCCACCTAGTGGCGTTACGGTAATCTGGATGTAAAGCTCCAACAAAATGAGCAATCTTTGATTCTTCATCTGGCACCCAGTGTTTAACAAATATCTCTTCTCATTGAATTTTTTGATCAAATCGTCCATAGTCATATTCCTCGTCATTTGTAAATACATGAACTCCTTCTTAATCTTGGCAATCTCGAAGGAACTACAATATTGCTCGCATAACTTCTCGTGGAACTGACTCCAGGTGATGCTCTCCTGCTGCTGTTCAGTGAAATGGCCGGTAATCGAGTCCCACCAGACCATAGCATCTGCCTTCAACATTCTTGTTGAATATTTTACCTTAAACTCATTCTCGCAATTACAGGCATCTAATGTCTTCACCATCTCTCTTAACCAGTTCAAATTAATGTTGGGATCAGAACTCCCTCGATACTCAGAAGGCTTACAGTCCAGGAATTGTTTATATGTGCATGGTTGTTTGTATCCTGGGAACGCAAAAGGATAAGCTACCGGTTGTGCATACGGATAATAAAATGGTGGTTGCATCATCTATGTTACTGGTGGTAGGGGTGTTTTTACTAGTGCTGTAGTTGCTTGAGTAGGAATCGCAGTTGGTACCGGGGTTGGTTCAGGTTGGGTGTGCCTCTATTGTTCCATGTTATCCACCAAATTTCTGAAATCCAATAACTCGTTTTCCAGTTTAACGATGTACTCACTCTGATCATCCTCATGAGCTTGACCTGATGTTCCGGCAAGTTCTGTATTATCCAGATTCTCAATCATTGGTGCTTCAGTCGTAGCTTGGGTCACAGGAGGAAGGATGGGGGTTTCTCTGTCATCCATATCTGTTACAATCACATCACCTCACAGCTCATTAGCATAAACCGTTAGTACACAAAATACTAACTACCACAAACATCTCTAACTCACCCTAATTCCCCCGAAGGAAAGCTTGACGCGTCACGAGCCAAGATTTGGGAATGCAACACTCTAGCTGTGCATGCATCGCCAAACCAAGGCTCTGATACCAAAACTGTAACACCGGAAAACCCAAGCCATTTTTTTAAAACGCTGCGGAAGCTAAATTAAACAAAATTCTTTACATACAAACCAATATTTAAAAATTACAACATATGATCACAAACAAACAACAACGACAAATGTCTTGGTGTTACTAAAACATAATGGCTCATTTCATTTAAAATAGAATATCAGAGCAGGGTCAACTTCTCCTTCTTCTAACACCACAAAAACACGAACCTTCAAAAGCAACAATTGAGGGGAATTAGCATAAGCTAAGTGACTAGAGGCTAAGCACAAACGGAAACATCAACAGTCAATATCAAAGCATAAAATCACATATCTAAGAAGACCGGCGGTTCGGCACAGAACCTACAACCAATGCCAGCCAAAGCAAAGGTTTACCGATAGCCCTCTACTGAGTTGGCATAGTGAAAATTCCCCTCTAATACAACGTATGCACCAGTAAGACTATCACTGTACAACCAACAAGTAAACGAGGCCAGCCTAATTCTACGTGTAGCTGACTTCTCAAACGCAACTCAATATCATCTAAAGAGCGCGTATCGGGCAAATAGTCATGCAACAAATATCAATCAATAATCACAATCAACAAATCAATCAATCCTCCAAACATAAACGAATTCATCACATCAATAACATTAACCATAATCTTTACCATCCGCGATTAACGTCTACTCACCTCAAAATCATCGCGAACTCAGATGTCTAATATCACTGAGTCTTTGGATTGCCTGAAAACACAGCAACAACCAAATCAGTCTTGAATATATAAATATATCTGTCCACATATATTTATATCTTAATTTCATGTAAACAACTTAATTTAACCATATAATTAATAATCCAACTTATCCCAAACAAACACAAATAAAAACAAAGAAATCTTCCTAAAACAGTCCAGTCACGCCACGACCTACATAAGCGTCGCACCGCGACGCTAGCGGATTTCGAATCCCGGATTTCAATCATCGGATTTGGGTGTCGGTTTTTCAAACTATCGGATTCTAACGGTCGGATTTGAAGTTCTTAGATTCTTGAAGTCGGATTTTGTAATTTCTCGGATTTCTAACAATCCGATTCAAAATGTCGGATTCCGCCAAGGTCGTGCCGCGACCTTCTAAAAATTCGCGCCACGATCTATAATTTTGCAGGTCATCTTCTTCCTCAACTCGATTCCAGCCAACACAAACGTCACATATTTCCATTTTAAACATCTAAAACTTGTACTAAAACACTTCTAACACCCATAAAACTTATAAACAAACATCATAACACTCTTAAACACTAGAAAAATATCAATTCAACAAAACCCACTTAATCATGCTTTGAGCTTGAAGCTCCATTAATGGTGAAAGATCACATAGTCTTGTAATTCAACAGATTCATACATCAAGATGAATAATAGCATGCCATAAACACTTACTAACCTTCCTTTTGATTTAAAGAACACAAGATCTTTGCTTTAGAAATTTCAAGTAACACTTTGAAGCTTTCTTCACTAGAGGTTTTTCTCTCTAAACACACACAAACATCTTAACACTTCTTGATAAAATGAGCAGATGTTTCAATGCCACTACACATACACATACATTTTATGAAATTAAAGCAGAAGGTGGCTTTTTAAACTCTTATCCATAATAACATGCATACATGTATACTTAATATACAACACACCATACATACATACATACATAGATACTTCTTTACTTTCACTTTCCAGAAACTTTATATATCATAACACATATATTTTCTAAATTAGTTAATTAATTAACCAATTAATTTAAACTAACATATAAATAATTAAAACATAATTAATCAAATACCGCCAACCCGCTAATCTCCTAGCCCAGGTTTGCGGGTGTTACATATACCGTTGGAGATTTCTAAAATATAAGTTAGTTTGTATTCTTTTGGCTATGTGACAAGGTTGTCAAGAACCTTGAGATGAGATGACATGGAATAGGTCATTGTTGACCATTTGATGAAAGAATAATTTCATTTTCGGTGATGTTCGTGAGCTTAGCTTCCTAAACATGTGGGCAAGTTATGTATGGTTATGATTGTGTTAAGGTATGGAATCATGGTATTCATTTACAGATAAACACTTTTGTGTTACTCCAAGTATTGGAGAAATGCTTATAAGGAACACTTATGTTCATGCATGGAGTGTTTTCCCTTGCACTCGGATGAGTTGATTGAAGTTGTGTTTATGTTGTGTCAAGGAGTGTAGTGAGGCTTCGACTAATCATTAACAAGTCCAAGTTTGATTGAAACTTACTTTAGTGTTGGAAAAAATTTGGAAATCCTTCCAATTGATGTAATGGGATAAGTAATGCAATTACCCACTTTATGAATTAGATTTGTCAAGCTAATGATTGGAAAATGAGATTCATTGCAAAGAACCTTTATGACGTATTGTGGCATTTGAGAATTGAAAAGTGATTGGTAGTTCATTAAGTAATGTGAACTATAGCAAGTCATGGGATTAGATGGCTAAAGAGTCATCAAAACCTAGATTAATGGTACGAAACTTCTGAAAGTGTGATTAAAAGTTGAATATGAATTTACTAGTGATGAGTTATTGGGCTTTTTAAAAGTCTAGTTGAGAAATCGGATTACCCTTGTAGAAAGATAGATAAAGGGATTTCGAAGTGGTTGATATCGCTAGTTAAGTTATTTGATCCTACTTAGGATCTTAGTATAAGTTGTGGTAATACTTAAGCTTATAGGTTGATTTGATTCCGAGGACGGAATCTTTTTAAGGGGGGAGGAATTGTAATATTCCGAATTTATAAATGTCATCAAAATCAGTTAATAATGTATTTTATATATGCGTAAAAGAAATTATAGCATATTATAGATAATTTGGAAAATTTTATCAATTATGAGAGTGATTAAAGTTATTTAATGATATTTGGCTATGAAGTACAAATAGTAATGCATAAAGTACAATTGATTAAAGCTTCAAATGATTGAAATTATAGATCTTATGAGTTAAGTGTTATAAGTGTGAATTGGATGAACTTTGAGGGTTGAAAGTGTCAAGCAATTAATAGTTAAAGGATTTAAGGTGTTATTGTGTGGGTGTGTATGTATTTGACTTAAGATTGGGGTCAAAGACCACAATTGTGGCTGGAAGAACCATCGAGAAGAGGGAGAACGAGGAGGATAGAGTAAGAGCTTGGAAGGGAAGGAAGAAATCAAAGAATCATCTTGTTGATTGTGTTTCTTGAACCTATATTGTGTGATTCCATTGCTCTTTGTATCATCCATGCTTGATTTTGAGCAAGGAGAAAGCTAACACTAGTTAGGGATTAAGGATCAAGTAAGTGCTAACTTTGGTTTGTGTTTGATTTGAGTTATATATGATGTATTTGATAGTTTATTGTTGATATGTGTTGAAAGTTTAGTTATTGGGTTATTTTGAGTAAAGATATTGAAATTAGGGTTTGAATCTTCAAAAGAAGTTATTTGGTAAGGTTAAAGGTATTTTGGGAAGGTTTTGATCTTCTTTCATGCTGCAAATAAGTTTTGGATGAAGGGCTTTGGTTTGGGTTGAAGCTTCTAAAGAAAACAACAAAATGTTACTGTATAAGCCGGCTCGCGGCGTGAGGCCGCTGTTCTGCGAAGGGTGAGTTTTCCATGGATTTTCTCGCGGAGCGAGACACCCTGATACCTTTAAAACAGTATTTTGACCCCTTTTGACCTTGTATGTGATTGGGGTTCAATTCTAATGATTACAGAAGGTTTAAATGGAGTCTTTGAAGACCCGAAAAGTGTTTTTATATGTTTGGCAAGACATTTTATGAAACTTATTGAATTAAAGGATGTGGAACTTGTGTAACCTTTGTGTTGATGAACTTGTTTTATGGAAACAAATGAGTCCAATGCTCCACTTCGGAGAAGGTCTAGGTTAATGTTTGGCTTATACTTGATAACTTTTTGAGACATGATACTCCACATAGGAGTGAGTTATAATCTTGTAATAACACATATGATTTTAAGTTAATGAAGTTATGTTTACACCTAGGGTGTGTTATGGGTATTGAGACGCCAAATGTGATATTGTTTGTTGAGCATTTATGCTCAAGAGCTATGAGTTATGTGACATTTATGTGGTTTTGGTCCAGACCAGTGTTTGAGACATAGTACTTTGTACCTTGATGGTTCCTAACCATTGGGTGATGTGTATTAGTTCATGTGGCTTCGGCAATTGGGAACCTAGATGCACGGGTGGTTGAGGAATTGGTGCAAAGAGTGGAGGGGGATGATAATACCCATTATGACTGTGTGGTTCAATGGGCTGACGAGCCACCGAACCTAAGAAAAACGAGTGGACTTAGGCAACAGGTCATTCACTCTAGATAACCGTTGTATGGTGGACTGCTTCGTGCTTCCCCTACCTTGATGGGGAGATGTGGTTATCCCCCATGTGGGCACGTGTTGAGCATGGTTAGCTACCACGTGGAGATATTGTGGCTCAATGGACAAACCCGCATCCTTATATGCTTATGTGATTACTATTATAGTATGTACGTTGCCAAAATTGTGTTTTCAAAGATGATGACTTGGTTTTAAAAGATTAAGGTTTTTGGTTGTACTCAGTAGCTATGTTTATAGCTAACCTGTTGTATTTAATGTTTTGTATCCGCAGGTTATCTAGTGGCATTTGTGAGGCGGGTAGATGCTTTAGGCATTGCTTTGGATTGAGAAAGCCTTCGGTAATCTTGGATTTCCTATTCTTTCGTTTATGGTCGTGAGAGTGACTATGGTAACACCAAAAGTCTTGGGTTGTAGTCGATGATAAAAATTTATTGTTAAAATGGCGCTGTATTTTGTTGAAATACTTTAAAGAAATTATAATGCTTCCGCTATTAGTTAAGAGTTTTATACAAACTATGTTTTAAATTGAGTTTTCGAAAAGTTTAAATTTGCATTGAAAATCAGGGTGTTACAGAATTACCCTAGAACACGACACACACGGGAAGTGAACCCACATATGTAGTATAGGCTATTGTAAAACCGGATATCGAACTCAGGGAACGATAGCTACGAATACTCAACTATTACCATTGTTTAGTCAAACATTCATTAGAGATTCAAACAAGAATTACAATTAAACTAATGTTACAGTAAAGCCCAATTTTAACACTAAGACAAACAGAAGCGAAGTAAAATCAAGTAAATGGAGATTCACTTAGACCTTGAATCCTCCCAATCAATCATGGCAAGCTGTAAATGGTACTAAGACCAAATCATGCAAAAATCCCCTTAACACCAATTATGTCAAATCATCATTTTAAGCCTATTTAGATATCAAATATGTTGTAATAATCCGTATTAAGTCAAATCACAAGTTTATATAAATCTCAACTTCAAACCTTTGAAACATCAATTTTAATACCCAAGTGTTTCAACAAAACATACCAAATGCATAAGCATAACTTCTTTATAAAAAAGGACATGAACATGGTTATAAATATGAAAAATCCCAAACCATCACCCATTAACATAATGTGATGCCCCAAATGCATATACCAATATTGATTACAACAAAATCCACCAAACCTAGTGTGATAATGGCATAATCAAAATTGTTTAAAGCATACATACATTTGAAGATAACCAAATCATACACAAAGTCACCTAACATTCATGTATAACATAATCACAAGGCTGGAAATTTCATACAAACATCTACATTCACTTCTTCATTAAACCAACATATCAAAACATCAAGGATTTAAACATGATCATGATAAGTAGCAAATACAAACCATAACTAACTAAGAATCATCTTAATTCAAGTGGATCAATGTTTTTAGCTCATCATGGGTGCAAAAATAGCATAAACAACCATACAATCATGTACAAGCATTCTAGAGTTCAAATGGAAAGATTATACCAAAATGGAGACAAGAATCAAATGGTGAAGATGATGAAGATTGTAGCTCCACAAGCTTGAAAGGCCTTCTCCAATGCCTTTCCTATGCTCCAAGGGTTCCCAGAGGTGTTTGGACGTGATTTAGACCGGGAATTAGGGAGAAAATGTGTAAAAAATCGAACCCCTGTTCTGTTTTTCAAACTGATATTTAAAGACCTACTGGGCCGTCTTCAAGGGCATGAAGGAGCTTCACGATCCGTGAAGGACATGGGCTTCACGAACCTACATGGGTCGTGAAAGGCTAGTGGACCAAGTGGGTCTGCATCAGTTGATAAGGCTTCTCATGGCCCGTGAGAAAGTCATGAAGTACCTGGACCCACATGGCTCGTGAAATGCTATCCAGTTCGTGTAGTAGGTGGTCTTCACGGCTTGTGAAGGGTTGTGAAGCACCTCTTTGCTCTATTTTTCAACAATTTTGCTAGAAATCAACCAGGAGTAGCTCGTTTGTTACTGAATTGCCAATATATGCCTATATGGTGAACAACAAGTGATTAAGTAGCTTAAATAAATATTTTAACCAGAAATCAAGGCAAAACGCAGGGAATATCAAATAAGAAACATGTATAAATTAGAGTATATCAGCGGCTCTATCGTTTTAGAGTGGTTGTGATACCACTGTTAAGAATAAAAGTGGCTCTGATACCTCTTTTGAGAATTAAAAGTCCTACATATTGAAAATAAAAGTGACTCTGATACCATTGTTGGGTTTTAGAGTTCAAAAACTATTGATTAATCATGCACAACGGAATAAAAAGATTATTTTAACTTAAAAACCCTACCAGTGATCCAATCTATTCAACAGGAAAACAATAAAGAAATAGGATTAAACCCTGGATTGCTAACGCGATGTGGCCCCACTGCACCACCACGAACCGTTATTTTCTGCATAAAACTAGCCCCCATATATATATATATATATATATATATATATATATATATATATATATATATATGGGAAGGTTCATTTGAGAACCGTTTTTATTGTAAGAACCGCGAGAACCAATATGGACCAATCAATTTAGATAATGTTTTTAACAACCTTATTTATATCAAAAGGACAAATATGTAATTAAAATTATATATTTTGAGGAAAGCACTATGCGTAGATGCCTTTTTGGTGTTCAAAATTGTCAAACATTTTTATTTTATTATACAATGCATTAATTTTAATTTATTTTTTCTTTTTTTCTTTTCTTTTTTAATTTTTATAGGTTGTAAGAATTACTTTATTTATTTCTTTTTTTTCTTTTTTTCCTTTATCTCCTTCTCTATTTATTAATCACAACCATTTATATTTTTATTGAATTTTAGTAATATATTAGATACTTATACCCACCGATCTTTTTTGTTAAGAATTTTTTGAGTTAGAAATAAGCTTGACTAAACAAACATTGAGTTGAACGTGCACTATAGTTTTAAACGAAAATAAACGGGGACTTGTTCGTCTTCGTTCATTTAACTTTAGCCGAACAAAAAAACAAACACGAACAATATTTTTCTTTTGTTTAATTAAATAAACGAACACGAACAAAGCTCTCGTTCGTTCATGAATGTTTGGTTATCCGTTTGTTTATGTTCGTTTATATGATATATATATATATATATATTATGTGTGTGTGCGCGTATATATAGTGTTTATTTGTGTTTAATAATGTTTGGATTTGTCTTATAGCGTGTGTTCCTACGTTTACATTTGTTTATCATTTAAAAACGAACAAAAATGTACATGAACCAACCAATCTTTTAAACAATTGAACACAAATGCTCGTTCGTTTCTCGTTCGTGTTCGTTTATTTATTCCGCTAAAGTTAAACGAACGAATACAAACACAGAATTCCGTTCATGTTCGTTTATTTGTTCGGCTAAAGATAAACGAATTAATACAAACAAGCCCTGTTCGTGTTCATTTGGTTCATTTACAGCGTTAGCAATGAGTTTCACTAAGCCAACCTTGAGTTGCTTGTGCACACATGCATCTAGGTATACATGTGCATGTGCATATATGCACAGGTGCACGGTGCATATATGTACCTAGACGCACCTGTGCAAATATAAAACCTTGTAGTATGAACAGGTTGTGCACATATGCACCGTGCATATGTAACTTTATTGTATGTGCTGAAAAAATACAGTTGTATATGCACATGTGCACCTATATGCACCCGTTCTCGAAAAAAGACAGTGTTATATGCACATGTGCAAATATCTAATGCTGTATTGAGAAAAAAACGGCAAAAATGAAAAAATTTCTTTGAAAAAGTATAGCAATATGGATGTCATATTAAAGAGCATAATTTTCTTGTTAATTTGGTATAATTTTCGTATTTTAATATATTTGCGTTTGGTAGATATTTTAGTTTTAAAATTTTGGGTGTAAGTGGTCCCCCCCCCCCCCCTTAATTAGGCAATTTGCCTAATATACCCTCCAGCATTTTTGGAAACTAAAAATGACGGCTGTGTTTTGAATTAATTACATGTTTGCCACAATTAATATAAACCTTTGATTAAATATGATCAATGGCTATAAACAGTTCTCGCGGTTCTCGTAATAAAACTGGTTCTCAAATGAACCCTCCCCTATATATATATATATATATATATATATATATATATATATATATATATATATATATGCGCACCTACATGTACATATACATATACATATACAAAGAGAAGTTCAAACGAGAACTATTTGTAACATCATTAATGACTTATTAATAGGGGTATTTTTGGTCATTTATATAGTTACCCAACCGTGAATTGTGTCCGGAGTAATTAATTTACGATGCTTGATTTTCCCAAAATACCACTCATTAATGCTTATTTAATGCGCCATTAATGAGGGCATATTAATGGCTCATTAATGAGCCACTTCTATTACTAGCCATTGATTTATTTAAATGAAGGGCTAAGATTGGTTCTCGCAATTTTCGTACGATAAACAATTCTTGTTTGAACCATCCCATACATACATACATACATACATACATATGCTTTTAGGTTGTGCATAGCACAGCGCATGACGTTTTATGATTATTTTAAAAGCATAAACGTAGGGAAATATTTATTTGAGAATCATTATTATTTTGAGTATCGTGAGAATCAGTATTGGTCATCAATTAAATTAAGCCAATGCCTATAATGTTAATGGTTCATTAATAGCTCATTAATGACTTATTAATTGGGGCATTTTGGAAAATCAAGTTTCGTTAAATAACAACTCGTCCAACCGAATGTAATTCACAGTTGGATAAATATATAAATGACTAGATTACTCATATTAACGAGTCATTAACAATGATTAATGGTGGTTTAAATGGTAAGCGCATTAAGGGTACTCAAATGAACTTCTCCCAAATACGTAATTATGTAAACAAAATATCAAAGTGTGACGCATGTAAATTCAAGAATAAGAGCTCAAAGTAAAGAGATAATAGTTCATATATAGAATATTCAAACCGAATAAACCGTTTTAACCGAATAAACCGAACCGTTTTAACCGAAAGAACCGAACCGATGAACACCCCTAATAATAGGAATTCAAAATAGATGTTACATGTTTGAGAACAAGATCATATATAAGAGAACAAGAAGGCTAACATAATAACATTTGTTTAGGTAAAAAAAAACGTCATAAATACAATGTCAATATAATTTTAGTTATTATATTTAAGAATTATATATTAAGCATATGATATGGAGTTAACCATAATAAATTTGAAAAGCTTCATTTTAGTATCGAGAAAGTTAATATTAATTTATAAATCAACATGAAAAATATTAAATGACTTTGACCCTGTAACACCGTATTTTTAACCTAAAAATTTTCATTTTAATTTACACTGCGGAAGCGTTTAATCATCAAAGTAATTACAACTAATTACAACCACTGTTTACAAAATATCAGTATTACAAAACACGGCTCGTCACAAATACTTTATCAGAGTCCTAGGTGATTACTCTCCAAGCTAACCACTCTCAGCCGAGCCGCTGACTTACCAAAACCTGTAAAAAGAGTGAGAGGTGGGGGATTAGCACAAAGCTAAGTGAATGGAGTAACACACAACAGATATATCAGCCAGAACCGCATGATATCAACAACCACAAGTAAGCACCCTGGGAAGACCGGCGGTTCTGCAGGAACCTACAACCAATGCCGGCCAAAGCAAAGGTTTACCGATAGTCCATTTGCTATTCTCACACAGTATCATCCTCTAGTAGCAACAAATGCATCCAAGGTCCTGATACTGCTTAGCCAATAGCAAATGAACCCAGCCCATAAGCCCAGTCGTAAATTGACTTCCCTTCCAACATGTATACATATCACAGAATACAACAATTAACATTCGCAGTTAATTCAACCAACAGATATACAATCTATCCAACAATAGTTGCAACCAAACCAGTACAACTAATATCACCCGTGAGCGAACATCCACTCACCTCTGGTTCTCAGCTAATTCCACTCAGTGATCTAATTTTACTGAGCCTTGTCTGTCCCTGAGAACACAACAACCAACCATTAGTAATCAACTCATATATATATATATATATATATATATATATATATCAAACATATATATTTATATCCCTTTGATCAAACATAAACATGTAAGATTCACATATGAATACACATATATCACATAGCATTAAACAATGCAAAACAAGCCAAAACTGTCGGATTTCATGAGAAATCCGACACTACTATCGGAATCCGCAACTACCATCGGATTTCAAGGAATCCGATACTTCCTTCGGATTTCACTTAGCACAATCGGATTTTTTCATGTTACTCGGAATTCATACTTAGATTTCCATATTCGGATTCAAACCATCGGATTTCGACACTAGGATTTCCCACATCCGGATTCCAAGAGTATCGGATTCTAAGTTCCGGATTCAACACCCGGATTTCACTAGAATCGGATTTATTGTATCGGTTTTCACCATCAACACCAAAATCCGCCACCTTCAACATTTCCAGAATCCGATAACTTCAACCTTGCATGCATCTCATATCCAGATCATAAACAAGTTCATACAAACACATATAAACATGTTTAAACACACTAGCATGCATCAAAACACCCTTTAACACCAAGAACATCAAATCCGATAATTTCATAAGGCATGATCATATGATGTTCATACTAAAACCCAACTGGGTATATCAAAACCGTAGCATGTTTATAACAATTAACATGTTATCAAGAATCAATAACAACATTGCTAACTTGAATCACAATTCAAGAAATCATAGAATTTCGATTGTCTTGTTCTTCCTTGCTTTCTTTGCTCTCGGTTTTGCACACACAATACACACACACATATAATTTCTTCAAAGTGAAGTCATGCAAACCTTAACCCACGTATACATACTCAATAAGCATGAGGTGTCACTCTCTTAATCAATGCATGCATACACACACAAACAATAATCCGTATATATGTATATATATATACACATCAACATATATATATACACTAATTAATAATCAATCAATTACTTAATTAAAATTAAAGTAAACTTATCAAATAATAATCCAAGTGTAACATACCCCAAGCCTACGTTTCTACTAGGCCCAATCTCAGGATGTTACAGACCCCGTTATTGGTTTTTCAACAATCATTTTTTTTCCGAAAACATATCAATTTTACATGGTTGTTTTTGACATCGTAGTTATATGGTTGTCTTTTCAAGCAATTAATTATTATAGATAAGAGTTTATTTATAGTAAAAGCTTTAGTATAGTAAATATGAATTATGATACATCATACATGTCCTAAGCTTATTTAATATTCTTCAAAGCTTTTAGTAAAAAATGATGTCTCTTTCTCATATTGAGATCCAATCAATATTTGGTGAAACATATCCAATTATGTTTTCTTACATAAATGAAAATGAAATTTACAAAATGGATGGAGTTTTGATTTAAAATAAGAAATTCACTCTTATTAAAAAGATCTCAATTCATATTTCTCCATCATTTTTATGATTTTCCTTTGTTTCAACACGCGCGCGCGCACACACACACACACCCTTCATCCATAACGCGCCACATACTTGGGTAAGAAATACTTAGTCTTTAAATACTACACGATATCACAAAAAATATTTATAATTTGGCTAAAAACATTATATGAGACTAAGTAAGAAAATAATATGATATAATATCAATTGTAGTACATCTTAAAATTTAAATAAAGATTATTAATATCACAAACTTTAAAAGAACTAAATTAGATCTTAAAGATAAATGATATATATAATTTCCAAACAAATTTTCTTACACACACACATATATATATATATGCAAGAAAACTTGTCTTGAAATAATAAATTAATAATGTATATATAATAAATTAAAAGTGGGTAATAGTATGTTACTATTAAAAGATACTTATCAATCAAAGAAGAAGATAGTCCTTCATATATATATATAGGTAGATAAGAAAACGATCATTTGAGAACCAATTTTTTTGCAAGAACCGCGAGAATCAATTCTAGTCGTACAATTCTCGCTCCTTCAATTGAATTGCCGACCCATTAATTCCTTATATGCACCTTGCTATGCTCAATCCACCTACGCTCTTCATCCATGAATTCCACTTACCAATTGAACGACTAAAATTGGTTTTCGCGGTTCTCACAATAATAATGGTTCTCAAATTAACCCTCCCCTAGGTAGATAAATATATGTATGTATAGGAGAGGGTTCAAACGAGAACTGTTTTTTCGTACGAGAACCAATCTTGGCCGTTCATTTTGGATAATGGAATTCATGGATGAAGAGCGTGGGGGGATTGAGTGTGGCATGTTGCATGTAAGGAATTCATGGGTGTGCAATTCATTTGAAAGAGGGGGAATTGAACGGCTAAGATTGGTTCTCGCAGTTTTCGTAAGAAAAACAGTTCTCGTTTGAACTTTTACCTGTATATATATACACACATACATAGATATAAATAAATATATATTCAATAAAATTAATGAACATTCAAAATAGCAAATTTGTAATCTATGTAGTTTTTGTTCCCAATATTATTATTTTTAAGCAAAATTTTACATGATAATATGTGTATTGTAAATAGAAAATAGAAGATGAGATTTTTAAGAGTTGAAATAGTGACAAACTATAGTACATTTACATGTGTCAATTTTAGAGGGTGGGAGTTCTTTATATATACACATACATAGAGATAAATAAATATATATTCAATAAAATTAATGAACATTCAAAATAGAAAATTTGTAATCTATATAGTTTTTGTTGCTAATATTATTATTTTTTAAGCAAAATTTTACATGATAATATGTGTATTGTAAATAGAAAATAGAAGATGAGATTTTTTAAGAGTTGAAATAGTGACAAACTATAGTACATTTACATGTGTCAATTTTAGAGGGTGAGAGTTCTTTATATATATATATATATATATATATATATATATATATATAGGTAGATAAGGAAACGATAATTTGAGAACCAATTTTATTACGAGAACTGTGAAAATCAATACTAGCCGTCCAATTCTCCCTCCTTCAATTGAATTGCCCACCAATGAATTCATTACATGCACTTTGCTACGCTCAATCCCTCTACGCTCTTCATCCATAAATTCCACTTACCAATTGAACGACTAAGATTAATGGTTTTCGCGGTTCTCACAATTATAATGGTTCTCAAATGAATTCTCCCCTAGGTAGATATATATATATACACATATATAGAGATAAATAAATATATATTTAATAAAATTAATGAACCTTCAAAATAGCAAAAACCGCGAGAATCAATCCTTGCCGTCCAATTCTCTCTTCTTCAATTGAATTGCTCACTCATGAATTCCTTACATGCACCTTGCTACGCTCAATCCCTCTACGCTCTTCATCCATAAATTTTACTTACCAATTGAACGACTAAGATTGGTTTTCGAGGTTCTCACAATAATAATGGTTCTTAAATGAACCCTCTCGTAGGTAGATATATATATATATGTATGTATATATACACATACATTGAGATAAATAAATATATATTCAATAATATTAATGAACCTTCAAAATAGCAAATTTGTAATCTACTTAGTTTTTGTTGCTAATATTATTATTTTTAAGCAAAATTTTACATGATAATATGTGTATTGTAAAAAGAAAATAGAAGATGAGATTTTTTAAAAGTTGAAATAGTACAAACTATTGTATATTTACATGTGTCAATTTTAGAGGGTGGGAGTTCTTTTTATATATATATGCTTGTTAACTCTCTACGTTGTGCAACGCACAACCCACAAAGTTTTTATGTTAACGTCTTAACTATTTACATAATTATGTAAAAAGTTCAGATATATTAATTATTACCTACTTAAGTTAAATATTAGTCGGATGAATATTTAAAGTTTTCATAGCTAGTTGATTGTAAATAAACGTAATTCTAATGTCTGTCATATTTTCATTGCTTTATAAACAATGCTTTTTAACTGGTTTATTTTCTTTGTATTTTCTACGTTCCAAAACTTAGGACACTTGAACTTTTTTCCTCAAATGACTTGGAAAATAAAATTTAATAAGTAAAATATTTGAACTCTAAGTTAAAAAGATAAACATTGTTAATTTGAAGTGGCAAACCGACTTACGAAAATACTTAGATAAAAAAAGATATCTAACTCCGAGCAAAATAAAAAAAATTAAGAGATATAAATGTAAAACAAAGGTGAAGATATAAATTATATTCTATTACAGTAGTATCATATTAACCATTGTTAGATACAGGACCCTCTCTCAATAATTTTAAAATAAAAAAACCAAAATTTAGTGTCCTAATATGTGCTACAAAATATTTATAACATTAAATGAATAAAACACACTTATAGTCTCTTATGAACCAAACATGTCTCGTATCAGCATCTGATTTGAGATTCACATAAGGTGTTGCAAACACCCCCAGGACTCATCGTCCTTGATAACGATTGCCACATATTCCTGAATAGCACAATAATGGCTCTAATACCATTTGTATCTTTTGATCATGCCAGAACTTCATCCTACCCACGCACTTTTTAATTCGCAAAGTTTATGTTCTAAACCGTAAAACTTAAATATATACATAAATTTATTATCCTTATTTGATCCAATGTGTACTTGTGAACCAATCTATTATTTTACACAACCAATGTGTGGTTCACCTAAGATGTTACATATATAATTACTAAGTAATATATTAAGCATTAATTTTATGTATCAATGTTAAATGTAAATATTAAACTCTCATTTAAAGTATTAAATGAAGCTAATAGGTATTGAAGGTTAAAAGATTAAACCGTAAATTAAACTATCAATTATTCACACATGTTTTAAAATATTATGTTTATTTTTAATAATGTTGAAGTAATTATTAATTAAAAAGAAAGCATTAGAAAATGATACTTCCTTGTAAGTAACAATATATCATCATATATTTATATAATATCCAATAAAAAGTAAATAGTATATAACTATTTAAAGACACATGGCAAAAAATTAGCCTATATATTCTTTTTATAAGATACGTAGATATATATATATATACACACACACATATATATATATACATACTAGTTAACACAACCCCACAAAGTTTTTATGTTAACGTCTTAACTATTTACATAATTAATGCTTTTAACTGGTATATTTCATTTATATTTTCTACATTCCAAAACTTAGGACACTTAAATTTTTTCATCTAATGACTTGGAAATAAAATTTAATAAGTAAAATATTTGAACTCTAAGTTAAAAAGATAAACATTGTTAACTTGAAGTAGCAAACAGAGTTACGAAAATACTTAGATAAAAAAAGATATCTAACTCCGGTTCTCCGATTGTTTCATAAACATATAAAGCTAGATAAAAAAAGTTAAGAGATATAAATGTTAAACAAAAGTGAAGATATAAATTATACTCTATTATAGTAGTATCACACCAATCATTCTTAGATACAGGACTCTCTCTTAATAATTTAAAATAAAAGCTTCAGTGTCCTAATATGTGCTACAAATTATTTATAATATTGAATAAACAAAACAATCACATAATCTCATCTGTACTCTATCTCTTTTTGATTTTTTCAGCTTCTATCACATCAAAATTATTTTTTTATATTTTAAAACCAATTTCTCATGATGTAATGATTTTAAAATGAAAGATTTAGTTTATAAAAAGAAATTAAAGTGAATCTGATTCATAATTTTAAGTTTTTGGATCTGAAATTTAGAAGAATTTGAAATAAGTTAAATTGAACATATCACTTCACAGTTTTACTATGTTACATGTTGTAACACTTTGTCTTATCACAAGATAATATTGTGTGTTTTGTTCAAGGTTTTGTTTCTAACGACCAGGAAGAAACTTCCTAGGATTAGATTGCTCTCGTGCAAGCATATTTAATTCTAAAGTTCTCATATGATTTATCATACTTGTATCCACAAAACGCGTTATGAACCAAACATGTCTACTGTCCACATCTGATTTGAGATTCGCATAAGGTGTTGCAAACACCCCCTAAACTCATCGTCCTTGATAAAGATTGCCACATAATCCCAAATAACACAATAGTGGCTCCGATACAATATATGAACCAAACTTTAAGTTCTAAACTGTAAAACTTAAATATATACATAAACTTAATATCCTTATTTGATCCAATGTGTACTTATAAACCAATCTCTTATGTACACAAACGATGTGTGATTCACCTAAAGTGTTACATATATAATTACTAAGTAATATATTAAGCATTAAATTTATGTATCAATGTTAATTGTAAACTATCAAATATTCACACATGTTTCAAAATATTATGTTTATTTTTATTAAAATTGTCTCAAATAGTTTGGCACTATTATAAATGATACATGTTAGATGTAGAGGGCAAATTTATGTATCAATGTTAATTGTAAACATTAAATTTTAATTTAAAGTATTAAATGAAGCTAATAAATTTGAAAGTTAAGAGATTGAACCATAAATTAAACTTTCAAATATTCACACATGTTTTAAAATATTGTTTTTATTTTAATTAAAATTGTCTCAAATAGTTTGGCACTATTAGAAATGACACATGTTAGATGTAGAGTACATATGCTATTTTTATATATATAGGTAGATATAGATAGATAAATAGATAGATAGATATAACTTTAGAAAATTAATGAAACCCATGATAAGTTGTGGACACTCAGACCTTACATTCTTCTTCTCTTAAAACCTTAACCCCCAACCTTTCGTTTCACTTCCAAATCCTCATTTATACAACCCCAAACATTCTTTCTTCGTTTCATCACTCAACACCAGATTCAATATAGTAGGGAAATCAATCAGGTAAATGACCAATTTTAACAACTTTTTTTTCTCTTTTTTCTGGTTTATATTGATATCTATAATCTTGTTTTGTTGTTTTTATTAACAAATATATTTACATTTTGTTTTAATGATACTTAGGAATTTAAGACCTTTTGGGATTCATGGATTCCTCAAATTTAAGCTCATGCAAGGAGAATTATCATGAAATAGAAGAAAAGGTCACCCAGAAAACTACAGCTTCTGATCAGTCTGTGAACATGAATTCTGATCCTTTCATAGTGGATATGGAACCTTTCTCCCTTCTCACCAATAAAGATCTCCCCCTTAGTTCAAGAATTAATGTAAGCTAATTAATTGTTCTTAATCATTGAGTTCATAACTATAACATATGATTTTAGTTTCTAAATTATTATTCATAATAATTTTTTTGAAAGGCTATGATTGATAATATTGTTTTGCCAATATTCTTTGGATAGGGCTGATATTAAGTAATGATTATATGAACTTTGCTGTTTTTGCAATGAAGTTATATATGTCTTGTGTAAAAATGAAGTTTTAGCCATTTTTTTGCTAAGAATAATGATATATTCTTCTATTATTTTTTTCTAATTTATCCTCTTACTCACAATAATATGATATGTGAATTACACTAATTATTTTTTCTTATATCCTCTATTAAATTTAATACTTGTGTTAATCTTATAAGTAGAAGAAAATACTAAAAAGATATATCACTTCTCTTTTGCTAAACATCATTGGCTAAAATTTTAGAGCACGGTGTATTTATTTAATAATCGGGCTCTATTTTTAGCTAAAACTTAGAAAGACTAAACAAAAGAAACCACAAATATTGGAATTTTATTTGTTCTAAATTCAAAGTCAACTAGACTATTATTTGAAGAATGCTTCCTTTACGTCAAAATATGGAAAAAAATGCCATATTATTTCTTTTAATTATTCCTATTCTCTTCTTTAATCCCCTCCCCTCCCTTCCATTTTATTTTCTTTACTTTGTGTAGTTAAAAAACTCAAGAACAGATCATTATTATTATTAGAATGATTGACTCATAAATGAAATAACCGTCCTAATCAATGGTCCTTCACACTCTATGTCACATAAATCTGGAATCCACTTTTTTTTATATATTTATTTTACTCGTAAGATAAAATAGGTAAAAAACCATAATGCCCTATCGCTATTATATATGACTAAACCCCTCCATGATTAGCCGGTGACATGAGGGTCATCGTAGTCTGTCATCCCGGTCATTCTTTGTAATGAAAGGGAATAACGAGTTACTACAAGTTTTGTGACGTTTCAAATTGTCTGAATTGGACATTACTAGCACAGCACGTCCTTCATGTGCGGTATACTTTTTTTCGCACCTAAAACATGGATAATTATAGGTTACGTGGAAGCCAGCCGTGTGTGGCCTTTGACCAACCATGTGTCAACCTTTCTCTAATATCATGTAAGTTTGTGAGGTTCCAACTTAAACCAATTGTCTGAGAATGGAGTAACTCAAGACCCTTATTAAGCGAATTACAAAAGTCACATTTCATCCAATGTGTTACGTTACTTAACAACTATTTATGCTCGCTGCTGCGTATCACTTGCTCGTTTAATTTCTTATTGCATCCGGGAACTTTGGATGTTTTGTAGTGGCAGAGGACTCTATCAAGAAAAGGGTCAGAAATAGGGACTGAAAATAAGTTGAATTCCAATTGTCTAACGAGTGATGGCGATAGAGATGCTATAAGCTTACCTAAAGGTAACATTTTTTAATTTCCCAAACAAAAAAATGTTCTTTATTCTATGTTTTTACATGGGAAGTTTTATTTAAAATATATTTAACTTTACATGGTTGCTAATGTATGATATATTGATATTAAACTCGGGCCATCTCAAATACTTTTGAATACTAAATTATTATTGATATTTGAAAACTATCATTCAATTTACTAGTCTCGAAAATCTACTATTTAGTGTATTAAGAAATATGGTAACTTGCTAGTAACCTATTATCATTCAATTCGTTATTATTGAAATAGAAGATTTTGAAACTTCAATACATTAAATGGTAATTTAAAAGTTGGATACAAATAATAGCAAAAGGTGACAACTTCGATAAACTTTCCGCAACTAAACCCTATAAAAATAGCAAACCGATATGCGAATTTCAATTAACGAATTACAAAATAAGTAAAACCCCATTAATAAACAAAAGTTTTTATTGTATATATCAAAATTTTAGTTTGTTATATATATATATATATATATATATATATATATATATATATATATATGGGAGGGTTCAAACGAGAACTGTTTTTTCGTACGAAAACTGCGAGAACCAATCTTGGCCGTTTATTTTGGATAATGGAATTAATGGATGAAGAGCGTGGGAGGATTGAGTGAGTGTGGTAGGGTGCATTTAAAAAATTCATGGGTGGGCAATCCAATTAAAGGAGGGAGAATTGTACGGCTAAGATTGGTTCTCGAAGTTCTCTTACGAAAAACAGTTCTCGTTTGAACTTTTGCCTATATATATATATATATATATATATATATATATATCTTACTCCTTTATAATACATTTACAACCTTAAAAACTCTTAATTTTAATTACTTGAATGTATTAAAATACCCCTTATTAACCATTTCATTTTCTCTCCTAATTTACTTTAACTTTTAAAATACCTCTTTTTAACCATTTCATTATCTCTTCTAATTTACTTTAACTTTTTATCTATTTAAAAGCAATATATTATTACATTTTTAAAAGCATCATAATATAAAATAGAAATTTTTTACTATCACAGTATTGCGCGGGTACTTTGCTAGTATATATATATATATTATAAAGAATCTTCAAAAGATTATATACGTCGTTGCAAACAAGTATATCTAATATATATATTCAAAAAGTTGAGTCAATTATATGGTTTACTTATCTAATATATATTAAACTATATTTCAATTGCTAATGTGTATATCCATCTTTCAAAAATATTATTATGTGTATTGAACTTTTAATTTGCTGTTATTATAAGTATTTTGATTACATAAAAAACAAGGAAAAGTATAAATTTAGTACATACAATGAAATAATTAATACACAAAATAACATCCTTTTTAAAAAGTTTACACACAATAACAATTAAGCTATAATTTAATAAATTTTGAAAACGTAAACCCTTTATTATAATTTGTACATATAGAAAGTAATGGAGACAAAAGGAATGTCATTAGTTTTTGTTTCTATCGATCGTTAATGTACTTTTCTATTGTTTATTATTTAATGCCAGAAAAGTTGATTGTGGATCAGACCACCGATCACACTAACAGCCCACAAACCCACCATCAAGTTAACATCATGACCGCCCCAACCAAGCTTGACAGGACACCAACTAAAAGCAATCATTTTGGGAAGAGGTCAAGCAGTTTTAAGCAATCACAAGTAATATTCAACCCTCGAAGAATCCTTTGTTTATTTGCCACTTTGTAAGTACAATATTCAATTCCTCTTTTACTATTAACGTATTAGAAAAATATATAATATAATTCCTAATTAATTTTTGTGTTTAAGGAATTAATTTTAGTATTTGTATCATTAATATCAATGTTTAAATTACATTTTAAAAATTTGATCAAAATGCATAAGTACGCTGACTCTCAAGCTTGTGATTCTACAAGTTCTAGGTTCTAGGTTATTTTACACTAAAACCATTATATACATTATCTCCACACATTTTTATTTGGTATTGTTTATTAAATAATT
The DNA here is from genome assembly GCA_038502395.1 of Dittrichia graveolens. Classification (NCBI taxonomy): domain Eukaryota; kingdom Viridiplantae; phylum Streptophyta; class Magnoliopsida; order Asterales; family Asteraceae; genus Dittrichia; species Dittrichia graveolens. The sequence continues at coordinate 62,283,289 of JARJIL010000003.1, forward strand.
CTTTCTATCTTTTATTGTTTTAAGTTTAAGGAGTTGTTTATATAAGCTTATTTTTTAGCTTAAGCTTTTTAACTTTTTAACTTATAAGTGAAAAAAGTGTTTGAATTAGCTTATAACCACTACAAGAAAACCAGGCATCAGAAAACGGATTTCCCACTGACCAAATTTCGTGGAAAATTTTTAACGGATTTCCCACCGATTTGAGTCAGAAAGCCGATTTTTAACGGATTTCATGGGAAAATCAAAGGGTAATGGTTTTCCCATGAAGCTTTAGCCACCATCGATTCCGTGGGAAATCCTAGAGAAACATCATTTTCCTACGGATTTGTTCGACACAAATGGTGTTGTGTTGTATATAGTGAACTTATAAGCTAATAAGCTTGTTTTAAAAGAACGTTTGGCTTAGCTTATTATTATAAAATGACTAAAAAGAGCATGTTTGCATTAGAGAATAATTAGTTTTGGGGAAGAGAAGAAAATGTTGATTCATGTTTATAAAGAAAGGTATATAGGTAAATGTACAAAAATAAGCTTATAGGATAAAAAAAAGGTTCGTTCAAGTAAACTTAATAAAAGTGACGTATTTTATCTAAAGATAAGCCCATAAGCTAAGACAAATATAAAAAAATTCGTAAAGCCAAAAAATAGGCTAATAATTTAAAAAGCCAGTAAACAATTTTTGTATATAATTATTACAGGTCAAGCATGGGAACCATCCTACTTATATGTCTCACCCTCTCCATGGCCATGTACAATGAAGACGACAGCTCGCACGCATCAAACCTAACGTAGCATCCACATTATTTTTGAGTGCTGGCAGTTTTTAGCTTTTTGATCCATAGGCTACCTGCCATTGTTTATATAGGGGGAAATGAAGACAAAGATGAAGAGCACAATGACAAAGATGGGGGAATCTGTCAATTTAATTTTTAAGTGATGATGAATTAACGGAGGAGATTCTGTAAAGAAAGAAAAGGATAAAAAAAGACACATGGTTTAATTTGTTGCCAGAAAATACAATCCTTTTTGTTTCTACATGCCTATATGTATGTATATCCACTTTGTGCTTTAAGAATATACAGTTTAAGTGCATATATATCTCTTATTTTGTTATAACATGTGTGTGATGATAAGTTTCGGTGGTCTATACCAATTGAAGTTGTTAATTTTTTATAAAGGTTAATCAATTTCACTAAACTGTAATAGCAATCTATAAATACTAGAATTTGATTATTAAAATGGAATATAAGAATCTTATTAACTATATTTAATAGTTACTTAATTTAGTTTATATGAGAGGTAATTTAGTAATTTTAAAACACTTAAAATTTAATAGTTTAAGCAAAAGACCTAAATACTTTATTGAGTGGTGTTTAATAAAGTCTATATAAAAAACATAGTCCTAAAATTTTAATATTCAATTACAGATGATTCAGTATGCAATCACATGTGAATTACGAAAATGTCACTCCACCCAACATTTTTAAATGAAATCTGGACCATTGATGTCATTGATCCAATGCTAAAATTAGTCCATTAGAACTATGAATTAAATATGGATTATATTAAACATTTTTCATACTTTATAATATAGTATAGAAATAGATATACTTAAGTTACATATGAGTGATAAACGAATCAAACTGATTATCAACCCAATCAAAACCACCCTATGATTAACCCTTCAAATATGTTGTATACTAGAAGTATTACGTACACATTTGGATAAAAGAATAATTGTAAGAACTCGTAAAGTGTTTGCAAAATTAGTTCTTGTTCATGATAGTTGTTTCGTTTACAAACTTTTTGTTTATCTATGATGTTGTTGCAATAATCAAAATTCTTAAAGAGTTCATACAATAAGATCACTACAAAAAATGACTTTTTGAGGCGACACATTGTCGTCGCAAAAAGCCTAATTGTCGTCATAAAAAGTCTTTAGAGGCGACATGTCGGCTCAAATAATCCGCCTAAAAAAACTCGTGTCAAAAACTTATATGCGGCGAAAACTTTAACATTTACGACAAAAAATGGCTAACATTGAACAACTTACATGGTCTTTACCAGCGACCCATGTTGCCGCAAAAAGTTTTCGCCGCAAAAATGATTTTTTCTTGTAGTGGATATATTATCTGATTTACTGGAAAGTTATTCTAGTTTGTATTTCAGTATTAGAAAATTTTGGAACGTGAAGCAACTTTGTTTCATATGATGTGGTGATGACCTAGAAGTCATCAAATGATTATGAACACATGCATTATTCATTGTTGTTGAATATCAATCTTGTTAAGAGATGCATTCACATCTATTCATTGTTCGATCATGAATATTGTATAGACCCAAAATCTCAAGATGTCATCACATGGATCAGCGTCATCGATGAATATTGATAATGATTGTGTCTATGTATCTTTTCACCAAAGATACATATTGCCTTCAAAATGTGTGGTTCGACATGCTTTGACATAATTAAACACCGACTTGAATAAAGGCTGGGTACACTACTACAAAAATGACTTTTACTCCCTCCCATTCAAACCCGGTTTTAGTAAAAAAAAAAAAACCAAAAAACCGTAGCTAAAAGGTGTGCTTCCGTGTAAAATTTAGTGTAGCAAGATTCAACTGTAACATCCTCAAATCGGGCCTATTCGTGCGTTCCATTTGGTACGTGAATTTATTTAAATGAATTAAATGAATATATATGTTAAGTATTAATAGAAAATATGTAATTAGCTAGTTAAATGTGAATATTAAAATAGTAATAAAAATAGATAATAATGATAAAATATTAACTGGTTTCAAACGAGGTTTCCAAAAATATCCTCGTTAGTTAAAACGGTTATTCGGGTGTTGTGTTGTATGTTAAAAAGGGGAACAAAATACCTCTTAAAAGATAAATGAGAACCATGGGTCGGTTCTCACTTATAACCCAAGTCAGACATTCAACACACACACTTACTCAATCGTATACACACACACCACACTCACCTCTTGCACTTTGAACTTGAAGAACAAATCCAATCCAAGATCAATTGAAGCTAGAATCAAGCTTGAAACAAGTCTACAATCTGTTCATTCCATGTTCTAGGTCAAAAATGGGTAAAACCAAATTAGGTAACAAAGCTTGAGTTTTTGAATTGAAATCTGTTCTAGGATCACCTACAAGTAATTTAGAACTGATTTTATGAATTATAGACACCATCTTGAAGGAATTCCATGAATTTGACCAAATGGGTCTTTTATGGTAATTTGATGATTCAAACTTGAATCAAATGTTAAAAGTATGATATGTTAATGTTTATAGACTCCAAATGATGCCCCAAACTTAGTGTATAACATGGAAACAATTAAGAAAGGCTTACACTTGGGATTGGATGGAAACACAGCAGAACAGAGCTGCTATTCGGGTGTCTGGCTCAACTTCACGGCGTGAAAAAGGGTCTGTTCACGGCGTGAAGCCCTATACAGTCCACTGTTTTGTTGTTGTTTGATGCCTTGGGTACACGGGTTATAGTTGGATCGTTTTTGGCAATTTAGGGGTATAATTGGGGTATTAAAACTAGTGTAAGAATACATGTACTTGTTGTGTGGTAATCTAAATGAATTGAATGTATATTTAATAGGTAATTAAGCTATCAAGGAGAGCCAAGTTCATATTGTGTTGTTTATAAACACACAAGGTGAGTACTGACTCTTGTGACTTCAATTTAGGAAGGTTTGAATGCAAGAACAGTTATATGAATATGACATGCCACAACTTGTATTATGAAAGCCATATGTATGCTAGTATGATAAAGAATCCATGATATGCCTTGTTAATTGATGTGCAAGACATGTATTTAAGTACATGTGCACACTTGATGAATAATATGTTATATGAATAAAGCATGAATGCACTTGTCCCTGCAAAGGGTGATTGATGAAACTATCTGTATGTCCGGACTTGTATGTAATTAAGGTCGGCTTCGGCTGGGTCCTGGGCCTACGGGCATAATGTTCTGGACTAACGGTACTCGAGTACCGTTCCTTTCAGCAATTGAGGTGAGTGCCTTAAATGGCTAAGCCTACTGAGCCTTGGCTCCTTAACGAGCATGGTGATTCACTTAGGTGATGAAACCTGCACGGATGGTAGTGTCCGATTCCCCCGGTGGTAGTGGTTTGAGCTGGTTTTGCAACCCGGCAATATAATACACTCGCTGGACATGTCAACACTTCGCTATATGTTAGGATAGCATTGATTGCTTATTCTTATATATGACTTGTTATATTGCTAAGGACTTGCCTAATTGTTATGCATGATTGTTAGTATTCACTAGCTATATTTATATAGCTAATGTTGTTGATGTTTAACCTTTTGCAGATAAGGAATAGGCTGCTTGGTGAGTTGGGGACACTCATGGCTGTTATACAAGCCTTTTTGAAGGAACACTGCTTTTGGTATTATTATACAATGGTCGGCTTAGGTTAAAGTAACACCGGTGGCAATTTTTGTATTGTATATTTGTATATACGCCAAACATGTGTTTTTAAACTGTAATAACTACTTGGTTTGTTTGTTTGTTATTTAAAATTCCGCTGCATTGTTTTTTGAAATTCGGTTAAGTTAACTAACAGGTAAATATTCAATTTACAAACGGACCCATGCAGTTTGAAAACTCGAATTTATACTGATTTTTAATATAGCAAAGGCGGTGTTACATCAACCCCAGTTTTTTTAAAAAAAAAAACGGGTCCGAAGTTTTAAAATTTTTAACCCTGTTTGTTTAGTAAAGAACCCGGACTGAAAATGGGTGTGTGGGTACGCTGTAATTAATTGTATGGGATTCAACCCCGGTTATTTAACAATAAACCGGGTCTCCAAGTTTTAAACTTTTAACCCTGTTTCTTTTGATAAATAACCAAGACTAATAAGGAGCATTTAATGCCCAACGGGTGGCTCAACTACCCCAAATATTTAACCCCGTTTTTATATAAAAAAATCAGGGCTGAAACTCTCTATTTATGGCTGATTCTACCCTTTTGTTCATCTTCTTCCTACTTTTCTTGTAACACCGTATTTTTAACCCAAAAATTTTCATTTTTATAATCATAGCGGAAGCGAATTAAACAACCAAAGTGTTTACAACTATACAAAAACAATTGTTTAAATATTATTATTACAAAAGACGACTCGTCACAAAATAATATATCAGAGTCTAGGTGATTACTCCCCAAGCTAACCACTCTCAGCCGAGCCGCTGACTTACCAAAACCTGTAAAAAGAGTGAGCGGTGGGGGATTAGCACAAAGCTAAGTGAATTGAGTAAAACCACAACAGATATATCAGCAAATAACCGCATCAATATCAACAACACATAACAGATAATCGTGCCCCGGGAAGACCGGCGGTTCTGCAGGAACCTTCAACCAATGCCGGCCAAAGCAAAGGTTTACCGATAGTTCATTTGCTATTCTCACACAGTATTACCTTAAGTTGCAACAAATGCATCAAAAGATACCACGTAGTTGAACAATATATGTTGATTATTTGTCTAGTTTCATGAAAGCTCTTGAGGATTAGAAGGACAGAGAAAGAAAGCGTGAAATTTTGTGTCCTTGAAAAGTTTTGTAAAAATTGTGATAATTTAGATAACGATGGGTTTGTAACACGATTCTTCTCCATTTAAATAATGATGATAATAAAGAGTTGATCTTGAATGATTGTGATAATTTAGAATACATGCTTCATGATTTGGAGGATAATGTAGCTTAGAAGAATTACGATAAATTTCAACAATTGTTTGAGGACTCTGAAAAACTGTTGTATGCCAGTTGTACAAAATTTACCAAACTTTCCGCCATTCTAAAATTATTTTATTTAAAAGCCGAAAATGGTTGGAGTGATAAAAGTTTCACAAGTTATTAGAGATTTTGCATGAAATGCTTCTAGAATACAATGAATTACCAACTTCATTATACCAATATAAAAATGATATGCCTAATGGGATTGGAAATCAAAAGAATACATACTTGCTTAAATGATTGTTTATTATATAGAAACGAGTATGAAAATCTGAATGAATGTGTTAACTGTGGTACATATAGGTACAAGCAGAAAAAACAAGTAAATGAAAAAAATGATGATGTTACAAAAAATGGACCTCCTACCAAGTTATTGCGGTATTTAACCATCGTGCCAAGATTGAGAAGATTATTTGCAAACCCAAAGATGCAAATTTATTACGTTGGCATAAATAGGAACTTAAAAACGATGGAAAACTAAGACATGTGGCTGATTCTCCTAAATGGAGAAATATTGATCTTGAATTTGTAGAATTTGGCGAAAAGCCGAGAAATATAAGATTGGACCTTAGTTCAGATGGTATTAATCCATTCGGAAACATGAGCGGTCAAAACACTACTTGGCCGGTTCTTCTGTGTATATATAACCTTCCACCCTGGCTATGCATGAAATGGAAATATATAATGATGTCATTGTTAATTCAAAGTCCACAACAAGCCGGTAATGACACCGATGTTTATTTGTCTCCGTTAGTCGATGACTTGAAAGAACTATGGAGTGTCGGTGTTGAAGTATTTGATGCATACAAGATGGATAATTTTCTTATGCTAACAATGATTTTTTGCACTATAAGTGATTTCCCGACATATGGAAATTTGTCAGGGCATAGTACAAAAGGTGGAAATGCTTGACCTATTTGTGAAGATGACACACATTCCTTATGGCTAAAAACTGTAAGAAAATGGTGTACATGAGACATCAAAGATCACTTTATAGGAAACACCCCTACCGTAACCGCACGATCCAGTTTGATGGTAAAATTGATAAATGAGTGCTTAGGTGACTGTTAGATGGAGAATCTACATTTTCCCGAGTTGAAGGTATAATTAACTAGTTTGGCAAGAAAAGTGCCCCTCCTCCAAAAAAATATATGTAAGAAAAGGTCTATTTTTTGGGATTTACTGTATTGGAAGCATTTACAAGTTCGTCATTGTCTTGATATTATGCATATTCAAAAAAATGTTTGCGACAGTTTAATAGGTTTATTGTTGAACATTCCAGGTTAAAGAAAAGACCGAGTTAATGTTAGAAGGGACATGATTGAAATGAGAATTCGACCCGAGCTAGCTCTGGTAGAGAACGAGGGAAGACGTACATTTCTTCCACTGGCATGTTATACTTTATCGAAAGTGGAGAAAACAAAATTTTGTGCTTGCATGTTGTTAAGATTCCATCAGGGTATTCTGCTAACATTTCCAGACTAGTTTCTATGACAGAACTGAAATATGTGTGGTATGAAGTCTAATGATTGTCATGTTTTAACGACATGAATGATTCCTATTGAAATTCATGGAATATTACCGGACCGAATCCGCCACACAATCACTAAACTTTGCTTGTTTTAACATGATTTATTCAAAAGTAATTGATCCCGAGGTGTTGGATTTATGGGAAAAAGATATCATCGTCACTCTTTGTTAACTTGAGATATATTTCCCACCTTCCTTTTTTGACGTTATGGTTCACTTGGTATCTCATATTATAAGAGAAATAAAGGCTTGCGGTCCTGTATTTCTACGGTACATGTATCCTTTCGAGAGATATACGGGTTTCTTAAAAGGTTATGTGAGGAATCGATATCGACTAGAGGGAAGTATTGTGGAAGGATACGTTTCCAAAGAGGTGATAGACTTTTGCACTGACTACATGAAACATGTTTATGCTATTGGTGTTCCAAAATCACGACACGAGGGTCAACTTCAAGGGGTTAGGATAATTGGGAGGAAAACAGAGATTCTTAATCCATCAGATATCCAATATGCACATTTTATGTAATACCCGAACTCCGAAAATAAGTAAAGGAAATATTTTGTTGAGAAATAGTATTGTGAATTGAATTGCAAAAATATATGAGATAATTATGTTGGACAAGTTAAGTCTTATTGGGTTATATGTGTATGTCCATGCTGGGCTTGAATATATATTATGGGATTTAATATTGGGCTCTTCAATTGGGTGTTGGGCTAAGCCTCTTTAAAAGATGTATGTATATATAGAGGATTAGGGCACAGCCCCCAACACCATTTTCAAAGACTTGTTACTGTTTCATTAAGAGAGAGAGAGAGTTAGTGTGTGTTGTGTATGTGCTTGAAACCCACGAAAAAGAAGAAGAAGGAGAGCCAAGAGTCAGCTTAAAACTTGAAGAATTGGTGAAAGAATCATCAGGTAATGTTTTTTACCTCACTATGATACCGTGGGTATCAATTTTATCTTGTTTGGTTGATGATAGCATGATTTAGCATCTGGGTTTTTGAGTTATGGGTTTATGAAGAACAAGAGAAAGAAATTTAAGATAAAAGCTTCAATACTTGATAAAATGTAGTTAATACTTGAAAGAAGTGTTTAAATGAATGAAGAAACGTTTTGAAACAAAAATAAAGTGTTTTGGTTAAGTTTTGAAAGAGTTTGATTTTGGTTATGAAAGCTGGGTTTTTGAGAAAAACGAGCTGACAGGGAAGGTGGAGTTCCATGCGACCTTCGCATGGCTCCATGCGACTTTTGTGAAGTCCATGCGACATCCATATAGACTCCCAGCTATTCCATGCGACTTTCAAGTGTATAGATATGCATGTTCATGCGACTTTTAATACTTGCATAAGTTCCATGCAACTTTCATACCAAGGATACTCCCATGCGACTTTCGCATGGTGCGACTGTCGCATGGGGCAACCCACGAGATACACTATGTGACTTTCAGTTGACATGTACATGGGATCATGCGACTTTGGACACCATATATAAACCCATGCGACCTTTGAACATCTCATGCGACTTTCGTGTCTTGGAATGATACACCCCATGCGACTGTCGCATGGGGCACTATGTTGAGACTTCATGCGACTTAAGGAACCCTCATGCGACTTATTGCAGTTGGGTGAAATCCGAGAGTTTTCAAAGTTGAACTAAAATCCAACACTCATACACTCGACGCGACGCATCGGTTTGATGGACGCGACGCGTCCCCGACATAATGGACCTTAATATTTTTATTGTGCATGTCGTGTGAAACCCGAATGTATTATGTGGGAAAACGAACAAGGGATTCGTATACGAAATTGATGTGTTAGACCTATTGTAGGTGATGGTTGACTAGCAAGCAATCACAAGTGTTCTAGTAAGCTAAGATTGTGAGATTGAACTGCAAGACAGGTGAGTATTCTTACTTACTATCTAAACCTTATGATGTATGTGTTTAAAGTGCTATATGTTATATGAATAATGAATGATGAACCTATAAATGATGAATGAATGATGAACCTATGAATGGTGAATGAATGATGAACCCATGAATGATGAACCCATGAATGATGAATGATGATTGATGATTGATGAATTGATACATTGATAATGTGTTATGCTATGCTATTGCTTAGACCGTTCACTTCGGTGACGGGAATGATTAGACCGTTCACTTCGGTGACGGGAATGATGAGACCGTTCACTTCGGTGACGGAAAGGGTGAAACCGTTCACTCCGGTGACGGGAATGATTAGACCGTTTGCTTCGGTGACGGGAACGATGAGACCGTTCACTACGGTGACGGGAATGATAAGACCGTTTACTTTGGTGACGGGAATGTTGGGACCGTCTACTACGGTAGCAGGAATGAAAGATGTAACATGATCGTAAAGCAAATAATGTGATGTCATATGGTCGATTGTAAGTAAGTGTACTCGCTAAGCTTCGTGCTTACGGTTGTTGTTTAACCTTCTTTTCAGGTGATGGCCACGGCGGGGCTCCAACACGCAGTTTATAGGTCATCTTTCCACAAGCTTCCGCAGTGTTTACACTATTTGTTTTAATGATGTATTCCAAACTATTACATTCGAATTCTACGGGTTATCACCCGGTGTTGTAATCAATTGATACAAGGCTTTAATTGTGATGCGTTATCCATCTTACTCTTGTTTAATTGTAAAAAAAAATAAAATTTGGGACGTTACATTTTACAGTCCTACAACACATGTCAGTCATTGCTCCATATGTATAGGAGCACGTGACAATGTTACAAGAAAATAACAGTAAGAGAACCAAAAAATGGTTGGCCGCTGAGCATAGCAAAACATTTTCACAATGATTGAAGAATAAGGCTAGGGAAAATCTTGGAGGATAATCTTGATCAATTAGTAGTATATTTGGGATATGGTCCATGATGTGTTGTTACAAAATACCAAGCCTACGACATTAATGGATATACATTTACACAAACAACAGGATGATAAAAGCATGTTACTGAATATCGGGGTGCCAGTGATCACCGCAACGACAAACTACTCCGGTGTAAATCATAAAGAAAGGTCAAGGATCGTGAAAAGCTCTTATTATGGGGTCATTGAATAGATTTTGGGAATTTAGTTATGAGTCATTTATCATATCTTTGTTTAAATGTAAATGGGTTGAGAATGAGAGAGATGTTAAAGTCGATAAAGATGGTTTCACAATTGTTGACCTTTCAGCAAATAGATATATATCAGAACCTTTTATTTTAGCAAAGCAAGCCTATCAAGTATTCTATGTCAAGGGCCCGAAAGATTCAAGATAGCATGTTGTCCCACATGGTCAAAGGCGTATAATTGGTGTTGAGAATGTTGTGGATGAAGACGAGTACAATTAGTTCGACGAGATACCTCCATTTTATATTGGTATTCCATCTTCAAATGAAGAAACTATTGATATTGTTTATCTCAGATCTGACCACACTGAATGGTTATGAGTTTTTGAACCCCGCACTTCATAAAGCTAAATTAAAATGTAAATTAATCATTTCTTTAGTTTCGGTATTGTAAAGATCATAAAGTAAATTAATCAAATATTTTAATCTCGTATACTAAGATTAAATATTTAAAAATTAATTCTAATAGTAAAATTAAAGATGTTTAAAATAATAAAATAAAGAATATCTAAAAAAGTAGTGAATTTAAAAAGAAAGAAACAAACATGTACATGTTAATTATAACTAATTTATTCAAATGTGTAATTCATTGGCTGCTACCCTAGATGGTAGCACCCATTACCCTTATCCTTAAGGGTCAAAGTTCGATCCATGCTTTAGCCTTTCAAAGGTTTTTTACTTTTTTTCTCGTCTTTGAACCCGGTTTTGTTTAAACAACCGGGGCTGAATCTTTTTTGTTTTCCTGCCCAGCCACTAGAATCCCTCTTTTTCTCATCTTTGAACCCGGTTTTGTTTGAACAACAAGGGCTAAATATTTTTTGTTCTTGTTTAGTTTGCTTGATCCTCACTAAAATTTTATTCCCTCCTCAGCAAACTTTCATTCCTTATGCACTAAGATTTCTGAACCATCTTCTTAAATCTGAGAAACCATGTTGGGAAATTTGCTAAGTAATTGAAACTGTTGGACATGCAAAGGTAAAACTATTAGGATGTTTTTGAAGAAACAGTTGAAAACTGTTATTTTGATCTATAACTAATAGTTGTGGAAATGTTGCAACTGTTAGTACAAAAAGCTCAAAACTATTAGTTTGATGGTAACAACTGTTGAAAGGCATGAAAGAGAAAACTGTTAGAAGAATCACATACAACAAACAGTTTCTGTTGAGCCATTTATGGAAACTGCTATCTTTAAGGATTTGAAGGATATCTTATCAAGCTTAGAAGACTATCTCGGCAAGATAGAAGATTAAACAACTTCAACTATTCAAGGAAGATCAAGAGTTTATAAATACTTCATTAGAATATTATGTTAAGAATCGATAGTTTTGTAATTTCAATTCTGTTAGAGTTTGCACTCATTCGTATTGTTTATTCTTTTCAGAAAGTGTATTAGCCTCTAAGTTTCTTTGAAACCTAAGAAGAAAGTATGTTCTTCGTCTAACAAAAGAGTTAGATTGGAGGTGTAGGTGAATATTGTAATCATCTTTGGTTATTAATAAATATCTTGTGTTTTGAAGTAATTCATTGAGTTGATTGAATTGTTCTTGTGTTAAAACCTTTATTAATCAATTAAGTGTGATTCCGCAACTTCTTAGTTGATTGTGATCAAACTCAAAGATTGTCTTTTATATAATTCTGATTTAAATTCAAAAGATAGTTCTTGTTATTGATTTTGGTAATATACGTTCCTGACAAGTGGTATCAGAGCCTTAAAATTAAGGTTCCTTTGATCACCAGTTGAAGGTTTTACACCGATCTGCTATGTTTGAGTTTTAAAGTCTTTCTAAAGTTTTATTGTGAGTTTTCAATCACTTTATTGCTATGGAGTCTGGTGGATCTTCTGATAACACTGGATCTGGGTCAAACATTCGTGTTCCCATGCTCAAACCAACTGATTTTGAGATGTGGAAACCGAGGATCAAGCAGCATGTTCAATTAATGGACTATGCTGTTTGGGAAATCATTGATAATGAACCCACAACTCCTATTGATTTAGATGAAACTGGAAAACCAAGGAAGAAACCACCACCAAAAACAGATGCCGAAAGAAAAGAGAGGATGCTTGAGATGAAAGCTCTCAGCATTCTTCAAATTGCTATTCCAAATGAGTATCAACATCAGTTTAAGAAGTTTGATGGTGCTCATGAATTGTGGAATGCCTTAGAAAAAAGGTTTGTAAGGAATGCAAGTTCCAAAAGGAATCAAAGGGATCTTCTAAAACAGGCTTATGAGAACTTTTCTAGTGGAAAGAATGAAAGCATCACTCAGAGTTTTGATAGGTTCTATTAGCTGGTAAGTCAACTTGAGAATGCAAAAGTAAGAATAGAGCAAGATGAGATCAATAGAAAGTTTCTCAGGTCCTTAGGTGATGAATGGACAGTTTATGCTGCACAATGGAGGACTAAGGATTCTTTGGAAGATATAGAATTAGATGATCTATACAACAGTTTGATTGTGTTTGAAGGAGAAATTGAAGGAAAAAGGAAGTCAGTGACTCCTAGCCACAATGCTGCTTTCCTTTCATCCTCAAGTATGGACTCAAACCATTCTTTAACTAATTATGTTGATGGTTGTGTAGGTACCAGTTTTGTGGCTGGATTAGATGTGAACACTTCTGATGCAGTGCTTGAAGCATTCCTTGCTAGTCATGCACATTCAACTCTCACTAATGAAGATCTTGAACAAGTGCATCCAGATGATCTTGAGGAGATGGATCTCAAGTGGCAGATGGCTATGCTAACTGTGAGATCCAAAAGATTCATCAAAAGAACAGCAAGGCAAAACATGAACTTCAGGGCTGATGGTCAGGCTGGATTTGACAAATCCAAAGTAAGATGTTTCAAATGTCAACAGCCTTGTCACCTTGCCAGGGAATGCAGATCTGGTGGACAAAGCCAACATCAAGGTCAAAATTCAAATTCCACCTCACCAGCATTGGTCTCACAAGAAGGTCATGGGTTTGATTGGAGTGATCAAGTAGAGTAAGCCACTTACAACAAAGCATTGATGGCATTGACTGACTCCTCCATCAACATGGATTCATCAGAAACAGAAGACATTCAGGTATCTTCTAAACTATGTCCTGGTGAATGTAGAGCTATAGTTAAAAGGTTTAGGGAGCATAACAAAAAGGTTTGTGTTGCTCTGAACAAAATGGAAGAAAGAAGGTATGAAACCAGTGCTGTTATTGAAAGCTTTGAAAAGAAAATCAAAGATTATCAGGCTAATGAACTGCAAATGGACTATGATAGAAAGTATCATCAGTGGGAGAAGGAGCAACTTCAGGAAGAGATTGATAGTCTTAAGGAGAAGTTAAGTGAGAAAGAGAGTAAGATAGATGAGTTAACCAAGAAATTGGATGGTATGGACATGGATTTGAGCATGTTCAAAGCTTCAACTCTTAAGCTTGAAACCGTGTTAAAATAACAGATCATAAACAAGGTAAAAATAGGCATAGGCTATAAACAGACTCCACCTCCATACAATCATAACTATATAGCTCCCATGTCTGATGTAGCTGAAAGGTATGTTAATGAACCATTAAAAGAAGAATTAAAGTCAGCTGATCCACAGTTTGAAAGTGATGATGAGGGAGCTGTGTATGAGATAATTGATGAGAAGAAGGAGGGATTTGTGAAGAAAGAAGAAGTCATTCCAAGTGAAAATCACATATGTTGTGAACCTACATCACCTAAATCTTCTTCACAACATGTGATGTTTGTAAAGCATCCTCTGAACCCTCCACCAGTGAACCAAAACTCTTTAAATCTGTAAACTCTATAAACAGTTCCACTACTGTTGAAAACAGTCCCCACCTTTACACTAACAGTCCAAAAAAGAACCCAAACAGTTTTATCCCAAAAACCTTAACTGTTAGTGTTAAGACAAAAGGAAAGGAGAAGGTTGGTGAAGTTGCTATTGCAAAGCAAAAGAAGGAAGCTTCAAAAATACAATCTCATTCTACACGTGTGAAGAGGCATACTGAAGTACCTGTTTGCACATGCAAATAGCATGGTGTGAAAAAGTTTCCTTCTTCAGCACTAGTGAGGGGAAATCAAAGAAATAGAAACCAGTTATGGGCACAAAGAAATGGGTTGCCTATAGTCAAAACCAAAAGGTGTTACATTTGTGGGAAAGAAAATCACTTGGCTCACAACTGTTATCATAACCCACATTTCAATAGAACCCAGGGACCAAGTACCAGAAAACAGTCTAACACTTCTCCAACTGTTAAGCCAAAACAGTCTAACAATTCTTCAACTGTTAAGCCAAAACAGTCTAACAGTTCTCCTACTGTTAAGCCAAAATTAAAGGATGTTTGTTTGGCTTAGGTAAAAGTGCAGAAACAAACAGTTTCTGAAGAGGATAAAACTGATAATCCTCCTGAAAGTCAAATTGAGTCACAAACTGACTCAACTGTTTTATCAAATTCAAAAGCTGAGTGTTCCCAAATCTCAACTGTTAATCACAATAGTTGGAAACCACATGTTCTCAGTAAATACTCTTCACACAGAATAGAGAAATATAACTGGGATAAAATTAAGAAAACTCAATCTGTGGTTAAGTATTATGACTTGAATGGTGTACCCAAGACCTGTATGGCCTGGGTACTTCTTGCTACTAACTGATTTTCTTTTGTGCAGAGCATTCATAGGGCGAATCAAGGAGCAATTTGGCATGTGGATAGTGGATGCTCAAGGCACGTGACTGGAAATCCACACTTCTTGAAGGATTTCAAAAGAATCAATGGAGGATATGTAGCATTTGGAGGAAATCCAAAGGGAGGAAGAATCACAGGTAAAAGGAGTTGTAGAGGCAGGTACCTTCATTTTTAATGATGTTTTCTTTGTTGAACAACTCAAGTACAATCTGTTAAGTGTGTCTCAAATGTGTGACATTGAAAACAAAGTTTTGTTTACAGATACTGAATGCATTATCCTTTCAAAAGATTTTACATTAGCCGAAAAGGATATTCTTTTAAGAATATCCTTGAAAGGATAATGTATACTGTTTGGATACACAAAAAGTTGCTAAGCAGAATGTTTTAAGTTGTTTACTCTCAAAGGCATCTCATGATGAGTCTGCCATTTGGCATAGAAGGATGTGTCACATGAACTTTAAAACCATGAATTTGTTAGCTAAAAACAGTTTGGTAAGAGGTTTACCCCAAAAGGAATTCTCATGTGATGATCATTGTATTGATTGCCTCAAAGGCAAGCAACACAAAACTTCTTTTGAGTCCAAAGAAGTTTCTTCCATCTCTGGACCTTTACAATTATTGCATATGGATCTTTTTGGTCCTACATCTGTGGTCAGTATAGGGAAGAAAGCTTATTGTTTAGTCATAGTTGATGACTTCACCAGATTCACTTGGGTTCAATTTCTTAGATCTAAGGATGAAACTGCTGAGTTAGTTAAGTCTCTTATTCTTAGAATTGAAAATCAATCTGATTTGAAAGTGAAAGTCATTAGATCTGACAATGCTTCTGAGTTTAAGAACTATGAGCTAAACAGTTTTTGTGAGGAAAAAGGAATTGAAAGACAATATAGTGCTCCTAGGACTCCACAACAGAATGGAGTGGCTGAGAGAAGGAATAGGACTTTGATAGAGGCTGCTAGATCAATGCTAGCTGCTTCTAGGCTCCCAATGATTTTCTGGGCAGAAGCTGTGAACACTGCTTGCTATGTTCATAATAGAGTACAAGTTGTCAAGTCCAAAGGGAAAACTCCTTATGAGTTGTGTCTTAAAAGAAAACCTTTGATCAACTTTTTAAAACCATTTGGATGTCCCTGCACTATCCTTAATACCAAGTCACAATTAGGCAAGTTTGAGAGTAAAGCAGAAGAAGGATTTTTTGTGGGATACTCTACTCAAAGCAAAGCATATAGAGTTTTCAACAATGTTTCTAGGATCATAGAAGAGAGTATGAATGTGTCTTTCAATAAGAATAGGATCAATGTTACAGGTAATGGTCCTGAGTGGTTATTTGATATTGATGCATTAGCTAAATCTCTTTCTTTTGTGTTTTCTACAGAAACAGTTGCAGGTGTCCCTATAGTTGTTGGTTCAGACCAACAAACTGTCTCCAACAATTCAAATAGTTTTGAAACTGCTAGTTCAATCCCAACAACTGTTGGTGAAAACAAAGTTCCTGAAGACTTTGTAGTGATTGCCTTGGCTCAAAGTAATTCTTCCAATGCTGTTAGTCAAATGAATGATGATTCTGAACCTTTAAAGGACATGGAATCTCCTGTTCCTCAACAACACCATGCATCTGAACATCAAACAGTTGCAGATCAAGTATGTAACTCTTCTAGGAATGAAAGTGAATCTGAGGTTGATATGTCAAATTTGGGGGATGTACTGCCTGAAGAAAACATTCCTACATCAAGAGTTCACAAGAATCATCCCATAAGGCAGATTATAGGTGATCCTACCACTCCCATTAGAACAAGAGCTATGCTGCAAAATGAAAATAGTGGTGTGAATCTTGAAAAGTTTGATGTAAATACCTGCTTTCTATCGCAAATAGAACCAAAGAAAGCAATAGAGGCATTAAAAGACCCTTCATGGGTAGAAGCAATGCAAGAGGAACTTTTACAGTTCCAAATTCAGCAAGTGTGGAAGTTGGTTGAACTTTCAAGAGGCAAAAGAGCAATTGGCACCATATGGGTGTTTAGAAATAAAAAGGATGAAAGAGGAATAGTCATAAAGAATAAGGCTAGGCTTGTTGCCCAGGGTTATACTCAAGAAGAGGCCATAGATTATGATGATGTCTTTGTACCGGTTGCAAGAATAGAAGCAATTAGATTGTTCCTTGCTTTTGCAAGCTTCAAAGGGTTTAAGGTATATCAAATGGATGTCAAATCCGCTTTTCTCTATGGAACTATTGATGAGGAGGTATATGTGTGTCAACCACCTGGTTTTGAAGACTCAAAGTATCCTGATAGGGTATATAGGTTGGATAAAGCCTTGTATGGGTTACATCAGGCTCCTAGAGCTTAGTATGAGACATTGTCATCTCATTTGATTGAGAATGGTTTTAAAAGAGGAACTATTGATAAGACATTGTTTACAAAGATTGTTAAAACAGAGATTTTGCTTGTACAAATCTATGTTGATGATATAATCTTTGGATCCACTAATGACAATCTTTGCAAGGAGTTTGAAGCCATCATGCATAAGAGATTTCAGATGAGTTCCATGGAAGAACTTACATTTTTCTTGGGTTACAGGTGAAGCAGAAGCCATCCAGTATCTTTCTTAGTCAGTCAAAGTATGTCAAAGACATTTTGGACAAGTTTGGCTATCACGATGTGAAGCTGGCAAGTACTCCAATGGAAACACACAAACAGTTGGGAGCAGATCCTGAGGGGGAGGATGTAGACATACACTTGTATAGGTCTATGTTTGGTTCATTAATGTACTTAAATGCTTCTAGACCAGATATAATGTTTGCTGTGTGTGTTTGTGCCAGGTTTCAATGCAATCCCAAGATGTTACATCTATTTGCTGTAAAGAGGATTTTTAGGTACCTCAAAGGCCAACAAAAATAGGGTCTTTGGTATCCTAAGGATTCACCATTTGAATTGGTGGCATACTCTGATAGTGACTATGGTGGAGCTAATGTGGATAGGAAATCAACTTCTGGAGGATGTCAATTCTTTGGCTCTAGGTTGGTATCTTGGCAGTGCAAGAAACAAACAACAGTTTCAACTTTAACAGCTGAGGCTGAATATATTGCTGCATCAAGTTACTGTTCTCAAGTGTTGTGGATCCAGAATCAGCTTCTGGATTATGGTATGACTTTCTTGAATACACCTATCTATGTTGATAACACAAGTGCTATTAGCATTGTTAACAATCCTGTGAAGCATTAAAAAACAAAGCACATAGAGATCAAGTTTCACTTAATCAGAGATTGCAATGAGAAAAAGTTAATCCAAGTTATGAAAGTTCATACTGATGATCAGTTAGCTGATCTGTTCACTAAAGCATTTGATGTGAGTCGGTTTAACTTTCTAATCTCAAATATTGGATTCATTAACTTAGAATAATGGTCTGTCAGCTTATTTTTCTGTGTTTCTGTGTTTTCACACTAACATTTTGAAACTGCTAGTCTTAAGTCTAACAACTGTTTATGTAAGTGTTCAGGGAACTACAGTACAAATTGCAACTAAAAGTTCTCAACTGTTAGTACATGGGGGTCATAGCTGTTAGGCAAGCTGCCTGTTCATTTAAGGGGGAGTGGTACAGTTGAAGTTCATTAACCAAACAGTTATCAACTGTTAATTCTTAGTTTTTCTTCAACTGTTAGTCAAGGGTATTTCAGTCTTTGCAAAAATACTGAGGCTTTTTGAATTGCATTTAATATGCATTACATATATAAGCCATTCCCTCCTCACAGTTTTCATTACGCTTACTAAACTTCAATCGAACGCTAAACCCTAGACTTTCTCTTCGAAATCGCCATGTCTCCTCTTCTGTTTGTCAAGGAACACAACATGCTAGCCTTCCTCTCTAAACCTGCTGAGTTGCATGTCTTTCATGACATGATCGACTACCTTGTGCTGTCAAACCTCAACACTGCTCTCACAATCAATCTAACCATCTACACTTCCCATATTGATCAATTCTGGAAAAATGCTACAATCACCAAAGTAGATGGAGTGCAATGGATCACTTCAAATGTTGATAATCATGCTATTTCACTCTCTGAGAATACCATTCAAGAACACCTTCACCTTGATGATCTTAAGGGTGATTATTCTGATTCTGTTTCACTGGAATTATTGAATGATGAGTTGGTTAAGCTAGGGTATGAGGGTCCTAAGGGAAAGGGTACCTTCCACAAGGGGCAATTTTGTGCTCACTAGAAGTTTGTGATTCACACTCTACAACAATGTATCAGCCCCAAAAGAACTAGTTGGAATGAGTTTGGAAGTAACATTGCTTTGGCCTTAATCTGTTTGGCCAACAATCGTTGCTTCAACTTTTCTAAATTAATTTTTAATGGTATGGTAAAACATCTCGGGACCAAATATGGTCTCTTTTTGATGTACCCTCGATTTGTGCAAGTTTGTTTAAACTCTTTATTGCCAAATCTTCAAACTCACAATAGGGTCTTGATTCCCTCTGCTCATGTGGCCTCCACATTGAGCAAACTGTTGATTAATGGCAAGAATTTTTCTGGTGCCATCACTCCACCACTCTCTGCAATGGTGGAGTTTCTTTCAAGAAACAGAGTTGCTAGAGTTGAGCATGAAGCCCAAATTATTGCTACACCACCAAATATAGAACCCACAGCTCATGATACTCAAATATCACCCTCTGCTACCATTTCTCAGGCTACAACACAAACCCCCTCTCTAATAACATTCAAAAAGAGGAAGAGAACTGTTGGTGCTCCTCCCACCACAGTCCCTATCACCCGAACTGTAAGCCCTGCACAGGTGCATTCACATGTGCATAATATCCAAAGGGAACCCACTGTGTTGTCTCCCAAGCATACTGAGGAGGTGATCACTCCATTGGAGAGTGATCATGTGGTTCTTGAGGCTGACACTACTGTTCAATCCGCAAGGGGTGAGCAGGGCAGTGTCAACATAAGTAAGACCTCAACCACGACAACAAAGGCTGGTCAAACAGCTTTTGGAAATCCCCAATACCAAGAACAAAGGGGTACTGGTGAGGGAACTTCTAGGAGTGACCCACCAGTTCTATCTGCCGATGATATGTTTGAGGTGGCAACACTGGCTGACATTGAGGCAAGTATGAAACAAAAGGCATTGACGAATCCAGAACTTGTACCATTTCTTGCTGCCTTCCTCTATCTTAAAAAGAGGAACTCCCTACAAGACAAGCTTCTTGCCAAGAACAATGAGCTTATTATCAAGCAAGACAAACAGATCAAAGTATTGTCGACTACTCTGAAGAAGGCTACAGATGTTCTTCAAGCCCATGATCAAATGCTTAAACAGATTCATGCTACTCCTCCTCAAACAGTTCCAATCAAAAAGGGGGAGAAGCCAATTATAAAGAAGCAAGTGCAAAATGTGCAAAGTAAACAAACAGTTGTGCAATCCAAACAAACAGCTGCACCAGATACTCTAATAGTTGCAATTCCACAAACAACAGTTGCTCCAGAACAACTACAAACAGCTACAAGTGCTCAATCAGATGAAGATAAGTTGTCTGTAGTTGATATAGTTTTGATCAATAGGATGATAATGTCTGGAGATTATCCAACAATAGATGTATTCAAATCATGGTCCAAAGTAAAACAAGATCATTTGATTGCAGTGGGTGCTCAAACTCTCAACATCAGCACATTCAAGATGGCTCAAAAGATAGATGATGGGTGGCTAGATGGTAAAGTGTCAAAGCTAGAGCCAATTGCACCTAACCCAGGGTTAAAAGGCATTGCGATTGTAGAAGCAAAGAAGGATGAGAAGATGCCTCCTGTGCTAGGTAAGGGAAAGGAGATTGTGATGAATATTCCAAAGCTCAAATTGTCAAAAGAACAACAAGAAGAACATGATCATGAGCTAGCACAAAGATTAAATGCTGAGCTTGAGCAACAAGAAAAGAGAGATCTTGAACTAGCTCAAAAGATAGCAGCTGAGTTTACAAAGGAAATTGATGAAGAGGAAAGAGGAAAGAAGGTTGATAAGGGAGTTAAGAGAAAAAGGGTTGAAAAGAAAAAGCCAACAATTCCGACTCAACAGTTGAAACAATTCAGAAATCTTCAGAAAAGGCTAAAGCTGGTATGGTTCAAACAATTTTAAAAGACAGACTCAGAGTGGAGGTTGAAAAGAAATTGGAAAAGCTTGTGGAAGATCAATTAGGTCAAAGATCTCATATCACTGAGTGGAGATTTGAAATGTTGAGAACTAAAACAGGAAAGAAAGGGATGAAAATTGTGAGAGAACTTGATCCAATTGAAAGCTATGTTAGCTTCTTACAGCTAATGGAAAGTGTGACAAGAAGAGATGTGCAAGAAATGTATGAATATGGAATAAGTCACTATGGAGAAGCTGCTAGAATTGAAATCAGAGTGCTAATGAGGCATTTAACGAGCATATGTGATCCTCTGAAAGTTATGCCCATGGTGATAGCTGAGGAAGCTTTCCCAATCAGTACTGTAAAGGTGTATGCTAAGTCAAGGACTTATCACCTAGTAATGAGAAAGGCGATTATTCAATGGTTTGATATTAAGTTTATAGAGCATAACAAAACAAAGCTCTTATATTTGATAAAAGCAATGTTCTTTGGCCCTGCAAAAGTTAAGGAAGATCCTATTCAGAGGTTAAAAGAAAGGTTGGAATCTTTACAGTCAAAGAAAGTATAACTTTCTTTCTTTATGTTTTGATTGTAACAGTTTGACTTTGCATACTTCATGTTTTCTTTGCTTATATTAATTTTTCTGTGGTTGAACCCTATAAAACAACTTAAGTGTATTGTTTTTAAGTTAGGGGGAGATTGTTGGGAAATTTGCTAAGTAATTGAAACTGTTGGACATGCGAAGGTAAAACTGTTAGGATGTTTTTGAAGAAACAGTTGAAAACTGTTATTTTGATCTATAACTAACAGTAGTGGTAAATGTTGCAACTGTTAGTACAAAAAGCTTAGAATTGTTAGTTTGATGGTAACAACTATTGAAAGGCATGAAAGAGAAAACTGTTAGAAGAATCACATTCAACAAACAGTTTCTGTTGAGCCATTTATGGAAATTGCTATTTTTAAGGATTTGAAGGATATCTTATCAAGCTTAGAAGATTATCAAGATTATCTCGCAGAGATAGAAGATTAACCAACTTCAACTATTCAAGGAAGATCAAGAGTTTATAAATACTTCATTAGAATATTATGTTAAGAATCGATAGTTTTGTAATTTCAATTCTGTCAGAGTTTGCACTCATTCGTATTGTTTATTGTTTTCAGAAAGTGTATTAGCCTCCAAGTTTCTTTGAAACCTAAGAACAAAGTGTGTTCTTCGTCTAACAAAAGAGTTAGATTGGAGGTGTAGGTGAATATTGTAATCATCTTTGGTTATTAATAAACATCTTGTGTTTTGAAGTAATTCATTGAGTTGATTGAATTGTTCTTGTGTTAAAACCTTTATTAATCAATTAAGTGTGATTCCGCAACTTCTTAGTTGATTGTGATCAAACTCAAAGATTGTCTTTTATATAACTCTAATTTAAATTCAAAAGATAGTTCTTGTTATTGATTTTGGTAATATACGTTCCTGACAAACCATATTCCTCCTCACGATTGGTTTCGATTTGAAGGTTTCGTACCCAATTATTAAATCAGTTGGTTTCGATTTCCGTATTTTCTAAAGCTTTTGAAGGTTTTGAGTCTTGGTCCCTATAACACGGAAATCCTTAAGCCATTTTTTTAAAAATCGTTGCTTAAGCGTTACTAATTTTTCATAAACACAATCACCCACAATCAAAGCACTATTTACAAAATACAGTATTCATTGTGTTACAAAAGATAATCAAAATATGGCTCGTCTCTATTCAAAACATAATATCAGAGCGTTAGTCAAATTCCCCTTCGCACACAAACCCTAGCTAAACAGATTTAACTCACCGAACCTACAAAAACGGGTTCAATAGTGGGGAATTAGCACAATACTAAGTGAATGGAAGCTACAAACAAGCAGTTATCAGCACCAACCAACACAATCAATCAATCATCAAACAGAAAATCACTCAAATCCAGAGGACCGGCGGTTCTACCAAACCTGCAACCAATGCGGGCCAAGGCAAAGGTTTACTAATAGCCCTATGCCAATTGGCATAGTTAAATCCCTTTTGTTACAACGCAAGCAACATGAGGTCTATAACTATTGGTCCCAAAGAGGGTGAACAAGCAACCGATACAGTGTAGAAGGGGGGGGGGGGTTGAATACACTTTAAACAATCAAACAAACTAATCAAGTGTATATTCAATTATCAACCAGTACAATAACTATTATCACTCTCTAATCAAATCAATAGGATGATTTGATATTACAATGATTATAACCTCAACTCTCTCTAAACACTCTTGAATCAGAAACTAATTGATGATCAAATTTCTTGTTAAAACTAATTAACAAGAACTCTTGAAAACTCTCTCGAACTTTGAACTTACAAAGTTATCGCAACACACACGTATCAAGTATCACGAACACACGTACGTTTTGCAACTTATGCAGTCTTGCAACTTATGCAACAGTGTTTTCGCGTATCTGTTCACGTACACACGTTAGAACATATATGCATATTAGTTCGTCTCTATAAACCCAGAAGAAGGTTTATACTTATACTTGATATATCTACGAATAAATCGCAGTTTAAAGATAGAACTTATCTTTTCTTTAAAACCATAACAAACTCCTTAATTAGAACATATCTAATTAATTCCGTTTGAGATTTCTATCCAACTAATAGATAGTTTAAATTAGGTTTAGATATCCTAATTTATATGTCATAGATATAGAGAGTTTATAACATAATTTAGAACTTACTTAGATTCTGAACTGACTTCTGACGCTGAGCTGACATACTCAGTCTTGACCTTGTCAAGCTGACTTCTTGAATCTTGGATTCTTGAATCTTCAAGTCTTCAAGTCTTTACTCTTAAGACCTATCTCAGCTTAGAAGTCACTGAGTTATCTAGTACTTACATAGAAAACTCTATATCTGTTTATACGCTGACTACTCAGCTGAAGCTGACTAGTCAGTCTATAACAGACTTACATAATTCCTAACTCTTAACCTATTATCTATACATATCGATAGTTTGTCTCATCAAATCTAACTATTCTAAACATGGGACTAACAATCTCCCCCTATTTGTTGATGACAAAACATTGAATCAAGTTAGTTATAGGTTAACAGAGTTATGCTGAACAACTCTGGAACTGACCAAAGTTAGTTCTTGAAATAAGTATTGAACTTATCCATACTTATTCACGTATCTTGAACTTACAAGATATTTATGTTACAAATCTATTATAAGACTTGTATTCTAAGTATTTGAATATACAACTACTTAGATTCTGAACTTATTAGAGTTAATTTAAGTTCTGAACTTACAAAACTTATATTACTGAACTTATCAGTTTACAATTGAACATATCAATCATCAGCTTAAACTTACAAAGCTGTCTGTTTGAACATATCAAACATAATTCTGAACATATCAAATAATAAAACAGTTGAACATATCAAACTTGAGTTTGTATTAATGAACATATCATTTACATTTTAGCTTAATCTTTATGATTCGCTTCTGCACACTTAGTGCTTACAAAATTATAGAACTAATCTATTTAATCAATAGGATCTCCAACTTCTAACCACATGTCATAACATTTAAGTTCCCAAATTACAGCTTTCTTGATAGCATCATTCACAATCTCTTCACCTTCTGGCAGCTCTCTCATCTCAGTTTTCCTTGATCTGATTTCTTTGTTGAGATGGTATCTGAATACTGAGTTCTGAGTTGTGTCATCACATAGAATTCTCAAGTACAGAATCAATTCCATATTTGCCAAATGAAGATCTGCTATCCTCAAGAAACATTGATTACCTTCCACATCAAGATACAAGAATCCTTCCAGTGGTTGAGTGATATAAGTGTTTTCTCTGAATTCAACTCCCTCTGGAACTTGTAAAATGATGTCTCTTTTAGCTCGCTGGCTCGCTGCTCTAACTCTTGTAGCTTTGCCTCGATTAAGAAAGGTATCAATTTCATCGGCAGGGATCTCACCTAGTTGATCGATTCTTATGAAGATTGTCTTAAGCACATCAACTATCTCTTGTCTGATTTGACTCTTTTTCATCTGCTTAATAGTTGTGGCTACGGTTTTCAACTCTGAGAATCCCAACTTGTACAGACATCTCATATCTAGACCAATTTCTTGTTTGTTGTCTAGTACAAAGTTGATGATTACCAATTCTCCTTTTCTACTCAGTGTAATTGATTCATTCTTGTTATTAAAATGTGTTCTTTTATAACAATGCCTTAGATCCACATCTGAGTAGGGAATTGGGACAGCTCTTGGACCAGAATAACCAGCTTCAGCTTCAGCTCTGGCAGCCTCATCTTTAGCCTTTTCTCGTTTAACTTCAGCTTGTCGTTGCTGCTCTTTTATTTCCTCCACTGGTATGCCTAGTTTTTTAGCCATCGCTTGTAACATTTGCTCAGCAAGTATGTCACTGGCTTTCTGTGCTGCATCAGCTTCATCACTTGTGTCAGATTCATGTGCAACTAATTGAGACTTACCCTGTTGCTCTGGCTCAGGCTCAGCAATGATGACCTTTCTTTTCTTTGCTAAAGGCATAACACTTCTTTTCTTTCTTTTTACCATCTCAAACACCTTACTCTTCCCTTTATCTATTTGTGAAGTTGAAACGGACTCAGCTTCAACAAATTTTGGCAAATTAGCTTGAGAAAGGTTGGTGTGAACAGCTTGAGATGTTTCTTCAAGTGGAGTTTCTGGTTGAGCTTGTGAAGTTGTGGTTAGTTGGACTGTTGGAGCCTGTTGTTGTTGAGAAGGCTGATCTACTGTACTCATGAACTGATCATGAGCTTGTTCAAATTGTACTTCCTCTGTATGCTCCCCCTCAACGTTATCATCATACTTCTTTGATTCTTCCTCCCCCTTTTTGTCATCATCAATAGGGGAGGGTCTGAGTTTGAACATGAAGCTCTCCATGTTGGCAACTGAAGTTGACAAATCATTAAGTTTGCGCATCAACTTGGCTTTGTCATCTTTCCTCTTCTTGTGTAGAAGCTCAAACTGAGTTTGTAAATAGTCCATAATGACTTGAGCATCGTTTTTCATCAGCTTGAACTCCTCAGGTCTTCGTCTCACTTCAACGTCCTCCTGTCCAGTGGAAGAGTGTATTTCCACTGTAGGAGTAGCTGTTGAGTGTTCCTCAATAGGTAAGGATGTGGGTCCCATATCCAAAGGTTGGTGATGACCTATGGAATCAAGGGGGCCAGAATGGAGACCCTGTAAACCTTCCTGGTGTATGAAAGGGTCATTGACAGGTCGTGCGAGAGTGTGTGAGAATAGAAGTGAAGAATGACCAAGTTCGTGAGGTATGATAGTGGGGTGAGCTAGGCTTATCGGTGAGGAGGGGGTAAGTGACCTTGGGGATTGGTAAGTATTTCAATGTTACCTTCATGGGGCTGTGAAGGCACAGAAGTAGGCTCTCCCATGGCACTAGTAAGTATGGGCTGAGTAGACACCATACCCGGTATAGGCTTAAGGGTTGAACTGAGCCTAGAGGTTGGCACCCTAAGAGAAGATGTCTCCCCTTCAGCTCCTGCCGGTGGAGGTATCAATGTGATATCAACTCCAATGTCCTGTTGAGATGAAGGACCACCTTTGGCAGTTTTCCTTGTATATGTGTAGGAAATATCCTTGGTAGCAGTGGGCTGACCAAGGTTGGTTGTAGATTGTAAAATAGATGGAGATGTTTGAGGTGGAGGAGAGGGGTTAGACTGAGTTGGGCTTGACTCAGTCCTATCTCCTAAGTTTGGAGATGGAGAAGTAAAACAGAGAGAAGGAGATAAGGGTTGCGAAATCATACCTGCTGCACCTAGCAGTGGAGACTCAGAGCTAGGAAACAAACTCCTTTGCTCAGAACTCAAAGTGGTGGATGAAATTATTTGAGTACGGGGTCTGAACTGAGTCCTAGGTTAATCAGCTTGAGGGGACTCAGCCTCAGAACCAACAACATCACCCACTTCTTCCGCAGCTTCCTCCTCTGTCCTAGCTTCACTTGACTCAGGAGTCGGAAGCTGTACATACGCCCTCATCTGAGCACAGGTGCCTAGGGAAGATATAATGGGCGAACATTCTGTAGCTGAGAACAGGAGTAGGAATTGACTCATATTGAGCAGTATAACTTCTACTCAACCTGTCCTCGATTACCATGGATATGAATCTTGCGAAGGGTACAATGGTGTCCCTTACGTTCTTGGTCACCAATGACTTGAATGCCTCAAAGATCAACTCAGCATAATCCACTCGTCGATCATAAAATAAGTTGTATAATAATTGCATTTCAAAGTCATTTACATTATCCAGGCCTCCCACCTTGTATCCAAGGGAACGAACCACAGTGGATACCATAAATCCCCATGCCGTCTGGAAAACAAATTTCCGTATGACGCCAATAACTTGAGGATGATCCATTAAGGGTAAAACACTTCTTGATGTTTCCCTAGAAACCGTCGCTTCAACTGATTATGAATCGGGAGATGAAGAATTCGGTGGAGACAGTTTGCATCAACTTCGATCGTCACTTGTCCACTTAGGACGGTACCCCGTATAACCGGTTGAGTTGCATCCAGTTTACACGTATACCAGAATTCCGTGAGAAGTTGAGGGATGAGCACAGCAGGTCCACGAAGAAATGCATGTGCCAGGGGACCCTTGCGAATGTAGGAGACCCATTCCTCATATCCCCTGCCAATTTTAGAGTTTAGAATGTCAGTACAGGCGATGACATTGTTTTGTTCATAGGTGGGGAGTGCGTTGTTCTTGAAATTTCCACCATGAATCATTTGTTCAGTTAGATTCAGAGTATAACCCTCCATTGAAATCGAACGTATCGAAATGAATTGCTTAGCAGTAATAAGCACTTAGCAATGAACTCTGCACACAGCAACGTTAGGGTTTAAGAGAGAAGAATATTTTGGAGGTTTAAACGAAATATGATGAAAATTCTCTCTTATTTATACCTTTTCAATGTGAGAGAAAAAAAACTTCACCGTTATCTGAGGGTAATAAATATGACCGTTACCGTAAAAAAAACTTCGACGCAGTTTGTTACAACGGCTAACTTTATTTTTAGTTACCCAACCTCACACTGTTATATTGAAAATATATTTTTATTAAAATATATCATAAAAATTTCTAAACGACTGACGTTTATTTACCGGACACACCGTAAATATTTTGGATTTACCATATTGTTGGACATACCATTTGTTAGCACAAACCTAGACTTGTGGAACTGACCACACTTTGGAACTGATTACTCAACTGATCCTGAACGGTCAGCTTAGATGGGGTATTCAGCTGATCCTGAATGTCCAGCTTATATAGAGTACTCAGCTGATGCTGAATATTAAGCCTATATAGAGTACTCAGCTGATTCTGAATGTTCATCTTAAATAGAGTACTCAGCTGATTCTGAATGTTTAGCTTAAATGGAGCACTTAGCTTCAGATAGCAATCAGCTCAGTTTGAGCACTCAGCTCAGATTGAGCACTCAGCTCAGATTTTGACACTTAGTCAAATGTAGCACATAGCTAAAATTTAACAAAGATAAAGAATGGAACATACCAATTAAGGGTTGAGCATTCCATGCTTGCTGAGTAGAGTTGTGAAATCTTGTGCCTTCAATTGGTTTTGTGAAGATATCTGCAAGCTGATCTTCAGTCTCAATGAAGACTAACTCTATCTTTCCCTTTTCTACAATATCTCTGATGAAGTGATGTCTTATCTCAATATGCTTGGTTCTTGAGTGAAACACTGGGTTATGTGTAATGGCAATAGCACTTTTATTGTCACAAAATATAGGAGTCTTTGAATAATGCAAATCAAAGTCCTTCAGCTGATGTTGCATCCACAGTATTTGAGCATAACAGCTCCCTACAGCTACGTATTCAGCTTCAGCTGTTGAGATTGGCACTGAGTTTTGTTTCTTGCTTGTCCAGCTAACTAATTTTCCACCCAAAAGTTGACATCCTCCAGTAGTACTGTTTCTATCAAGATCACATCCTACGAAGTCTGAATCGGAGTACCCTATCAGCTCAAATCCTGATCCTTTGGGATACCACAAACCTAATTTTTGTGTTCCCTTCAGATATTTGAGTATTCTTTTTACAGCTAGCAAGTGTGATTCCTTTGGATCAGCCTGATATCATGCACAAACACATGTAGCAAACATTATATCAGGTCTGCTTACTGTTAAATAGAGTAATGAACCTATCATTCCTCTATATGTAGTCTGACATACAGACTTTCCATCAATGTCCTTGTGTAGCTTGACATTGTGTAACATTGGAGACTTTGCGGGATGGCTTGAGTCTAATCCATATTTCTTAATCAGATCAAAGACATACTTGCTCTGATTAATGAATATACCATCTTCTTTCTGATAGATTTGAAGTCTCAAAAAGTACGTCATCTCACCCATCATGCTCATTCTGTATTTATTAGACATTATCTTGGAGAACCAATCACACAGATCTTGGTTTGTTGATCCAAAGATAATGTCATCCACATAAATTTGAACCAGAATGACATGTCCTCTGCTCTTTCTTATGAAAAGAGTTTTGTCAATACTTCCTCTGATAAAATCATTTGAGAGCAAATAGGTGGATAGTGTATCATACCAGGCTCTTGGAGCTTGCTTGAGTCCATACAAAGCCTTGTCTAACTTATAGACATAATCTGGATGTTTAGCATCAATAAAACCAGGGGGTTGTTTCACATAGACCTCCTCCTATAGTGCTCCATTTAGGAATGCACTTTTAACATCCATTTGATACACTTTAAAGTTTTTGAAGGCTGCATAGGCTAGAAACAACCTTATAGCTTCAATCCTTGCAACAGGGGCAAAGGTTTCATCATAATCAATACCTTCTTCTTGTTGATACCCCTGAGCTACTAGCCTTGCCTTGTTTCTGATCACTACTCCATCCTTGTCCATTTTATTTCTATAGACCCACTTAGTGCCTATAATTGTTTTTCCTTTGCGAGCAGGGACAAGGGTCCAGACCTTATTTCTTTGAAATTCTGTCAGCTCCTCTTGCATAGCATTAATCCAATGTTCATCTTTTAGAGCCTCTTCAGTCTTCTTTGGTTCCATTTGAGATAGAAAACTAGAGTAGGCAACATAGTTTGCATTTGCCTTAGATCTAGTTAACACACCATCTTCAACGTTCCCAATGACATCATCAAGAGGATGATCTTTTAATACTCTAAAGGTTGTAGTAGGAGACTGAGGATCTGGGTCTGAGTCAGAGCAGTGTCTCTCAGGCTGAATAGGACTTCTTTAGTCTGAGTAGGAATTGGAAGATCACTTAGATCTTCAATCTGACATGTACCTGATGATTCACCGAGACTGTCAGGCTGATTATCTTCAATATTGATAATTTCTTTCAATGATGCACATTTTTCAGATTTACTATCATAATCATCAGAATCATCCATAACATACATGGGATTTGATGTGAGATCTTCTTTGCTCCTCTCAAGCTCACTCAGACTAACCGAGTCAGCTTGAGCTCTGTTGGATTCATCCATACTTGTCTTATCAAACGTAACATGTACTGACTCTTCAATTACCTTTCTTTTAAGATTAAAGACTCTGTAAGCTTTGGAGATTGAAGAATATCCAACAAATATCCCTTCATCAGCTTTGGGTTCCACCTTATGGAGCTGATCTCTTTGGTTTAGCACATAGCATGTTGAACCAAAAATATGGAAATATCCAATGTTGGGTTTTCTGCCATGATACATCTCGTAAGATGTTTTACCATGTCTTTTCACTATAATTGATCTATTCTGTGTATAGTAGGCTATACTTACAGCTTCTGCCCAGAAGCTCAGCTAGAGCTTTGCCTCACATAGCATGGTTCTGGCAGCTTCAATTAAGGTTCTATTTCTCCTTTCAGGAACTCCATTTTGTTGTGGAGTTCTTACAGATGAGAAATTCTAGATAATTCCTTTCTCTTCACAAAAGCCTTCAAGGGTTGAGTTTTTGAACTCAGTCCCATGATCACTTCTGAGTTGTTTAAGAGACTTACCCTTTTGCAACTCTTCTTGTTTTATGAAGCTGATTAACTCATATGCAGCTTCACTTTTGGTATTTAAGAAGATTACCCAAGTGAATCTTGTGAACTCATCAACTATCACTAGAGTATACTTTTTGCCACTTAGGCTTGGGGTGCTAATAGGTCCAAATAGGTCCAAATGCAACATATGCAATGGTTCTGTAATTGAGAAATTCTGCTTGGACTTGAAGGATCCCTTATGATGTTTTCCCATTTCACAAGCTGAGCAGAGTTTGTCTTTAGCAAATGTGATCTTAGGCAGACCAGAGACTAACTCTTTGCTAGACAACTTGTTAATATATTTGAAGTTTAAATGAGACAGTCTTTTGTGCCATATCCAACTCAGCTTGGGAGTTAAATCAGAATATAAGCAGGTTTCAGTTGAAGGATCTGCGGAGCTGAGATCTAACAAATAGATATCTCTCTCTCTCTCTCTCTCTCTCTCTTTTTGCCATTAATATTGGTTTTCCCTTCTTATCATAAATTATCCCTACATGCTTTCTGAAGGTGATTTCATAATCCTCATCACACAGTTGACTGATACTTATCAGATTGTGTTTAAGGCCTTCAACATATGCTACCTTTTTGAAAGTGACTTTTCCAGCAGTTATCTTTCCATAACCTTTAGTCCTTCCTTGAGAATTATCCCCAGATGTCACCTTGAGTCCTTCATTGTTTTGGAATTCACTTAGAATCCCCTTGCTTCCTGTCATGTGCCTTGAGCATCCACTATCGAGATATCACTTGTAGGAGCCCTGCACATGATCAACTAAACATATTAGTTTCTTTTTGGAACCCACTGTTTGGTGGGTCCTGAGGATGAGCACTTAGCTGATCGTTCGGAGTTTGATTGATCAGCTCGAACAGACTCTGGTTCTGTTTTGGACTGATCATCCTTTTCGTTTTCAGGTCTAAGATTGGTACTTACACAATCTTTGGCCTCATGACCTCTATCACCACACTTATAGCATTTTCTTCTAAAGATAGGTGTTCGGATGACTTCTTTGAGTTTTCCAACATTAAATTTAGATTCAGTTTTAGGGTCATAAGATGTGGATAAACTTTCAATCCTTTTAGACAGTTTGTCTATTTGATTTTCTCTGACTTTGGACTTACCTTTGTCAGCTTTATGGTTACCCTTATTTGGTGAAGTCTGACTTACAGACAACTTCCTGTTCTTAGACATCCTTTCATATTTGACTTGAGAGTTATGTCTCTTCTAAAGATGGGTGTTTGGGTGATTTCTTTGAGTTTTCCAACATTAAATTTGGATTCATATTTAGGGTCATATGATGTGGATAACCTTTCAATCCTGTTCGACAGTTTGTCTACTTGATTTTAACTGACTTTGGACTTACCTTTGTCAGCTTTGATAATCCCTTAATTTTTCAAGTATCAAGCTAATCTTCAATTACATGTGTAGAACTATGAGAGAATACTAATTACACCTTGATTAACACATAGTTCATATCATTGATTATGGCAATTGATACATGATTAGCCTTAATCATAGGCTTATATACTCCATGAGTATATTTACAATTAAGACCCTCTAGTTTGTAATTAATACAAACTTCACTCAAAATGTAATCTTCTATTCTATACAATTAATAAACCTAACAATCTCCCCCTTTGTATAGAAATAGAAGATGTTATGTCTTTTTGGCATTTGACGCAAACTATAACAATCTCCCCTTTTGAATCATGCAGATATTCTTTTTCAGATAATATTCTTTTGAAGCTTTGGGGAATCTTCAAACCTTTACTTTCTGATCTTGAGCTCTCTTGTCTTAAAATAAGCTTTTCTTGTGCATGAAGAATATTTTGTTCTCTCCCCCTTGAATGTAGCTCTTGATCTTTTTCAAATTTGATAGATATCTCTTTTCTTTGCTCCCCCTTTACTTGACATTTATGATTTTTCTGAATTAAACTTTTCTTTGTCTCCCTCTCAACACATGAATCTGGTCTTCTTTAGCTGCACAATTTTGATGAGAACTCATCATCATCGTCAACTCAGTAAGAATCAGCTAATATTCTTGTTTCCTTCTATCAAGATCAACTGAATTTCAATTTCTTTAAATTTTCTCCCCCTCATGATGATCAGGATTCTTCATGAACATCATGCAATTGTAATTGACATTCAGCTTGATTTGTGCATGAATACTTCAACATTTAGCTTAGAATCCTCCTCATGACATTCGGTTGAATTTATCAAATATGTATCTCTTTGATATTGTGACCAGAATGATATTACAATGAAAGTATCTGAGACAGTCTTTAGGGCACCATCTCAAAGTTCCCGTTAGGAAATGTTAACACCGAGATCACATAGATTGCTCGTTGACACAATAGTTTTTAAACTGTGTGACCTACGTTCAGTGTTGGAATAATGATAGCACTGGTAGGATTTCCATCTATCATCGTGAATATCACAAAGATAACACTCAAGATGCTCCGGTATCAGTTACGAAAACTAGATACTTGTGACATTTCCATCATGTGTCCTAAGAAATAAAAGGATATAGCAATAAGCTCTAGACTCTATAAGTGCATGAAAGAAGTCGGGGACCGGAGTAGCTGTCCTCTTTGCTTCAATATTAACAATCTCTGAGTGAGATGTCAATAGATAAGTGCTAATTCTCCGTGTGAAGTTGAAACAATCATCTTTTAGGAGATAATTGAGTAGCTGGGTGGGATTAGTGCATTGCATCACTGGGATCATGATGTCTTGTTCAATACCAAATTTCAACACATAAAATCTAGTAGTATATGTGGTTACCCAGATTGACACTATTTTGAGAGGATCTTTCTTTTATTTTGATCCTATATCTCACCCTCAGCTCTCTAAATATTTTTCAACTTCTCCCTCAAACTCTCTTTCCAAATGAATATTTGTATCTGTGTTTGGATACATTTGGACACTTGTTACAAATTTGAAACGATTTGAGCAATCATATAGATGTCAACAAGAATGATTTCCAAGAAAGATTCTGTTGAGATGGATTGTCAAGAATGATTTGATCAATTAAAGAATATGAATAATCAAAGATATATGAAGTATGAAATGAAATGACAAAATGATTTAGCATATATGCTCAAAGTGATTTGTTGATCATATGCACCCCCATCTCCAGTTCTACCCCTCTCATTTTCATTTTATCTCTACCCACCAATCAGTATCACGTGATAACTGATTCTGCTCACCTATTTGAACTATTAAACCCTTACATTATTTTTTTAAAGCAAAAGATGAACTCCTGGGGCAAGTCCTTCCGGTTCTGGATTGACCATAGGAGTAGAATTATCCTACACTCCCTCACTCTTTGGTGCCTTATTGATCACTTGAAAAGTATGTGTCATATAAAAAATGATTGACACAAGAATGAATAGTTTTCCAGAAAGAATGAAATATTCAACAATAGAGGTTGGATTTCCAGAATTATTATCAGGATAGAATTCAAGAAATGAAAGATGAGCGTTTAGAAGATCAACAATCAAATGAATCAAGAAAGACATCAGAATGAATCGACGAATGAATGCCTTCTCGATGGGAAAAACGATAAAATTTGAAAATTGAAAATCTTTTTGAATTTTAAAATTTTGTATTGTTTTTGAGATTTTCATTTTAAAAATGATTTGAAAGAAAAAAAAATAAACTCTTCCTATGTTGATGCATTGAAATTCGAAAATGATTTTTCATCAACTAGGTTAGAAAAAAAATTGCTCCCCCTACAAGAATGCACAAAAATAGTTTTCATTTTAAACAAAATTGCAATCTTGTAGGTTCTCGACAAAAATGATTTGTCTGTCAAAGAATCTATGTTGTTCTTGCTCCCCCTACAAATAATGAACCATTATCACACAAGTTATATCAAGGAATGATAAACTACAAACATTAAGTTTCTCAGATCATTAGACTCGGGCTAATGCTGAACACAATGACATGTGAAATGGACTGCAGGGAACACTCTTCTTTCTTCAAGTTAGGAGATTGAAATTGTTAGCATACTGAACACAATGTACTTTTCAACGTATTCTGAATGATCTTCATTGTGTTCCAACAATGTCTCTGACTAATCTGCAAAAAACAAATTAAGCACACTTTGGTACCCACTTGAAGTTAGGTCCAGCTATGTTAGGTTTATGAACCTTTCTATGCATTGGGCCTGTGTGCCATTGGGGAATACCATTTTGAACAACAAATTTATGATTAGTTCTGGAAGTTTTACAAATCTTCTCTTTTGAAAGTTTAACTAAGTGCTTGACTGAGTATACCATAAAAGGATATTTGACATCAGTTTTGAGCACAAAAATTCTATTATGCTTTACTTTAGAAAAGAATTTTGTATTTATATGTTTAAACGAATGATATTGCATATCAGCATGATTGTCCTTACCAGAATGATGTTGTCTATGCATTCTTCTTTGTGGTACATCATTGGAATTAAAACCATCATTGATGACATTTTTCATTCGAAACTCAGATACTCTAGGTTTAGTTTCTGAAGATGTCCTGGTAGGTATTGCGTTGGATGAGAATTCATCAGTTATGACATTTTTTATACGGAATTCTAATGATGAAAAACATGCATTTGAATGCACATGATTGATTGAACCACATGGTGAATTAAATATTGAGGTTTCTGTGGTTTTCTTCTTTTCAGTCCAGAATGATGATATCTTTACAAACATGTCACCTAGATTCTTCTTTGGAATCCAAGCTTGTTTAGTCTTTGGTAAAGAATCATTTGAGCTTACTGAAAATTCAGAGTCAATATAACTTGAATAAGATGCATTCTGTTGACTTCTGAATTCAGTTTCTTTTGGCTTTTGAGAAGAAGTAGTTGTTTTGGGAGTAGAAGCATCAATGAAATCGTCATCTGATTTTCTACTTTCAGCATCTGCAACAGAAAAATAAGAGTCAGTATCGCTACCACAATGTGTTTCTGAATCAAAATTGATATTGTTAGCGGAAGTCTTGGTAGATTCAGAAGCTCTTTTAGCAAGAAGCACTGCGAACTTGAGTTTAGCCAAAAACCGTAGTCTCTCTTTCTCCAATGTTTTCTTCTCTGTGTCCAGAGTCTTATGAAGCTCAGATATTTTGTTTTTCAAGACTGAGCTGGGAATATATAGTTTAGAAGAATCAAGAAGCCGTTGCTCAAGTTCTGTGACTTTTCTTTATAATTCAGCCTTTTCAATACCTAAACTCGCTATTAACTTATCATCATTCTGCAACATCCTTTGAAAATCTTGACATTCAACAGAAAATTCAGATATGAGGTCATTAAACTTGGCATTCTCTTCTGACAAAATCTCTGCTTTCTTTTCCTCCTCTTTAGAATGTACTTCAAGTCGTGAAATTTTCTCCACAAACTTGCTTCTTTCTTCTTCAAACATTTTCTTTTCACTTTCCAAACTCTTTTCTAGGTCTAATACCTTTGTTTCTTTCTGTAACTCAACTTTTTCAACAAGTAGCTGTTGCTCAAATTGTTTCAACTTATCATGCAATTCAGCGTTTTCAACTTGTAATTCACTTGCTCTTTTCTTTTCAAATTCAACTTGTTCTTTTAGTAATGAACTTTCTCCACTCAGAATTTGCATCTGTTACTCCTTTTTGATTATATCATCTGATATATGTTCAATCCTTACATCATAAATTGTATTTCTCCGTGTCAATGTGTGAATCTCTTTGTTCAGTGAAGAAATCTTCTCTTTGAGCTGGATATTCTCATTAACCAATCCTCCTGCCTTCTTTTTCTCAAAATTTACTTCAACTTGTGGAATCTTCGTTGACATCTTGATATTTATCTTGATACTTGAAAACTCAAAAACAGACAAATTCCTTCGGATTGTTGCTGTAATCTCTTGAAATCTTCAATCAAGAGCCTTATCTTCGCAAGATTTAGCTCTGATACCAATTGATAATCTCTTAATTCTTCAAGTATCAGCTAATCTTCAATTGCATGTATAGAACTATGAGAGAATACTAATTACACCTTGATTAACACATAGTTCATATCATTGATTATGGCAATTGATAGATGATTAGCCTTAATCATAGGCTTATATACTCTATGGGTATATTTACAATTAAGACCCTCTAGTTTGTAATTAATACAAACTTCACTCAAAATGTAATCTTCTATTCTATACAATTAATAAACCTAACAAGCTTTATGGTTACCTTATAGAAAAAGGAGTTTACTTGAGAAAATACCCAGAGAGTATAAATAGGGATATGACCCTTGTAATATGTGAGTTTTGCCATAATCAATGTGTAAGTGTGTGTTTTGTACGGTGTAAATCTTCTACACACTACATTCTTGCATTACTCCATTCATACTCGAACCACTTGGGACTAACAAGTGGTATCAGAGCATAAGGAGTGTGATTTGATTCTTAATTCAACATACAAGTTCAAGATTTTTGAAGAATTTGAAGAAAACCGAGAAGACATTTTGAGATTTTTGGGTTTTTGTCAAATTTTGTGATTTTCATGAAGATTATGGTTGATTGATGCTCGTTTATCATTTTAGAATAATTCTGGAGTGAACAAGATCAAATTAACATCAAAACAACAAGCAAATCGAAGATTTATGTATGTTTTGTGAAAAACGAGTTTTGGGGAAAATCGTCTAATTCGATATCAATTCGTTATTGTTTATCAGAAAAATTGATATAGGATTGATTGAAGTTGATAGGCGAAGTGATCTGGGCAAGAAATATACAGATTCGTGCAAATTTGAAGAACTTTTGAATCTGAGCGGGATGAATATGAAGTTGTCAGATTTAGAATTTGAAGGTACCGGATTTCAAAGTTGAAGCTATCGGATTTCATAAATCCGATTAAGTGTTTACCAGATTTCCAAGTTATCGGAATTTCAAGTCCTCGGATTGTCAAGTTATCGGATTTGAGTTCTCGGATTGTGATCTTCGGATTTCAAAGTCTTCGGAATTTGAAATTATCGGATTTACACTTCGGATTTCAACAATTATCGGATTTTACATCTCTAGGATTTCCACCAATCGGAATTCAAAATTGTCGGATTTTGAAGGAATCGGATTTCCTCTTCAATCGGATTTTCAAATTATCGGAATTTGAAATTTTCTCGGATTTCAAAGATTTGGAATTTGGCGGATTTGGGTTTTGAGCGGATTTGGGAAGATTTTTAATTTTTCTATCATTTTCTCCATAGCAGTTTTCTCCATAGCTCGACCCCAGCCAGGGGCTCTGCCCCTTGGACCCCGCTATCAGGGGCGCTGCCCCCGAACCCCCGTAGTCGTTGTGACTGTATTATATGTTCACCTTGATTCCTAAGACAAGTGTTTGGATTTTTTGGCTGAGTCAGGAGTTCTCAAAGTTTCAGTTATCATTCTGATGTTTCTAGATTTGGTTTACTTTGGGTCATTGCTACCATATGCTGAATGTTTAGTACCTTATGTCTAGTCATCCTACCCTTTCCTAACTGATTTTTGGTCCTTCTTTCTTAGTGTCACCAATTTTTGGTCTCAAAACCAGATTTTGGCCATCTATTCCTTGTTTCTTTTGAATCTTGGTTATCTTATATCAGTCATTTCTGACAACCCAGATCACATTGTTAGTGAAATTGTTTGAAGGATTGACCAACATTAAATTACTTCAGGTTTTTGAGAAAAATTTGTATTACATGCGTATGCTCTTGAGTAAGGATGCATCCGACTCACTGATTATTATATCAAAGTCACCTACCCACTTATGTGTACCCAAGTTCTTTTGCACCCGTATGTCTTCCAAATTTTTTTGGGACTTGCGGTGATTTGGTCAAGGTTGATTACACGGTATTGGGAGACTTACTTGACAACATTAATCTTCAATATCAGGTTACATACACCACAAAGTTATAAATCTTCACGAATTCAGATCAAATCATTACCACTCCTTAACGATCGAGAGTGGTTCGAGAATCTACTCATGTCATACAACAAATGGAGATCTTTTTGACATGAATATGTAGGCTCCTCCCCGTCCCTTTTTCCATGTTTGTTACAACTGAATCTCAGAGTGATGTCCTTTATGCATGATGCTCATAATGTATCATAATCATCATGAGGGGGAGAATAAAAAAAAATAAGTAAAGAAATTTTACATTGTTGATTCAGTTGTTGTTGAGGGAGAGTAAAAGAACATATTGAAAAGTTATTGTGTCTACTCAAGGGGGAGAGAGACAAAGAAACGTCAGTCTATATCATGTCTAGGGGGAGTCAAGATTGTCAGACTTATAAAGACATGGGAACAATCTGAGCTACATTGTAGGGGGAGACAAAAAGAAGATTCTTCCCAACACATCAATAGTGTTTATGCTTCCGCTGTTAAAAGCTCAAGATAAAGCATTGTTTCAGACTGATGTATTTGGTGGGACGCTACATCCAAAACTGCTTATATAATCTAAGGAAGACAGTCCTTAGGTTACTGGCGTTTACTCTCCTATTTCAATACAAAGGGGGAGAATGTAAAGTATAAAATTGTATAGAAATAGGAGTTTACTTGAGAAAATACTCAGAGAGTATAAATAGGGATATGACCCTTGTAATATGTGAGTTTTGCCATAATCAATGTTTAAGTGTGTGTTTTGTATGGTGTAAATCTTCTACACACTACATTCTTGCATTACTCCATTCATACTCGAACCACTTGGGACTAACATGCTGGTTAATACACTTTTCTGCTTCTCTTGATGACTTACACCAGGATTCACAGATTTTTCGTAGATTGTCAGCTTGTTCTTTTGATTCTTGCAGTTCTTCACTTAGAAGTTTGTTTATATGAAGCTGACATTCATAATCACTTTGTATCTTTTTACCAGCATTTAAGAGAGTTTCAGAGTGTTTAAGTTCATCTTTTAGTTTTGAAATTTCAGTTTTCAAACTAGATTGAACTGTGAGAGAGGTTTGAAGTCATTCAACAGATAGTTGAACATTAGACATTTTTGTTCATCAGTGTAAGAGCCAAAGTTATTTACCTTATACATTGAGGCAGGATCCCAGTTACTGGTTTGCTTACTCAGCTTAGCCGCTTCTGCTAGATCCTCATCAAAAGAACTGTCTTCTAACTCATAGTCAACTTATTCCTTTTCATCCTCAATGGCCATCAAACACCTATCTGGCTCATCATCATCTGAAGTAGATGATTCAGTATCCCAAGTTTCAGCAAGGAGACCTTTGGTGTTTTCATCTGGCTTGCCTTTGAGTCTTTGATATTTCTTTTTATATTTATCAGCTCTGTAGGCATTTTTGTCAGCTACTAAAGCTGATTCTCCCTTCTTTACTCTACACTCAGCAGCTATGTGTCCTATCCTCTGACAGTTATAGCACTTAGCTTTCTTAGGATCAAAAGTAGACTTACCACTTTTGCTTCTGTTAGATTGACCCCTTCCTCTTCTGAACTTTCTAAAGTTTTTTGCTAACATTGCCATTTGTTCAGTAAGAGCATCCATCTCTTCATCATCTGAACCAGAGTTAAGACTTACTTCCTCAGATTCAGATTCAGAGTCAATCTCGCTTGAGACATTTTAGATCCCTTCTTTTTCTTTTCTGCAATTAATGCAGATCCATCATTGTTTATAGATTCTTTTAGTTGTTGCTGGGCCACTTTCTTCTGTTCCATGATCTGTTGATGATTTAGAAGGAAACCATAGATAGATCTGCGATCATATTTTCCTAAGGTTCCTCCAGCATGAAGTGCAATGGTGATCTCATTGAATTGTTCTTGTAAAACATCAAAGAACTTGAGTACCAACTCATTCTCATCTTTCTTGACACCTACCAAGATCAGATCATTTATCAAGCACTGAAATCTGGCAAACAAATCTACCAGAGTTTCATTCTTATTAGCAAAGAAAGTTTCATAAGAATGACTCATATTTGTCTTCTTATGTTGCTTGACCAGGTCAGTGCCTTCATACGTGACACTAAGAGTATCCCATATCTCTTTTGCAGTTTGGCACCCAGCCACAGTATGCAGAAGAGGATTTGTTAAAGCATTTGCTATAATACTTTGTGCCTTGTCATCAAGATTGAATAGTTTACGATCCTCTTCAATCCAGGATGCTTCAGGCTTGGGAGTTTCTCCAGAGGGAACAGTTTTGTCAGTGGCAGTAATATGGATCATTGGTATGATTGGGCCATCTTGAATCACGGTACTCATCCTGTGATCCACAGACTTTAGATATAGCATGGCTCTAAACTTCCACATAGGATAGTCTGTGCCATCAAAGATAGGACAACCTTTTGCCGCCATTGTTGGTATATGACTTGATTGCTTGCTAGTAGACATCTTAATCTCTTGACAGCGGATCTTGATCTTCAACTTATGAAGAAACTTGCTCTGATACCAGTTGTTGGTCCCAAAGAGGGTGAACAAGCAACCGATACAGTGTAGAAGGGGGTGTTGAATACACTTTAAACAATCAAACAAACTAATCAAATGTATATTCAATTAGCAACCTGTACAATAACTATTATCACTCTCTAATCAAATCAACAGGATGATTTGATATTACAATGATTATAACCTCAACTCTCTTTAAACACTCTTGAATCACAAAATAATTGATGATCGAATTTCTTGTTAAAACTGATTAACAAGAACTCTTAAAAACTCTCTCGAACTTTGAACTTACAAAGTTATCGCAATACATGTGTATCAAGTATCACGAACACACGTACGTTTTGCAACTTATGCAGTCTTGCAACTTATGCAGCCGTGTTTTCGCGTATCTGTTCACGTACACACGTTAGAACATATATGCCTATTCGTTCATCTCTATAAACCCAGAAGAAGGTTTATACTTATACTTGATATATCTACGAATAAATCGCAGTTTAAAGATAGAACTTATCTTTTCTTTAAAACCATAACAAACTCCTTAATTAGAACATATCTAATTAATTCCGTTTGAGATTTCTATCCAACTAATAGATAGTTTAAATTAGGTTTAGATATCCTAATTTAAATGTCGTAGATATAGAGAGTTTATAACAGAATTTAAAACTTACTTAGATTCTGAACTGACTTCTGATGCTGAGCTGACATACTCAGTCTTGACCTTGTCAAGCTGACTTCTTGAATCTTCAAGTCTTCAAGTCCTTACTCTTAAGACCTATCTCATCTTAGAAGTCACTGAGTTATCTATTACTTACATAGAAAACTCTATATCTGTTTATACGCTGACTACTCAGCTGAAGCTGACTAGTAAGTCTATAATAGACTTACATAATTCCTAACTCTTAACCTATTATCTATACATATCGATAGTTTGTTTCATCAAATCTAACTATTCTAAACATAGGACTAACAATAACTGCTCAACCAATAGCAAACGGGTCCAACCCCTTTTACTACAGCTGACCTCAACGAATACCAAGTAACCATATCAGTTACAACCAATACTACTCGTGAGTAAACCTCCACTCACCTTTGTTCTCAAACTTTGTATCCTATTGTCTAATCTCACTGAGTCTTCGCAAATCCTGAGAACACAACAACACCGAAATCAATCTTTAATTCATAAATATATATATTCACATATATTTATATCTCTAATGTTCATAATCAACATGTTATATTCACATATGAATAACACAATACACTCAACACTAAAAAATTACAAACAAAAGTTCCCTTGCTAAAAATTCACTGTTCCGTCACGTCCCGCCTAGCCGACGCGTCGTGTTACCCCAATCTTAAGTCGGACCACCAAAAGTCAGACAATCAATGTCGGACCATCTATGTCAGACCAAAAGCCGGATCACCAAGAGTCGTACAATCCCAACAAGTCGGACCAAATACGGGAACGTGTCGCGTTCCCTTTTCTTGACGCGTCGCGTCACGATGAACAGACCTGCAACCTTTTGATTCTGTTTATTTCCAGCTTCACCAAATCATCTCAAAGCACTACTATAATTCTGGAAATCGATATACAACAGTTCTAAACCATAATAAACTTTAAATAACATGATTATAATAATCAATAACACATCAAAACTATTTAAAACTTTAAAACCAACAAAATCTATATGTCAAGTTAAGCTTGAAAACTTCCATTAATGAAGTTCAACACCTTCTACCAATCATACCTAGAAAACATATAACAAATTAATCATAAACCATACTAGAAAAATTAACCAACATTTTCTTGCAATAAAACACAACAAATCAACTTCCAACTATCAAGTTCTTTGAGTTTCTTCTTGTTCATGGGTTTCTTTATTTCAAAGCAACACACACACTTACACACACTCAAGATATGTGATAAATGAAGAGGTGGGTTACATGACTCATACATATCCAGCACACATAAATATACACATACACACACAATCAATTAACAATTGGTTTATTCGAACATGAGGTGGCAACTAACTCATATAAGTCCATACATACATACCTTCCCATCACACACATAAATATTAACCTATTCACAACAAAAAAATTGCCATTTAGTGGCACAAATGTTTAATGGCATTTAGTTTATATGCCACTAATTGGTATTTTTAGTGGCATTTTATATATACCACTAAAGAAATTAATCTTTTAATGGCACTTAATATTTTATTCCACTAGTATACATAATTAACAATGGCATAAAATCTTTTTATACCACTATAAAATTTAGAATTAATGACATATCATTGTATTATACCACTAAAATTAATTATATATACTTAATTACTTTAATTTTATCTGCATAAACAATCACACAAAAGATAAAAGAAAGTTGGAGGCAAATCTTCCCTCCATCAATTTTCACTACCAAAATATCCCCCCTTTTCAATTCCTTCCCTCCCGATCCAAATTTTTGTTCTCTTCACTCTTCCCCTCTCCATTTAAATTTCTCATTCTCTCATAAATCTCTCTTCTCTCTGTCCAACTTCTCACATTTCTTCCATGTATCTCCTCTAAGCCTTAATTTCTCCAAGAAGCAGGAGACCTAATTTAATCGAAGAAGCTTTGGTTGCGGGAATGATAACTTTGGTTAACAGCGAACACTTCCATTGTTTGTAAGGTATGTCTTTAGTTCCATCGAAGAATCAAATTTCTCTCATCCATATCTCTAATGCCACAGATTTCATATGGTACTATGAAATATTTCTTCCTTCATTCCTCCTCTATGCC
Organism: Dittrichia graveolens; assembly: GCA_038502395.1. NCBI lineage: Eukaryota > Viridiplantae > Streptophyta > Magnoliopsida > Asterales > Asteraceae > Dittrichia > Dittrichia graveolens. The sequence goes on from JARJIL010000003.1 coordinate 62,327,759, forward strand.
CTAATTTTCCAGATTAGCAGCCAGATATTCATATTAGGGCTTCAATCATTATTGGAGAGTTTGTGGAATCAGACTTCATCTCATTTTAGTCTCGTATGTCTCTAATTTCATAGAAGAATTGAATTTCATCTCATCTTAGTTTGGTGTGAACTGGTTTCTCTCATTATCTTTAATGAGCTGCAAATTCTAATTGTTATGCACTGATTGTGTCATCAGCATCAACCGTTGGTTTCTCTCATTCTTCGGCCCTCAATTGTCCCTAAACTTCTCATCTTACACAGGTATGAATGTCTTTAATTCGTTGTATAATGTGAAAACTTTAGGCAAATTTTGTGTAGAATGGTTCTAACTAGTAATATCAAGTCTTGTATTTATTAAGAACATAACAGGGGAAATAGAAAGGCCATAATATGTTTCTTTTAGAATTGAAACTGATAAAAGAAACAGATTTAGAGATACAGGGCCTGATAAGAGCAAACTTGATTGATATATGATAAAAACTTCCAGTAAACGTTTCAATACTCTTTTTTGTATGAAGCTATGTTTTATTTTATGTACATAAGCATGCAATTTTGATTATTACATTCATTCTATAGGTTCAATGGTTCATTTTAAACAAAGGACTTCTATCTCAAGTAGCAATCAAATTAGATATAACATTAGAATCAAATTAGCAGATCATGCTTAAATTATTATGATCACTTCTTCTAATTTCAAGTATTATAACTTATGGGTATAATGTCAATATAACTTTAGCACAAGAATCTGAAACCCTAAAAATAGAAAAATAAGAAAAGAAACCATTCTTACTTATAATGTGTGTTTATGTAGACCTCTGATTAAGGTTTTATGAGATAAACCTATAGAGGAAAAGAGTGAAATGGAAGAAGAATGTGGTGTTTAGCGTAAGGAATGGGTGGTATTGATGCAGTTCATGATTGAGAAGTCATGATGGAGGAGTATGGCTGATTTGGTTTAACAATTATTGCTATTTTATTTTTCAAAATTTGTTAGGGAATATTGGTTTTTAACCATACTTGTGGGATGAGAAAGTGAACATTCAGCTTAAACAAGTCCAAATTATACATAGGAAGAATTGTTTTCAAAGTGTCTGGTTAAAGACACTTATCTCTACTTATATTTTTCTCTTTGAAGTAAGCATCTTGAATAGATGACACTTGAAAGCAAGTAATCATATTTTCCTTCTAGTAGTAAGGCGCACCTGAAACTTTAATATCATTAATCTCCTCTTCAGTCATGAACAAAAATGATTTAGTTGATCGGAATATGGGCTAGTTCCACTTCAGTCATATTTTCCACCCTTGACCACCAGATGTATGTTATTATTTTCCTATACATAATGTTTAACATAGCTATCAGTTTATATAAATGATACCAAACACTCTTAAATAATTTATTATTCTTACAAGACCTAATAAACTTATTATACCATGGGATTTTAATTTGATTTTAATCTGGTGTAATCTCACTTCTATTAAAGGAGGTTCTTTTTATGAATTAGAGTTGATTTACAAGATGATCAAGTCTAGACTTTATGGATTCCATGTGTCTTGAGTTTAATCATCTTTGTATATGATTTAATTTGAGGATGATATATGAACCAACAGATATATGAATGGGTTGCATCTTTACAACCTATAACTAACAGATAAACAAAAATTAACATTCATGAAAGACATCTATGCTCCGCCATTGTTATAATTAATAGCAGTCCCTTGATCTAAACTACAACAACAATAAATTAAGAAATGTATTAAAACAAACCCCCCATAGCAACAACAGGTAAACAAAAAACATTTACACCATCTCTAAATTTTGTAGCCAAAATGATTTCAGCAAAAAGCTAAATTTAGGAGACAAAGTGATAGGGCAATCTTGGCCAATTAGATATTCAAAAACCATCTGCAACATGACAATTGAATCTACATAAAAACTGCTGCAACAGATAAGTATCAAAAAGAATTTTGGCAGCTTTATAATTAAACCACCTCTCTTATATAAAATTAGAAATTATCCTAATACAAACTAGAATAGAAGCAACCAATGTATACAAATAATTCCTATCACTACTGCGGCACTTTAATTCTTCCTCAGATAAAAAATAAAAAAATTATAATCCTTTTAGATGAGTTTATACAACCATTACAAAGATATAGTCATAAATATTAAATTCAAGTCATGATAAAAACACAAACCTACCCCAAAACTTTGGTACTTAATTGCCTAATTGGTATCACCACATATGTTTAAAAAGTTTATGTTTTTGTGAAGTAAAAAGATTAATCACCATTTTGAATATTAATGGTGTTATGGTTACATCCAAACTTGTATGGATTCAATAAATTACAAGCTAAATACCACTCAAAGATCTTTTTATATATTTATGATTTGGGGTGGGGAGATAAAGTCAAACTCTTTTCATGCTGTAATTAGATTACGCATAATAATATATTTTTAAGGTTATATTGTCTTTCTTATATTTTGACCTTCAAATTTTTTGTTTTTTGTGTTGATTAGTCATGGATAGATCTTGGATGTATGTTGCCCCAAGATCTAGTCAAACTTTTGTTAATGGGGTGCGAACATTCTTGAATTTTGCTTTTGAGAGATCTTTTGTCATTGGAGGGAGGATAAAGTGCCCATGTATAAATTGTCTAAACATGAAATATCAAACTAGACAAGTTGTTGTAGATAACCTCATATGTTCGGGTAATGGAAGAAGCAATTTTGAAGATCTCATTAAGCATAATGGAAGTGCCCATGTATAAATTGTCTAAGTGTAACAGCTACATCGAAAAGCACAAGACGTTATGAAGAAAAGATCTTTAACCATGATATGAATGAAATGGTGAATCATATGTTTCAAAGGGAAATCAATAATAGTCAAGATCCGGCTAATGGAAGAAGCAATTTTGAAGATCTCATTAAGGAAGTTGAAGAAAAGGTGTATCCAAACTGCAAATACAATAAATTGTCCTGTGTGGTGCATTTGTACCATCTAAAATGTCTTAATGGGTGGAGTGACAAATCTTTCTCCATGCTATTGGAGTTTTTAAAGGATTTGTTGCCTGAAGGAAATTTGATACCTAAAATAACACAACAAGTGAAAAAAAATCATGGCTAAGTTAGAATTAGGATATGAAAAAATCCATTAATTTTCTAAAGGTTGCATGCTGTTTTGGGAAGACAAGGAGAAAGATGAAATTTGTTCCTTTTGTGGAACTACTAGATGGAATCTTCATCAAGATAATTCAGAACAAGAACTGATTCCTCCTAAGAAGAAGGCTTCAAAAATATTGTGGTGGTTTCCTTTAAAGCCTAGACTTCAAAGATTGTTTATGTCATCAAATACATCTAACCTAATGAAGTGACATCATATGGAGCGTGTCAAAGATGGAAGGTTGCGACACCCAGCTGATGCACTAGTTTGGAAAGTTTTTGATGAAAAGTTTCCAGAATTCGCTAGTGATCCTCGTAATGTTCGTCTAGCTCTGGCAAGTGACGGCTTTAACCCATTTAAGACGATGAATGTGGCGCATAGTATTTGGCCAGTTTTTCTTATTCCATACAACTTGCCACCATGGTTGGTTATGAAACAACCAAATTTCATCCTTTCTTTAATTATCCCTGGTCCCAAAGGTCCTGGAAACAAGATAGATGTGTATATGCAACCTCTAATAAAAGAATTGAATGAGTTATGGGAGGTTGGAGTTAATAAATTTGATGCCTCAACAAAAGAATACTTCCACATGAAGGCAGCAGTTATTGCTACCATATCAGACTTACTTTCCAGGTTATGCCAATCTGTCTGGATGGAGTACCAAAGGCAAACTTGCATGTCATGTATGTGGTTTTAGTACTAATTCCAAGTGGCTAAGTCATGGAAGAAAGTGGTGTTATATGTGTCATAGGAGATGCCTTCCACTTGACCATCATTGGCGTACAGATGTTAGGTCATTTATTGGACGTCAAGAATTAAGAGTCGCTCCTACACCTCTTTCTGGAGAGGAGGTTCTACAACAACTAGACGGCACATGATTTCTTGTCGAAAATGTTGATGGTGGTCCATGGAAAAAGAAAAGCATTTTTTTTATGTTGCCATATTGGGAGTATTTATTGTTGTGTCACAATCTTGACGTGATGCACATAGAAAAGAATGTTTGTGACAACATAGTGGGCACTTTATTAGGACAAGAAGGTAAGTCGAAAGATAACTACAAAACTAGACTTGACTTACAACAGATAGGTATAAGAAGCGAGTTGCATCCAAAGAAGCGGCCTAGACGCAATATTTCTTTCATGCCAAAAGCATGTTATCAAATGACTCGAGCCGAAAAGACTGAATTCTTAAAAACCCTAAAGTTAATGAAGCCCCCCCGATGAATTTTCATGCAATATCTCTCGATGTGTGCAAGTAAGTGAGCGGAAATTAATTAGGATGAAAAGTTATGATTGTCACATGTTGATGCAAGAGTATCTACCGATTGCATTATGTGGAACTTTTCCGGACCATGTAAGCTCGATTATTATTGAGTTGAGTGATTTTTTTATGATAATTTGTTATAAGGATTTATCTGAAGTTGATCTAAGTTTTCTCGAGTCTAAAGTTGCTCTTACTTTATGCAATCTAGAGAAGATATTTCCTCCTTCATTCTTTACTATAATGGTTCATTTGGTGATCCACTTAACTAGAGAGGTTAAACTTGGAGGCGCTGTTGCTTTTCGGTGGATGTATCCTATTGAGAGGTAAAGAACGTTTCTTTAAATTATATCCAATTTTTACTATTTTCTTAAATTTTCTAAATGGTCATTAAATTGTAATGTTGTAGGGACCTTTTAAAACTTAAGTCATATGTTCATAATAGAGCTTATCCCGAAGGATCAATTGCAGAAGGTTATTTAGCCGAAGAAAGTATAACATTTTGCTCAAGATATCTCTCGAATGTAGAAACCGTCTTCACTAGAGAAATTAGGAATAATGATGAGAGTCACCAAAATGATATTGAAGAATCCTACAATCTTTGCCCTGGTCGCCCGTTAGGACATAAATTGTATTCGGGGGTATCATTTCAAAAAAGAAAAAAATCATAAATTGCATTCGGGGGTATCATTTCAAAAAAGAAAAAAATCTTCAAATACAACCATCGATGAGAAGTCTCTTATTCAAGCACATCATTATGTCCTATTCAATGTTGAGTCAGTTACAAGTTTTCGAGAGTAAGATTGTCTTTGTTTCTTATATTATTATATACTATTGTTCTTTAACCGGCTATTAAATTACTAGTACTATGAATATTTTTTAAGGGAACATAAACGGCTAGTAAAGGGGCAATACCATGCTCGTCGTGCTAGAATATGAAATCGACAAGATTCATTGCCAACAATTTAGTGACTGGTTTAAGTGAAGGGTAATTTAGAATAAAGATTGAATTAGTTCTAGTTTTTGAAACAATATGTTTAAATATATTAAAATCCGGGTTTTGGACTAGTCTTGATTCTGGTTATCCCCACTATATTTTATTCCTAATTCTATATGTTTTGTATGACTAGGCATGAAGTTCATAAAAACATATATTTTTAGGTGTATATATGAATATGCAATTTTAAAGGTGTATTAGAATTGCTAATGCATATGTACAAGGATCGTTTGTTGTGCCTTAAATGTTGTTTTGCAATCTTGATCAAAATATATATTTGTTTGACATGGTTTGGTGGCACACCATTGTTTTTGTTTGGTTGTGTTTGTTGTGGTAGCCCGGTAACTTGTTATGCCCATAGCATTTGTGATGTTTGTGATTGGTTTTGGTTTTGGCCTGCGTGCCGTATTGTTGTAATATTTATATTTGGTGCGACTTGCATGTCGTTTATTTAAATCTTTGTACTCATAATAGATTATTAGGATCGCAACTTGCATGTCGTTTTCTTATTATTATGTACTCGTACATAGATTATTTCAAATATGTAAATATTGCATCAAACCAATCGGGAGACACGGTGTTGGCGTCTTGAAGAACCAAATCCGGGAGATTCGCCGGTGTGGAGATCGTGACGGAGCATTCGTGGTTGTTGTCCCTAGATTGACCATGTTTTCCCCGTTTTGGCTCATGGGGAGAACACTCAGGATTTGGGCATGTTACCGGGTTTTTGATTATCTTTATGTGTGGTTGTTTTATATTTAATTCTTTAGGATTTACATGCTAGAGAATTTTTGAAAAAAATATAAAATGAAGAGATTTATAAATGAGTTTATATTTCTACGCGCATAAGAATTGGCAATATTAATATTTGATTATATTAAATGGTGATTAAAAAGGAGTTTTTGTCACTTAAATTGTTAATTCGCAAATTTGTTAAAATATTATTTTAACCGAAAAACAAAAACCCGTTTTTCAAAAGTAAGTCACGCGCCACCCGTAAGACGATACCACCCAAATCTAACGAAACTTGGATCATTGTTGAGCATTAGCATGAGTCATGCCTTGTGGAGTTTTGTGGAAGGTGAGTGTGGCAACCCGCAATATTGGTAGTCGAGCTTAAGCACGAACAAATGGATGGGCTAGGGTACCAACGTGTGTCTTAATCGGCGACTTACAAATTCTTTTATAACGCTTAAATGATGTCGATCTCTAGCCGAGTCAATAATAAAAGGATTGGTGTATGAAGGGATCAAACATGACTTAGACATTTGATGTCAAAAGGATCCCACAAGGATCTAAGAGTTGCAATGGTTGCAATCGGTAAAATGGTTACCGACTTAAATAACTTACTTCGTGATCCGCGGTAAACCCGTCACGGGATAGAGTGAAATACGGTTCTTAGCCTTGTTCAAATAATTGAGTTTTATAACAATTGGGTAATTATTTCTACAAGGATTTGACAACTAAAATTGGTACCATCCAACAACGCTTCTACATCATCGAACTCAATTTCCCTAAAATTGTTCCTCGAAAAGGCCAAGCTCGATGGCCAAAACTTTATGGATTGGTTCATGCAACTAAGGATAGCCCTTAGGTATGAACAAAAGATGTGGGCCATCGAGGAGCCTTTGCCAAAAGCACCTGCGGCCAATGCGACTAGGGCGGTCTGAGACGTGTATGAAAAGTGCGTCAAGGAAACCAACGAAGTGGCTTGTATTATGCTCTCGTCAATGATTCCTGAGCTACAAAAGCAAATGGAACATTTAGGGGCATATGATATGCTTAACCAGCTAAAGGAAATGTTCCAACAGCAGGGTAAGCTAGAGTGCTTCGAGTGCCTAAAGTCCCTTTTCGATTGCCACATGCAAGAGGGCGGAAATGTGAGCGTTCACGTGCTTAAGATGAAAGCATTGGTTGATTGCTTGGAGAGGTTGGGATTCCTGTTAGGGAGGGAGTTAGCGGTGGATGTGATCCTCCGTTCTCTGACTAGTTCCTTTTCACAATTTGTGTGGAACTATCATGTCCATGGCATGGACAAGTCCCTAATGGGGCTTCACGGAATGTTGAAGACCGTCGAGTCTGACATGCCCAAGAAGCCCTCCTCATCCAAACCCGTCCTAGCTATCCAGGGAGTCGAAACCAAAAGGAAAGGCGCTCCCCCCTCCAAGGGAAAGGGTAAGGGGAAGGTTGCAAAACCTAACCCGAGTCCGGCCCGAAGGGCAAGGGGAAACCGTGATGGTTCCATCGGCAGAGGACCCTGCGGAAGCCGAGTGCTTCCACTGCAAGGAAAAGGGGCATTGGTGGCGTTCTTGCCCAAAGTATCTCAAGAAGCTCAAGCGGGTAAAACCGAAGGGAGATGGTAACTTAGGTACGTTTATAATTAAACTCCACAATACCGCTACTTTTAACGGCTGGGTACTTGATACCGGTTGTGACACTCATATTTGTAATAATGTGCAGGTGCTAAAAAGAAGTAGGGCGCTGGGTGCTGGAGAGCTTGACCTGATCATGGGAAATAAGGATGTGGTTCCTGTGGAGCGGATAGGGAGTGTTGATCTCGCCTTTCCCTCAGGCCTTGCTATTACCTTGTTAAATGTTTGTTTTTCGCCCTGTGTGGCGCGAAACAATATTTCCTTTCATGTGTTGTTTGACGATGGTTTTAAGTTTAATTTTGATGATTGAATTATATCTTGTTTAAGAGATGATGTTCATTACTTTAAAGCTTATCCGTGTCGTGGAATTTATGAAACAAGTGTATGTTTGGATGGTAATAAATAAATCATGAACATTGATTCTAAGTCCAAAGGTGTATTGGACAAGTTGTCTTTGTGGCATAGTCGTCTTGGCCATATAAACAAGAAACGTATCGCCAAACTGCAAGTGGATGGGATTTTGGAATCGTTTGATCACGGGTCAAGCGAAGTATGCGATTCTTGTTTATTAGGCAAAATGACTAAAGCACCCTTCACCGGCGTTAGTGAGAGGGGCAAAGACTTGTTGGACATTGTTCACACGGATGTGTGTGCTCCGTTCAGGTCTGCTACAAGAAACGTGTAGATACTTTGTTACTTTTACTGATAATTTCAGTAGGTATGGTTATGTTTATTAGATTAAGCATAAGTCTGAAACCTTTGAGGTGTTTAAGACATACCAAAACGAAGTGCAGAATCAATTGGGCAAGCGGATTAAGATTCTCAGATCCGATAGGGATGGTGAGTATCTTAGTACCGAGTTTCTTGATCATCTTAGGGGTTGTGGAATTATTTCACAACTTACTCCACCCAGGACACTACAATTAAATGGGGTCGCTGAAAGGAGGAACCGAACTTTATTGGATATGGTTCGGCCCATGATGAGTCGTACAAAGCTACCCACAAGTTTTTGGGGTTATGCTTTGGAAACCGGTGCTAGGACCTTAAACCTTGTACCAACAAAGAAGGTTGCAAGTACACCGTTCGAGATGTGGCATGGAAGGGTTCCTTCGCTAGCCTATCTCAAGGTCTGGGGTTGTGAAGCTTACGTGAGACGTGAAGCTCAAGACAAACTTGAACCCAGAGCTGAGAAGTGTATTTTCATTGGCTACCCAGCTGGTTCTATAGGATATTTGTTTTACAAATCTTCTGAGAACAAGGTGTTTGTTGCTCGAAGGGCGGTCTTCCTTGAAAGGGAGCTGATATATGCAGAAGCCAGTGGGATGCAAGTCGATCTAGAAGAAATTCTAGATGACACCAATGTTCAACCTGATGTTGGCACTAGTACTGCTTCTGAGGTCGGCGTACCAGAAGAAGGGTAACCTCAACCAATGGAGGATGAGGTACATGATACACAACCATTAGAGCTCCGTAGATCTGGTAGAGTTCGTAGTGATCCGGAAAGATATGGGTTCCTTATATCCGAGGGCGACGAACTATTGGTGGATCATAGTGAACCGACCAACTACCGGGAAGCCGTAGCGGGCCCTGAGTCTACTAGGTGGAAGGAGGCAATGGACAGTGAGATGCAATCCATGGAGGATAATCAAGTATGGGACTTGGTTGATCCAGTACCCGGCCACAAGCCAGTAGGGTGCAAGTGGGTCTTCAAGAAGAAGACTAACATGGATGGAAAAGTAGACACTTTCAAAACCCGACTGGTAGCGAAGGGTTTCACTCAAACTCATGGTGTAGACTATCAGGAAACCTTTTCTCCAGTGGCTATGTTAATGTAACACTGTAAATTCTCAAGCCATTTTTTTTTAATCGCTGCGGAAGCGTTTTCAGATTTCATAAAAACATACACCTACAAAGTACAAAGTACTATTCACAAACATTACATCAAGTTGTGTTACAAAATATTTATAAAACACGGCTCGTCTCTTCTCAAAACATAATATCTGAGCATTGGTCAAATTCCCATTTCCCACAAACAAAGCTAAATACCCAAACCTGCAAAAAGCAATCAACCGAGGGGAATTAGCACAAAGCTGTAACACCGCCTTTGCTATTTTAAAAATCAGTATAAATTTGAAGTTTTCAAACTGCATGGGTACGTTTGTAATTTGAACTTTTACCTGTTTGTTAACTTAACTGAATTTCAAAACTATGCAGCGGAATTTTAAATAACAAACAAACAACCCAAGCAGTTATTACAGTTTAAAAACACGTGTTTGGCGTATATACAAATATACAATACCAAAAATTGCCAAACATGCCTACCGGTGTTACGTAATCTAAACCGACCATAATACTATTATACCAAAAGCAGTGTTCCTTCAAAAAGGCTTCTATAACAGCCATGAGTGTCCCCAACTCACCAAGCCATCTATTCCTTATCTGTAAAAGGTTAAACATCAACAACATTAGCTATATAAATATAGCTAGTGAATACTAACAATCATGCATAACAATTAGGCAAGTCTTTAGCAATATAACAAGTCATATAGCAGAACCAGCAATCAATGCTATCCTAACATATAGCAGAGTGTTGACATGTCCAGCGAGTGTATTATATTGCCGGGTTGCAAAACCAGCTCAAACCACTACCACCGGGGGAATCAGACACTACCATCCGTGCGGGTTTCATCACCTAAGTGAATCACCATGCTCGTTAAGGAGCCAAAGCTCATTAGGCTTAGCCATTTAAGGCACTCACCTCAATTGCTGAAAGGAACGGTACTCGAGTACCGTTAGTCCAGAACATTATGCCCGTAGGCTCAGGACCCAGCCGAAGCCGACCTTAATTACATACAAGTCCGGACATACGGATAGTTTCATCAATCACCCTTTGCAGGGACAAGTGAATGCATGCTTTATTCATATAACATATTATTCATCAAGTGTGCACATGTACTTAAATACATGTCTTGCACATCAATTATCAAGGCACATCATGGATTCTTTATCATACTGGCATACATATGGCTTTCATAATACAAGTTGTGGCATATCATAATCATATAACTGTTCTTGCATTTAAAACTTCCTAAATTGAAGTCATAAGAGTCAGTACTCACCTTGGTGCTCAAAACCACTCAATTATGGATTTGGTCTTCCTTGGATGTTTAATTACCTATTGTACACATATAAGCCCACTTAGAATACCACAAATCATATACACATGCTAGTTCTAATGTTTAATTTCCTAAATATGTGTAAACTAGTAAAAATGGTTAAACTAACCCAAATATCCCAAAATTGGTCAAAGGTGATACAACCATAGCCCAAATAACCTGAACATTGAAAAACAAGTTTCTGTTTGCTGCACAATAGGTCGCGCCGCGACACCCTGAAGGGTCGCGCCGCGACGCAGCACCAGAGCTGTGATTCTGAGTTCTGCAGCTGCTGTTCTTTCATTCAAACCCAATACTAACTTGCCCTTAATTATTTCCAGCACATGTACTAGTTTTGGGGCATCAAAAAGAGTTCATAAACATAAACATAACCTACTATAACATCAAATTCATGATTAATCCATGAATTCACCATATTTGACCCATTTGGTCAATTTCAAGAATTCAATCAAGAAGGTATCTTTAATTCATAAAATCAATCCTAAACTACTTGTAGGTGATTCTAAAATAGATTGCAACTCATAAATTCAAGCTTTAATAGCTAATTTCGTTTTTTCCCAATTTGAACCTAAAACCTAAAATCAAGAACAAGGAAAGAGGAAAGCTTACTATGGACAAGATGATGATGAATAGAAGAACAAGAACAGATTTGCAACTTGATTAGGCTTTAATTCCAGCTCTTGAATGATCTTGGTGTGATTCCTCCTTCAAGAACAAGGTAGAAGAACAAGAGGTGAGGTGTGTGTGTGTCTCGTATGTGTGTGTGTTGTCTGTTTTGGATAAGTAAGGACCGACCCAAGGTTCTTATTTTTCCTTTAAGAGGTATTTTGTTCCCCTTTTCAACATACAACACAACACCCGAATAATCGTTTCAACTAACGAAGATATTTTTGGAAACCTCGTTTGAAACCAGTTATTATTTCATAATTCTTTTCTATTTTTATTACTATTTTTAAATTCATATTTAACTAGCCAATAACTAATTTTCCATTAATTCTTACAAATATATTTATATTTAATTCATTTAATTAAATCGACATACCAATTGGAGCACGCGAATAGGCCATAGTTGAGGATGTTACAAAAGCTAAGTGAATGGAAGCTACAAACAAGCAACCAACAACAACAAGCACAAACAATCACCATCCGACCAAACATACAGATCTCAAATAAATCAAACAATCTCCACAAACCAATTCAACCTTTAGAGGAACGGCGGTTCTGCAGAACCTGCAACCGATGCGGGCCAAAGCAAAGGTTTACCAATAGATATTTGCTACTTGGTACAGTTAAACCCCTTCTGTTGCAACAAATGCATAGAAGATCAAGAATTGTGCAACCAATAGCAGATAGCCCAGCCTAATAACATTGAAAAGCCTTCTCTCTATCTTTCAGCGACTGAACGGGAAGTGGTTTAGGAAAGGACTTTAGAATCGGATGTGCTCGCCCAGCGAGAAAGGCCCTAACCCTGCCAACCAAGTAAAAATAAAAAAGAAAGAAGAGAATGAAAAGAGATACGATAGCTGACCTCTAACCATGTACGCATATAATTAACCATACGTACAGGTCTCACCACATGTACACTGGTCGAACAACAATCCAAGAAATCACAATCAACAAGCAACAATCAACTATCAACGAATATCAGTCAACACAATCTATCAATACATATCAGACTAGACAGTCTAACATAGCAAATCAGACTAAACAGTCTATCATAGCAAATGAATATCTCAAATCATGTAATCATAAACGTTACCACCATCACCACTCGTGAGTACACTTCCACTCACCTTTGTAGTTCCTGAGAACACAACAAACCAAAATCAATCTCAATTCTTAAATATATATTCACATATATTTATATCTCAAATGCTCATAAATATCATATAAATAATTAACATATAATCCCGAGCAACCACACATCAAAGAACCAATAACCAAAAAGCTTCATTCTTGAAAATCATAGGTCGTGCCGCGACCAACCAATGTGTCGCGCCACGACACACCTTCGAGCAACCTGAACTTCGAATACGAAATAACTTCGAGCGCCCCTTTTCAAATGCGAAGCCGACGCGTCGCGTCGTGACCCTGGATGCGTCGCGTCGCGACAATCCTTCGAGCGGTACAATTTCGAATGCGAGGTCCACTACTTCGAACAAAGCCCTTTCGAATACGAAGTGATGGATCGCGCCGCGAACTTCAATTTATTCCAGAATTTTATCTTCTTCTTCTTCTTCACGTACAACCGACTAAAATCTCCATGGCAAATTTCCAGAACTTCAAAAACTTACCAAATCATACTAAAAACATATTTAAACTTCTAATAACATGCATTCATGTATTTATAACACTTCAAATCCATGATTTAACTTCAAATGATCAAAACCTACTTGAATTTGAGCTTCAAGCTCTATCAATGGTGAATCCTTTTATAGCCATGTATTTCAACATAAAAACATACCAAGATAATCATATATATGTTATGAACAGATTCTAACCTTTTTCTTGAATTAACAACAGAAATTCTTCAACTCCCAATTTCCAAGTTTCTTGCTTCGTAGTTCTCTCTCTCAAAACACACATACACACACTTTCACACTTTTAAAAGAATGAGCTGATATCAATTTCAAACTTACACGTACATACTTATATTGATAAAATCTAAGCAGGAGGTGTCACAAAACTTTTCCACTCTTATCTTCAATTTAACACATACATGCATACTAGCATACATACATACGTACATACACATATATATTCATTTCCTTTTCATTTCAACTTTCAGTACACAAATATATATATTTTAATTCACTTCATGAGTTAATTTAATTAATTCTAAATAACCTCTTAGCCAATTAAATCCAAATAAACACGAAATCACTTACCGCTTACTCGTAAATCAACTAACCAAGATTTGCGGATGTTACAAATCTTCCATCCTTTAGAGGACTCCGTCATCGGAATCCTATAGCACACATCAAACGGATTATCCTCTGTTCATATTAATTCATTTCTGGTTGTCAAGTCCTTTGTAACGCACATACATATCCTACTTATCTTCAAACCAAGATTCGTATTCTACACATCCTTGTCACTTTACAATCATCAAAATTCAACAAATTTTCTTTCAAATCTATTCTTCAACTCATCATATAACTCATAGACTTGATAAATCTATCTTTGAGCTCAATTTCTTTTACATTCACGCATTTAGACAATATCAACACATCTCTTGAATACTTATTCACAGTACCCTGTTTATCTCAATTAACAAATTTCACATATTGCTTCACTCCTGCTTTCAACTAATCCTGTCAAACATTACCACGATACGCACAAATCGACTCACCACTGATACTTTAACATCCTTCAGATGGAAATCACATCACGTTTGTCTAATCAACTTAGTTATGAATTCCACGAATCATCAAAATCTCACACAAACACAAGTTCATTCTCATATATCTGTACAATTCTTTCTACTCCACTATCCAATAAGGATTCAGTCCCACTGCTCATCTCACATATCAATGCTTGTTATAGACTCTTCTAAAAGTTTAGTCAATTCTTTCAATTTCCGTCAGAAGTTTCTAAATATATAGCATCACACATTCTATTCACATCATCAATATACAATTTCACTTCCAATTGTCATCCCATAGTGGTAGAATACAATTACTTTGATTCTACAATCTTAATCCCTCGTAATATATCCGGATTTCATCACATATAGTACATTACATATAAATTCCATCATAATCTTGTCTTCATCACTACTCTGATATCTCTAGTCACCTTAACCGTTCTTAAATCTCTGATACTCTATCTTGATTCATACACAATCATATTACATTTTCACGAAATATATCATGTTCACTCCTCTTAGTAGGTTATCAATGTAATACTTTTCTGGCATTATACATTTAGCCCTTCCAAGTGCACTGGCAATTTAGTTTCATAAGTCTTCTTCAAATTAAATTTCCAATTCCAAGCAAAGGTACTTCCTAGCAAAGGCAATTCACATGTAAGATTCACAAGTCTTCATTCCATATGCTCAGGCCATTACATTCCTCTTTTCTCTTCCTCATCTTCTAATGAATTCAACCTGTCATTCTTCAAATCACATATATCTTCATTTCACAAAAATTAATTGTCGTTTAGCTAGCTCTTTCACATATATAACTCTTTGTAACTAGGCATCAATTATATCTTTTACCCAAACAATTCTACACATCCCAAACTTACCCAATCTGTAGCAATCCATCTCTTTCTTATACTTGATAATTTTAATCATTAAGTCATCAACTTCTAGTAAAGGCAATTTCAATTCTACCAATCAAGTCAAATATACTTCAACTCACCTAATTCTAGGTTTATCATCATAGACTCCCTCGTATTTCCACATGTCTAACATCAATTATCCCTCCAAGGTAGTAATTAAATTTCTTATTCACATTCTTCAATTCATTCTGAACTCTATCATTGTCACATGTTTAACTCATCTGTATATAAGCATTCGCTTCTTCTTTTAATAATAAAGTCAATATTATATACCTTTCCTTTTAATCAATATTTCCACATAGTCAATACAAACGCATCTATTACAACCTCCAAATCATGGGTTAAATACTTCCTCTCAGGAATCTTTAACTATCACAGGGCATAAATCGTACATCCAACTCCATAGCATAATATAATATATCAATCCAACAAATACCATATTTCAACATATCCTAATCTCTTCAGGTTCATCAATCATCATCATAGATTACCTTTACCTAGTGGGTTTAACAATAATTAGTAATCTCAGTTATATCTTTATCCAAACATCTCTGGGTATCACAAAATCATTCAATTTCTATATTTGTTCACTTTCTTCCTCCTTCCTTCTTTTGCACAAACATAAACACATATGTAAACATATACAAATACCGTTCACAAAGCAATCTTACAACACATTGCATGGCATGCAATTTAACTATTCTAGAAACATTCTTTCTTTAACATCTCATGCCCAATTCATATTATTTCAAGTATCACATACGTTTCATCATATCATTTTCTAACATAAATATCAAGTAATTTTCCTGATTCATATTATATATATCATCTATCTCTACTTCTAAAGAATCATCCTCTTTCAGAAGTAAACATACACACATAGCACACATAGGCATCAAACATCAACAATTAACTCTGAAGTTAATAAACACACGTACAAATATAAAAGCTTATCAAAACGTACCCGTTACATCATCTTCAATATTAGCATCATCATCAGTCATCATATCAAAAGTTCTACCCTCTAGCATAGAAGGGTTCTTTCTCATTCGTCCATCTATTGACGAGGATCCCCCACCTGTATCCACTCCTGACACCGACCCCATTTTCCTTTCCTAAGTACATTCACCCGTACGATGACCCTCTTTCTGAAAATTCAAACACACACTCCGAGGGAAACCACATTCCTTGATCTCATGTCCGAACAATCCACATCGAATGCAACACAAAGTCTGGGGTGTGCACGGCCCCGTATGAACAAATCTACACCGGCGGCACCATTGCGATCTTTGTTTAGACCCATCTGTCATAGGTCTCTTATTTTGATTCTTCTTTTTCTGGCCACTCTACCCACTCTGTCTTTGCTTATCATTAACATCTTCAATCCTTGATTTCTGCTGTGAAATACATTCTCTATTCATTTTATCCCTTGCCTTTCCATCACCTTCAGCCAACTTTGCTAAAGTAAACGCTTGTGATAATGTATTCGCCCATCTGGTAGTACTTTGATATTCTGGAAGCAAAGCTCCCACAAAATGTTGTATCTTTGATGCCTCATCAAGCACCCACTGTTTCACAAATCGCAATCTTTCATTGAATTGTTTAATCAAATCTTCTACCGTCATGTCTCTTGTCATCTTCAAATTCATAAACTCTTTCTTGATTTTCGCAATCTCAAATGAGCTGCAATACTGTTCGCACAACTTTTCCTGAAATTGATTCCAAGTGATACTCTCTTGTTTTTCCTCGGTAAAATGTCCGGTTAATGAATCCCACCATACCATCGCACCACCTTTAAGCATACGAGTTGCAAATTTAACTCTAGACTCATCCTCGCAATTACACGCATCAAGAGCCTTTACCATTTCTCGCAACCAATTCAAAGTCACATTCGGATCAGTACTCCCATGATATTTTGATGGTTTACAATCCAAAAATTGTTTGTATGAACAAGGATGTTTAAATCCCGGATATCCAAAAAGATAATCTCCATGTGAGGTGAGAGGATTGAAAAACGATGGTTGAGTCACTTACGTTACTGGAGGAAGCGGAACGGTAACCCGCAAGGTAGTAGATTGGATAGTGACAGTTGTTGGTATCTGTGATGACACATTCTGATTAATCCTCTCTTTTCTGATACCACGAACTATATCTTTGAGTTCCTGAAGTTCATTCTCTAACTTGTGAATATATGTCTCTCTATCATTTTCCTGTGCATAACCTCAAGTACTCACATGATTCGTCGTATCCACAGTATCAATTACTGAAGTCTCAACCACAGTTTGGGTCACAGGAGGATCAGCAGGGGTATGTGTGTCAGCCATATCTGTACAATCACATCATCTCACAATCTTATTAGATAAACCGTTAGTACATAACATACTAACTAACAGACAGCTTCACCAATTCACTATAATTCCCCCAAGAAAAGTTTGACCCAACACGAGACAAGATTTGGGAATGCAACACTGTAGCCGTGCCTACATCGCCAAACCAATGCTCTGATACCAACTTGTAACACCGTAAATTCTCAAGCCATTTTTTTTAAATCGTTGCGGAAGCGTTTTCAGATTTCATAAAAACATACACCCACAAAGTACAAAGTACTATTCACAAACATTACATCAAGTTGTGTTACAAAATATTTATAAAACACGGCTCGTCTCTTCTCAAAACATAATATCAGAGCATTGGTCAAATTCCCCTTTCCCACAAACAAAGCTAAACAGCCAAACATGCAAAAAGTAATCAACCGAGGGGAATTAGTACAGAGCTAAGTGAATGGAAGTTACAAACAAGCAACCAACAACAACAAGCACAAACAATCACCATCCGACCAAACATACAGATCTCAAACAGATTAAACAATCTCCACAAACCAATCCAACCTCTAGAAGAACGGTGGTTCTGCAGAACCTGAACCGATGCGGGCCAAAGCAAAGGTTTACCGACAGCTATTTGCTACATGGTACAGTTAAACCCCTTCTTTTGCAACAAATGAATAGAAGATCAAGAACTGTGTAACTAATAGTAGATAGCCCAACCCAATAACATACGATAGCTGACCTCTAACCATGTACGCATATAATTAACCATACGTACAGGTCTCACCACGTGCACGTATCATTAACCATGTACACCGGTCGAACAACAATCCAAGAGATCACAATCAACATGCAACAATCAACTATCACCGAATGTCAGTCAACACAATCTATCAATACATATCAGACTAGACAGTCTATCATAGCAAATCAGACTAAACAGTCTATCATAGCAAATGAATATCTCAAATCATGCAATCATAAACGTTACCACCATCACCACTCGTAAGTACACTTCCACTCACCTTAGTCCTCGGTCCCGTTTCCTCAATTGTCTAATATCACCGAGTCTTCGTAGTTTCGGAGAACACAACAAACCGAAATCAATCTTAATTCTTAAATATATAATCACATATATTTATATCTCAAATGCTCATAAATATCATATAAGTAATTAACATATAATCCCGGGCAACCACGCATCAAAACAACCAATAACCAAAAAGCTTCATTCTTGAAAATCATAGGTCGCGCCGCGACCAACCAATGTGTCACGCCGCGACACACCTTCGAGCAACCTGAACTTCGAATGCGAAATAACTTCGAGCGCCCCTTTTCAAATGCAAAGCAGACGCGTCGCGTCGTGAAAATCCTTCGAGCGGTACAATTACGAATGCGAGGTCCACTACTTCGAACAAAGCCCTTTCGAATACGAAGTGATGGATCGCGCCGCGACCCAAAGGGCGTCGTGCCGTGAACTTCAATATTCCAGAATTTTATCTTCTTCTACTTCACGTACAACCGACTAAAATCTCCATGGCAAATTTCCAGAACTTCAAAAACTTACCAAATGTAACATCCTCGATTTGGGCCTAGTTGTAATTAGTACGTGAGTATACGTGATTAGTATAATAGACGAATAATAGTTGTAAGTACTTGTGAAGTTAGAAGAATTAATGTTGAGTTAATTGTATGTATGAATGTTAAATATATATATATATATATATACTAGTAATTAGAAGTAAAAGAAAATAAGATAATAAAAGAAAAAGAAATATATATATATATATATAATTATCAAGAGGCGGTTTGCCTCTGGATAAGAATGATATATATATATATATATGTATAGAGTTGTGTTATTTGACTCTAAAAGTCAAATATAGCAAGAATTTGAAAACACACATACAAACACACACTTGCTCTCTCTGCTCTCGTAAGTTTTGAAGAGGAAGATTTGGAGTTTGAATCTTTGCATCCAAGTAAGGTGAGCTTGTGTTTGTAGTAGAATCTAGACACGTTTTGTAATAGTTTTGTGTTTGAATCATGGCAAAACTTCAAGTTCATTCAAGAACACCATTAAAGAACATGAAGCTTGCTTCTCAAGTGGGTTTTGGGTTGATATGGTCTTTTGTTTGGATTTGATGATTTTATGAAGCTTGTATAAGTGTTGTATGAAGTTTAAAACTGTTTGGAAGTAAAAACAACAAGTTTAAGATTCTGGTTTGATCTGCAAGTGATCAAAAAAATGAACCAGACAAGTCACGTAATTTCCAGCTTCATGCGACTGTCGCATGGTTGCTGTGACTGTCGCATGAAGCCATGCGACTATCGCATGGAGTCATGCGACTTTCTGATAAGCAGTGTTTCATTTCATGCAACTTTCAAAGCAAGTGTCGTGCGACTCTTAGTTGGGCCATGCGACTGTCACCTAGTTCATGCGACTGTCGCATGGATTGAGAGTCAATCCCATGCGACTTTCATAGCCTAGTCATGTGATTGTTGCATAGTTGTAGCGCGATGCGACGCGTTCGGTGCTTGGACGCGACGCGTTGGGTGAATTTAGGAAAAGTTTAGTTTTAAGATGAAACCTTATGCATTCAAACGCTTAACGCGATTGCCGAATGTTTTAGGTGAACGTTTCAGCTGAACCAGAATTCAGTAAACGAACGTTGTAGGCGAAACAGGTGAGTGCCTACTTTCATGAGACTCAGTATGAGTAAGTCTTGCTTGTAAGATGACTATGTGAATGTGTGAATGTGCATCTATGTATGACTAACCTGTTTGTGCAGGTACGCTTAAGAAGATGAGTGTAAGTTTCCGATTGACGTTACGATTGCTTGTAAGATGTATAATAGGTGCATGCCTGCGGGTCCAGAATGGAACTGCTTAGTTAATATTGATGATGTGCATGAATGATGAATTGTATGATGATGCATGTGAAAGAATGAGTGAATGAATGACGGATCCTGATGGGATCCTATGAATGATGTATGACTATGTGATGAAAAGATGGATCCCTGTGGGATCGAATGTATGTATATGTGTATGTGAACTTTCTGCAGACAATATCATGGAGGGTTAAGGTCAGCCGACCGGCTGGATATTAACAGGACTTCGGACATTTCTGGATTCACGGTGATTCGGGGTGCATCCCGGATCGAGGTTCTGCAGAACCACCGTGCCTTAACATAAGACTGTAATCAGCCAGGACCTGGCTATGATTACTCGAGAACCTTGTGTTCTGTATATGATGCTTGGTGGACTGCTTTATGCTCCCCCACCAGCGGATTAGTTGTGACTAATCTCCCAGTCTTAGATGTTGCGCAGGATTAGCTCTCCTGCAAGACATAACTCTTATTGATCTTGTCAGCACACCGCTATGTGTTAAGCTAGCAATGTGTGCTTATGTATGATAAGATGTGTACCATACGGTATGTATGACATGATATGTACGATGTGTATGATGCATGAGTTACTTTATTGATGCTTATGCTAAGTATGTACTCACTAGCTAGTGTAGCTAATGGTGCTATGACCCTTTTCAGGTAAAGATTAGATGGCCTGCGAGGCGGGTGACTTATGGGAATCTATTGACCCTTGTGGCTGGAACACTTGTACTTGAATGTTGTAATGTATGTACGAAGCTATGGTCGGTTCCTGTATGTTAGGTAACACCAACAATGTTTTGGAAACAAAGACGATGTAATTAACTGTTTGTTAATATTAAAAAGAAAAATTTCCGCTGCTATACCTGAGTTTTCATTAAAGCAACTGTTTTCAGAAGTAGTGTTACAATTAGGTATCAGAGCCTAAGTTTGAGTGAATTGGATACTTGAAAGAGTATTCGATCTCAAGCTCGGGCTCGACCATAAAGAAGTGTTCCTAAGGGGGGGGGGGGATTGAGTGAGAGTTATATGCATGCTAGCATTATGTGATGGCCTGTTTTGTATGATGACTTGTGAGTAAGATGAGTAAGTGAGATAGAGTATTAACTACTCTTTCTCTATGATATAGAAGTCTAGAAAAGATGTCTGCCGAACGTGGCAATACTAAACAAGCATTGAAAGAATTAGAGGATGAGGCTTCGCATATGCCTCATCAGGCTGAGGATCAGAGATCTCAGCAAAATGTCGGTGGTGGCAGACCTGAGCCAGATTAGGCTGCAATTATAAAGCGATTGGAGGAGGAGCTTCGTGTGACGACGGAGCTCTTATTGCAAGCGACGCTGAACAAGCCCCGCAAGACTTATTCATACAAGAAGTTTCTAACCAGCAATCCTCCGACATTCCAGGGGAGTGATAACCCCACCGTTACTATACAATGGCTCCGGGAGATGGAGCAAGTGTTTGAGTCATGTAAATGCAAACCGGAGTATTGCGTTAAGTATGCAATACGAATGTTGAAAGGCCGTGCCATCTTTTGGTGGGATACGGTAAAAGTTTCGGTTCGGAAAGAAGTAGTGAGTGCTCTCACTTGGGAGCAATTCTCTGAAAAGGTGCTGAAGAAGTATTGCACCGAATATGATTTAGAAAGGATGGAAAGAGATTTTAATGATCTCAAGAATGGGATACGCCTATTGAGGAACACATAACCACGTTCACTGATAAGATGCGGTTTGTTCCCCATCTGATCCCAGACGAGACCACCAAGATAAGGTGGTTTGTGGCAACTCTGCCACTGGAATTTCGCCCTCACGTAAGTGCTGCTGTTGAACTGGATCGGGCGTTTGATGTTGCCCGACAATTAGAAGGTGATCGTTTATATTGCAAGGGTGAATCTGCCGGTACAGAGTCAAAGAGGAAGTTTCAACCGGCTGATAAATCGGGTCCTTCCAAAGGACAATCCACTGCAGGCGGGAAGACTGATTCCTCTAAGAAGCCGAGGCCTGATTCTCCTTGGTGTTCTCAGTGTCGCGCTTACCATTCTGGTGAGTGTTCTAGTGCTACCCAACGGTGCTGGAGGTGCGGACAGAAGGGCCACGCTAGTTCTGAGTGTGGTTTCAAAGAAAGTGTCTGTTACCGATGCCATAAGCCTGGACACAAGTTGACAGATTGCCCGGAAAAACAGAGTACCGGATCTAAAGGGTCTTTTAGAGACCAAAAGAAAGAAGATGCGCTTTGTGCGAAGGGGAGGGCATTTCAGATGATAGCGGAAGAGACCAGAGATTTAGGGGATGTCAATACCGGTATATTCTTTACCAATTGTTTCCCTGCTTATGTATTTTGACTCTGGAGTTGATTACTCCTTTGTTGCTTGTCTTGTTGTTAGAAGATAAGAGTATTTGTTTCAAGATGATCTATCCACTTGATGTGGAAAGTATTAGTAGTAAAGTAGTCTTTGTTACAGAGAAAATTTGAATAGCTGTTTTGATGTCAAGGGAAGTAGTTTCCCTATTTCGCGTTTAGTTATGCCTATTAGGGGCTTGTGATGATAGTAGTGGGATGGATTGGCTCAGCAGTCGTAATGCTGAGATTCTCTGTACCCAAAGAAAAGATGGTTAATATTCGTCTTTATGATGAATCTTGTGTTATAGTTTGTGGAGAACGACAGGGGTGTGATATTCCTGTTATCTCCATTGTTGAGAACTTAGAAGTTGCTTCAAGTATTGTGACTCTTTCTTCACACATTTATTTGTGCCAAGATAGAGAAACGACCGGTCCAACATATCAGTGTAATAATTGATTACCCTGATGTGTTTTCTGAGAAACTGCCGGCCTTACCTCCGGTCAGTGATGTCGATTATAAGATTAAGTTGAATTCGGGAGCTATTGCAGTGGCTAGAGCTCCATCTGTGATATGTTTTCGAAGTTCTCAAATGAGAACAATTGTATGTCAAGTTGTTTAAGTGTGAGTCCTGGCTAAGGGAAATGTATTTCCTTAGTCATGGCATTTGTAAGAATTGTGTTGAGTAGATCTAGCTAAGGTAGAAGCTATGATGAATTAGGGAGTTCATAGAACTCCTCTTAAAGTTAAAATTTTTTCCTTGCCTTGGTTGGCTGCTATTGGCGATTCATCCGCAATGTCTTGAAATTGCGAGTCCATTGGTTAAACTGACCCGTAAAGATGTATCTGTTGTATGATCGAAATCTCAGGAGAGATCCTTTCAGCTTTTGATGTAGTTATTGTGTGAAGGCTCTGATCCTCACTTCGCTTAATGGTTCGGAAGACTTTACTATCTGTTGTGAAATCCGTTACTACCCTGGTGTAGCCAGTGTTGTAACAAATGCTGTAAGCTGTAGAGGACCCTCAACGGGAGTTAAATTTATGAAGATCACAATGATATCAGATATGCACACAAGTTGAGATGAGTACTAGAGACCTTGTAATTGGTCGTAACGATTCTAAGTTCCGAAATTGATGTTCGTTTTATTTGCTGCAAATGAGTCTGCAATTGTAGACTTATTTGATTCTGTTGTTAGTAAGACTGTGACACAAGTCAAGTCACGTAATTGCCAGCTGACAGTCGCATGGGTCATGCGACCTAAACCATGCGACTGTCGCATGGTTAGTGTGATTGTCGCATGAAGCCATGCGACTTTCGCATGGAGTCATGCGACATTCTGATAAGCAGTATTCCATTTCATGCGACTTTTGAAGCAAGTGTCGTGCGACTCTTAGTTGGGCCATGCGACTGTCACCTAGTTCATGCGACTGTCGCATGGATTGAGACTCAATCCCATGCGACTTTCATAGCCTAGTCATGTGACTATTGCATAATTGTAGCGCGACGCGACGCGTTCGGTGCTTGGACGCGACGCGTTGCGTGAATTTAGGAAAAGTTCAGTTTTAAGATGAAACCTTATGCATGCAAACGCTTAACTTGATTGCCGAAAGTTTTAGGTGAACGTGTCAGCTGAACCAGAATTTAGTAAACGAACGCTGTAGGTGAAACAGGTGAGTGCCTACTTTCATGAGACTCAGTATGAGTAAGTCTTGCTTGTAAGATGCCTATGTGAATGTGTGAATGTGCATGTATGTATGACTAACCTGTTTGTGCAGGTATGCTTAAGAAGATGAGTGTAAGTTTCCGATTGACGTTACGATTGCTTGTAAGATGTATAATAGGTGCATGCCAGCGGGTCCAGAATGGAACCGCTTAGTTAATATTGATGATATGCATGAATGATGAATTGTATGAAGATGCATGTGAAAGAATGAGTGAATGAATGACGGATCCAGATGGGATCCTATGAATGATGTATGACTATGTGATGAATAGATGGATCCCTGTGGGATCAAATGTATGTATATGTGTATGTGAACTGTCTGTAGACAATATGATGGAAGGTTAAGGTCAGCCGACCAGCTGGATCCTAACAAGACTTCGGTCATTTCTGGATTCACGGTGATTCGAGGTGCATCCCGGATCGAGGTTCTGCAGAACCACCGTACCTTAACATAAGACCGTAATCGGCCAGGACCTGGCCGTGATTTCTCGGGAACCTTGTGTTCTGTATATGATGCTTGGTGGACTGCTTTATGCTCCCCCACCAGCGGATTGGTTGTGACTGATCCCCCAGTCTGAGATGTTGCGCAGGATTAGCTCTCCTGCAAGACATTACTCTTACTGATCTTGTCAGCACACCGCTATGTGTTAAGCTAGTAATGTGTGCTTATGTATGATAAGATGTGTACGATACCGTATGTATGATATGATATGTACGATTTGTATAATGCATGAGTTACTTTATTGATGCTTATGCTAAGTATGTACTCACTAGCTAGTGTAGCTATTGGTGCTATGATTTCACTTTTCAGGTAAAGATTAGATGGCCTGCGAGGCGGGTGACTTATGGGAATGTATTGCCCCTTGTGGGTGGAACACTTGTACTTGAATGTTGTAATGTATGTACGAAGCTATGGTCGGTTCCTGTATGTTAGGTAACACCAACGAATGTTTTGGAAATAAAGACGATGTATTTAACTGTTTGTTAATATTAAAAAGAAAAATTTCCACTGCTAAACCTGAGTTTTCATTAAAGCAACTGTTTTCAGATGCGGTGTTACACCAAATCTTACTAAAAAAATATTTAAACATCTAATAACATGCATTCACGTATTTATAACACTTCAAATCCATGATTTAACATCAAATGATCAAAACCCACTTGAATTTGAGCTTCAAGCTCTATCAATGGTGAATCCTTATATAGCCATGTATTTCAACATCAAAACATACCAAGATAATCATATATATGTTATGAACATATTCTAACCTTTTTCTTGAATTAACAACACAAATTCTTCAACTCCCAATTTCCATGTTTCTTGCTTCGTAGTTCTCTCTCTCAAAACACACATACACACACTTTCACACTTTTAAAAGAATGAGCTGATGTCAATTTCAAACTTACACTTACACACTTATATTGATAAAATCTAAGCAGGAGGTGTCACAAAACTTTTCTACTCTTATCTTCAATTTAACACATACATGCATACTAGCATACATACATACATACATATATATATTCATTTCCTTTTCATTTCAACTTTCAGTACACAAATATATATATTTTAATTCACTTCATGAATTAATTTAATTAATTCTAAATAACCTCTTAGCCAATTAAATCAAAATAAACACGAAATCACTTACTGCTTACTCATAAATGAACTAACCTAGATTTGTGGATGTTACAGTTAAAGTTTATTAGGATATTAATGGCTATCACTGCATATTATGATTACGAAATATGGTAGATGGATGTCAAGACTGCCTTCCTTAATGGGAAGTTGGCAGAGGAGGTATACATGGCACAACCTGATGGGTATGTAAACCCCAAATATCCTAATAAAGTATGCGAGCTTAAGCGGTCTATTTATGGACTTAAGCAAACATCTCAGAGTTGGAACATTTGCTTTGATGAAAAGGTCAAAGAGTTTGGTTTTTCTAAAAGCAAGGATGAACCTTGTGTATATGTCAGGGCTAGTGGGAGTGCTGTAGTTTTCCTAGTATTGTATGTAGATGACATACTACTCATAGGAAGCGACGTGACTACCTTGCAAGAAGTGAAAACCTGGCTTGGAAGTTGCTTCTCTATGAAAGACATGGGAGAAGCAACATATATTTTTCGGGATAAAGATCTATAGAGATAGATCTAAGAGACTCATTGGTTTGAGCCAGGGTACGTATATAGATAAAGTCTTGAAGAGGTTCAAGATGCAAGATTCCAAGAAAGGGAATTTGCCTATGTTGCATGGTATGGCGTTGAGCAAGTCTCAATATACTAGTTCTCAAAAGGAACTAGAAGAAATGAGTCGAGTCCCATATGCTTCGGAAGTGGGATCGATCATGTATGCTATGCTATGTACTCGACCTTATGTATCGTATGCCTTGAGTATCTTCGGAGAACTAAGGAAATGTTTTTAGTGTTCGGTGGATCGGAGGAGCTCAGAGTTACTGGATATTCTGATGCTAGCTTCCAAACAGACAAAAATCAGGATTTGTATTCTTGTTAAATGGTGGAGCAATAAGTTGGAGAAGTTCCAAGCAAGATACCGTGGCCGATTCAACCACGGAGTCAGAGTATATTGCTGCAAGCGAGGCTGCTAAAGAAGCCGTCTGGATGAAGAAATTCATTCAAGATCTTGGAGTTGTTCATAGCATCGCTAACCCTATTGAGATCTTCTGTGACAATGAGGGTGCATTAGCTCTAGCTAAGGAACCAAGAGCGCATCGACGTACGGGACACATTGCTTGGAAATATCATTTTATCCGTGATATCATCGAGAATGGAGAAATTGTGGTTAGTAGGGTACCGACTGAGGGGAACTTGGCTGATCCACTCACCAAACCTTTGTCACAAGTTAAGCATGATTCTCATTCTAAGTCTATTGATATTAGATTTTCTAGTGACTTGGTTTACTTATTTTAGTTGTATTTGTTATTGAGAACAATAAAGCAATAATGTGTTTCTTATTGTAATGACTATTAAATGGGGATTTAATATATGCATGATGCGATTACCTTATGAAACATTATTGTGTTCTATCTTTGCATGTTTAATACTTCCTTGAATAAATCTATTTATTCTAAATACTCCACGATCAGTCGTTCTTCATTGGAAGGAAGAAGTGAATTAAGATCGAGGCGAGTAAATGAGGATGATAATATTATTTATCCCTTTCCTCTTGCTCTTTAAGTGCAAGCTCTCTTTTTCTTTTCTTCTCCTCTTCAACTTGCTCATTTATCATATTTCTTTTCCCTTTATCTTTAGGAGCAGAGGTTGAAGGCTGATGGAGTAGGTTGGACTAATGGAGCAGGGGAAGGTTTTGGACTCCGTCTTCTTCTGAGGATGTCAGAAAGTGGAGTGTCATCCTCATCATCAGAATCAGATTGAATGTTGATAGTGGGTGAGCAACCTTCAACAACATTCTTTTTCTTGTAATTAGGCCTTTTTTCCATTGTTTTAAATCTTTTGGGAAATCTATGCTCCCCCTCAGCAAATGCTTTTCTTTTTGAAGCTAGGGAAGCTGTTGCTTGAGGTGGTTTTTGCTGCAATATCTTGGTGGCAGTTTCAGTGTAAGCAGCATCAACATGTTTTGTTGAAAGATCATCCTCCCTTGATTGTGAATTTGAAGATCTCTCACCCTTTTTGGCATCATTAAAAGGAGGAGGGAATTCACCTGATGTAGGCTTCGGAGATCGGGTAGTGGCAGGGGTGGGTGTATGGGTAGAGGAAGGAGTGGTTGTAAAAGGTTTAGAGAGTTTAAGTTGAAGGTCATCCTTAAGATCTTTTATTGCTTTCCATAATGAGAGATGACTCATATGGCTTTGGTTAGTGAGGGTTTCATTATCATCAAGGATGCCTTTGAGGAATGAAGGTAGTGAAAGTAGCTCCTCAGGATGGTGACAGAAATGTTTGGATTGACAGGTTTGATGGTTTTGATGTGGGTAAGAAGGTTGGAGATGGTTTGGTTTAAGGAAGAGAGGGTAGATGGGGATAATATGGGAGTAGATGGTTGAGAGGGAATATGTGTATGGATTTGGTCAAGTTTGGCTAGAATGGGAGTAAGGTCAGGGATAGTTGTAGGAGGTGCAGGGGAGGGTTGGGTGGGTAATTTGAGTGACTCTATGTCCTTGGCTAACTTGGACAGTCGAGTGTCTGTTTGGGTTTGAAAGGTATTGAAGGTTCGGGTTAGATAGTCTAATTTGTGGTTAATGGTTTGGAGAAAGGTAAGGTTGGGATTAGAGGGATAGGTAGTGGATGTAGAGGTTTGAGAGGAGGAAGAGGTAGGTAATGGTTCAGTAAAGTCGGGTAAGGTTTGGGTTCCCTCATTTGAGCTATGGTGTATAAGTTTAAATTCATTGGGAAAGAGGTTTGAGCTCTGTACCAATGGTTGGTTTGTACCACTAGCATTGACAGGTTGTGCTTGTGTAAGAATAGAGTTGATAATAGGTACAAGAAAAGTGGATTGAGTGTGGGATGCACTCAGTAGTAGGGTAACCCTTATTGGATCCACATTCTGTTAGGAGAATGTAGATGGCTTAGGCTGACTCATAATGGATGTAGACACAGTGTGACCTTGGTTTGAGGTCTGTCTTTTAATGAGATCATCCTTTTGAGAGGATGTCTCATATAACGGTTTAGTTCCCATTTTTACAGATACATCCTATTGTAAGGATGCATCCACTAGCTTAGGGTGTGCAACAACCAATTGCTC
Organism: Dittrichia graveolens; assembly: GCA_038502395.1. Lineage (NCBI taxonomy): Eukaryota > Viridiplantae > Streptophyta > Magnoliopsida > Asterales > Asteraceae > Dittrichia > Dittrichia graveolens. Next base: position 62,357,023 of record JARJIL010000003.1, read on the forward strand.
CCCCTCAACATGAGGAGGGCTAAGTGGAGTTGAGGTCAGAGGTGTATATGTTACTATCTCAAGGGGCTCAAAATGAGCAACCTTTGTTGACCTTGTATACAGGGGGCTAAGAGGAGGAGTAGAACTAGTGACCACTAGAGGTTCACTAGAGTTTGGATTTTGAATAGGTGTATGGACTGGAGATGAAGATGGGCTATCAAAGGTTGGGACTACCATTTGAATATCCTGGGAGGTGGTGTCAGAGTATTCCATACCTTGAGATAGGATGTGCCTGCTTCTATCAATAAGTTCAAGCAGCGGATCAGATATTTCAGGTTCAGGTTGATCTAAGAGAGCAACATCATCAAGGGGACTTGTTATGAATGGACCGAGAGGAGCAAAGCCAGTATCACCATCATCATCATCATCATCATTATTTTCAATATCATCATTACCACCATCATCACCATCATTATCATCATCATCATCATTATTGTAACATCGCTTCTGAATTTAGTTGCTTTAATGACAAAACAGATTTTAGCAGCGAAAATTTTTCTTTTAATATCAACAAACAGTTAATTACGTCATCTTTGTTTCCAAAACATTCATTGGTGTTACCTATCATATAGGAACCGACCATAGTATCATACTACATTACAACATATAATTACAAGTGTTCCACCCACAAGGGCATTTACATCAAAAGTCACCCGCCTCGCAGGCCATATAGTCTTTACCTGAAAAGGGAAATCATAGCACCATTAGCTACACTAGCTAGTGAGTACTTACTTAGCATAAGCATCAATAAAGTAATTCATGCATCATACACATTGTACATAAGCACACATTGCTAGTTTAACACATAGCAGTTTGCTGACAAGATCAGTAAGAGTCATGTCTTGCAGGGGAGTCTGTCCTGCTCAACAACTCAGACAGGGGAATCAGTCACAACCATCCACGCTAGTGGGGGAGCACAAGGCAGTCCACCAAGCATCATTTACGGAACCCAAGGTTCCCTACTAATCACGGCCAGATCCTGGTTGATTACAGTCTCATGTTAAGGCACGACGGTTCTGTAGAACTTCGATCCGGGATGCACCCCGAATCACCGTTAAATCCAGAAATGACCGAAGTCCTGTTAGCATCTAACTAACCGGCTGACCTTAACCATGCGTCAGATAGTCCGCAGACAGTTCACATACACAAATATGTACATTCGATCCCATAGGGATCCATCATCGTCATCACATAGTCATATATCATACATGGGATCCCACAGGGATCCGTCATTCATTCATTCATACTTTCACATGTATCATCATACAATTCATCATTCATGCACCTCATCAGGCATTAACTAAGCGGTTCTAATCTGGACCCGCTGGCATGCACCTATTGTACAACTTACAAGCAATCGTAACATCATTTAGAAACTTACACTCATCTTCTTAAGCGTACCTGCACAAACAGGTTAGTCATACATACATACATATTCACACGTTCACACATTAATCTTAGCTTGCAAGCCTTACTCTACTGAGTCTCATGAAAGTAGGCACTCACCTTTCTCACTTACATCGTTTGTTTGCTTAAGGCTGGTTCAGCTGACGCGTTCACCTAAAACATCGGCAATCGCGTTAAGCATTTACATATAGTAGATCCTACTATTAGGACCTTACAACATCTTTCTAACGTTCATAATTCATTTATTAAACTTACTTCAAACACTACATAACTTAATCAACAAGAACATGTAGCAAAAACACATTCTTGCTGAAAAAGTTGTGTTGCACCGCGACGCCCGAAAGTCGAACCAGATGTTGCCTAGTTCATGAGAAAGTCGGACCAAGCACTGTATGGCTATCCGACTGTCGGAGCACTTGGTCGGATAGGCCATCCGACTGTCGGACCAAAAGTCTGACGGTTTCATGCGAAGGTCGGTTCAAAAAGTCGCATGGTTCAAATTTCACGGGGTCGCGCCGCAACCATAACTTGTCGCGCCGCGATCATACTTTTTCCAGATTCTATCATCTTCTTCACGGACATGCATGCGACTTTCACTTTTCAACTTAAAAACCCAGTTTTCAAAACATGTCTTTTTTTCACTCTTTAAACACTTCTAAGCTTCATATATCACCTATATGAATCTTATAAACAACTTAGAATCTTTTAAAAACATAAAAATATGTTAAACCCTCTTATAAAGTGAGCTTCATGTTCATCCATGGTGTTTTCCATTTTATCACTATTTCCAGTCAGAAAACATCCATGTATCTAGCATATTACATATATATTTCATTCTACAATCATCATACTAACCTTGCTTTAGGTTTAGATATTCAAATCTCCAAACTTTATGAAACCTCCTTCAAGACTTACGAGAGCAGAGAGATGTGTGTTTTCTTTGCAACTATTGACTTTAGGAGTCAATCATAACATTCACACATATATATGCAATCTTATCCAGAGGCAACCGCCTCTGGACAATTATCTATTTCTCTTTCATTTCTTTTCTTTTCTTTCTTTTCTTTTAATTAACACATATATACTTAACATATATATATATATATATATACTTAACATATATATATATACATACACACCACTAACATGTATATATATATAACACTAACTCATTTAATTTCATACGTACTTACAAATTCATACAACAATTACTCGTCTATCATACTAATTTCGTACACTCACGTACTAATTACAACTAGGCCCAAATCGAGGATGTTACAAATCTAACCCCCTTAAGAAGATTCCGTCCTTGGAATCTACTCAGTGATAAACAGGCGAGGGTATCTTGTCTTCATCACGTCCTTGATTTCCCATGTCGGGTTAGGACCTAAGCTGTTTTCTTACCTCACGAGAACTAACTCGACTATCTTCTTACGCAGCTTCTTGACCTTCATGTCAAGAATTTCCACAGATTCTTCTTCAACGTGGCACTTGCGTAAGTACCAGACGTTAAAGATGACACATACACTTATTAGTTCAGGCGGCAGCTCAAGAGTTACCGTCTGATCATCGACTTTACGCACGAATTTGAACGGGTCTACAGGACATGGACTTAACTTCTCCTTACATCTCAGACGAATAACGTCTTTTCAAGGAGAAATTTTCAAGAACTAGAAACAACAAAGAGCGGAAATCAAAATAATCATGAAAGATTGTGATGTGTCACGGTCTTACTAACATAATTGAATCAAATGAGCCAACAAAACAGACTCATTTGTGGCTAAGAAACGATCATCAACTTTGGAACATCGAATCGTTGCAGACGATCATAAGATCTTTGGTATTCATCTCAACTTGCGTGCATATCTGACATCATCATAATCTTCATAAATTTACCTCCTGTTAACAGTCCTCTATGGCTTAAAGGCACTTGTTACAACACTGGCTTCACCAGGGTAGTAACGGAACTTTTCATTCAAGTCTATCCTAACACATGGTGAAGCACCGGTTGTCAGCAGGCATCACATCTTGCAGGGTTATAAGCCCGGCACAATGATCCTCACTAGGTAAACCGTTACTTCCTCCGCGCCGGTGGAGAAGCGGGTAGCGGTCCACCATTGTGTTATCGGGAACATATCCCATTTCGGATCAGTGGGAAACTGAGAGCCTCGAGTTAGTATTGAGGGCGGCGGTTTAGCTAGAACCAAGATTCGTGATCATCGAATCTCCGCACCCCAATCTCTACAAGGTAGTACCGGCACTCAAACAATGGCCTACTCCGTCCTTATCACAAACACAATGGCCTACTCCGGCCCTTTACATATCAAGATTGACCTATACAGGCCTTTCATATATCAATAATGACCTACAAAGGTCCTTTACATGCATACATATCATTTGGTTATCACAATTGGTTCATAAACCTCTTAAATATGCACATCTACAATTTCATGAATTGTAACATACTAAAACATCTTGTAATACTATTAATATCATGCTCGAGTTAGTTGTTACTCACCTATTGAGCTATAACAGGTAAGTACTACGTCATAGCTTATCCTTGATCAACTGGTACACCTAAACAATTCAATACATACAATTTAACACTTAAAACAGTATCTTCCAGAAGCAGGGTACGGCCGTACCTTGCCAAGGCACGCCTGTGCCCGGCGAGGCACGCCCCGGACTTGGGCAAGCACGCCCCGTACCTGATACTTAGGTACACCCCGTGACTAGAAACACCCCCCCGTGAAGATCTGCTATCTTCAAGAAACACTAATTACCTTCCACATCAAAATACAAGAATCCTTCCAAAGGTTGAGTTATATAAGTATTTTCTTTGAATTTAACTCCCTCTGGAACTTGTAAATTGAAGTCTCTTTTAGCTCGTTGATTTGCTCGTCCAATTCTTGCAGCTTTATTCTTGTTCAAGAAGGTATCAATCTCATCAGTAGGAATTTCCCTTAATTAATTGATCGATTCTTATGAAGAGTGTCTTGAGCACATCAACTATCTCTTGTCTAATCTGACTCTTTTTCATCCTTTTGATAGTTGTGGCTACAGTCTTTAATTCTGAACCAATTTCATGTTTGTTGTCTAGTGCAAAGTTGATTATCACCAATTCTACTTCTCTACTCAGTGTAATAGATTCAACCTTGTGATCAAAGTGTGTTCTTTTATAGCAATGCCTTAGATCAACATCTGAGTAGGGAATTGTAACATTCGCAAACCCGGGCTAGTTGATTAGCGGGCTAGCGACAGGTGATTTCGTATTTATTTTGCATAAGTTGATTATGTGATTAATTGATTAAGTGTTGGATTAAATTGAAAATATATTTATAAATATAAATATGCATGTTGCTGGAGTTAAAAGAAATAAAAAGAAAGGAAAAGTTATGTGTAGTATGTGATGTATGTATGTGTAGATAAGTAAGTATATATGCATGGATGTATGAAAGAAAGAACGAGAAAAGAATAGGATTTTAAAGTTGAACTTATCCACCTCCTGCTTGGATTGAATAAAAGTGAAATTATGTATTCGTGGGTTTCATTTCACCAACACATAGTGAGTGTGAAAGTGTGTGTGTTTGCAAAACCACCTTTGAAGAAAGCTAGAAAGAAGAAACTTGGATTTTCAAGAAGAAGATTTGGTGATTCATAATCCAAACTGAATATTGGTATGTGTTCATATAATGCTATAGATTGTTTTGATGGGTTTACATGTTGATATACATGTTAGAATGAAGAATTACCATTGTTGGAGATTAAAGCTCAAAACTTGATTTATGGATTTTGTTGAATAATGGATTTTAATTAGATTTGATGAGTTATACATGTTTGTTGTGATGTTACATGAAGTTTCATGGATGTTGGTAGTGTTTTGGATGGAGAAAATGATTGTTGGAAAATAAAAATATAAGAATGGTAAGCTGGAAATCCGAAAGTTCAAGAAGGAAGGAGGCAGGATCGCGACGCGTCGCGGCGTGACTTTTAAGGGTCGCGGCGCAACACCGAGAAATCCGGATTCTTCGCAAATCCGACAATAGTAAATCCGGAACCCTGAAATCCGCAACCCGAAATCTGATTCCGTAAATCCGATACCCAAATCAGAGTAGCGTCGCGGCGCGACAGGCTATTTTTAGTAAATATGTTTGTTTTGCTATGTATTCGTGTGGCATGTGATGGGTTATTGTTTATATGATTATTGTATGTTATTTACAAGTTATCTAGAGATATAAATATATATTATGGATATATATTTATCACGGATTGACTTCGGTTTGTTGTGTTCTCAGGATTTGCAAGGACTCAGTGATATTAGACAACTGAGCAGACGGGAACGTGGACTGAGGTGAGTGGAAGTGTACTCACGAGTGGTGATGGCGGTAACATTTGTGGTTACATGAATTGAGATATTGTTATGATTTGGATTTGCCATGTTAGACTGTTCAGTCTAAGTTGACATGATAGACTGTTTAGTCTGAGTTGTCACGCTAGACTGTTTAGTATGAGTTGGCTTGCTAGACTATTTAGTCTGAGATGCTTTGATAGACTGTTTAGTCTAAAATGCCATGCTAGACTGATTTAATTCAAGATGCCATGATGAACTGTTTAAGTTGCATTGCCAGTATGGAATGTGTTATTTGGTATATGTTGACAGATTGTGTGATTGTGATTCGTTGATAGTTGATTGTTGCTTGTTGATTGGGATTGTTTGGATTGTTGCATGGCCAGTGCACATGGTTAATTATGTGTGCACGTGGCGAGACCTGTACGCATGGTTAATTATATGCGTGCATGGTTGGGGGTCAGCTATCGCATGTTTTGGGCTGGGCTATCTGCTATTGGTTGCACAGTTCTAGACTTTCTATGCATTTGTTGCAGTAGAAGGGGCTTTAATTGTACCAAGTAACAAATAGCTAACGGTAAACCTTTGCTTTGGCCCGCATCGGTTGCAGGTTCTGCAGAACCGCCGTTCCTCTAGAGATCGGATTGGATTGGCTTGTGATTGATTGTTTGATCTGTTGAGATCGGTTCGCTTGTGCAATTGGTAATTGCTTGTGCTTGTTGTTTGAGGATGCTTGTTTGTAGCTTCCATTCACTTAGCTTTGTGTTAATTCCCCTTAGTTGATTGCTTTTTGTAGGTCTGGCTGTTTAGCTTTGTTTTTGGGGAAGGGAAATTTGACCAATGCTTTGATAATATGTTTTGAGAAGAGACGAGCCACGTTTGTAAATATTTTGTAACACAACTTGACGGGATGTTTGTAAACAGTACTTTGTACTTTGTATTTGATTAAATGAAATCAGTTAACGCTTCCGCAGCGGTTTTAAAAAAAATGGCTTGAGAATTTACGGTGTTACAAGTTGGTATCAGAGCCTTGGTTTGGCGATGCAGACACGGCTAGAGTGTTGAATTCCCAAATCTTGGCTCGTGTTGGGTCAAACTTTCCTTAGGGGAATTAGAGTGAATTGGTGAAGCTGTTTGTAGTTAGTATGTTATGTACTATTGGTTTATCTAATGAGATTTTGAGATGATGTGATTGTACATATATGGCTGACAGAGATACCCTTGCTGATCCTCCTGTGACCTAAACGGTGGTTGAGACTTTAGTGATTGACATTGTGGATATGACGAATTGTGTGAGTACTTCAAGTTATGAACAGGAAAATGATCGAGAGGCATATATTCGCAAGTTAGAGGATGAACTTCAGGAACTCAAAGATATAGTTCGTGGTATCGGAAGAGAGAGGATTAATCCGAATATGTCATCACAGATACCAACAACTGTTGTTACCCAATCTACTACTCTACCGGTTACTACTCCGTTTCCTCCGGTAACTCAAGTGACACAACCATTATTTTTCAATCCTTCTACCTTACAGGGAGACTATACTTTTGGATACCTGAGATTTAAACAACCTTGTTCGTATAAGCAATTTTTGGAATGTAAACCATCGAGATATCATGGAAGTACTGATCCGAACGAGACTTTGAATTGGTTGCGAGAGATGGTAAGAACTCTTGATGCGTGCAATTGTGAGGATGAATCCAGAGTTAAATTTGCAACTCATATGCTTAAAGGTGATGCGATGGTATGGTGGGATTCATTAACTGGGCATTTTACTAAAGCACAATAGGAAAGTATGACTTGGAATCAATTTCAAGAGAAGCTATGCGAGCGATATTGTAGTTCATTTGAGTTTGAGAAAATCAGGAAAGAGTTTATGGAGTTGAGAATGACAAGAGACATGACGGTAGACGATTTAATTAAACAATTCAATGAGAGGTTGCGATTTGTGAAACAGTGGGTGCCAGATGAGGCAACAAAGATACAACATTTTGTGGGAGCTTTGCTTCTAGAATATCGAAGTACTACCAGATGGGCAAGTACCTTATCACAAGCGTTTACTCTAGCCAAGTCGGCCGAGGGTGATGGAAAAGCAAGGGATAGAATGAATAGAGTGTGTACCTTGCAACAAAAATCAATGATTGAACGTGTTAGTGAACCACAAAGACAAAGTGGACAGATTGGGCAGAGTGGTCAGAAACAGAAGAATCGAAATAAGAAATCTAAGACAAGTGGATCTAAACACAGTTCGTTGTGGTGTCGCCGGTGTAGATTTGTTCATACGGGGCCTTGCACACCCCAGACTTTGCGTTGCATCCGATGTGGATTGTTTGGACATGAGATCAAGGAATGTGGTTTCTCACGAGGTGTGTGTTGGAATTGTCAGAAAGAGGGTCATCATACGAATGAATGTATAGAGGCAAGGAAAATGGGGTCGGGGTCAGGAGTGGATGCAGGTGGGGAATCCTCGTCAGCAGTTGGACGAAAGAGAAAGAACCCTTATGTGCCAGAGGGTAGAATTTTTGATACGATGAATGACGACGATGTTGATATCAACGATGATATGACGGGTACGTTTTGATAACTTTTATATTTGTGCATGTGTTTATTAACTTTAGAGTTAATTGTTGATGCTTGATGCCTATGTGTGCTAAGTGTATATGCTTACTTCTGAGAGAGCATGATTCTTTAGAAGTAAAGATAATTAATAATATGTTATTGTGAAAGTATCTGGTATTAATGTTAGGAAATGATATGATGGTGCATATGTGATATGTGAAATTATGTGAATTGAATATGATATGCTAAGGAAAGAATGTTCCAGAGTAGTTAAAATTGCATGCTATGCAATGTGTTATAAGATTGTTTTACTAATGGTATTTGTTTATGTGCATAAGAATGCTGTGTTTGTATATGTGTATATATATGTGTTTATGTGTTATGCGAAGATGAGGGGAAAAGAATAAATTGTTGAGGTTGGGGAGAAATTGGTGTGAACCAAGAGATGTTTTGATGAAGATATGATTGAGGGTATGAACTTTTGATATTAAATCTATTGGGTAAAGATAATTGATGATAATGAATGCTGAATTTGAAGAGATTAGGGTATGTTGAGATATGGAAATTGTTAGATCAATAAATGATGTTATGCTATGGGATTAAAGAGTGATTTATGTCTTATGGTAAAGATTTTGAAGAATGATATAACCTATGACTTGAAGACTGTACATGATATGTTTGTACTGATTATGTGAGAAGTGTTGATTGTAAAGAATGATATGTGTGATTGACATGAGTATTAAAAGAAGAAGCGAGTGCTTATATACAGATGAAATGAATATATGACAGAGACAGAGCTCAAAATGAATAGAAGAATGTAATTGAGGGATTGGAATATATTCTGGGTAGGATAATTGTTAGTAGACATGTGAAAATACGAGAGAGTTTATGATGATAACACTGGAGTTATGTGAATTGATGTATACGCGACTTGATGAATGAAATTGAAATTGCCTTTACTGGAAATTGATGACTTGAATAAATGAAAATTGTTAAGTATAAGAAAGAGATGTATTGTTACAGAGTGAGTTAGCCTGATATATGCGGAATTGTTTGGGTAAGAGATGTGATTGATGTCAATTGGCTAAATGATAGTGGTTATTTGTGAACTGAAGACATATGTGATTTGAAAGAATTATGTAATGGCCTGAGCATAAGGATTGAAGACTTGTGGAACTTTATATATGAATTGACTTTGCTAGGAAAGTGCCTTTGCTTGGAATTGGAAATTTAACTCGAATAGAACTTATGAAACTAGATTGCCAGTACACTTGGAAGGGCTAAATGATATAATGCCATATAGAGTATTTAATTGATGAATTACTGAAGGAGTGAACATGATATAGAAGTTGTGTATGAGTCAAGGCAGAGTATTAGAAATTTATGAACTGTGGAGATGATTTCATATGCCAAAATGATGGAAGTAAGCTGTGATGAAGCTTATATATGATTTACCTTACATGATGGAGTCTGAATATGTATATTACAGGTAATTGCCAGTGAGACGGCATTATTGAGAAGGATTGCGTACTGACGAGATAATTTGAAATATTAGAATGATTGTGAAAGCAAGTTACGATGGAGATGATGTCCGATTTACTATACGAGAAGGAATTTGGATACATCATGAGCGATTATTGATCAGATGATTCAAAGATATGATGATTTATATGTTGAGACTGCTGATGAAAGATTGAGATGCAGTGAATAATTTCTAAATGATTTTATTACAAGAATTGAGACGTGAAGTGAACAGTGTGATTGAATTCTCGTGGATAGTGCAGTAGAAGAGTTGTGCAGTTATGTGTAAGTGAACTTGTGTATATATTGGATTTTGATATTTCGTGGAACTCATAAACAATTGATTGGATTGACAGGATGTGAATTTTATAAAGTAAATGTTAACTTGTCAATTGTGAGTGGTTATATGAGTATTTTACATGACAGACAATGAATGAAAGGTACATGAAATTTGTTTATTAAGATAAACAGGGTGCTATGAGTGAGTATTCAAGAGACGCATTAAACTTGACTATATGCTTGAATGTGAAAGAGAATAAGTTGAAAGACAGACTAATCGAATCTATGAGTTACGTGTTAAGTTGAATGTGGAACTGAAGAAGAGGTTTGAAGGATAAGTTGATAAAGAACTGATGATTGTAAACGGAGAAAGACACGTAGAAAGAAATTATTGTGGTTGATAGTAAGATGAAGATATGTATGAGTTACAATTGAATTGACAATCAGTGGTGAATGAATATGAAGCGTGAGGAGTTCATTTGATGTGTGCTATAGGATTCCGAGGACGGAATCCCCTAAAGGAGGGAAGATTTGTAACATCCGCAAACCCGGACTAGTTGATTAGCGGGCTAGCGGCAGGTGATTTCGTATTTATTTTGCATAAGTTGATTACGTGACTAATTGATTAAGTGTTGATTAAATTGAAAATATATTTATAAATATAAATATGCATGTTGTTAAAAGAAATAAAAAGAAAGGAAAAGTTATGTGTAGTATGTGATGTATGTATGTGTAGATAAGTAAGTAAGTATGCATGGATGTATGAAAGAAAGAATGAGAAAAGAATACGATTTTAAAGTTGAACTTAGCCACCTCCTGCTTGGATTGAATAAAAGTGGAAGAATGTATACGTGGGTTTCATTTCACCAACACATAGTGAGTGTGAAAGTGTGTGTGTTTGCAAAACCACCTTTGAAGAAAGCTAGAAAGAAGAAACTTGGATTTTCAAGAAGAAGATTTGGTGATTCATAATCCAAACTGAATATTGGTATGTGTTCATATGATGCTATAGATTGTTTTGATGGGTTTACATGTTGAAATACATGTTAGAATGAAGAATTACCATTGTTGGAGCTTAAAGCTCAAAACTTGATTTATGGATTTTGTTGAATAATGGATTTTAATTAGATTTGATGAGTTATACATGTTTGTTGTGATGTTACATGAAGTTTCATGGATGTTGGTAGTGTTTTGGATGGAGAAAATGATTGTTGGAAAATAAAAATATAAGAATGGTAAGCTGGAAATCCGAAAGTTCAAGAAGGAAGGAGGCAGGATCGCGACGCGTCGCGGCGTGACGCTTAAGGGTCGCGGCGCGACACCGAGAAATCCGGATTCTTTGCAAATCCGACAATAGTAAATCCGGAACCTTGAAATCCGCAACCCGAAATCTGATTCCGTAAATCCGATACCCAAATCCGAGTAGCGTCGCGGCGCGACGCAAGAGCGTGTCGCGGCGCGACAGGCTATTTTTAGTAAATATGTTTGTTTTGCTATGTATTCGTGTGGCATGTGATGGGTTATTGTTTATATGATTATTGTATGTTATTTACAAGTTATCTAGAGATATAAATATATATTATGGATATATATTTATCACGGATTGACTTCGGTTTGTTGTGTTCTCAGGATTTGCAAGGACTCAGTGATATTAGACAACTGAGCAGACGGGAACGTGGACTGAGGTGAGTGGAAGTGTACTCACGAGTGGTGATGGCGGTAACATTTGTGGTTACATGAATTGAGATATTGTTATGATTTGGATTTGCCATGTTAGACTGTTCAGTCTAAGTTGACATGATAGACTGTTTAGTCTGAGTTGTCACGCTAGACTGTTTAGTATGAGTTGGCTTGCTAGACTATTTAGTCTGAGATGCTTTGATAGACTGTTTAGTCTAAAATGCCATGCTAGACTGATTTAATTCAAGATGCCATGATGAACTGTTTAAGTTGCATTGCCAGTATGGAATGTGTTATTTGGTATATGTTGACAGATTGTGTGATTGTAATTCGTTGATAGTTGATTGTTGCTTGTTGATTGGGATTGTTTGGATTGTTGCATGGCCAGTGCACATGGTTAATTATGTGTGCACGTGGCGAGACCTGTACGCATGGTTAATTATATGCGTGCATGGTTGGGGGTCAGCTATCGCACGTTTTGGGCTGGGCTATCTGCTATTGGTTGCACAGTTCTAGACTTTCTATGCATTTGTTGCAGTAGAAGGGGCTTTAATTGTACCAAGTAGCAAATAGCTAACGGTAAACCTTTGCTTTGGCCCGCATCGGTTGCAGGTTCTGCAGAACCGCCGTTCCTCTAGAGATCGAATTGTATTGGCTTGTGATTGATTGTTTGATCTGTTGAGATTGGTTCGCTTGTGCAATTGGTAATTGCTTGTGCTTGTTGTTTGAGGATGCTTGTTTGTAGCTTCCATTAACTTAGCTTTGTGTTAATTCCCCTTAGTTGATTGCTTTTTGCAGGTCTGGCTGTTTAGCTTTGTTTTTGGGGAAGGGAAATTTGACCAATGCTTTGATAATATGTTTTGAGAAGAGACGAGCCACGTTTGTAAATATTTTGTAACACAACTTGACGGGATGTTTGTAAACAGTACTTTGTACTTTGTATTTGATTAAATGAAATCAGTTAACGCTTCCGCAGCGGTTTTAAAAAAAATGGCTTGAGAATTTACGGTGTTACAAGTTGGTATCAGAGCCTTGGTTTGGCGATGCAGGCACGGCTAGAGTGTTGCATTCCCAAATCTTGGCTCGTGTTGGGTCAAACTTTCCTTAGGGGAATTAGAGTGAATTGGTGAAGCTGTTTGTAGTTAGTATGTTATGTACTATTGGTTTATCTAATGAGATTTTGAGATGATGTGATTGTACATATATGAAACCTCCTTCAAGACTTACGAGAGCAGAGAGATGTGTGTTTTCTTTGCAACTATTGACTTTAGGAGTCAATCATAACATTCACACATATATATGCAATCTTATCCAGAGGCAACCGCCTCTGGACAATTATCTATTTCTCTTTCATTTCATTTCTTTTCTTTCTTTTCTTTTATTCTTTTCTTTTAATTAACACATATATACTTAACATATATATATATATATACTTAACATATATATATATACATACACACCACTAACATGTATATATATAACACTAACTCATTTAATTTCATACGTACTTACAAATTCATACAACAATTACTCGTCTATCATACTAATTTCGTACACTCACGTACTAATTACAACTAGGCCCAAATCGAGGATGTTACAAATCTAACCCCCTTAAGAAGATTCCGTCCTCGGAATCTACTCAGTGATAAACAGGCGAGGGTATCTTGTCTTCATCACGTCCTTGATTTCCCACGTCGGGTTAGGACCTAAGCTGTTTTCTTACCTCACGAGAACTAACTCGACTATCTTCTTACGCAGCTTCTTGACCTTCATGTCAAGAATTTCCATAGATTCTTCTTCAACGTGGCACTTGCGTAAGTACCAGACGTTAAAGATGACACATACACTTATTAGTTCAGGCGGTAGCTCAGGAGTTACCGTCTGATCATCGACTTTACGCACGAATTTGAACGGGTCTACAGGACATGGACTTAACTTCTCCTTACATCTCAGATGAATAACGTATTTTCAAGGAGAAATTTTCAAGAACTAGAAACAACAAAGAGCGGAAATCAAAATAATCATGAAAGATTGTGACGTGTCACGGTCTTACTAACATAATTGAATCAAATGAGCCAACAAAACAGACTCATTTGTGGCTAAGAAATGATCATCAACTTTGGAACATCGAATCGTTGCAGACGATCATAAGATCTTTGGTATTCATCTCAACTTGCGTGCATATCTGACATCATCATAATCTTCATAAATTTACCTCCTGTTAACAGTCCTCTACGGCTTAAAGGCACTTGTTACAACACTGGCTTCACCAGGGTAGTAACGGATCTTTTCATTCAAGTCTATCCTAACACATGGTGAAGCACCGGTTGTCAGCAGGCATCACGTCTTGCAGGGTTATAAGCCCGGCACAATGATCCTCAGTAGGTAAACCGTTACTTCCTCCGCGCCGGTGGAGAAGCGGGTAGCGGTCCACCATTGTGTTATCGGGAACATATCCCATTTCGGATCAGTGGGAAACTGAGAGCCCCGAGTTAGTATTGAGGGCGGCGGTTTAGCTAGAACCAAGATTCGTGATCATCGAATCTCCGCACCCCAATCTCTACAAGGTAGTACCGGCACTCAAACAATGGCCTACTCCGTCCTTATCACAAACACAATGGCCTACTCCGGCCCTTTACATATCAAGATTGACCTATACAGGCCTTTCATATATCAATAATGACCTACAAAGGTCCTTTACATGCATACATATCATTTGGTTATCACAATTGGTTCATAAACCTCTTAAACATGCACATCTACAATTTCATGAATTGTAACATACTAAAACATCTTGTAATACTATTAATATCATGCTCGAGTTAGCTGTTACTCACCTATTGAGCTATAACAGGTAAGTACTACGTCATAGGTGATCCTTGATCAACTGGTACACCTAAACAATTCAATACATACAATTTAACACTTAAAACAGTATCTTCCAGAAGCAGGGTACGGCCGTACCTTGCCAAGGCACGCCTGTGCCTGGCGAGGCATGCCCCGGACTTGGGCAAGCACGCCCCGTACCTGATACTTAGGTACACCCCGTGACTAGAAACACCCCCCGTGAAGATCTGCTATCTTCAAGAAACACTGATTACCTTCCACATCAAAATACAAGAATCCTTCCAAAGGTTGAGTTATATAAGTATTTTCTTTGAATTTAACTCCCTCTGGAACTTGTAAATTGAAGTCTCTTTAAGCTCGTTGATTTGCTCGTCCAATTCTTGCAGCTTTATTCCTGTTCAAGAAGGTATCAATCTCATCAGTAGGAATTTCCCTTAATTAATTGATCGATTCTTATGACGAGTGTCTTGAGCACATCAACTATCTCTTGTCTAATCTGACTCTTTTTCATCCTTTTGATAGTTGTGGCTACAGTCTTTAATTCTGAACCAATTTCATGTTTGTTGTCTAGTGCAAAGTTGATTATCACCAATTCTACTTCTCTACTCAGTGTAATAGATTCAATCTTGTGATCAAAGTGTGTTCTTTTATAGCAATGCCTTAGATCAACATCTGAGTAGGGAATTGTAACATTCACAAACCCGGGCTAGTTGATTAGCGGGCTAGCGACAGGTGATTTCGTATTTATTTTGCATAAGTTGATTATGTGATTAATTGATTAAGTGTTGGATTAAATTGAAAATATATTTATAAATATAAATATGCATGTTGCTGGAGTTAAAAGAAATAAAAAGAAAGGAAAAGTTATGTGTAGTATGTGATGTATGTATGTGTAGATAAGTAAGTATATATGCATGGATGTATGAAAGAAAGAACGAGAAAAGAATATGATTTTAAAGTTGAACTTATCCACCTCCTGCTTGGATTGAATAAAAGTGAAATTATGTATTTGTGGGTTTCATTTCACCAACACATAGTGAGTGTGAAAGTGTGTGTGTTTGCAAAACCACCTTTGAAGAAAGCTAGAAAGAAGAAACTTGGATTTTCAAGAAGAAGATTTGGTGATTCATAATCCAAACTGAATATTGGTATGTGTTCATATGATGCTATAGATTGTTTTGATGGGTTTACATGTTGAAATACATGTTAGAATGAAGAATTACCATTGTTGGAGCTTAAAGCTCAAAACTTGATTTATGGATTTTGTTGAATAATGGATTTTAATTAGATTTGATGAGTTATACATGTTTGTTGTGATGTTACATGAAGTTTCATGGATGTTGGTAGTGTTTTGGATGGAGAAAATGATTGTTGGAAAATAAAAATATAAGAATGGTAAGCTGGAAATCCGAAAGTTCAAGAAGGAAGGAGGCAGGATCGCAACGCGTCGCGGCGCGACACCGAGAAATCCGCATTCTTTGGAAATCCACAATAGTAAATCCGGAACCCTGAAACCCGCAACCCGAAATCCGATACCCAAATCCGAGTAGCGTCGCGGCGCGACAGGTTGTTTTTAGGAAATATGTTTGCTTTGCTATGTATTCGTGTGGCATGTGATGGGTTATTGTTTATATGATTATTGTATGTTATTTACAAGTTATCTAGAGATATAAATATATATTATGGATATATATTTATCAGGGATTGACTTCGGTTTGTTGTGTTCTCAGGATTAGCAAGGACTTAGTGATATTAGACAACTGAGCAGACGGGAAAGTGGACTGAGGTGAGTGGAAGTGTACTCACGAGTGGTGATGGCGGTAATATTTGTGGTTACATGAATTGAGATATTGTTATGATTTGGATTTGCCATGTTAGACTGTTTAGTCTAAGTTGACATGATAGACTGTTTAGTATGAGTTGCCTTGCTAGACTGTTTAGTCTGAGATGCTTTGATAGACTGTTTAGTCTAAAATGCCATGCTAGACTGATTAAATTCAAGATGCCATGATGAACTGTTTAAGTTGAATTGCCAGTATGGAATGTGTTATTTGGTATGTGTTGACAGATTGTGTGAATGTGATTCGTTGATAGTTGATAGTTGCTTGTTGATTGGGATTGTTTGGATTGTTGCGTGGCCAGTGCACTTGGTTAATTATGTGTGCACATGACAAGACCTGTACGCATGGTTAATTATATGCGTGCATGGTTGGGGGTCAGCTATCGCATGTTTTGGGTTGGGCTATCTGCTATTGGTTGCACAGTTCTAGACTTTCTATGTTACAGTAGAAGGGGCTTTAATTGTACCAAGTAGCAAATAGCTAACCGTAAACCTTTGCTTTGGCCCGCATCGGTTGCAGGTTCTGCAGAACCGCCATTCCTTTAGAGATCGGATTGGATTGGCTTGTGATTGATTGTTTAATCTTTTGAGATCGGTTCGCTTGTTCAATTGTTGATTGCTTGTGCTTGTTGTTTGAGGTTTCTTGTTTGTAGTTTCCATTCACTTAGCTTTGTGCTAATTCTCCTCAGTTGATTGCTTTTTGCAGGTCTGGCTGTTTAGCTTTGTTTTTGGGGAAGGGAAATTTGACCAATGCTCTGATAATATGTTTTGAGAAGAGACGAGCCACGTTTGTAAATATTTTGTAACACAACTTAACGTGATGTTTGTAAACAGTACCGTGTACTTTGTATTTGATTAAATGAAATCAGTTAACACTTTCGCAGCGGTTTTTAAAAAAATGGCTTGAGAATTTACGGTGTTACAGGAATTGGGGCAGCTCTAGGTCCAGGATATTCAGCTTCAGCTTCAGCTATGGCAGGCTCAGCTTTAGCTTGTTCTCTCTGCAGCTCAACTTGTCTTTGTTGTTCTTTTAATTCCTCCACTGACATGCCCAGTTCCTTGGCCATTTCTTGTAAAATTTGTTTAGCTAGCATGTTACTGGCCTTTTGTGCTGCATCAGCTTCATCACTTGAGTTAGAGTCATATTCAACTATTTGGGACTGACCTTTTTGCTCTAGCTTAGGTTCAACAATGATGAATTTTCTCCTCTTAGCTAGAGAAACAACACTTGATCTCCTCTTTCTTTTCACGGTCTCTATAGCCTTGCCTTTCCCTTTATCAGCTTGTGTGGCTGGAACACACTCAACTTCAACATTCTTTGGTAGCTCAGAGTAAGGGATTTTGGCAGGCACAGCTTGAGGTGTTTCTTCATGTGGAGTTTCTGGTTTAGCTGATTGGACTAATGGAGCTATGATTGTTTGGACTACTGGAGCTTGTTGTTGTTGTTGTTGTTGTTGAGTGGGCTGATCTACAGTACTCATGAACTGATCATGAGTTTCTTCATCAATGTTTACTTCCTCTGTATGCTCCTCCCCAACTATATCATCCTCTTTCTTAGATTCTTCCTCCCCCTTTTGGTCATCATCAATAGGGGAGGGTCTCAAATTAAGCACAAAGCTTTCCAAGGCAGCCACGGATTTTGAAAGGTCACTTAGCTTACCCATCAATTTGGTTGTATCGCTCTTCCTTTTCTTGTGTAGAAGCTCAAACTGGGTTTGTAGATACTTAATTATGGCTTGAACATCAGTGGCCATCAGCTTGGGCTCCTCCTGGCTAGTGGAAGAATGAATTTCCACCGTAGGAGAGGCCCTTGAGTATTCCACCTGAGGTGAGATTGTGGGCCCCATAGCCAAAGGTTGGTACTGACCTCTGGAATCAAGGGGAACAGAATGTGGACCTTTAATCCTTCCTGGTGTCTGGGAGGATCATTGGCAGGTCGTGCAAGAGGGTGTGAGAAGAGAAGTGAAGGAGAAGGACCAAAGTCGTGTATTTTGGTGGTGGGGTGGGCTAGGCTGAGTGGTGAGGAGGTGGGTAGTTGACCCTATGGAGTGGTCAGATTTTCAATGTAACCTTCTTGGGTTTGTGAAGGCACAAAAGTAGGCTCTCCCATGGCTCGAGTAGGTATGGGCTGAGAAGACACCATACCCGATATAGGCTGAATGGGTGAAGTGAGCCTTGAGGTTGGCACCTTAAGAGAAGGTGTCTCCCCTTTAGCTTCTGCCGGTAGAGGTGTCAGTGTGACATCAGCTCCAAGGTCCTTTTGAGGTGAAGGACCATCCTTGGCAGTTTTACGTGTATAGGTGTGGGAAATATCCTTGGTAGCAGTGGGCTGACCAAGGTTGGTTTTAGATTGGAGAATAGATAGAGATGTTCGTGGTGGGAGAGAGGGGTTAAACTGAGTTAGCCTTGACTCAGTCCTATCTCCATGTTTAGGAGGTGGAGAAGTAAAAGAGAGAGAAAGAGATAAGGGATGAGAAGTTATACCTGCTGCACCTAGCAGTGGAGACTCAGAGCTAGGAAACAGACTCCTTTGCTTAGAGCTGGAAGTGGTGGAGGAAATTCTTTGTGCACGAGGTCTTAGCTGAGTCCTATGTTGTTCACCTTGAGAGGACTCAGCCTCCGAATCAACAACATCACCTTCTTCTTCCTCAGCTTCTTCCTCCTCCTTAGCTTCACTTGACTCAGTAGTTGGAAGCTGCGCAAAGGCCCTCATTTGAACACTCATTTCTGGATGCCCAAGGAAGATATCATCCTTGAACATTCTTGTGCCGAGGGCAAAGGTTGGATTAGTTTCATATCTTCTTGCATATTGAGCTCCAAGCCTATTCGAACACCATTGATAGAAATCGGATTAATGGCACATCTGCATCTCTCACCGTTTTGATGACTTGGAATCTGAGCACCTCAAAGATCAGCGTTGCATAATCTACTTGTCTTCCATGATACATATTGTACAGCAACTGCATCTCGAAATCCTTCACATTGTCAAGACCACCAACCTTGTACCCCAGTGAACGTACGACCATAGATACCATGAAACCCCAACCGGTTTAAAAGACTGACTTCTTGATTACTCCGGTTACATGTGGGTGACCCAATAGTGGTAGCACACCCCTAGTTGTTTCCGTAGAGACAGTTTCATCATAATGTGGGGCTATATGTAAGAGTAATACTTTACGTAGGGCATTTGCATCGACCACCATCCCCTGTTGTCCACCTAGGACAGTTCCCTGAATAACCATGTGATCAGCTTCATTGCGACAGGTATACCAAAATTCTGTCTGTAATTGAGGTACTAGAACAGCAGGGCCATTGAGAAAGGCATGTGATAGGGGTCATTTGCGAATATAGGAGACCTATTCCTCGTATCCGTGACCTTGTTTTTATTGTGCAATGTCGACGCACGCTAGTACATTGTTTTGTTTGTACACCGGAAGTACATTGTTGTTGAATGTACCTCCACGGATCATCTGATCAGTCAGATTGAGAACGTATCCCTCCATTTGTATTGAACGTAATCGTGTGAAATTGCACTTAGCAGTTTTTGGGTTTCGCACTGAGCGATGTATGCTGCATAAAGCAAGATTAGGGTTTAGAGAATAGAGAGAGAGGTATAAGATTTGGAAGTGAAGACAAAATCCGGTGAGGAGTATTTCTATTTATACCTTTTCAATGTGAGAGAAAAGTTACCGTTATTAAATGGTAATAAATATAGCCGTTAGAGTAAAATGATTTGTTACAACGGCTCTATTTAATGTAAATTACCGAACTAATACTGTTACATTGATCCTGATTTTGCCAAGATTAATGCAATTACTTGTAAGAACATACCTTAAATATTTTATAAACGACTTACGTTTATTTAGAAAGGACATACCTTTTTAAAAAAATTTGAGCTTACCATAATTTTGGACTTACCATATATGAGGACTGACCACACTTATGAAACTGATTACTCAGTGTAGATTGAGGGCTCAGCTTAGAGTGAGCACTCAGCTCAGATTGAGCACTTAGCTCAGATATTGACACTTAGTCAAGTTTAGCACTCAGCATGTATTGAACAAAAACAAAAGAATAATGGAACATACCAAATTAAGGGTTGATCATGCCAAGTTTGCCAAGCAAATTCGTGAATCTTGTGCTTCAATTGGTTTGGTGAAGATATCTGCAAGCTGATCTTCTATTTCAATGAAGACTAACTCTACCTTTCCCTTTTCAACTATGTCTTTGATGAAGTGATGTCTTATTTCAATATGTTTTGTTCTTGAGTGGAAAATTGATTCTGTGTAATGGAAATAGCACTTTGGTTGTCACAAAATATGGGAGTCTTTGAATAATGTAAATCAAAGTCCCTAAGCTGATGTTGCATCCACAATATTTGAGCACAACAGCTCCCTGCTACAACATACTCAGCTTCAGCTGTGGAAATTGCTATTGAATTTTGTTTCTTGCTTGTCCAGATGACTAACTTACCACCCAACAGCTAGCATCCTCTAGTAGTACTCTTTCTGTCTAGACCACAACCTATGAAGTCTGAGTCTGAGTATCCTATCAACTCAAATCCTGATCCTTTGGGATACCATAAACCTAAATTAGGTGTTCCTTTCAGATATTTGAGTATTCTTTTGACAGCCTGCAAGTGTGATTCCTTTGGATTAGCCTGATATCTTGCACATACACATGTAGCAAACATTATTTCAGGTCTGCTTGCTGTCACATAGAGTAATGAACCTATCATTCCTCTATATGCAGTCTGACATACAGACCTCTCATCAATGTCCTTACTCAACTTGACATTGTGTAACATTGGTGACTTTGCAGGATGGCTTGAGTCTAGTCCATATTTCTTAATCAGATCAAAGACATACTTGCTCTGATTTATAAATATACCATCTTCTTTCTGGTTTATTTGAAGTCCCAAAAAGTAAGTCATCTGACCTATCATGCTCATTCTGTATTGATTAGACATTATCTTGGAGAACCAATCACATAGATTTTGGTTAGATGAACCAAAGATAACGTCATCTACATAGATTTGAACCAGAATGACATGTCCTCTGCCTTTTCTTATAAATAAAGTTTTATCAATGCTTCCTCTAATAGAATCATTTGAAAGCAGATAGGTGGACAGTGTATCATACCAGGCTCTTGGTGCTTGCTTGAATCCATAAAGAGCCTTGTCCAACTTATAGACATAATTTGGATGTTTAGGATCAACAAAACCATGGGGTTGTTTCACGTAGACCTCCTCCTATAGTGCTCCATTCAGGAATGCACTTTTAACATCCATTTAATGCACTTTAAAATTCTTGAAGGTTGCATAGGCTGGAAATAGTTTTATAGCTTCAATCCTTGCAACAGGGGCAAAGGTCTCATGATAATCAATACCTTCTTCTTGTCGATACCCCTGAGCTACTAGCCTTGCCTTATTTTTTTTATCACTACTCCATCCGTGTCCATTTTATTTATATAGACCCACTTAGTGCCTATAACTGTTTTTTCTTTAGGATCAGGGACAAGGGTCCAGACCTTATTTCTTTGAAATTCTGTCAGCTCCTCTTGCATAGCTTCAATCTAATCTTCATCCTTTAGTACTTCTTTAGTCTTCTTTGGTTCCATTTGAGATAGAAAACTAGAGTAGGAAACATAGTTTGCATTTGCCTTAGATCTAGTAAACACACCATCTTCAATGTTACCAATAATATCATCAAGATGATGATCTTTTACCACTTTGAAGGTTGCAGTGGGAGACTTTGGTTTTGAGTCTAAATATGAGTAGTGTCTTTCAGGCTGAATAAGACTGACCTCTTCAGTCTGAGGTGGAATTGAGGAATCACTCAGATACTCAATTTGATTTGTACCTGAAGATTCACCTAGATTCTTAGGCTGATGATCAGATTCACATACCTCATCTGTGTGATCATCTTCAATGTTGATGGCTTATATAGGTAACACTGTTTTATTAGATTTACCATCATTTTCATCATTAGAATCATCCCTAACATACATGCGATTTGATGTGAGATCTTTTTTCTCCTTTCAAGCTCACTCAGACTAATCGGGTCAGCTTGAGCTTTGTTAGATTTATCAATACTTGTCTCATCAAACATAGCATGTACTGACTCTTCAATTACCTTTCTTTTAAGATCACAGACTCTATAGGATTTGGAAATTGAAGAATATCCAAGAAATAAACCTTGATCAGCTTTAGGTTCCAACTTATGGAGCTGATCTCTTTGGTTTAGCACATAGAATGTTGAACCAAAGATGTGGAAATATCCAATATTAGGTTTTCTGCCATGATACATCTCATAAGGTGTTTTACCATGTCTTTTAACTATTATAGATCTGTTCTGTGTATAGAAATTTGTACTTATAGCTTCTACCCAAAAGCTCAGCTTGAGCTTTGCTTCACATAACATGGTTCTAGCAGCTTCAATTAAGGTTCTATTTCTCCTTTCAGCAACTCCATTTTGTTGTGGAGTTCTTACAGATGAGAAATTCTGGATAATTCCCTTTTCTTCACAAAACCCTTCCAGGGTTGAGTTTTTCTAAACTCAGTCCCATGATCACTCCTGAGCTGCTTGACGGACTTACCTTTCTGTAGCTCTTCTTCTTTTATGAAGCTAATTAACTCATTAGCAGCTTCACTTTTGCCTTTTAAGAAGATCACCCAAGTAAATCTTGTGAACTCATCAACAATCACTAGGGTATACTTTTTACCATTTAGGCTTGGGGTACTTATAGGTCCAAATACATCCAAATGCAACATATGGAATGGTTATGTAATTGAAAAATTCTGTTTGGACTTGAAGGATCCCTTATGATGTTTTCCCATTTCACACGCTGCGTAAAGTTTGTCTTTGGCAAATGTGATCTTTGGCAGACCATAGACAAACTCTTTGCTAGACAATTTGTTAATATATTTGAAATTTAGGTGTGACAGTCTTTTGTGGCACAACCAACTCAGCTTGAAAGTTGGGTCAGAATACAGTCAGGTTTCTGTTGAGGGATCTGCTGAGCTGAGATCTATCAAAAAGATATCTCTCTCTCTCTCTCTCTCTCTCTCTTTGCCATTAGTATTGGCTTTCCCTTCTTATTATAAATTGTCCCTGCTTGTTTTCTGAAGGTGACTTCATAATCCTCCTCACACAATTGACTGATACTTATCAGATTGTGTTTAAGGCCTTCAACATATGCTACCTTTCTGAAAGTGACTGTTCCAACAGTTATCTTTCCATAGGCTTTACTCCTTCCTTCAGAATTATCCACAAATGTCACCTTGGGTCCTTCAGTGTTTTGGAATTCACTTAGAATCTCTTTGCTTCATCTCATGTGCATTGAGCATCCAGTGTCTAAGTACCACTTGTAAGAGCCCTGTACATGATTAACTAAACATATTAGTTTCTTTTGGTCCTTATTAGACCGACCATTCTCTATTTTCTCAGGCCTCAGATTGGAACTTACACAATCCTTGGCTTCATGACCTCTGTCACCACACTTATAACATTTTCTTCTGAAAATAGGTGTTTGGGTGATCTCTTTAAGTTTTCCAACATTAAATTTGGATTCAGTTTTAGGGTCATGAGATGTGGATAACTTTTCAATCTTCTTAGACAGTTTGTCTATTTGACTTTCTCTGACTTTGGACTTACCTTTGTCAGATTTATGGTTACCTTTATTTGGTGAAGTCTGACTTACACACAACTTCCTGTTCTTAGACATCCTTTCATACCTGAGTTGAGAGTTATGTCTTTTTGAGTTGATATGTGTTATCCTGTCAAAGACAGTTGTTCTCACAGAATTGTAATCCAATCTTTTGAAAACTGACCTACAGTTTCTGTTGGATTTAGAGCACTCAGCTTGATGGCTTGCATTAATAACCTAGGGACTTTGGGTTGGTCTCACAAACTTAATGGTTTTGACCTTCTTACCATCCTTCTTTCTTAAAAATGTTTTTTGAAGTATATCATCAGATTTCACATTTTTATCTTCAAGACTGAGTCGATCTTTGTCAATCTCGTCAGCAGCAGCACTGTAATCTCTCCCTAGCACTGCTTTTACCTGATTTGGTATCTGCTAGTTGATACATTTTTCTGCTTCTCTTGATGACTTACACCAAGATTCATAGGTCTTTCTTACATTGTTAGCTTGCTCCTTTGATTCTTGTAACTCTTCATTTAGAAGTTTGTTGATGTGAAGTTGAAACTCAAAATCACTTTGAGTCTTTTTCCCAACATTTATGAGAGTTTCAGAGTATTTAAGTTCATCTTTTAATTTTAAAATTTCAGTTTTCAAATTAGATTGAACAGTAAGAGAGGTTTTGAAGTCATTCAACAAATAGTTGAACGTTAAGCATTTCTGTTCATCAATGTAAGAGCTAAAGTTGTTTACCTTGTACATTGAGGCAGGATCCTCTGTCAGCTTACTCAGCTTAGCACTGTAACACCGCTTCTGAATTCAGTTGCTTTAATGACAAAACAGATTTAGCAGCGGAAATTTTTCTTTTTTTAAAACAACCAAACAGTTATTTACAATGTCATTCATTCAAAACATCCGGGTGTTACCAAGTTCAGGAACCGACCATAGTATCATAATACATTACATCATACAATTACAAGTGTTCCACCACAAAGGGCAACAAAATTCCCAAAAGTATCCCGCCTAGCAGGCCATCTAGTCTTTACCTAAAAAGGGAAATCATAGCATCATTAGCTACACTAGCTAGTGAGTACATACTATCATATGCATCAATATAGCAAGTCATGCATCGTATCATAAACAGTCATTGCTAGCTTAGCACATAGCGGTGTGCTGACAAGATCAATAAGAGTCGTGTCTTGCAGGGTAATCAATTCCGCTCAACAACTCAAACCGGGGAATCAGACACGACCAATCCACGCTGGTGGGGGAGCACAAGACAGTCCACCAAGCATCGTTCACAGAGTCAAAGACCCCACATGAAATCCAGCTACAACCGGCTGATCACCACTCACGTTAAGGCACGGTGGTTCTGCAGAACCTATGATCCAGGATGCCTCCTGAATTCCCGTGAAATCCTGAAGGATCCAGCTATTAATCTTACATCAAATACTACAAAACCTAATCAAAAAGAACATGTTAGCGAAACAAATCCTTGCTGAAAAGACCCCGTCGCGCCGCGACCATTTAAGGTGTCGCGCCGCGACGAGTGAAAGTCGGACCATATAGAAAAGGTTCATGCGAAAGTCGGACCAAGGGACATTTGAACTATCCGACAGTCGGTTCAAAGGTCGGATGGTTCATCCGATTGTCGGACCAAGGGTCGGACGACTCGTGCGAAGGTCGGACCAAAAGGTCGCATGGTTCAAATTATATGGCGTCGGGCCGCGACCATGGATTTTCCATATTTCACCATCTTCTTCATCAGCTTACATGCGACTTTCACCTTATTTATTCAAAAACCCAGATTTCTAAACACGACTTTTTCACTCTTTAAAAACTTCTAAGCTTCATATATCATCTATATGAACCTTATAAACATCTTAACACCTTTTAAAACATCAAAACATGATAAACCCACTTTGAAAGTAAGCTTCATGTTTATTCATGGTGTTCTTCATTTTTAACACTATTTCCAGCCATAGAACACACTTGTTCTAGCATAATACACATATATTTCTTGCTACAAACACTATACTAACCTTGCTTAAGGTTTAGAACTTCAAATCTTCAACCTTTAAGAATTTCTTCTTCAAAACTTACGACAGCAGAGAGAGTAGTATGTGTTTGTGTGTTTGTTTTGCAACTCTTGCTATCTTTGACTTTAAGAGTCAAATATCACCACACACATACATATATATCTTATCCAGATGCAAACCGCCTCTAGATAAAATATCTTCTTTCTTTTATCTTTTTCTTTCTTCTTTTCTTTCACTCATTTATCTAACTTATTAATTGACTACATATACATACATTTAATACATAAACATACAATTAACACATACACAAATATACATATTATAAACACTAGCTCATTTAATTTCACAAAGACTTACAAACAAACACTCTTATTACATTAATCACACATGCGTACGTACTATTTACAACTAGGCCCAAGTTGAGGATGTTACAAATCTACCACCTTAAGAAGATTCCTTCCTCGGAATCTACTCAGTGATAAACAGGATAGGGTGTTCTTCCACTAGTCGCTTGGATAAGTCAACTTTCAATTCCTTCAAAGGAATAATTTGTTCTTCCTCAACGTGGCACTTGCGTAAGTAGCACACGTTAAAGGTGTCGTGTACTCCAGACAGCTCAGGCGGCAGCTCTAGAGTTACCGTTTGATCATTCACCTAACGTATAATCTTGAATGGGCCAATGAAACATGGACTTAGCTTCCCCTTGCGTCCGAAACGAATGACGCCTTTCCAAGGAGAAACCTTCAAGAACACACGGTCACTGACTTCAAATGTAGCGGGACGACGCTTTGGATCCGCATACCTCTACTGTCGATCCCGAGCTGCTTTTAGCTTTTCAAGAGCCACATTCACTTTGTCGGAAGTAATCTGGACGATTTCATGTCCAGTGAACTGCTTCTCGCCAGGCTCCAACCAACAGGTCGGAGTGCGACATCGTCTTTCGTAACGCATCTCGTATGGTGGCATTCCAATGCTTGAATGATATGAATTATTTTAAGCAAATTCAATCAATGGGAGATGAGAATCCCACGATCCACCAAATTCGAGTACACAGGCACGAAGCATATCTTCTAACGTCTGTATCGTACGTTCAGATTGGCCATCAGTCTGCGGATGATAGGCGGTGCTCAGATGAACACGAGTGCCAAGTTCGCGTTGCAGACTCTGCCAAAAATTTGAGACAAACCGAGAGTCACGATCAAATACAATAGAACACGGAAGACCGTGACGTGACACAATCTCATCAATATACAACTGGGCTAAACGGGTTAGCGAAGCAGACTCGTTCGTTGCCAAGAAATGAGCACTCTTCGTCAGTCGATCAACGATAACCCAGATCATGTCATGCCCTTTGGACGTTCTCGGTAGCTTCGTCACGAAATCCATCGTGATATTATCCCATTTCCACTCCGGAATATCCAACTGCTACAAATTACCATATGGTCTCTGGTGCTCCGTATTTACTTGCGCGCAGATCTGACATCTCTCCACGAATGAAGCGATGTCTTTCTTCAGAGTTGGCCACCAGTATAGTATCTTCAAATAATGGTACATCTTTGTGATTCCCGGATGAACAGATAACTTGGACTTATGGGCTTCTTGTAGAATCAGCTCACGGTTACCTCCCGCAGAAGGTACCCAAATCCTGGATTGAAAAGTCTTCAATCCACGATTATCTTCTGCAAGCTGATCCTTTAATTTCTTCATTGTCTTAGCCTTCAGATTTTCTTCTTGCAATGCAGTCTGCTGAGCTTCCTTCAATCTAGCAATCAAGTCTGACACAATGGCAATTCTCATAAACTTAGCTTCTGCTATCGGTCCTTTACGGCTCAAAGCATCCGCTAAAACATTGGCCTTGCCAGGATGGTAATGAATCTCACAATCGTAGTCTTTTATTAACTCCAACCAACGGCGTTGCCGCATGTTGAGTTCTTTCTGAGCAAAGACATACTGAAGACTCTTGTGATCTGTGCAAATCACACACTTTGTGCCATAAAGATAATGTCTCCACAACTTTAGCGCAAAGACAACAGCAACAAGCTCCAGATCATGGGTTAGGTAGTTCCGTTCATGTGATTTCAACTGCCTAGAAGCGTAGGCAATCACTTTATCACGTAGCATTAGGACGCAACCCAAACCCACATACGATGCATCATAATATACGGTGAGGTCCTCCGAACCCTCAGGCAGAGTAAGGATTGGAGCTTCATATAACAATCGTTTCAAGGTCTGAAAAGCTTCTTCTTGAGCTTCCGACCAAACAAAAGCAACATCCTTGCGAGTGAGTTTGGTCAACGGACCCGCAAGCTTCGAGAAATCGCGGATAAACCGTCGATAGTAGCCAGCCAAGCCAAGGAAACTTTTAATTTCGGAAGGAGTCTAAGGAACTCCCCAATTCATCACAGCTTCCACCTTAGCTGGATCTACTTTGACACCGTCATGACATATAACATGGCCGAGGAAATGAACTTCCTTAAGCCATAATTTACATTTGGACAGCTTTGCATACAATTGTTCTCGCTTAAACGTCTCGAGAACCTGACGAAAATGAAGCTCGTGATCAGCTTCCGCCTTCGAGTAAACAAGAATGTCATCAATAAATACAATCACAGATCTGTCATGAAACAGACGACAAACCCGATTCATCAGATCCATGAAGACGGCAGGAGCATTGGTTAAGCCGAATGGCATAACCAGAAATTCGTAATGACCATAAGAGTGCAAGGAGTGGGAGGGGATTGGGGTGTGTGATAGGGTGACCACTTGGGTGGTAGATGTGGTGCAACACCATGATGGTGTGAAAGAAGGGTGTATGTGGTAACTACCACATACTAAAAGGTAGTGTGATTGAATAATGGTGGGCCCAAATCAATTTATCACTTTTTTCTTTTTTCTTTTTTAATTTTTGATTGGTTAGTGAGTATGTAGGTGGGTCCCAGAATTTGATGTGGTGGAGAGTGACCATTACAAAACTGAGTGATGGATTGAGTGGTATTAATAAAAAGCTGATGTGGCGATGTAGTGGGTGTGATAGAGTGTTACCATTCCTTACACTCTAACGAGTTCGAAACGCGGAACTCGTACTTGGTGATACCCCGACTGGAGATCAATCTTAGAGAAGCATGTAGCTCCCTGCAACTGATCAAAAAGGTCATCTATACGAGGAAGTGGATACTTATTCTTTATAGTTCGCTTGTTAAGCTCCCTGTAATCTATGCACATTTGCATCGTTCCGTCCTTCATCTTCACAAATAACACAGGAGCTCCCCACGGCGAGGAACTCGAACGAATAAAACCTTTTTCGAGCAACTCCTGAATTTGAGTCATCATCTCTCTTATTTTAGAAGGTGCAAGACGATACGGAGATCGAGCCACAAGTGTAGCTCCTGGAATAAGCTCAATCTTAAATTCAACATCACGAATCGGAGGCAAACCTGGAAGTTCTTCAGGGAATACCTCAGGGTAGTAAGATACCACCCGAATATCATGAACTGGTTGCTTCTCCATCGTAACATCAATGATGTATGCCAGATAAGAGTAACAACCATTGGCAATCGACTTCTGAGCTTTAATCATGGAGACAATAGGAATATCAGAATCCCGTCGTTCTCCACGTGCAACAGCATAAGATCCATCAGCGAGAGGGATCTTAATCATCTTTTTGGAAAAGATAATCCTAGCATCACGCTTGCTGAGCCAATCCATCCCGATCACGACATCAAAGCCCGCAATAGGCATAACAAAGAAAGAAATAGGGATATTACTCCCGTCAAAGGAGTAGGTAGCTCCAGAATCAAATAAAACGATAGCAGGGATATAATTAATAAGAAAAGTACCCGTAACGACATCCCCTGCTGCTTTAGCCTCGTCGGCCGTCATCTGGAAATCCCAGCCTTTCGCGCGGGGCGCGTAATCTCTTTTCGGTCCCCTAGAAGAAGAAGACCCTTTAGCTCCAGTATTCTGCCTTTCCGGGCACTCAGTCAGTTTGTGCCTAGGCTTGTGGCACCGATAATAGACATCCTCTTTAAAACCACACTCAGTCGTAGTGTGGCCCTTCTGCCCGCACCTCCAGCAACGTCTGGTAGAGTTAGAATACTCACCAGAGTGATAAGTTCGGCATAGAGAACACCAAGGAGAATTAGGCCTCGGCTTCTTGGAAGAATCAGTTTTCCCGCCTGCAGTGGATTGTCCTTTGGAAGGACCCGATTTATCAGACGGATTAAACTTCCTCTTTGACCCTGCAGTATATACGGTCACCTTCCAGTTGTCGGGCAATATCAAATGCCCGATGCAGTTCCACAGCTGCCCTCACATGCGGGCAAAACTCCAGTGGCAGAGTTGCCACAAACCGTCTTATCTTGGTGGTCTCATCGGGGATCAGATGGGGGACAAACCACATCTTATAAGTGAACGCGGTTATATGTTCTTCGATTGGCGTGTCCCCTTTCTTGAGATCGTTGAAATCTGTTTCCATTCTCTCTAGGTCATAGTTGGTGCAATATTTCTTCAGCACCTTCTCTGAAAACTGCTCCCAAGTGAGAGCACTCAGCACTACTTTCCGAACCGAAGCTTTAACCGTATCCACCAGAAGATGGCACGGCTCTTTAACGTTCGTATTGCGTATTTCACACAATACTCCGGCTCGCATTCACACGATTCAAATACTTGCTCTATCTCCCGGAGCCATTGGATAGTAACTGTGGGGTTATCACTCCCCTGGAACGTTGGAGGATGGCAAGTTAAGAACTTCTTATCTGAATAAGTCTTGCGAGGCTTGTTCAACGTAGCTTGCAACAAGAGATCCTTCGTCACACGAAGCTCCTCCTCTAGTTACCTAATAATAGCAGCCTGATCTGGTTCAGGTCTTCCTTCACTGACATTTTGCTGAGATCGTTGATCCTCAGCCTGATGAGGCATATGAGAAGCCTCATCTTCTAGCTCTTTAATAGCTTGTTCTGTATGGCCAGGTTCGGCAGACATCTTTACAAACTTTCTATGTAGCAGAGAAAGAGCAGTTAATACTCATTCTCACAGACTTAACTTACAAGCAAGTCATCATATAATACTAGCATACATATAACACCGCTTCTGAATTCAGTTGCTTTAATGACAAAACAGATTTAGCAGCGGAAATTTTTCTTTTTTTAAAACAACCAAACAGTTATTTACAATGTCATTCATTCAAAACATCCGGGTGTTACCTAGTTCAGGAACCGACCATAGTATCATAATACATTACATCATACAATTACAAGTGTTCTACCCACAAACGGCAACAAAATTCCCAAAAGTATCCCACCTCGCAGGCCATCTAGTCTTTACCTGAAAAGGGAAATCATAGCATCATTAGCTACACTAGCTAGTGAGTACATACTATCATATGCATCAATATAGACAGTCATGCATCGTATCATAAACAGTAATTGGTAGCTTAGCACATAGCAGTGTGCTGACAAGATCAGTAAGAATCGTGTCTTGCAGGGTAATCAATCCCGCTCAACAACTCAAACCAGGGAATCAGACACCACCAATCCGCGCTGGTGGGGGAGCACAAGGCAGTCCACCAAACATCATTCATAGAGTCAAAGAATCCACAAGTAATCCAACTACAACCGGCAGATCACCACTCACGTTAAGGCATGGTGGTTCTGCAGAACCTATGATCCAGGATGCCTCCTGAATCCCCGTGAAATCCTGAAGGATCCAGCTACAACCAGCTGACCTTAACCATGCGTCAGATAGTCTGAAGACAGTTCACATACACATATATGTACATTTGATCCCACAGGGATCCGTCATCTTACAAATAACATCTTACAACAATTATTCATGAATAGCATCGTATATTAACTAAGTGGTTCCAAACTGGACCCACTGGCATGCTCCTGACACATACTCTAACATCTTACAAGTCATACACTCACCTCCTCGAGCCTACCTACAAAAGGAGGTTAAACATACCATAATACATTCACATAGCATGAAAGCCTTACTCTATTGAGTCTCATGAAATCTGGCACTCACCTGATTAGCTTATAAACGTTCGTTCACTTAATGCTGGTTCAGCTGACACGTTCACCTAAAACATTCGGCAATCGCGTTAGGCGTTTGCACGCGTTAAGTTCTATTACTAGAACACTTATAAATCCTTCTTAATAGTCTTAAACCACTTATTAATTTTACAACAAATACTACAAAACCTAATCAACAAGAACATGTTAGCAAAACAAATCCTTGTTGAAAAGGCCCCGTCGCTCCGCGACCATTTAATGTGTCGCGCCGCGACGAGTGAAAGTTGGACCACATAGAAAAGGTTCATACGAAAGTCGGACCAAGGGACATTTGAACTATCCGACAGTCGGTTCAAAGGTCGGATGGTTCATCTGACTGTCGGACCAAGGGTCGGACGACTCGTGCGAAGGTCGGACCAAAAGGTCGCATGGTTCAAATTATATGGCGTCGCGCCGCGACCATGGATTTTCCAGATTTCACCATCTTCTTCATCAGCTTGCATGCGACTTTCACCTTATTTATTCAAAAACCTAGATTTCTAAATATGACTTTTTCACTTTTTAAACACTTCTAAGCTTCATATATCATCTATATGAACCTTATAAACATCTTAACACCTTATAAAACATCAAAACATGATAAACCCACTTAGAAAGCAAGCTTCATGTTTATTCATGGTGTTATTCATTTTTAACACTATTTCCAGCCATAGAACACACTTGTTTCTAGCATAATACACATATATTTCATGCTACAAATACTATACTAACCTTGCTTAAGGTTTAGAACTTCAAATCTTCAACCTTTAAGAATTTCTTCTTCAAAACTTACGACAGCAGAGAGAGTAGTATGTGTTTGTGTGTTTGTTTTGCAACTCTTGCTATCTTTGACTTTAAGAGTCAAATATCACCACACACATACATATATATCTTATCCAGAGGCAAACCACCTCTGGATAAAATATCTTCTTTCTTTTATCTTTTACTTTATTCATTTCATTAACTCTTTTATCTAACTTATTAATTGACTACATCTACATACATTTAATACATAAACATACAATTAACGCATACACAAATATACATATTATAAACACTATTTCATTTAATTTCACAAAGACTTACAAACAAACACTCTTATTACATTAATCGCACACGCGTACGTACTATTTACAACTAGGCCCAAGTTGAGGATGTTACAAGCAGCTTCTGCTAGATCCTCATCAAAGGAACTTTCTTCTAACTCATAATCAACCTATTCCTCTTCATCCTTAATGGCCATTAAACACCTATTTGGGTCATCATCATCTGAAGTAGATGATGTAGTATCCCAGGTCTCGGCAAAAAGACTTTTGGTGTTTTCATCTAGCTTGCCTTTGAGCTTCTGATATTTCTTTTTATATTTATCAGCCCTGTATGGATTCTTGTTAGCCACGGAAGCTGACTCCCCTTTCTTAGCTCTTCACTCAGTAGCTATGTGTCCTATCTTATGCCAGTTGTAGCACTTAGCCTTTTTATGATCAAAAGCAGACCTACCACTTTTGCTCGTGTCAGATTTACCCCTTCCTCTTCTGAACTTTCTAAAATTTATTGCCAGCATGGACATTTGCTCAGTAAGAGTACCCATCTCTTCATCATCCAAGTATGAGTTAGGACTTACCTCCTCGGATACAGACTCAGAGTTAGTCTTAGCCTGAGACTTTCTAGATCCTTTCTTCTTCTTTTTTGAAACCAATGAAGATCCAGCACTATTATCAGATTCTTTCAACTGTTGTTGGGCCACATTCTTCTGTTCCATGATCTTTTGATGATTTAAAAGAAAACCGTAGATAGATTTGAGATCATATTTACCTAAAGTTCCTCCAGCATGAAGAGCAATGGTGATCTCATTGAATTGTTCTGGTAACACATCCAAGAACTTGAGTACCAACTCATTTTCATCTCTCTTGACACCTACCAAGATTAGATCATTAATCAAGCACTGAAACCTAGTAAACAAATCTGCCAGGGTTTCATTCTTCTTAGAAAGAAAGTCTCATAAGAACGACTCAGATTTGTCTTCTTATGTTAATTGACCACGTCAGTGCCTTCATAAGTGACACTTAGAGTATCCCACATCTCTTTTGCGGTGTGGCACCCAACCACAACATGCAGAAGAGGGTTTGTCAAAGCATTACCTATGATGCTTTGTGCCTTATCATCAAGATTGAACAGTTTACGATCTTCCTCAGTCCAAGATGCTTCAGGCTTGGGAGTTGCTCCAGAGGGAACAATTTTGTTAGTGGCAGTAATTTAGATCATGGGAATAATTAGGCCATCTTGAATCACGGTACTCATCCTGTGATCCACAGACCTTAGAAACAGCATGGCTTTAAACTTCCACATAGGATAGTCAGTGCCATCAAAGATAGAACACCCTTTTGCCGCCATTGTTGGAATATGATTTGATTGCTTGTTCGCAGACATCTTGGCCTCTTGACAACGGATCTTGATCTTCAACTTATAAAGAAACACTGCTCTGATACCAGTTGTTGGTCCCACACAGGTTAAACAAGCAACCGATACAGTGTAGAAGGGGGGGGTGAATACACTTAATCAGTAATCAAACAAGTCAATAGAAAATATATTCAATAATCAACCATTGTATTACAATTCTATTCTTGAATCAAATCAACAGAATGATTTGATGTTACACTGATTATAAACTCAACTCTCTCTATACACTCTTGAATCACAAACTAATTGATGATCGGGCTTCTTGTTAAAACTGATTCAGAAGAACACTGGAAAACTCTCTTGAACTTTAAACACACAAAGTTATCGCAACAGACGAGTATCAAGTATGACGACCACATGTATGTTTTGCAACTTATGCAGAACTCTCTCGTACGTAAAACCCATAAAAAGGTTTATACTTATACTTGATTTATCTACGAACAAATCGCAGTTTAAAGATAGAACTTATCTTTCTTTAAAACCGTAACAAAAAATCTTTAATTAGAACATATCTCATTAATTTCGTTTGAGATATCTATCCAACTAATAGATAGTTTAAATTAGGTTCAAATATCCTAATTTAAATGTCGTAGATATAGAGAGTCTATAACAGAATTTAAAACTTACTTAAATTCCTAAATTGACTTCTGGCGCTGAGCTGACTTTCTTAGACTTGACATCGTCAATCTGAGTTATTGAATCTTCAAATCTTCAAGTCTTCACTCTTGAAACCTATGCCAGCTTAGAAGTTACCGAGCTATCTAGTACTTACATAGAAAACTCTATATTTGTTTGTACGCTGACTACTCAGCGTAAGATGACTAGTCAGTCTACAACAGACTTACATAACTCCTAACACTTACCCTATCATGTATACATAGCTATGGTTTGTCTCATCAAAGCTAACTACTCTAAGTATATGACTAACAGTGCCATAGCCAGTTTGTATTCTCAATAGTTTTGAAGTACAAACATGTTCCCTTTGAAGGGTCACCAGAAGACATGTCAAGATTATATACATCCTTGGTTTTGTTGGCACTGAATACTATATTACTTTCTTTATCTATTATGGAACCCCCTGTCTTGGTGAAGTGAACTTCATTATCTCCATCAGAGAATTGAGTTATGCTTATGAGATTGCATTTTAGCCCCGTAACATATGATACTTTGGACAATTTGAGGTTCCCATTATGAAGTTCTCCGTAGCCTTTAGTTTGCCCATGATTATTGTCACCAAAGGTCACTCTTGGACCTTTCTCTTTCTTGTAGTTACTGAGCAAAGTTTTGTTACCTGTCATGGTTCTAGAGCATCCACTTGTTGGGTTTCGGTGGCATCTAGAAAACGCAGAGGAATGAAACGAGTATAAAATAATTTAGATTTTATGCCACCAACACGCCATCCAATGGAGCAAACTCTAGACAATGGCAATGCAACTAAAAAGACAAGAGAACGAATAGAATTATACCAGGCAAGAAATATTTCCTCTTCTTGTTGTCTTCAAAAGATGTATACACAAAGTAGTGTATCTCTACAGGTATCCACACCAAGTTTGGTTTGATCCTCACTTGCTAGAGTGCTTGTATGACAACAAGAACATCACCACTATAGAACTAATACCACTTGAAGATTGATATGCCAATGTTGTTGGATTATGCCCACTGACAAACACACGAGTTGGCTTCATGGATGATGAAGCAAGGGCCTATTGGGTCACACACCAAGTATTGATTCTGGCATCACAACTGGTTGAATGAGAGAGAAAACCAGAAACTAGTTCTGGTGGGCTAAGGCACGCCCCGTGCCTCTATGAGGTACGGCCGTGCACGAGCCCAAGTCAGGCGTGACTTGGGCGTGGCCTGTGGCTAGTTACGCCTATGCCTCTTGGAGGCTCGCCCGTGCCTGATGCCCAGTGGACAGGAACGAGCCCAAGTCGGGCGTGACTTGGGTGTAGTCTTTCGGGCTGGCACGCCCGTGCCTCGTGCAGTAACAGCTTCTTTAATCAGCTTTGAAAGCTGATTATGGTGGTGTTTATGGCTATAACTCTAGTAACTGATTGTGGATTCATGGTGGACGGTTTTGAGTTTAATTTGAAGCTCTATATAAGCCACAAGAAGCTTTGTAGTTATGTTCCATGAACTTGACTTACTAGAATATATATATTGCACAAAATTCTCTCATATACACAAAAAGGATACACAAGGCTTTGGTTCTTTTGCTGTTAGACATTCGATGGTGTAGAGATTGACATATCTCACACTCTAGCAAGTGGGAATCAATAGAAGCTTGGTGTGAACGTCACTAACGGTGTACAAATTAGTATACGTAACTTCCAAACTCCAAACTAGTTTGTACAAAGAAGATAGCTTCAAGGGTATGAATCTATTTCTTTGTCTCTTTATTTAGTTGCTTTGACATGTATAGAGGTTAGGTCCATTTGGTGGGCAATACGTGGTCAAATTTTGAAACCTATATTCTACTCGTTTTTGCTTCCGCTGTGTTTTTGGACCACGAGAACCCAACAGTGGTATCAGAGCCATCTCTAACATGGCATTGCATTTTTTGGAGTTTAACCGGATTTTCCGTGTTTCTGTCAAAATTTGATTTTCCGGTGTCTGGGCAGGGTCGTACCTCTAGGGGTACAGGCCGTGCCGGCGGCCGGGGCACGGGCGTGCTAATGGGGGTACGGGCTGTGCCGGTAGAAATCGTTAAACGAATAAAACTGTTTAAACTGTACACCGACAAAATGGTAGGCATGCCCGTACCCTTTGGGGTACGCCATGCCTTATGGGTTTTGGACAGATTTTTGTTTTGAAACAGTAAGTTTAAAATTTATTTTAAACTCTGGTTATATTGGTTTTGGACTAGTCTTGATTCTTGTTATCCCCACTATATTTTGATTCCTAATTCTACATGTTTTGTATGACTGGCATGAAGTTCATAAAAACATATATTTTTAGGTGTGTATATGAATATGCAATTTTAAAGGTATATTAAAATTGCTAATGCATATGTACAAGGATTGCTTGTTGTGCCTTAAATGTTGTTTTGCAATCTTGATCAAAAAATATATATATTGTTTAACATGGATTTGTGGCATGCCATTGTTTCCATTTGGTTGTGTTTGTTGTGGTTGCCCGGTAACTTGATATGCCCAAAGCCTTTGTGTTGATTGTGATTGGTTTTGGTTTGGCCTGCGTGCTGTATGGTTGTAATATTTATATTTTGGTGCGACTTGCATGTCGTTTATTTAAATCTTTGTACTCGTAATAGTTTATTAGGATCGGGAATTAGATGTCGTTTTCTTATTATTATGTACTCGTACTTAGATTATTTCAAATATATATATATATATATATATTGCATTGTGAGGCAGGGTGTTGGCATCTTGACGAACCAATTCCGGGAGATTCGCCGGTGTGGAGATCGTGACGGAGCATCTATTTGTTGTCCCTAGATGACCATGTTTTTCCCCGTTTTGGCTCACGGGGAAAAGATTTAGGATTTGGGCACGTTACCGGGTTTTAGTTTATTTTATATGTGTGGTTGTTTTATATTTAATTCTTTAGGATTTGCATACTAGAGAATTTTTTGAAAATATATAAAACAAAGATATTTATAAATGAGTTTATATTTCCACGCGCATAAGGATTAACAATTTTAATATAAAAGGTGATTATATTAAATGGTGATCGAAAAGTATTTTTATCACTTAAATTGTTAATTCGCAAAATTGTTAAAGTATTCTTTTAACCGGAAAAACAAAAACCCGTTTTTCAAAAGTAAGTCACGCGCCATCCGTAAGACGACACCACCCAAATCTAACGTAACTTGGATGATTGTCGAGCATTAGCACGAGTCATACCTTTTGGAGTTGTGTGGAAGGTGAGTGTGACAACTCGTAATATTGGTAGTCGAGCTTAAGCACGAACCAATGATTGGGCTAGAGTACCAACGTGTGTCTTGACGGACGACTTACAAATTCTTTTAGAATGCTTAAATGA
This sequence comes from Dittrichia graveolens, assembly GCA_038502395.1. Taxonomy (NCBI): domain Eukaryota; kingdom Viridiplantae; phylum Streptophyta; class Magnoliopsida; order Asterales; family Asteraceae; genus Dittrichia; species Dittrichia graveolens. The sequence goes on from JARJIL010000003.1 coordinate 62,395,733, forward strand.
TTTCGATCTCTAGCCGAGTCATCTATGTAAAATAAAAGGATTGGTGTAAGAAGGGATCAAACATGCCTTAGAAATTTGATGTCAAATAGGATACCGCAAGGATCTAAGAGTTGCAATGGTTGCAATCGGTAAAATGGTTACCGGCCTAAAAAACTTATTCCGTGATCCACGGTAAACCCGTCACGGGATAGAGTGAAATACGGTTCTTAGCCTTGTTCAAATAATTGGTTTTATAACTATCACGTAATTATTCTACAAGGATTTGAAAACTATTGGTACTCTAATTTTGTTGATGGCATCCAACAACGCTTCTACATCATCGAACTCAATTTCCCTAAAATTGTTCCTCGAAAAGGCCAAACTCGATGGCCAAAACTTCATGGACTGGTTCATGCAACTAAGTATAGCCCTTAGGTATGAACAGAAAATGTGGACCATCGAGGAGCCTCTGCCGGAAGCGCCTACGGCGAGTGTGACTAGGGCGGTCCGAGACGCGTATGATAAGCGCGTCAAGGAAACAAACGAAGTGGCTTGTATCATGATTTCTTCAATTTATGAGCTTCAAAAGCAAATGGAACATCTAGGGGCGTATGATATGCTTAACCAGCTGAAGAAAATGTTCCAACAGCAGGCTAAGCTAGAGCTATTCGAATGCCTCAAGTCCCTATTCGACTGCCACATACAGGAGGGCGGTAATGTTAGCGTTTACGTGCTTAAGATGAAAGCATTTCTTGATCGCTTGGAGAGGTTGGGATTCCCGTTAGGGAGGGAGTTAGCGGTGGATGTGATCCTCCATTCTCTGCCCAGTTCCTTTTCACAATTGTGTGGAACTATCATGTCCATGGCTTGGACAAATCCCTAATGGAGCTGTAGGGAATGTTAAAGACCGTCGAGTCTGACATGTCTAAGAAGCCCTCCTCGTCCAAAACCGTCTTAGCTATCCAGGGAGGTGGAACCAAAAGGAAAGGTGATCCCCCCTCAAAGGGAAAGGGTAAGGGGAAAGTTGCAAGACCTAACCCGAGTCCGGCCTCGAAGGGCAAGGGGAAAGCCGTGATGGTTCCACCGGCCGAGGACCCTACGGAAGCCGAGTGCTTCCACTGCAAGGAAAAGTGGCATTGGCGGCGTTCTTGCCCGAAGTACCTCGAGGAGCTCAAGCGGGTAAAACCGAAGGGAGTTGATAACTCAGGTACGTTTATGGTTGAACTCCACAACACCGCTACTTCTAACGGCTTGGTACTTGATACCGGTTGTGGCACTCATATTTGTAATAATGTGCAGTGGCTAAAAAGAAGTAGGGTTCTGGGTGCTGCAGAGGTTGACCCGATCATGGGAAACAAGGAGGTGGTTGCTGTGAAGAGGATTGGGAGTGTTGATCTCGACTTTCCTTCGTGCCTTGCTATTACTTTAGTTAATGTTTGTTTTTCGCCCTGCGTGGCGCGCAACATTATTTCTTTTCATGCATTGTTTGACGATGGTTTTAAGTTTAATTTTGATAATGGAATTATTTCTTGTTTGAGAGATGATGTTCATTATTTTAAAGCTTATCCATATCATGGTATTTATGAAACAAGTGTGTGTTTGGATGGTAATAAATCAATCATGAACATTGATTCTAAGTCCAAAGGTGTATCGGACAAGTTGTCTTTGTGGCATAGTCGTCTTGGCCATATAAATAAGAAACGTATCACCAAACTCCAAGTGGATGGGATTTTGGAATTTTTTGACCACGTAAGTGATTGTTTATTAGGCAAAATGACTAAAGCTCTCTTCACCGACGTAAGTGAGAGGGGCAAAGACTTGTTAGACATTGTTCACACTGATGTATGTGGTCCGTTCAGGTCTGCTACAAGAGACAATTGTAGGTACTTCGTTACTTTTACTAATGACTTCAGTAGGTATGGTTATGTTTACTAGATTAAGCATAAGTCTGAACCTTTGAGGTGTTTAAGACATAGCAAAAACGAAGTGTAGAATCAATTGGGCAAGTGGATTAAGATTCTTAGATCCGATAAGGGTGGTGAGTATCTTAGTACCGAGTTTCTTGATCATGTTAAGGGTTGTGGAATTAATTCACAACTTACTCCAGTCAGGACACCACAATTAAATGGGGTCGCTGAAAGGAAGAACCGAACTTTATTGGCTATGGTTTGGCCCATGATGAGTCGCACAAAGCTAAACACAGGTTTTTGGGCTATGCTTTGGAAACTGCTGCTAGGAGCTTAAACCTTGTACCAACAAAGAAGTTTGCAAGTACACCATTCGAGATGTGGCATGGAAGGGTTCCTTCGCTAGCCTATCTCAAAGTCTGGGGTTGTGAGGCTTACGTGAGACGTGAAGCTTAAGACAAACTTGAACCCAAAGCTGAAAAGTGTATTTTCATTGGTTACCCAACTGGTTCTATGGGATATTTATTTTATAAACCTTCCACGAAAAAAGTGTTTGTTGCTCGAAGAGCAGTCTTCCTTGAAAGGGAACTGATATCTGAAGAAGCCAGTGGGAGGCAAGTCAATCTAGAAGAAATTATAGATGACACCAATGTTCAACCTGATGTTGGCACTAGTACCGCTTCTGAGGTCGGCGTACCAAATGAAGTGGAACCTCAACCAATGGAGGATGAAGTACCTGAGACATAGCCATTAGTGCTCCGTAGATCTGGTAGAGTTCGTAATGAGCCGGAAAGATATGGGTTCTCATATCCGAGGGCGACGAACTATTGGTGGATCATAGTGAACCAACCAACTACCGGGAAGCCGTAGCGGGCCCTAAGTCTGCTAGGTGGAAGGAGGCAATGGATAGTGAGATGCAATCCATGGAGGATAATCAAGTCTGGGACTTGGTTGATCCAGTACTCTGCCACAACCCAGTAGGGTGCAAGTGGGCCTTTAGGAAGAAGACCAACATGGATGGAAAGGTAGACACTTTCAAAGCCCGACTGGTAGCAAAGGGTTTCACTCAAACTCATGGTGTAGACTATGATAAAACTTTTTCTCCAGTGGCTATGTTAAAGTCTATTAGGATATTAATGGCTATCGCTGCATATTACGATTATGAAATATGGCAGATGGATGTCAAGATTGCCTTCTTTAATGGGAAGTTGGTAGAGGAGGTGTACATGGCACAACCGGATGGTTACGTACATCCCAAGTATCCTAATAAAGTCTGCAAGCTTAAGAGATCCATTTATGGTCTTAAGCGAGCATCTGGGAGTTGGAACATTTGCTTTGATTAAAAGGTCAAAGAGTTTGACTTTTCCAAAAGCAAGGATGAACCTTGTGTATATGTCAGGGCTAGTGGGAGGAATGTTGTTTTCCTTGTCTTGTATGTAGATGACATACTTCTCATAGGAAGTGACTTGACTACCTTGCAGGAAGTGAAAACCAGGCTTGGGAGTTGCTTCTCTATGAAAGACATGGGAAAAGCAGCATATATTTTGGGGATAAAAATCTATAGAGATAGATCTAAAAGACTCATTGGTTTGAGCCAGAGTACGTACATAAATAAAGTCTTAAAGAGGTTCAAGATGCAAGATTCCAAAAAAGGGAATTTGCCTATGTTACATGGTATGGCATTAAGAAATTCTCAATGTCCTAGTTCCCAGAAGGAAGTTGAAGAAATGAGTCGAGTCCCGTATGCTTCGGCAGTGGGGTATGCTATGCTATGTACTCGGCCTGATGTGTCGTATGCCCTGAGCATGACGAGCCAATATCAGGCTAACCCTGGTCAAAGTCATTAGGTTGCTGTTAAAAACATCCTTAAGTATCTTCGGAGAACTAAGGAAATGTTTCTAGGGTTCCGTGGATCAGAGGAGCTCAGAGTTACTGGACATTCTGATGCTAGCTTCCAAACGGACAAGGTTGATTTCCGGTCTCAATCGGGATTTGTATTCTTGTTAAATGGTGGAGCAATAAGTTGGAGAATTTCCAAGCAAGATACCGTGGCCGATTCAACCACGGAGTCCGAGTATATTGCTGCAAGTGAGGCTACTAAGGAAGCTGTCTGAATGAAGAAATTCATTCAAGATCTTGGAGTTGTTCCTAGCATTGCTAACCCTATTGAGATCTTTTGTGACAATGAGGGTGCAATAGCTCTAGCTAAGGAACCGAGAGCGCATCGACGTACGAGACACATTGCTCAAAAATGTCATTTTATTCGAGATATCATCGAGAATGGAGACATTGTGGTCAGTAGAGTACCGACTGAGGGGAACTTGGCAGATCCACTCAGTAAGCCTTTATCACAAGTTAAACATGATTCTGTAGAACAAAGATCAAGTACAATGTAGATTCAAGTTGAAAGCAAAAGGTCAAAAACACCTTTAAGTGTGTGTTTGATATATTTGTCAAATGCAAGAGTTACAATGAGAAGAACCTAAGGTCACTATATATACATATTCATATATGTGAGCATCTAAGTACAAAATCATCTAATAAAGCATACAAAATATGATTAGAACACAAACACTAATTTGATTTCCAACAATCTCCCCCTTGTTTGTGTCTAATCCACGTTCCTCTGCCCAGTTTTTCTTTGCCAATGTCTGATTATTCTCCTTTCATCGAGCTTGGCTTCAAACAATTTAATCACTTCAATTAATCTGAATCTCGGCGCTTGATCAATGTCTTCTTTTAAGCTTGTGCTATACTCCTTAATTTTGATTGACCAAATTTTCAATGAACCATCTGAGTACGCACGCACCTCATCAAACCTTAGGAATAATTTATCATTTTTGTTGTTAAATAGAACTACCCCCTCATCTCCTTCGAACTCGTCATCACAACTCCGAATTACCTGAAATATTTCCGGTTGGTCAAGCTTTGAGTGATTTGTCTTTGGTTTAATCACATTGATTTTTTCTTTGTCAACTTCTGCTCCCAACTGGAGATCAGTCATCTCAGCTATTTGACATCTAAATCTGATAGACTCCGGGAGCTTTTGATATCTTGCGGATTCCTCCACATTCTTTTCTAATTTTATTTCAAGCTGCTCAAGTAGGAAGTTTACCTCGCCAAGGTTTAAGAATTTCAGGTCTACATGCCCAATGGTATAACTCTTCAGATCTGACCTTGTGACAAGAAAACTGATTATATCATTAAATAGAACTCTTTGAATTCCAACATAATTCAGCTTGATGATCTAAATATCCTCTTTCTTTCCGGTGTGCATGCTGAGAATTAATTTTATTCTAGCTTCATCCACATTCTTAGCACCCATCAAATTAATATCTAGCATCTCTTCGATCTCATCTGTGTAGATATTGACAAATTTTTCTTCTAGAAAGGCCACATGTATATCATGGTATCTCCAGTTTGTGACTTTCTTTTTCAAGGCCTCCTTGGTCAGCACATAACTCTTTCTTACGTTTGGTAAAAACCCAGTGTGAACCGGATCTATTTGAGCAGTCAAAGGAATTTCCCATTTAGATTCCTTAGATAATTCAGATATTTGAGCTTCCTTTTGTTGTTGTTTGATGATGTCAGCAGGAGTTGTTTTGAATTTACCTAGAGATGGTGGAACTTCTTCTGTCACTTCCTTGTTTACTTTCAATAATCTTTCCAACTTATACTTTTCAAGATCAGGCTTGTCAACCGTCTGTTTGCTCATCCACAAAGCTAGAGTGAGATCCTCATCCTCAACCTCAACACCAGACATATCAACATTTTCAAATTCAACCTCTTTTTCCACAATTTTCATTTCAGCTTGTTTGCCTTTATATTTTTGTTTAAACGAGGTTTCCTCCAATCTGGCAGTAACTGCACCGATTCGCTGAGCAGCCGGGGTATCAAAATATGTCTTTGCTCTTTTCTCCACCTCAGGATGATCGGTGTCTAAGTCATCGTCGTCATGCCTAGGCCTTTTGGATGACCCGGCAGCTGTTTTGCATGTACACTCTACTTCTGTTCTTTGCAAAGATAATATATCAAGATCCTCAGAAGTACTATCACTTTTACCAATTAATTTCACCATCAAAAGACTTTTTAGATCATCCACAGTCATAGCATCAGTCACTTTGTCTTTTATTTCTCTTTCTCTATTCTCAAGCAACTCATCCAATTTTGCCTCAATTCAATCATTTTGCTTTTTCAATGTATTTAACCTTTCAATTTGATGTCGTTGTGTGTCATCGATTCGAACATGTAAGTGTTCAATAGCAGCATCAAAATTAGCCTTGGAAACAAATTCCTTTGCCGACTCTGATTCAGTTTGTGTAACTCTGGGATCACATAGATTACCCGTTGTAGCACCAACACCTTTTGAAACAAATTCAGAAGTTGAAGGGCTGCCCAAATTCATAGCTGGAGTTGTAGTAACTGTGATGTGACTTCCTACCAATCCTCGGATATAGCATGTTAGGGCTTCACCTATGGTATTTCCGGCAGGTTTAGCGCATCAAGTGTTTGCCTGTGTTTAGAAAGAAAATCAACAATTTGTTGATAGTTTTCGATGTGCGCACAATGAACAGGCATGGCATGGAGCTGTGTGCCACTTGTTTCAATAACAGTACCCTCCGAATGAGGAACCGTTAGATCATGTGCTAAATCTTCGTGTAATGAAACAATATTCTGTTGAGAGAATACTAAGTGGCTGGGAGGGGTTTGTGCATGCTTTAGTGGGAAGCTAGAGTCTTTTTCAATGTTAGCTATAAACCCATTAGCAGATGTGGTGTCCCGGCTAAAAATGGTTGGAGAACCCTCAGCACACATTTGTTCTTTTCTCACATCTCTCTCTCCCTCAATTTGTTTTTGCCTATCAGTATCTTCTTCTACGTTCAGCATACTAACATCATCATATAAGGCTTGAATATCGATGTTTTCAAATTCAAACTGAAAGTCCATCATTTGGTCAGCATATGAAGTTATAATTGGATATATTCTTTGACCGTCAGGACCCAACTCCTGCTCGATTTCATCTGTTTCCATTTCAAACATTTTATTAATATCTTTTTGAAACGAGTCAGTCTCAGGATCAGTTGTGTCCACAGCAACTCCCTCTCTAAGCTCACTACCATCTTCACCTGCTTCACCACCACTCTCAGATATTTTTTCACTCTGCTCTTCCCTGTCAGCTTCTCCCACAGAAGTCTGACTCCTAGATTCACTACCGCTCTCAGAACCTAGTGTTCTTTGGGTAGAATTAACAGGTTCCTGCCGGTTCATGAGAACCAGATTGTTATCTGTCACATACTACTGGACACAATCACTCTCCAGGTCCAACAACTGTACCAACTTAGCAGGCATTACAAAAGTATTAATGTTAGGCATCGCCGGTATTTTGTAGAGCATAATCATCAATTGTATTTGAGGGGCCTGCTCATCATCACGCCTAGAGATCTCAGTATCCCTGACCATCAGCCTATGAATTATCATAGATAAAAACCATGGAAACGGTAGAAAATTTCTCCTTTTTTCTGGAATCACCTTCTCACGAACCACCTTTGACATTTAAAAAAAATGAGTTCTGCATAATCATAGTGAAAATGCTTAGGCATACCAACCAGAACTTTCAAAGCAAAGGCATTAGCACCATCTATTCCTTTCGTGACACTTGTTAAACATCGCATTATGATAGCATAAAGTGTCTGCCACTTGGGAACTAAACCAGATCTTTTAACTTTTGACATCCCTGTTAGTTCATCACCATTCCATCCAAGATCCATTACACGAGTTAAAATTTTTTTGTCAGTAGGTATAGAATCAAAATCAGGTTTGGACAGGTATGTGTTTTTTTTGGCAGTCTTAGAGCTCGTCTGATTCTTTCAATTCCCATTTCAAACTCCATCTGATCAATTTGACCTGAAAGCACTAGATTGCCTTCCTCACTTTCTGTTAGGGAAAGAGAACCCCGTAACTGTTGCACATAGACCTCCGGAACATGAGGTGCAGATTTAAGAGGGTTACAGGTAAAAACATGGTTAAGAGGGTGAGAAGATATGAGTTCAGTGATGATTGGATAATCTATTTTGGTAACATCGGGTACAAAATAGGCATTATTCAGTTGGTTTGGTAGGTAATTGGATCGAGGGTAAAGGGTTTTTGAGGGAATTTGCGCCATCTGTAAGATAAAACAGTTATTGCTTAATTCAAAACTTTCAAAAATTTCTAAAAATTCCTAAGTGTTGAATGAAATCCGACACTTAGAAATCCGATAAGCCAATTTCTTAAAAATCCGACATGTAACAATCCGATAAACATGTACTTGCAAAATCCGTTATAAGTAACAATCCGACATTCATTAGTCTTGAAAATCCGATATGATTAAAAATCCGACATTCATGTCTTTCAAAAATCTGATGAGTAATAATCTGACATTCATTTGTCTTCAAAATCCGACAAGTCTAAAAACCGATAAGAAGAAATCCAATGTTTGTCACATGAAATCTGATATTTTTAAAATCCAACAAACAACTTCCTAATTTCAACAATCAACCGGATTTGTATCAAAATCCGACAAACTCAAAATCCGATATGTTTCACAATAAACTATCGGATTTACAGACAATCCGATAGTTCATCCACTTCTTGAACAAACTTCAAGTTTTCAAAAACCTATACATTCAAATCAAACAATTTGTTACTGATAACACTCAAAACCCAAAATATTTATGCTATTAACCCCAATTCATGACTTCCTTTCAACTCATTTTATGCTATTAAAAACATTTAAAATCGACAATCCACAAATCTAAAAAATACTCATCCAAAGTTCGATCAACTTGAAATCGATACTCATCCCATGAAATGATAATCAAATCCGAGTCTATCTATGCAAACCTAACACTTAATTTCATGAAATTGTATTTTGACAATTTGAACTTTCACAAACAAAGAATCGACTAAAAACCAAGTAAATGTTTGTTAAATTTCAAGAAAAGTATACCTTTGAGTTTAGTGAAGTATTGCGATCACGGATCTGAGATTAGAATGCACCAACAAACACTTTGAAATTTTCGATTTTAGAGAGAGAACACTCGGATTTTCAGTGTATTGGAAAACCGACACTGTAGTCGGATTTTCCTTTTATAGGAAAATAAAAAATCCGACCCATTGAAATCCGAATACCTAAAACCGATCCAGTGAAATCTAAAACCAAAACCGACAATCTACTAGGTATTTGTATAAATCCGATAGAAGTATTCGAATCCAACAAAAACTGGCGGATTTTGACTAAATCTTTCAATTTTTGCAGATTTTGAACACTTAATACCAAAAATTTGTTATTTCAAAGTATTACACTCCCCCTTAACACAAGATTTCATCTTGAACAATAACCCTTTGATCATGAAGATGAAAATTTTCAAAATTTGAAATTTAATTAAAAAACAAACATAAAAACTCCCCCTCAAACCATGCACAAATGTATATCAATTTGAGATGAAGAAAAAAATATTTTTGAATTTTATTGTTTTGTGAAAGATTTTTTTTTTATAATTTCATTAAGTATATACAAAAGCTGATGTAATTTCTCCCTCTACAAGTATGAACCATCCGTGATTCATAACTTGTATTTGATGTTTCAATCCTTTGAATGAAGTTCGACCTGCACCACTAACTCATACCGTGTAACATCTGTTAAATCATAATGATATGTTAAATAGTCAAATTCAACATTCCTAATCTTGACACTAAAGCATTAAAACGAGATTCATCTAACGCTTTTGGGAAAATATCAGCAAGTTGATTTTCTGTTTGAACATATTTTAATTCAATTAATCCTTTTTCTGCATAGTCTTTGAAAAAATGATATCTGATGTCAATATGTTTCGTTTTAGAATGATGTACCGGATTGCATGTAATTGCAATGGCACTTTGAGAATCACACATTAAAGGAATTTTGTTGTATACCAGACTGAAATCAGACAGCTGAGTCCTAATCCAAAGGCACTGTGAGCAGCAGTTAGCAGCGGCAATGTACTCTCCTTCATCTGTTGATGATGAAACACAGTTTTGCTTCTTGGATCCCCAGCATACTAGTTTGTCTCCTAAGAAGTGTGCATTCCCAGATGTGCTCTTTTGATCTAGCATGCATCCGCATAGTATGCATTAGAATAGGAAATAAGTTCAAATCCAGAATCCCTAGGATACCACAAACCAAGATCTGGGGTACCCTTAAGATATCTAAATATGCGTTTTACCGCCAAAAGATGAGATTCTTTAGGATTTTCCTGAAATCTGGCACAAAGACATGTTGAGTATATAATATCAGGCCTACTAGCCATCAAATACAACAATGAACCTATCATACCTCTGTAGGTTTTCAAATCTACTTCCTTTCCATCCGGATCAGCAAATAGTTTTGTTCTTGAAGCCATGGGTGTTGTAATAGATGAATAGCCAGTCATATCAAATCTCTTTAACATATCTTTGATATACTTAGTCTAGTTAATAAAAATCCCATGACTTCATTGTTTGATTTGCAATCCGAGAAAAAAATTAACTTCCCACATCATGCTCATTTCAAAACGCTTTTTCATTGTATTTGAAAATTCATTGCCATATTTAGGGTTCGTAGAACCAAATATTATGTCATTGACATATATTTGTACTAACACATAATCTTTTCCCATTTGCTTTTTGAATAATGTGGTGTCTGTTTTCCCTTTGATGTATCCCTCGTGTAGAAGATGTTCTGGCAGCTCATCGTACTAAGCTCTCGGGGCTTGTTTTAATCCATAAAGAGCTTTGTCGAGAATATAGATGTCATCGGGTCTATTAGGATCTACAAAACCACCCGGTTGACTGACATACACTTCCTCTTTTTGTTTCACATTGAGAAATGCAGTCTTAACATCCTTTTGATAAACCGTAAAGTTCTTGTAGGAGGCACAAGCTAGGAAAAGTCTTATAGCTTCTATTCTTGCTATAGGGGCAAATACCTGATCATAATCAATGCCTTCCTGTTGATTATACCCCTTAGCCACTAACCTAGCCTTATTCCTAACAACCACACCATCTGAATCCTTTTTTTTCTTGACTAACTTTATGTGGTACTCTTTTCATTTTACTCGCCTCACAATCCTTACACAGATGATCTTTTTCAAACTTTAGCTTTGGTAGACCTCTAACCAAATTTCCATTCACCAGCTTGTTCATGTTTTTGAAATTTACATGTGACAACTTACGATGCCATGACCAATTTAAATCTGATGAAGCTTTTGTCAGTAGTCATACTGGTGCGCTGGAACCTTTCTCAGACAAGTCAATTGTATACAAGTTTGACTTTCTGTTGCTACCCAGAATCTCAGCTCCTTCTTCTGTCCTTGAAGAAAATGAGCTCTTTTTAAACACAACTTCCATTCCTCTATCACAAAATTGTCCTATGCTGAATAAATTGTGCCCTAAGCTCTCTACATAAGACACTTTTTCAATCTTTAAGTTTCCGGTTTCTATAACTCCATGGCCTAGTATTGGAGATACTTGGTCATTCCCAAACTTGATATTTCCGGTGTATTTACTCACAAAGTGTTTGAGAAGACCTTTGTTGCCTATCATGTGCTTCGTACAGCTAGAGTCCATGTACCACATATGATCTTTCTGCACATGGAAAAGAAACTAGATTGATCTTTTATGTTAGATGCTTCGGATGTTTTAACAAGATCTGAACTTTGTTTGTTAACCACTCTCTTTATAATCCATTTCTCAGTTAAAAATTTTCTTTTATTCTGTGTCTGAGTTGATTTATCCACGGGTGAAAATTGCTTTGCTTTCTTAACATACATGCTTTTCACTTTAGGTTTGTATGACAAATTTGTATTCATCATTTGTTTTGATTTTTCTTTGAATTTGGTGTTATCGATGAATATGAAGCAACTTTCAATTGGACTTGTTTGATCGGTGTGAATTTGTTATGATTTGATAAAGTTGGTGCTGGTTTTTGATTTGCACTCATTATATTCAGATGTTCTTTCCATTGTCATGGCCGGACTGGTATCTTTTTGTTAGAATACCTTTTCAAAAACCCAACTTTTTGATGTTTGTGAATCCATTGGTGAATGATGAATACATTCTTGTTTACAAACCAAAACAAAATTTTATCTTCATTAGGATTCTTCCAGTTTCTGTTTGGTTTTAATTCTCTTTTCATTCAATTTTGATGATACTTACACTTGAACTCACAGTGGCCTTCAGGACAGCCAACTCCAGTACAACTCATCTTGTTGTCCGTTATTTTTGTTTTTGAGTTTTCAGTTTTGATTTTCCAAGAAAAAACTGACTTACAATTCTTATTATAGTATGATTTATGAATATTACAAAACGGTTTAACTGTTTTCTTGGACACAGACTTGATTACATGCACACTCTTTTTCTCTTTTTCTTTCAATTGTTCCTTCGCAATCCACTTCATTGGAGCCTTTGTTGTCCCTCTATTCTTCACACCTTTGTTGATTGTTTTCTTCACACTTTTGCTTGAAACTCATTTCCCTTTTGATTGATCTGATTTTAATTCAAAAAAAGAAGTTTTGTCAGAGACATGAAGTTGTTTAAGAGTCTTTGAATCATGCAAAGTTGATGATTTTTTGATTTTCGGCATTTTAGAAATTTGCTTTGTTTTTTATGATGATTCCTCCTCTCTAACACTGTTGGGATCACAAAATTGATTACACTTATGTGACATAAATTCCCTATACGCCTTTGGACACTGAGGATACACAATATCCTATCTATCCAATTCAGTTAGCAAGCGTTCAACCTTCTCTTCAAGCATTCTTCTTTCAATTGCATTTGAAATAAATTGAGGAATTAAGTATTGTGCAATATCAGAATAATTAACTTTTCCATCAGTTATGTCAATCTTAGTTTCAGATGTAGTGGAATTTAACTTTTTGTTAAGATTGAAAATTGTTTCTTTAGTACACAATTTTCCACTTCAAATTGAATTTTCTGATTAATGCATGCTACCTCAAACAATTCCTGCCTTTTCTACAATTCCATATGTGGAATATAAATTCTTGCAGTTTCTTTTGGATTGTTTTCTTGACGTTTTGTTTCTTTCTTCTCCTCTGGTGGATGAGGAATAAAACAGTCATCAGTTAATCAAGAACATCCACCACTTCCAACTTCATATGAGGCATTGAGTTCATCATAATTCAGTGTGTTTTGAAGTTTTGTTGTGGTTTTTCTTTTTAATTCTATTTCCTGTTTTATCTCCTCTTCTCGCACAAACACCATTTTAGAAGTCCAACCCTGATTCATTCTTTCAAGTTGATACAATTGTGTGCAATTTATCTTTGAAAAGAAATTGTTTTCGTCATACCCTAAACCTTTATATCTATTCTTCACATTTGGTTCAAGGTTTTTAAAGATATTGTGACGAGTAGTGACTTGCTTCTTAACTCTTTCCTCAAGATGTTGAACTTTTACGTCAAGGTTCTTTTTCTCTTTCATGATTAAGTTAAGATTTATTTCTGCAGCCAACTTTGCTGCATTCAAATCATGAACTTTTAATTAAGTTTCTTTTTGCAGTTTAATTAGTTCATTTTCTTTGTCTTTGATATCTGGTTGAAGTTGTACTATTTTTGATGATTGAGTTGTTAGTTCAACTTCACTTTTTTTCGCTTGTTCCAATTTCAGATTTAAATTGTTTTCATGCAGCTTTTGGTTCTTCTTTGTGAGTGATAGATTCTGTGATGTTAAGAGCTCTACCTGTTGCATGAGAGTTAGTATATAATTAGTAGGAAATTCTGAATGATCAATTAATACCTTTTCTTCAGCTTCCAGTTGATCACCAACACTTGGGTTTGTGCTATCAGTAGCAACCTCAACCTTTTCTTCTTCTTCTTCTTCTTCTTCCTCCTCATATTCACTCTCCACATCTGATTCAACAAATTTAGCCATAAACCCTGAATCAGCCCCCACAATCTCATCATCAATCTCTCCATTAGTTTCTTCAAATTCAAATTCTTCAACATTAGTCATCAGTACAAATTGTGAATGAATATTTGTGTCTTCATCATTGTTATCCATATCTAAAAGAAGCTGATCTTCCTAGGCAAGCAGAGCCTGTCCACTATTTCTCTGTTTTATCATGTTGAGCTTAGCCCTGTAGTATTCTGAATCCTTGACTTTGGGCTTCTCACAGTCCATGATGAAATGCCCAGTGCCACCACAGTTGTAGCACTTTCTTTCTTGAGCAGTTTCAACCTTCCTTTCATATCTTCTTTCAAGTCTTTGACCATCCTTTTTCTGGAATTGGTCATCCCTTCGTCTAGATCTAGAAGTGAACCTTTGCCTGTTGTTTGTTTTGTTCTTCAGAAATTTGTTTTGCATCATGTTAGTCATATAAGCCATAGCTTCCATGATTTTCTCATTGTCTACCACACTCTCTACCTCTGAATTTGAAGATTCTGTCTCTTGAACTTGTTTCATCTTGACAGATTTTGTTGAGCTCTTTACCCTTTTCTCATTAACCACCAAGGCTAGTGGATCTACATTATCTTTTTGTGCACCCATACCAACATCATCTTGATATTGGTTCAACTCTTTAAATATCATATGATGTGTGACTTTATTCAAATTCTCCTAGTTCCTTTGCGTGTAGATAGCCACCTGTGATCTCTATTCTTGCCCTAGAGAGTTTAGAAACCTTGTGTTTTTAGTTGAGTTTGAAAAATCATCCAGCTTATGGTTTCTAAGTTCATTGAGAAATTTACAGTAATGACTGTAAGTTTCAATTAATGTTTCACCATCTCTAGCTTTAAAGTGGTCAAAAGAGTTAACAAGTGTAGTCTCTTTTATCCAAACTCCAGATTCAGTGCCCTCCATTTGGCTTTTGATTTCATCCCAAATTTCTTTGGCTTTATTCAAGCCATTAACATTGATATAAAACTCTGATGATAGACCATGCTTTAAGTAATACTTTGCCTTTCAGTCAGTTGTGGCCCTGTGTTTCTCTTCAGCTGTTTATTCACTCGAAAGCTTTTCCCTATGAATTTCATCTAGTGGTGGATTATGGTTACGGTTAGCTTCTTGGTATATTCCTCATACTCCATTGCCCTCAAGAATACTCGTTTTCATTTCTTCACCATATTGTTCGTTATTATCAATGAAGTCCGTAAATCGACACTTCCAAACATGATATTCACCTCTGTAAAGTACAGGTGATTTTGTTTCTGAACCAAATGACAGTGTTTCACTATAAGTACTCATCTTTGCTTTATGATTTTTTCTTTGATAAGATTTAAAATTGAAGAATCTTCAAGTGTTGAAACAAATATGATGAACAGCAAATTCTTGCAAATCCGATATAACTTGCAAATCCGATTAATTTGGAAATCCGATTGCAAAATCTTCAAAATCCGATAATACTTGCAAATCCGATTGATTTGGAAATCCGATTGCACAACCTTCAAAATCCAATAATACTTGCAAATCCGATTGATTTGGAAATCCGAGAACTTTCAAATCCGAAAACTTGAAAATCCGTGCTTGACAATCCGAGAACATGAAATTCCGATAACTTGGATCTCCGAGAACCTTCAAAATCCGAGAACATAAAAACCTTTGAAAATACGTAAAACCTAGTCAATCCAAATCCCTAAGTAACCAAATCTGGAACTCAAATCCGTTAATAATCAAATCTGGTAATCACCAAATCCGCAATTCAAACAATCAAATCCGCAACTTAGATTCTCAAATCTAACTCCGTAGCCCAATCTAAATCCGAATAGTAAATCCGACACTTACAATAATGTTGGAATCCGATTAAAGCCTTTGGATTTTAAGAAATCCGCAAGTTCTTCACACGAATCCGCAAGTTCCTCCACTAAGCAATCCGCCAACTTCGAAAATTCAAATTTCTTCGAATTTTGATCAAATTCAAAAATTTCTTTTTCCTTTAGCTTTGTATACTAGCGACTTACACTCACGAATGCATTTTACATCAAAAGGCAATCACATTCATACATTTTCGATAAAACTTTGAAGAACACGTAAAATACAAAAATTACAATTCAATCAAATATGTTGAAATGTGTGATCGCGAACCAATACATACCTTTTCTAATGATGATTGTGAGTCTAAAGAGCTACAAACCTTGCATTATTACTGACGAATTGATCAAAATCAGTAACCTCCAAAAAGTCGACCCAAATCTTAGAAAATCTGATGAATTGCTTTGAATGTTGCTGTTATCACACGAACTCTTCAATCACGGTCCTTTTCTTATCAAAGATCAGGCTCTGATACCAATTGTAGAACAAAGATCAAGTACAATGTAGATTCAAGTTGAGAGCAAAAGGTCAAAAACACCTTTAAGTGTGTGTTTGATATATTTGTCAAATGCAAGAGTTACAATGATAAGAACCTAAGGTCACTATATATACATATTCATATATGTGACCATCTAAGTACAAAATCATCTAATAAAGCATACAAAATATGATTAGAACACAAACACTAATTTGATTTCCAACAGATTCTCATGCTAAATCTATAGGCATTAGATTTTTTAGTGCCTTGGTTTAATTGTTTTAGTTGTATTTATGTATTATTGAGAACATTAAAGCAATAATGTATTTCTTATTGTAATGATTATTAAATGGGGATTTAATATATGCATGATGTGATTACTTTATGAAATATTATTGTGTTCTATCTTTGCAGGTTTAATACTTCCTTCAATAAATTTATTTATTCTAAACACTCCACGATCGGTCGTTCCTCATTGGAAGGAAGAAGTGAATTATGATCGAGACAAGTGGTTGGTAAAGTATTCATCTTGGATTGAATACATGTTTACGCAACACTAGCCTGTGCTTAATGGCGATTAAGTAATTGGAGGACCCGTACCTGAGTTTACTTCATGGATATGATCACAAGTAAACCAGGATGATAATATTGTTTATCCTTCTACTAGAGATGCATTCTTTGCTTGACTAGTAATACGGACTTGTTTAGATTGCTTTCAAACGCAATTCGTAACTGGCTGTTATAAGGGAAGTTTTCAAGCAAGAACTTGTTATTAAGATAGGGCGATGTAGTCAAAGGTATTTGTTCCTCTTTAAAGAGATATCCTTTGGGCCCCTGGTTGACTAAGCTGATGACAATCAAAATGCATGTCCGTGCTAAAGTTGAATTGATGGTGAATAAATTATGCAACTTGTATTGTTAGTCATAGTTAGTCTAGATTGAGAAACATAATCGTGAATCTTTTGGGTTCATGTGAAAAGGACCTTATTTGCGAAAAGTGCGAGAAGCAATCTCAGCCACTTATTTCTATTTGATCTAGTGGTCTAAATTAATCATATTTTTTATTTAATTTTAATTTAAAAGGGTATTATAGTAAACAAAAAATTTTCTCTCTCGAATATATTTTTATTACTTATTTCTCTTTCCTAAATTTTAAATAAAAACAAAAATAGATTAAAATTTACTTACGAGTAAATTATTTATTTTTACGGAATTCACTAGTGAACAAAAACCAAAAATATTTACGAGTTTTTTTTATCATTGTTGTGTTCAATAATAAACAAAACCAAATTATTTACGAGTTTTTCATTCTTATTTGTATTTGACCAAAAAGTACCAGTTTTAAGAAAAATTTATGATATTCAATTTTCAATATTCAATATTGAACACAGTCAAATATATACAAGTTTCATGATAAGTTTACAATATTCAATATTGAACACAGTCAATGATATACAAGTTTTATATTAACTTTACAATATTCGATACTGAATACGTCCAACTTTCTCTAATTTTTCAACCCGGAACGTGATTGTTCACTACTTAACAACATATTAAAAAATCATATATCTAGAACTTAAAAGATAAACCTATGAACACTGTATAAGATACAATAAAACAAAAAGAAAATGAACACATCAGATCCATTGTCATAAAACATAAAACAAGAAATTAAAAACCCATTTTCATGAGATCAACACAAATCATCTTCTATCTGATTCACTATTGAGAATAAATTAAAAAAATGAGGACTATGGATTTGGATAAAACAAGAAATTAAAAACCCGTTTCCATGAGATCACACATAAAACATCTTCTATCTAATTCACTGTTGTGAAGAAATGAAAAAAGGAGAAGGACTATGGATCTGGAAATCGGCAGCGGCGAAACCTATGGAGGTCGACGGCGGCAGAAGCCTGGATCTGGAAGGCGGTGGTGAAACCCTATGGAGGTCGACGGCGGCAGAAGCTTGGATCTGAAAGGCGACGGCGAAACCCTATGGAGGTGGACGACTCGTCGGAGATCTGACCTGTGGGAGCATTGTGTCGGACGTGCGGCCCAGATCTGGAGGTTGGCAACGACGATGGTTTAGACTCTGTGGGAGGCGGCGATGCTCGGTTGCAGACAAAAGGCCATGTGATGGCGATGTGGACGGCGGCGATTACTAGAGATCGACAAAAGGCCGGCGACCTCGTTTGTTTCTCCAATGAGAGGCGGTGGCTCACATATGGAGAGAGAGAGAGAGAGAGTAGAGGAGAGTAGAGGATATTTGAGAGAGAGTAGATATACGGCGGCAACATCATTTATTTATCTAAATGATATTTGAGAGAGAGAGTAGAGGAGAGATAATAGGAGAGAGGATGGTATAATGACTAGATTACCCTTTTATTAATTTAGTTGATAACCTTGTATTCAATTTATTTACTAAATTGCCATTGTTAATCTTAACCATCAATTAATTAATCGTATGGCCCAGATCACTTCTCGCACTTTTCGCAAATAATGATCTTTTCGCATGAACCCTTCTCTCTCTCTCTCTCTCTATATATATATATATATATATATATATATATATATTGCACACAATTCTCTCATACACAAAAAGGATACACAAGGCTTTGGTTCTTTTGGTGTTACACATTCAGTGGTGTAGAGATTGACATATTTCACACTCTAGCAAGTGGGAATCAATAGAAGCATGGTGTGGACTTCACTAGCGGTGTAAAAATTAGTACACGTAACTTCCAAACTCCAAACTAGTTTGCACAAAGAAGATAGATTCAAGGGTATGAATCTATTTCTTTGTCTCTTTATTTAGTTGCTTTGACATGTTTAGAGTTTTGGTGCATTTGGTGGACATTGCGTGGTCAAATTTTGAAACCTATTTTGCTACTCGTTTTTGCTTCCGCTGTGTTTTTGGACCACGAAAAGCCAACAAATCTATCTTCAAAGTGTACAATGAGAGAGATATGAACTAACTTGACGCTACAAGCTCCCATGCTTTGTTATCAATAATCAAGAAGATTCATATGTCATATTCTAGTTGTAAGAAAAAGTCTATAGATCAAATCTATAGCCAAAAATGTTCCATAAGTTACTAGTATGAATAGCCATAAAGCTACTTTAAATCTAGACTTAAAAATCCAATTGAATTGGCTGTTACAACGTGATGCACTACCGTGCCTTGTAAAGCACGGCCGTGCTAGACCAAACAAGCACGCCCAAGTCACACAAGAATTGGGCCCATACCCTGACCATAAGCACGGCCGTGCTTGGCAAACCACGGCCGTACCAATAAGAGGTACGGCCGTGCATAGCAAGACCAAAACCATTTTTGGCATTTCTCTCTCTCTCGTTCAAAGGTGTTGTTAGAATCAATACTTGATGTGTGACCCAATTGTTGGAATCTGCCCACCGACATATGTAGGCCGGCATCACTACCAATGTGGCGCGGGCCTATTGGGTCACACGCCAAGTTTCAATTTCGACAGCCTACTATAAGAGGAAAGAGTCAAAATGGTCAAATTTCAGTTGACCAAGGCTTCACGACCGTGAAGGATGCTCACGGGTCGTGAAGCAGCTAGTGTCCACGAGTCCTGTTGTGGGCCACATGGTTCGTGAAACCCTAGGGCTTCACGACCCTACACGGCCCGTGAAGGAGGTCGTGAAGGCACAACCTTCATGATTCTTGCACGGCGCGGCACAGCTCGTGGAGGTTTAATGGCCGGTCGTGGCGCATTTATCCTTCACGGCCTGTGAGAGCCCGTGAAGAAGTCGTGAAGGCAGAATTCCAAGTGACACTTGTGTTTCATTAGACCATTTGAGTTGGTCCAATGATATGGTGCCATTGGGGTCCGACTCTGGCCTGTTTGAACATAGAGAATGGCTTTAATACATGGCTTCTTTGTTCATTCCATACTCTTGGTGAATTTGTGTATTACATACACTTTGTGAGTTCTTACATTGAGAGAGAGAGAGCAAGAACAAGTATTAGTGGTTAGTGCATAAGTGTTACAAGGCTGTTCCAAAGGATTCTCATCAAGTGTTGGTGGTTCCTTCTTTTGCTAGTACAAAGAGATTGAAGACATTCTTGGTGTGGACTTGTATTAGGGCTTGGAGCCAGTTGTTTCAAACATACATCCCAAGTTCCTTTTGTTCCAGAAAATTATCAAAGTCTTCAAGGGTATGGTTCACTTCCTTCCTTCTCTTTCTGCTTGTTTTGGTTGCATGTACGTTCTTGCAAGTTTTCACCACCATTGGGAATTCATGGGATCATTTTGTGTGTGTTTGTTGCTTCCGTTGCGTGCTTTGATCCCCATGGAATCTCAATAGTGGTATCAGAGCCATACTTGTAAGATGCATGCACCTTTGTGGCTTGAAAATCCATATTTTTGATTTTGGACATTCTGTCCAGAAGGTCTTCACGGGCCGTGAAGCTTGCTTCTTCACAGCCCGTGAAGGCCACACGACCAGTCTCTTGGGGTGGTGGTCGTGAAAGGTTTTTAATTTGTTTCACGAGTCGTGGAGCGTACCGCCTTAATGGCCCGTGAGGGCCCGTGAAGAGCAGTAGCTCGTGAAGGCGTTGTGAACAGGCAGTTTTTGGCCTTTTTAAAAAAGAAAACTTGATATGGATTTTAGCATTTGATTTTGGTGTTTCCAGAATCATTTTAGGCTGTTTAGCCTTGTAGATTAAGCCCCATAATATCCTAATTCTTATATATGTATGTATTGGATGGTTTTGGCATAAAATGCACACATGCATACATGTATATTGTGTATATATGAATATGGATTTCAAAGTGTTTGGAATCCTAATGCATATGTACAAGGTTTATTTTTGTGCCTTTTGTTTATGAATAAACTTAATTGGGATATTGTTTTGTGCATGGTTTGGTGTGGCACACCATGCTTTGAGTTTGTTTCGTTGTTGTGAGCACCAGTTTGAGCCTAGACCTTTGTGTGGTTGTTTGGTTGCTTTATTTGTTGTTCATTCATTTGGTTTGTAATAATTTATTTAATCCGTTTTGTAATAATATATTTATTTGTGGCTTGCACGCCAAAGTATTTATTCTTTGTAATTTGTAAATTAGCTTAGAATAGATTGTGTGGCTTGCTTGCCATTTCTCTTTAAATTATGTATGTATTTTGAAGAGAAGATCGGAGGCATCAACGGGAGTCTTGGGAGACGTCATGGCTACCTCGGATCCGGAGGCGCGGGATCGAGTGGGAGCACGCCACCTAGTCTTGGATTGTTTGTCCTTAGTAGACTTAGTTCCTCGGTTGGCTCACCAAGGAACACTTAGGTTGGCTCAAATCAGTTTTGTATGCGTGGTTGTGTAGTTTTATTTATTTATTTTCTTGCATGGTTGTAGGATCTTCGCATGCTAGAAAATCTTTTGAAAATAATAAAACTATATTATTTTCCTTAATTGGTTAACAAGCCCCGCTCGCTCACATTATTAACAAACGAATATAAAGTGTTTATGTTCAAATGGTGAAAAATGCGTTTTGTCACTTATTTGTTAATCACACGCCATCCAAAAGATGACACCACCTGAAACTAAAGAAGCATGGGACAATTGTCGAGCTTAGCACGAGTTGTTCCATGTGGACTTGTGTGGAAGGTGCGTGTGGCGTCTTGAAATTTTTGGTTGTCGAGCTTAGCACTAGCTAATTATTGTCAAGGTTGTCATCGTGTATCTTGTTGGACGATTTACAATTCCGATTTAATACGCCTTGATAATTGTCGTGCCTATACCGAGTTATCAAAGCGGCTTCTTGAGGAATCGGTGTGGGAAGGGATCAAACATGCCAAACCGGTGCTATGAGTATCGATGGATCCCGCAAGTGCCTATGAGTTGTAATCACGGATTGCAATTGGTAAAGCGTTTACCGGCCTAAATACCTTCACGAAGTGATCCACGGTAAACCCGTCATGTAGTGAAGTTATGTTGGGTTATTAGCCCTTGTTAAATTTAAGTGTTAAACTATTGGGTAATTATTTAACAAGGATTAAAATATGTCGAACTAACCTTTTTGTGTGCTTTGCCTTCTTTTAGATGGCATCTACTGTTGGAACTCCTGGTAGGCACAAACGCAGTGGAAGCACACAAGAAAGTAGCATGCAAGACATAAAATGAAAGCACACAAAAAACCCACAACTAGTTCCAATGGTGGAATACACTACAAAGCAAATTGCAACTCACAATAAGAAGAAGGAAGAAAATACCTCCTTACCATGGCTGGTAATCGAGTTCATCAAGTGGATTGGGATGAGATTGAGGAAACAAGTGGCTTCCTCCTCCATTACTAGTCCACACCAAGAACATTTGATCCCCAAATGCTAGTAAGCCATAGTTGAACATCCTTGATGACTTCACCATCTGGAACAGCCCATGAACATCTCCTCTTGCACCATAGATCAGCTCACATAATACTCAAGATCACCATCTTAGTGTTAGTTTTTGAGATCTTCGCATGTGGTACCAAGAGAGAATAGTTGTGGAATGAGAGAGAGAGTTTCTAGCTAATGTTCCAGCCCTTTGAACAGCCATCTGAAGCCTCCATGGTCGGACCAAATGTAAAGGTTTTGATTGGACCAACAAAAGGTCCAATAAAAACAAAGTGACACTTCAGCTGCCTCTTCACGGCCCGTGAAGGATTCTTCAAGGCCCGTGAAGCTCATAGATTTCACGGCCCATGAAGACAGCTTCATGGCCGTGAGGCACCCAGCGTTCACAGCCCATGAAGCAATCAACTTCATGGTCATGAAGGACCTAGCCTTCACCGCCCTTGAAGCACAAACCTTCATGGTCATGAAGCACCCATTGACAACCAAAACCACTATTTTATTCCTCTCTTTCTAAACGTGCTGTCGGGATCAATCCTTGGCGTGTGACCCAATAGGCTCGCGCTTCATTAGTAGTGATACCGGCATACGTGTGTCAGTGGGCAGATTCCAACATCTACAAGCAACACCGTGACACACATGTCACTCCGTCCATTTTTGGAGAAAGAGAAACTCATATGCGTAAACTCATAAGCAAGTTGTACGTCCTAGAGGAACCTCTTCCAGAGGCTCCTGCTACCACCGCTACGCGGGCCATTAAGGATGCTTATGAGAAGGGCCTTAAAGACACTAATGAGGTGACTTGCCTCATGTTAACGACAATGAGTTCCGAGTTGCAAAGGCAATTCGAGGACGTTGGTGTGTTTGACATGATCTCGTAGCTAAAGGAAAAGTTCCAGCAGCAAGCGAGTCAAGAACTCTACGAGTGTGTCAAGGCGTTTATAGGGTGCCGGATGCAGGAGGGCAGGAACGTGAGCTCCCATGTTCTTCGTACGAAGCAATACGTTGACCCGTTCGAGTGGTTGGGCTTTCCAATGGGGAAAGAGTTGGCTACGGATATTATCCGCCAATCTTTGCCTCAAGCATATGTTCCGTTCATTGTGAACTACCGTATGCACAACATGGACAAGTCCTTGATGGAGTTGCATAGCATGTTGAAGATCGCCGAGTCTAACATGGCCAAGGCAAAGCCATCGACCTCCGCACCCGTCCTAGCCATCCATGAGGGTGGTGCTAAGAGGAAGTGGCCCGCTTCAAGCTCCAAAGGCAAAGGGAAGGGAAAGGCGAAGGTGGCAACACCCAAGCCCAAACCACTCCCAGCGCCGGAGCCGAAGGGGAAGGAACCCACTCCTATAGCCCCCTCACCGGAAGAGGCTACCTCCTTCTTCTGCGGGGAGAAGGGACACTACTAGCGTAGTTGCCCCAAGTACACGGAGGTGATCAAGAGGCTTCACGCCAAGGGACAAGGCGCCTCCGGTATGTATATGATTGAACTCCATAATACTTCTACTTTTAACGCATGGGTCTTGGACACCAGGTGTGGTACTCACATACTTAATAATGTGCACGTACTAAGAAGAAGTAGGGACTTGGTTGATGGGGAGCTGGATCTCATCATGGGAAACAAGGCGATTGTCCCGGTTGAGAAGATAGGGAGTGTGGATCTCGCCTTTCCATCAGGCTTATTTATTACTTTATTAAATGTATCTTATTCGCCCTGCGTGGCAAGAAACATTTTATCATTTTATGCACTTGTTGACGATGGATTCAATTTTAATTTCTCTAATGGAATTATTTCATGCTTTAAGAATGATTTATTTTATTTTAAAGCACATCCATGTCGTGGCATATATGAGACAAGCGTATGATTGCAATGTAATAGATCAATCATGAATGTTGTCTCTAAATCCAAATGTGATTTGGATAAGTTATCTTTATGGCATGGTCGTTTAGGCCACATAAACAAGAAACGTATCGCCAAGCTTCAAGCGGATGGGATCTTGGAATCATTTGACCATGGGTCGGATGATGTATGCGAATCTTGCTTATAGGGCAAAATGACCAAAGCACTCTTCACCGGCGTTTGTGAGAGGGGCCAAGACTTGTTGGATATCGTTCACACAGATGTGTGTGGTCCGTTCAAGCATGTCACTAGGGATAACTCAAGGTACTTCGTAACCTTTACCGATGATTTTAGTAGGTATGGGTATGTCTACTTGGTGAGACAAAAGTCGGAAACCATTGAGGTTTTCAAGACTTTCAAAAACGAAGTTGAGAACCAATTGGGTAAACGAATTAAGATGCGCAGATTGGATCATGGTGGTGAGTATCTAAGTTCGGAATTCCGTGACTATCTAAAAGATTGTGGAATTGTTTCGCAATTGACACCTCCTAGGACACCATAATTAAATGGGGTCGCCGAGAGGAGGAACCAGACATTGTTGGATATGGTCCGGTGTAGGATGAGTCATACGGGTGTACCCATTAGTTTTTGGGGCTATGCATTGGAAACGGCCGTTAGAATCCTTAACCTCGTACCAACTAAGAAGGTCAAGAAGACACCTTTTGAGATGTGGCATGGAAAGGTTCCATCGCTTTCATATCTAAAGGTTTGGGGTTGTCCTACCTACGTGAGATGTGAAGTGGAGGACAAATTGGAACCCCGAGACGAGAGGTGTTTGTTCATTAGATATCCTGCCGGGTCTATGGGATATTTGTTTTACAAACCTTCCGAGAACAAGGTATTTGTTGCTCGGATGGCCGTCTTCCTTGAAAGGGAGATGTTATCCAAAGACTCTAGTGGGAGAAAGGTCGATCTTGAAGAAATTCAAGAACCCTCCAATGACCAACCTGAAGTTGGCGCTAGTTCAGAAGATGATTCTCAGCACGGCGCTGCTGGAGAACCTAACACGGGTCCTTTACCTATTAGGAGATCCGGTAGGAGTCGCAATGAGCCAGGGAGACATGGTTTTCTCATGTCTGAGGGCTACGACCTAGTGGTGGATCGTGATGAACCATCATCTTATCGGAACACCGTGGTGGGCCCTTAGTCCGCTAGGTGGAAAGAGGCTATGGAGTCCGAGATGCAATCTATGTCGGATAACCAAGTCTGGGATTTGGTAGATCCGGTACCCGGGTGTAGATCCGTAGGGTGCAAATGGGTCTTTAAGAAAAAGAACGGCATAGATAGAGAGGTAGACACGTTCAAAGCCCGACTGGTGGCTAAGGGTTTCACACAAACTCATGGTGTAGACTATGATGAAACCTTTTCCCTGGTGGCTATGTTGAAGTCTATCCGGATACTCATGGCAATTTTTGCATTTCATGATTATGAGATTTGGCAAATGGATGTAGAAATTGCGTTTCTTAATGGGATACTTAGAGAGGAGGTCTATATGAATCAACCCAACGGTTTTGTACATGCCAAGCATCCGAATAAGGTCTGCAAGCTTTAGAAGTCCATTTATGGACTTAAGCAAGCATCGCGCAGCTGGAACCTGTGCTTTGATGAGAAAGTCAAAGAGTTTGGCTTTTCGAAAAGCAAGGATGAGCCATGCATATATGTCAGGGCTAGTGGGAGCATAGTTGTGTTCCTAGTCTTGTATGTCGATGACATACTCCTCATTGGGAACGTTGTCCCGACCCTTCAAGGTGTAAAAACTTGGTTTGGGAATTGTTTTTCAATGAAGGATCTAGGAGATGCGACATATATTCTTGGGATCAAGATCTATACAGATAGATCCAAGAGGCTAATTGGGCTTAGCCAAAGTACATATGTTGACAAAGTCCTAAAACGGTTTAGGATGGAAGACTCCAAGAAGGGGTTCATTCCAATGTCACATGGTTTGGTATTGAGTAAGACTCAGTCCCCTAGTTCCCCAGAGGAACGGGAAGTAATGAAGCGAGTGCCATATGCTTCGGCTGTGGGCTCGATCATGTACGCCATGCTATGTACGAGGCCTGATGTATCGTGTGCCTTGAGCATGACGAGTAGATATCAAGCCAACCCTGGCGAAGCTCATTGGACCACGGTAAAGAGCATTCTCAAGTATCTTCGGAGGACTAAGGAGATGTTCTTGGTGTACGGAGGTGAGGAAAAGCTTAGAGTGAAGGGTTACTCTGACGCAAGCTTCCAAACCGATAGGGGTGACTACCGATCACAATCGGGATTCGTGTTCCTATTAAACGGCGGTGCTATATCCCGGAGGAGCTCCAAGCAAGACACCATGGCCAATTCCACTACCGAGTCGGAATACATTGCGGCCAGTGAAGCTGCTAAGGAGGGCATATGGATGAGGAAATTTCTGCTTGATCTGGGAGTGGTTCCAAGCATCAGCGACGCTGTTGAGATCTTCTATGACGACAAGGGTGCCGTTGCTTTAACAAATGAACCGAGGTCTCATCGATGCACGAGGCATATTCCGCGGAAATATCATTTTATTCGGGACGTGGTCGAAAATGGAGACATCGTCATCAAGAAAGTACACACGGATAGCAATTTGGCGGATCCGTTCACTAAACCGTTGTCGCAAGCTAAGCACGAAGCCCACACACGTGCTTTTGGGATTAGATTTGCTAGTGACTTGGTTTGATTTGTATATTGGTTATTGTATTCGATGTATTTACTTTGTTATTGGGAACATTAAACAGTATTGTATTTTTGAATGTATTGATTTTTAAATGGGGATTTAATGATACATGTGTAGCGAATACTTTCTTTAAATCATTATTGTGTTCCAACTTTGCATGTTTTATCAATTCCTTGAATGTTTTACATTCTAAATAGTCCACAATCGGTCATTTTTCATGGAAGGAAGTATGAACGAAGATCGAGGTACATGATTGGTCATAGTGTTGAATGAGATTGAATACAAGGGACGCAATATTTCGCCTATACTTGAAAAGAGTTTCAATTGATTGGACGACCCACACTTGATCTTACTTCATGGTACATGTCAAGAGTTAATCAGGATGATAATATCTTTTATCCTTAGACCGGAGATGCATGTGTTTCACTATCTTGGTTTGCTTTATTCTGACTGCTTTCAAACGTAGTCCGTAATTCGCTATTATAAAGGAGGTATTTGGGTAAAGTATTGCCATTGTATTGGAGGCAGTGTAGTTGAAGGAATTTGTTCCTATGTTTAGAGAGATATCCCTCGCCCCTCGATGATTTGACACTGACACCAAAAATGCATGGCCATGCTCGAGCTTGCAATGATTGTTGATCAGTTGCAACTCACCTTTTTGGTCACAACCAATCTTGATAGAGAAACATAATCGTGAACAATCGGAGAATGACGTTGTACCATGTCTCGTGTTCACTTGGATATCACGAACAATAAGATAATTGATCACTTATCTATAGGACCATGTCAAACTCTTTTAGTTTAACTTGGTACTTGTCAGGGATGACATACCCCGAGTTTAGTTGAGGGCAGGAAATGCCTTGCTAGAAGCCGCTCCCTGTATGTGGTGCCCATGGGTATGGTGTGTCATGTGCAAGTGGGAGTTTGTTGGAATCTGCCCACCGACACACGTAGGCCGGCATCACTGCCAATGAGGCGCGGGCCTATTGGGTCACATGCCAAGTTTCAATCTTGACAGCATACTATAAGAGGAAAGAGTCAAAATGTTCAAATTCCAGTTGACCAAGGCTTCACGACCGTGAAGGATGCTCCACGGGTTGTGAAGCAGCTAGTGTCCACGAGTCCTGTCGTGGCCCGCATGGATCGTGAAACCCTAGGGCTTCACGACCCTACACGGGCCGTGAAGGAGGTCGTGAAAGCACAACCCTCACGATTTTTGCATGGCGCGGCGCGGCTCGTGGAGGATTAATGGCCGGTCGTGGCGCATTTATCCTTCACGGCCCGTGTGAGCCCGTGAAGAAGTCGTGAAGGCAGAATTCCAAGTGACACTTGTGTTTCATTAGACCATTTGAATTGGTCCAATGATATGGTGTCATTGGGGTCCGACTCTGGCATGTTTGAATAGAGAGAATGGCTTTAATACATGGCTTCTTTGTTCATTCCATACTCTTGGTGAATTTGTGCATTACATACACTTTGTGAGTTCTTCCATTGTGAGAGAGAGAGAGAGAGCAAGAACAAGTGTTAGTGGTTAGTGCATAAGTGTTACAAGGTTGTTCCAGAGGATTCTCATCAAGTGTTGGTGGTTCGTTGGTTTGCTAGTACAAAGAGATTGAAGACATTCTTGGTGTGGACTTGCATTAGGGCTTGCAGCCATTTGTTTCAAGCATACATCCCGAGTTCCTTTTGTTCCATAGAATTATCAAAGTCTTCAAGGGTATGGTTCACTTCCTTTCTTCTCTTTGTGTTTGTTTTGGTTGCATGTATGTTCTTGCAAGTTTTCACCACCATTCGGAATTCATGGGATCATTTTGTGTGTTTTTGTTGCTTCCGTTGCATGCTTTGATCCCCATGGAATCCCAACACCAATAGGCCTATGCCTCATCGGTAGTGATACCAACTCGTGTGTGTCAGTGAGCATTTTCCAACAAACTCCCACTTGCACATGACACACATTCGAAAGGTAGCACCGACATAGAGTGGCGTATAGCTAGTCATCTATGTGCCCAAGTTAGCATAGCGTATGTCGCCCATGACAAGTACCAACCTGTAAAAGAATGGTCCTACAGATAAGTAATTATTCATCACTTCATTCATGATATCCATTGTGAATGCAGGTCATGGAACACCGTGAACCCCAAACCATCCACAATTGTGTTTCTCGATCTAGAGTAACTATGACGCACAATTGG
Source organism: Dittrichia graveolens (assembly GCA_038502395.1). NCBI lineage: Eukaryota > Viridiplantae > Streptophyta > Magnoliopsida > Asterales > Asteraceae > Dittrichia > Dittrichia graveolens. The sequence goes on from JARJIL010000003.1 coordinate 62,425,045, forward strand.
AACACCCAGATTTTATTTATAATTTAATACGAGAAATGTACAAAGTGTTACATGAGTTATAAAAAGATATATGTGTTAAGATATGGTTATAAACTAAAGGGGCCAAAACCATCAAAACAGAAGTTAGAAAGTCTGGGGGACCAATTATGCAATTATGAATACTTGTATATATATATATATATATATATTGACTTTAAAGACTTGAAAGAAAGAAACAAACACACATACATACCATACTTATGCAGTTGCAGTCTCCTTACCTTCATGCGATTTTGATCAAGAAACCAGTGAGATTAAGCTTCCAAAATCATTCTCTCCATCTTCAAATCATCAAGGTATGTTTGTTTGATAAAATAATTGTTCATATGGGTCAAATAATGGATTTAAGAATGAAAGAATATTTTTTGTTGTTGTTTGGTTGTTATAAGTTGGTTTGGGGTGTAGGACAACACCCTTACAGAGTTAGAATTGTTTATATTCAGATTTGAAGTTGTTTTGGCTAGAGAATAACAAGTCAGACGACTAAAATGGTTCAGATGGGGGAGGCATGGGCGTGCCCATAAAGGGTACGGGTGTGCCTTGCGGTCGTGACCACCATATGTTCATAAGGTCCGGTCGTGCCTAGGCATAACCCGGGCGTGACTCGTTGTTCGTGCGACTTTTAAGATATAAGTTGGATAGAAAGGTCGGATCAGTAAGTTAGATGAGAAAGTCGGATGAAATACCAGGCACGGCTGTACCATGGTAGGGTACGGGTGTGCCCATGATAGGGCACGGGCGTGCCCCTGTCATGTTCAGTTTTTCTAACCTCAGTTTCAGCATGTGTTTAATAAATATCCTTACTATATAACTGTATAGACTAGCTGGGGACATATACGTGGACCTTTATCTTCTGTGGATTAGATTATAACACTTCAGTTTATAAGGTGAGTCTTCTAGACTATGTTTCATATGTGCATAATGGTGTTATTACAAGGAATACTTATATGTATTCCTTTATGTGTTATAAAGTATGTTTCTTTGTGAAGTACTGGCTCAAAATTAGCATAGTACTGTGGCTCAGATTGCTACCATGGTTCTCGAACCAGTGGTTGGCTATATTCAGAATGTGATTATATTCATGTGTTTATATGATTTGCAGTCTAGTTTACTCACTATGCTCTCGTAGCTTATCAGATACCATTTTTAGAATGTTTTGCAGGTTTTAGCAAAGGCAAGGGCAAATTAACGTCTGGTTTGTGAATGAAAAGTTTTTGTTTGAAACTTGTGAGAGTACATATGTGAGTATCTTTTGATACATCAGATTTTCAAGCAAATTATGCTTCTGCTTTTGTGTTAAATGTAAGATGTGAATATTTATATGTGGTTTTATTTCAAATATCAATTTTATGGAAATTGGGGCGTTACAACTTGGTATGAGATCCCCGGTTTGAGGGATCTGGATGTGTGCAATACATAGTGTGGACTCGAACCATGGTTTTGAAAATTGTCAAATTGGAGGCTTGCATCTTGGTGAGTATACTATAAATTATATTGATTATGTATTATGTGAGCATTATATACGAGTACATGATATGTTGAAGGCATATATTTTTAATGTGTATACAACTGTTAAGAGTTGGTTTTATATGTGCATTCATGATAAATTAAATTGTTAAATGACTATATGAAAACATGATGTATAAACTTTAGCCTAAGCCTGTGAATCAGGACTTTTTGTGATGAAGTTAAGATCGAAGGTGTGTAGTGTGTTTAGACTAATATAAGGGCCCATATTATTACAAACACATGATACATGTTGGAACTTAATGGAATCATGAGCAATCTTGTGAATCGTGTGAGGGGTACTTGTAGAGGTAGTACACCTTGGAATATATATATATATATATATATATATATATATATATATATATAATGCCTTAGTATGAATAGAAATACTTTGGATCTGGTAATAGGTGTACTAATATGTTGGATGTACTAGTAACTGTTTGTTATAGAGGATAGTGTGGTAAAGCTACCTATTGCCTTAATGCTTCATCTATACTACCGGGATGGTAAATGCTGGAGGTTCAAGAGTAATGAATAATCCCTAAGTGTGGTTCTACTCATAGAATGAAAGGGACAGAAACCAGTATTACAAGTGAATGTATCCTTATAAGGATACAGCATGACAGGGGTGTATGAGCCCTAGATTTAAATTGTTGAGTATCAAATTCTATACTTGGGAAATTTGGTGCAGGAAAATTTAGTAAAGTGATGGAGAAAAGTATATGTCATGTAACATTGTATAAATTGTGGAACAGATGAAAGAACAGAACAAAGGAGTGATCAGATAAGAGTTAATAACAAAGTTATTTATACGGGTGAAAGGGTTAATTCTCAAGCCTAAGTTATTATTTTTGAAGTATCGAAGGTTGTACGTTAGAGGATTTTCCACGCGTCAACCATTAATATACTATAGAGGCAAGTTGAGCGAGTATCAGTCATAAATGGATTTCAGAGATTGGGAGTGCATTTCATATGTGTACGTATGCACCTGAGAATAAAGTGAAATATGAAATAGATTAGATGAGCAATACAACAAAATATTGGTGGGATATGAAACAAAACAGAGGAGTTATAAACGAATCGAGAACATGATGTGTAAGGGGTTTAAAAACATTATAAATGCGCAGTTTTTGCCTCAGTCAGAGATGTTGGAATCTGCCCACTTACACACGTAGGCCGGTATCACTACCGATGAAGCGCGGGCTTATTGGCTCACACGCCAAGTTTCAATCTCGACAGCCTGCTATAAGAGGAAAGGGTCAAAATGGTCGAATTCAATCTGACCTAAGTTTCACGACAGTGAATGATGCTCCACGGGTCGTAAAGCAACTCGTGTACACGTGTCCTATCTTGGCCGCATGGTTCGTGAAACCCTAGGTCTTCACGACCCTAAACGGCTTGTGAAAGAGGTCGTGAAGACACATGCCCTTACAATTCTTGGCCGGCGTGGCACGGCTCGTGGAGGATTAATGGCCAGTCGTGGCGCATTTATCCTTCACGGCCTGTGAAAGCCCGTGAAGAAGTCGTGAAGGCAGAATTCTAAGGGACACTTGCATTTTATTGGACCATCTTATTGGTCCAATTGATGAGTGCCAATTAGTCCGACCCTGGAGGTGTAAGAACAGATGAAAACTCTTTATAAGGTGTGTTCTTTGTTCTTCTTCTTGGCTAAATTTTGCAAACCCATACATACAAGTGAGTAACATCCAAAGAGAGAGTGCTACAAGACCTTATAATTTCTGGTGATTTGTGTTGACAAGGGGCTGTTCCAGAACTTGACATCTTCAAGTGGTAGTCGTTTTTGGGCTTGCTAGTACAAGGATAGTGAAGCAAAGCTTGGTGTGGACTTGCATTAGGGTTTGGAGCCACTTGTTCCAAATACACATCCCAATTTCATGTAGCTCATTGTTCCAGCCAAGAAATCAAAGTTTTCCTCCTTGTTCTTGTTTTGGTTGCATGTAGTTTTCTTACAAGTTTCACCACCTTTGGGACTTAATGGGATCTTTGTTGTGTATTTTTCTTGCTTCCGTTGCGTGCTTTGATCCCCATGGAATCCCAACAGTGGTATCATAGCCATACTTGTAAGATGCATGCACCTTTGTGGCTTGAAAATCCATATTTTTGATTTTGGACATTCTTTCCAGAGAGCCTTCACGGGCCGTGAAGCTTGCTTCACGAGTCATGAAGGCTACACGACCAGTCTCGTGGGGTGTTGGTCGTGAAAGGTTTTTGACTATTTCACGAGTCTTGGAGCGTACTGGCGTCACGGGCCGTGAGGGCCCGTGAGGAGCAGTAGCTCATGAAGGCGTCGTGAACAGGCTGCTTTTGGTCTTTTGAAAAAGAAAACTAGATATGGATTTTAGCAATCTAATTTTGGATTTTCTAGAGTCAGTTTTAGCTTTTTAGCCTTGTAGATAAGCCCCATAATATCCTAATTCATGTACTTGTATGTATTGGGTGGTTTTGGCATAAAATGCACACATACATACATGTATTTGTGTATAAATGAATATGGATTTCAAAGTGTTTGGAATCCTAATGCATATGTACAAGGTTAATTCTTATGCCTTTAGTTTTTGAATAAACTTGATTGGGATATTGCTTTGTGCATGGTTTGGTCTGGCACATCATGCTTTGTTGTTGTTTCGTTTTTGTGAGCACCAGTTTGAGCCTTAGACCTTTGTGTGGCTGTTTAGTTTCTTTGTATGTTATTCATTCATTTGGTGGTTTGTACCACATTTGGTTTGTAATAATTTATTTGTGGCTTGCATGCCAAAGTATTTATTATTTGTAATTTGTATATTAGCTTAGAATAGATTGTGTGGCTTGCATGCCATTTCTCTTTAAATTATGTATGTATTTTTTAATAGAAGACCGGAGGCACCATCGGGAGTCTTGAGAGACATCTCGGCTACCTCGGATCCGGAGGCGTGGGATCGAGTGGGAGCACGCCACCAAGTCTTGGATTGTTTGTCCTTAGTAGACTTTGTTTCTCGGTTGGCTCACCGGGGAACGCTTAGGTTGGCTCAAATCGGTTTTGTATGCGTGGTTGTGTAGTTTTATTTATTTATTTTCTTGCGTGGTTGTAGGATATTCGCATGCTAGAAAATTTTTTAAAAAAATAATAAAACTATATTGTTTTTCTTAATTGGTTAACAAACCCCGCTCGCTCACATGATTAACAAACGAATATAAAGTGTCTATGTTCAAATGGTGAAAATGCGTTTTGTCACTTATTTGTTAATCAAAACGAAAAGAGGTTTTTAACCGGAAAAACAAAAGTTCCGTTTTTCTTAAAAACGTAAATCACACGCCATATAAAAGATGACACCACCCGAATCTAATGAAACATGGGGCAATTGTTGAGCTTAGCACGAGTTGTTCCATGTGGACTTGTGTGGAAGGTGAGAGTGGCGTCTTATAATTATTGGTTGTCGAGCTTAGCACGAGCCAATTATTCTCAAGGGCGTCATCGTGTATCTTATTGGACGATTTGCAATTCCAATATAATGTGCCTTGGTAATTGCTGTGCCAATACCGAGTCACCAAAGCGGCTTATTGAGGAATCCGTGTGGGAAGGGATCAAACATGCCAAACCGGTGCTATGAGTACCGATGGATCCCGCAAGTGCCTAAGAGTTGTAATCACGGATTGCCATTGGTAAAGCGTTTACCGGCCTAAATACCTTCACGAAGTGATCCGCGGTAAACCCGTCATGTAGTGAAGTTATGTTGGGTTCTTAGCCCTTGTTAAATTTAAGTGTTAAACTATTGGGTAATTATTTAAAAAGGATTAAAATATGTCGAACTAACCTTTTTGTGTGATTTGTCTTCTTTTAGATGGCATCTACAAGCAACACCGCGACACGCTTGTCACTCCGTCCATTTTTGGAAAAAGAGAAACTCGTAGGAGTAAACTTTATGGATTGGCATAGACAATTGAGAATTGTCTTACGCCATGAAAGCAAGTTGTACGTCCTAGAGGATCCTCTTTCAGAGGCTCCTGCTGTTGGATTATGCCCACTGACACACACACGAGTTAGTATCATGGTTGATGAAGCAAGGGCCTATTGGGTCACACGCCAAGTATCGATTTCGGCATCACGGATGGTCTAATGAGGGAGAAAACCAGAAACTGGTTCTGGTGGGCCAAGGCACGCCCGTGCCTCTATGAGGTACGTCCGTGCCCCACGGGCAGGCACGAGCCCAAGTCGGGCGTGACTTGGGCGTGGCCTGTGGCTAGGTACGCCCGTGCCTCTGGAAGGCACGCCCGTGCTCTGTGCCCAATGGACAGATACGAGCCCAATTCGGGCGTGACTTGGGCGTGGCCTCTTGGGCTGGCACGCCCGTACCTCATGAGGCACGGCCGTGCCTCATGCAGTAACAGCCCCTTAACTAGGCTTTCAAAGCTAGTTAAATATTGTTTATGTGTATTGATCATGTAACAGCCATAAGATTAATTGCTGCACGGTTTTTGAACTCAAATTTGAGTTCTATATAAACCACACTAAGTCTAATGGTTTTGGTTGCTTGAAAGATATATACTAAGTTGATATAATTTGCATAAACTCTCTCAAACACACAAGGTGGTTCCAAGGCTTTGGTTCTATTGTGTAGACATCTTTGTGGTGTTTAGGTTGGCGTACCTAACACTCTAGCAAGTGGGAAAAGATCAAGACTTGGTGTGGACTTCAATAGAGGTGTACACGTTAGTACACGAGGCTACCAAACTCCAAACTCGCGAATACAAAGAAGAAAGCATCAAGGGTACAACTCTATCTCTTTGTATGTTTTATTTTGTTGCTTAGTCATGTCTAGAGTTTTTGGTCCATTTGGTGGGCGTATTCGTGGTCAACTTTTGAAATTATTTTCTACTCGTTTTGCTTCCGTTGCCACTTTAGACCACGAAAACCCAACAGTGGTATCAGAGTCATCTCTAACATGGCTTTGCACTTTTGGAGTTAAACCGGATTTTCTGAGTTTTCTGTCAAAAATGGTTTTCCGGTGACCAGGCACGGTCGTACATCTAGAGGTACGGGCCATGCCGGCGACCGGGGCACGGGCGTACCAGTGGGGGTACGGGCCGTGCCGGCAGAATTCGGAAACTGTTTAAAATTGTTTAAAATGTACACTGACAAAATGGCAGGCACACCCGTACCCTCTTGGGTACGCCCGTGCCTAATGATTTTTTGGTCAGAATTGGTTTTTGAAACAATATGTTTAAATATATTAAAATCCGGGTTTTAGACTAGTCTTGATTATGTTGATTCCCACTATATTTTGATTCCTAATTTTATATGTTTTGTGTGACTTGGCATGAAGTTCACAAAAACATATATCTTTAGGTGTATATATGAATATGCAATTTTAAAGGTGTATTAAAATTGTTAATGCGTATGTACAAGGATTGCTTGTTGTGCCTTAAGTTTTTTTTTGCAGTCTTGATCAAAATATATATATCTTTGTTGGACATGGTTTTGTGGCACACCATTGCTTTCGTTTGGTTGTGTTTGTTGTAGTAGCCCGGTAACTTGATATGCCCATAGACTTTGTGATCTTTGTGGTTGGTTTTGGTTTTGGTTTTGGCCTGCGTGCCGTAATGTTGTAATATTTATATTTGGTGCGACTTGCATGTCGTTTATTTAAATCTTTGTACTCGTAATAGATTATTAGGATCGCGACTTGCATGTCGTTTTCTTATTATTATGTACTCGTACTTAGATTATTTCAAATATGTAATATTGCATCAAAACCAACCGGGAGACACGGTGTTGGCGTCTTGACGAACCAAGTTCGGGAGATTCGCCGGAGTGGAGATCGTGACGGAGCATCCATTGGTGTTGTCCCTAGATTGACTATGTTTTCCCCTTTTTGGCTCACGGAGAAAACACTTAGGATTTCGGCATGTTACCGGGTCTTTATTTATATTTATGCGTGGTTGTTTTATATTTCAATTCTTTAGGATTTGCATGCTAGAGAATTTTTGAAAATATATAAAACAAAAGAGATTTATAAATGAGTTTATATTTCTACGCGCATAAGAATTGGCAAATATTAATATAAAAGTGTTTATATTAAACGGTGAATAAAAAGGAGTTTTTGTCACTTAAATTGCTAATTCGTCAAAATCGTTAAAATTTTAATTTAACCGGAAAAACAAAAACCCGTTTTCGAAAAGTAAGTCACGCGCCACCTGTAAGACGACACCACCCAAATCTAACGAAACTTGGATGATTGTCGAGCATTAGCACGAGTCATACCTTGTGGATTTGTGTGGAAGGTGAGTGTGGCAACCCGCAATATTGGTAGTCGAGCTTAAGCACGAACCAATGATTGGGCTAGGGTACCAATGTGTGTCTTGACGGGCGACTTACAAATTCTTTTATGTTGCTTAAATGATGTCGATCTCTAGCTGGGTCATTTAAGAAATAATAAAAGGATTGGTGTATGAAGGGATCAAAACATACCTTAGACATTTGATGTTGAAAGGATCCCGCAAGGATCTAAGAGTTGCAATGGTTGCAATTGGTAATTTGTCTACCGGCCTAAATAACTTATTTCATGATCCGGGGTAAACCCATCATCAGATAAAGTGAAATATGGTTCTTAGCCTTGTTCAAATAATTAAGTTTTATAACTATTGGGTAATTATTTCTACAAGGATCAACAACTAAAATTGATACTCTAAATTTCTGTAGATGGCATCCAACAATGCTTCTACATCTTCATCAAACTCTATTTCCCTAAAGTTGTTCCTCGAAAAGGCATAACTCGATGGCCAAAACTTCATGGATTGGTTCATGCACCTAAGGATAGCCCTTAGGTATGAACAAAAGATGTGGGCAATCGAGGAGCCTTTGCCGGAGGCACCTGTGGCTAATGCGACTAGGGCGGTCCAAGACGCGTATGACAAGCGTGTCAAGGAAACGAACGAAGTGGCTTGCATTATGCTCTCTTAATTGATTCCTGAGCTTCAAAAGCAAATGGAACATTTAGGAGCATATGCCATGCTTAACCAGCTGAAGGAAATGTTCCAACAACATGCTAAGCTAGAGCGCTTCGAGTGCCTAAAGTCCTTTTTCGATTGCCATATGCAGGAGGGCGGAAATGTGAGCGTTCACGTGCTTAAGATGAAGGAATTGGTTGATCGCTTGAAGAGGTTGGGATTCCCGTTAGGGAGGGAGTTGGCGGTGGATGTGATCCTCTGTTCTCTTCCTAGTTCTTTTTCACAATTTGTGTGGAACTATCATATCCATGGCATGGACAAGTCCCTAATGGAACTTCACGGAATGTTAAAGACCGTCAAGTCCGATATGTCTAAGAAGCCCTCCTTGTCCAAACCCGTCCTAGCCATCCAGGGAGGCGGAACCAAAAGAAAAGGCGCCCCCCCCCCCACTAAGGGAAAGGGTAAGGGGAAGGTTGCAAGACCTAACCCGAGTCCGGCCCCGAAGGGCAAGGGGAAAGCCGTGATAGTTCCATTGGCCGACGACCCTGCGGAAGCCGAGTGCTTCCACTGCAAGGAAAAGGGGCATTGGCGGCGTTCTTGCCCAAAGTACCTTGAGGAGCTCAAGCGGGTAAAACCGAAGGGAGCGGGTAACTCAGGTACGTTTATGATTGAACTCCACAATACCGCTACTTCTAACGGCTGGGTACTTGATACCGGTTGTGGCACTCATATTTCTAATAATGTGCAGGTGCTAAAAAGAAGTAGGGCGCTAGGTGCTGGAGAGCTTGACCTGATCATGGGAAACAAGGATGTGATTCCCGTGGAGCGGATAGGGAGTGTTGATCTCGCCTTTCCTTCAGGACTTGCTATTACCTTAATGAATGTTTGTTTTTCGCCCTGCGTGGCACGAAACAATATTTCCTTTCACTCTTTGTATGACGATGGATATGATTTTGGTTTTAATAATGGAACTATCTCTTGTTTGAGAAATTATGTTCATTACTTTAAAGCTTATCCATGTCGTGGGATTTATGAAACAAGTGTGTGTTTGGATGGTAATAAATCAATCATGAACATTGATTCTAAGTCCAAAGGTGTATTGGACAAGTTGTCTTTGTGGCATAGTCGTCTTGGCCATATAAGCAAGAAACGTATCGCCAAACTCCAAGTGGATGGGATTTTGGAATCGTTTGACCACGGGTCAAGCGAAGTATGCGATTCTTGTTTATTAGGCAAAATGACTAAAGCGCCCTTCACCGGCATTAGTGAAAGGGGCAAAGACTTGTTGGACATTGTTCACACGGATGTGTGTGGTCCGTTTAGGTCTGCTACAAGAAACAACTGTATGTACTTCGTTACTTTTACTGATGATTTCAGTAGGTATGGTTATGTTTATTTAATTAAGCATAAGTCTGACACCTTAGAGGTGTTTAAGACATACCAAAACGATGTGCATAATCAATTGGGCAAACGGATTAAGATTCTCAGATCCGATAGGGGTGGTGAGTATCTTAGTACCGAGTTTCTTGATCATCTTAGGGGTTGTGGAATTATTTCACAGCTTACTCCACCCAGGACACCGCAATTAAATGGGGTCGCTGAGAGCAGGAACCGAACTTTGTTGGATATGGTTCGGCCCATGATGAGTCGTACAAAGCTACCCGCAAGTTTTTGGGGTTATGCTTTGGAAACCGCTGCTAGGACCTTAAACCTTGTACCAACAAAGAAGGTTGCAAGTACACCGTTCGAGATGTGGCACGGAAGGGTTCCTTCGCTAGCCTATCTCAAGGTCTGGGGTTGTGAGGCTTACGTAAGACGTGAAGCTCAAGACAAACTTGAACCCAGAGCCGAAAAGTGTATTTTCATTGGCTACCGAGCTGGTTCTATGGAATATTTGTTTTACAAACCTTCGAAGAACAAGGTGTTTGTTGCTCGAAGGGCGGTCTTCCTTGAAAGGGAGATGATATCTGTAGAAGCCAGTGGGAGGCAAGTCGATCCAGAAGAAATTCTAGATGACACCAATGATCAACCTGATGTTGGCACTAGTACCGCTTCTGAGGTCGGCGCACCGAAAGAAGTGGAACCTCAACCAATGGTGGATGAGGTACCTGATACACAACCATTAGAGCTCCGTAGATCTGGTAGAGTTCGTAATGAGCCGGAAAGATATGGGTTTCTCATATCCGAGGGCGAAGAACTATTGGTGGATCATAGTGAACCGACCAACTACCGGGAAGCCGTAGCGGGCCCTGAGTCTGCTAGGTGGAAGGAGGCAATGGACAGTGAGATGCAATCCATGGCGGATAATCAAGTCTGGGACTTGGTTGATCTGGTACCCGGCCACAAGCCAGTAGGGTGCAAATGGGTCTTGAGGAAGAAGACTAACATGGATGGAAAAGTAGACACCTTCAAAGCCCAACTGGTAGCAAAGGGTTTCACTCAAACTCATGGGGTAGACTATGATGAAACCTTTTCTCCGGTGGCTATGTTGAAGTCTATTAGGATACTAATGGCTATCGCTGCATATTACGATTACGAAATATGGCAGATGGATGTCAAGACTGACTTCCTTAATGGAAAGTTGACAGAGGAGGTTTACATAGCACAACCTGATGGTTACGTAAACCACAAATATCCTAATAAAGTCTGCAAGCTTAAGAGGTCCATTTATGGACTAAAGCAAGCATCTCGGAGTTGGAACATTTGCTTTGATGAAAAGGTCAAAGAGTTTGGCTTTTCTAAAAGCAAGGATGAACCTTGTGTGTATGTCAGGGCTAGTGGGAGTGCTGTAGTTTTTCTAGTCTTGTATGTAGATGAAATACTACTCATAGGAAGTGACGTGACTACCTTGCAGGAAGTAAAAACCTGGCTTGGGAGTTGCTTCTCTATGAAAGACATGGGAGAAGCAGCATATATTTTGGGGATAAAGATCTATAGAGATAGATCTAAGAGACTCATTGGTTTGAGCCAGAGTACGTACATAGATAAAGTCTTGAAGAGGTTCAAGATGCAAGATTCCAAGAAAGGGAATTTTCTTATGTTGCATGGTATGGTGTTGAGCAAGTCTCAATGTCCTAGTTCTCAAAAGGAACTAGTGGAAATGAGTCGAGTCCCGTATGCTTTGGCAGTGGGATCGATCATGTATGCTATGCTATGTACTCGGCGTGATGTGTCGTATACCTTGAGCATGACGAGCCGATATCAGGCTAGCCCTGGTCAAAGTCATTGGGTTACGGTTAATAACATCCGTAAATATCTTCGGAGAACTAAGGAAATGTTTTTAGTGTTCGGTGGATCGGAGGAGCTCAGAGTTACTGGATATTCTGATGCTAGCTTCTAAACGGACAAGGATGATTGTCGGTCTCAATCGTGATTTGTATTCTTGTTAAATGGTGGAGCAATAAGTTGGAGAAGTTCCAAGCAAGATACCGTGGCCGATTCAACCACGGAGTCAGAGTATATTGCTGCAAGTGAGGCTGCTAAGGAAGCCGTCTGGATGAAGAAATTCATTCAAGTCCTTGGAGTTGTTCCTAGCATCGGTAACCCTATTGAGATCTTCTATGACAATAAGGGTGCAGTAGCTCTAGCTAAGGAACCAAGAGCGCATTTACGTACGAGACACATTCCTCGAAAATATCATTTTATTCGTGATATCATCGAGAATGGTGAGATTGTGGTTAGTAGAGTACCGACTGAGGGGAACTTTGCAGATCCACTCACCAAACCTTTGTCGCAAGCTAAGCATGATTCACATGCTAAGTCTATTGGGATTAGATTTGCTAATGACATGGTTTAATTATTTTAGTTGTATTTGTTATTGAGAACATTAAAGCAATAATGTATTTCTTATTGTAATGACTATTAAATGGGGATTTAATATACGCATGGTGCGATTACTTTATGAAACATTATTGTGTTCTATCTTTGCATGTTTAATACTTCCATGAATAAACTTGTTTATTCTAAATACTCCACGATCAGTCGTTCTTCATTGGAAGGAAGAAGTGAATTAAGATCGAGGCAAGTGGTTGGTAAAGTTTTCATCTTGGATTGAATACTTGTTTACGCAACACTAGCCTGTAATTAATGGTGATTAAGTAATTGGAGGACCCGTACCTGAGTTTACTTCATGGACATTATCACGAATAAATCAGGATGATAATATTATTTATCCTTCTACTGGAGATGCACGCGTTGCTTGATTATTAACTTGGACTTGTTTTGATTGCTTTCTAATGCAGTTTGTAACTGCCTGTTATAAGGGAAGTTTTCAGGCAAGAACTTGTTATTATGATAGGATGGTGTAGTCAAAGGTATCCGTTCCTCTTTTGAGAGATATCCTTGGGCCCTTCGTTGACTAAGCTGATGACAAATCAAAATGCATGGCTGTGCTCAAGTTGAATTGATGGTGGATCAATTACGCAACTCGTTTTGTGAGTCACAGTTAGTCTATATCGAGAAACATAATCGTGAATGATTTGGGGTTCGTCATGTTCCATGACCTGCATTCACAATGGATATCGTGAACGAAGGGGTATATAATCACTTATCTATAGGGCCTTTCCTTTTGGTTAGGTATTTGTTATGGGAAGACAAACCCTGTGCTGACTTGGGGACATAAATGCCTTGCTAGAGGCCGCTCTATGTCGGTGACGCCTTTCATGAGTTTGTGATGTGCATGTGGGAATCTGTTGGATTATGCCCACTGACACACACACGAGTTGGTATCATGGCCGATGAAGCAAGGGCCTATTGGGTCACACGCCAAGTATCGATTCCAGCATCACTGATAGTCTAATGAGAGAGAAAACCAGAAACTGGTTCTGGTGAGCCAAGGCACGCCCGTGCCTCTATGAGGTACGGCCGTGCTCCACGGGCAGGCACGAGCCCAAGTCGGGCGTGACTTGGGCGTGGCCTGTGGCTAGGTACGCCCGTGCCTCTGGAAGGCACGCCCGTGCCCTGTGCCCAATGGACAGGCACGAGCCCAAGTCGGGCATGACTTGGGCGTGACCTCTTGGGCTGGCACGCCCGTACCTTATGAGGCACGACCGTGCCTCATGTAGTAACAGCCCCTTAACTAGGCTTTCAAAGCTAGTTAAATGTTGTTTATGTGTATTGATCATGTAATAGTCAAATTTGAGTTCTATATAAACCACACTAAGTCTAATGGTTTTGGTTGCTTGAAAGATATATACTAAGTTGATATAATTTGCATAAACTCTCTCAAACACACAAGGTGGTTCCAAGGCTTTGGTTCTATTGTGTAGACATCTTTGTGGTGTGTAGGTTGGCGTACCTAACACTCTAGCAAGTGGGAAAAGATCAAGACTTGGTGTGGACTTCAATAGAGGTGTACACGTTAGTACACGAGGCTTCCAAACACCAAACTCGCGAATACAAAGAAGAAATCATCAAGAGTACAACTCTATCTCTTTGTATGTTTTATTTTGTTGCTTAGTCATGTCTAGAGTTTTGGTCCATTTGGTGGGCGTATTCGTGGTCAACTTTTGAAATTATTTTCTACTCGTTTTGCTTCCGTTGCCACTTTAGACCACGAAAACCCAACACCTGCTACCAACGCTACGCGGGCTGTTAAGGACACTTATCAGAAACACATTAAAGACACAAACGAGGTGACTTGCCTTATGTTGACAACCATGAGTTACGAATTGCAAAGGATATTCAAGAACTCTATGAGTGTGTCAAGGCCTTCATAGGGTGTCGGATGCAGGAGGGCGGGAACGTGAGCTCCCACGTGCTTCGTATGAAGCAATATGTGGACCAGCTCGAGAGGTTGGGCTTTCCAATGGGGAAAGAGTTGGCGACGGATATTATCCTCCAATCTTTGCCTCAAGCATATGGTCCGTTCATTATAAACTACCATATGCACAACATGGATAAGTCCTTGATGGAATTGCATGGCATGTTGAAGACCGCGGAGTCTAACATGGCCAAGGCAAAGCCATCAACCTCCGCACCCGTCCTAGCCATCCATGAGGGTGGTGCTATGAGGAAGCGACCCGCTTCAAGCTCCAAGGGCAAAGGAAATGGGAAGGCAAAGGTGGCAACACCTAAGTCTAAACCTCTCCTAGCCTCAGAGCCGAAGGGGAAAGAACTGGCTCCTATAGCCCCCTCACCGGAAGAGGGTACCAGCTTCTTCTGCGGGGAGAAGGAACACTACCGGCGTAGCTGCCCCAAGTACACGGAGGAGCTCAAGAGGCTTCACGCCAAGGGACAAGGCACCTCCGGTACGTATATGATTGAACTCCATGACACTTCTACTTCTAACGCTTGGGTCTTGGAAACTGGGTGTGGTACTCACATAGTTAACAATGTGTAGGTACTAAGAAGAAGTAGGGACCTGGTTGATGGGGAGCTGGTTGAGAAGATTTGGAGCGTGGACCTCACCTTTCAATCCGGCTTATCTATTTCTTTGTTAAATGTATCTTATTCGCCCTGCGTGGCAAGAAACATTATTTCATTTTATGCACTTGTTGACGATGTATTTAGTTTTAATTTCTCTAATGGAATTATCTCTTGCTTTAAGAATGATTTATTTTATTTTAAAGCACATCCATGTCGTGGCATATATGAAACAAGCATATGCTTGCAAAGTAATAGATCAATCATGAACGTTGGTTCTAAATCCAAATGTGATTTGGATAAGTTATTTTTATGGCATGGTCGTTTGGGCCACATAAACAAGAAATGCATCGCCAAGCTCCAAGTGCATGAGATCTTGGAATCATTTGACCATGGGTCGGATGATGTATGCGAATCTTTCTTATTAGGCAAAATGACTAAAGCACCTTTCACTGACGTTTGTGAGAGGGGCCAAGACTTGTTGGATATCGTTCACACGGATGTGTGTGGTCCGTTCAAGCATGTCACCAGGGATAACTCAAGGTAGTTTGTAACCTTTACCGATGATTTTAGTAGGAATGGGTATGTCTACTTGGTGAGACAAAAGTCCAAAACCTTTGAGGTTTTCAAGACTTTCAAAAACGAAGATGAGAACCAATTGGGTAAACGAATTAAGATGCTCAGATCGGATCATGGTGGTGAGTATCTATGTTCAGAATTCCGCGACCATCTAAATGATTGAGGAATTGTTTCGCAATTAACACCTCCTAGGACACCATAATTAAATGGTGTCGCCGAGAGGAGGAACCAGACATTGTTGGATATGGTCCGGTATATGATGAGTCGTACGAATGTACCCATTAGCTTTTGGGACTATGCATTGGAAACGGCCGTTCGAATCCTTAACCTCGTACCAACTAAAAAGGTCAAGAAGACACCCTTTGAGATGTGGCATGGAAAGGTTCCATCGCTTTCATATCTACAGGTTTGGGGTTGTCTTGCCTACGTGAGATGTGAGGCTGAGGACAAGTTGGAACCCCGAGCCGAGAGGTGTTTGTTCATTGGATAACCTGCTGGGTCTATGGGATATTTGTTTTACAAACCTTCTGAGAACAAGGTATTTGTTGGTCGGAGGGCCATCTTCCTTGAAAGGGAGATGCTATCCAAAGACGCTAGTGGGAGAAAGGTAGATCTTGAAGAAATTTAAGAACCTTCCAATTACCAACTTGAAGTTGGCAGTAGTTCACATCATGATTCTCAGCACGGCGTTGCTGGAGAACCTGACACGGATCCTTTACCTCTTAGGAGATCCGATAGGAGTCGCAATGAGCAAGAGAGATATGGGTTTCTCATGTCTGGCGGCTGCGATCTAGTGATGAACCATCATATTATGTGGACGCTGTGGTGGGCCTTGAGTCCGCCAGGTGGAAAGAGGCA
The DNA here is from genome assembly GCA_038502395.1 of Dittrichia graveolens. Taxonomy (NCBI): domain Eukaryota; kingdom Viridiplantae; phylum Streptophyta; class Magnoliopsida; order Asterales; family Asteraceae; genus Dittrichia; species Dittrichia graveolens. The sequence goes on from JARJIL010000003.1 coordinate 62,441,338, forward strand.
ATGGAGTCCGAGATGCAATCTATGTCAGATAACCAAGTCTGGAGAGGTAGACACCTTCAACGCCCGACTGGTGGCTAAACGTTTCACACAAACTCATGGTGTAGACTATGATAAAACCTTTTCCCCGGTGGCCATGTTGAAGTCTATTCGGATACTTACGGCAATTGCCGCATTTCATGATTATGAGATTTGGCAAATGGATGTAAAAACTGCGTCCCTTAATGAGACACTTAGCGAGGAAGTTTAAATGACTCAACCCGAGGGTTTTGTACATGCCAAGCATCTGGATAAAGTCTGCAAGCTGAAGAAGTCCATTTATGGACTTTAGCAAGCATCGCGCATTTGGAACCTATGCTTTGATGAGAAAGTCAAAGAGTTTGGCATTTCTAAAAGCAAGGATGAGCCACGCGCATATGTCTGGGCTAGTGAGAGCATAGTTGTATTCCTAGTCTTGTATGTCGATGACATACTCCTCATTGTGAACAATATCCCGACCCTTCAAGGTGTAAAAACCTGGTTAGGCAATTGTTTTTCAATGAAGGATCTAGGAGACGTGACTTATATTTTAGGATCAAAATCTATAGAGATAGATCCAAGAGGCTAATTGGGCTTAGCTTAGTACATACGTTGACAATGTCCTAAAGCGGTTTAGGATGGAAGACTCCAAGAAGGGGTTAATTCCTATGTCACATGGTTTGGTATTGAGTAAGACTCAATCCCCTAGTTCCTTAGAGAAACGGGAAGTAATGAAGCGGGTGTCATATGCTTCGGCTGTGGGCTTGATCATGTACGCCATGCTATGTACAAGGCCTGATGTATCGTGTGCTTTGAGCATGACGAGTAGATATCAAGCCAACCCAGGCAAAGCCCATTGGACGACGGTGAAAAGCATTCTCAAATATCTTCGGAGGACTAAGGAGATGTTCTTAGTGGACCGAGGTGAGGAAGAGCTTAGAGTAAAGGGTTACTCTAACGCAAGCTTCCAAACCGATAGGGATGATTGCCGATCACAATCGGGGTTCGTGTTCCTATTAAACGGCGGTGTTATATCCTGGAGGAGTTCTAAGCAAGACACCGTGGCCGATGCCACTACAGAGTCAGAATACATTACGGCCAGTGAAGCTTCTAAGGTGGCCGTATGGTGGATCTGTACCATTGTCACAAGCTAAGCACGATGCCCACACACGTGCTATTGGGATTAAATTTGCTAGTGACTTGGTTTGAGTTGTATACTGGTTATTGTATTTGATACATTTGCTATGTTATTGGGAACATTAAGCAATATTGTATTTTTAAATGTATTGATTATTAAATGGAGATTTAATGATAGGCGTGTAGCGAATACTTTCTTTAAATCATTATTGTGTTCCAACTTTGCATGTTTTATGACTTCCTAGAATTTTTACATTCTAAATAGTCCACGGTCAGTCATTCTTCATTGGAAGGAAGTATGAACGAAGATCGAGGGAAAAGATTGGTCATAGTGTTCAATGGAGATTGAATACAAGGGACGCAATATTTCGCCTATACTTGAAAAGAGTTTCAAGTAATTGGACGACCCACACCTGATCTTACTTAATGGTACATGTCAAGAGTAAATCAGGATGATAGTATCTTTTATCCTTAGACTGGAGATGCATGTGTTTCACTATTTATGTTCGCTTTATTCTGACTGCTTTCAAATGTAGTCCGTAACTGGCAATTATATAGGAGGCTTTTGGGTAAGGTATTGCCAATGTAATGGGGAAATGTAGTCGAAGGAATTTTTTCCTCTGTTTAGAGAGATATCCCTGGGCCCCTCGGTGATTTGGCGTTGACACCAAAAATGCATGGCCATGCTCGAGCTTGCAATGATAGTTGATCAGTTGCAGCTTACTTTTGGTCACCACCAATCTTGATCGAGAAACATAATCGTGAACGACCGGAGAATGACTTTGTACCATGTCTCGTGTTCACTTGAATATCGCAAACAATAGGATGATTGATCACTTATAAAGTTGATTCTAAAGTGTAATTCGCTAGTATACGAAGCAAGTGGAAAGAAAATTTTTCGAATTTGGTCAAAATTCGAAGGATTTTGAATATTGGAAGTTGGCGGATTGTACTTTTGAGGAACTTGCGGATTTCGATTCAAGAACTATCAATTTACTCAAACCCAAAGGTTTATAACGGATTCTGACATTATTCTAAGTGTCAAATTTAGGGATCGGAAATGGAGTTGCGGATTTGGTTTTACAACGGTTTTGAGTTGATTTGAATTGCGGATGTGGTTGCTATCGGATTACAAGGATTGGTTGCTATTAGATTTGATTACTCGGATTTGAGTATCAGTTGGTTTACGGATTCTCAAAGGAATTTGAAAGATCTCAGATTCACATCAATCAGATTTCCAGGTATCGGAATTTTGAAGTTCTCTGATTTACACTTCGGATTTCAAAATTATCGGACTTTGAAATTTCTCGGATTTTCCATCGGATTTCCAAATTGTTGGAATTTGAAGCAATCGGATTTCCAATTTTATCGAATTTCAAGTCATCGTATTTGAATTCTCGGTTTTAGTGATCATCGGATTTGATAGTATCGGATTCTTCAATCAATATCTTACAAAGAAATGATCCTGCAGCAAGAATGAGTACATACAGTGAAACCCTTTCATTTGGTTCTGACACAAAATCACCTGTCTTGTATAAGGGTGAGTATCATGTCTAGAAGGGACGATTCATGGATTATATTGATAACAATGAGCAGGATGGTGATGAAATGAAGAAAAGCATACTTGAAGGAAATGGAATTTTCAGAATTGATCAAGAAGCTAACCCTAACCATAATCCACCGTTAGATGAAATTCATAGGGAAAAGCTTCCAAGCGAATATACAGCTGAAGAAAAGAACAGGGCCACTGCAAGTCGAAAGGCAAAATATTACTTGAAACATGGTCTTTCATCAGAATTCTATATTAAGGTTAATGGCCTGAACACAGCTAAAGAAGTGTGGGATGAGATTAAAAGCCAGATGGAAGGCATTGAATCTGGAGTTTGGATTAAAGAGACAACTTTGGTCAACTATTTTGACCACTTTAAAGCCAGAGAGGGTGAAGCATTGATTGAAACTTACAGTCGATATTGTAAACTGCTGAATGATTTGAGAAACCAAAAAGTAGATGATTATTCAAATATAACAAAGAACACAAGGTTTCTTAACTCTCTTTGGCCAGAATGGAAGTCACAAGTGACAATCAACAGACAGATGAACCAGAAAAACCTCAATAAAGTCACCCATCATATGATATTCAAGGAACTGAACCAATATCAAGAAGATGTTGGTCTGGGTGCACAAAAGGAAACTGTAGATCCACTAGCTTTGGTGGTGAATGAAAAGAGGGTCAGAAGTTCATCAAAATCAGTCAAGCTGAAACAAATTCAAGAGACTGAAAGTTCAGGTTTAGAAGAAGAAACTCAAGTTGATAATGACAAAATCATGTAAGCCGTGACCTATCTTACAAACATGATGCAGAACAAGTTTCTTAAGAACAAGACAAACAACAGAGAGAGGTTCACATCTGGATCAAGACGGAGGGAAGACCAATTCCAGAAGAAGGATGGTGAATGACTGGAAAGGAGATATGAGCCTAAAGTTGAAACTGCCGAGGAATGAAAGTGCTACAACTGTGGTGGCACTGGGCATTTCATAAAGGACTGTAAAAAGCCTAAGGTCAAAGATTCAGAGTACTACAAGGCTAAACTCAACCTGATTAAGCAGAGAAACAATGGGAAGTCATTGCTTGCTGAACAGGATCAATTTCTTTCTGAAACTGACAACAGTGATGAAGATCCTAATGTTCATGTACAGTTTGTCTTAATGGTTGAGGTAGAAGAATTTAAGTGCAAGGAAAATAACGGTAAAAGTGAAGATGAAATTGTGGGAGCCGATTTTGGATTCATGGCTTGATTTGATGAATCAGATTGAATTCAAATGTGGTTATCATCAAGCTCGGATGAAGAAAAGATTGAATTCAAAGAAAACCTGGAAAAATTTTAACGAAGATAAAATTCTAGTCTGGTTTGTCAATAAAAATGGATTCATAATTCATCAATGGATTCACAAATATCAACGAATGGAATTTCTGAAAAGGTATGCTAATCGAAAGATACCAGTCCGACTAGGACAATGGAAGGAACATCTCAAAATAATGAACGCAAATGAAAAACTTCCAACAACTTCATTGAATCATATTCATCAAAACAAATTCACACAAACCAAACGGGTTCCAATGAAAGTTGATTCTTATTCATCAATGACACCAAAATCACACAAAAATCAAAGACAAATGATGAATACACCTGTGTCAAACAAATCTAATGTGAAAACAACGTATGTGGAAAAAGCAAAGTTTTTTACTCCTATAAGCAAACAAAAGAATGATAAAACAACTCTGTCACTCAACAAAAGAACAATTTCGACTGAGAAATGGATTGTGAAAAGATCAAATCTTGATACAACAACTGAAGTCTCTAACAGAAAAGATCAATCAAGTTTCTTTTCCATGTGTAGAAGGATCATCTCTGGTACATGGACTCTGGATGCACGAAGCATATGACGGGTAACAAATGTCTTCTCAAACATTTTGTGAGTAAGTACACAGGAAATGTTAAGTTTAGGAACGAACAAGTTTCTCGATTCTCGGCCATGGAGTAATAGAGACTAGCAATAAAGATTGAAAAGGTGTCCTATGTTGAAGGCTTAGGGCATAATTTGTTTAGCATAGGGCAGTTTTGTGATAAAGGAATGGAGGTTGTCTTTAAGAAGAGCTCATGTTCTTTAAGAACAGAAGACGGAGCTGAGATTTTGGGTGGCAATAGAAAGTCTAATTTGTATACAATTGACTTGTCGGAGAAAGGTTTCGGTGACAAGCCGGTGCATGGAAATTTGGTCCGAGGTCTACTAAAGCTGAAATTTGAAAAAGGTCATCTCTGTAAGGATTGTGAGGCGGGTAAAATGAAGAGTGTACCACATAAAGTTAGCTAGATTTCTTCAACTACCGCTCCTTTGCAGTTGATCCATATGGACCTCTGTGGACCAATGAGAGTTCAGTCCAGAAGCGCAAAGAGATACATTATGCTGATAGTGGATGATTACTCTCGGTACACATGGGTCCGGTTTGTAAGTCATAAGAGTGAAGTACCTCAACAAGTGATTTTGTTTCTGAAGAAACACAATACTCAGAACGGACAACCGGTGAAGGCCATTAGAACTGATAATGGGACAGAGTTCAAAAACAGAACGCTAGACTCTTACTTGGACTCTGAAGGAATAACACATCAGTTCTCGGAAGCATATACTCCGGAACAGAATGGAGTAGTGGAAGGGAAAAATAGAACACTGGTTGAAGCTGCCCGAACGATGTTAGAGTATTCGAAGTTACCACCTTCTTACTGGGTTGAAGCCGTTAATAGTGCATGCAAGACCCAAAACAGATCATTAATACATCGTCGCTTCAATAAAACTCCATACGAATTATGTAATGGAGTAGTGCCTAATATCAAATACTTTCATGTATTTGGTAATATGTGCTTTGTACTGAATGAATCGAACAAACTCTCAAAGTTTGATTCGAAAGCAGACGAAAGAGTATTTTTAGGTTACTCAATGGAAAAAAAGGCTTTTAGAATTCTAAATCGAAGAACTAACATGATTGTCGAAAGCATGAATGTTACGTTGGATGATTTAGTCAATCTAAATTCTTTAACGGGTACACTTATCTCATCTAAATAACAAAATTTTGAAATAAACAAACTAGATGAGTCATTCAGTCATAAAGAAGATATAAGCTTGGACTTTTTGTTTGATTTCATTAAAAAGAATGATAACTTGTCTACTGTTTTACAGGATATTCAGCAAGAGTCTGTAACAATAACTGAGCCACCAAGTGTATCTACAGTTCAACAAACAACAAATTATGACAACTCGGAGTTTGAAGCTACAAATATTCCTGCAACTGAACAAAGTCCAAGATACGATCAATCAACGGAAGACATTAACTCAAACGACCTTCGAAATATAAATGACTACATTCAGGTTCAATCCCACGAACCTGTTTGGCTAAAAAGTCATCCTGAGACTCAAGTCATAGGCAGTTTGAACGCCGGTGTTCAAACAAGATCTGCTACTGCTAATGAATGCCAACATTCAAGTTTTCTAAGCATGATCGAACCCACGAGAGTGTCGGAAGCTCTTGTTGATCCTGATTGGATTATAGCTATGTAGGAAGAGCTTAACCAATTTGACCGACTTAAAGTTTGGAGACTAGTTCCAAGACCAGAAGGCAAATCAATTGTCGGAACTAAATGGGTTTTCAAAAACAAAAAGGATTTAGAAGGTGTGGTTGTTAGGAATAAGGCAAGGTTAGTGGCTAAGGTGTATATACAACAAGAAGGGATTGATTATGACGAGACATTTGCCCCTGTAGCAAGGATAGAGGCTATAAGACTTTTCCTAGCCTATGCCTCCTACAAAAACTTCACGGTTTACCAAATGGATGTTAAGACTGCATTCCTCAATGGGAAACTAAAAGAGTAAGTGTACGTCAGTCAACCGGTAGGTTTTGTAGATTTTAACAGACCCAATGACGTCTATATTCTCGACAAAGCTCTGTATGGATTAAAACAAGCCTCGAGAGCTTGGTACGATGAGCTGTCAGAACATCTTCTACACGAGGGATACGTCAAAGGGAAAACACATACCACACTATTTAAAAAGCAAATGGGAAATGATTACGTGTTGGTACAAATATATGTCGATGACATAATATTTGGCTCTACGAACCCTATGTATGACAATGAATCTTCAAACACAATGAAAAAAAGATTTCAAATGAGCATCATGGGGGAAGTTAATTTTTTCCTCGGATTGCATATCAAACAATTCAGCCATGGGATTTTTATTAATCAGGCTATGTATATCAAAGAAATATTAAAGAGATTTGATATGACTAGCTGTTCATCTATAACAACTCCCATGGCTTCAAGAACAAAACTATTTGCTGATCTGGAAGGAAAAGCAGTAGATTTGAAACCGTATAGAGGAATGATAGGTTCATTGCTATATTTAATAGCTAGTAGGCCTGATATTATGTATTTTACATGTCTTTGTGCCAGATTCCAGGCAAATCCCAAAGAATCCCATCTTTTGGCGGTAAAACGCATTTTTAGATATCTTAAGGGTACCCCAGATCTAGGTTTGTGGTATCCTATGGATTCGGGATTTGAACTAATTTCCTATTCTGATGCAGATTATGCCGGATGCATACTAGATCGAAAGAGCACATCTGGGAGTGCACACTTTTTAGGAAACAGACAGGTCTGCTGGGGATGCAAGAAGCAAAATTGTGTTTCATCATCAACTGCTGAAGCAGAGTACATTGCTGCTGCTAACTGCTGCTCACAGTGTCTTTGGATTAGGACTCAGCTTTCTGACTTTGGTCTGGTATACGGGAAAATTCCTTTAATGTGTGATTCTAAGAGTGCCATTGCAATTACATGCAATCCGGTACATCATTCGAAAACAAAACATATAGACATCAGATACCATTTTATCAAAGACTATGCAGATAAAGGCCTAATAGAATTAAAAAATGTTCAAACAGATAATCAACTTGCTGATATTTTCACAAAAGCATTAGACGAATCTCATTTTAATGCTTTAGTGTCAAGATTAGGAATGTTGAATTTGACGGTTTAACATATCATTATGATTTAACAAATCTTACACGGTATTTGTTAGTGGTGCAGGTCAAACTACAGTCGAAGTATAGACATATCTAATACAAGTTATGAATCACTGAGTGTTCATACTTGTAGGCGGAGAAATTAAATCAAGTTTTGTATATAATCAATGAAAAATCAAAAACATTTACAAAACAAAGAAAATTCTAAATTTTTTTTCTTCATCTCAAATTGACGTACATTTGTGCATAATTTGAGGGGGAGTTTTTATTTTTGTTTTTGAATTAAATTTTCAAATTTTGAAAATTTTCATCTTCGAGATTAAAGAATTATTGTTCAAGCTGAAATATGATGTTAAGGGGGAGTGTAATGCTTTGAAAGAACAAAATTTTGATGTCAAGTGTTAAAAATCCGCAAATGTTGTCGGATTGAGTCAAAATCCGCTACTTTTATCGGATTCCGATACTTTTATCAGATTCCGATACTTCTATCCGGTTTAGACTAAATCCGAGTACTTTGTCGGTTTTTGTTTGGTTTCGTATTTCTATGGATCGGATTATTAGTATTCGGATTTCAATGGGTCGGATTTTTCATTTTCCTATAAAAGGAAAATCCGACAACATTATCGGTTTCCAAAAAATCTGAGAGCTCTTCCAAGAAATCAAAAATTTTCAAAGTCGTTGTTTGAGTGTTTCGATCTACGATCCGTGTTCGCAATTCTTTCCTGATTCAAAAGGTATTATTCTTTTGAGATTTCATCAACATTTACATGGTTTTTAATCGGATTCTTTGACTTCAAAACCCTCAAAATGTTCGACTTACAAATCCATGAAATTAAGTGATTGTGTTTACATAGATAGGTTTGGATTTGTTAATAGATTAGTGGGATGTGTTTCGATTTCAAGTTAATTGATTTTTGGATGTGTATTTCTTAGATTTGAGATTGTCGGTTTTTCAAAGTTTGGTCGGGATTTTTAAACTCAATGAGGAAGGTGTTTAGTTGTTAATTGTATTGTTTGAGTAGAAAGGAAGTCTTAGTTTGGTGTTAATTGCATAACCATTTTGGGTGTTAAGTGTTAAGTTAACAAAATGGGTATTTTTGAAAGTGTCGAAAAGTTGGAAATTTGAAGGGTGTTCAAAGTTGATGAACTGTCAGATTTGCTGTAAATACGATAGTTCAGTGTTTGTCGGATTTCAAGTTTATCGGATTTTGTGATAAATCTGAGTGTTTGTTTAAATTGAGAAGTTGGTCGGTTTTTAAAACTAACGGATTTCAAGTTTATTGGATTTCAAGTTTATTGGATTTCATGTCGATTTACAAGTTTGTCGGATTTTCAAAATACCGGATTTTGACTTGTCGGATTTTGAGAATACCGGATTTTGAATAATATCGGATTTTGGATAATATCGGATTTTGAAATACATGTGTGTCGGAATTTCAATAATCTCGGATTTTGCAAGTAAATGAGTGTCGGTTTTTCGATGATATCGGATTTCAAAAGTAAATGATGTTGGATTTTCAATGATATCGGATTTTGGAAGTAAAAGAGTGTGGGATTTTGCCAAACACATGTTTATCGGATTTCTAAGTGTCGGATTTCATCCAACACTTAGGAATTTTCAAAAAAAAATTGAAAATTTTGAATTTTGTACTAACTGTTTTATGTTACAGATGGCGCAAATTCCCTCAAATACCCTGTACCCCTGAGCCAGTTACCTTCCAAACCAACTAAATAATGCCTACTTCCTACCTGCTATTACCAAAATTGACTATCCAATCATCACTGAACTTATTACATCCCATCCATTAAACCATGCCTTTACCATCAACCCTACTGAATCTGTACCTCATGTCCCGGAGGTTTACGTGCAACAATTGTGGGGTTCCCTTACCCTCACTGAAAGTGACGAAGGAAACCCAGTGATTTCAGGCCAAATTGATCAAGTTGAATTTGAAATGGGACTGGAAAGTATAAGACGTATTCTCAAACTTCCTAAACCAAACACTTACCCATCTAAACCTGCCTTTGATCCTATACCCACTAACAAACAAATCTTAACCCATGTGATGGATCTTGGATGGAGGGGTGATGAATTGACTAGGATGTCAAAGTTTAAACATTCTGGATTTGTTCCCCAGTGGCAGACACTGTATGCGATTATCATGAGATGTTTGACAAGTGTAACGAAAGGGATTGATTGTGCCAATGCCTTTGTATTGAAAGTTGTGGTTGGAATGGCTAAGCACTTGCATTTTGATTATGCAGAGTTGAGATTTGTTGAAATAGCAAAGGTAGTCCGTGAGAAGGTGATTCCTGGCAAAAGTCGTAATTTTCTACCGTTTCCACGGTTTCTATCCATGATAATTCAGAGCGTGGTGGCCAGAGATACTGACATCTCCAGGCGTGATGATGAGCCGGCTATTCAAATTCAGATGATGATCAAGCTTTACAAAATCCCGATGATGCCTGATGTTTAAACCTTTGTAATACCTGCTGAGTTAGTTCATTTGTTGGATTTAGAAAGTGAGGTTGTCCAGCAGTACGTGAGAAATAATAATATTGTTCTTCTGAATCGGCAAGAACCTACTAATTCTACCGCAAGAGCGCTAGGTTCCAAGAGTGATAGTGAATCTAGGAGTCAGACTTCTATGGGAGAAGTTGACAGGGAAGATCATAGTGAAAAAATTTCCGAGAGGGGTGGTGAAGAAGGTGAGGGTGTTAGTGAGGTTAGAGAGGGAGTTGCTGTGGACACCTCTGATAGTGAGACTGATTTGTTTCAAAAGCATATTCAGAAAATGTTTCAAAATCACGATGAACAAATTGAGGAGGAGTTGGGTCCTGATGGTCAAAGAATACATCCAAGTATACCTGAATATGACCAAATGATGGATTTGTCTTATGAATTTGAAAATATTGATACTCAACTTTTATATGATGATGTTAGTGTGCTTAACGTAGAGGAAGATGTTGAGAGGCAAAAGCAAAGTGAGGAAGTGAGAGATGTGAGAAAAGAAAATTTGAGTGCTGAGGGTTCCCCAACCATTTCTATTGTTGGGTTAATACCTAACATTGAAAAAGACTCTGGCTTCCTACCAGAGCATGCACAGACCCCACTCAGCCACTCAGTATTCTCTCCAAAGAATATTGTTTCATTCCACGGAGATTTTACACATAATCTAACGGTTCCTCATTCGGAGGGTACTGTTATTGAAACTAGTGACACTCCGCTGTAAGCCACGCCTGTTCTTTCTGCGCACATTGATAACTATTAACAAATTGTTGATTTTCTTTCTAAACACAGGCAAACACTTGATGAAATACCCGGTTTATTCAAAAATAGACCGGCTGGAACTACTATAGGCGAAGCCTTAACAGGACATATCCAAGGATTAGTAGGAAAACCCACCACAGTCAACGTCAATCCATCTATGAATGTAGGTAGTCTTTCAACGTCAGAATTCGTTTCTGGAGGTGTTGGTACCTCAACGGGTAATCTAAGTTATCCCGGTGTTACACAAACTGAATCTGAATCGGCTAAGGAATTTGTTTCCAAGGCTAATTTTGATGATGCAATTGAACATCTCCATGTACGTATTTATGATATTCAAAGATTACAACTTGACAGATTAACCCGAATTGAGAAAAAGTTGGATGATTTGGTTGAAAAGAGAGAAACTGAGATGAAAGATAAGGTAACTGATCCTTTATCCGTGGATGAATTAAAAAGCCTTCTGATGGTAAAATTGATTGGGTCAACATGTAAAACAGTTGCCGGGTAATCCAAAAGGCCTAGGCATGACGACGATGTCTCCGACACCGTTCGTCCTGAGGGGGAGAAACGATTAAAGACATACTTTGATACCCCGGCTGCTCAGCAAATCGGTGCAGTTGCTGCCAGATTGGAGAAAACTTCATTCAAACAGAAATACAAGGGCAAGCAGACTGAGATGATTGAATTTGAGAAAACAGATGTGCCTGAGGTTGATGCTGAGAATGAGGAGCTAATGCTAGCCTTGTGGCTGATACAAGAGGTTGAAAAGCCTGCAGAGATTGAAATTGAAAAATATAATTTGGAAAGTGTAATGAAAGTGCATGAAGAAATATATATTCGTGCATTAATATATATATATATATTTCTTCATGATTATATATATATATGTGTGCATAAATATATATTTGTTACATGTAAATTCTTACTAGAAAAAAATTATATAAATGTATCTATATACTTGTTACAAGTAAAGAGTTACTAGTAACAATCAAGTATGTATATACAATACATGTAGATGTATTTTATACATTATATGGCACATCTAGTATATCTGTTATATATATATATATATGAAAGAAATCTAGAAATTCCTCATTAATCCTAAAAGGGGGCCATGTAATGTTTCTTGCAAAAGACTTGACCAAGACATGGGACTCATTCACCAAGTCAAGAAGCAAGGCAAAAAGGGGCCTCCCTCCTCACCAATTTCGTTCAAGGAGGTCCCAAGGGAGGGGCCTCCCTCATGTTCTTGGTTGCTTGGTTGTTTAAGTCTTGATGCATGGTTCCTTTGCAACATAATCATGCTACCACCTTTGCTATTCTTCAAGAATTGTTCAAAGTGTTCTAAGAAGCTTGAATACACCCTAACTCTATAGTATTGGTGTTCTTCAAGTAAGCAAAGTGTGTCACTAGAATACATATTCATATACATACATAGTAAGTTCAAGAAGAAGAACAAGAGGTTGTTGCTTGCTTGCTTTAATTTCAAGGGTTGGAGAGACTAGCATCTTGGAGGTGTTGGACTCATTGATTTGTGGATACCTTGGAGGAAGTCTCTACTTGACTTCTCATTGATCAACCACTTCACCAACGGTTTAATAACACTACAAAGGTTGTAGTTCTAAACACCCTATGGTTGTTTTGTTTTCTTAAAGCTTTCATATTGATCATTGGTGGGGAATTTTAAAAGGTTTAAAATTGTTGTTCATGCTTCCGTTGCGAAAATATATTTTGAAAAACCAAACAAACCCCAACAGTGGTATCACAGCCACTTATGCATAGTTTTAAGAAACTTTGTTTTTGAGTATGTATTGTTTAAGAAAATGGACAACTTTTCTTTTGTTAGAAAAGTTGTGGATATTCTTGTTGGCAACTTGTATATGTTTAATATTTATTTTGGGAAACAACCAAACCATATGCATGTTTGGTTGTAAAAGTTGCCTAAATATCAAGTGTTGATATATATGTTTGTTTGAGTGTATGTTGTGCATAGCAAGTCATAAACCTTTTGTGATGTGTTGGAAATTCGATTTGGTTGTAAAATTATTCTTTCATTTGGTATGTAATAATAATTTTAGTTTTGTTTCATCTTGTTGTATTTTGGAAGTAGTAGAATAGTTTAGACTAATTTACTTTTAGAAAAATGTAACAAGATGGAGAAATGACCAAGTTGGAGTTTTCAAGTATAGTGGAGTCAACCATGAAGGCTTGGAGTTATTTGCACTACAAGGAGTTGTTTTGGCAAGTGGGAGATTCAAGTTCATCACAAGAGGAATTTTATGGTCCTTAGTTATGACTTGGTATTTTTGTATGGCTCACAAAAAATACCACTTAGGATAAATGACTTGGTTATGCACTTATACATGTTATTTGTGTGTGTTTATGTTTATGTTATTATGCGTGGTTGAAAATAGGATTTTTGCATACTAGATAATATTTTTGACATAATATAAATCACATAATGGGAGGTTGGTATTTTAAGTTGACATAACATAAGATGTAAAATGAATTTTATATAAAAAAGGGGTTTTTTTATAAAGATTAAAATTAATTATGTCAAAATATATATATGTACATATATATACATATATATATGAGTTTTATAAAATAGAGATTTTAAAAACTCAACCAAACTCCATTCAAGTTTAATGATAAAATGATTTTATTACAAGCTAAAATTGGTCGTATTCGCGCGCTTGAAACTACACACGTTAATATAGGATATTAATACTAGTTTAAAATTGAACGCGTAGAGACTTCATAAAATATGGATTTTAAGAATACTCAAGACATATATATATATATATATATAATATGATTTTATCAAAACGTGGACTTATTATTGTATGCATGCAATATTTGTCACACGATTCGTTTTGTTTTATTTAATAAATATACAAAACGGTTAAAGCCCTTTTTCAAAACGTAAGTCTATGCCATCCCATATTAAGACACTCGCTTGTTGCGACGACACTCACGTGGAGAGAGCATTATCCAACCACGTGGATTGTTTTTGTAATAACTGAGCTGTTTTTTCACGAATTCCATGAACGTCATGGGCCCGAAATTCACCGTCTTGAAATAGGACGACTTAATCGGAATCTTATTACGGAGAGAGCATTAGCCAAACGTAAGGAAGCCCGAGGCATAGATGGGATCAAACATGCCAAAATTGACAATCGTTTACTAGGATCCCATAAAGATCTAAGAATTACATACGAGATGTAATTGGTAAACGTTACCTACCTTGTTGTTTTAACTTGATGGAGAGAGAATTAGCCAAACATTCAAGGTTAAGTTCAACTTGGAACCTAGCCTTTAACAATTAAAGAATTTTATATAATTCTAAAGGGTATTAATTATTAAATGATTAAATATCAAAAATACTAAATTGAACTTTGTTAATTTTATTGATGGCTCCTAACTCAACTACGCCCGTTAAAAACTTATCTCTTCGTTCAATCTTAGAGAAAGAAAAAATCAATGGTACAAATTTCTTAGACCGGTATCATAACTTGAGAATCGTTCTTAAGCCCGAAAAGAAATTGTACGTACTTAAGGATCCCGTTCGTGAGCAACCTCCATTGACTGCGGCCAAAGTCGTTAGTATTTTTGGGTGAATCATTCCGACGACTCGGTCGAAGTTGCATGCCTCATGCTTGCTACCATGTCTCCAGATCTTCAAAAGAACCTCTAGGAGCATGGAGAATATGAGATGCTTCGCCAACTTAAAGAAATGTTCCAAAAGCAAGCGAAGCAAGAGCGCTTCGAGGTAACTCGAGCCTTCCATGCATGCAAGATGGACGAAGGTCAATCCGTTAGAGAATATGTGCTAAAGATGAAAGGATACATTGACCAACTTGCTAGGCTTGGATCTCCCATAACCAACGAGTTTGCACAGGATATGATCCTTAACTCGTTGACAAAAGCTTATGATCAATTTGTCATGAATTATAACATGAACAATTGGGAGAAATCTGTCTCAGAGTTGCATGGGATGCTTAAAACTGCTGAGAGTAAGATTCCAAGCAAGACACCTCAGGTCTTGATGATTCAAGAAGGGAAAATCAAGAAAAAGAAAAAGAACAACTCAAAGGGGAAGGGAAAACGGAAAACAAAGGGAAAGGATAAAGGCAAACAGGTTGCCAAAGCTCCTACACCCAAGATGGCGGGAAAGGTTCCTAAAAGCGGCCCGTGATTTGAATGCGGGGTGGTAGGACATTGGAGGCGCAATTGTCCAACCTACCTCGCGGAGTTGAAAAAGAAGAAGGCTGGCGAGGCCGGCACTTCAGATATATATATGATTGAAATGTATAATTTTTTATTTTAATTCCTGGGTATTTGATACCGGTTGTGGAAGTCACATTTGTAATAATGTGCAGGGGTTGAGAAGAAGTAAGTTGCTGAAGTCAGGCGATTTGGACCTCCACGTGGGCAATGGAGCAAATGTTGCTGTTGAAGCCTTTGGAACTTTTGAATTATTATTACCAAATGGCCTGTATTAATATTAAACAATTGTTGTTATGTACCTAGTTTAACTAGGAATATTATTTTAGTAACCCGGTTGGGAGAATCGGGATTCACTTTTGGGTTCGTTGATGATGGCCTTCGTGCCTTTAAAACGGCATTTTGTATTTTGAGGCTCGCCCTCTTAATGGAATAATTGAAGTTAATCTTAAAAGATCTCTTGACGATAATTCAATATATACCACTAGCACCAAACGACGTAAGCATGACTTAAGTCAAACATACCTTTGGTGTAACACCGGTTTTGCAATTACCAGATTTTAGCAAAAATTTGCGTTTTTAACAAATGTGAACTTAATCACGATTAAATAACATTAAATTTAAGGAGCGGAAATATTTACAACAGACTATGTTTCAAGTATCAGGTGTTACTCTACAATAACCGACCATAATGTATATAATTATAACACAAGTGTTCCACCAAAATATCCAGCAGGAGGTATCCCAGCTCACCAGGCAAGCTAATCTCAATCTGCAAAAGCAGTTAACATGGCACCGTTAGCTACATTTAGCTAGTGAGCACAAAGTTAGCATAAGCATCATTAGACTAAGTCATGCATTTCAGGAATAAGCATACAATGCTATCCTATCACATTGCGGTGTGTTGACACGATCGGTATAAGTTGTTTCTTGCAGGAAACCTAGTCCCGCTCAACACCAATACACCGAGGGATCAGACACAACCCTCCGCACTGGTGGGGGAGAATAAAGAAGTCCACCAAGCATCGTTTACGGAACCAGAATCTCCTTAGGTAACTCAGCTACAACCGGCTGATTACCCCTCATGATATAAGGCACGGCGGTTCTTCAGAACCTATGATCCAGAACGTTACCTCGAATCACCGTTAAATCCCGAATCTCTAGATCAAGGGTCCCTGGGATCCAGCTATCCGGCTTACCTTAATCATGCTTGAAGATGTCCGTGAACCTTTCATATACACATACTGATCCAATCTGGATCATTCATTTAGCATGCATATTCATTTACTTCTTTTAGCATGCATTTACATTCATTATGGATCCAATCTGGATCCCTAGCATACATATTATTAAGCTTTCACATAACTGATTCATTCAGAATCAATATCATACATATCATCCATTTACCTAGGTGGTTCCAATTCTGGATTCCGCTGGCATGCACTTAACAGATAAATCTTCCTCTACTAAGGCTTATGGAAGTCGGTACTCACCTGAGTGGCTTAACAGATAATTATTTTACTTCTGCTTTGTCTAGGATGTCATGTTCACCTAGAGTAGCATTACTTACATCAATTACCTTAACATAAAAAGAATGGTTTTAAAATCAATAAAGGAAATCCCAAAATCCGGATCTCACACAAATCCGACAAAACCGTCGGATTGTGGGAAATCCGATACTTTCTTGCGGATTGTAGGAAATCCGACCCTTAGGAAATCCGAGACATTGGAAATCCGACACTTTTGAGGAAATCCGATACATCATCGGATTTCAACACTTATTCATCTTATAAACTTGGTAATACAATGGAATCCGATATTCTATTGGAATCCGATACATTGGAAGAAATCTGATACTTTATCGGAATCCGACACTCTTGTCGAAATCCGACAATTACAAAGGAATCTGACATTCTATCGGATTTGACTTGCGGATTTGAACATGTGAACCTAGGAAATCCGATACTCCATCGGATTTAGACCGCATACGGATTCCGACACATTTAAGTCTCGGAATCCGACACTATCGGATTTGGGCCATATGCGGATTCCGACACATTCAAGTCTCGGAATCCGATAACTTCAAGGCAGGAAATCCACCAACTTCATATTGGCTTATTTCCAGAACTTCATTCGTTTGTTTTGACATTTATACATTCTAAAAACATCCATTTTCATTAGTATGACTTAAGAAACGCATCAAACCCAAACAATAACACCAAATAATCGAAACCCACTTGCAAAGTATGTTTTGAATGTTCAATGTGGTGTTTTGCAAGAATTTGAGTTTTAATCATGTTTCAAGCATAAAAACAGTTTCATACATGTTAAATCTTAACAACAAACATGAGTTTACCTTTGTTTGAATTCCAAATCACCAAATCCTTTGTTGCTTCAAGAAAACCGAATGTCAAAGGGAAAAGAGAGGAATCCGAGAGTTTGTGTAATTGCTTTTGTAACTTTGACCATAAGTCAAAGTTTTCATGCATATATACTCATTATATCCAGAGGCACCGCCTCTGGATTTATCTTTCTTTCTTTTAATTAATTTCCTTATTTATACATATATGTATATATATTACACAAATTTCACATAAAACACATATATACAATTAACTCTTCTCATTAACATAAGTAACCCACAACTTAGACCGTTACATAAAACATACTTATATACGATTAACAGCTAGACCCAAATCGAGGATGTTACAATTCTACCCACCTTAAGAAGATTTCGTCCTCATAATCTACTCAGTGATAAACAGGTGAGGGTATCTTGTCTTCATCTCGTCCTCGACTTCCCATGTCAGGTTCTGACCTAAGTTGTGTTAGAATATGCCTGCTGACACGAACGAGTTAATAGCACTGGTGATGAAGTATAGGCCTATTAGGTCACACACCAAGTATTGATTCCGGCAACACGATCAAGCAAAAGAGAGAAAAAGGCCAAAATGGGTTTTGACAGCATGGTACACGGGCCGTGTCCTTGAACACGGGCCGTGTCCAGCCCAACTAGCACGGGGCGTTTTGGCCCAAGTAGTGGTCGTGTGCTTTGGGCCTACACGGCCGTGTAGGTGAACACGGGCCGTGTTGGGTCTACAAGAAACGGGCTAACTTGGCCCAATTGAGGCCGTGGGCTTTGGGCCAACATGGGCGTGTTGACCAAAACAGGCCGTGTACGATCCCTGTAACAGCAGAATTAACATCTTTTATGTCACATTTTAATGGTATTAACTAGAGGTTAATGAGAGCTACGTTTTTCTCTGCACATGAACAAACTTGAGAGAGTTGAATAACTTCTTGGAGGTTCATATTCTCTCTTGGTTGTTTTTCTTGAAGGTGATCAAGTTGGGTGCCTAGAGAAGGTAATATACACTTTGTGGTCAAGCTTTGATGCACAAAGGTGTTGCTTGTTCTTGATTGTTGTCTTGGTGATTACACACCAACCTACTAGCATTTGGGAATCAACACAACTTGGGGTGGACTTCATTAGAGGAATCCTAGTTTGGTTTCTTGAAGCTTGACTTGGTTGGATTCTTGAATCTTGACAAAAGGAAGATTGTAGTACTTGCATAGTGGTACATTTCTATCCATCCTAGTTTAGTTTTGTTCTATATCTTGCTTCCGTTGCTACTCGATTGTGCCAAGAAAATACCTTCAAGTTGTGTTTCCACTTAACAAGAACCAGCTTGATAATCTTCTTTCGTTGCTTCTTGACCTTCGTGTCAAGAATTTCAACGGGTTCTTCTACGAGTCGCTTTGAAGAGTCAACCTTCAGTTCTTTTAACGGAACAATCTGCTCCTCTTCAACATTACACTTTCGCAAGTAGCATACATTGAAGGTATCGTTGATTCGAGATAGCTCAGGCAGAAGCTCAAGAGGTACCGTCTGATTATTGACTTTATGCACGATCTTGAATGGGACTATGAAATGTGGACTTAGTTTCCCTTTGCGCCTAAAATGAATAACGCCTTTCCACGGGGAAACTTTCAAGAATACACGATCACAAACATCAAATGTAGCGGAGCGGCATTTAGGATCCGCATACATCTTCTGTCGGTCACGGGCTGCTTTAAGCTGCTCTAGCGCCGCATTCACTTTCTCAGCAGTTATCTGGACAATCTCAGGTCCAGCAAACTATTTTTCTCCGGGTTCCAACCAACAAGTTGGAGTGCGACAACGTCTCCCGTAGAGCATCTCATATGGTGGCATTCCGATGCTGGAATGATATGAATTATTGTAAGCAAAATTCAATCAATGTGAGATATGAATCCCATGACCCACCATATTCGAGTACACATGCCCGAAGCATGTCTTCAAGAGTGTGAATCATTCGTTCTGATTAGCCATCAGTCTGTGGGTGATAGGCAGTTCTCAGATGCACACGAGTGCCTAACTCACGTTGCAAACTTTGCCAGAAATTAGATACAAATCTGGAGTCACGATCAGAAACAATTGAGCAATGAAGACCGTGACGTGATACTATCTCATCAATGTAAAGCTGTGCCAAACGAGTCAACGAAGCCGAGTCGTTTGTTGCCAAGAAATGAGCACTTTTAGTCAGTCGGTCAACAATGACCCAAATCATATTATGCCCTCTGAAAGTCTTTGGCAGCTTTGTCACGAAATCCATCATGATGTGATCCCATTTCGATTCTGGAATGTCAAGCTATTGCAAATTGCCATTAGGCCTTTGATGCTCTGTCTTGACTTGGGCACAGATTTAACATTTCTCCACAAATGAAGCAATGTCTTTCTTCAAAGAAGGCCACCAATACAACCTTTTCAGGTCATAATACATCTTGGTGATACCCGGATGGATAAGCGGTTTAGACTTATGAGCTTCTTGCAGAATTAGCTCACAATTACCTCCAATGAGAGGCACCCAAATCCTGGATTGAAAAGTTTTCAATCCAAGATTATCTTTACCCAGCTGGTCTTTCAGTTTCTTCATTGTTTCAGCTTTCAGATTGTCATCTTGCAAAGCTAACTGTTTGGCGTCTTTTAACTTTGCAATTAAATCTGAAATCACTGTAAGCTTCATGAACTTTGCCTCAACTGCTGGCCCCTTACGGTCAAAGCATCCACTACAATGTTTGCTTTACCCGGGTGGTAGTGGATCTCACCATCGTAGTGTTTGATTAACTCCAACCAACGGCGCTGCCGCATGTTGAGTTCTTTCTTAGTAAAGAAATACTGTAAGATTTTGTGATCTGTGCATATCACACACTTGGTGCCATAAAGGTAATGCCTCCATAATTTCAGTGCGAAGACAACAGCAGCAAGTTCGAGATCGTGAGTTGGGTAGTTCCTTTCGTGAGATTTCAGTTGCCGAGAGGCATAAGCAATTACTTTATCTCTCTGCATGAGGACAAAACCCAAACCCGCATAAGAGGCATCATAATAGACAATGAAGTCCTCCGAATCCTCCAGTAAGGCGAGAATCGGAGCTTCGCACAATAACTGCTTTAAGGTCTGGAACACTTCTTCTTGAGCTATCGACCAGACGAATGCAACATCCTTACGAGTTAGCTTAGTCAATAGACCCGCAAGTTTAGAAAAGTTGCGAAGAAATCGCCGATAGTAGCCGGCCAAGCCAAGGAAACATTTTATTTTAGAGGGAGTTCAAGGAACCTCCCAATACATCACCGCTTCCACTTTAGCCGGATCTACTTTAACGCCTTCTTGACAGATAACATGGCCAAGAAAATGTACTTCCCTGAGCCAGAATTCACACTTAGAAAACTTGGCGTACAATTGTTCTCGTTTGAGAGTTTCGAGAAGCTGGCGAAGATGAAGCTCGTGATCAGCCTTAGTCTTCGAATAGACAAGAATATCATCGATGAAAACAATCACAGATCTATCAAGAAAAGGACAACAAACGCGATTTATTAGATCCATGAATATATCAGGAGCATTGTTTAAGCCGAACGGCATAATCAAGAATTTGTAATGACCGTAACGAGTTTGAAAGGTCGTCTTCGGAATGTCTTCTTCGTGGACTCGTACTTGATGATACCCCGAACGGAGATCAATCTTCGAGAAATACGTAGCTCCCTACAACTGATCAAAGAGGTCGTCGATTCGCGGGAGAGGATATTTATTCTTTACAGTTCGCTTATTCAGCTCGCTGTAATCGATACACATTCTCATGGTTCCATCCTTCTTTTTAACGAATAAGACAGGAGCTCCCCAAGGTGAGGAACTTGAACGAATGAAACCTTTATCAAGTAATTCCTGGATTTGAGTCATCATCTTGCAAATTTCAAAAGGAGTGAGACGATAGGGAGATCTAGCTACAGGTGTAGCTCCAGGAATCAGGCTCGATCTTGTATTCGACATCTCTTACCGGAGGTAAACCCGGTAATTCATCAGGAAAGACTTCAGGGAATTCAGATACTACCATGATATCTCGAACCGGTCGCTTTTCCATCGTAGCATCAATAACATATGCTAAGAAAGAATCACAACCTTCGGAAATAGACTTTTGAGCTTTAATGAAGGAGATAACAGGAATTTCGGACTCCCGTCGTTCTCCTCGGGCAACTACATAAGACCCATGAGCAAGAGGGATCTTAATCATCTTCTTGGGACTGAGAATCTCAGCATCACGCTTGCTAAGCCAATCCATTCCAATCACGACATGGAAGCCTGCAATAGGCATAAGAAAGAATGAAATAGGGATACGTAGCTCCCTACAACTGATCAAAGAGGTCGTCGATTCGCGGGAGAGGATATTTATTCTTTACAGTTCGCTTATTCAGCTCCCTGTAATCGATACACATTCTCATGGTTCCATCCTTCTTTTTAACGAATAAGACAGGAGCTCCCCAAGGTGAGGAACTTGAACGAATGAAACCTTTATCAAGTAATTCCTGGATTTGAGTCATCATCTTGCAAATTTCAAAAGGAGTGAGACGATAGGGAGATCTAGCTACAGGTGTAGCTCCAGGAATCAGGCTCGATCTTGTATTCGACATCTCTTACCGGAGGTAAACCCGGTAATTCATCAGGAAAGACTTCAGGGAATTCAGATACTACCATGATATCTCGAACCGGTCGCTTTTCCATCATAGCATCAATAACATATGCTAAGAAAGAATCACAACCTTCGGAAATAGACTTTTGAGCTTTAATGAAGGAGATAACAGGAATTTCGGACTCCCGTCGTTCTCCTCGGGCAACTGCATAAGACCCATGAGCAAGAGGGATCTTAATCATCTTCTTGGGACTGAGAATCTCAGCATCACGCTTGCTAAGCCAATCCATTCCAATCACGACATGGAAGCCTGCAATAGGCATAAGAAAGAATGAAATAGGGATACTACTCCCATCAATATAGATAATGGCAATAGGGACTTTCTCGGTAACCGAAACTACTTTGCCGTCAGAAACTTCTACATTAAGAGGCTCGTCTAATGGCATAACAGGTAATTGAAGTGTTTTACGGCAAGTGACAGAAACAAAAGAATATGTTGCTCCTGAATCAAATAGTACACTGGCAGGAATATAATTGATAAGAAATGTACTAGTGACGACATCCCCTGCTGCCTTTGCCTCATCAGCCATCATCTGAAATGCCCTCCCGTTGGCACGAGGGGCATTATCTTTCTTTTGCCCTCCAGAAGACCCAGCTGCTCCGGAGCTTTGTCGGTCAGGGCACTCCACCATCTTATGACCGGGCTTGCGGCACCGATAGCACACATCTTCTTTATATTGGTAGTCATTCACCGAATGCCCTCTTTGCCCACACCAGCCGCATCTCTTGGTTGCTGCAGAGCATTCTCTAGAACGATAAGTACAACATGAAGAACACCAAGGATCGTTAGGTCTTGGTTTCTTAGAAGATTTAGTCTTCCCACCTCCTGAGGATTGCCCTTTTGAAGAGCCCGATTTGAGAGATGGCTGAAACTTTCTTTTACCACTCCCACTAGCGAATTCGCCCCGACACTGAATACGATCACCTTCCATTTTTCAGGCCACTTGAAATGCCCGATCCAGTGTTGGAGCTGCCCGCACATGGGAACAAAATTCCAGTGGCAGGGTCACCACAAACCTTCTTATCTTAGTGACTTCATCTGGGATCAGGTGTGGAACAAACCTCATCTTATCAGTGAATGAGGTGATGTGTTCTTCGATTGGTTTATCTCCTTTCTAGAGATTTATAAACTCCCTTTCCATCTTCTCTATATCATACTCGGTGCAGTACTTCTGTAGCAACTTCTTCGAAAATTGCTCCCAAGTGAGAGAGCTCAATACCTCTTTGCTGACCGAGGCCTTCACGGTATCCCACGAGAAAATAGCGCGGCCCTTTAACATACGTACTACGTATTTCACACAGTACTCTGGCTCGCACTCACAAGATTCAAAAGTTTGCTCCATCTCACGGAGCCATTGGATTTTAACAGTGGGGTAATCACTCCCCTCAAACGTCGGTGGCTTACACGACAAGAACTTTTTGTACGAGCAGGTCTTGCGTGGTTTGCCGAGAGTGGACTATAATAAGAGCTTCTTAGCAAGTCGGAGTTCTTCTTTCAGACTCTTTATATAAGCCAGTTCGTCTGGGTCAGGTATCTCGCCACCAGCATTATGCTGAGAGCATTGATCTTCTACTTGGTGAGGCATGTAAGAAGCCTCATCTTCCATTTCTTTCAGGGCTTGCTCAGCATTGATCTTAGGCTCTGATACCTACCTGTAACACCGACTTTGCAATTACCAGATTTCAGCAAAAATTTACGTTTTTAACAAACGTGAACTTAATCACGATTAAATAACATTAAATTTAAGCAGCGGAAATATTTAAAACAAGCTATGTTTCAAGTATCAGGTGTTACTCTACAATAACCGACCATAATGTATATAATTACAACACAAGTGTTCCACCAAAATATCCAGCAGGAGGTATCCCAGCTCACCAAGCAAGCTAATCTCAATCTACAAAAGTAGTTAACATGGCACCGTTAGCTACATCTAGCTAGTGAGCACAAACTTAGCATAAGCATCATTAGAGTAAGTCATGCATATCAGGAATAAGCATACAATGCTATCCTATCACATTGCGGTATACTGACACGATCGGTATAAATTGTTTCTTGTAGGATAGCTAGTCACGCTCAACACCAATACACCAGGGGATCAGACATAACCCTCCGCACTGTTAGGGGGCATAAAGCAGTCCATCAAGCATCGTTTACGGAACTAGAGCTCCTTAGCTAAGTTAGCTACAACCGGCTGATTACCCTTCGTGATATAAGGCACGGCGGTTCTGTAGAACCTATGATCCGGAATGTTACCTCGAATCACCGTTAAATCCCGAATCTCCTGATCAAGGGTCGTTAGGATCCAGCTATCCGGCTGACCTTAATCATGCTTGAAGATGTCCACGAACCTTTCACATACACATACTTATCCAATCTGGATCATTCATTTAGCATGCAGATTCATTTACTTCTTTTAGCATGCATTTACATTTATTATGGATCCAATCTGGATCCCTAGCATACATATTATTAAGCTTTCACATAACTGATTCATTCAGAAACAGTATCATACATATCATCCATTTAACTAGGCGGTTCAAATTCTGGATTCCGCTGGCATGAACTTAAGTTACATATGACAAGTATTTAGCATGGCATTGTGCATTAAGTAACATGGCAACATTTATTCATTTACTTTTAAACATAAATGCACTTAAAACACTTAACAGATAAATTTTCTCTACTGAGGCTTATGTAAGTCGGTACTCACCTGAGTGGCTTAAAAGATAATTATTTTACTTCTGCTTTGTCTAGGATGTCAAGTTCACCTAGAGTAGCATTACTTACATCAATTACCTTAACATACAAAGAATGGTTTTAAAATCAATAAAGGAAATCCCATGATCCGGATCTCACACAAATCCAACAAAACTGTCGGATTGTGGGAAATCCGACACTTTCTTGCGGATTGTAGGAAATCCGACCCTTAGGAGATCCAAGACATTGGAAATCCGACACTTTTGACGAAATCCGATACATCATCGGATTTCAACACTTAGTCATCTTATAAACATGGTAATATAATGGAATCCGATATTCTATCGGAATCCAATACATTGGAAGAAATCCGATACTTTTATCAGAATCCAACACTCTTGTCGGAATCCGACAATTACAAAGGAATCCAACATTCTATCGGATTTGACTTGCGGATTTGAACATGTGAACCTAGTATTCCGACACATTTAGGCCACATACGGATTCCGACACATTTAAGTCTCGGAATCCGACACTATCAGACATGGGCCATATGCGGATTCCGACACATTCAAGTCTCGGAATTTGATAACTTCAAGGCTGGAAATCCGCCAACTTCATCTTGGCTTATTTCTACAATTTCATTCGTTTGTTTTGACATTTATACATTCTAAAAACATCTATTTTAATTAGTATGACTTCAAAAACGCATCAAACCCAAACAATAACACCAAACAATCGAAACCCACTTGCAAAGTAAGTTTTAAATGTTCTAATGTGGTGTTTTGCAAGGATTTGAGTGTTAATCATGTTTCAAGCATAAAAACAGTTTCATACATGTTAAATCTTAACAACAAACATGAGTTTACCTTTGTTTGAATTCCAAATCACCAAATCCTTTGTTGCTTCAAGAAAACCGAATGGCAAAGAGAAAATAGAGGAATCCAAGAGTTTGTGTAATTGCTTTTGTAACTTTGATCATAAGTCAAAGTTTTCATGCATATATACTCATTATATCAAGAGGCACCACCTCTGGATTTATCTTTCTTTCTTTTAATTAATTTCCTTATTTATACATATATATATAATACACAAACTTCACATAAAACACATATATAAAATTAACTCTTCTCATTAATATAATTAACCCACAACTTAGACCATTACATAATCACTAACTTAAACATACTTATATACGATTAACAGCTAGGCCCAAATCGAGTATGTTTCATATGGCATTGTCAACTTGGTCATTTAAACAAGAAACGCATTGCAAAACTTCAAAAGGATGGATTTTTAAAATCAAACGATTCTAGCTCATTTGAAGTTTGCGAATCATGTTTATATGGGAAGATGACTAAGGCTCCTTTCTCTGGTTCAAGTGAAAGAGCTAAATATCTATTAGGAACCATACATACGGATGTATGCGGTCCTTTTAAATCAATGTCCGGGGATGGTGATAGCTACTTCGTTAGATTCACTGATGATAATGGTAGATTTGGTTATGTTTATTTAATGAAACATAAGCACGAAACATTTGAAATGTTCAAGTTGTTTCAAAACATTTGAGATGTGGTATGGAAAGGTTCCAAATTATCTTACTTGAAAGTCTGGGGTTGTGAAGCTCATGTACGACAAGAGGCTTCAAGCAAACTCGATCCTAGATCTATCAAATGTAATTTTGTGGGATATCCTAAAGATTCATTAGGATATTATTTCTACGACTCGGCAGAGAACAAACTGTTTGTTTCTAGGCATGTCACTTTCTTAGAAAAGGAGTTTCTTTTGAAAGAGGCAAGTGGGAGCAATGTAGACTTTGAAGAAATTCAAGGACCACAAAATACAAGTCAGGTTGGCACTAGCACTCAACAAATGGATGTTGAATGTGAACAATTGGTTGTTTAAGAACCTACTGAAACACAAAGTGTTCGTAGATCTGGTAAACCTCGTAAAGAACCCGAGAGATACGGATTTCTCGTGTCCAATGATGAGATTTTCTTGGTAGACTCTTCTGAGCCTACTAACTACCAAGATGCTATATTAGATCCGGAATCCGATAAATGGCTTGATACCATGAACACTGAGATGCAGTCCATATATGAAAATCAAGTATGAGACTTGGTTGATCTTCCTCCCAATAGTAAGACTGTAAGGAGCAAGTGGGTCTTCAAGAAGAAGACCGACATGGATGGAAATGTACACACATTTAAGGCAAGGCTAGTGGCAAAAGGTTTCACTCAAACTCATGGTATTGACTATGATGAAACTTTCTCTCTAGTAGCCATGATTAAATCTATTAGAATACTTATTGCCATAGCCGCATATTATGACTATGAGATATGGCAAATGGATGTCAAAATGGCTTTTCTAAATAGACACTTAAGTGAAGATGTCTATATGGTTTAGCCTGAAGGTTTTGTAGATTCTAAGTATCTTAACAAGGTGAGCAAGCTTAAAAGATCCATTTATGGACTAAAGCAAGCATCTCGAAGTTGGAATCTTCGATTTGATGAGATAATCAAAGAGTTTGGTTTTATCAAATCAGAAGATGAACTGTGTGTTTACAAAAAAAACTAGTAGGAGTGCAATAGCATTCCTTGTCTTGTATGTTGATGCCATACGACTCATTGGAAACGACATCCCGACCTTGCAAGACATTAAGTCTTGGCTTGGGAAGTATTTCTCAATGAAAGACATGGGAGAAGCCGCCTACATTCTTGGAATAAAGATCAATGGGGATAGATCTAGGTGTCTTATTGGTCTAAGTCAAAGTGCATATATTGACAAGATCTTGAAACGGTTCAAGATGGAGAATTTTAAGAGAGGATTCTTGCCAATGGCACGAGGCACGGTTTTGAGTAAATCTCAAAGCCCTAACATAAAATAAGTTCTAGATAGAATGAGTGAGATCTCATATGCTTCTGCGATTGGATCCATCATGTATGCCATGCTATGTACTAGGCCAGATGTCTCGTATGCTTTGAGCATGACGAGCAGATACCAGCAAAACCCAGGAGATAGCCATTGAATGGCAGTCAAGAACATTTTAAAATACTTAAAAAGAACCAAAGACATGTTCTTGATCTATGGGGGTTTGGAAGAAGATCTATGTGTAAAGTGTTACATAGATGCTAGTTTCCAAACTAATCAAGATGATTCACGATCATAATCGGGCTATGTCTTCGTTATGAATGGAGGCGCGGTTGCTTGGAAAAGTTCTAAGCAAAGTGTAGTTGCACAATCCACTACAGAATCTGAATACATTGCTGCTTCTGAGGCTGGACAAGAAGCTGCATGGATGAAGAAGTTCATTGCTGAACTTGGGGTAGTAACAAGCATTCAAGACCCCATAGAGATATTTTGTGATAATGAAGGTGCTATTGCCTAGGCAAAAGAACCTAGATCACATCACATCACCAAACACATCCTCAGGCGTTTCCACTACATACGGGATATAGTGGATAGAGGAGATGTGTGTATTCTCAAAGTTCATACAGATGAAAATCTCGCAGATCTTTTTTCGAAATATCTTGCCTCGACTAAGCACGAGTCTCATACTAGGGCAATAGGTCTTCACTTTGAAAGGGATTGGATTTGAATTGTAATTTAGTATTCGGATATTTTGGCACATTATGACAATACTTATTTTATCTGAATGATCTATTGGATATGGTTACTTCATTAATATCTATTGTGATCCTTATTAGCATGTTTAAATCCATTAATAATTCTAAAACGCCCACAGTCGGTTATAACTATGGGAATAGTTATGACATAAGAGTAATGTGAATCGGTTGGTTGACTTTAATTCGTGATGAAAGTAGGCAAAAGGGTTTGCAGCCAAATTCACTAATGTTTGTTAGGGAACGGACATTGGACATGACCCGTTCTCAAGATCACTTCATGGATCTGTGTCATAGGCGAATCTTGAGGAAAAGGTGGTATCTTTGTATTCTTAGACCTGAGACACATATCGGGACTCGAGTATGATGAGTATCATGCTTTAATGTGGTTAAACGCTATCTTTAACCGGGTAGTTATAAAGGCCATTATTAGGTGTGATATGAGTCTCATTAGAGTCGTATATGGTCAAGATGGAATTTGTTTCTCTCATTTAATTGGGAGTATAATATCTGTAGGCCCTAAAACAGGTTGAACACCATATGAGAATTGATGACTATCTATGTATCATGTTCAACGAGATATTAAAACAAAGGAACAATTGATGACTAACCTATAACAACGATATGTAGCTAGTGAAATAATTTCGTTGGTGAAAGTGTTGATCAACACACTTTAATTATTATTAGGGGCAATGGGATGTTGCTAGACGTTCTTACCATTGTCAATATCGGCTTAAGTTGTAACTTGTGCAAGTGGGAGATTGTTAGTTCTATTTGCACAAGACACAAATTAATACGATATTACTCATAATAAGTAAACCCGTAGGGTCACACATTTATAATCAATGGACACCAGTTACATATTTAAATATGATTTAAATATGTTTCCAACTCATTATATATATAAGTATATATGCATTGTTGTATATTATTATTTATGTGAAATAATAATATCACTCTTGTATATTGATATAAAATAATGCATATCAAATACATAGATATACATATGATTTTATATATATATGTATGTATATATATGTGCATAAATATATATTTGTTACATGTAAATTGTTACTAGAAACAAATTATATAAATGTATGCATATCCTTGTTACCAGTAAAGAGTTAGTAGTAATAATCAAGTATGTATATAAAATACATGTAGATGTATTTTATACATTATATAGCACATCTAGTATATCTTTTATATATTTTTTGAAACAAATCTATAAATTCTTCTTTAATCCTAAAAGGTGGCCATGTAATGTTTCTTACAAAAGACTTGACCAATAAATGGGACTCATTCACCAAGTCAAGGAGCAAGGCAAAAGGGGGCCTCCCCCCTCACCAATTTCGTTCAATGAGGTCCCAAGGAAGGGGCCTGTTCTTGGTTGCTTAGTTGTTTAAGTCTTGATGCATGGTTCTTTTGCAACATACTCATGCTACCACCTTTGCTATTCTTCAAGAATTGTTCTAAGTGTTCTAAGAAACTTGAATACATCCTTACTCTATAGATTATTGGTGTTCTTCGAGTAAGCAAAGTGTGATACTAGAATACATACTCATATACATACATAGTATGTTCCAGAAGAAGAATAAGAGGTTGTTGCATGCTTGATTCAATTTCAAGGGTTAGAGAGACTAGCATCTTGGAGGTATTGGACTCGTTGATTTGTGGATACCTTGGAGGAAGTCTCTACTTAGATTCTCATTGATTAACCACTTCACCAATGGTTTAATCACGCTACAAAGGTTGTAGTTCTAAACACCCTATGGTTGTTTTGTTTTCTTAAAGCTTGCATATGGATCATTGGTGGGGAATTTTAAAAGATTTAAAATTGTTGTTTACGCTTCCGTTTCTAAAATATATTTTGAAAAACCGAACAAACCCCAACAGTGTCATGGTAAGTCACCCCACAACAATCATAATCAATAATGAAAACAAGAAAATACGAAAGTTGTTGTTCCTGTTGGATATATGCCCACTGATACACGTATATTGGAACACTGCCGATGAGGCACGGGCCTATTGGGTAACACGCCAAACGTTGAATCCGACAGCACAAGTCAAGAAAGAAAATTAGGGTTTCTATCAACCTTCACGGGCCCTCACGGGTCGTGAAGAGGTCGTGACGTGAAGAGGTTCACGAGGCTTCATGGGCCGGTCGGGGATCGTGGGGGTGATGCCTTCACGACTTCCTCACGGGCCGTGAGAGCCCGTGAAGGCAGAAGTCTAAGTGACACTTTGATATTATTTGACCTTTTGTTTTGTCCAATGAGAGGGTGCCATTATGGCCGATCCTGGTGCCAAATAAACTTCCCTCCAGCTTATATAAACCAGACAATTCTCTCTTGCAAGAACCTTTTTGCCAAATTGGAAAACCTACACACTAAAGAGAGCTTGTGAGTTTCATTAGAAGCTTTGAGTGTTTGTGTGGGTGTTTGTAAGAGTTCATCTCCTGTTCTTGAAGCATCATTCACGTGGGTGCAAGTTTTGGTTCTTCAAGCTTTAGCAAAAGCGATTCACGAAGAGCTTGGTGTGGATATGAATAGAGGAACTCGTCTTGGAGTTCAAGTATTGCATCTACAACATCATAACCACCAGAGACATCAAGGGTATGGTCTCATTTTCTGGTTTCTCTTGTTCTTCTCGTTGCTATCATGTTTTGTAGCTAGATCCCACTAAGTGTTTCTTGTGCATGTGCTTTGTAAACCCGGAATGTACTTGTTTTATCTTCATCCTTCCGTTGTGCTTGGGTTTTTTATGTGTATGAGAAACCTTCAGTGGTATCAGGGCCATTGCTATAAGATGATAGCACAAAATGGCTCGAAAAATCGATTTTTGGATGTTTTGGCAATCTGTCCAATAAGGCTTCACGAGCCGTGGAGTTCTCTTCACGGGTCGTGAAGGCCACACGACCAGTGTAGTTTGGGGTCTTTTCGTGAAATGGTTTTTTGGTGCTTCACGAGTTCTTCCAGGCCGTGAGCGGTCGTGAAGATCTCGGGCTTCACGAGTCGTGAAGGGTCGTGAAGGAGCTCGTGAACACTATTTTTGACCTTAAAAGAAATTTTTCAGTTTTTCGAGTCATAGCTGTGTTTCTGTTTTATTTCAGAAGATTCTAGAAATCCCTAAATAATATTTTGGTACCATTATGGGTATGCATGGTATGGTCATGGCATTAGATGCATACATGCATACACATATGTGTGTATATATGAATATAGGTTTTAAAAGTTGGTTTTATGCCTTAATGCATATGTACAAGAATTTCCATTGTGCCTTGAGTGTTTGTTTGGAAATTCTTATCAAAATATTTGCTTTTTGCGGTTTTTGGCACACCGCTTGTCTTTGTGGTTGTTTGCCTTGTTCTTTGTTGGTAACCTTGGCCTTAGACCTTGTGGTTGTTTGTGATTGTTCCTTTCTATGTGGTGACCTAGACTCACATGGTTTGTAATAATTATTTATTTA
This sequence comes from Dittrichia graveolens, assembly GCA_038502395.1. Classification (NCBI taxonomy): domain Eukaryota; kingdom Viridiplantae; phylum Streptophyta; class Magnoliopsida; order Asterales; family Asteraceae; genus Dittrichia; species Dittrichia graveolens. The sequence continues at coordinate 62,473,388 of JARJIL010000003.1, forward strand.
TTGACTAATTATAATTATTATTGCGGTTTTCCTACCGTTTCATTTATCCGTGTACTTGTAATAGATGGTAGAATTTTCATGGCTTGCATGCCATTTCATTTCTATTTCATGTACTTGTATTCATGGAGCATAAAGACCACAATCAAGAATCAAGATGATGTCTTGAAGATAGAGGATCCGTGATGCCATAGGAGATGGTGGATCAAGGGGGAGCTTTGACTTTATTTGTATTGTGTCCCTAGTTGACCACGTTCTTCCCGTAGGCTCGCGGGTAGAACGCATAGGTTTTGGCTTGGTTACCAACCCCTTGCTATGCGTGTATTGTGATTTATTTCTTGCATGGTTGTTTAGGTTTTCGCATGCTAGAAAATTTTTCTATAAATTAAATCACAAGAGTTTTATAAAATTAGTTTATATTTCTCTCGCGCTCGCTCACGGTTAACAAACCAACTAAAGTGAAAATCGGTTTTTCTCACTTAAATATGTTAATCAAAATTAATCGGAAACAAAAGCCCGCTTTTCATAAAACATAAATCACGCACCATCCATAAGACGATGCCACCCAAATCTAACAACACAATGATTGGTTGTCAAGCTTAGCACGAACCAATCTTAGTGAAGTTGTGTGGAAGGTGAGAGTAGTAACTAGCAAACTTGGTTGTCGAGCTTAGCACGAGCCAATTCTTGTGGAGGGTACTTACTGCATGTCTTGACGGACGATTTATAATTTCAAATTAGAATTCTTGAAAGATTGTCGTGCTTAGCACAAGTCAATCAATAATTCTAACTTGGGATTGGTGTAAGAAGAGATTAAACATGCCAATCGACCGGTGCTTGTCTTAGGATCCCGCAAAGACCAAAGAAGTTGCAATAATGGATTGCAATTAGCAATATGGTTACCAACCCGAAATAACTTCCTTGTATGATCCGCGGTAAATCCGTCATATATGGAAGTGAAATAAGGTTCTTGGCTTTGTTAAAATAATTAAAATTTGTTCTTTGGTTAAATTGTTTTAACAAACTTAAATATCAAACTAACCAAATCTACTTTGCTATTTTAGATGGCATCTTCAAGTACCACCACCACGAGCAACATTTCTCTACGAGTTTTCCTTGAGAAGGAGAAACTCGACGGTAGCAACTTCATGGATTGGCATAGGCAACTTCGGATTGTCCTACACCATGAAGGGAAATGGCATATCATTGAGGAAGCCTTGCCCGAAGCCCCTGCGACCACGGCACCTAGGGCCGCCTGAGAGGCGTATGAAAAACGCCTCAAGGACACGGAGGAAATCACGTGCCTTATGCTTAGCACAATGAGCTCCGATTTGCAAAAGCAAATGGATCATTTAAGTGCTTTCGACTTGCTCGCGCAGGTCAAGGACATGTTCCAATAGCAAGCGACGCAAGAAAGGTACGAATGCCTCAAGTTCGTCCTAGGTTGCAAGCTCCAGGTTGGCGGGAACGTAAGCGCTCATGTGTTGCGTATGAAAGCAAACATGGAGCGCATGGAGAGATTAGGGTTCACACAAGGGAGGGAGATGGCGGTTGATCTCATCCTCCAATCCTTGCCCAATGCATATGATCAATTCATTGTGAGTTATCATATGCATAGTATAGACAAAAGCCTCATGGAGCTTCATGGGATGCTTAAGACCGCGGAGTCAAGAATCTTGAAGCCCAAGGTCACCTCATCAAATCCCGTCCTGGCTATTCGAGAGGGCCGCATCCAAAAGAAGAAGGTGAATCCTTCCCATAAGGGAAAGGGTAACGGCGAGGTTGGTGCCACCAAGCCTACCCCTACCCCGGTGGCAAAGGGCAAAGGGAAAATTCCCCAAGCCAAGGCCCCGGAGGATGCGCAATGCTTCTTTTGCGGGGACAAGGGGCTTTATCGCCGAAGCTGCCCAAAGTGCCAAGATGGCCTCAAGAAGCTCAAGGCAATGATCATCTCGGGACCTTCGAACCAAGGTATGTTCATGATTGAGCTTTATTAAACTTCTATTTCAAAGGGCTGGGTTTTAGATACCGGCTGCGCACTCACATTTGTAATATGGTGCAGGTTGTAAGGGAAAGTAGAGGCTTGGAGCGTGGAGAGCTGGATCTAATTATGGGAGACCGAGAGGTTTTGCCCGTAGAAGCAAAAGGGAGTATTGAGCTCTCTTTTAGAACCGGACTTTCCATTGTTCTTATTAATGTATGCTATTCGCCCTACGTGGCAAGAAACATTTTATCATTACATACTTTTAAGATGATGGCTTTTCTTTTAAATTTATGGATGGATCTATTTTGTGTTATAAAAATGATGTTTGTTTTTTTAAAGCTTTACTATGTCATGACATATATGAAGTTGATGCATATGTTGAAAATAAGAGACCTATCATGAATATTGATTCTCAATCCAAAAGTTGTTTGGATAAATATTCCTTATGGCACGGTCGTCTTGCTCATGTAAACAAGACTTGCATCACCAAGCTCCAAGCGGATGGGATCTTGGAATCATTTGACCTCGGGTCAAAAGATGTATGAGAATCTTGTTTACTAGGGAAAATGACTAAAGAATCCTTCACCGGAGTTAGTAAGAGGGGAAAGGACCTATTGGATATCATTCACACCGATGTGTGTGGTCCTTTTAAAAATGTCACAAGGAACAACACAAGATACTTTGTTACTTTCACGGATGATTATAGTAGGTATGGATATATCTACTTGATTAGACAAAAGTTTGAAGCCTTTGAGGTGTTCATGACATTTCAAAGTGAAGTAGAGAATCAATTGGGCAAGAGAGTTAAGATACTACGCTCGGATAGAGGCGGTGAGTATCTTACTTCCGAGTTTCTAGACCATCTTAAAAAATGTGGGATTATCTTACAATTGACGCCTCCTAGGACTCCACAATTAAATGGAGTTGCGGAAAGGATAAATCGGACATTGCTAGATATGGTCCGTTCTATGACGAGTCAAACGGAGGTACCCATTAGTTTTTGGGGTTATGCTCTAGAGACGGTGGTAAGAATCCTTAACCTCGTACCAACAAAGAAAGTTGAAACAACACCATATGAGTTGTGGCACAAGAAAAAGCCCACTCTTTCATATCTTTGTGTATGGGGATGTCTAGCCTACGTGAGACGTGAGGCAAATGACAAACTAGAACCCCGTTCCGAAAGGTGTTAATTTGTCGGATATCCTCTTGCTGGTATTGGATATATTTTTTACAAACCTTCTGAGAACAAAGTTTTTGTTGCTCGAATAGCCGTTTTCTTTGAAAGGGAACTTATATCAAACGTACCGAGGCAAAAGGAAATCGATCTTGAAGAAATTCAAGAATCACCCGATAAAGAACTTGATGTTGGCACTAGCAATCAACCATCAATGGTTGATACCGAGCAAGGTGAAGCTGCGGTACCTGACACACTTCCATTTCCTACCCCACGCAGATCTAGTAGAGCTCATCATGAACCAGAGAGATATTGATTTCTAATATCTGAGGGCAATGAGCTATTGGTGGATCAAGATGAACACACCAACTACCGAGAAGCAATGGCGGGCCCTGAGTCTGCCAAGTGGAGCGAGGCAATGGAAAGCGAGATAGATTACATGTCGGATAACCAGGTTTGGGAACTGGTTGATCCAACACCCGGGTTTTGACCCGTTGGGTGTAAATGGGTTTTCAAGAAGAAACCAACATGGACAATACCTTGGACACTTTCAAAGCCCGATTGGTGGCAAAAGGCTTCACGCAAACACCGGGTGTTGACTATGATGAAACTTTTTCACCAGTAGCCATGTTGACGTCCATTAGGATCCTCCTTGCCATAGCCGCTTTTCATGATTATGAGATATGGCAAATGGATGTAAAAACCACCTTCCTTAACAGGAAGCTTTCTGAAGAGGTGTATATGACACAACCTGAAGATTTTATACATCATAAGTATCCTAACAATGTATGTAGGCTTAAGAAGTCCATTTATGGACTTAAGCAAGCCTCTCGTAGTTGGAATCTTTGTTTTGATGAAAGTGCATATGTTTTGATAAAGTCGTTAAACGATAGATCTACGAGGCTTATTGGTTTAAGCCAAAGTGCATATGTGGATAAAGTCGTTAAACGATTTAAGATGGAGGATTCTAAGAAAGGGAATCTCCCCATGATGCATGGGTTGGCATTAAGCAAGGCTCAATGCCCCAACTCCCAAAAGAAGTTGAACATAATGAAGCGAGTCCCATTCGCTTCGGCTGTGGGATCGATCATGTATGCCATGTTATGCACTCGCCCCGATGTCTCATGTGCCTTGAGCATGACTAGTAGATATCAGGCGAATCCGGGAGAAGCTCACTTGAGGGCTATAGAGAACATTCTAAAGTACCTTTGTTGTACAAAGGAAATGTTCTTAGTATACGGTGGTGAGGAAGAGCTTAGAGTAAAGGGTTACACTGATGCTAGCTTCCAAACCGATAGGCACGACTGCCAATTTCAATCGGGGTTCGTGTTCCTATTGAATGGTGGTGCAGTAAGCTGGAGGATCTCAAAGCATGACACAGTTACTGATTCAACAACCGATTCAGAATATATTGTAGCAAGTGAAGCTGCTAAGGAAGCTATGTGGATGAAGAAATTCATCCAAGATCTAGGAGTGGTTCCAAGCATCACCGACCCTATTGAGATTTTTGTGACAATGAGGGTGCGGTGGCTCTAGCAAAGGAACCAAGAGCTCACAAGAGGACAAGACACATTCTTCGAAAATATCACTTCATTAGAGAAGTAATCGAGAATGGTGACGTTGCCATAAGCAGAGTACCGACGGATGGGAACCTTGAGGACCCATTCACTAAGCCACTATCATAAGCCGCTCATGATTCTCACGCTAGAGCTATAGCTGTTAGATTCGCTAGTGATTTGGCTTGACCTATGTATTTGGTTTGTTTGATTTGTATTAGTATTTTTTTTGGGACATTGGAACGGTATTGTAACTTATGTTTGTTTCGATATATGAATGGAGATTTATATATACGCTTGTTGCGGTCACAATCATCAAGTCCATACCGTGTTCCATCTTAGCATGTTTAAACACTTCCTTGAATGTTTATCATTCTAAAACCTTCTGCAATCGGTTATTCTTCATATGGGAGGAAAAATGAAATAAGGTGAAGTAAATGGTTGACCCGGTGTTTAAAATGGTTGAATAAGGGTGCAACACTTACTTGTGCTTGAAAGGTGTTTCAAGTGACTAGAAGACCCACACCTGAGTTTACTTCATTGATCTATAGTCACAAGTATCTCGGGATGATAATATCTGTAACACCGTATTTTCACCCATAAAATTTTCACTTTTTAAGTACACTGTGGAAGCGTTTACCAAAACATAAAAGTATTTACAACTGAAGTTAAACCACTGTTTAACAAAACCAACCGCTACAAAGTGCCTGTCAATTATTCCCCACGCTAGACCCCCTCACAACTAAACCGCAGAACTCACCAGCCACCTGTAAAAGTAGTGAGAGGTGGGGGATTAGCACAAAGCTAAGTGAATGGAAGTAAACTACCACATATATACTAGCAAATTACCGCTTGATATCAATAACAATAAACAAATAATCAACCTTTGCCTCACGAAAAGACTGGCGGTTCTGCAGGAAACTACAACCAATGCCGGCCAAACAAAGGATTACCGATAGTCTATTTGCTATTCTCACATAGTATTATCTTAAGTTGCAACGAATACATCAAAAGACCACAATACTGATTAGCCGATAGCAAAAAACCCAGCCCAGTATGCCCAGCCGTCAGCTGAGTTCACAATAGGCGCAACAATCAATTAACATAACACAGTTAATCGATTAGCAGACAAACAGTCTATCCATGCATCAATCCGATAACAGTTGCAACCCAAGCCAGTTACAACTAATAACACCCATGATTAAACATCCACTCACCTCAAGCTCTCAAACTCCCACTTAGTGGTCTAATGTTACTGAGCCTTGTCCTTTCTTGAGATCAGAATAAACTGAAATCAGTAACCGGTTCATAAATATATACCACACAGATAGTTATATCTATATATAACTTGTAAACAACATAAAATAACCATATAAATGGTAATCCATCACATCCCAGACAAGCGACAAGCAAAACAATCAAATTTCCTCAAATTGCCCTGTCGCGCCGCGACCAACCCCTGTGTCGCGCCGCGACACTCTCGGATTTGAGTTCCGGATTTTGAGTATCGGATTTGAGTTCTCGGATTCTTGGGTTTCGGATTTGCCTTTTGTTTTGAATTAACAAGCCACAAATCTTGACTTTCACTTTTCAAGTTTAGTTGTTTTCTTGCTTTGTCTCCCAAGAACACATACAAACACCCAAAGTCGGTTTTCACTATGAAACATATCAAATGTTAATTCATAATAGCCCACGCATGGTTTCAATGAAGCATGAGGTGTGAACTTCTCATTTCCAAACTCATGCACACAATTAAATAGATATATATCCATATCCGTACACATACACACATACACACACACACATATATATATATATATATATATAAACAAACATCCAATCTTTAATTAATTAATTTGACAATTAATTCCATTAAATCCATTAGTAAATAATTAAACATATAATCAAATACTAATCACGTGTTTAAACATACATTGGCCTACGTAACCACTAGGCCCAAAATCAGGATGTTACAAATCCTCCCTCCTTAAAAGGATTCCGTCCTCGGAATCTCACTGCACACACATCAATCAAGATGTCAACTATTCATGCCTTCTTCTGATAATTTAACTAGATAAACTCCATCGCACTTTTAACTGTTAATATATAACCACACAAGCCTTACAGCTTGTCCTCAACCCAACAATTAGTTCATAGATACTATCTTCAAGCATCCCCTGAATTTATGTCCAACTCAGTCATAAATCCCAATAGCTTCCAATCATTTATCATCTGTCATGCCAAAGCATTCACATATCGTTTTATCACTTACTTCAAATCAACAGGTTGAAGTATCATTACCACATTCTCATAACTTCACACAAAGTATTTTGATATCCCATCCTCAGAATTTAGTTCACCTACACAAGTATAAGAGATATGAGTTCCATAAATCTTCGTGTTTCAATCACACACTCAATTATCCATCAGGAAAATTCTGTCACATCGTCCATCTCATTTGTAAACTCTTCATAAGTTTAAACAAATCTCCATTTTCCGTCACAAGCCATCAAATATGAATCCTCATATCTTCAAATCATCCCTTTGAAACACTCAATTAAATCCATCTGTACACCAGATACCATCTCACTGATAATAAAATACTGAACAGTCAATAACCACTCAAAACATATCCACGTTTCCCTTTATTTGATCAAGTCAAATACAATTTCCATCCCGTATTATCATCATCACACCTCAGATATCTCAAACATCTCATGGTTACACAAGTTTCCGGTATACCACTTCAATTTACACTCCATATGTCATATCTCATGTCACATAATATCTCTGTTCTCATAATACACCATCAGTACTCAACCCATAGGTTATTACTCCACAATATAGCATTGGCAGTTAAATTTATAAATCACTATCAAGTTCAACTCCAGTGTTTTAGCAAAGGCTCTTCCTAGCAAAGGCAATCTCTAAGCATAGGTATCTCCAAGCAAATGCATCTTCACACACAAGATCCACAAGTTGTCACTCCATAAGTTCAGGCCATTGCAATCCTCTTCTCTCTTTCTCTATCTCAAAGGTTTGAACCTTTTCATTCTTTAAGACTTTATCGCAAAGGAAATCTTGATTCATCCACTAAGTCAGAGATATTTCCAACTCACATATATAAGATGTTATCATCACTAACTCTTTCACAGATCAACACATCTGTCATCATGTCGTCTTCCCAATGTAACATCAAGTTATACTATCACTTTCTCTGATTTAATCCGATCACCGTCTCAATCGTTCGGATAACTTCTTCTAGTTTGCCATCTAATACATCTCCCATTGACCAAGTCAATCACAAATATCTTCTCTCATAGTTAATATAACATCACTGCACTTATATCAGCTGCAACTTCCAAGTCATGGTAAATTTCGTCTCGTGATATCTCAAATAACACAAGATATCCACTATACATCCAATCTCAAAGCATAGCATCACATTTCAAACCAACAAATGCGATTTCCCGTCAAACCACACAATTCGTTTAAAACCATCATTCATCCTCACGAATCAACTGTACTCAGTAGATTATACATCCACTTATAATCTCCGTCACACCTTTTACCTGAACAATATTGCACATACCAGACTTGCAGCAATTCATCTCTGTCTTCTTTAATTGCACCATGGAATTCAGATAAACACATAATGTATATTAATCTTAACAGTACACATTATATCATGCAATTCAATTAATCTAAACATATATCTCTATGGTATATCATGCTCACTTAGCATCTAATCAAGTATCACACATACTTATCATCATATCATTTCTTGATATATAACACATAACTCATAATAGAAGTTTATTTATTATCATTTAATTCTATTTCTAGAGAATCAATCTCATCTGAAATAAACTAAAATATTTTGGCACATACTATGCATAAAATATCCACAATTAACTTTAAAGTTAATTAACACACATATACAGGTATAAAGTTTTATCAAAACATACCCGTTTCATCTTCATCAGCGGTGGCATTATCATTAGCCATCATATTGAACACCCCACCCTCTCGCACAGTAGGGTTCTTTCTCTTTTTCCCTGCTGATGATGATCCCTCAACCGCCTTTGCCCTAGTCCCTGTCCCAGTCTTCCTCTCAGAAGGACACTCACCAGCCCTGTATCCCTCATTCTGACAGTTCCAGCACACACTTCGGGGAAAGTCACATTCCCTAGCTTCATTCCCTAACGTTCCACAAATGCATACATCGCATGGTCTGAGTAGTACACTGCCCAGAATGGGTAGATCTACACCGTCTACACCATTGTGGTCTCTAACTAGAATCCCCAGTGGTTACTCCACTGTCCTGACTTCCCTGTGACTGGTTTCCTTGCCAATTCCTCTTTTGCTGATTACCAGTATGTTCATACCTTGGCTTCAGCAAAGCCGCCTCATCTTGATTTTGCTTATCTCTTGCCTGTATGTCCCCCTGAGTAGACTTTGCCAAGGTGAAAGCATGGGACAACGATCCAGCCAACCGAGTTGTGCTCCTATACTCAGGAAGTAATGCTCCAATGAAATGTTGAACTTGGGAAGTTTCATCAGGCACCCACTGAGTAACAAATCTCAGTTTCGAATTGAACTGCTCAGTCAATTAATCCAAAGACATCTTTTTCGGCATATGCAGTTCCATGAACTCATGCCTTATCTTGTTCAACTCAAAAGCATTGCAATACTGTTCACACAATTTATTTCGGAATTGATCCCAAGTAATTGCATCCATCTGAGCTTTCGATAAATGTGTAGTGATAGAATCCCACCGAAGCATCGCTTTTCCATTCAGCATCCTGGTGGCAAAACAAACCCTCATTTCTTTTTCACAATTTCAAGCATCCAGAATTCTAGAAGTATCTCGCACCAATTCAGGGTAACATTTGGATCTGTGCTACCATGATACTCCTGGGGTTTACAATCCACGAACTGTTTATACGTACAAGGTTGTCTAAATACTATACCAGGTGGAAATCCCATGAAAGGATATGGCATCGATCCTTGCGAAAACAAAGGATAGTAGAATGGTTGAGACATCGTTGAGATACTGGTGGAAATGGTATCGACACTGAAGGCATCCCTGTATACATAGTATTAACCGGGTAGAGGGGTGGTATCTCAGGTGTAGTAGAAGCCATTCTAACAACCAATGGTTGACTCGCAAAATCCTGTCTCTGTTGATCCAACTCTTTTCTTAAATCTTGTAACTCACCCTCAAGCTGAAAGATGTATTCATCTCTCTCATCTCCAGCTGTACCAGATGTACCAACACTCTGTAAAGTTTCCACTATTGTTGGGACAATAGGGGTGCCAGTTGAGTTCTCATTATCAGCCATTGTTTTTTGTAACAATCACAACATCTCACCAACTGATTAGTTTAAAACCGTTAGTATAACACATACTAACCACCCAAGCAATACTCACATTCACCCTAATCCCCACACTCAAGGAATAATTGACCCCCAACTCGAGCCGAGATTTGGGAATGCAACACTTCTACTGTGCCTACATCGCCAAACCAAGGCTCTTATACCAAACTTGTAACACCGTATTTTCACCCATAAAATTTTCACTTTTTAAGTACACTGCGGAAGCGTTTACCAAAACATAAAAGTATTTACAACTGAAGTTAAACCACTGTTTAACAAAACCAATCAGTTTAAAATACAGTATTACAAAAACTACGGCTCGTCACAATTCCAATCAGAGTGCCTGTCAATTATTCCCCAGGCTACACCCCCCCCCCCACAACTAAACCGCAGAACTCACCAGCCACCTGTAAAAGTAGTGAGAGGTAGGGGATTAGCACAAAGCTAAGTGAATGGAAGTAAACCATCACAGATATACTAGCAAATAACCGCATGATATCAACAACAGTAAACACATAATCACCCTATGCCTCATGAGAAAACCGGCGGTTCTGCAGGAACCTACAACCAATGCCGGCCAAGCAAAAGTTTACCGATAGTCTATTTGCTATTCTCACACAGTATTATCTTAAATTGCAACGAATGCATCAAAAGACCACAATACTGATTAGCCGATAGCAAACAAACCCAGCCCAGTATGCCTAGCTATCAGCTTGAAGGATTCTCATGCACCACAAAAACCCAAACACAACGGAAGCAAGAAGATAAAAACAAGTTTATTTCGGGTTTTCAAACACATGCACAAGAAACACATAGTGGGATCTAGCTACAAAACATGATACAACAAGAATAACAAACGAAACCAGGAAGTGAGACCATACCCTTGATGTCTCTGGTTGTTTTGTTGTTGTAGATGAAATGCTTAAACTTCAAGACGAGTTCCTCTATTGATATCCACACCACGCCTTACGTGAATCACCTTTGCTAAAGCTTGAACCACGTGAACAAGGGCTCAAGAACAGTAGATCAACTCTTGCTTAACACCCACACAAACTCTCTCAAAGCTTCTATGTATCTCACAAGCTCTCTCAAGTGTGTAGGTTGGTCAAAATGGCAAAAGGTCCTTAAGAGAGAAAGGAGAGGGGTATATATAAGTTGGATAGAAGTCTGTGAGGCACCAGGGTCGGCCATAATGGCACCCTCTTATTGGAGCAAACAAAAGGTCCAATAATATCAAAGTTTCACTTAGACTTCTGCCTTCACGGGCTCTCACGGCCCGTGAGGAAGTCATGAAGGCATCACCCCCATGATCCCCAATAGGCCCATGAAGCCTGGTGAAGGTCTTCACGTCACGACCTCTTCACGACCCGTGAGGGCCCATGAAGGTCGACAGAAACCCTAATTCTCTCTCTCTTGACATGTGTTGTCGGATTCAACGCTTGGCGTGTGACCCAATAGGCCCGTGCCTCTTCGGCAGTGATCTAATATACATGTATCAGTGGGCATATATCCAACAGACTCCCACTTGCACATGATACATCATCACATATTAATCACAGACAAAGAGCGGCTCTAACTAAGCATCAATGCCCCCAAGTCGGCCCGAGTTGTCACCTGTGACAAAACCTAATAGCCTTAAAGGCTTACGAGGTTCTATAGATAAGTGATTATGTGCATCCTTTTGTTCGCAATATCCTTGTGAACACGAGATGTAACATCCTGATTTTAGGCCTAGTCGTTACGTGGGCCAAGGTATGTTTAAACACGTGATTAGTATTTGATTATATGTTTAATTATTTACTAATGGATTTAATTGAATTAATTGTCAAATTAATTAATTAAAGATTGGAGAATGTATATGTGTGTGTGCATGCGATGGAAATACTAGAGGGTGACACCTCCTGCTTGGATTTTCAAGATGTTAATACATGGGTTCAACTAAGCATTTCTTCACTTTCAAGTTTCTTGTGTATGTGTGAAATGTGAGAAACCGAGAGAGAAGCAAAAGAAGAAGAACAATCGGATTTGGGTATTATTTTGTGAATTCAAGATTAAAAGGTTTGTATGATTCCTTTGCTATATTGAATCTTTATAACATGCTACGGTTTAAACATAATCTGTTGGGTGTTATTTATGAATACCGTATATGAACATGTTAGAAACCTTTGTTGGTGGGTTTTATGTGTTCTAAGTGTTTATGTGACTTTGAAGGTGATATGATTGGATGTTTAATCATGTTTATTTATGTTTTGGTAAGTTTATATATGAATTATATGAACTGGAAAGAGGATTTATGGAGGCTATGAAGTTATCGGATTCTTGAAGTATGAAGTCGTTGGATTTTGATAATGATAATGATGAAATCCGAATGTGGAAAAACCGGGTGTGAATCCGACACTTGTGAAATCCAGAACTAACGATGAAATCCGATGGGGGACCAAGTTGAATCCGACAAGTGTGGAAATCCGACAGATTTATCGGATTTCTTGAAATCCGATGGAAGTTGCGGATTTTCTTCAAATCCGACAGGGGTATCGGATTTCATGGGAAATCCGATAGTTTTGGCAGATTCCGATGGTTTTGGCGGATTGTGGCTTAAATCCGATGGATGTATCGGATTTCCTTGAAATCCCATAGTTTTGGTTGTTTGTTGAAAATTTGATGTTATATGCTGAGTGTTTATGCATATGCGAATCTAACATATTTATGTTAGATTTAAAGATGATATAAATATATGTTGGTATATATATTTATGAGTTGGATATTGATGTTTGGTTTGTTGTGTTCTCAGGAATAGACAAGGCTCAGTAATATTAAACCACTGAGTGGGAGTTCGAGAACTCGAGGTGAGTGGATGTTTACTCACGGGTGTTATTAGTTGTAACTGGCTTGGGTTGCAACTGTATGTGAATTGACGCATGGATAGACTGTTTGTCTGCTAATTGATTAACTATGATATGTTAATTGATTGAACTGATGCATAGATAGAATGTTGTCTATTAATTGATTAATTGTGATATGTTAATTGATTGTTGCGCCTATTGTGAAGTCAGCTGACGCCGGTCTTCTCGTGAGGCAAAGGGTGATTATGTGCTTACTAATGTGATATCATGCGGTTATTTGCTAGTATATATGTGTTGGTTTACTTCCATTCACTTAGCTCTTTGCTAATCCCCCACCTCTCACTACTTTTATAGGTGGCTGGTGAGTTCTGCGGTTTAGTCGTGAGGGGGTGTTGCCTGGGGAATAATTGACAGGTACTCTGATTGAAATTGTTAGGAGCCGTAGTTTTTGTAATACTATATTTTAAATTGATTGGTTTGTTAAACAGTGGTTTAACTTCAGTTTTAAATACTTTTATGTTTTGGTAAACGCTTCCGCAGTGTTAATTTAAATGAAAATTTTATGGGTGAAAATATGGTGTTACACGAGACATGGAATATGTCAAGCTATAGATCATTCACTATTATGTTTCTCGATTACAGATTGGTGGTGACCAAATAGACAAGTTGCATCTGATCAATAATTAATGTAACTTGAGCACGGCCATGCATATTTGATGTCAGCTCCCAATCATCGAGGGCCCTAGGGATATCTCTCTTATTAGAGGAACAAATCCTTTCGACCACATAGTCCCATAATATGTTTCATACTTTACCCAATTATTTCCTTTATAACAGCCAGTTACGAACTGCGTTTGAAGATAACTCGAGTAAGGTAGATTCATACTCTGGCAACCTATGCATCTCAAGTCTAAGGATGAAATGATATTATCATCCCGAGATACTTGTGACTATAGATCCATGAAGTAAACTCATGTGTGGGTCTTCTGGTCACTTGAAACACCTTTCAAGCACAAGTAAGTCTTGCACCCTTATTCAACCATTTTGAATACCGGGCCAACCACTTACTTCAATCTTATTTCATTCTTCCTCCCAAATGAAGAATAACCGATTGTAGAAGGTTTTAGGATGATAAACATTCAAGGAAGTGTTTAAACATTCTAAGATGGAACACGGTATGGATTTGATGATTGTGACTGCAACAAGCGTATATATAAATCTCCATTCATATATCGAAACAAACAGAAGTTACAATACCGTTTAAATGTTCCCATAAATACAAATGCAAATCAAACAAACCAAATACATAGGTCAAGCCAATTCACTAGCGAATCTAACACCTATGGCTTTAGCGTGAGAATCATGAGCAGCTTGTGATAATGGCTTAGTGAATGGAACCGCAAGGTTCCCATCAATCGGTATTCTGCTTATGGCACCGTCACCATTCTCGATTACTTCTCTAATGAAGTGATATTTTCGAAGAATGTGTCTTGTCTTCTTGTGAGCTCTTGGTTCCTTTACCAAAGCCACCGCACCCTCATTGTCACAAAAAATCTCAATAGGGTCGGTGATGCTTGGAACCACTCCTAGATCAAGGATGAATTTCTTCATCCACACAGCTTCCTTAGCAGCTTCACTTGCTGCAATATATTCTGACTCGGTTGTTGAATCAGCAACTGTGTCTTGCTTTGAGCTCCTCCAGCTTACTGCACCACCATTCAATATGAACACGAACCCCGAGAGATCGGCAGTCGTCCCTATCGGTTTGGAAGCTAGCATGAGAGTAACCCTTTACTCTAAGCTCTTCCTCACCACCGTATTCCAAGAAAATTTTCTTTGTACGCCTAAGGTACTTTAGAATGTTCTTTACAGCCCTCTAGTGAGCCTCTCCCGGATTCGCCTGATATCTACTAGTCATGCTCAAGGCACATGAGACATCGTGGCATGTGCATAACATGGCATACATGATCGATCCCACAGCCGAAGCGTATGGGACTCGCTTCATTATGTTCAACTCCTTTTGGGAGTTCGGGCATTGAGCCTTGCTTAATGCCAACCCATGTGTCATGTGGAGATTCCCTTTCTTAGAATCCTCCATCTTAAATCATTTAACGACTTTATCCACATATGCACTTTGGCTTAGACCAATAAGACTTCTAGATCTATCGCTATAGATCTTGATTCCGAGAATGCATCTCGCATTTCCCAAGTCTTTCATAGAAAAGCAATTCCCAAGCCAAGCCTTGACACTACGCAAGGTTGGGATATGATTTCCTTTGTGTAGAATATCATCTACATATAAAACTAGGAAAACTATTGAGCTCCCACTAGCCCTGATATACACGCATGGTTCATCTTCGTTTTTCAAAAATCCAAATTCTTTGATCTTTTCATCAAAACAAAGATTACAACTACAAGAGGCTTGCTTAAGTCCATAAATGGACTTCTTAAGCCTACATACCTTGTAAGGATACTTAGGATGTATAAAACCTTCAGGTTGTGTCATATACACCTCTTCACAAAGCTTCCCGTTAAGGAAGGCGGTTTTTACATCCATTTGCCATATCTCATAATCATGAAAAGCAGCTATGGCAAGGAAGATCCTAGTGGACTTCAACATGGCCACTGGTGAAAAGGGTTCATCTTAGTCAACACCTGGTGTTTGCGTGAAACCTTTTGCCACCAATCGGGCTTTGAAAGTGTCCAAGGTATTATCCATGTTGGTTTTCTTCTTGAAAACCCATTTACACCCAACGGGTCGAAACCCGGGTGTTGGATCAACCAATTCCCAAACTTGGTTATCTGACATGGAATCTATCTTGCTTTCCAAACTTGGTTATCCCAACGGGTCGAAACCCGGGTGTCGGAATGGGGTTCTAGTTTGTCATTTGCCTCACATCTCACGTAGGCTAGACATCCCCATACACGAAGATATGAGAGAGTGGGCTTTTTCTTGTGCCACAACTCATATGCTGTTGTTTCAACGTTCTTTGTTGGTACGAGGTTAAGGATTCTTACCGCCGTCTCTAGAGCGTAACCCTAATAACTAATGGGTACCTCCGTTTGACTCATCATAGAAAGGACCATATCTAATAATGTCCGATTTCTCCTTTCCGCAACTCCATTTAATTGTGGAGTCCTAGGAGGAGTCAATTGTGAGATAATCCCACATTTTCTAAGATGGTCTAGAAACTCCGAAGTAAGATACTCACCGCCTCTATCCGAGCGTACTATCTTAATCTTCTTGCCCGATTGATCCTCAATTTCACTTTGAAATGTCTTGAACACCTCAAAGGTTTCAGACATTTGTCTAATCAAGTAGATATATCCATACCTACTATAATCATCCGTGAAGGTAACGAAATATCTAGTATTGTTCCTTGTGACATTTTTGAAAGGACCACACACATCGGTGTGAATGACTTCTAAAAGAACATTTCCCCTCTCACTAACTCCGGTGAAGGGATCCTTAGTCATTTTGCCTAGTAAAGAAGATTCGCATACATCTTTTGACCCAAAGTCAAACGATTCCAAAATCCCGTCCGCTTGGAGCTTGGTGATGCGAGTCTTGTTTACATGAGCAAGACGACCGTGCCATAAGGAATATTTATCCAAACAATTTTAGGATTGAGAATCAATATTTATGATAGGTCTCTTATTTTCAATGTATGCATCAACTCCATATATGCCATGACATGGTAAAGCTTTAAAATAACAAACATCATTTTTGTAACACAAAATAGAACCTTCCATAAATTTAAAAGAAAAATCATCGTCATACAAAGCATGTAATGATAAAATGTTTCTTGCCACGTACGGCGAATAGCATACATTAATAAGAACAATGGAAAGTCCGATTCTAAAAGAGGGCTCGACACTCCCTTTCGCTTCTACGGGCACAACCTCTCGGTTCCCCATAATTAGATCCAGCTCTCCACGCTCCAATCCTCTACTTTCCCTTAGCACCTGCACCATATTACAAATGTGAGTTCCGCAGCCGGTATCTAAAACCTAGCCCTTTGAAATAGAAGTTTGATGGAGCTTAATCATGAACATACCTTGGTTTGAAGGTCCCGATATGCTCATTGCCTTGAGCTTCTTGAGGCCATCTTGGTACTTTGGGCAGCTTCGGTGATAATGCCCCTTGTCCCCACAAAAGATGCATTGCTCATCCTCCGGGGCCTTGGCTTGGGGAATCTTCCCTTTTCCCTTTGCCACCGGGGTAGGGGTAGGCTTGGTGGCACCAATCTTGCCTTTACCCTTTCCCTGATGGGAAGGATTCGGCTTCTTCTTTTGGATGCGGCCCTCCCGAATAGCCAAGACGGGATTGGATGAGGTAGCCTTCAGCTTCGAGATGCTTGACTCTGCGGTCTTGAGCATCCCATGAAGCTCCATGAGGGTTTTGTCCATACTATGCATATGATACCTCACGATGAATTGATCATATGCACTAGGCAAGGATTGGAGGATGAGATCAACCGCCATCTCCCTCCCTATGGTGAACCCTAACCTCTCCATGCGCTCCATGTTTACTTTCATACGCAACATATGAGTGCTTACGTTCCCGCCATCCTGGAGCTTGTAACCTAGGACGGACTTAAGGCATTCGTTCCTTTCTTGCCTCGCTTGCTGTTGGAACATGTCCTTGAGTTGCGCGAGCAAGTCGAAAGCACTTAAATGATCCATTTCCTTTTGCAAATCGGAGCTCATTGTGCTAAGCATAAGGCACGTAATTTCCTCTGTGTCCTTGAGTCGTTTTTCATATGCCTCTCGGGCGGCCCTAGGTTCCGTAGTCGTAGGGGCTTCGGGCAAGGCTTCCTCAATGATATGCAATTTCCCTTCATGGCGTAGGACAATCCGAAGTTGCCTATGCCAATCCATGAAGTTGCTACCGTCAAGTTTCTCCTTCTCAAGGGAAACTCGTAGAGAAATGTTGCTCGTGGTGGCGGTACTTGAAGATGCCATCTAAAATAGCAAAGTAGATTTGGTTAGTTTGATATTTAAGTTTGTTAAAACAATTTACCCAAAACAAATTTTAATTATTTTAACAAAGCCAAGAACCTTATTTCACTTCCATATATGACGGGTTTACCGCGGATCATACAAGGAAGTTATTTCGGGTTGGCAACCATATTGCCATTGCAATCCATTATTGCAACTCTTTGGTCTTTGCGGGATCCTATGACAAGCACCGGTTGTTTGGCATGTTTGATCCCTTCTTACACCAATCCCAATTTAGAATTGTTGATTGACTCGTGATAAGATCGACAATCTTTCAAGAATTCTAATTTGAAATTATAAATCGTCCGTCAAGACATGCGGTAAGTACACTCCACAAGAATTGGCTCGTGCTAAGCTCGACAACCAAGTTTGCGAGTTACTACGCTCACCTTCCACACAACTTCACAAAGATTGGCTGGTGCTAAGCTCGGCAACCAATCATTGTGTTGTTAGATTTGGGTGGCATCGTCTCACGGATGGTGTGTGATTTATATTTTACGGAAAAACGTGATTTTGTTTCCGATTAATTTTGATTAACATATTTGAGTGACAAAATCTTATTTTTCACTTTAGTTGGTTTGTTAATCATGAGCGCGCGCGAGAGAAATATAAACCAATTTTTATAAAACTCTTGTGATTTAATTTATTGAAAAATTTTCTAGCATGCGAAAACCTAAACAATTCATGCAAGAAATAAATCACAACACACGCATAGCAAGGGGTTGGTAACCAAGCCAAAACCTATGCATTCTACCCGTGAGCCTACGGGAAGAACGCGGTCAGCTAGGGACACAATACAAAAAGTCATAGCTCCCACTTGATCCGCCATCTCCAACGGGAATCACCGGATCTTCTATTTTAAAGACATCATCCTTGATTCTTGATTGTGGTCTCCATGCTCCATGAGTACAAGTACATAAAATAGAAATGAAATGGCATGCAAGCCACGAAAATTCTATCATCTATTACAAGTACACGGATAAATGAAACAGTATGCAAACCGCAATAATATTTACAATAAATCAATAAATAAATAATTATTACAAACCATGTCACTCTAAGTCACCAAATAAAAAGGAGCAACCACAAACAACCACAAACAACCACAAGGTGTAAGGCCAAGGTTACCAACAAAGAACAAGGCAAACAACCACAAAAACAAACGGTGTGCCAAAAACCACAATAAGCAAATATTTTGATAAGAATTACCAAACAAACACTCAAGGCACAATGGAAATTCTTGTACATATGCCTTAAGGCATAAAAGCAATTTTTAAAACCTATATTCATATATACACACACATATGTGTATGCATGTATGCATCTAATGCCATGACCATACCATGCATACCCATAGTGGTACCAAAATATTATTTCGGGATTTCCAGAATCATCTAAACAAAAATAGAAACACAGCACTGACTCGAAAAAAACCGAAAGAATTTCTTTTAAGGTCAAAAACACTGTTCACGAGCTCCTTCACGGCTCGTGAAGCCCGAGGGCTTCACGACCGCTCATGGCCCGGATGCACTCGTGAAGCACCAAAAACCATTTCACGACCAAACCCCAAAATAAACTGGTCGTGTGACCTTCACGACCCATGAAGAGAAGTTCACGGCTTGTGAAGGCTTACTGGACAGAAAGCCAAAACTTCCAAGCACTGAAGGATTCACATGCACCACAAAAGCCCAAGCACAACGGAAGCAAGAAGATAAAAACAAGTTTATTTCGGGTTTTCAAACACATGCACAAGAAACACATAGTGGGATCTAGCTACAAAACATGATAGCAACAAGAAGAACAAACGAAACCAGGAAGTGAGACCATACCCTTGATGTCTCAGGTTGTTTTGTTGTTGTAGATGAAATGCGTGAACTCCAAGACGAGTTCCTCTATTGATATCCACACCACACCTTGCGTGAATCATCTTTGCTAAAGCTTGAACCACAATGCTTGCACCACGTGAACAAGGGCTCAAGAACAGTAGATCAACTCTTGCTTAACACCCACACAAACTCTCTCAAAGCTTCTATGTATCTCACAAGCTCTCTCAAGTGTGTAGGTTGGTCAAAATGGCAAAAGGTCCTTAAGAGAGAAAGGAGAGGGGCATATATAAGCTGGATAGAAGTCTGTGAGGCACCAGGGTCGGCCATAATGGCACCCTCTTATTGGACCAAACAAAAGGTCCAATAATATCAAACTGTCACTTAGACTTCTGCCTTCACGGGCTCTCACGGCCCGTGCGGAAGTCGTGACGGCATCACCCCCACGATCCCCGACCGGCCCATGAAGCCGCGTGAAGGTCTTCACGCCACGACCTCTTCACGACCCGTTAGGGCCCGTGAAGGTCGACAGAAACCCTAATTCTCTCTCTCTTGACATGTGCTGTCGGATTCAACGCTTGGCGTGTGACCCAATAGGCCCGTGCCTAATCGGCAGTGATCTAATATACGTGTATCAGTGGGCATATATCCAACACAGTTGACTTCACAATAGGCGCAACAATCAATTAACATAACACAGTTACTCAATTAGTAGACAAACAGTCTATCCATGCATCAATATGATAACAGTTGCAACCCAAGCCAGTTACAACTAATAACACCCGTGAGTAAACATCCACTGACCTCGAGTTCTCGAACTCCCACTTAGTGGTCTAATGTTACTGAGCCTTGTCCTTTCCTGAGATCAGAATAAACTGAAATCAGTAACCGATTCATAAATATATACCACACATATATTTATATCTATATATAACTTGTAAACATAAAATAACCATATAAATGGTAATCCATCACATCCCAAACAAGTTACAAGCAAAAACATTTCCTCAAATTTCCCTGTCGCGCCGCGACCAACCCCTGTGTCGCGCCGCGACATTCTCGGATTTGAGTTCCGGATTTTGAGTATCGGATTTGAGTTCTCGGATTCTTGGGTTTCGGATTTGCCTTTTGTCGGATTCTCACAAGACCCGGATACTCAGGGTCGCGCCGCGACCCTCAAATGTCGTGCCGCGACACGTCGGATTTCAGATCATCTCCATCCTTTTTATCGGATTTCCAGCCGACTCACAATTTTCAAAATCCGATTTAAACACTTGAAATCCCATAAGAACACTTCTAAAACATGTATAAACATATTATAACATCTAAGAAACATGAAGAACACATCATAACCAATTAAAACACCAAAACACACAAAACCCATTTGTCAAGTATGGAGCTTCAAGCTCCATTCATGGTGTTTCATCATATACACATGTATTTCATCAGAAAGGCATATCACTAAGATCAGAATCAAACCAAGAACATCATTATACCTTTGTTTTGAATTAACAAGCCACAAATCTTGACTTTCACTTTTCAAGTTTAGTTGTTTTCTTGCTTTCCCTCTCAAGAACACAAGCAAGCACCCAAAGTTGGTTTTCACTATGAAACATATCAGATGTTAATTCATAATAGCCCACGTAAGGTTTCAATGAAGCATGAGGTGTCAACTTCGCATTTCCAAACTCGTGCACACAATTAAATAGATATATATCCATATCCGTACACATACATATATATATATATATATAAACAAACATCCAATCTTTAATTAATTATTTTGACAATTAATTCAATTAAATCCATTAGTAAATAATTAAACATATAATCAAATACTAATCACGTGTTTAAACATATCTTGGCCTACGTAACGACTAGGTCCAAAATCAGAATGTTACAATATCATTTCATCCTTAGACTTGAGACGCATAGGTTGCCAGAATATGAATCTGCCTTACTCTAATTATCTTCAAATGCAGTTCCTAACTAGCTGTTATAAAGGAAATAATTGGGTAAAGTATGAAACATATGATGGGAATATGTGGTCAAAAGGATTTGTTCCTCTAATAAGAGAGATATCCCTGGCCCCTCAATGATTGGGAGCTAACATCAAATATGCATGGCCGTGCTCAAGTTTCATTGATTATTGATCAGATACAACTTGTCTATTTGGTCACCACCAATCTATAATCGAGAAACATATTAGTGAACGATCTGGAGATTGACATATTCCATGTCTCGTGTTCACAAGGATATCGTGAACAAAATGATGTACATGATCACTTATCTATAGAACCTCATAAGCCCTTTGAGGCTATTAGGTTTTGTCGAAGATGACAACTCGCGCCGACTTGGGGGCATTGATGCTTAGCTATAGCCGCTATTTGTCTATGATTAATATGTGACGATGTATCATGTGCAAGTGGGAGTCTGTTGGATATATGCCCACTGATACACGTATATTGGATCACTGTCGATGAGGCACGGGCCTATTGGGTCACACGCCAAGCGTTGAATCCGACAGCACAAGTCAAGAAAGAGAATTAGGGTTTCTGTCGACCTTCATGGGCCCTCACGGGTCGTTAAGAGGTCGTGACGTGAAGATGTTCACGAGGCTTCATGGGCCGGTCGGGGATCGTGGGGGTAATGCCTTCATGACTTCCTCACGGGCCGTGAGAGCCCGTGAAGGCAGAAGTCTAAGTGACACTTTGATATTATTGGACCTTTTGTTTGGTCCAATGAGAGGGTGCCATTATGGCCAACCCTGGTGCCAATTAAACATCCCTCCAGCTTATATAAACCACACAATTCTCTCTTGCAAGAACCTTTTTGCCAAATTGGAAAACCTACACACTATAAAGAGCTTGTGAGATGCATTAGAAGCTTTGAGTGTTTGTGTGGGTGTTTGCAAGAGTTCATATGTTGTCCTTGAAGCATCATTCACATGGGTGCAAGTTTTGGTGCTTCAAGCTTTAGCAAATGCGATTCACAAAGAGCATGGTGTGGATATCAATAGAGGAACTCGTCTTGGAGTTCAAGTATTGCATCAACAACATCCCAACCACCAGAGACATCAAGGGTATGGTCTCATTTTCTGGTTTCTCTTGTTCTTCTCGTTGCTATCATGTTTTGTTGGCTAGATCTCACTATGTGTTTCTTGTACATGTGCTTTGTAAACCCGAAATTTACTTGTTTTATCTTCATGCTTCCGTTGTGCTTCGGTTTTTGATGTGCATGAGAAACCTTCAGTTCCTACAACCCGGGACAGCTATACGGGCTACAAGCCCAAAACTTATATGTTCAAGTTCATTTTAATATATAGGTAATAAAAGTCCAGAAGTTCATGACTCAAGTCTTGCTAAGGCCATCTAGTGTCACCTAGGCTCCTTAGGCGTTATTGTTAGCATTATCTGAAAATGAACACTCAAAAATGTCAACATAAAGTTGGTGAACTCGCAGGTTGAAACAAAATAATAGAAATTCAATTGGCAAATCTATTATTTTGTTTACGTTACATGGCAAATCTATTATTTGGTTAATCAAATGTATTATTTTGATTGTGTAGGTTAAATTCTGAAATTTTGGTTACGTTACATGTATTTTTAAAATAATCCAATGGTTCCAATTATTTTCCTAAATTTTTATGGCAGAGATTTTTATGCCTTTATTATTTTATATAATTTTTTCCAGAGATGAAAATATTGTTTATTAATTTTAGGAAAATCTTTAATTGGTGTTGGTCAGAAAATGCCTCCAGCTCGCATGACATAAAGTTATTATTTATTTAAAATTCTAAACAACCTTAAAAAAATATAAATTTTTTAAAGTAAATTAAGAAAATGGGAAAATACATTCATACAAATTTTTATCCTCTAATTGGGATTTTTGAATGGTTTACTATATTTTAAAACACTGATTAAAGAATTTCCTTAAACTTCAAGATTTGATAATTAAAATGTTTTTACCCAATTAAAATAGAAAACAAATCCAATTAATTATAATATTTTATAGAGTGCTTATAAACACCCTAAAGTTTACCCATATTAAGTTTTGGTCTCTAATTCGAAATCTTGGATTAGTTATGATGGTTTAAATTCTGTTATAGAGAAACCTTAAAATTTCTAGATTCAACGAATAAAATGTTTTTAACCGATTAAAATAGAAAAAAACTTAATAAATCCTAAAATTTTTACAGAACTTTAAGGACTCCTGGGAGATACCCCAGATTTATTTTGAAGAATTTTCGTGATATTTAGAATACGTTTTTGGGTTATTAAGCAAACTGTCAGGATTCAACAGATTTGCGCACCTATACGGTTTTGATTATTTGCGCGACCAAAACTCCATACTTTTGCATGAAACAAGTTGGGGTAGAAAGTAGACTCTTTCAAGTTAATTATAGAATCAAAAACCGTTTTGTTTTACTTTGTTTTGGCCGATATATGAACTCTTAAAGTTCATCCAAGTTTCTGCCAAATTTACAGGGTTAATCTTAGAGGACTTTTGACCAATACAACCCATCCCATGGTTAAATGTTTGGCCAAGACCCCTAAGAATCATATTTTTATATGTGTTTAGGATGTATTTGTTCTGAAATTCAACCCATCAATTGGGTTTAAGAAAGAAAAGATCAAGAAAAAGAGTTTAAAGGTGAAATAGATACATACCAAAAACCTTGAGTAACTAGATGACTTGTGCTTACTTGAAAGGATGAAGAACACAACCAAACTTGTTCTTCGGAGGATGGAATTTTTGGCTAGAGAATTCGATCTAGAGAGAGAAAGGAGAAAGGTTGGGTGGTGAATATGGAATGAGCAAAAGAATAAGCCTAATAGGTGTATAAAGATTGAAGGTACCTTATTACCAAATTTGAGTTGATGGGGTTTCCAAAAGAGAGAGATCTTGGTCTCCTCCCCCCCCCTTCGCTGATTTTCTTACATATATTTATATATTATTATTATTATTGTTTTTATTAACGTTGTTATTAAGTTGTATTTTAATGTGACAATCTATGTACGTGCATTAGTCGTTTACGTGATATATAGATGTTACAATGTTTACTTAATGGATTTGTTGTCTAGAACAATATTTTTAGTCCAACTTATTTCTTTATTTCAATAATTACATAATATTTAATGTGGTATATTTACTTGATGGCTCAATTCACCCCTTTATCTCACCAAAAACACTTGTACGACTTAAATCGGGTATTAGGAATTTGATCAAGTTTGTGAGATTGTGATCCTTTGGTTGTTAGAGTAACTAAAATATTTGAGGCATTTGTCATGCTTAACACTTAGAACTTAGCACTTCCTTGATTTCAAGAGTTCACTCGAGCACACGGATAATGTTAAATGACTAACGGCAATTATAAGTCAAGTCAACCAACCTGCTTTGGTGATGGATGTCACAATAATCGTGAGTTGATATTGCAAGAAGCTCATATATCCTAGTTGTCCGTCCATCCGGGAATCACCAAGATGTACTATGACCTGAAGATGTTATATTGGTTGCCAACTCTCAAAAGGGACACCGCTTCCTTTGTGAAGAGATGTCAGATATGTGTGCAAGTCAAGACGGAACACCAAAGGCCTTACTGCAATTTTAAACAACTTGATATTTTGGAATTGAAGTAGGATCATATCACGATGGATTTTGTAAGAAAGTTGTCTAAGACGTTCAGAGTGCATGATATGATATGGGTCATCGTTAACCGGTTGACTATAAGTGCTCATTTCTTAGCCACGAACGAGTCTGCGTTGTTGACTCGTTTAGCTTACCTTTATATTGATGAGATTGTATCACGTTACGGTCTTCCTTGTTCGATTGTTTCTGATCGTGACTCTCGATTTGTCTGTAATTTCTAGCAAAGCTTACAGCGTGGGCTTGGCACTCGTATTTATTTGAGCACTACTTACCACCCAAAAACGGATGGTCTGTTTGAACGGACAATTTAGACTTTAGAAGATCTGATTCGTGTGTGTGTACTTGAGTTTGGTGGTTCATGGGATTCTCATCTCCCGTTGATTGAATTTTCTTATAAGAATTCATATCATTCCAGCATTGGAATGCCACCTTACGAGATGCTCTATAGGAGACACTATCGTACTCCAACTTGTTGGTTGGAACCCGGTGAGAAACAATTCACTGGACCTGAGTTTGTCTAGATCACATCTGATAAAGTTAATGTAGCATTTGAGAAGCTAAAAGCAGCCTGTGACTAAAAGAGGATGTATGCAGATCTCACACGCCGCCCCGCTACATTTAATGTTGGTGATCGTGTGTTTCTTGAAAGTTTCTCCATGGAAGGGCGTCATTCGTTTTGGACGTAAGGGCAAGTTGAGTCCACGTTTCATAGGTCCCTTCAAGGTGATTCGTAAAGTTAATGATCAGATGGTAACTCTTAAGCTGCCGCCTAAACTTGCTGGTATTCATGACACCTCTAACATATGTTACTTTTGCAAGTGCAAACGTTGAAGAAGAATAGATCCTTCCATTGCAAGAACTGATGGTTGCCTCTTCTAAACGACTCATAGAAGAACCTGTTGAGATTCTTCACACGAAGGTCAAGAAACTACGCAAGAAGATGAACAAGCTGGTTCTTGTGAAGTGGAAGCACAACTTAGGTCCAAACTTGACATGGGAAAACGAGGACGAGATGAAGGCAAGATACCCTCACCTGTTTATCACTTAGCTAATTCCAAGGATGGAATCCTCTTAAGGGGGTAGATTGGTAACATTCTCGATTGGACCTAGTGGTAATATGTATGTACACGTATGTAATTTAGTAGAATATGTAAATATTCTACTTTGTATATGTAAATATGTATATAAGGAAGCTATTAAATGTGATTAGTGGAATATATATATATATATATATTAGAAGATAAGTCATAATGTGAATTAGTGAATTAATTGTGAGTTGAGGTGTTTATGAGATATTTAAGAATTCAAAGGTGGTTTGCCATTTGAATAAGAATATATATATGTACGTGAGTATGTTCAAGAAGTCAGAAAGTCAAAGTAAAAACACACAAAAACACACTCTAGCTCTCAAGCTCTTGAAAAAATATTTTGGAGATTGGTTGTTGTTGAATCAAAGAAAGGTTAGTATATTTTCTTTTGAAGTTTAAGCATGATTCAAACTAGTTGTGTGTGTGTTTTTACTACATTAAAAGGGGGTTTTGTTTGTTTGATGTTTTTAATTGAATTTGATGAGTTCATGAAGTTTGTATAGATGATATATGACGTTCTAAAGTGTTTTTGAAGTGATTTTAATAAGTTTAAGAATATGGAGTTAAGTTGCTTCAAGAAAGAGTTGGCTGGATGATGTACAAGAAGTAGATGATATGCAGGTCTGCACGCGACGCGTTCCCAAACTTTCATGATCATACGACTTTTATTCATCCGACTTTGTACGCATCTGATTTTCATTGGTCCAACTATCACATGGTTGGTCTGATTTTCGCATGGATGATCCAACCATCGCATGTGTGGTCCAAATTTTGCCATCCGACTTTTGGGTCACGACGCGACGCGTCTTGTGCCTCTACGCGACGCGTCGGGTGAAAATCCGGATTGACCAATTTTGATGTTAAGTATTTGAAGGAAAATGTACTAATGGTGCATAAGAAGTTATTGTATCATGTTTATGAACCGTAGGAGGTTTTTGTACATAATAAAACCTCGTATGTGTAAACGCTTAACACGAATGACGATGTTTTTAGGTGAACTTGTCGATTTAGCTGACCCGGAGTAAAAGTAACGTGTAAGCTTCTCAGGTGAGTATCGGCTTTCATAACTCTCAATAGAGGGAGACTTGCTTGTTAATTGATTATATGTGATAGAATGATGTATATTGTAGTTTCTATTGCATATATGCTTAAGAATAAAGGTGTAAGGCTTACCATGTTATCTTCTTGTACTATGCCATGTTTGGTACTTGTTAATCATATGTTGAGTGGATGCCAGCGGAATCCAAATTGGAGCCGCCTAGTTAAACTAAATGATATATATGTTACTGATCCTGATTGGATCAACTATGTTGAAAGTGATGATATGCATGTTATGGATCCAGATTAGATCCGCCTCGTTGGAATGTATGAATATGCATGCTTAATAATTGATCATGAATAGATCAGCTATGTGTATGTGAAATGTTCGCGAACTTCTTGAATCATGGTTAAGGCCAGCCGAAATGGCTGGATCGTGGGAGACTTTGGTCATAATTCGGGATTAACGGTGATTCGACATAACATTCTAGGTCGTAGGTTCTGCAGGACCGCCGTTCCTTAACGTGAGTGGTAATTAGCTGGTTGTAGTTGAATTACCAGGGGAGACTATGGTTCCGTAACGATGCTTGGTGGACTTCTTTATGCTACCCCACCAGCGCGGATGGTTTTGTCTGATTCCTCGGTTTAATGTTGTTGAGCGGGACTAGCTATCCTGCAAGATATAACTCTTACCGATCTTGTCAGCACACCACAATGTGATAGGATAGCATGGATTGATTATTCCTGTGATATGTGACTCACTTTATTGGTGCTTATGATAAGTTTGTACTCATTAGCTATTTTATATAGCTAATGTTGCTACGTTGACAATTTTTACAGGAAAAGATTAGGCGGCCTGGTGAGTGGGATTGCGTGTTACTGGATGTACTTGTTGGATTGTTGGAATATGACCACTGACACGCACGAGTTGGTATCACTGCCAATGAGGCATAGGCCTATTGGGTCACACGCCAAGTATTGATTCCGACAACACCTTTGAACGAGAGAGAGAAAAATGCCAAAATGGGTTTTGGTTGGGCCGGGCACGACCGTGCCTTGTGAAGGTACGGGTGTGCCCTATGCCAGGTACGGGCCCAAGGCCGGCGTGCCTAGGGCGTACCTATTGGCGCCAGCACGGGAGTGCCTAGTGGAGGTACGGCCGTGCCTAGTGCGAATGCACGAGCCCAAGTCAGGCGTGACTTAGTGTGCCCGTAGGCTAGCACGGGCGTGCCCTGTGAGGCAAGGTCGTGCCTCATGTTGTAACAGCCTAATTAACTAGTCTTTCAAGACTAGTTTAATGGTGTCATTATGGAATTTGTTGCTAGTAACATAAGAAACTTTTTTGGCTTAATTATGGAGCTATGAGACTAGTTCTAAGTTTACTAGTAACTTGTGAGAGTGGTTGGATTTTTTGAAACAACACCTAAAAACACATTCTCTCTAAAAAGGACTTGCACATATGGAAGAAATCTTGATCACAAGACAGCTTCCAGTAATGGTGCATTGTTATGTTGGTGCTCTTGGCGGTGACCAAGCATAGCTAGCATGTGGGAGTCATTGACGCTTGGTGTGGATACCGATAGAGAAATACACGTTTGTATTCTTAAGTCCATTCCGTTTCAATCATCAACAACAAGGAAGTTGAAGAACTTGTATGGTATAATTTCTTTTAGTTGTTTCGCCATTGTCTAGAGTGTGGTCCATTGGGCGGTGTGTTGGTGGCATAAAATGATATTGTTTTATACTAGTTTTTGTTTCCGTTGCGCTCTCTAGATGCCACCAAAACCCAACAGTACTTACTTAGGGAAGGAACACTCTATATATATTATGTTGTTATATTATCTCAGGATTTTGATTGTAATTATCTGATGTATAACTTTTAAGTTAAAATTTCCGTTGTGTAATCTAATGATTTTTTAATCAGTAGTGAATCCATGCTTATTAAAAGAAAATCAATAGTGAATCCATGCGTAATCTATTAATTCGCTGTTTTGCGAAGGTGGTATTACACGAGAAAAGAAAATCAGAAAAATAGTTGTACTCAGCAAAACAGCAAAACTTCAGACTACAACAAAACTTCAGACTCAAAATGGTTTATCTGTTCACTAGTCAAGGGGGAGTCTAGTCAATAAAAATAAAATAAGTTAAAAATAAAACAAAAATACATATAGATAAAATCTAGAAAAACAAAATATATATATATAAATTAAATCCAGACAAACAAAACCAAAAATGGTTAAGGTCCATGTTGGATTGGATGAAATTGTCCATTTTACTGGATCTGGCCGACCTGTCACACCCCGCTAAAGCGGAAACACGAGGTGTCACAGCACAAGATATCATCGCACAAGGTAAATAGATAATAACCATTATATTGACTTAACAAAAATAAGTAGTTCGGGTAAAAGATAAATAAAAGTTACATAATCGAATAAAAATTAAATGACATTGTCTTGTACGATGCGAAAATAAAATAGATATCGTTTTTATAAACGTGACGATGAAGATGGAAATGCCGCACATCATGATTGTATGCATAAGGTACCTAACGTCGATCACCTGAAAGCACGGGTAAAAGAAAGAAAAGGTCAACTACTAGAGTTGGTGGGTTCATAGGTTTTCTTAATATATGCAGAAAATAACTTTTAAATGAGAAAAGTTTAAATAATTGATGGAAGTTTTTGGAATAAAATAAAAGTATGCGTGAATGATAGAAGATGTATTATATTGCCCAATACGTTGCACATGGTAGTAATAGACTATGATGATTGTTGCTTGAGCCATTATCCAACCTAGCCGACAACCAATTGCCCATGATAAACCTAACGCCTATATTAAATGACGTTAGTAGTGGTAAAGTACATCTATAGTTCGTCAACCATAAATGGGAGACGTCGAAATCTCCAAATAGCGCTACTTACTAATACCATCAGCTCACTAGCGGAGTTAAGGGATAACGTCCAACGAAAGGGCCTTACAACGATCACCCAAGCACATCAAAGAATAATACCATAAGTGCTCAAAATAATATTAGAAATAAATAAGAAGATAGGCAATAAACTTTTCATGAAAGGTATACACATGCTTTCACCCCAAAATATTATGAAATACGGTAAAAAGGGGTTATGATACTCACTCGGTATGCAAATATGTTCACTCGTAAGGATTTCTTGTTCCTACCGAACCTCCTTTCCTAATATAAGAGGCATGTAGCTCTATTAGACTTATTTTATTTATTATTTTGTATTATTTATTTGTTGTTAACTTATTTATTAATTAGTTAAAGGTTGTCTTTATTTTTCCATAAATCATAAATATTCACTGGAATTTTCAGTTCTTTAAGTTTAACTTTAAAAATTAAAAACTGTATTTTAGGAGTCATATTAAGGCTTGATATTTTAATATAATCTTAATACATGTTTCTAGAATGTCCAGTAAAAATATAGGAATTTATAATCCATGCTTAATATTTTTAATAATTAAAAGTGTATAAGTTGTCCACTGATCAGTGTCTGGATGACATGTTGTTACTAAAACGTCTTTTTAGGGCTCATACGAGCTCCTTTTTACGTAATTCAAATTGGGAATTAACCACGACTCAAAGGGGAAACTTTAAAAAAAAACTAGTCGTATTTTGACCCAAGAATGAGTAAGTTACACGCGTTTAAAGTGTACTCTTCTAAATCTGTCAGATTTCCAGATTCAACATATGTGTCTTTTTAAATATGTTTGAAGGATCAAACGTTCATAAAAATTAGTGAATCCAGGTTTAAATGAAAGGTAACACTTTAAACTAAGATTAGAAAAAAGAATCAACTGATTTTGATACCTAGAACTCCAGATATAACAAAAACAAATGGGGAGTTCTAGCATCAGAATCTGCCAGATTTAATAATATTTTTGTTTATGGGTCATAACTTTAATATAACATGTTTATATTCAAGATTAATCATATTGTATGAGTATAAGCTTTGATAATCCATGTGTTCTTACAACAATGGTAGGATGATACACAATTTATGTGTTCCTTACAACATTTGTTAAGATGAAACACATGCATGATCAAAGTCTTATTTTCTTGATTTTTAGTTGATTAAGTTCCATACAACAATGGTAGGATGATGCACATTTCATGTGCTCCTTACAACATTGGTATGATGTTTATAATTACATGATTATATAATTATGAACAACAAAGGAAATAAATAAAAGAAAGAAGAAAGAAGAAAAGAAGAAAGGTAGAAGAGTAGAGATGAGTGTTTTATGATCATCTTACCAACTCTTGCCTTTGATTTGGTGTTGGATCTTCACAAAATGAACAATTCTTGTTGTTCTTGGGAGATTTTTGGTGGTGAAAGAGAAGAGAGAAAAGAGAAGAGATTGAGTGTGGTGGTAAAGGAAATGATGAGTAGAGTAAAGGGGGTTATATAGAGTATGGGGGAGATCAAGAGGTGTTTCTTGGGAAGAGAATGAAATCAAGAGAATTATGAGGGGGGGGGGGGGGTAGGGTGGCCGGCCTTAGGGGGCGAGGGGGTTTTCTTTTATTTTTTTTATTTATTTTTGAATAATAAAGTGTAATTTGTTTAAATAAATTTTGTATAATTGGTGATTTTGTTTAAATCTTTTAATTACAAATTTTTAATTATTTTTATGAGTTTATATATATATGTTTTATATTTTAACTTATTTATATTTATTATGATGTATTTAGTTATTTTTATTGATATTATTTTTATTATTGTACATGATTTGTAATTCTTGACTTTTAATAATTCGATTTTTCGAGCTCGGGAAGGTTCTAACCATATAGGCGGGTTTTCTATGAAATCTAATATTATTATGGATGTGTTTAAATCATAAATACTATTTTTAGTCATACCAGACTAAAAATTTTGAATTTCTAATAGCTAACCTAGGAAATTTGTTGCCGAATGTTACACGACCCAAGTGGACCGAAGGTCAGATCCCTCTATATAAGAGGGCATGCGACCTTCGGATCCCCCACTCCTTCAAAAAAAAATCAAATGCACACACTGTTCATCACCTTCCTCCTCATTCATCTTCCTCAACTGTGTGTGAAATTTTCGAACAACTCTCTTCTTTTCCTCATCAAATCACCAAGGTACACAAAAGTGATGGTACACGACAAGAAATCATCACTAATTTGAACTTATTCATCTCTATTCATCCCTGTGTTCAATCTGTTTCATAACTGAATGGGTGTTTCAAAATTTTCAAATCAAAACTAATCTGATGGTGTATTTTAAGAGCAAACCATGGTCGTAATGAAGTTTTGAGCATGTGAGAATGATTTGATGCACAAGTTAGACTCAAACATCGATCAGAGTCATGATTTTGGAGGAGGGTTTCCTAACTGTTAGAAAACCATTAGAACAATGCTCAAAATCGAGAATTTCATGTGACTCGCATGAGTTAAGCCAAATACTTGATAAGGAAGTGAATGTGGTCAAATTACGTGTCGAATGGTACAAACTTTGAGTTGATAAGCACACATTCTAACCTAAAATCATTTTGATTTTGAAACTACACAAGTGTTCTTAACTTTCGGATGCTCGAAGTATGAATCATCCGACTTTCAGATGAGTTTGGTCTATCCGACTTTCAGATGGATGTGTTCATGCGACTTTCCCCTAAACAAGCCTATGCGACCCTCAAATGATGAAGATCATGCGACTTTCACTTAAAAATGATTTCATCCTACTTTTGCACAATACAGTCCATCCGACCTTCCCATGACTTAAACTCATCCGACTTTCACTTGGTTTTAGAAATTGTGAAGTGTTAACTCATGCGACTTTTTCAAGACAAACAAGTCCATGCGACTTTCAAATGAAATTAAGTCCATGCGGCTTTCGAATGAAATTAGTTCCATCCGACTTTCACTTGGTTTTGGACATTGTGAAGTGTAAACTCATGCGAGTTTCGAATGAAATTAAGTTCATGCGTCTTTCGAATGAAATTTAACTCATGGGACTTTCGAATGGAATTACCTCATGAGACCTTCGAATGAAATCTAACTCATGCGACGTTCAATGAACAACCAAAACCATGCGATTTTGGTCATGCGACTTTCGAATCAAATAAACCCATGCGACTTTTCATGATTTCATGCGACTCTCGGATCATCAAACAAACCCATGAAACCCATGCGACTCTTAAATGACTATGATCCGACTCTCAACACTTAGTGAATTTTGGTGAAAATTTTCAAACACATCTAAATGAAAAGATCAAAGTCAAGGTCAAAATCAAAGTCAAAGTCACAGTCATGGTCATTACTTCACATGTGAAATTCACTAACACCATATCAAACACATTCACATGTGAATGCCACATTTGTCGGACTAATGTGATTCTCTATACTTGTTATGATGGCAGCAAACCAACCTGCTCAACCACTTCCAGAAGAGGGACTTGTCCGTGTTAACGAGCTTCCCGAAACAAGCAGCAACAACTTGTACTTCGACCTACACACTGACACCAAAATCCCAATTGTCACTAAAATTATCCGAGCTCATCCCTTACGCCAAGCCATCACCAAAAACCCAAACACCTCCCCCATCCATGTACAAGAGATTTATTACAACAATTGTGGTATACTTTCAAGGAAGGTGTCACCCGTCTAGGACACAAGTGCATACGTGGGAAAATTGAAAATGTTCGCTTAACCCTTTCAGCCTCCAAACTCCGCAACATGTTGAAGTTACCCGCAGCAGACCACTACCCCGGTAAAATTGAACTTGACAAGGCTCCGGGACTTGATGATCTTTTGGAACTTATTCACGGGCTTTGTTACAATGAGGAACTTCATCAAATCCATCAATTTAAAAGAATAAACATGTCCCCTCTTTGGCAGAATCTTGCAACGATTATCTTTCGCACTCTCACTAGTATCCACAGGGGTACTGATGGTGGCTCTTACTATTCACTGCTTCTACTGGCAGGTGTTGCATACCATCTCCATCTGGATCATGCCACTATTATTTTCGAGAAGATTTTTCGAATGGTCAATGAGAAGACCACCACCCGATGAAAAGCTTTCATACCATTTCAGCGGTTCCTGACGATAATGCTAGCAACAGACTTGGAAGACTACCGCACCTTTCCTCACTGTCATGAAAATCCACAAGTTCTAGTGCAACGCATTACTAGATTCTTACAAATCCGGGATTTGCCTAACATTATTCCTATGCAGGTGCCCGCTGCTCTTCTTCGCATGTTAGACAAAGAAAGTGAGGCTGTGACGGAGTATCTTAGAGTTAATAGGATCGCTCTCATGGCGCAACCAGAGCCGGTTGTGCCTGCCCTAGGAGCCGTAGAGCCAAGTGAGGGTCCTAGTGGACTAGCAGCTCGAGAGCACTGGGGTGCCTCAAGCACGGGAGAGGAAGAGAGCCAAAATGAAAGTGAGTAGGGAGGTGGAAATGGTGAGGGTGGTGATATACACGAGAGTGAGGGAGATAACACTGAATCGGCATTTGATAAATTGAATATCAGTGATTCTGAGGCATCCACCAGTGACAAATTCGCGAGTAAGGCCTCATCCGAACGGACAAAAACAGATTCCAAAGAAACTCCATCAGCACCAGAGCAATAAACTATCCCTGCGAAGTCAACTGGGACACGGCATATCTCTAAGGCGCCTGAAAATATAAATGAGAGCTTATGCGAAATATCTGCAACAGTTAAAGGTGAGGTGTACGGAGAAGAAGTGAATAAGGGAGAGAAAGAAAAAGAAGAGGATGAGGGATCACCAGCCGTAAAAAGTCAGGCAACAACATCCACTACCGGCTTGGACACTATTCTGGCTGGTATTAAAAAAGACGTTGGCATCCCACCAGCCACTCGGCTCTCACTCAAATGGGAGCCGTTTCATTCCACGAGGATATAGCAAATATGTAGTCGGTGGCTTATGTTGAAAAATGGCCACCGACACATACGGGTTGGTATCACTGCCGATGAGGCATAGGCCTATTGGGTCACACGCCAAGTATTGATTCTGACAACACATTTGAACGAGACAGAGAGAAAAATGCCAAAAAAAATAGTTTTGGTGGTGCTATGCACGACCGTACTTCTTGTTGGTACGGCCATGGAGTGCCGAGCATGACCGTGCTTCTTGATGGGACGATCGTGCTTATGGACAGGGTACGGACCCAAGTCCTGTGTTACTTGGGGCGTGCTTGTTTGGGCTGGCACGGCCGTGCTTCACACTGTAACAACCAATTTAATTGGACATTTAAGTCTAGATTTAATATGGCCGTATGGCTATTCATACTAGTAACTTATGTAACGTTTTTTGCTATAGATTTGATCTATAGACTTGTTCTTACAACTAGAATATGACATATGAATCTTCTTGATTCTTGGTACCAAAGCATATGAACTTGTAACTTCAAGTTAGTTCATATCTCTCTCAATACACACATAGAAGATAGTATAGGCACTACCAATCTTCAAGTGATGTTAGTTACATAGTGGTGGTGTTCTTGTTGACACACAAGCACTCTAGCAAGTGAGGATCAAACCAAACTTGGTGTGGATACCGGTAGAGGTACGCTACTTTGTGTACACATCTTTTGAAGACAACAAGAAGAAGGAATAACTAGCATGGTATAATTCTATCCTTTCTCTTGTCCTTTTTGGTTGAATTGCTATTGTTTTAGAGTATGGTCTATTGGGTGGTGTGTTAGTGGCATAAATCCAATATTATTTTATACTGGTTTCTTTCCACTGCGTTTTCTAGATGCTACTAAAACCCAACTGTGGTAACAGAGCCACATCTAAAATGGCTTTGCACTATTGGATTGAAACCGGAATTTTAAGTTTCCTCTCAAAATCGGGTTTTCCGGTGACCGGGCACGGCTGTACCTCTTGAGGTACGCGGGGGGGGGGGGGGGGCGGCCAGGTCACGATCGTACGAGTCGGGGTACGGTCCGTGCTGGTAGAATAGTTTTAATGTTTCAAATTGTTTAAATTGTACACTGGAGAATGGGCGGGCACTCCCGTGCCGTTCGCAATTTGGGCCAGAAACTGTTCTTGAAACATATTTTTAAATTATATTTAAAAATTCCGGATTTGTTTGTTTTGGACTAGTCTTGGTTCTAGTTTTCCCCACTATATTTTGATTTCTAGAATTTATATATTTTGTATGGCTTGGCATGAAGTGCATAAAAATATATATATTTATAGGTGTATATACGAATATGTAATTTTAAAGGTGTATTAAAATTACTAATGCATATGTACAAGGATTGCCATTTGTGCCTTTAGTGTTTTGTTGGCAATCTTAATCAAAATATAATTGCCATGGTTTTGCTTTGGATGTGTTTGGTTGTGGTTAGGTAACTAGATGACATTTAGAACCTATGTGTTGTGGTGGTTGGTTTATTTGGTTTTGGTGGCCTGCGCACCGTATTGTTGTAATTTTTATAATTATTATTTGCTGCGGCTTGCATGCCGTTTTTTATTCCTTTGTATTAGAAATAGTAGCATAGGATTGTGGCCTACTGTAACGCCCCAATTTTCAAAATTTAAAATAAAGCTTGAAACAAAGGATATTTGTCTAAAAACAGAATTTGATAAGCTGATGGAAACCAACCAAGTATTTTTGAACCCTCTGGTTCGTACAAAAGGTAATACAACCACATGTCAAAAACAGTTTCCAATAAGCTTACCGTCAGCGGAAGCCAATAAAACATTTCGTTTAAACCCTCGGGTTTGTATAAAAAGAAATATGCGCGCATTTAAATCAAAAGTACTTTCCGTTACACAAATGGGAGCGTTATTGTTTCAAATCACGTTTTAAGCAACGAACCATCAAAAGTCAAACCGGGACCTTGCCTTGGTGCTAACACAACCTTCAAAACAACAACAAGCAGTATCTGATAAGCTACAAGAGCTTAGTGAGAAAGCTAAACTGTAAATCATATAAGCATACGCATACACATATATGAATGCTGTCAACAGGTCTTATGGATACAGTATGGCACCATCTTAGCATCCGCCAAGAAAGCTAAAACTTTGTTTATAGCACTACTGCATGAAGCAGCATGCTACAGCTCTACTCTCGCACACCATGATCCACTGATCATTAATATAACACATTGCAATGCAACACACATTTCACATATATGAATTAGAGTTTAGGAAACTCACCTCAAAAATTAATTCCACATAGAGTTATGCTAGATATACTCAGAATACTTCAAACAATATTTCCTACATGTATACATATAATCATGGTGTTAATCACATACTCAAACTCAATATAAAACAAACTGAATAGGGCACCTATACGGGCCGTGTCCCCCTTCAGCCTACACGACCTGACCTGGCTACATGGCCAGTGTTGTCACGTCACCTACACGGGCCGTGTACCACAAACTCTACACGACCATGTGTAACACCCCTTTTGAATTCAGTTACTTTAATGACAAATCAGGTTTTAGTAGCAGAAATTTTTTCTTTTTAAAAAAACAAACCATTATATACATTAACAACTTCTCAAAACAACGCTGGTGTTACCAAGTACAGAAACCGACCATAGTATCTATTTACATTACATCATAATAAATTCAAGTGTTCCACCTACAAGGGGCAAGGTACAACAAAATGTTCCCCGGCTCGCAGGACATCTAGTCTTTACTTGAAAAGGGAAATCATAACATCATTAGCTACACTAGCTAGTGAGTACATACAATCAAAAACATCAATAAAGTAAGTCATGCATCATATCATAAACAATCATTGCTAGCTTAGCACATAGCGGTGTGCTGACAAGATCAGTAAGAGTCGTGTCTTGCAAGATAATCAATCCTGCTCAACAACTCAGACCGGGGGACCAGACATGACCAATCCGCGCTGGTGGGGAAGCATAAAGCAGTCCACCAAGCATCGTTCACAGAGTCAAACGCTCCATAGGTAATCCAGCTACAACCGTCTGATCGCTACTCACATTAAGGCACGGCGATTCTGCAAAACCTAAGAGCCAGGATGCCTCCCGAATCACCGTGAAATCCCAAAGGAACCAGTTACAACCGACTGACCTTAACCATGCGTCAGATAGTCTGCAAACAATGCACATACACATATACGTACATATGATCCCACAGGGATCCATCATTTTACATGTAGCATCTTTCAGGTAACTCATGCATAGCATCATATATTAACTAAGTGGTTCCAGTCTGGACCCACTGGCATGCACCTAATATACTTTGTAACATCATACAATAAGCTTACCTCCGGGAGTATACCTGCAAAAGCAAATTAGTCATACATAGTACATTCACATAGTCATTTTAGCATGCAAGCCTTACTCTACTGAGTATCATGAAATCATGCACTCACCTGTATAGCTTAGGATCAACACATAGTTCACTTCAGACTTGCTAACGAAACAAGATCACCTATAATATTATTACTTACATTAATCGTCTATGTGAGCGGAACACGACAAGATTAGGAACCCCTAAAGGAACCATAGACTAACCAACAAAGACTTAACAATCTTTGAGTTGTTTACCGAAAGACACCCCCTTGCGGTCGCAAGCACTAATGCTTGCGCCCGTAAGCACACAAATCCGATAAAACTATCGGATTCTGACACTACTTGTGGATTCTGATACTTCCATCAGATTCCGACACTTTAAATCGGATTTCAATACTTCCTATCGGATTCCGATACTCTTCACCGGATTCCGACACTGCTTACGGCCGCAAGGGTGTGGCCTTGCACCCGCAAGCACTTTCGGATTTGTACTTGGTGTGTCAGATTTTAGTACTTGGCTTATCGGATTTTGGTCCCTTGCGGCCGCAAGGAAGGGCCTTGTGCCCGCAAGAAGACTTGTTCAAGAACAGGTCGGCCACAACATCCCCTGTTCCGACTGTTCTTCAATCAAACCTCAAAAATCGGGTTTTTTAATTGATTTTAACATTAGTATACCTTAGGGAACATTCATATGATCCCAAAAACATATCTTTTATAAATTACAACAACCCACATGTTTTGGAACCCAAAATCATCCATTTAACCCATTTTATTCAACTTTTAAGAACATCATCAAAACATCATTTTAATTCACCAAATGAGTTCCAACCAACTTGTAATTGATACAAAAATCAACTAAAGTTGATTTCAGAACTCAATTTGAGGTTCAACTTGTTAACATCAAAAACCCATTTACTCACCAAATGAAGAACAAGGTGAAGAAGGTGATGGAGAAGATGATGAAGACTATAGAAATCCTAATCTACTAGGAATCACTTTGACACAAGAAATCTTCAAGAAAACCTTCAAGAACTTGCAAAGAGAGTGAGAAAGAGAGTTGACTGTGTTTTTGTTTGAACACAAACACACAAACGTGGGTTTCAAAGGCACAAACCGCCTTTGGATTTAATCCTATCAACAAGGGGGTATTTTGTTCCCCTTTTTAACTTACAACCTGGCATACGATTACCCGTTTCAACTAACGGGGATATTTCTAGAATCCTTACTTAAAACAATTTATAAATTATTCGTCTTCCCTACTTTACTACTGTTCTTATATTTCATCACATATACTACTTAAAACATATAACACATAACACGTAACAACAAATATTCATACTTTATTATTACTTTAATTAATTTACATAGAGTTACATAGGAATTACAACTAGGCCCAATACGAGGATGTTACAAATCTACCCCCATTTAAAAGATTTCGTCCTCGAAATCTACTTAGTGATAAGCAGGAGAGGTGTAACACCGCTTCTGTATTCAGTTGATTTTATGACAAAACAGGGTTTAGTAGCAGAAATTTTTCTTTTTGAAATAACTAAACAATTATTTACATTAATAACTTCTTGAAAACAACGTTGGTGTTACCAAGTACAGGAACCGACCATTGTATCTATTTACCTTACAGCATATATTTACAAGTGTTCCACCCACAAAGGGCAATGTAACTCCCAAAAGTAACCCGCCTCGCAGGCCATCTAGTCTTTACCTGAGAAGGGAAACATAGTATCATTAGCTACACTAGCTAGTGATTACATACAATCAGAAGCATCAATATAGCAAGTCATGCATCATTTCATAAGCAATCATTGCTAGCTTAGCACATAGCGGTGTGCTGACAAGATCGGTAAGTGTCGTGTCTTCCAGGGTAATCAATCCCGCTCAACAACTCAAACCGGGGATCAGACACGACCAAGCCTGGTGGGGGAGCACAAGGCAGGCCACCAAGCATCGTTCACAGAGTCAAAGACTCCACAAGTAATCCAGCTATAACCGGCTTATCACCACTCACGTTAAGGCACGGTGGTTCTGCAGAACCTCGACCCGGGATGCACCCCGAGTCACCGTTAAATCTAAAAATGACCGAAGTCCTGTTAGGATCCAGCTAACCGGCTGACCTTAACCATGCGTCAGATAGTCTGCAGACAGGTCAGATACTCATATACGTACATTTGATCCCACAGGGATCCATCATCTTACATATAATACCTTATATTCATTCATACGAGCGTTCTATCATATATTAACTAAGTGGTTCCAATCTGGACCCACTGGCATGCACTTGAAAAATTATTCTAACATCATATCAATCATACATTTACCTTCTCGAACATACCTGCAAAAGCAAGTTAGTCATACATATTATATTCACATAGTCACTTAGCATGCAAGCCTTACTCTACTGAGTCTCATGGTCGTAGGCACTCACCTGAGCTGTCACTAGGCATAGGTATTTGGCTTGAGTCCTTTAACAAGTTTATCTAGCATATCACATTGACCTCAATCATTCACATGTGCATTCAAGACTTCCCAAAACAACATTCAACTTTGGAAATACACAAATCCGCCAAAACTGTCGGATTTGGGGAAAATCCAATGGTTCTGTCAGATTCATGAAATCCGACACTTCAAACCATGAAATCCGAAACTTAACATTCGGATTCCAACACTTATGAATTCCAACCATGCACACAAAATCCGACACATGCGGATTCCAATACATAGAAGGAAATCCGATACTTATCAGATTCCGACACTGAGAATCTGAAACTATGGAAATCCGATAGACTTGCGGATTCCAATACCTACAAAACAAGAAATCCGACAGAGTTACGGAATCCGACACTTCTATCGGATTCCGATACTTTCTTCGGTTTTCACCACATTCGGATTCCGACAACTTCATAGTTGCGGAATCTGACAACTTCATCAACTGAAATACCGACAACATCATTTGGTCATCTAAACAATTTCATTTTGGCTTGCTTTAAGCCCAAAACATCATAGAACATCATTCTCTATCCATCTAGCCATTCTAACCACTTAAAATCATATAAGAACACCAAGTATACCAAAACCCACTTTAAAGTAAGCTTTTGCATGTTCTTCATGGTTTTCTTGCATGATTTGATGATTCTAACATTTATGAAATCTTCTAACATCAATGATTCTAAGTTGCTAACATTTTGTAGATTAAACAACCTAGAATCCTAATTCTTCTTTCTCCTTTTCCAGAATCCGATGGCAGGAACGAGAGGTAGAGAGAGACGAGAGAAAACTTGCGGTTTTGTATGTGTGTGTTTTACTATGTTTGACCAAAGTCAACTAAACACACACATATATATATATATATATATATCCACATACAATAGAGGCGGTTGCCTCATTCCTTCATCAAAGGTTTTCTCAAATATTTAATTATATACATACTTAATACGTACATACATTCGTACATGCATACGTACATACATACACGTAAACACGCATTCATTTAATTCAACAAGTATATACAAAATATGTCTTATTACAATAACTACGTACATCTACGTATCAATTACAACTAGGCCCAAGTTGAGGATGTTACAAATCTAGCCCCCTTAAGAAGATTCCGTCCTCGGAATCTACTCAGTGATAAACAGGCGAGGGTACCTTGTCTTCATCTCGTCCTCAACTTCCCACGTCAGGTTTGGGCCCAGATTGTGCTTCCACTTCACAAGGACTAGTTTAATCATCTTCTTACGTAGTTTCTTGACTTTCGTATCAAGAATCTCAACAGGTTCTTCAACTTGTCGCTTGGAAGAGTCGACTTTCAATTTCTGCAAAGGAATAATTTGTTCTTCCTCAATGTGGCACTTGCGTAAGTAACACACGTTAAAGGTATCGTGTATTCCAGATAGTTCAGGAGGCAGCTCTAGAGTTACCGTCTGATCATTCACTTTTCGTATAACTTTGAATGGGCCAATGAAACGTGGACTTAGCTTTCCCTTGCGCCCGAAACGAATGACGCCTTTCCAAGGAGAAATTTTAAGAACACACGGGTCACTGACTTCAAATGTACCGGGACGACGCTTTGGATCCGCATACATCTTTTGTCGATCCTGAGCTGCTTTTAGCTTTTCAAGAACCACATTCACTTTATCAGAGGTTATCTGGACAATTTCAGGTCTAGCGAATTGCTTCTCGCCAGGCTCCAACCAACAGGTCGGAGTGCGACATCGTCTTCCGTATAGCATCTCGTATGGTGGCATTCCAATGCTGGAATGATATGAATTGTTGTAAGCAAATTCAATCAATGGGAGATGAGAATCCCACGATCCACCAAATTCGAGTAGACAAGCACGAAGCATATCTTCTAGCGTCTGTATCGTACGTTCAGATTGGCCATCAGTCTGCGGATGATAGGCAGTGCTCAGATGAACACGAGTGCCAAGTTCGCGTTGCAGACTCTGCCAAAAATTCGAAACAAACCGATAGTCACGATCTGATACAATAGAATAAGGAAGACCGTGACGTGACACTATCTCATCGATATACAACTAGGATAAACGGGTCAGCGAAGCAGACTTGTTCGTTGCCAAGAAATGAGCACTCTTCGTTAGTCGGTCAACGATAACCCAAATCATGTCGTGCCCTCTTGACGTTCTCGGTAGCTTCGTCACGAAATCCATCGTGATATTATCCCATTTCCACTCTGGAATATCTAGTTGCTGCAGATTACCATAAGGTCTCTCGTGCTCCATCTTCACTTGCGCGCTGATCTGACATCTCTCCACGAATGAAGCGATGTCTTTCTTCACAGTTGGCCACCAGTATAACATCTTCAGGTCGTGGTACATCTTTGTAATTCCCGGATGGATAGATAATTTGGACTTATGGGCTTCCTGCAAAATCAGCTCACGGTTACCTCCCGCAGAAGGTACCCAAATCCTGGATTGGGAAGTTTTCAACCCACGATTATCTTTGGCAAGCTGATCCTTTAACTTCTTCATCGTCTCAGCCTTCAGATTTTCTTCTTGCAATGCAATCTGTTGAGCTTCCTTCCGTCGAGAAATCAAATCTGAGACAATGGTGATTCTCATTAACTTAGCTTCTGCTGTCGGTCCTTTACGGCTTAAAGCGTCCGCTACAACATTGGCCTTGCCAAGATAGTAACGGATCTCACAATCGTAGTCTTTTATTAACTCCAACCAACGGCGTTGCCGCATGTTGAGTACTTTCTGAGAAAAGACATACTGAAGACTCTTGTGATCTGTGTAAATCACACACTTTGTGCCATAAAGATAATGTCTCCACAACTTCAGTGCAAAGACAATGGCAGCAAGTTCAAGATCATGGGTTGGGTAGTTCCGTTCATGTGACTTCAACTGCCTAGAAGCGTAGGCAATCACTTTATCACGTTGCATCAGGAG
Source organism: Dittrichia graveolens (assembly GCA_038502395.1). Taxonomy (NCBI): domain Eukaryota; kingdom Viridiplantae; phylum Streptophyta; class Magnoliopsida; order Asterales; family Asteraceae; genus Dittrichia; species Dittrichia graveolens. The sequence continues at coordinate 62,517,629 of JARJIL010000003.1, forward strand.
GCAACCCAAACCTGCGTACGACGCATCACAATAAACTGTGAAATCCTCCGAACCCTCAGGCAAAGTAAGGATTAGAGCTTCACATAATAATCGTTTTAAGGTTTGAAAAGCTTCTTCTTGAGCTTCCAACCAGATAAAAGCAACATCCTTGTGAGTGAGTTGGTCAACGGACCCGCAAGCTTTGAGAAATCGCGGATAAACCGCCGATAGTAGCTAGCCAAGCCAAGGAAACTTTTAATTTCGGAAGGAGTCCGAGGAACTCCCCAATTCATCACAGCCTCCACCTTAGCTGGATCTACCGTAACACCGTCATGACATATAACATGGCCAAGGAAATGAACTTCCTTAAGCCAGAATTCGCACTTGGACAACTTAGCATACAACTGTTCTCGTTTTAGAGTCTTGAGAACCTGACGAAGATGAAGCTCGTGATCAGCTTCCATATTCGAATATACAAGAATGTCATCAATAAATACAATCACAAATCTGTCAAGAAACGGACGACAAATCCGATTAATCAGATCCATGAAGACGGCAGGGGTATTGGTTAAGCCGAACGGCATAACCAGAAATTCGTAGTGACCATAACGAGTTCGAAATGTAGTCTTCAGCACGTCTTCTTCACGAACTCGTACTTGGTGATACCCCGACCGGAGATCAATCTTAGAGAAGCATGTAGCTCCCTGCAATTGATCAAAAAGATCGTCTATACGAGAAAGCGGATACTTATTCTTTACAGTTCGCTTGTTCAGCTCCCTGTAATCTATGATCATTCGCATTGTTCCGTCTTTCTTTTTCACAAACAATACAGGAGCTCCCCATGGTGAGGAACTCGAACGAATAAAACCTTTGTCTAGCAACTCCTGAATTTGAGTCATCATCTCTTTTATTTCAGAAGGAGCAAGACGATACGGAGAACGAGCCACAAGTGTAGCTCCTGGAATAAGCTCTATCTTAAATTCAACATCACTTATCGGAGGCAAACCCGGAAGTTCTTCAGGGAATACCTCTGGGTAGTCAGGCACTACCCGAATATCACGAATTGGTCGCTTCTCCATCGTAGCATCAATAACGTATGCCAGATAAGAGTAACAACCTTTAGCAATCGACCTTTGAGCTTTAATCATGCAGACAATAGGAATACCAGACTCCCATCATTCTCCACGTGCAACAGCATAAGATCCATCAGAGAGAGGAATCTTAATCATTTTTTTGGAACAGATAATCTCAGCATCACGCTTGTTGAGCCAATCCATCCCGATCACGACATCAAAGCCAGCAATAGGCATAACAAAGAAAGAAGTAGGGATATTACTCTCGTCAATATAAATCGCAACTATTGGGACCTTATCTGTAACAGAGACTACTTTGCCGTCGGCAACTTCTACTCTGAGCGGCCCAGTCAAAGGGAAAACATGTAATTGCAATCTTCTACGATAGGCCACGGATACAAAGGAGTAGGTAGCTCTAGAATCAAATAAAACACTAGAAGGAATATAATTGACAAGAAAAGTACCAGTAAAAATATCTCCTGCTACTTTGGCCTCGTCAGCCATCATCTGGAAAGCCCTGCCTTTCGCGCTGGGCGCGTCATCTCTTTTCGGTCCCCTAGAAGAAGAAGACCCTTTAGCTCAAGTATTCTGCCTTTCCGGGCAGTCAGTCAGCTTGTGCCCGGGCTTGTGACACCGGTAACAGACATCCTATTTGAAACCACACTCAGTCGTAGCGTGGCCCTTCTGCCCGCACCTCCAACAACGTCTGGTAGAGTTAGAACACTCACCAGAGTGGTATGTACGGCACGGATTACACCAACGAGAATTAGGCCTCGGCTTCTTTGAGGAATCAGTCTTCCCGCCTGCTGAGGATTGTCCTTTGGAAGGACCCGATTTGTCAGACAGTTGAAATTTCCTCTTTGACCCTGCACCGGCAGATTCGCCCTTGCAGTATAGACGGTCACCTTCTAATTTTCGAGCTATATCAAAAGCCCGATCTAGTTCAATAGCTGCCCGAACATGAGGGCGAAATTCCAGTGGCAGAGTTGCCACAAACCGCCTTGTCTTGGTGGTCTCATCAGGAATCAGATGGGGAACAAACCGCATTTAGTCAGTGAATGCAGTTATGTGTTCTTTGATCGGCTTATCCCCCTTTTGGAGATCATTGAATTCCCTCTCCATTCTTTCTAAATCATAATCGGTGCAATATTACTTGAGCACCTTTTCGGATAACTGCTCCCAAGTGAGAGCATTCAGCACCTCCTTATTAACAGAGGCTTTCACCGTATCCCACCAGAAGATGGCACGGCCTTTCAGCATACGTACTGCATACTTAAGACAGTACTCGGGTTCACACTCGCATGATTCAAAAACTTGCTCCATTTCCCGGAGCCACTCTATAGTAATTGTGTGCTTATTACTCCCCTGGAACGTTGGAGGATGGCAGCCTGAGAGCTCCCCTGGAACGTTGGAGGATGGCAGCTTATCACTTCTTATAAGAACAAGTTTTGCGAGGCTTGTTCAGAGTAGCTTGCAATAAGAGCTCCTTTGTAACTCGAAGCTCCTCCTCCAGACGCCTTATAATAGCAGCCTGATCTGGCTCAGGTCTGCCACCACCAATATTGTGCTGAGATCGTTGATCCTCAGCCTGATGAGGCATGTGAGAAGCCTCATCTTCCATTTCTTTCAATGCTTGTAATGTGTTGTCACGTTCGGAAGACATCTTATATCAATTTTCTATATAACAGAGAAAGAGCACTTAATACTCAATCTCACTGACTTATCTTACAAACAAGTCATCATATAAAACTAGCGTGCATATAACTCTCACTCAATCCCCCCTTAGGAACACTTCTTTATGGTCGGGCCCGAGCTTGAGATCGAATACTCTTACAAGTACTCAATTCACTCAAACTTAGGCTCTGATACCTAATTGTAACACCGCTTCTGTATTTAGTTGATTTTATGACAAAACAGGTTTTAGCAGCGGAAATTTTTCTTTTTAAAACAACTAAATAGTTATTTACGTTAATAACTTCTTGAAAACAACGCTGGTGTTACCAAGTACAGGAACCGACCATTGTATCTATTTACATTACAACATATATTTACAAGTGTTCCACCCACAAGGGGCAATGTAACTCCCAAAAGTAACCCGCCTCGCAGGCAATCTAGTCTTTACCTAAAAAGGGAAACATAGTATCATTAACTACACTAGCTAGTGAGTACATACAATCATAAGCATCAATATAGCAAGTCATGCGTCATTTCATAAACAATCATTGCTAGCTTAGCACATAGCGGTGTGCTGACAAGATCGGTAAGAGTCGTGTCTTGCAGGGTAATCAATCCCGCTCAACAACTCAAACCGGGGATCAGACATGACCAATCCGCGCTGGTGGGGGAGCACAAGGCAGTCCACCAAGCATCGTTCACAGAGTCAAAGACTCCACAAGTAATCCAGCTATAACCGGCTTATCACCACTCACGTTAAGGAACGGTGGTTCTGCAGAACCTCGACCCGGGATGCACCCCGAGTCACCGTTAAATCCAAAAATGACCGAAGTCCTGTTAGGATCCAGGTAACCGGCTGACCTTAACCATGCGTCAGATAGTCTGCAGACAGGTCACATACACATATACGTACATTTGATCCCACAGGGATCCATCATCTTACATATAATACCTTATAGTCATTCATACGAGCGTACTATCATATATTAACTAAGTGGTTCCAATCTGGACCCACTGACATGCACTTGACAATTATTCTAACACCATATCAATCATACATTTACCTTCTCAAACATACCTGCAAAATCAAGTTAGTCATACATAGTACATTCACATAGTCACTTAGCATGCAAGCCTTACTCTACTGAGTCTCATGGTCGTAGGCACTCACCTGAGCTGTCACTAGGCATAGGTATTTGGCTTGAGTCCTTTAACAAGTTTACCTAGCATATCACATGTGCATTCAAGACTTCCCCAAACAACATTCAACTTTGGAAATACACAAATCCGCCAAAACTGTCGGATTTGGGGAAAATCCGATGGTTTTGTCGGATTCATGAAATCCGACACTTCAAACCATGAAATCCGATACTTAACATTCGGATTCCAACACTTATGAATTCCAACCATGCACACAAAATCTGACACTTGCGGATTCCGATACATAGAAGGAAATCCGATACTTGTATAGAAATCTGATACTTATCGGATTCCGACACTTAGAATCTGAAACTTTGGAAATCCGATAGACTTGCGGATTCCAATAGCTACAAAACATGAAATCCGATAGAGTTACGGAATCCGACACTTCTATCGGATTCCGATACTTTTTTCGGTTTTCACCACATTCGGATTCCGACAACTTCATAGTTGCGGAATCCGACAACTTCATCAACTGAAATACCGACAACATTATTTGGTCATCTAAACAATTTCATTTTGGCTTTCTTTAAGCCCAGAACATCATATAACATCATTCTCTATCCATCTAGCCATTCTATCCACATCAATTCATATAAGAACACCAAATATACCAAAACCCACTTTAAAGTAAGCTTTTGCATGTTCTTCACGGTGTTCTTGCATGATTTGATGATTCTAACATTTATGAAATCTTCTAACATCAATGATTCTAAGTTGCTAACCTTTTGTAGATTAAAAAATCGAGAATCCTAATTCTTCTTTCTCCTTTTCCAGAATCCGATGGCAGCAACGAGAGGGTAGAGAGAGACGAGAGAAAACTTGCGGTTTTGTATGTGTGTGTCTTACTATGTTTGACCAAAGTCAACTAAACACATATATATATCCACGTACAACAGAGGCGGTTGCCTCATTCCTTCATCAAAGGTTTTCTTAAATATCTAATTATATACATACTTAATACATACATACATTCATACATGCATACGTACATACATACATGTAAACACGCATTCATTTAATTCAACAAGTATATACAAAATATGTCTTATTACAATAACTATGTATCAATTACAAGTTGAGGATGTTACGTGAGGGTATCTGGTTTTGATTTCGTCCTTGGTTTCCCACGTCAGGTTCCATTTTACAAGAACAAGCTTGACTATCTTCTTTCGTAGCTTCTTGATTTTCGTGTCAAGAATCTCCACAGGTTCTTCTACCAGTCGCTTAGAAGAGTCAACCTTCAATTCTTGCAAAGGAATAATCTGTTCTTCCTCAACGTGGCACTTACGTAAGTAGCACACGTTAAGGGTGTCATGGATACCAGCTAATTCAGACGGCAGCTCTAGAGTCACCGTCTGATCGTTCACCTTGCGTATAATCTTGAATAGGCCAATATAACAAGGACTTAGCTTCCCCTAACGCCCAAAACGGATAACGCCTTTCCAGGGAGAAACTTTTAAAAACACACGATCACCAACATCAAATGTAGCGGGACGACGCTTCGGATCCGCGTACATCTTTTGTCGGTCACGAGCAACTTTCAGTTTTTCAAGAGCAACGTTCATTTTATCAGATGTGATCTGGACAATTTCCGGTCCAGCAAACTGTTTCTCACCCGGTTCCAACCAGCAAGTTGGAGTACGACAACGTCTCCCATATAACATCTCGTATGGTGGCATTCCAATACTATGATGATATGAATTATTGTAAACAAATTCAATAAATGGGAGATGAGAATCCCATGATCCACCAAATTTGAGTACATAGGAACGAAGTATATCTTCTAATGTCTGGATCGTATGTTCAGATTGCCTATCAGTCTGCGGATGATAGGTTGTGCTCAGATGAACACGAGTGCCAAGTTCGCGTTGCAGACTCTGCCAGAAATCCGAGACAAAGCGAGAGTCACGATCAGATACAATTGAACATGGAAGACTGTGACGTGCCACAATCTCATCGATATACAAATGGGCTAAACGGGTCAGCGAAGCAGACTCGTTTGTTGCCAAGAAATGAGCACTTTTCGTAAGTCGATCAACGATAACCCAGATCATGTCGTGCCCTCTGGACGTCCTCGGTAGCTTTGTCACGAAATCCATTGTGATATTATCCCATTTCCACTCTAGAATATCCAACTGCTGCATATTACCATAAGGTCTCTAGTATTCTGTCTTCACTTACGCGCAGATCTGACATCTCTCCACAAATGAAGCGATGTCTTTCTTCAAAGTCGGCCACCAGTATAACATCTTCAGGTCGTGGTACATCTTTGTAATTCCCGGATGGACGGATAATTTGGACTTATGGGCCTCCTCCAGAATCAGCTCACGTCCAGCGGAAGGTACCCAAATCCTGGATTGAAAAGTCTTCAACCCACGATTATATTCAGTAAGCTGATCCTTTAACTTCTTCATTGTCTCAGCTTTCATATTTTCATCTTGCAATGCAATCTGCTAAGCTTCCTTAAGTTTAGAAATCAAGTGTGACACAATCGTGATTCTCATAAACATAGCTTCTGCTATCGGTCCTTTACGGCTTAAAGCGTCCGCTACAACATTGGCCTTGCGAGGATGGTAACGGATCTCACAATCGTAGTCTTTTATCAACTCCAACCAACGGCATTGCTGCATGTTGAGTTCCTTCTGAGAAAAGACATACTGGAGACTTTTGTGATCTGTGCAAATCACACACTTTATACCATAAAGGTAATGCCTCCATAGCTTCAATGAAAACACAACAACAGCAAGCTCCAGATGATGGGTTAGGTAGTTCCGTTCGTGTGATTTCAACTACCTAGAAGCATATGCATTCACAGATAAATCGCCGATAGTAGCCAGCCAAGCCAAGGAAGCTTTTAATTTTAGAAGGAGTCCGAGGAATCCCCCAATTCATCACAGCCTCCACCTTAGCTGGATAAACTTTGACATCGTCTTGACATATAACATGGCTGAGGAAATGAACTTCCTTAAGCCAGAACTCACACTTGGACAATTTGGCATACAATTGTTCTCGCTTTAGAGTCTCGAGAACCTGGTGAAGATGAAGCTCGTGATCAGCTTCGTCTTCGAGTAAACAAGGATATCATCAATAAATACAATCAAGGACCTGTCAAGAAACGGACGACAGACCCGATTCATCAGATCCATTAAGACGATAGGGGCATTGGTTAAGCCGAATGTCATAACCAGAAATTCGTAATGACCATAAGGAATTCGAAACGCAGTCTTCGGAACATCTTCTTCATGAACTCGTACTTGGTGATACCCCGACCGGAGATCAATCTTAGAGAAGCATGTAGCTCCCTGCAACTGATCAAAAAGATCATCTATACGAGGAAGCGGATACTTATTCTTTATAGTTCGCTTGTTAAGCACCCTATAATCTATGCACATTCGCATTGCTCCGTCCTTCTTCTTTACAAATAATACACGAGCTCCCCACGGTAAGGAACTCGAACGAATAAAACCTTTGTCTAGCAACTCCTGAATTTGAGTCATCATCTCTCTTATTTCAGAAGGTGCAAGACGATACGGAGAACGAGCCACAGGTGTAGCCCCTGGAATAAGCTCTATCTTAAATTCAACATCACGAATTGGAGGCAAACCCGGAAGTTCTATAGGGAATACATGAATATCACGAACTCGTCGCTTCTCCATCGTAGCATCAATAACATATGCCAGATAAGAGTCACAACCTTTAGCAATTGACTTTTGAGCTTTAATCACAGAGACAACCACATAAGATCCATCAGAGAGAGGTATCTTAATCATCTTTTTGGAATAGATAATCTCAGCGTCACGCTTGCTGAGCCAATCCATCCCGATCACAACATCGAAGCCCGCAATAGGCATAATAAAGAAAGAAATAGGGATACTACTCCCATCAATGTAAATCACAACTATTGGGACATTCTCTATAACAGAGACTACTTTGCCGTCAGCGACCTCTACTTTGAGTGGCTCAGTTAAGAGAACAACAGGTAACTGTAATCTTCTATGACACACCACAGATATAAAGGAGTAGGTAGCTCCAGAGTCAAATAAAATACTAGCAGGGATATAATTGATAACAAAAGTACCCGTGACGACATCCCCTGCTGCTTTGGCCTCGTCCGCCGTCATCTGAAATGCCCTGCCTTTTGCGCGGGGCGCGTCATCTCTTTTCGGTCCTATAGAAGAAGAAGACCCTTTGGCTCCAACACTTTGTCTTTCTTGGCAGTCTGTGTCACACCCCGCTAAAGCGGAAACACGAGATGTCACAGCACAAGATATCATCGCACAAGGTAAATAGATAATAACCATTAGATTAAATTAACAAAATAAGTAGTTCGGATGAAACATAAATAAAAGTTACACAACCGAATAATATTTAAAGGACATTGTCTTGTACGATGCGTAAATAAAATAGATATTGTTTTCATAAAATGTGACGATGAAGATGGAAATGCCACACATCATGCTTGTATGCATAAGGTACCTAACGACGATCACCTGAAAGCACGGGTAAAAGAAAAGGGTCAACTACTAGAGTTGGTGAGTTCATAGGTTTTTAATATATGCACAAAATATCTTTTAAATGAGAAAAGTATAAATAATTGGTGGAAGTTTTTGGATAAAATCCAAGTATGAAATAATGATAGAAGATGTGTTATATTGCCCAATACGATGCACATGGTAGTAATAGACTATGATGATTATTGCTTGAGCCATTATCCAACCTAGCCGACAACCAATTGCCCATGATAAACCTAACGCCTATATTAAATGACGTTAGTAGTGGTAAAGTACATCTATAGTTCGTCAACCATAAATGGGAGACGTCGGAATCTCCAAATAGCGCTACTTACAAATACCATCGGCTCACTAGCGGAGTTAAGGAATAATGTCCAACGAAAGGGCCTTACAACGATCACACAAGCACATCAAAGAATAATACCATAAGTGCTCAAAATAATATTTGAAATAAATAAGAAGATAGACAATAAACATTTCATGAAATATATACACATGCTTTCACCCCAAAATAATATGAAATACGGTAAAAAGGGGCTATGATACTCACTCGGTATGCAAAGGTGTTCACTCGTAAGGATTTCTTGTTCCTACCGAAGCTCCTTTCCTAATATAAGAGGTACGTAGCTCTATTAGACTTATTTTATTTATTATTTTGTATTATTTATTTGTTGTTAACTTATTTATTTAAAAAGTTAAAGGTTGTCTCTATTTTTCCATAAATCATAAGTGTTCACTGGAATTTTCAGTTCTTTAAGTTGAACTTTAAAAATTAAAAACTGTAATTTAGGAGTCATATTAAGGCTTGATATTTTAATATAATCTTAATACATGTTTCTAGAATGTCCAGTCAAAATATAGGAATTTATAATCCATGTTTAGTATTTTTAATAATTAAAAGTGTATAGGATGTCCACTGATCAGTGTCTGGATGACATGTTGTTACTAAAACGTCTGTTTAGGGCTCATACGACCTCCTTTTTACATGATTCAAACTGTGAAATAACCACGACTCAAAGATTAAACTTTTAAAAAAAACTAGACGTATTTTGACCCAAGAATGAGTAAGTTACACGCGTTTAAAGTGTACCCTTCTAAATCTGCCAGATTTCCAGATTCAACATATGGGTCTTTTTAAATATGTTTGAAGGATCAAACGTTCATGAAAATTAGTGAATCCAGGTTTAAATGAAAGGTAACACATTAAACTAAGATTAGCAAAAAGAATCAACTGATTTTGATACCTAGAACTCCAGATATAACAAAAACAAGTGAGGAGTTCTAACATCAGATTCTGCCAGATTTGTGATTCTTTTTGCTTATGGGTCATAACTTTAATATAACATGTTTATATTCATGATTAATCATCTTGTATGAGTTTAAGCTTTGATAATCCATGTGTTCTTACAACAATGGTAGGATGATACACATTTTATGTGTTCCTTACAACATTTGTTAAGATGAAACACATGCATGATCAAAGTCTTATTTTCTTGATTTTTAGTTGATTAAGTTCCATACAACAATGGTAGGATGATGCACATTTCATGTGCTCCTTACAACATTGGTAGGATGTTTATATTTACATGATTATAGATATATATAAAGAAATAAGATGAACATCAAAGAAAATAAATAAAAGAAAGAAGAAAGAAGAAAAGAAGAAAGGTAGAAGAGTAGAGATGAGTGTTTTATGATCATCTTACCAACTCTTTTCTTTGATTATGTGTTTGATCTTCAAAAGATGATCAAGACTTGGATGTTCTTGGGAGATTTTTGTTGGTGAAAGAAGAAGAGAGAAAAGAGAAGAGATGGAGTGTGGTGGTGAAGGAAATGATGAAGAGTAGTAGGGGGCTTATATAGAGCATGGGGGAGATCAAGTGGTGATTCTTGGGAAGAGAAGGAGGCAAGAGAAAAGAGATGGGGGGTTTCTTTTATTTTTTTATTTTTTATAAATTTTGTGTAATTAGTTTAAATAAATTTGTATAAATGGTGATTTTGTTTAAATCTTTTAATTAACAAAGTTTTAATTATTTTGATGAGTTTATATATATATATATGTTTTATATTTTAACTTATTTATATTTATTATGATGTATTTAATTATTTTTATTGTTATTATTATTATTATTATTGTATATGATTTGTAATTCTTGACTTTTAATAATTCGATTTTTCGAGCTCGGGAAGGTTCTAACCATATAGGCGGGATTTCTACGAAATCTAATATTATTATGGATGTATTTAAGTCATAAATACTATTTTTAGTCATACTAGGCTTAAAATTGGAATTTCTAATGGCTAACCTCGGAAATTTGTTGCCGAATGTCACAGTCTCCCCTGATTAAAAGAATTTCGTCCCGAAATTTACTTTGTACTAACGTTATTAAAGAGGTGAGGATATTTATGTTTCATGTAGTCTTCACGTTCCCATGTGTATTCGGGTCCGTACTTGAATTCCAATCGAACTTTTGTAATTTGAATCTTACTTTTTCTAAGCTGTTTGACCTTACGGTCAAGAATTTCAATTGGTTCATGTACGAAATTTAACCGATCATCTGAACATACTTTAGGGGTAGTACTAGAGTTTCATCAGCTAATAATTTATTTAGATTTGACACATGGTAGGTATCGTGTATGGCATTTAGTTCTTGTGGAAATTTAAGCATATACGACCCTCGCATATTTCTTCTAATTATATCAAATGGTCTAAAGAATCTGGGATATAGTTTTCCTCTTTTCCTAAAATGTGCTATTTTCTTCCACGGCAATACCTTTATAAGCACTTTTATCGCCCACTTGGAACTCTAAAGGCTTACGGAGATTATCAGCGTAAATTTTCTAATGATCTTTGGCAGTCTTAAGCCTATCGTTCATAATTGTATTCTTGTCGATGACCGCTTGCATGATATCAGGTCTAGTTAATTTCCTATCGCCAATTTCCAACAAATTAAGTGGGGATCTACACTTGCGCCCATACAAGACTTTATATGGTGCACACTGGATGCTAGTGTGACACCTATTATTCTAAGAAAACTTAACTAATAGTATATGTGAATCTCAAGTTCCACTAAAATTTATTACGCATGCACACAACGTGTCTTCTAGTGTCTAAATCGTTCTCTCCGATTGCCCATCCGTTTGAGGGTGGTAGGTGCTGCTCAGGTTTACTTGCGTACCTAACGCCCTTTGTGACGATTGCCAAAATCGGGATGTGAACCGACTACCTCTATCGGATATTATTGCAATTGGTACTGCGTGTCGGGCAACAACTTCGTCAATATAATTCTGAGCCAGTTTTCCACTTTGTAATCTTCCCGTATAGGGAGAAAAGGTGCCGATTTCGTGAGTCGATCTACTATAACCCAAATGGAATCGTACCCTTTTGCAGATCGGAGTAATTTAGATACGAAATCCATGCTTTTATGTTCCCATTCCATTCTGGCTGTTGCAACAAACCGGATGGCTTCTGGTGTTCTGTCTTAACCCTTGCGCAAGTTAAACATTTCCCACGAACAAGGAGACGTCTTTCTTTATTCTAGACCTACCAATAGTATTCCTTGAGAACATTTTGTCGGCTCCAGGGTGGATTGAATATTATAAGCCTCGTCTAAAATTGTTGATTAAAGGTTATTAAACTTAGCTATCCAATTCTTGTTTTCGAAATGGTGCACTCCATCTGGCCTGTTTTGAATCATCGCTCCAAGTGATATAGGGTCTCGTTCTTCAAATTTTCCGTCTTTGATGCTTCTTTTTGAGCTTCAACTATTCTTTCATTTAGGCTTGTTTGAATGGTTGCTCCTAAAGCTTGTACCCTAGATGGATTCACTCTTTTGTTTCTTCATAGAGCATCAGCGACCATATTGGCCTTGCTAGTATGGTATTTGATATCACAATCGTAGTCACTAAGCCATTCTACTCATCTTCTACGCCTCATATCAAGCATCTTTGGATCAAGAATATGCTGAAGACTCTTGTGGTCTGTATAAATAGTTCGCTTAGTACTATAAAGGTAATATCTCCATTTTTTTAAGGGCATATACTACGGCTCCTAACTCTAAGTTGTGGGTAGTAAATTTCTTCTCATGCACTTTGAATTGTCTCGAATCATATCAATGACTTTCTCTTTTTGCAACAACACACAACCCAATCCTTGGTGTGACGCATCGCAATATACCGCGAAGTTATATGTTCCTCTGGGTAACGCCAAAATTGGTGCATTGCTAACTTATTCTTAAGCGTAGAAAATGTTTTTTTTTTTTTTCACCAAACAAACTTCTTATCCTCTTGAGTTAATGCCGCGAGTGGTTGCGCAAATTTTGAGAAATTTGCTATAAATAAATGTACTTAACCGAGAAATTTACAATTTCAGTCAGGATATATGGGGTTCCTAATTCTTTATGGCTTCGATCTTTGTTGGGTCGACATGAATTCCGTTTGAATTAACTATGTGACCAAGGAAGTGTACTTCTCGGATCCAAAATTCACACTTGGAGAATTTGGCATACAACTTCTGGTCCTTGAGTAGTGTTAAGATTAATTTCAAATGTTGCTCATGATCTTCCTTGCTTCGCGAATAGATGAGAATGTCGTCTATGAACACTATTGCAAACTTATCTAAATATGGTCTACATACCCTATTCATTAAGTCCATAAAAACTGCTGGAGCATTAGTCAACCCAAAAGGCATAACTAAGAACTAAGAACTCGTAATGTCCATAGCGGGTTATAAAGGCGGTCTTAGGGACGTCTTCTTCGCGAACTCTCAACTGGTGATATCCCGAGCGAAGATCGATTGATAAAAAAATAGTTGGCGCCTTCAAGTTGGTCGAACAGGTCATCGATTCGAGGGAGAGGGTATCGGTTCTTGATAGTTAACTTGTTGAGTTCCCGATAGTCGATACACATTCGTAGAGATCCATCTCTCTTTTTTTTGACGAATAGGACTAGGGCTCCCTATGGTGAGGTACTTGGTCAAATAATTCCTTTGTCGAGTAGCTCTTGAAGATGTGCAGACAATTCCTATATTTCCAACGGGGCTAACCGATATGGAGCCTTTGCTACGGGCGCGGCTACAAGGATTAAATCAATCCAAATTTGTCTTGTCTAACTAAGGGTAATCCAGGTAATTCATCCGGAAACACCTTGGGAGAATCCCAAACGATTGGAAAATCGTGAATGTGCTTTTCCTAAACCTCCGTTTCTACAACGTGCACAAAGAATGCGATATAGTCCTTTCCTAAATATTTTTGCATTTTCATGCATGATACCACCTTGACGTTCTTCCTGGTCTTTTCTCCTTATACGACAAGCGTTTCATCTTGTGATAGTGGAATCTGAATGATCTTTGCAGAACAAAGTATTTCAAATTGATTTTTGGATAGCCAATACATACCAACAACTACATCAAAGCTCCCTAATTTGATTGGTATGGTCTACGTTGAAGTTTTTGCTGGCTAAGTTCAAGATACACTTAGTGATTATATCTCTAGTCTTGACTTCTTGTCCATTAGCAAATTCCATGATATAGGCCTCTTTCAATATTTGAAATTTTAGATTGAGCTTTGGCCTAAAAACTAGTGGTACGAAGCTTCTATATATTCTAGAGTCAGATAGCATTGATGCATTATAATTGTTCAGAAGAAACATACTAGTAATCACATTCGGGTCTCTCCTTTGTACAAATTCTACTTAACTAGGTTATGGTGATCCTAAGATATAAGGTCTAACAACTAACACTCCCGTTCAATCATATAGCAATGCATGTAAAATTTTAAAATCATACATTTCATAACGTGATTTAAGCAAAACATGTTCAATCATATAGTTCCCATTACTACTCAGGGTGCCTCTATGTGCTCCCTAAATCAGCAGTTCTCTCCCTCCTAATGAAAAGGTCACGATGTTACTCTCATTGGTAAGGGGACTCTTTTCCTAGCCGTGAGCCTAACACATGCTTCACAGGAAGTTGGTGCTGATAATACACTAGGTCGTGAAACTCGGGGACTCTCCTACTAAGTTTCTATTCTAACCTCCATGGGTAAAGAATATGTAATCTTAGTGCGTCAACCTAATGATGACATTACAGACTTCGATATATATAAAATTGGTTACTAAGTGTGCTAATATATGAAAGTACTTATGATATGCCATGCTTATGCACACACACAATAATCGTGATCTAGAAAGAAAGTAAATAAAATTTTGTTTCTAAGTATATTTTTATTATAACTAACCTAAGTGCCATATCGTACATAGCTAAATTAGACATAGGTGATCAAGCTTTGTCTAATTGAGGTATAACAATGTGGTACTCAGCTTAATTATATTATCAATACACTTAATGCATTTTAAACAAATTATTTGGAAAAATTATTTTTATAAACCTTTGGTCATAGTTGTTGTTTTCCCCCCATAAGAAAAACAACATTCTCTATAACCTTAGGCTCTGATACCAAATCTGTCACACCCCGCTAAAGCGGAAACACGAGATGTCACAGCACAAGATATCATCGCACAAGGTAAATAGATAATAACCATTAGATTAAATTAACAAAATAAGTAGTTCGGATGAAACATAAATAAAAGTTACACAACCGAATAATATTTAAAGGACATTGTCTTGTACGATGCGTAAATAAAATAGATATTGTTTTCATAAAATGTGACGATGAAGATGGAAATGCCACACATCATGCTTGTATGCATAAGGTACCTAACGACGATCACCTGAAAGCACGGGTAAAAGAAAAGGGTCAACTACTAGAGTTGGTGAGTTCATAGGTTTTTAATATATGCACAAAATATCTTTTAAATGAGAAAAGTATAAATAATTGGTGGAAGTTTTTGGATAAAATCCAAGTATGAAATAATGATAGAAGATGTGTTATATTGCCCAATACGATGCACATGGTAGTAATAGACTATGATGATTATTGCTTGAGCCATTATCCAACCTAGCCGACAACCAATTGCCCATGATAAACCTAACGCCTATATTAAATGACGTTAGTAGTGGTAAAGTACATCTATAGTTCGTCAACCATAAATGGGAGACGTCGGAATCTCCAAATAGCGCTACTTACAAATACCATCGGCTCACTAGCGGAGTTAAGGAATAATGTCCAACGAAAGGGCCTTACAACGATCACACAAGCACATCAAAGAATAATACCATAAGTGCTCAAAATAATATTTGAAATAAATAAGAAGATAGACAATAAACATTTCATGAAATATATACACATGCTTTCACCCCAAAATAATATGAAATACGGTAAAAAGGGGCTATGATACTCACTCGGTATGCAAAGGTGTTCACTCGTAAGGATTTCTTGTTCCTACCGAAGCTCCTTTCCTAATATAAGAGGTACGTAGCTCTATTAGACTTATTTTATTTATTATTTTGTATTATTTATTTGTTGTTAACTTATTTATTTAAAAAGTTAAAGGTTGTCTCTATTTTTCCATAAATCATAAGTGTTCACTGGAATTTTCAGTTCTTTAAGTTGAACTTTAAAAATTAAAAACTGTAATTTAGGAGTCATATTAAGGCTTGATATTTTAATATAATCTTAATACATGTTTCTAGAATGTCCAGTCAAAATATAGGAATTTATAATCCATGTTTAGTATTTTTAATAATTAAAAGTGTATAGGATGTCCACTGATCAGTGTCTGGATGACATGTTGTTACTAAAACGTCTGTTTAGGGCTCATACGACCTCCTTTTTACATGATTCAAACTGTGAAATAACCACGACTCAAAGATTAAACTTTTAAAAAAAACTAGACGTATTTTGACCCAAGAATGAGTAAGTTACACGCGTTTAAAGTGTACCCTTCTAAATCTGCCAGATTTCCAGATTCAACATATGGGTCTTTTTAAATATGTTTGAAGGATCAAACGTTCATGAAAATTAGTGAATCCAGGTTTAAATGAAAGGTAACACATTAAACTAAGATTAGCAAAAAGAATCAACTGATTTTGATACCTAGAACTCCAGATATAACAAAAACAAGTGAGGAGTTCTAACATCAGATTCTGCCAGATTTGTGATTCTTTTTGCTTATGGGTCATAACTTTAATATAACATGTTTATATTCATGATTAATCATCTTGTATGAGTTTAAGCTTTGATAATCCATGTGTTCTTACAACAATGGTAGGATGATACACATTTTATGTGTTCCTTACAACATTTGTTAAGATGAAACACATGCATGATCAAAGTCTTATTTTCTTGATTTTTAGTTGATTAAGTTCCATACAACAATGGTAGGATGATGCACATTTCATGTGCTCCTTACAACATTGGTAGGATGTTTATATTTACATGATTATAGATATATATAAAGAAATAAGATGAACATCAAAGAAAATAAATAAAAGAAAGAAGAAAGAAGAAAAGAAGAAAGGTAGAAGAGTAGAGATGAGTGTTTTATGATCATCTTACCAACTCTTTTCTTTGATTATGTGTTTGATCTTCAAAAGATGATCAAGACTTGGATGTTCTTGGGAGATTTTTGTTGGTGAAAGAAGAAGAGAGAAAAGAGAAGAGATGGAGTGTGGTGGTGAAGGAAATGATGAAGAGTAGTAGGGGGCTTATATAGAGCATGGGGGAGATCAAGTGGTGATTCTTGGGAAGAGAAGGAGGCAAGAGAAAAGAGATGGGGGGTTTCTTTTATTTTTTTATTTTTTATAAATTTTGTGTAATTAGTTTAAATAAATTTGTATAAATGGTGATTTTGTTTAAATCTTTTAATTAACAAAGTTTTAATTATTTTGATGAGTTTATATATATATATATATGTTTTATATTTTAACTTATTTATATTTATTATGATGTATTTAATTATTTTTATTGTTATTATTATTATTATTATTGTATATGATTTGTAATTCTTGACTTTTAATAATTCGATTTTTCGAGCTCGGGAAGGTTCTAACCATATAGGCGGGATTTCTACGAAATCTAATATTATTATGGATGTATTTAAGTCATAAATACTATTTTTAGTCATACTAGGCTTAAAATTGGAATTTCTAATGGCTAACCTCGGAAATTTGTTGCCGAATGTCACAGTCTGTCAGCTTGTGCCCGGGCTTGTGGCGCCGATAACACACATCTTCTTTGAAACTACACTCTGTTGTAGCGTGGACCTTCTGTCCGCACCTCCAGCAACGTCTGATAGAGTTAGAACACTCACCAAAGTGATTAGTTCGGCATTTAGAACACCAAGGAGAATTACGCCTCAGCTTTTTGGAGGAATCAGCCTTTCCTCCTGCAGAGGATTGTCCTTTGGAAGGACCCGATTTATCAGACGGTTGGAACTTCCTCTTTGACCCTGCACTGGCAGATTCGCCCTTGCAGTATAAACGGTCACCTTCCAATAGTCGGGCTATATAAAAAGCCCTATCCAGTTCAGCAGCAGCCCGCACGTGTGGGCGAAATTCCAGTGGCAGAGTTGCCACAAACCACCATATCTTGGTGGTCTCGTCTGGGATCATATGGGGAACAAACCGCATCTTGTAAGTGAATGCGGTTATGTGTTCTTCGATTGGCTTATCCCCTTTCTGGAGATCATTAAACTCTCTCTCCATTCTTTCCAGATCATAATCGGTGCAATAACTCTTTAGCACCTTTTTAGAGAACTGCTCCCAGGTAAGAGCACTCACCACCTCCTTGTTAACAGAGGCTTTCACCGTATCCCACCAAAAGATGGCACGGCCTTTAAATATCCATACTGCATACTTGACACAGTACTTAGGTTCACATTCACACGATTCAAACACTTGCTCATCTCCCGGAGCCATTGGATAGTAACGGGGGGTTATCACTCCCCTCGAATGTCGGAGGATGGCAAGTTAGAAATTTCTTGTACGAACAAGTCTTGCGGGGCTTGTTCAGTGTAGCTTGCAATAAGATCTCCTTTGTCACTCGAAGCTCTTCCTCCAATCGCCTAATATAAGCAGCCTGATCTGGTTCAGGTCTGCCCTCCCCAGCATTGTGCTGAGATCTCTAATCCTCAGCCTGATGAGGCATATGAGAAGCCTCATCTTCCAGTTCTTTAATAGCTTGCTCTGTATGGTCACGTTCGGCAGACATCTTAACTCAACTTTCTATATGACAAAGAAAGAGCAGTTAATACTCAATCTCACTGACTTAACTCACTAACAAGCCATCATATAATACTAGGATACATACAACACTCTCACTCAACCCCCCCCCCCTTAGGAACAATTCTTTATGGTCAGGCCCGAGCTTGAGATCGAATACTGTTACAAGTACCCAGTTCACTCAAACTTAGGCTCTGAAACCTAATTGTAACACCGCTTCTAAATTCAGTTACTTTAATGACAAATCAGGTTTAAGCAGCGGAAATTTTTCCTTTTTAAAACAACAAACCTTTATTTACATTAACAACTTCTCAAAACAACACTCGTGTTACCAAGTACAGAAACCGACCCTAGTATCTATTTACATTACATCATAATAAATTCAAGTGTTCCACCCACAAGAGGCAATGTACAACAAAAAGTTCCCCGGCTCGCAGGACATCTAGTCTTTACCTGAAAAGGGAAATCATAACATCATTAGCTACACTAGCTAGAGTACAAACAATCACAAGCATCAATACAGTAAGTCATGCATCATATCATAAACAATCATTGCTAGCTTAGCACATAGCGGTGTGCTGACAAGATCAATAAGAGTCGTGTCTTGCAATATAATCAATTCTGCTCAACAACTCAGACCGGGGGATCAGACACGACCAATCCACACTGGTGAAGGAGCATAAAGCAGTCCACCAAGCATCGTTCATAGAGCCAAAGGCTCCACAGGTAATCCAGCTACAACCGGCTGATCACTACTTACGTTAAGGCACGACGGTTCTGCAGAACCTAAGATCCAGGATGCCTCCTGAATCACTGTGAAATCCCGAAGGATCCAGTTACAACCGACTGACCTTAACCATGCATCAGATAGTATGCAGACAGTGCACATACACACATACGTACATATGTTCCCATAGGGATCCATCATTTTACATGTAGCATCTTTCAGGTAACTCATGCATAACATCATATATTAACTAAGTGGTTCCAGTCTAGACCCACTAGCATACACGTAATATAATTCGTAAAATCGTACAATAAGCTTACCTCCGGGAGTATACCTGCAAAAGCAAATTAGTCATACATAGTACATTTACATAGTCATTTTAGCAGGCAAGCCTTACTCTACTGAGTATCATGAAAGCAGACACTCACCTGAATAGCTTAGAATCAACAGATAGTTCACTTCAGACTTGATAACGAAACAAGATCATCTATAATATTATTACTTACATTAATCGTCTATGTGAGCGGAACACGACAAGATTAGGAACCCCTAAAGGAACCATAGACTAACCAACAAAGACTTAACAATCTTTGAGTTGTTTACAATAAGACACCCCCTTGCAGTCGCAAGCACTAATGCTCGCGCCCGCAAGCAATCATGCTTGCACCCGTAAACACACAAATCCGATAAAACTATCAGATTCCGACACTACTTGAGGATTCCGATACTTCCATCAGATTCCGACACTTTAAATCGGATTTCAATACATCCTATCGGATTCCGATACTCGTCACCGGATTCCGACACTGCTTACGGCCGCAAGGGTGGGGCCTTGCGCCCGCAAGCACTTTCGGATTCGTACTTGTTGTTTCCGATTTTAGTACTTGGCTTATCGGATTTTGGTCCCTTGCGGCCGCAAGGAAGGGCCTGGCGCCCGCAAGAAGACTTGTTCAAGAACAGGTCGGCCACAACATCCCCTGTTCCGACTGTTCTTCAATCAAACCTCAAAAATCGAGTTTCTTAATTTCTTTTAACATTAGTATACTTAGGGAACTTTCATATGATCCCAAAAAAATATCTTTTATAAATTACAACAACCCACATGATTTGGAACCCAAAATCATCCATTTAACCCATTTTATTCAACTTTTAAGAACTTCATCAAAACTTCATTTTAATTCAACAAATGAGTTCCAACCAACTTGTAATTGATATAAAAATCAACTAAAGTTGATTTCAGAACTCAATTTGAGGTTCAACTTATTAACATCAAAAACCCATTTACTCACCAAATGAAGAACAAGGTGAAGAAGGTGATGGAGACGATGATGAAGACTATATAAATCCTAATCTGCTTGGAATCACTTTGACACAAAAAATCTTCAAGAAAACCTTCAAGAACTTGTAAAGAGAGTGAGAAAGAGAGTTGTCTGTGTTTGTGTTTGAACACAAACATACAAACGTGGGTTTCAAAGGCACAAACCGCCTTTAGATTTAATCCTATCAACAAGGGGGTATTTTGTTCCCCTTTTTAACTTACAACCCGGCCTACGATTACCCGTTTCAACTAACGGGGATATTTCTAGAATCCTTACTTAAAACCATTTATAAATTATTCTTCTTACTTACTTTACTACTATTCTTATATTTCATCACATGTACTACTTAAAACATATAACACATAACACGTAACAACAAATATACATAATTTATTATTACTTTAATTAATTTACATACACTTACATAGGAATTACAACTAGGCCCAATACGAGGATGTTACACCATGTATACCAACATGGCCCTGTGACCGCCTTCCACTGTACACGGGCTGTGTACCTCTACACGGGCCGTGTACCTCTACACGGGCTGTGTACCTCTACACGGGCCGTGTACCTCTACACGGGCCGTGTACCGTATAGGTCCAGCTGACTGTTCTTCCTTTCTGCCACTGTTTGAGCACAATTCCAATCCTAACTCAATAAAAACATGCTAGGGGTGTTTTCCTACACCCCATACAGTAAATAAACACAGCCTAAACAATAGAAATCACTTCTAACATGATTCAACATTGAATCATGTAACAAAACCCATAAAACTTCAAGAAAATGGTTTTAGATCATTACCACAAGCTTGTATCTATGTTAGGCTCACTTGAACACCTTGCTTCTACTGATCTTGATCAAAGACTCCAGAGAAAAATGGTTGGTCTCATGTGTCTTTGTACTAATTTGGTGAAAATGAAAGGTTTGACTAAACTAAAGTCAAAGATGGTTATATATATGTATATATATATATATATATAACTCTGAAGTAATGACACAAATAGTCCCTTAATTTGAAATCTTTTGTTTTAACAACTTTAACCCCTCAAGTTTCTAAACACCTCCTAATCTTAATTAGGAAATTACTAAAACTGTAATACTCAATTAATTATTAAATTACGAAATTCAAACTACGGGTGTTCCAACTCTCTCCCACTTGAAATAGATTTCGTCCTCGAAATTAACTGCTGGTGTTTTTGGATAACTACATGTTATCTTTTTCTAAGGTTTCTTACAACCACCCTTGTATTTCCACTAGACCTTATCTAGTCCACTTCATTATTGCCAATAATATAAATACATATGCAGACTCGTCTGCTAAACATCTTCTGAGTTATAAATCGTGACAAATACTCTGGTGACTCTCAGTCAACACGTAACCGTTCCCATATAAGCAATACTCTACATGATCCAATTAACATCGGATCTAATTTCCACATTATTCTGAATTTTTTATTGCTCTTTTATAGTGACATATTAAAATAACATAGTTTTCCCACTTATCACTCATCAACAATATACGATTATTTGTGTAGCTCTTTTATCTATTTGGGCTATTTACAACATATTTCTCATTTAATAAATTGTTCTGATATTCAATGTACCACTTCATTGTTATTCATTTCTTTCTGATCCTGAGGTTTGACCTCTCTTACCACATAATATGTCGTATAACGACAATCCGATACTAAAATAATAATTTGTATAATATAAAAAAATTGGCTATCACCAATTAAAAACGTCAGTTTCTTTCAAATTTACAACATACGTATTGCTTTCTCAATTTACTCATATAATAACACGTGCTTCTCATCTCTTCATAAAATCTTTTTCAAAATTTTGGACTAAATCGGTTTTCTAACATAACGAAAACAAAACAGGGACACGTAACCAAAAATAACTTCTTTATATAAACCTCAACTAACGTTTAGAGAAATAAAATTTTCTTGATGGAACTAAAATGTAAAAATAGTATGTTTACAACCACTCATATCATTTTATAATCCAACAAGGTTGGAACTTCTCATATATTTTGATATGCATCCTTCATTTTCAAACTTTGCAACACGTTTGCCACATACTTGGCTACCTCTGGCTTCATCTCTAGCCATTAATATTTCACTTTTAACTCTTTATACCTCATAATCGCTTTTGGTGAATTAAAATTTTAATTCTGTGTTCTTTGTTCAAAAAGCTTTATCTAGCTTTCCACCACTAGGTGTTTGTATTCAATTATAATAATTTAATAATCCATAATCTTCCCGTTAGGGTTTATTGTATGTTCCTCGATCTGCTTTTGACGTGCTTTTTATCTTAACTGTTTCAATTGTGTATTTCATAGTTTAATAGTTAAGGATAAAATTTTGATCCTCCTCAATGATTCATTTCTTTAATTCAACTCAATTGAGTAGAAAATTCATTTTAAAGAATAATTATTCTTTAACCGTTCCCGCTCTTTCTTGAGCAATAATTTTACTCTCATGATAATAATCGATAAAACAGTTATCGTGCTTAATTATCTGTTAGGTCAACACCTGACATTTTGTTCAAATTTATACTTTCCACCTCATACATAGGCCAAGGCTCTCAAATTTTTAAAACTTTCACATCACGTCTATCATGTTCTCTTTTGGTGTTATTGTTGAATTATTTCTCATAATCAACACATACATGACTCATCATTATATTTCACCTCGATTAGTATGATTAATTTATCAACATTTTATCCATTCCTCGCTCAAATTTTCTCTATAGTAATATGAGTCACTGCCACATCTTTTACTTAATCAGAGATAATACTCTCTTTCTTTTACTCTTTACTCATTTTACCAATCATTCAGCATTACATATTGTGGCTTTAAATTTCTGTTCCAACTTAATGTTATGCAATTTCTTCATTTAATTCTGTAACTTTTATCAATATTATTTTCTACTACAATTACGGTGGTCAATATGAATTATTTTAATATAATTGATTATTACAAATCTTTTCATACTACTCTCCCACTTGGAGTCAACTCATAATATAAATATAAAATACTCATCACCTGTACTTCAAGCATTAACATAAAATCTTCCTAAATTTTAGCCTTCTTCATCGCTTTATTATGTAAGAAAATACATACCGGTTCTACATAATTTACATACATATTTAAAAAAAAACCTCACACTGTATCAACTTATTTATTTAACCTCTTGACTAACTGACTTTACTAGTTAGGACATTACGAGGACTCATGCCCGTACTGAGCACGGTCATAAAAAAACTTACCTAAGGATAAACAATCCTTATAGTTATGTCATACTTCTCCACACGTATAAAAACCTTTAGTTTTATGTTTACACAGACCCGTATGGTTCTTACCACAAGTTTCGCATCCTGTTCTTCTACGGGATCCCTCAGCTTTAACCTCTATTTTGTCCTCTTCTATCTTGTTAATCATTTCATCCTTCTGTATATGAAATTCTTCTCGAACTACACTTCTTATCTCATTCTTCATTTCTGTCATAATAGACGGCATAACTATCTTAATACATTTTCCAAACATATCCGCGACGACACCTCTAAGGTGTTTGGTAAGTATGGCTCCACGCCTTTCCCAATAAAGGGAAATATAATCTTCAACCTCTGCTATGGTAATCATGTCAGGGTTTTCTTCATTTCTTACATCATTTTCTGTTCTAGGATTCACATTAGAATCCATTACACTGTAACAAAATAATTCTTGGTTAATCATAATATGTAACACCGGAAAATCACAAGCCATTTTTTTTAAACGGTGCAGAAGCTTAATTATACAAACACATTAATTACATATAAACCAGTATTTACAAATGTACATCACTTGTTCAAAACCAACAACAACTATAACTGCTTTGGTGTTACAAAATAACTGGCTTGTCTATTTTAAAACACAGTATCAGAGTGAGGTCAACTCTTCCTTCTGCAACTACAAACACGAACCTGCAAAACATCAACTGAGGGAAATTAGCACAAAGCTAAGTGAGTAGAGGCTAAACACCAAAAGCAAACATTCACAATCAATATCAAAGCACGTAATCACATATCCGAGAAGACCGGCGGTTCGGCGTAGAACCTACAACCAATGCCGGCCAAAGCAAAGGTTTACCGATAGCCCTCCACTGAATTGGCACAGTGAACTCCACCTTTGAAGCAACATATGCAACAGAAGGGCTACCACTGTTCAACCAACCAGTAGACGAGCCCAACTCAAGTCCACGTATAGCTGACTTCCCAAACGAAACTCAAAATCATCCTAAGAGCGCGTATAGACCAAATAATCATGTAGCAGATATCAACAATCAATAGTTCAATCAATCAATCCAATCTCAATCACAATCATGCATCACATCAATAACATTAACTGTAATATTTACCATCCGTGATTAACATCCACTCACCTCAATTTCAGCACGAACTCAGATGTCTAATATTACTGAGCTTTTGGATTGCCTGAAAACACCGCACAAACCAAATTAGTCAAAATCTCATAAATATATCTGACCACATATATTTATAATTCATTCATGAAAACAAACAACAATTAATAAACAATTACAAGTCCAAAACATGAAATATCGGATTTCCAAAATCATCGGATTTGGCACTCGGATTTCTAAAAATCCGCAACACTGAGTGTCGGATTTCATTAACTGTCGGATTTCACAAACTGTCGGATTTGGCTCTCGGATTCCTAGACTTCCAGTTTTAGGAGTTCCGGTTTTTAGATTTCGGATTCAAGAGTATCGGATTTAGGTTTTGTAGGATTTTAAAGTGTTGGTTTCTTATGTATCGGATTTATATACTCGGATTTGGATTATATCGGTTTTGAAGTTTCCGGATTCTAGGATTCAAGTGTATCCTCGGTATTCGGATTTCAATCGCTTGGATTCTAAGGCTCGGATTCAATCATTCGGTTTTCCAACTATCGGTTTTACAAGTGTCGGTTTTCACCATCTTCTTCAATCAAATCCGATAACTTCATAACTTCATCAAAACTCAAAACCCAGAATTTAAAAAGTTCTTCAAAACATTCCAAAAATATGTTTTAATATCTTTAAGCATGTATTCATGCATTAAAACATCATTTAAACACATAAATCATATGAACACACAAAACCCACCAAAAATCATATTTCTCCCAAAAACTGATTCTATATTCTTCATGTGATCATGTTATTTTATCAGAAATCATTCAAGACAATCATTCAATCATGTTATAAACAAAATCTTACTATTAATTCACACAAATATGTAAATCCGCTATCTTCTACTTTGGTTTCTTTGGCAAAGAGAAAACATCACACACACACTTTCGCTTTCTTTGTTTTAGGTGATAATGATGATTTACTTACTAACCACCACGTATACAAGCATAATAGCAGGAGGTGGCAAAAACCCACCTCTAATTTCTCATACACAAACACGTACAAAACTAATTACACGCATACATACATGCATTCGGCTACAATCATACATATATACAATTTATTTTATGTAGTTAACTTAATTAATTAATTTAGATAAAAACAGATAAGCACATACCACAAACCTGCTAATCTCCTAGCCCAGGTTTGCGGGTTTTACAAATCTCTCCCTCTTAAGAGGATTCCGTCCTCGGAATCCCTTCTTGCTCAAACAAGTGGCGATATCTGTCTCTCATTTCTGCCTTAGTCTCCCATGTCTTATCAGAACCTAGACTGTGCTTCCACTTGACCAACACCATCGGTATCTACTTCTTTTGGAGCTTGGTCACTTTTCGATCCAACAGTTTAACAGGTTCCTCTATCAATCTCTTTTTTGAATCAAATTTCAGCTCATGTACTGGATGAATCTGACCGTCATCTTCAATCTTGCATTTTCTAAATAACAGACATTGAATGTGTCGTGAATTCCTGCAAGCTCTGCTGGAAGATCCTGTGTAACAATCTGATCATTTACTATCTCACGTATATGGAAAGGATCAATGTAACAGGGAGCCAACTTCCCGCGTCTACCAAAACGGATTATACCCTTCCATGGTGAAACCTTCAAGTACAGTAACTCCCCCACATCAAACTTTACTTGACAACGTCGTGGATCTACGTACATTTTCTGTCTATCTCTGGCAGCTTTCAACTTGTCTCTGGCAATAGCAACCTTGTCAGCAGTTAACTGAACTATCTCGGGCCCTGCAAACTGCTTCTCACCAGCCTCTAACCAACACGTCGGAGTGCGGCAGCGACGGTCGTATAACATTTCGTACGGAGGCATACCAATACTGGACTAGTAAGAATTATTATACGCAAACTCTATCAAAGGCAAGTGCGAATCCCAAGATCCACCATACTCAAGTACACAGGCACGTAACATATCTTCGAGAGTCTGTATGGTTCGTTTAGTCTGACCGTCAGTTTGGGATGGTAAGTTGTATTTAAGTTAATCCTCGTCCCCAGTTCCCTCTGTAAACTCCTCCAGAAGTTAGAAAATATGGAGTCTCTGTCAGATAAAATCGACAATGGTATACCATGCCTTGCAACAATCTCATCTATGTATAGTTGAGCCAACTTACTCAGGGAAACTGTCTCACACGTAGCTAGAAAATGAGCACTGTTTGTCAGGCGATCCACAATCACCCAAATCATGTCATGATTCTTCTGAGTTCACGGAAGTTTAGTCATGAAATCCATCGTTATATGTTACCACTTCCACTCAGGAAACTCTAACTGCTTCAAAGATCCGTAAGGCTTTTGATGTTCTACCTTGACCTATGCACAGATATGGCATTACACCACAAAATGTGCCACATCTTCCTTTATAGTAGGCCACCAGTAAAGCACTTTCAAATCGTTATACATTTTAGTGCTTCCTGGGTGTACAGACAGTCTCGACTTGTGTGCTTTAGTTAAAATCAATTTTCTCAATTCTCCAAGCATAGGCACCCACACACGAGCCTTATATACCTTTAATCCACGAGAATCATCAGTAAGTTCATCCTTACGCTTTCTGATTAGTTTAGTCTTCAAGTTTTCTTCATTCAGGGCTTCTAAATGGGCAGACTTCAGTCTATCCACTAAGTCTGATACAATCTCCATTCACATAAACTGGATAGAACTCCCCGCTCCCTTGTGGCTTAAGGCATCTGCTACCACATTTGCTTTCCCAAGGTGGTATCTGATTTCGCAATCATAGTCTTTTATCAATTCCATCCATCGTCTCTGTCTCATGTTCAATTCTTTTTGTGTAAATACATATTGTAGGCTGTTATGATCGGTACATATCAGGCACTTGGTGCCATACAGATAGTGTCTTCACAGCTTAAGGGCAAATACAACTGCTCCCAGTTCTAAATCATGAGTCGGGTAATTCTTTTCATGAGGTTTCAACTGTCTTGAAACATATGCAATCACCCGATCCCTCTGCATAAGTACACAACCCAAACCAGCAAATGATGCATCGCAATAGACTATGAAGTCATCTGATCCACTTGGCAATGCAAGAATGGGGGCCTGACACAACAACTGCTTTAACATCTGGAATGCTTTGTCTTGTTCATTACCCCATACAAACTTCATGTCTTTTTGAGTTAATTTAGTTAACGGTCTCGCAATCTTGGAGAAGTCTTTAATAAACCTGCGGTAGTACCCAGCTAACCCAAGAAAACTCTTAATCTCAGACAGTGTCTTTGGAGCATTCCAGTTCATCACCACTTCCACTTTTGAAGGATCCACTTTTACTCCCTCGTTATAGATCACATGCCCCAAGAATTGTACATCTCTCAACCAGAATTCGCATTTTGAGAACTTGGCAAACAAATGTTCTTTCTTCAAAATCTTCAGAACCTGTCTCAAATGTTGTTCATGTTCCATCTCAGTCTTTGAATAGATCAGAATACCTTCGATGAAGACTATCACAAAATCATCCAGGAATAGTCGATAGACCCCGTTCATCAAATCCATAAATAATGCAGGTGCATTGGTTAAGCCAAACGGCATAACCAAGAACTCATAGTGCCCGTAACACGTACGAGAGGCTGTCTTTGATACATCCTCTTCAGATACTCGTACTTGATGATAACCTGATCTCAAATCAATCTTAAAAAAGAACGAAGCTCCCTGTAGTTGATCAAACACATCATCAATTCTTGGCAACGGATACTTGTTCTTTATCATTCTTTTATTCAGCTGACGGTCGCAACGTACCGTCTTTCATCTTTACAACCAATACTGGCGCACCCCACGGAGACGAACTTGGACGAATGAAGCCTTTGTCTAATAGATCCTGAATCTGAGTCATCATCTCCCGAATCTCTGAAGATGCTAACCTATACGGAGCCTTCGCTACTGGTTGAGAACCAGGAATCAAATCAATCTTAAATTCTACCTCACGAACCGGAGGCAACCCTGGCAATTCCTTTGGAAACACATCCGGGTATTCCATAACCACCCAAATATCATTCATTGTCTGCTTCTCTTTCTTTCCATCAATCACATAAGCCATATACGATTGACATCCCTTATTCAACGCCTTCTTAGCCTTTAAACACGAAATAATAGGAATTACGGACCCAACTTTCTCACCCCTTGCTACTACCCGTGTGCCATCCGCTAATGGAAACGAGATCAACTTCTTGTGGCACTTGATACTGCTTGATTCAGACTCAGCCAATCCATCCCAAGCACCACATCAAAGACAGAGAGAGACATTACAAGAAAAGAAACTGGAAAGCATGTACCATCTATGCCAATTTTAGCTCCAGCTACAACATTCGTGACCGGAACCATCATACCATCATCTACCTCTGTCTCTAAAGCAATAGCAAGTTCAATTACAGGCATATTTAACCTACCACAGAATTCTACAGACATAAAGGAGCGATTTGCTCCAAAATGAAACAATACTCTAGCAATAGCAGAGTTTATCAGAAACATACCCGTTATGACATCGTCTGTGGTAGTGGCATCATCCACGGTCATTTTAAATGCCCGACCCTCAGCAGTGGGTGGGTTCTTTCTCTTTTGACCTGCTAAAGATGATCCCCCGGCTCCTCCCCCTCCTAAACCTGACCCTGATTTCTTACTCAACGAGCAGTCACCAACCATGTGCCCCTCCTTCTAGCAATTCCAGCAGACACTCCTCGGTAGTCTGCAATTTTTCAGGTCATGGCCAAACTGGCCACACTTCACACATCGCATTGACTGGGGCATACACTGCCCATTATGATACGATTTACACCTGTTACACAAAGGTGCCCTCTGAGTAGACCCACCGGAAGTAGGCCTCCTATTTTGCTCCCCTTGTCTACTTCCAGTACCCTGCCCTCCTTGTCTCTGCTGGGTGTTGTAGTGTTCAAACCTTGACTTTTATTGGGAAATTCTCTCCCCACTCAACCTATCCCTTGCAATTATACCCCCTTCAGCCGATTTGGCTAAATTGAAGGCATGGGATAGGGTGGTAGCCCACCTGGTGGCGCTACGGAGATCCGGATGCTGTGCCCTAACAAAATGGGTAATATTGGATTCTTCATCAAGTACCTAATGCTTGACAAACCTCATATTTTCGTTGAATTGGTTGATCAGTTGATCCACAGTCATGTTTCCGGTCATCTGTAAATCCATAAATTCCTTCTTGATTTTGGCAATCACGAAGGTACCACAATATTGTTCACATAATTTCTCCTGGAATTGACTCCAGGTGATGCTCTCCTGCTATTGTTATGTGAAACGGCCGGTAATTGAATCCCACCAGACCATAGCGTCTCCCTTAAACATCATCGATGCATACTTTACTTTTAGTTCATTTTCGCAATTACATGCATCAAGTGCCTTCACCATCTCCCTCAGCCAGTTCAATGTGATATTGGGATCAAAAATAGTTTGTATCCCAGAAAGGCAAAGGGACAAGCAACTGGTTGAGGATATGGGTAGTAAAAAGGTTGTTACACCATTTGTGTCATTGGTGGCAGGGGTGCTGACACTGGTGGTATGGTTGCTTGTGTGGAAATCGCAGTTGGTACAGGGGTTGGTTCTGGTTGATTCAATCTTTGTTCCATGTTATGGACCTTATTTCTAAGATTCATCAGTGTTGGAATATGCCTACTGATACACGTACACTAGAATCACTGCTGATAAGGTTCGGGCCAATTGGGTCATACACCAAGGGTAGATTCCGGCAGCACAACCCAAACATGAGAGAATATGAAATTAGGGTTTCTAGCCACCTTCACGGGCCTTTACGTACGGTGAAGAGGTCGTGAAGTGAAACCCCCACGAGGCTTCACCACCTGGACATGTAGTCGTGGGGGCACTGTCTTCACGAGGGCTTCACGGCCCGTGAGAGCCCGTGAAGTCAGGCGTCATGCTTTCATTGGACCACTTGTTGGCCCAATGAAAGTGTGCGGTGGAACCCGGCCTTAGGAGCCTTCACGAGTGCTTCATGGCCCGTGAAGGCAGGCGTCATGCTTTCATTGTACTAGATTGATAAGAAGCGCGTGGCTTGCATGCCATTTCCTCTCTTTTATGTACTTGTGTTTTGAAGACCACAATCAAGAGTCAAGAGGAGACGTCTTGAAAACCTTGGAACCGGTTAGTCCTGATGGAGGTAGCGGATTCAGTGGGAGCACTCCATGGTCTAGGTTTGTGTCCTTAGTAGACCTAGTCCTCCCAGCTTGGCTCGCGGGTAGGACGCATAGGTTTTAGGCATGGTTACCAACCCCTTTGTATGCGTGTGATGTGATTTATATTTCTTGCATGGATGTTTATGTTTCTTTGCATGCTTGATAACTTTTCTAAGTTAATAAAATCACAACAGTTTTAAACTGGTTAACAAACTCTCGCGCGTACATGATTAACAAGACAATATAAACTTGGTGTTATATTTAAAGTGAAAATTGGTTTTGTCACTTACTTTGCTAATCAAATATTAAAACTGGTTTTAATTAATAAACAAAAGCCAGTATCCTAAAAACGTAAATCATGCACCATCCATAAGATGACACCACCCGATTCTAGTGAAGCATGGGATAATTGTCGAGCTAAGCACGAGTTATTCCATGTGGATCTGTGTGGAAGGTGAGTGTGGCGACTTGAGGTTGTTGGTTGTTGAGCTTAGCATGAGCCAATGATTGTCCAGTGTGCTACTGTGTATCGTGTTGGACGATTTACAATTGCAAACTAAAATCCTTGTGTGATTGTCGAGCTACGCATGAGTCAACCAAGAATTTTAATTTGGGATTGGTGTAAGTAGGGATCAAACATGCCAATCGACCGATAGTGTCGTTGGATCCCGCAAGTGTCTAAGAGTTGCAACAGAGATTGCAATCGGTAAATTGGTTACCGGCCTAAATAGCTTCATGAAGTGATCCGCGGTAAACCCGTCATGTAGTGGAGTAAAATATGGTTCTTAGCCCTTGTTAAGATAAATTCTTTTTCTAAAACTATATGGGTAAATATTTTAACGAGGATTATATTGAACTAACTAAAACTTGAGTTCTTGTTATTTATAGATGTCAAACCATAATAACACCACACCATTCGCTTCGTATGTTCCTACAAAGGGAGAAACTCACGGGAGTGAACTTCGTAGACTAGCTTAGGCAATTGAGAATTGTCCTTTGCTTTGAGTGAAAGTTGCACATCCTTGAGGAACCTCTTCCAGAGCCACCTGCTACCAACGCGACTTGGTCCGTCCGATACACGTATGAAAAGAGTGTTGAGGACACACACGATGTTGCCTGCCTCATGTTGTCAACTATGAGCTCAGAGTTACAAAAGCACTTTGAGAACATGAGTGTGTAAGATATGATGAACAAGTTGAAGGACACGTTCCAACAACAAGTTAGGGAGGAACACTATGAAGGTATTTGTTTGGCATAAACAAGTAGCAACGGAAGCAAGATACAATACTAAACTAAACTAGCCAAACAAACACACATGCCATGGACCAATATCTACACATGAAATTGCAACTAAACTAAAAGAACAAGATGGATAGAAATGTACCACTATGCAAGTACCACAATCTCACTCTTGTCAAGCTTCAAGAATCAAACAAGTCAAGCTTCAAAATCCAAGTTAGGATTTCTCTATTGAAGTCCACCCCAAGTTGTGTTGATTCCCAAATGCTAGTAAGTTGGTGTAGTCACCAAAACAACACAATACAAGAACAAATAACACTTTAGTGCATCAAAACTTGACCACAAAGTGATGATCATTAGAGAGAATAATCTTAAGAGTTCACCTGTTCTAACTCATGTTCTTCACACTCAAACTCTCTGTATTTTCGTGGCCCTTGAGTAGTCCAAATTGAATTCAACTTAACCCCATTAAAATGAGTATTAAAGCAAATCAATTCTGCTGTTACAGAGCACATACACGGCCCGTGTTCATCAACACGGCCGTGTAGGCCCAAATCCCACGGCCTCAATTGGGCCAAGTTAGCCCGTGTCTAACAGACCTAACACGGCCCGTGTTCATCTACACGGCCGTGTAGGCCCAAAGCACACGGTCTCTACTTGGGCCAAAACGCCCCGTGCTAGTTGGGCTGGACACGGCCCGTGTTCAACAACACGGCCCGTGTACCATCCTTCCAAAACCCATTTTGGCCTTTTTCTATCTTTTGCTTGATCGTGTTGTCGGAATCAATACTTAGTGTGTGACCCAATAGGCCTATACTTCATCAGCAGTGCTATTAACTCGTTCGTGTCAGCGGGCATATTCCAATAGACTCCCTCTTGCACGTGGCATGACTACGAAAAATAACACAAACATAGAGCGGCCTCTAGCAAGACATCTATGCTCCCAAGTCAGTATAGGGTATGCCACTCTTGACAAGATCCCAATCATAAAACGATTGTCCTAAAGATAAATGAACATGTACATCCCTTTGTTCGCGATATCCTATGTAAACACAAGGCATGGAATAAAGTCAACCTTCAGATCGTTCACGATTATATTTCTCGATTCTAGATTAATGGTGACCAACAAATCAAGTTAACATTGATCCATCATCAATATAACTTGAGCACGACCATGCATATGAACGTCAGCACTCAATCATCGAGGGGCCCATGGATATCTTCTCTATACATAGAGCAACAAATTCCTTTCGACTACATAGTCCCGCCACATAGATAATACTCTACCCAATCATCTCCCTTATAACGACCAGTTACGGACCGTGTTAGAAAACGATCAAAGCAAAGCAGACCTATGCTTTGGGATCACATGTATCTCTAGTTTAAGGATGAAACGCCATCATCATCCCGAGTTACTTATGACTAGAACCATGAAGCAAACTTGGGTGCGGGTCCTCCAATCACTTGAAACCCCTTTCAAGTATAGGCAAGAATCACGTTTAACAAAACCAACTCTTTACCTCAATCTTAATTTATACTTCCTTCCCATAAAGTATAACCGATTGTGGAGATTTTAGAATGATAAACATTCTTGGAAGTGTTTAAACATGCTAAAATGGAACACAATAAGGATTCATAAAATACCCGCCCTCGGCGTATTATTAAATCTCCATTTAATAATCGATATGGTATGAATTGCAATATTGCATAATGTCCCCAAAATATAAGTTCAAATCAAACATAAACCAAAACATATTCAAGCCAAGTTATACGCATTAGACATGCTAATGGACCTAGTATGACAAACACCACTATACGCATTAGACATGCTAATGGACCTAGTATGACAAACACCACTAGTCCATAACAACGGCTTAACTAGTGGATTTGTCCCACAATATCCACTAGATCTTTTGTTATTCAATTATATCTCTTTTGACAAGACTACTTCAAAAGTATGCATCAAAGAGATCTTACTTATCAAAAATTTAAAGTAATCACACACTCATTGTCTCAAAAACCCACAATAAGTTTAGTGATACTTTAAGAATCAACAAACAACACCACAAGTTAGGATCATCAACTTTGACCAAAGATCAACAGTTATCCTAGCAGAAACATGCATTAGAGTAACTACTTACTCCAAGCCTATTCAAGTCGTCAAACATCAATAACATATCTCTATATTTCTTGAACTAAATACTATCCAATTTTGTATATCTTAAATGCCCTATGAAGCAGTAATTCCTGAATTAGGTTTGCAGATAACCTAATATCGGGACATTATCTTCCATAGACATTTAACACTAGGAATACAACAAAGCTCCCACTAGCCCTGACATACGTAAAAAGGTTTTATCTACGCTTTTAGAAAACTCATCACTATGATCTTCTAATAGTAAGCAAAGATATCTTTCCTTCAAGATGCAAGAATAAGCCCGAAGTGGTCTTATCCACTTTTGTAGACATAATTCGGATACTACGGACGTATATTAAGACCCTCGGATAGTGTTATAAGCACTTCCTCATCATATTGTTTCATGACGAAACGCGGTCATTAATATCCACGAGTATCAAACGTTCTTCAACATAGCCACTAAGACAAGTTTCTCCATAACCACCATGAAAAACTTTACCACTAGTCGGTATTTGAAGTTGTCTACAATTCCATCCATGTTAATCCCATCACTACCACCTTGGTATACACCTAGGTATGGGATCATTGACTTGACTTGATCCACTACGTCTTTTATTTTTCCAAATGGATTGCATCTCTTTATCATTTACTTCTTTTATTTTTAGCGAATTCTAGATCCACTACGTCTTCCGATAGGTGGCGAACTCAGCAAGAACTCACCATTAAGTCATTACCACTTAGATATGAGAAACCCATATCTCTTTGGCACTCTATATGACTCTAATCAGAATTAAAAGAAGTAATGATTCTTAGTCAGGCATACCAGCATAACCATGCTGATCATCTATCAAAGATATCAGATTATATGCTAGTATCATCATCATGTCTTCATTTAAGTTCCACGTTCTTCCACTGGAATGCCTTAGTTTTAGTTTCTTTCTTCTTCCCCTTTTAAGCAACAAACATTGTTCTCAAAAGGTTAAATAACTAAAACTTAGAAGAACTCCTCAAATGTATTAGCACTTCTTGATTTCAAGTTTATCCTTCTCCCACAGAATGTAGAATGGATAACTTCAAACTATTAAGATAGACAAGCAAGGAACCTTTCTAGCCGTATCTTAATAAATGCTAAATAGACTATCAATTGAATTTGGATTTGAGGACTTAGTCACAATAGCAAATGAATATCCCAACAAATCGGACACACATTCTTGACCCATCATAAACCGGATCAAAAACACCCGATTCCCTACTCCATGACACCATGTACCAATGCGTCTTAGTAGGATATGAATTGTGAAACAATTCTACAATTCACTATATGGTCATCCAATATAGATGATAGATATATTAGCATCTTAACTAGATCTAAGTACCTTGATCTATATGCCCTATTGATTGTTAAAGTTGTTTTGGCTAATTCTGCACACCAACAAGGTTTCAGACATGCCTAAACTAATAAACGTCTCACAATTACTACCATCAAGGTAGTGATGAAGAGGTTTCCCTTTCGTTATTCTTTGTGGTATGCTTGAACGGATTATCCACAAAATGTGATCAATATCCAACAAGCTTATAATCCTCTCACAAACTCCGGCGAAGGATCTCATAATCATCTTAGCCTAATAAACAAGATCAACATCAAAGCGTTTAGCCCGAGACTAAACTATTCCAGGATCCCAACCACATGGATCTAGGCGATATATTTCTTATTTATGATTTTAAGTGGATTATCATACAAAGATAACTCATCTAAACTATTTGGGATTCAGAATCAATTATTCATGAATATTCTATTACTTGTAACAAATCCTTGTGTATGTGATGACATGGGAAATATTGAACAAAAATATATCACAATATATTTTCATAATAAATTTCGTATTTTAAGAATAACTCATCGTCACCAAATGTAAAGTTGTACGCCACGTACGGCAAAACAACACATGAGCTATGACATAAAACCTTGAATAAATAACGTTTAAAAAGGTTTTACATCAATTCTTAAAACTTCA
The DNA here is from genome assembly GCA_038502395.1 of Dittrichia graveolens. Classification (NCBI taxonomy): domain Eukaryota; kingdom Viridiplantae; phylum Streptophyta; class Magnoliopsida; order Asterales; family Asteraceae; genus Dittrichia; species Dittrichia graveolens. The sequence continues at coordinate 62,554,245 of JARJIL010000003.1, forward strand.
AAATTATGTCCATCGTAATTGAAAACGAACATACAAAGAGATGTTACTTGCCACGCAGGGCAATAAAATAAAGTAATAAATAAACCGGTGACAAAAGTGAGATCTAGTCTCCTTATCTTCTCTTGGAGGACAATCACCATGGTTTCCTCGTTCGAGATCCGGTTCTTCATGCTTTTCTTTCAACAAAGGACCTACACTTTGTAACAAACAAATTTGTGACAAACGTGAGTCAATCAGCTCGGGTCAACAACCCAGCTTATAGAAGAATAGCAATGAATCATGAATGTACCTGAAGATGGAAAGTTAACTCTCTCTTTCCTGAGAAGTTTTATATCCTCTCGGCACGTAGGGCAGGCATGGCGGCCCCAATTTCTAAATCTTCCACAGAAGTAGCAAACCACCTTTTCTTGAGTCTCTTCTTGAGGCACATTCTCTATGTCCTTCGACTCAATATTAAGGATAGGCTTGGAAACTCCAACCTTTCCTCTTAGGGTTGGTTTCTTCTTCCATTTCTTTTGTTTCTTTAAGCCCAATGCGGGAGTGGTTGAGGTGGAATTATGCTTGGCCATGTCAGACTCCACAGACTTCAACATGCCATGCAATTCGCTTAAGGACTTATCCACTCCTTGCATATGATAGTTTGTGACAAACTGTTCATATGATGCGGGCAGAGACTGGAGTACAATATCCACAGCGAGCTCTCTCCCAATAGGAAATCCTAACCTCTCCATTTGGTCCACGTTCGCCTTCATCTTAAGGACGTGAAGACCATCATTCCCGCCTTCCTGCAGCCTACAACCGACTAGGCTTTTAACACACTCATAGTGTTCCTGCCTAACTTGCTGTCGGAACATGTCCTTGAGCTTGTTTAACATATCGTACACACTCATGTGCTCAAGCTGCTTTCGCAACTCCGAGCTCATAGTTGACAACACGAGGCACGCAACATCGTGCGTGTCCTCAACACGTTTTTCATACCCGTATCGGACGGCCCAAGTTACGTTGGTAGCAGGTGGCTCCGGAAGGGGTTCCTCAAGGATGTGCAACTTTGACTCATGGCGTAGGACAATTCTCAATTGCCTAAACCATGCAATAAAATTCACCCCCGTGAGTTTCTCCCTTTCTAGGAACACACGAAGTGAGATGTTTGACGTTGTGTTGTTTTGGTTTGACATCTATAAATAACAATAATACGAGTTTTGGTTAGCTTAGATAAATCTTGTTAAAAATAATTACCCCATAGTTTAGATAAAACAATTATTCGTAACAAGGGCTAAGAACCTTATTTCACCTCGCACCGTGACAGGTTTGCCACGGATCACGTGGCGAAGCTATTTAGGCCGGCAACTATTTTACCAATTGTAATATCTATTACAACTCTTAGACACTTGCGGGATCCGTTGACATCCATTATGTCATTTGGCATGTTTGATCCCTTTCTTACACCAATCTTAATATATAATTTTTGTTTAGCTCGTGCTTAGCTCGACAACTAATCAAGAATTATATACTAAAATTGTAAACCGTCCGACAAGACACACGGGTGGCACTCCCGACCATCAATTGGCTCGTGCTTAGCTCGACAACCAATCATGCGAGTTACCCGACTCACCTTCCACACAACTACGCAAGGAATGACTCGTGCTTAGCTCGACAATCATCCTTGTTTCGTTAGATTCGGGTGGTGTCATCTTACGGATGGTGCGTGATTTACATTTTAAAAACGGGATTTTGTTTCCGGTTTAAAAAAAAACTTTTGTGAAATAAAAAAGTAAGCGTCAAAACGATTTTAAGCACTACTTAAATATAATACCAAGTTTATATTTTCTTTGTCAATTCTATTCGCGCGAGATTGTTAACCATTTTAACAAACGTTGTATTTTATTTAATTTTATAGAAAAATTTTCTAGCATGCGAATCCTAATCCATGCATAGAAAAATAAAACACAACCACACAAATATATATATGTATAATTCGGTAACATGCCCAAAAATTCTATTCGTTTTCCCCGTGAGCCACAACGGGGAAAACAAGGCCAAAACCTAAGGACAAGGTAAAGTCTCGTTGGGTGAGCTCCCGTTGAATCCAACACCTCCAATAGCGTGTTGATTCCTTCTCGCCAATACATCATCATCATGACTCCCGTTGACTTCTCCGGTTCTAATTCTATACTATTTACAAATACATAGAATATATGCAAACGACACACATGTCGCATTCCTATACTATTTATACGAATACACGGAATAAAATAAACGGCGTGCAAGCCGCACCAACAAATATATAAATAAATATTTACATCAATACGGCACGCAGGCCACCAAAAAAAACCGAATCAATCAACCACCACAACACATAGGTCTAAGGGCATATCGTGTTACCGAATTAACCAAACGCAACATAAGTGAAACATGGTGTGCCACATAAAACCATGATATAAATATATATCTATATTTTAGTCAAGATTGTCAACAACATCAAAGGCACCAAAATGACAATACTTGTACATATGCATTAGTGTAACAAACCATTTTTGAGACACATATTCATATATACATTTATAAGTATATATTTGTGTACACTTCATGCCAAGTTATAACAAATATATGAATATAAAAACTAAAATATATTAACACGTCTACGAATAAATCTATTGTAGCACAACAAAAGCCTCAATGGAAAAATCAATTTTAAGAAAACAATTTTCTTATATAAATGTACTTATATGGTTTTTGAGACTTGATGTAAAAACTAACATCTTATGTAGGCTACAAATATATCAATTTTAGCCTAACAAAAATCTACACGAAAAACTTTCAAGAAAACAATTTTCTTGTATAAAATATTCATATGGTTTTTCTAGACTCGTTAGTGCAAATCCATGTTAGATATGGCTCTGATACCACTGAAGGTATTTGTTTGGCATAAACAAGTAACAATGGAAGCAAGATACAATACTAAACTAAACTAGCCAAACAAACACACATGCCAAGGACCAATATCTAGACATGAAATTGTAACTAAAATAAAAGAACAAGATGGATAGAAATGTACCACTATGCAAGTACCACAATCTCACTCTTTTCAAGCTTCAAGAATCAAACAAGTCAAGCTTCAAAATCCAAGCTAGGATTTCTCTAGTGAAGTCCACCCCAAGTTGTGTTGATTCCCAAATGCTAGTAAGTTGGTGTAGTCATCAAAACAACCCAATACAAGAACAAATAACACTTTAGTGCATCAAAACTTGATCACAAAGTGATGATCATTACAGAGAATAATCTTAGGAGTTCACCTGTTCTAACTCATGTTCTTCACACTCAAACTCTCTTTATTTTCATGGCCCTTGAGTAGTCCAAATTGAATTCAACTTAACCCCATTAAAATGAGTATTAAAGCAAATCAATCTTGTTGTTACAGAGCACATACACGGCCCGTGTTCATCAACACGGTCGTGTAGGCCCAAAGCCCACGCCTCAATTGGGCCAAGTTAGCCCATGTCTAACAGGCCCAACACGGCCCGTGTTCATCTACACGGCCGTGTAGGCCCAAAGCACACGGTCTCTACATGGGCCAAAACGCCCCGTGGTAGTTGGGCTGGACACGGCCCATGTTCAACAACACGGCCCGTGTACCATCCTTCCAAAACCCATTTTGGCCTTTTTCTCTCTTTTGCTTGATCGTGTTGTCGGAATCAATACTTGGTGTGTGACCCAATAGGCCTATACTTCATCAGCAGTACTATTAACTCGTTCGTGTCAGCGGGCATATTCCAACACACTATGAGTGTGTTAAAAACCTAGTCGGTTTAAGAATACAAAAAGGTAGGAGTGTGAGTGCCCACGTCCTTAAGATGAAGGCGTATGTGGACCAAATGGAGAGACTAGGATTTCCCATAGGTAGGGAGCTTGCTATGGATATACTGCTACAATCCTTGCCATCATCATATGATCTGTTTATTATGAACTATCACATGCATGACATGGAGAAAACCTTAGGTGAATTGCATGGTATGTTGAAGACTGCGGAGTCTGACATGGCCAAGCATGAATCTACCTCTTCCATACCTACCACAAGTTCAAAGGAACAAAAGAAAAAGAAGAAGAAATCGACACGAAGGGAAAAGGTTGGAGTATCCAAGCCTATTCCCCTCGTTGAATCTAAGGACAATGATTGTGTGCCTCATGAAGATATTCAAGACAACGTGGTTTGGTACTTCTGTGAAAGATTTGGAGATTGGGGCCGTCACGCATGCCCATCGTGCCAAGAGGATATTAAACTTCTATGGAAAGAGAGTGTTAATTTCCCCTCTCAAGGTACATTTATGATTCATTGCTAATTCTTATATTTCGCTGGGTTGTTCACCAGAGTTAATTAAGTCATGTTTGTCACATATTTAGTTTGTTACAAAGTGTAGGTACCATTTAAAAGAAGAAAGAAGAGCACGAAGAACCAGATCTCTAAAAGAGGAAACTTGATGGATTGACCTCTAAAAGAGAATTGGGAGTTGACATCTCGCCTATTGTTACCGGTTTAATTATTACTTTGTTTTGATGCCATGCGAGGCAAGTTGAGCTTTTATTGTATGTTCATGAAAATGAAGGATGAAATTTTGAATTTCGGGTTGTAAAACATTTTTGCATTACTTATTCATTTTCGAAGTTTATTCATGTCATAGCTTATGTTTTATTTTGGCCTTCAAGGCGCATCGTTCTACATTTGATGACGATGAATTCATACTTGAAATTTGAATCTTGTTTTTTGAAAAATATTTGTTGATTGATAAAAATCAAAATTATCCATGTCACGACATACATGTTACAAAGTAATAAAAATCATGAATAATTGATTCTAAGTCCAAAGTAGTTTGGATTAGTTGTCTCTATGTCATAATCTACTTAACCATATAAATAAGACAAGTATCGCCTACATCCATGTGGTTCGGATCTTGGAATGGTTTAACCTCTGGTTGAACACTTGATGTTAATCTTATTTATTAGGGTAAGATTATTATGAATCCCTTCACCGTGTTTAATGTGAGAGGGATGATTGCTTGTAAGATATTGATCACAGTTCGTTGAAAATTAAGTACAAGCGCATAACAAAGAGAAACTGATTAAAGAATCAATTGTGACATATAGATAGGATGCTTAGATATAGTTGAGATGCTAAGATACCTTAAATCTATATCTATGACCACATTATGAATTGCGGGATTGTCTCACAATTCATTCCTTTCATAGACACATTCGTACATGGTGTCGCGCTAAAGGAACCAGATATTGATGAATATGATCTGGTACATAATGGGTCAAATACGTGCATTCGACTTGTTGGTATACACATTAAGTGTGAAGACCGAAGCCTTTAATATTAATCCAACTTGAAAGTCTATTTAGCACCTTATGAGATATATCTTGAAAGAGTTCTTTGCTTGTATATATCAAAGAGTGAAGTTACCCAATCTACATTTAGTAGGAGATTGATGAACTCAAACAAGTGCTAATACATTTAAGGAGTTCTTATAGGTTTTAGATATTTGACCTTGCGAGAACAATGTTTTGTTGCTCCAAAGGAAGATAATAACTAAAGCATTCTAGTGGAAGAACGTGAAACTTAAATGATAAACTTGATGTTGGCGCTAGCATATGATCAAGTATTGGCATAAGAATGCCGGTTATCCTGACCGTGAGTAATTACTTTCAAGTCTGATAGAAGTCATGTACCTAAAGAGATATGGGTTCCCATATCTAAGTGGCAATGACTTGACGGTGAGTCTTGTTCATGTCACCATCTACCGGAAGGCATAGTGGGCCCTGTGTTCACTATGGTTATGAGAAGTAATTAATCATGATATGAAATCCATTTTAAGTATGCAAATACTTTGTTTACTTCCATACCTAGGTGTAAACCGAGATGGTGTAAATGGAATTAACATGGATTGTATTGTAGACTATTTCAAATACCGACTAGGGGTAAAGGTTTCATAATGGTTATTGTGGAAACTTTTCCTAGTGTCGTTTGATACTCGCTGTTATTGGGGTAAAGGTTTCGTAATGGTTATTGTTGAAGGTCATTTGATACTCGCTGCTATTGTTGCATTCTTATGGCAATAAAAGATAGTACACGGATATACAAGACCGCGTTCCTTCATCGAACTATGTATTGAGGAAGTGCTTACCACACTCTCTGAGGGTCTTAGATATCTGTAATATCCAAATTAAGTCTACGAGTGTTGATAAGTCCTTTGGAGCTATGCTAACATCGTAAAAGTAAGATCTTTGCTTTCATGAGAAGATCAAAGTCATGAGTTTTCTAGAAGCATAGATAAGACTTTTACATATGTCAGGGCTAGTGGGAGCTTTTGTTGTATACCTAGAAGTATGTATCGATGGAAGATAATGTCCCATTGTTAAGCGTTCTATGAACCTGAAATAGGGAATTATTGTATCATGATAATACTTAGGAGATACAAAATTTTGAAATTTTGAATTACAAGAAATACTTGTATATGTTCTTGATGTTTGATGACAAGAAATAAGCTTTGGAGTAAGTTTTTACTCTAATACTAATTTCTAATAGGATAACTGTCGATCTTGATCGAAGTCTATGGTCATACTTTGTGGTGTTGATTATTGATTATTAAAATTTTTAAGTATCATGAATCCTATTGTGGACGTTTATGACAATGAGGATATGAGTACTTTATTACTTCGTTTTATGATCTCTTTGACGGATACTTTGAATAGTAGTTTGGTCAAAAGATAATTGTGAGGATAACAAGAATACAAATGGATGTTGCATGGCAAATCCATTGAATAAGCCTTTGTCATAATGACTAGTGATGTTTGACATACTAGGTCATGTAGCATTTCTTATGCATATGATGTGGCTTGAAATATTGTTTTAGTACTTGATTGTTTTATGTGAGCTTTGGGAACTGCAAGCAGTATCGTAACTTTTGATTGCTTTCGATATATAGTGGGGAGTACATATACGCAGATGCGGTTACTTTCATTAGTCTTTACTGTGTTCCATCTTAGCATGTTTAACCATTTCCCTGAATGCTTATGCATTCTCGACTTCCACAGTCAGTCATTCTTCATGGGAAGGAAGTTTGAGCTAAGATTGAGGTTAGGTTTTGTTCATGCATTAATCAAGGATTGAATGCAAGTGACGTAAAAACTAACCTGTGCTTGAAATGAGTTTCAAGTGATTGGAAGACCCACACCCGAGTTCACTTCATGGATTATGGTCACATGTGACTCGGGATGATATTATCATTTCATCCTTATACCGGAGATACATGTGCATCCAAAGCATGAGTCTTCTTTATTTTGATTGCTTTCAAACGTGGTTCGTAACTGGCCGCTATAAAGGGAGTTTTCAAATAATGTATGAAGCATGTGGTTGGGATATGTAGTCAAAAGGATTTGTTCCTCTGGTTAGAGAGATATCCCTTGGCCCCTCGATGATTAGGCGCTGACACCAAATATGCATGGCCGTGCTAAAGTTACAATGATTTCTAGATCAGTTGCAAACTTGTTATTTTGGTCACCACCAATCTAGAATCGAGAAACACTATTGTGAACGATCTGGAGATTGACATTTTTCCATGTCTCGTGTTCACATGGATATCTCGAACAAAGGGATGTTTATGATGACTTATCTATAGGACCTTTTAGCCTTTCTAGGCTACCAGGATTTGTCGAGGATACGTAACTCGAACCGACTTGGGGGCAAGCATTCTTTGCTAAAACCACTGCTTGTCTGTGGTGTTGGTAACACTGTATCATGTGCAAGTGGGAGTTTGTTGTAATATGCCCACTAATACACGTACACTAGCATCACTGCTGATAAGGTTCGGGCCTATTGGGTTACACGCCAAGGGTGGATTCCAGCAGCACAACCCAAACATGAGAGAATATGAAATTAGGGTTTCTGGCGACCTTCACGGACCGTGAAGAGGTCGTGAAGTGAAACCCTCCACGAGGCTTCTCCACTAGGAAATGTAGTCGTGGGGGCACTGTCTTCACGAGGGCTTCACGGCCCGTGAGAGCCCGTGAAGGCAGGTGCCATGCTCTCATTGGACCACTTGTTGGCCCAATGAGAGTGTGCGGTGGAACCCGACCTTACGAGCCTTCACGAGTGCTTCACGGCCCGTGAGAGCCCGTAAAGACAGAAGTCAAAAATTTCACTTTGTTTTTATTGGACCTTTGTGTTGGTCCAATGATAGTGTGGCTAGTTGGCTGAACCGGGAGTCCTTTTGAGCTTCAGATGACTTTATAAAAGGCATTGAAAACTCTCTCATTAGCTTCTCTTGCCACTTTGAACTTACACACACACACATACAAGATACTTGAACATTTCTTTATGAAGGTTAGGCTAGTGGGTGAAGAGTAAAGGCAAGATAAGTGTTGTTGTTGTTCCAAAGGCTCGAGATCAAAGCTGAGGATCGAGTTTGAGGGTCATTAGCAAGACGGGATCTCACTTACTTGGTGTGGACTACCAATAGAAGAGCTCGGTTTCGGGTTCTCGAAGATCTCCCTAGCTCGGTGGATAGCTCCAGCCACAAGATAGTATTTTTCTATTCCCTCTCGTTTGTTTTTAGTTGCTATATTCGTTTGTAGTCACATTCCCCAATTGGGGAATACATGCATGTCGGTTTTAATACCCGAAAACCCCGGTTTTTGATGTCGTTGCTTCCACTCCGTACGGGTGTTGGCGTGCATAGATTTCCTACAATCAGTTCATTTTCCAGTTTGAAGATATAGTCACTCTAATCTTCCTCTTGTTCTTGACTAGACGTTCCAGCTTGGTTTACATTATCCAAATCTTCAATTACTAGTGCCTCTACTGCAGCTTGGGTCATAGGAGGTAGGATGGGAGTCTCTCTGTTAGCCATAATCTGTTACAATCACATCACCTCATAGCTCATTAGCATAAACCGTTAGTACTTGAAATACTAACTACTACAGAAAACTCTAACTCACCCTAATTCCCCCAAAGGAAATCTTGACTCGTCACGAGGCAAGATTTGGGAATACAACACTCTAGCCGTGCACGCATCGCCAAACCTAGGCTCTGATACCAAACTGTAACACCGGAAAATCACAAGCCATTTTTTTAAACGCTGCGGAAGCTTAATTAAACAAACACATTAATTACATATAAACCAGTATTTACAAATGTACATCACTTGTTCAAAACCAACAACAACTATAACTGCTTTGGTGTTACAAAAATATCTGGCTCGTCTCTTTTAAAACACAGTATCAGAGTGAGGTAAACTCTTCCTTCTGGAACTACAAACACGAACCTGCAAAACATCAACTGAGGGGAATTAACAAAAAGCTAAGTGAGTAGAGGCTAAACACCAAAATCAAACATTCACAATCAATATCAAAGCATGTAATCACATATCCCAAAAGACCGGCGGTTCGGCGCAGAACCTACAACCAATGCCGGCCAAAGCAAAGTTTTACCGACAGCCCTCCACTGAATTGGCACAGTGAACTCCACCTCTGAAGCAACATATGCAACAGAAGGGCTACCACTGTTCAACCAACCAGTAGACGAGCCCAGCCCAAGTCCACGTATAGCTGACTTCCCAAACGCAACTCAAAATCATCCTAAGAGCGCGTATCGACCAAATAGTCAGGCAACACATATCAACAATCAATATCACAATCAACCGTTCAATCAATCAATCCAGTCTCAATCACAATAATGCATCACATCAAGAACATTAACTATAATCTTCACCATCCGCGATTAACATCCACTCACCTCAATTTCAGCACGAACTCAGATGTCTAATATTACTAAGCTTTTGGATTGCCTGAAAACACAGCAATAACCAAATTAGTTTCAATCTCATAAATATATTTGACCACATATATTTATAATTCATTCATGAAAACAAACAAAAATTAATAAACAATTACAAGTCCAAAACATGAAATATCGGATTTCCAAAACCATCAGATTTGGCACTCGGATTTCTAAAAATCCGCAACTTTGAGTGTCGGATTTCATTAACTGTCGGATTTCACAAACTGTGGGATTTGGCTCTCGGATTTCTAGACTTCCGGTTTTAGGAGTTCCGGATTTTGACATTCGGATTCAAGAGTATCGGATTTAGGTTTTGTACGATTTTAAATTGTTGGTTCCTTATGTATCGGATTTATATACTCGGATTTTGGATTATATCGGTTTTCAAGTTTCCGGATTCTAGGATTCAAGTGTATCGGATTTGGGTATTCGGATTTCAATTGCTCGGATTGAGTCATTCGGTTTTCCAACTATCGGTTTTACAAGTGTCGGTTTTCACCATCTTCTTCAATCAAATCCTATAGCTTCATAACTTCATCAAAACTCAAAACCCCGAATTTAACAAGTTCTTCAAAACATTCCAAAAACATGTTTTATTATCTTTAAACATGTATTCATGCATTAAAACATCATTTAAACACATATATCATATGAACACAGAAAACCCATCAAAAATCATATTTCTCCCAAAAACAGATTCTATATTATTCATGTGATCATGTTATTTTATCAGAAATCATTCAAGACTATCATTCAATCATGTTATAAACAAAATCTTACCTTTTACTTGCATTAATTCACACAAATATGTAAATCCGCTATCTTCTTCTTCGGTTTCTTTGGCAGAGAGAAAACACCACACACACACTTTCACTTTCTTGGTTTTAGGTGATAATGAGGATTTACTTACTAACCACCATGTATACAAGCATAATAGCAGAAGGTGGCAAAAACCCACCTCTATTTTCTCATACACAAACACGTACACAACTAATTACAGGCAACATACATGCATACGACAACTATCATACACACATACAATTTATTTTACGTAGTTAACTTAATTAATTAATTTGCATAAAAACATATAAGCACATACCACAAACCTGCTAATCTCCTAGCTCAGGTTGGCGGGTGTTGTTGGAAATCCATGCACGCCAACACCCGTACGCAGCGGAAGCAACGACATCAAATACCAGGGTTTTCGGGTATTAAAACCGACATGCATGTATTCCCCAAGTGGGGATCGTGACTACAAACGAATATAGCAACTAAAACAAAAGAAGGAGAAGGAGAACTATACCATCTCTCGGCTAAAGCTATCCATCGAGCTAGGAAGATCTTTGAGAACCCGAAACCGAGCTTCTCTATTGATAGTCCACACCAAGTGATCAAGATCCCGTCTTGCTAACGACCCGAGACACGAGCAACACGATGTCTTCGTGAATTTAGAACAGTCACAACTCTAAGAACAAGTTTCCCTCACCGACTTACACACTCAAGTTTGTTCACTATCAAGTTCATGTACCATATATGTGTCTCCAATGTGTGTGGTAGCAAGAGTTATCAAAGAGAGAGCACATTGGCCTTTTATAAAACCTGGAAATAGGCAAAGAGACACCAGAGTCGGCCACCTAGCCACTCAATCATTGGACCAACACAATGGTCCAATAAAAACCAAGTGACACTTTGACTTCTATATTCACGGGCTCTCACGGGCCATGAAGCACTCGTGAAGGCCTCATAGGCCGGGTTCCACTGCACACTCTCATTAGGCCAACGAGTGGTCCAATAAAAGCATGGCGTCTGCCTTCAAGGGGTCTCACGGGCCGTGAAGCCCTCGTGAAGGCGGTGCTCACACGACTACTTGTCCGGGTGTTGAAGCCTCGTGGAGGGTTTCACTTCACGACCTCTTCACGGCCCGTGAAGGTCCCCAAAAAGCCTAATATCATATTCTCTCATGTTTGCGTTGTGCTGCCGGAATCTACCCTTGGCGTGTGACCCAATAGGCCCGTACCTCATCAGCAGTGATGCTAGTGCACGTGTATCTGTAGGCATATTCCAATAGACTCCCATTTGCACATGAGACATCGTTGCTAACATCACAGAAAAGCAGCGGCTCTAGCAAAGTATACTTGCCCCCAAGTTGGTACAAGTTACGTCATCTTTGACAAATCCTTGTAGCCCAGAAAGGCTAAAAGGTCCTATAGATAAGTAATCATAAACATCCCTTTGTTCGCGATATGAGTGTGAACACGAGATATGGAAAAATGTCAATCTCCAGATCGTTCACGATTCTATTTCTCGATTCTAGATTGGTGGTGACCAAAATAACAAGTTTGCAACTGATCCAAAATCATTGTAACTTGAGCACGGCCATGCATATTTGGTGTCAACGCCTAATCATCGAGGGGCTCAGGGATATCTCTCGAACCAGAGGAACAAATCCTTTCGAGTACACAGCCCTGCCACATGCTTTATACTTTAATTGAAAACTCCCTTTATAGTGGCTAGTTACGAACCACGTTCGAAAGCAATCAAAATAAAGCAGATTCATGCTTTGGATACACATGTATTTCCGGTCTAAGGATGAAAAGATATTATCATCCCAAGTCACTTGTGACGATAATCCATGAAGTGAACTCAGGTATGGGTCTTCCAATCACTTGAAACACATTTCAAGCACAGGTTAGTTTTGTGTCACTTGCATTCATTCCTTGATTAATGAATGACCAAACCCTAACCTCAGTTTTAGCTCAAACTATAGGAAATTCATGCACGCCAACACTTGTACGCAGCGGAAGCAATGACATAAAAAACGGGGGGTTTGGGGTATTAAAACCGACATGCATGTATTCCACAAGTGGGGATCGTGACTACAAACGAATATAGCAACTAAAACAAAAGAAGGAGAAGGAGAACTATACCATCTCGCGGCTGGAGCTGTCCATCGAGCTAGGAAGATCTTCAAGAACTTGAAACCGAGCTCCTTTATTGATAGTCCACACCACGTGAGCAAGTTCCCGTCTAGCTAACGACCCGAGACACGAGCCACACGATGTCCTCGTAAATCTAGAACAGTCATAACTCTAAGAACAACTTGCCCTCACCGACTTACACACTCAAGTTTGTTCACTATCAAGTTCAAGTACCATGTATGTGTCTCCAATGTGTGTGGTAGCAAGAGTTATCAAAGAGAAAACACATTGGCCTTTTATAAAGCCTGGAAATAGGCAAAGAGACACCAGAGTCGGCCACCTAGCCACTCATTCATTGGACCAACACAAAGGTCCAATAAAAACCAAGTCACACTTTGACTTGTACCTTCATAGGCTCTTACGGGCGGTGAAGCACTCGTGAAGGTCTCATAGGCCGGGTTCCACCGCACACTCTAATTGGGCTAACGAGTAGTCTAATAAAAGCATGGTGCCTGCCTTCACACGCTCTCACGGGCCGTGAATCCCTCGTGAAGGCACTGCTGCCACGACTACTTGTTCGGGAGTGAAGCCTCGTGGAAGGTTTCTCTTCACGACCTCTTCACGGCCCGTGAAGGTCGCTAGAAACCCTAATATCATATTCTCTCATGTTTGCGTTGTGCTTCCGGAATCTACCCCTGGCGTGTAACCCAATAGGCCCGTACCTCATCAGCAGTGATGCTAGTGCACGTGTATCATGGGCATATTCCAACAGACTCCCACTTGCACATGATACATCGTTGATAACATTACAGACAAGCAGCGGCTCTAGCAATGCATACTTGCCCCCAAGTCGGTATGAGTTACGTCATCCTTGACAAATCCTGGTAGCCTAGAAAGGCTAAAAGATCCTATAGACAAGTGATCATAAACATCCCTTTGTTTGCGATATCCGTGTGAACACGAGACATGGAAAAATGTCAATCACCAGATCGTTCACGATTCTGTTTCTCGATTCTAGATTGGTGGTGACCAAAATAACAAGTTTGCAACTGATCCAAAAAAATCATTGTAACTTAAGCACGGCCATGCATATTTGGTGTCAGTGCCTAATCATCGAGGGGCCCAGGGATATCTCTCTAACCGGAGGAACAAATCCTTTTGACTACATAGCCCCGCCACATGTTTCATACTTTATTTGAAAACTCCCTTTATAGCGGCCAGTTACGAACCACGTTTGAAAGCATTCAAAATAAAGCAGACTCATGCTTTGCGTACACATGTATCTTTGGTCTAAGGATGAAATGATATTATAATCCCGAGTCACTTATGACCATAATCCATGAAGTGAACTCAGGTGTGGGTCTTCCAATCACTTGAAACTCAATTTAAGCACATGTTAGTTTTGCGTCACTTGCATTTAATCCTTGATTAATGCATGACCAAACCCTAACCTCAGTCTTAGCTCAAACTTCCTTCCCTTGAAGAATGACTGACTGTGGAAATCTAGAATGCATGAGCACTCAGGGAAGTTGTTAAACATGCTAAGATGGAACACAGTAAAGACTAATGAAAGTAACCGCTTCAGCGTATATATAGTCCCCACTTTATATCAAAAGCAATCAAAAGTTATGATACTGCTTATAGTTCCCAAAGCTAACATAAAGCAATCAACTAATATTTCAAGCCAAATCATATGCATTAGAAATGCTACATGACCTTGTATGTCAAACATCACTAGTCATTATGACAACGGCTTATTCAATGTATTTGACATGCAACATCCGTTTGTATTCTTGTTATCCTCACAATTATCTTTTTGACCAAACTACTATTCAAAGTATTTGTCAAAGGGATCATATAACGAAGTACTAAAGTACTAATATCCTCATTGTCATAAAAGTCCACAATAGGATTGGTGATACTTAAGAACTTTTAATAATCAATAATATACACCACAAAGTAGGACCATATACTTTGATCAAGATCGACAGTTATCCTATTAGAAATTAGTATTAGACTAAAAACTTACTTCAAGACTTATTTCTTGTCGTCAAACACTAAGAACATATACAAATATTTCTTGTAGCTCAAAATTTCAAAATTTGTATCTCCTAAGTATTATCATGAAACAATAATTCCCTATTTTAGGTTAATAGAACGCTTAACGATAGGTCATTATCTTCAATCGATACATACTTCTAGGTATACAACAAAAGCTCCCACTAGCCCTGACATATGTAAAAGTCTTATCTATGCTTCTAGAAAACTCATGACTTTGATCTTCTCATGAAAGCAAAGATCTTACTTTTACGATGTTAGCATAGCTCCAAAGGACTTATCAACACTCGTAGACTTAATTTGGATATTACAGATATCTAAGACCCTCAGAGAGTGTGGTAAGCACTTCCTCAATACATAGTTTGATGAAGGAACGCGGTCTTGTATATCCGTGTACTATCTTTTATTGCCATAAGAAGGAAACAAAAGCAACGAGTATCAAATGACGTTCAACATGACCACCAGGAAAAGTTTCCACAATACCATCATGAAACCTTTACCCTTAGTCGGTATTTGTAGTAGTCTACAACATAATCCATGTTAATTCCGTTTACACCATCTCGGTTTGCACCTTGATATGGAATTAAGCAAAGTATTCACATACTTAAAATGGATTTCATCTCATGATTAATTACTTCTCATATTCTTAGTGAACACAGGGCCCACTATGCCTTCTGATAGATGAGGACATGAACAAGATTCACCATCAAGTCATTTCCACTTAGATGTGAGGAACCGATATCTCTTTGGCTACATGACTTATGTCAGACTTGAAAGTAATTACTCATGGCCAGGATAACCAACATTCTTATGCCGATAGTTGATCAGATGCTAGCGCCAACATCAAGTTTATCATTTAAGTTTCACGTTCTTCCACTGGAATGCTTTAGTTATTATCTTCCTTTGGAGCAAAAAAACATTGTTCTCGCAAGTTCAAATATCTAAAACCTATAAGAACTCCTTAAATGTATTAGCACTGGTTTGAGTTCTTCAATCTCTCACTAAATGTAGTTTGAGCAACTTCACTTCTTTGATATATACAAGCAAAGAACTCTTTCAAGATATATCTCAAAAGGTTCTAAATAGACTTTCAAGTTGGATAAAGATTAAAGGCTTGGGTCGTCACATTTAATGTGTATACCAACAAGTCGAGCACATATATATGACCCATTATGTACCAGATCATATTCATATATATATGGTTTTCTTTAGCGCGACACCATATACGAATGTGTCTATGTAAGGAATGAATTGTGAGACAATCCCGCAATTCATAGTGTGGTCATATATATAGAACTAGGGTATCTTAGCATCTCAACTAGATCTAAATATCCTATCTACTTGTCCCAATTGATTCTTTAATTAGTTTCTCTCAATTATGCGTTTGTATAGATTATCTACTAAGTGTGATCAATATCTTACAAGCAAGCATCCCTCTCACATAAACATGGTGAAGGGTTTCATAATCATCTTACCCTAATAGATAAGACTAGTATCAAGTGTTTAACCCAAGCTTAAACCATTCCAAGATCCTAACAACATGGATCTAGGCGATACTTGTCTTATTCATATGATTGAGTTGATTATGTCGTAGAGACAACTAATCCAAACTACTTTGGACTTAGAATCATTCATGATTTTTATTACTTGTGACATGTATGTCGTGACATGGATAATTTTGATTTTGTCAACAAAATAATTTTCAAATGGGGAAGTAACGACATCAAAAACGGGGGTTTTCGGGTATTAAAATCGACATGCATGTATTCCTCAAGTGGGGATCATGAATACAAATGAATATAGCAACTAAAACAAAAGAAGGAGATGGAGAACTATACCATCTCGCGGCTGGAGCTATCCATCGAGCTAGGAAGATCTTCGAGAACCCGAAACCGAGCTCCTCTATTGATAGTCCACACCAAGTGAGCGAGATCCCGTCTTGCTAATGACCCGAGACATGAGCGACACGTTGTCCTCGTGAATCTAGAACAGCCACAACTCTAAGAACTTGCCCTCACCGACTTACACACTCATGTTTGTTAACTATCAAGTTCAAGTACCATGTATGTGTCTCCAATGTTTGTGGTAGCAAGAGTTATCAAAGAGAGAACACATTGGCCTTTTATAAAGCCTGTAAATTGGCAAAGAGACACAAGAGTCGGCCATAAAGCCACTCATTCATTGGACCAACACAAAGGTCCAATACAAACCATGTGACACTTTGACTTCTACCTTCACGGGCTCTCACGGGCTGTGAAGCACTCGTGAAGGCTTCATAGGCCGAGTTCCACTGCACACTCTCATTGGGCCAACGAGTGGTCCAATAAAAGCATGGCGCCTGCCTTCACGGGCTCTCACGGGCCGTGAAGCCCTCTGGAAGGTACTGCTGCCACGACCACTTGTCCGGGGGTGAAGCCTCGTGGAAGGTTTCTCTTCACGACCTCTTCATGGTCGGTGAAGGCGCGTGAAGGTCGCTAGAGAAGCTAATGAGAGAGTTTTCAATGCCTTTTATAAATTAATCTAAAGCTCAAAAGGACTCCTGGTTCAGCCAACTAGCCACACTATCATTGGACCAACACAAAGGTCTAATAAAAACAAAGTGAAATTTTTGACTTCTGTCTTCACGGGCTCTCACGGGCCGTGAAGCACTCGTGAAGGCTCCTAAGGTCGGGTTCCACCGCACACTCTCATTGCGCCAACAAGTGGTCCAATGAAAGCATGGCGCCTGCCTTCACGGGCTCTCACGAGCCGTGAAGCCCTCGTGAAGACAGTGCCCCCACGACTACATGTCCTGGTGGTGAAGCCTCATAGAGGGTTTCACTTCACGACCTCTTCATGGCCCGTGAAGGTCGCCAGAAACCCTAATTTCATATTCTCTCATGTTTGCTTTGTGCTGCCGGAATCTACCCCTGGTGTGTGACCCAATAGGCCCGTACCTCATCAGCAGTGATGCTAGTGCACGTGTATCAATTTGGCATATTCCAACACAAACTTCCTTCCCTAAAGAGTGACTGACTATGGAAATCTTGAATGCATAAACACTCATGGAAGTGGTTAAACATGCTAAGATGGAACACAGTAAAGACTAATGAATGTAACCGCATCAGCGTATATATAGTCCCCACTATATATCAAATGAAATCAAAAGTTACTATACTGCTTGCAGTTCCCAAAGTTAACATAAAACAATCAACTGCTAAAACAATATTTTAAGCCAAATCATATGCATAAGAAATGCTACATGACCTAGTATGTCAAATATCACTAGTCATTATGACAACTACTTATTCAATGGATTTGCCATGCAAGATCCATTTGTATTCTTGTTATCCTCACATTTATCTTTTGACCACACTTCTTTTCAAAGTATCTGTCAAAGAGATTATATAAAAAAGTGCTAAAGTACTCATATCCTCATTGTTACAAAAGTTCACAATAGGATCAGGGATACTTAAGAACTTCTCTAATCAATAATCAGCACCACAAAGTAGGATCATAGACTTCGATCAAGATCGACAGTTATCCTATTATAAATTAGTATTAGAGTATAAACCTACTCCAAGGCTTATTTCTTGTCGTCAAACTTCAAGAACATATACAAGTATTTCTTGTAATTCAAAATTTCAAAATTTTGTATCTCCTAAGTATTATCATGATACAATAATTCTCTATTTTAGGTTGATAGAACTCTTAACAATGGGACATTATCTTCAATCGATACATGCTTCTAGGTATACAATACCACTAGCCCTGACATATGTAAAAGTCTTATCTATGCTTCTAGAAGACTCATGCTTTGATCCTCTCATAAGAGCAAAGATCTTACCTTTATGATGTTAGTATAAGTCGAAGGGATTTATCCATACTTGTAGACTTAATTTGGATACCACGGATATCTAAGACCCTCTGAGAGTGTGGTAAGCACTTCCTCAATACTTAGTTCCATGAAGGAACGCAGTCTTGTATATCGGTGCACTATCTTTTATTGCCATAAGAGGGCAATAATAGCAGCGAGTATCAAATGACCTTGAACATGACCACTAGGAAAAGTTTCCACAATAACCATCATGAAACTTTTACCCCTAGTCGGTATTTGAAGTAGTCTACAATACAATCCATGTTAATTCCATTTACACCATCTCGGTTTGCACCTTGGTATGGAATCAAGCAAAGTATTTGCATACTTAAAAGGATTTCATCTCATGATTAATTACTTCTTATAACATTAGTGAACACATGGCCCACTATGCCTTCCGATAGATGGTGATATGATCAAGACTCACCATCAAGTCATTGCCACTTAGATGTGAGGAACCCATATCTCTTTGGCTACGTGACTTCTATCAGCCTTGAAAGTAATTACTCATGGTCAGGATAACCGGCATTCTCATGCCGATACTTGATTATATGCTAGCGCTAACATCAAGTCTATCATTTAAGTTTCACGTTCTTCCACTCGAATGTTTTAGTTATTATCTTCCTTTATAGCAACAAAATATTGTTCTCACAAGGTTAAATATCTAAAACCTATAAGAACTTCTCAAATGTATTAGCACCATTTAAGTTCTTCAATCCCCCACTGAATGTAGATTGAAAATATTCAAACATTGATATATACAAGCAAAGAACTCTTTCAAGATATATCTAATAAGGTGCTAAATAGACTTTCCAGTTTGTTTAAGATTAAAGATATGACTCGTCGCTTTTAATGTGTATGCTAACAACTTGAATACACATATTTGACCCATTATATACCAGATTATTTTCAACAATATCCGGTTTCCTTCAACGTGACACCATGTACGAATGTGTCTATGTTAAGGAATGAATTGTGAGATAATCCCATAATTCGTAATGTGGTCATAGATATAGATTTAAGGTATCGTAGCATCTCTGCTAGATCTAAGTATCCTATCTATATTACCCAAATGATTCTTTAATTAGTTACTCTTTGTTATGCGCTCGTACGAAATTTTCAATGAAGTGTGATCAATATCTTACAAGCAAGCATCCCTCTCACATTAAACACGGTGAAGGGTTTCATAATCATCTTACCCTAATAAATAAGATTCGCATCAACTGTTCAACCCGAGGTTAAACCATTCCAAGATCCAAACCACATGGATCTAGGCGATACTTACTTATTTATATGGTTGAGTAGATTATGACATAGAGACAACTAATCCAAACTACTTTGGACTTAGAATCAATTATTCATGATTTTTATTACTTTGTAACATGTAGGTCGTGACATGGATAATTTTGATTTTTATCAATCAACAAATATTTTTCAAAAACAAGATTCAAATTTCAAGTATGAATTCATCGTCATCAAAAATTGAATGATGCGCCTTGAAGGCCAAAATAAAACATAGGTTATGACGTGAATAAACTTCGAAAATGAGTAATGCGAAAAAGTTTTACAACCCAAAATAAAAAATTTCATCCATCATCTTCATGAACATACAATAAAAGCTCAACTTGCGTCGCAGGGCATCAAAACAAAGTAATAAATAAACCCGTAACAATAGGCGAGATCTCAACTCTCAATTCTCTTTTAGAGGTCAATCTATAAAGTTTCCTTTTTTAGATATTCGGTTCTTCATGCTCTTCTTTCTTCTTTTAAATGGTACCTTGAGAGGGGAAATTAACTATCTCTTTCCTTAGAAGTTTAATATTCTCTCGGCACGAAGGGCATGTGTGACGGCCCCAATCTCCAAATATTCCACAGAAGTAGCAAACCACTCCTTGTATCTCTTCATGAGGCACATAACCGATGTCCGTAGATTCAATGTTGAGGATAAGCTTAGACACTCCAACCTTTCCTGTTTGTGTTGGTTCCTTCTTCCTTTTCTCTTGTTCCCTTGAACTCATGGTAGGAATGGAAGAGGTGGATTCATGTTTGGCCATGTCAGACTCCGCAGTCTTCAACATACCATGCAATTCACCTATGGTTTTCTCCATGTTATGCATGTGAAAGTTCACAATAAACTGATCATATGATGCGGGCATGGACTGGAGTACTATATCCACATCAAGCTCCCTCGCAATGGGAAAACCTATTCTCTCCATTTGGTCCACGTACGCCGTCATCTTGAGAACGAGGGCACTCACACGCCTACCTTCCTGCATTCTACAACCGACTAGGGTTTTAACACACTCATAGTGTTCCTCCCTAAATTGTTGTTGGACCATGTCCTTGAACTTGTTCATCATATCGTACACACTCATGTGCTCAAAGTGCTTTTGCAACTCCAAGCTCATAATTGACAACATCAAGCAAGCAACATCGTGTGTGTCCTCAACACGCTTTTCATACGTGTATCGGACGGACCAAGTCGCGTCGGTAGCAGGTGGCTCCGGAAGGGGTTCCTGAAGGATGTGCAACTTTGACTAATGGCAAAGGACAATTCTCAATTGCCTAAGCCAGTCAACGAAGTTCACTCCTGTGAGTTTCTCCCTATGTATGTTCATACGAAGTGAATAGTTTGACGAGGTGTTATTATTTTTTGACATCTATAATTAACAAGAGTACACATTTTAGTTAGTTCGATATAATCCTCGTTAAAATAATTACCCATAAAGTTTTAGGAAAAACAATATATCTTAACTAGGGCTAAGAACCATATTTAACTCCACTACATGACGGGTTTACCGCAGATCACTTCATGAAGCTATTTAGGCCGGTAACCATTTTACGGATTGCAATCTATATTGCAACTCTTAGATACTTGCGGGATCCAACGACACTATAGGTCGGGTGGCATGTTTGATCCCTACTTACACCAATCCCAAATTAAAATTCTTGGTTGACTCGTGCTTAGCTCGACAATCATACAAGGATTTTAGTTTGCAATTGTAAATCGTCCAACAAGATACACGGTAGCACACTCGACGGTCATTGGCTCGTGCTAAGCTCGACAACCAACAACCCCAAGTCGCCACACTCACCTTCCACATAGATCCGCATGGAATAACTCGTGCTAAGCTCGATAAATATCCCATGCTTCACGAGAATCGGGTGTGTCATCTTGTGGATGGTGCTTGATTTACGCTTTTAGGAAACGGGCTTTTGTTTCTTGATTAAAACCAAGTTTTAATATTTGATTAACAAAGTGACAAAACTGATTTTCACTATAAATATAAATACCAAGTTTATATTGTCTTGTTAATCGTGTACGCGCGAGAGTTTGTTAACCAATTTAAAAACTCTTGGGATTTTATTAACTTAGAAAAGTTATCAAGCATGCGAAGAAACATAAAAAACCATGCAAGAAAGATAAATCACATCACACACATACAAAGGGGTTGGTAACCATGCCAAAAACCGATACGTCCTAACCGCGAGCCAAGCCGGGAGGACTATGTCTACTAAGGACACAAACCTAGACCATGGAGTGCTCCCACTGAATCGGATACCTCCATCGGGACTAACCGGATCCAAGGTCTCCAAGACGTCTCCTCTTGACTCTTGATTGTGGTCTTCAAAACACAAGTACACAAAAGAAAGGAAATGGCATGAAAGCCACGTGCTTCCTATCAATCAAGTACAAGTACATATGGATAAATGAAACGGCATGCAAGCCGCGATAATTAATTACAAACGAAATGAATAAATAATTAATTACAATACATGTGACACTAAGGTCACAAAATAAATCCAAACAAGCAAAACCACAAGGCACAACCACAAGGTCTAGGCCGATGGTTGCCAACCAAAAGCAACAAACAACAACCAGAAACCACAATGTGCCACAACAAGGAAATTCTTGTACATATGCATTAGGGCACAAAACCAATTTTTATACCCATATTCATATATACACAACATATATGTATGCATGTATGCATCTCATGCCAAGACCATACCTTACATACCCATATTTGTACCAAAATATTAAAAGGGGTTTCCAAACGGAATCTGCAAGAAAAACAGAAACTCCTCCACGACCCGAAAAACCATAAAATTTTCTTTTAAGGACAAAAACTGCCTAGAAGCACCTTCACGACCCCTCACGGCTCGTGAAGCCCAAGGGCCTCACGACCGATCATGGTTCGGAAGGTCTCGTGATCCTAAAAACCAAGTTTCACGACTATGCTGTTCACGAGAGCCTTCACGACCCCTCATGGGTCGTGAAGCCCAGGAGCTTCACGACATGTTACAGGCCATAAGGACTCGTGAAGTCTGAGAAAACATCCCACGACCAGACCCCTCACGAACACTGGTCGTGTGGCCTTCACGACCCGTGAAATCCTACTGAACAGAAAAACAAAACTTCAAAAAACGGTTTTTTGAGCCATTTTCGTGCTATATCTTTGTAGCCTAGGCTCTGATACCACTGTAGGAAATCCATGCATGCCAACACCCGTACGCAGCGGAAGTAACGACATCAAATACTGGGGTTTTCGGGTATTAAAACCGACACACATGTATTCCCCAAGTGGGGATCGTGACTACAAAGGAATATAGAAACTAAAAGCAAACCAGAGAGAGGAAAAAATATACCATCCCGTGGATGGAGCTATCCATCGAGCTAGGAAGATCTTCAAGAACTCAATTCTGAGCTCCTCTATTGATAGTTCACACCAAGTGAGTGAGATCCCGTCTTGCTAACGTCCCGAAACATGAGCCACACGATGTCCTCGTGAATCTGGAACAACCACAACTCTAAGAACAACTTGCCTTCACCGATTTACACACTGATGTTTGTTCACTGTCAAGTTCAAGTACCATGTATGTGTATCCAATGTGTGTGGTAGCAAGAGTTGTTAATGAGAGAACACATTGGCCTTTTATAAAGTCTAGAAGTAGAAAAAGACACCAGAATCGGCCACCTAGCCACTCATTCATTAACCAACACAAAGGTCCAATAAAATCAAAGTAACACTTTGACTTCTGTCTTCACGGGCCCTCACCGGTCATGAAGCACTCGTGAAGGCTTCATAGGCCGGGTTCCACCGCACACTTTCATTGGGCCATCAAGTTGTATAATAAAAGCATGGCGCCTGCCTTCACGGGCTCTCACGGACCGTGAAGCCCTCGTGAAGGCGGTGCTCCCACGACTACTTGTCCGGGTGGTGAAGCCTCATGGAGGGTTTCACTTCACGGCCTCTTCACGGCCCGTGAAGGCCTGTGAAGGTCGCCATAAACCCTAATATCATATTCTCTCATGTTTGCGTTGTGCTGTCGGAATCTACCCTTGGCGTGTGACCCAATAGGCCCCGTACCTCATCAGCAGTGATGCTAGTGCACATGTATGAGTGGGCATATTCCAACAGGTGTTACATAATATAAATCACATCTCGCATCATTAAACTTGTCTTTGTTTCACAAACACTCTACTCATTTACCTTCTTTGAATAATATTGTAGATTATACCAATACATACCTCTTTCCACTTTGTGTTAATTTACTTCTCATAGTTCTCATAATAACTTCATGTACATGACATCTGTATATTTTCCTTTATTACCACTCTTATCAGTACATCATTACTTGCATTTAGCCAATCCATTAAGATTGGTATATCATATTATACACGTCCACACTCACGTTTTTATATTCATTTCAATTTCATACACCTTCCTCATTATATATAATATTCTTGATATTATATTACTCATCTTGTAACCCATTTCATCTTTATTTCATAACCATCGTCCATCTCGTTCATATTTATAGGATTAAACCACTTACTCCTTTTAAAAGAGTTTTATTAAATCATAATCATTTTATTCTAATTTGCATTTTAGAGCATAACCTCTTTCTCAATTAACATACTTTATTTTTCTCATTGAATACCTTCTTGCTGGTATTAATTTAGTTTTGACTATCGCAGTCATTATATGTTTAACTATTTTTCTTCATCATTACCTTTTCTTATAATCAATCAATTACTAAAATTAAGTAGTATAATATTTATTACCAATTCACATTTTGTTCATTCGTCTGTACACTTTCCTCATAACCATGATTTCTTGTTATCTTTATATAATACTTTCTCAGAGTAATATATTTTATAACACCACATAGTTTATAGTATCTAGTACTATTTTATTCATACTCAATTTTGGGCTTAGTCAAGCCTCGTATCATTTTTACTTCTTATTAAGGTATATCATATCATCTTCATCATTTATATTATCAACTTTTATTAACATGTTTTTCTGACATCAACTCAATATCAAATTCAATATCCGCCTTACTTTGATAAGTTTATACTTTTATTAGGGTTTTCTCACTAGTCGCCATGGTTCTATCCTCTCTGGCCTACTAATAAGACCATCTCTTTGAATATTACTTACTCAAGAATATCTTATATTCATCATACCAAAACTTATGTTAAACATGACTCTTACACGAAGAAACTACTCAGGTTTCCTTCTAACTCATTCTGGTTTCTCCTCATATTCACTACTCTGGAAGTATAGATAAAGCATTTAAAATATAAGGTAGCTTTACCAAACTATCCTCTATATCAAACAGTTAGTACTCAATCAACATATCCATACACCTATTCTCAAATCTGAAGTAGCCCTGTTCATACTAATGCATTCCTATGTTACAGGTGTACTATCTCCTACAAGTACCCCTCACCTGATTCCCCATGATTTCATCAAGTTTTAACATATATCGTGTGTCAATAATAATATGGGCCCTTATACTACTCCGAACACACTATATACATTCGATCTTAACTTTACCACAAGAAGTCCCGATTCACAGGCTTAGCCATGTATCACATTGTCAATTACATTCTAACATATAACCAACACCTCCTTTAATAGTTTAGTATCACGCATTGCCTATAACCATTCAGCACTAGCTGCATAAATCATAGGGAAATATCCTCTGTCGAATCTTATATATCAGCTCGATGCAAACATTTACTCACATACCATGTCATAGCACTTAAAAGTGTATCAATCAATAATATCTCAGGTATTACAATACCAATTATAACAATATGCGTAGTTAGCACAATCTCTGAAGAATACTTAATATACTCGCCAAGCTGCAAGCCTCTACTTTGACAAAAATCCGCAGAACCATGGTTTAAGTCCAGACGATGCATAACACACCTCCAGATCCCTCAAACCGTGTCTCTAATACCAAGTTGTAACGCCCCAATTTTTAAAATTTAAAATAAAGCTTGAAACAAAAGGTATTTGTCTAAAAACAGAATTTGATAAGCTGTTGGAAACCAACTAGGTATTTTTGAACCCTCTGGTTCGTACAAAAGATAATACAACCACATGTCAAAAACAGTTTCCAATAAGCTTAGCGTCAACGGAAGCCAATAAAACATTTCGTTTAAACCCTCAGGTTTGTATAAAAAGAAATATGCTCGCATTTAAATCATAAGTACTTTCCGTTACACAAATCAGAGCGTTATTGTTTCAAATTACGTTAAGCAACGAACCATCAACAGTCAAACCGGGGCCTTGCCTTGGTGCTTAGTGAGAAAGCTAAACTGTAAATCATATAAGCGTATGCATACACATATACGAATGCTGTCAACAGGTCTTATCGATACAATAATGCACCATCTTAGCATCTGCCAAGAAGGCAAAAACGCTGTCTATAGCACTACTACACGAAGCAGCATGCTACAACTCTACTCTCACACATCATGATCCACTGATCATTAATATAATATATTGCAATGCAACACACATATCACATATATGAATCAGAATTTAGGAAACTCACCTCAGAAATTAATACCACACAGAGTTATGCTAGATATACTCAGAATAGTTCAAACAGTATTTCCTACATGTATACATATAATCATGGTTTTAATCACATACTCAAACTCAGCATAAAACAAACTGAACAGGGCACCAACATGGGCCATGTATCTCTACACGGGCCGTGTCCCCCTTCAGCCTACACGACCTGACCTCGCTACATGGCCAGTGTTGTCACGTCACCTACATGGGCCGTGTAGCCCCACACGGTCCGTGTACCACAAACTCTACATGACCATGTATACCAACATGGCCCTGTGACCGCCTTCCACTCTACACGGGCCGTGGACCTCTACACGGGCCGTGTATGCTACATGTCCAGCCGACTGTTCTTCCTTTATGCCGCTGTTTTAACCACAATTCCGATCCTAACTCAATAAAAACATGCTAGGGGTGTTTTCCTACACCCCATACAGTAAATAAACACAACTAAACAATAGAAATCACTTCTAATATGATTCACCATTGAATCATGTAACAAAATCCATACAACTTCAAGAAAATGGTTTAGATCTTTACTTCAAGCTTGTATCTATGTTAGGCTCACTTGAACACCTTGCTTCTACTGATCTTGATCAAAGATTCCAGAGAAAAATGTTTGGTCTCATGTGTTTGTGTACTAATTTGGTGAAAATGAAAGGTTTGACTAAACAAAAGTCAAAGATGGTTATATATATATACATATATATATATAACCTTCAAGTAATGACACAAATAGTCCCTTAACTTGAAATCTTTTGTTTTAACGACTTTAACCCCTCAAGTTTCTAAACACCTTCAAATCTTAATTAGGAAATTACTAAAACTGTAATACTCGATTAATTATTAAATCACGAAATTTCAAACTTCGGGTGTTACGCCTACATGCCATTTCTTCTTTTACGTATTTCTATAATAGTATAGAAGTTGATTTTATATGTAATACACCAACGGGAATAATGGCTTTGATGTGTCGGCAACGTGGAGTCTGGATTACCTTTTGGAGATGTTGGCTTCAGTGGGAGCACACCCGAACTATTGTGTATGCGTGGTCGTTTTAAATTTTTATTATTTTGGATGGATGTGTAGGATGTCGCATGCTAGATAATTTTTCAAAATATATAAAAACGTAAAGATTTATAAAATTGGCTTATATATCTTTCCGCGCGTATAGAATTAACAAGATAATATAAATTTGTATTATATCATAAGTGGATAAAAATTGTATTTATCACTTGATTTGTTAATTCGCAAAATGGGTTAAAATTGTTTTAACCGGAAAAACAAAATCCTGTTTTTAAAATGTAAATCTCGCGCCATCCTTAAGACAACAGCACCCGAATCTAGTGAAACTTGGATGATTGTCGAGCATTAGCACGAGTCATGCCTAATGGAACTGTGGAAGGTGAGTGTGGTAACTCTAAATATTGGTTGTCGAGCTTAACACGAGCCAATTATTGGCGAGAATTCCACCGTGTGTCTTGACGGACGGTTTACAATTATTTTTGTGACACTTAGGTGGCGTCGAGCTCTAGCCGAGTCATTTAAGGGGATCAAGTTATAATTGGTGCTAGAAGGGATCAAACATGCCAAAAGACATTTTACTTGTCAAAGGATCCCATAAGGATCTAGAAGTTGCAAAGTGTTTGTAATCCGTAAAATGGTTATTGGCCTAAATAGCTTTGCTTTGTGATCCGCGGTAAACCCGTCATAAGGTAAGGTGAAAAATGGTTTCTAGCCTTGTTTAAATAATTTGTTTTAAAAACTATCTGGCTTATTATTTCTACAAGGATTGTATCTAAATTCAGTAAAACGTGTACTCTAAAATTGTAGATGACAAACGTTAACAACGCAACACCGAATGTATCACTTCGTTCGTTCCTAGAAAAGGAAAAACTCGTAGGCGTGAACTTTGTAGATTGGCATAGGCAATTGTGAATTGTCCTTCATCATGAATCTAAGTTGCACATCCTGGAGGAACCTCTTCTAGAACCACCTGCGACTAACTCAAGTTGGGCCACTAGATACGCCTTTGAAAAGCATGTTGAGGACGCAAAAGACGTTTCCTCTTTCATGTTATCGACTATGAGCTGTGAGTTGCGAAAGCAAGTTGGGCATATGAGTGTGTATGACATAATTAATCGGTTGAAGGACATGTTCCAGCATCAGATTAGAGAGGAACACTTTATGTGTGTCAAGGCTGTTGTTGGTTGCCGGATGCAGGATGGTGGGAAGGTTGGTGTTCGTGTGCTTCGTATGAAGGCATACATTGGCCAAATGGAAATACTAGGATTTCCCATTAGGAGGGAGCTTGCGGTGAATATGATTATCCAATCCCTGACCGCGTCTTATGATAAGTTTATCAAAAACTATCAAAATGACAAAATGATAGAATCCTTAGACGAGTTGCATGGCATGTTGATGACTTTCGAGTCTAACATGGCCAAACGCAAGTTCATTCCTACCCGGTTATTTAAGGAACGTAAAACCGTAAAAGAGAATACGACTCCTAAGGTAGAAGTTTGCTATTTCTGCCGTAAATATGGAGATTGGCCCCGCTATGCTTGTCCGGAGTGTTCGGAGGAGTTAAAGCTTCCTGTGAGGCAAGAGAATAACTCCTCGTCATTAGGTACATTCATGGTTAACTCCATTGCTTTTCTACTTCTTAGCTAGATTTTTGAAATGTTGGCTATAACACTCACGTTTGTTGTAAAAAATTTTTGTTACAAAATGCAGGTGTTAAACGAAAGAAGTAGCTGATAAGGCATGGAGAGCTAGAGCTCAAGATTGGGAAACCTAAAGGTTTTCTTGATTGAGAGGATTGGGAGTTTAGATCTCGCCATTCCATCTAGCTATTTTACTACTTTGTTAGATTAATATATTATCTGCCCTGCGTGGCGAGAGAAATATTAAGTTTGGATGCATTTGATAGGTGATCAAATGTTGAGGCAAGAATTGTTTGTTAGGCTAAATGACTTGTATATCTTTCATCGGCGAATGTAAGAGAATTAAAACCTTGTTGAATTTAGTTCACACTTGTGAGAATTATTCGTTCAAGCAAATCCATAGGGGTAACTACATGCACTTCGTTACCTTTACCGGTTTTGGTAGTAGGAATGGGTATGATTGAAACCTTTGAGGTGTTCAATGATTACCATAATGAGGTTTGTGGGCTAAAGGTTAAGTTGCTTAAATCTTGTGAAGATGTTAAGTGTCTTAATTTGTGGATTTTCTAACCATCATAAGAATTATGAGATTTATCTTATAGTTTATTTCTCTTAGGACACATTGACAAATTGGGTCGCGTAGAGGAGAAACCGAACACTCTTGGATATGTTCGGGTCATGATGGATCGCAAATTCATACCCAAAGTGTTGGGATGCTCAAATATGGAGGGAAATGTTCTCTATATAATAAAATCAACAAAGATGGTTTAGTACGCATCTTAGGAGATAAGACTTGAAAGAGTGTGTTTGCTTGTCTATCTCAAAGCCTAGATTGTCCAACCTACGTGAGACATGAGGTAGAAGAATCCGGGGACTAGTGATGCTACTCCATTAGGTATTCTACTGAGACCATGGGCTATTCGTTTCACAAACTTTTGAGGAGAAGGTTTTGTCGCTCGATAGCAAGTGGAAACTTAATATCTATGGGAGCCAGTGGGAGTAAACAGAGCCTTGAATGGTAAAACCTGATGTTGGCATTAGCATACAATTAACAATGATTGGAACCCAGCATGGCGATCCCGGAGTACCTGGCATAATTCGTTACTCTTCCTATATCTGATAGGAGTTGTCGTAAGGCCGGATAGATATATGTTTTATATCTAGAGGAAGATAACTCAATGATTGATTAGTTGAATTCATCAACTATCAGAAGTCGTAGTGGGCCTAGTGTCTACTAGAAGGCGACAGGTAATGAGAATGGGATGGGATGCAATCCATGTAGGATATCCATGTATTGGACTTGGTTGATTTGATGCGTTGGTGTAAACCTAAGGCTATGCATGGATTGAGATGTAGACAACTTCAAATATCAACTAGTGGTAAAAGTTCTGATATGATTGACCATGAGGATGGTATCATGAAAGAAATTTTTCCCGGTGGTTATGTAGAAGTCTACTTGGATGACTTATGGTGTATCACTGCCTTCTCATGGCAATGAAGTATGGCAGTGAAATGTAAAGACCCTATTCCCTTATAGGAATTTTGAGGAAGTGTTTTAACACTCTTCGAGAGTCTTGTACATTATAAGTATCCTTGTAAGGTCTACAAGCCCATGAAGTCTACTTGTGGACTTGAACTTCAAATACCAACTAATAAGAAATGATATGTTATGTTTGACCATGATGATGGTATCATAAGGAAATTTTCCTAGTGGTTATGTTAAATATTGCTCGGATCCGTGTGTTCATCACTTCAATGTAAAGATCGTATTCCTTCACGGGAATTTTTAGGAAGAGTGTTTTAGTACTTTCCAGAAGTCTTATACATTAAAAGTATCCTTGTAGACTTGAATAAACATCTCAAGGTTGTAATATTCACTTTAATGAAAGAAAATCATAGATTTGAGTTTTCGAAAAGGGAAGATTAAACTTGGATATATGCAAGAGCTAATGGGAGCACTTGTGTTCCTTATATTGTGTATTCATGATACACTTCTTATTGAAGATAATATCCTAACTTGGCGGTTTATAAAACCGGGGTTGAGGAATTATTTCTTCATAAGAAGATTTAGGAGATACAAAATGGATTTTTTTGAAGTGACAAAACTAAGAGAGTTATATTGAAACATGAGAGACTAGTGTGTTAATTTAATTAAAAACTTGGTTTATCACATGGTTTCTTTTCTCTTATTTTAACATACTTGGAAGAACTCTTGGTACATTGTTCTTCAAGTAGATGTTCGGTTATAACAAGGAACATTGAGTAATGTATTACTCTTGGTGAATTGTTATTGTTGTGTTGTTAAATGGAACATTATCGACTGTAATGGTTCTTTAAGCTTCTTTAACTCTATTGGGCTCTCTTGAGA
Organism: Dittrichia graveolens; assembly: GCA_038502395.1. NCBI lineage: Eukaryota > Viridiplantae > Streptophyta > Magnoliopsida > Asterales > Asteraceae > Dittrichia > Dittrichia graveolens. The sequence goes on from JARJIL010000003.1 coordinate 62,585,820, forward strand.
CAATGAGAGTGTGATGGCTTATATATATGAACCATAGTCTTGTGCATTGTGACTTTATTGGGTTCTTTGAAACAATGAGAGTACAATGGCTCATAGGCGAGAACTATTGTTCGAAGCATCGTTTACTCAATTGGGTTCTTTAAAACAATGAGAGCACGAAGGCTTAAACAAAGGGCCATGATCTTGCTCATACACACTTTATAAGTGATTGGTCGAGAGAAGATATGGTGATTGTTAGAGTATGCACGGATGTCACTTTGTGAATCCATTTACTGAGCCTTGGTTGCGAGCTAGTGATAAGTTTTCATACAAGGCTTGCGTACACATGGTTTACAAGTGGCTTTGGCTTGAGTTTGTTTTAGTTTAATTTGATATGTTTGAGTTGGGAACAGCAAGAAATAATGTGCTTTGATTGTATCGATTATCAAATGGAGATTTGATGATGCGCGCGGAGAGAGTATTTTCGTTAGCCTTTATTTTGTTCCATCTTAGCTTGTTTAAGTACTTCCATGAATAAATTTATTTATTTTAAGTGCTCTACGATCAGTCGTTCTTCATTGGAAGGAAGATGTGAATTAAGATCGAGGCAAGTGGTTGGTAAAGTATTCATAGTGGATCCAATACATGTTTACACAACACTAGCCTATACTTGATAATGATCATGTAATTGGAGGACCCGCACCTGAGTTAACTTTATGGACATGATCACGAGTAAATCAGGATGATAATATTGTTTGTCATTCTACTGGAGATACATGGGCTTCTTGATTATTGATATGGTGGTCTTGCTTAGATTGCTTTCTAATGTAGTTCGTAACTGGCTGTTATAAGGGAAGTTTTCAGGCAATAACATGTTGTTAAGAATGAACGATGTAGTCAAAGGTATTCATTCCTCTTTAAAGAGATATCACTAGGCCCCTCGTTGACTGAACTGATGACATCAAAATGCATGGCCGTGCTCAAGTTGAATTGATAGTGGATTAATTTTTGTAACACCGCTTCTAAAAACAGTGAATTTACTGAAAATTCATGTTTTTAACCGGCGTGGGTTCTTTTCAAAATCATCATTCATTAGATTAATAAGCGGAATTTAATTTCCTAAAGATTACATCCGATAATACAATATGTCATTTTGAAACAAATGTTTGGTGTTACCTAACACAAGAACCGACCATAACAACAAATATTTACATCGTACAAAAGTGTTCGATCCCAAAAGGTACATACACATCCGTAAACCACCCGCCTCACCAGGCCTTCTAGTCTTTACCTGTAAAGAAAGTCAACGTAGCACCATTAGCTATACAACATAGCTAGTGTGTACTAGCTTATCATAAGTATCAATAAAGCAAGTCATACAACATAGAGGTAATCAATCATTGCTATCTTATCACATTGCGGTGTGCTGACAAGATCAGTAAGAGTCATGTCTTGCAGGGTAATCAGTCCCGCTCAACAACTCAGATTGGGAGATCAGACACAACCAACCGCGCTGGTAAGGGAGCATAAAGCCGACCACCAAACATTGTTTCTAAGCCATTAGCTCCTCGAAAATCCAACTTCAACCGGTTGATTTCCCTCTGGTGTTAACAAACGGTGGTCCTGCAGAACCTAGACCCGGTAGGCCCCCGAGTCTCTGTTGATCCCATTATGACCCAAAGACCCTCTGGAACCCAGCTACGACCAGCCGACCTCAACTTACTAGTAAGGTTCAGCTACAACCGGCTAATCTTGATCCAGTAGCTGTCCATAGACCTTGCACATACACACATACATATGATCCTACAAGGATCAATCATCTTGCATGCAATGTCATTCATTCATTCATTCATTTATCCATTCATTCATACATCATACATTCATTTATTTTTAACTAGGCAGTTCCAATCTAGATCCGCTCGCATGCACTTAACACATGATCTACAAACATTAAGCATAGCATAGCATATTAACATCATATAAAGACTTGCACTTCCATTCTTAAGCATACCTACAATAAAAGTCAAGCATACATCATACAATCGTGTATAATTAATCAATTAATCATTTAGCAATCAAGTCTCCCTCTATTGAGACTTATGATGGCACGTACTCACCTGAGTAGCTTATAACGTCTGATTACTTAACTCCGATTCAGCTAACTCGACAAGTTCACCTAAAATATCGGCAATCGTGTTAACAGTTTGCACATACGAGGTTCTACTACTAGAACACATACAAGAACCAATTAAGATTCATAAACATCTTAAAATAACCTCACATGAATTAGCACAACACGTGCTTTTAAAATATTTACCACCAAAATTGGCTTGTTTCTGATTTTCACCCGACGCGTCGAGTCCAAGAACCCGACGCGTTGTGCTCTTATGCGACTGTTGGATGGTGAAAGTCGGATCACCCCAAAAGTCGGATCAACAATAGATCCGAAGGTCGGACAAAAAGGTGGTCCGAAGGTTGGACCAAATGGTCGGATCATGAAAGTCGGATGAGTATAAAAGTCGGATGAAAAGTGAAAGTCGCACGAAAAAGCGGGAACGCGTCGCATCCCCTTCTTCGACGCGTCGCGTCGCGTCGCGTGCAGACCTACACTTCATCATCTTCTTGTTCCTAATTCAGCCTACTTATATCATAACCCAACTTATTTCCAGATTTATAAACTCGTTTCTTTTACTTCAAAAACAACTTTAAACATCCTATAACATTCATACAATCATCAAAAACTCATCAACTCCAATTAAAACTATCAATCAAACAAACAAAACCCACTTTTAAAGTAAGCTTATTTTGTTCAACAATGGAGTTTTCACCTCTATATGACTTCCAGCAAATTACACATACATCTGGCATCAACATGCTTAAACACAACTTACTAACCTTTCTTTAGATTCAACCAACACAAGATCTTCCAAAGCTCCTTAAAACTTCTTTCAAGAACTTAGATAGAGAAAGCTAATGTGTGTTTTTGTTTGTTTCTTTACTTTGATTATCTTAGTCAGCATAAACTTTGCACATATACATACACACACACACATATATATATGTATATATATATATATATTTCAATCAACTAATCTTCAAATACATAAACTTACAACTAGAATATTCTCACATTCTATTAACATACATACGCATACATACAATTTACAACTAGACCCAAATCAAGGATGTTACAATTTTGCAACTTGTGTTTTTCGTCATAGTTAGTCTAGATCGAAAAACATAATCGTGGATGTTTTGGGGTTGACGGTGTTCCATGATCTGCATTCACAACGGATATCCTGAACGAAGGGATGAATAATCACTTATCTGTAGGACCATTCTTTACAGGTTGGTACTTGTCATAGGTGACATACCTTATGCTGACTTGGGGGCATAGATGCCATGCTAGAAGCCGCTCTATGTCAGTGCTACCTTTTGTAGGTGTGTCATGTGCAAGTGGGAGTTTGTTGGAAAATGCCCACTAACACACACGAGTTGGTATCACTGCCGATGAGGCATGGGCCTATTGGGTCACACGCCAAGTATTGATTCTGACAACACATTTGAACGAGAGAGAGAGAGAGAGAAACACCAAAAATGGTTTTGGTGGTGCTATGCACGGCTGTACTTCTTGTTGGTATGGCCATGCCATGCTGAGCACGACCATGCTTCTTGATGGTACGGTCGTGCTTATGGTCAGGGTACGGGCCTAAGTCATGTGTGACTTGGGGCGTACTTGTTTGGGCTGGCACGACCGTGCTTCACGCTGTAACAGCCAATTCAATTGGACTTTTAAGTCTAGATTTTGGCTGAAGATTTGATCTATAGACTTGTTCTTACAACTAGGATATGACATATGAATATTCTTTATTCATGGTAACAAAGCATATGAACGTGTAACTTCAAGTTAGTTCATATCTCTCTGAATACACACTTGGAAGATAGTATAGGCACTACAAATCTTCAAGTGATGTTAGTTCTATAGTGGTGGTGTTCTTATTGGCACACAAGCACTCTAGCAGGTGAGGATCAAACGAAACTTGGTGTGGATACCAGTAGAGGTACACTACTTTGTGTACACATCTTTTGAAGACAACAAGAAGAAGGAATAACTTACATGGTATAATTCTATCCTTTCTCCTGGCCTTTTTGGTTGCATTGATATTATTTTAGAGTATGGTCCATTCGGTGGTGCGTTGGTGGCATAAATCCGAAATTATTTTATAATAGTTTCTTTCCGCTTCATTTTCTAGATGCCACCAAAACCCAACAGCTTAATCGGAGTTCGCCGGCTTTGAAATCAGTGGACAATCTCCCCCGTCCATATCCTTCATTCGCTCATAATCAAGTCTAGCAAATTCTCGCCAACAGATCTGTATTTTTGCTAGGAGACGATAAGCTACCGCAAATCTTAGTGATGACGCTGGAGCACTCGTAGCGGCATCCTCTAGTGGTGTGTCATGATGATCGAGTGGAAGTCCCACCAGTGCCTCTACTATGCCAACGCTGAGTATGGGCCACAGGGTTTCTTGAAATTCTATGAGAACCGGGCCTCTTTGTGAGCTTGGGGTTACCACCGAACTAAGAATCTACATGGATTCGAAGTTCTCCCGCTTGGAATCAAACTTAAAGGAATATGTTAATACCCGCCTTCAATCTGAAATCTGCTCACTCAAATCTCAAATCCAGCACCTTGAAAATAGACCACCCACCATCGTAGAGAGAGATTACACAATCGATGAACTCAAGGACCTGCTTCATGCCAAACTCAATAGTGTTGCCAAACCCAGAACTGAAAAATCTAACTTGCTGGCAGCACTGCAATCCCAACAACCCCAAGACCCACCTTCTAGCTCAAACACTGTTCAAGAAAATATCCTACAAGCACTCAATTCCCTAACCACCGCCGTATCTGGGATTTCCAAAAGGCTAGAAGCATTGGAGACCTCCTACAAAACCCAAACAGAAACACAAAAACTGAGGCATGATGGACCTGAAGATCTAGGTCATCATGAGAGAGAGAAGAGGCAAAGGGTTGGTTGCGATATATCGACGTGCAAAGCTCTGTTCTACGCATATAAGTCGCTCCCGCACCAACGCCTCAGGAAGGGCAAAGTGGCAGTGGCAATAAGGGTGATAAACAACAACAAGAGATGGATTTTAAGTTTGAGATCAATAAAGTGGAAGAGGTAGAGGCAGAGGCGGCAGAGATAACTGAAACCCCAACAATCCAAATCTCACAAATCCAAACTCCCCAAATCCAAACACTAACACCTGAACCAGAACCTCCCCTTCCTGAAACCTCAACCCAAAGAGCCAAAGGCAAAAGGCCTGCATCAGAGGCAGATGAGGAGGAGAAACCTTTGATAAATATAAGAAAAGTATTAACAATGATCGACCAGGAGCTGCTAGACATTATTCCTCCACAACAAGGGCAATTCAACGTTGCACCTATTGATCTAATAAGTCAGCAGCAACCGCAACAATCAAAGCAGCAGGAAACTGAGTGGCCCATACCAAAAACTTATCATGGAGGACCCAAACCATTGGCCACTCACGAAAGAATCATAGTAGAAAGGCCAACAATAAAGAACATCAGGCCTAGGGAAGCACTTGCAAAATCTCAACCCCGCTGGCCGATACAGTGGCAAAATGCTTCATATCTAGAAGAGAGAATCCCTCAAATCTACTAAGTGGAGGTCAGAGAGGTTGATGATCTTTATATGCTAAATTCACAGGAACATTAGAATGTAGTAAGGTTTGCTGCAACCTTCTACGCAAGTCCTAAAGAACAGGTGGGAAGAAATATACATTCCAAGATTGACTTAGTGTACATGCGCAGCTTCCTTAACTACTCAATGGTTCATTTCCATGTTACAAGAGCAGATGGGAAGAAGTATACATTTCACGAGGTTTAGTTGAGGAATTTGAATTTGGTGAACATCACACATATGGAAGGTAAGCTAGCATGCAAAACTGGTATGAACAAAGAAGAGCAGAGAGGTCTAACAGTCATTATGGACTTTATGAGAAAGAAAATCCTTCTGAGCCGTACTCATGATCTACAGTTGGGTGCTGAGACTGATCTTCCCAAGATTAATGTATTAAGGCCTAAGCAAAACTTCTCCAAAATGAATAAATATCAAAAGTACATGATCTTTGAGGACTACGATGAAGACTATGAAGGTGCCGAAGGGTTTATAATGTCAAACCTTAATGGTGGCAAGACCTTTATCAGACTCTCCAAGCTTAATGCCTATTCTAACGTACTCTATAACGATGCATCTCAAAGTACCACAAAACCTACTTCAAGAATAGAAAGGTACAAGAACAAGGGTTGCTGGTGAAAATGACAAGAGTTGCTAATCTTCTACAGGAAAAGGTTCAGGAAAAAAAACCATCCGGAGTTGGGAAAGACTACTAGGACAAAGAAGAAGAAAAAACATCCCAGCTTAGCACAAGGCTACAAAAGAGGGAGAATGTTAGTCTAAATTATATTTGTAGGCCTTGTGAACTTTTGTATTGATTATTAAAGTGTAACTAGACTAGTTTAATATTATGGGCTTGGTCCACACTTATTGTAATAGTTAGTTTAGATGTAAAATCCCATGAGGCTTTAGGCCAATGTGGAATCTTCTTTATATACCTTGCGAACCTAGTTTGCAAGGTGACCTTTCCATTATAAACTGATCAGCTTGTAACACACGTTCGAAGTAATTGCACTACATCTTCAAACTCTAGCAAAGTGTTCATACTTGTGTTCTTAACTAATTCTTCATCTTAATTACAAGTTAACTCATCTTCTATCACATCTTTTGACTTTCAAAAAGCCATCGGAATTGATGGAATCAATTAAAGTCAATGTTTGATAGCATTTTTCATTTTCTTGCCATTTTTACCCAACTTTGGGAAATTTCTAGATTTTCAGCATAAACAACACTCCCAATCCAATAATTTGATTCTAATCAATCCACATGAGTTGTAGAAACAATTAGAACAATAAAAATCAGTTCTTGATGGACAAATGGAGTTTGACCGGTTTTTGACCATTTTGACCCATTTGAGCCAAACTTCAAAACTAAATAAAGAACACCACTTTAATTCATGAAATTGATTCCTAAGCACTTAGAAATGATGTAGGAACTGATTTGTATCATCAATTTCATATCTTGATGTTATTTCAAGCTTTGAACCATTTGGACCTAAAACACCCAAAAGAACTTGGATGAAGAACATGAAGAAGGAATATTTACAAGTAGAATTAGATGATGAAGAACAGATTATGGACTAATTTGAAAATAATTTTTAATCTAGAATTGGAAGCTCAATTGCGTTCTCTTTGTTTTCCTCTTCAAAAGACAAGAACAAGGAAGAAGAAAGTGAGAGTATGTGTGTTGTGTCTGTGTACGTGGGTACACTGAAGGAAACCGACTTGTGGGTAATTATTATCCACAAGTGGGTATCTTGTTCCCCCTTTCAACTTGCAACTCAACACTTGATTACCCGTTTCAACTAACGGAGGGATATTTTTGAAATTCTTATATTAAACCGTTTAATAACTTAAATATAATATTTATTTTCTTTTATAACCCCATTTCTTAATTATTTTCCATAATTTTTATCAATAACTTAAATATAATATTTAATTTATTTATTTAAACAATTGACGTATCACATTCGCACACGTTTAGACCCACTTTGAATATGTTACAAAACTATTTATTAAATAACTTTATTTTTTAGATACAGCCGTAGAAAAAGAAAAATTAACAAACAAAATAGTACTTGTTAGAGAATAGTTTTAATCATTAAATGCATTAAAAAATATTTGTCATCTAAAACTATTTCACTTTTATTACCTAATTAATTAATCTAATTGAAAAAAAAATTAAACACGAAAATAAATAAAAAAGAACATAGAAGCAATAATTTAAAACACGTATAAAATTAGTCAAAATGAAAACCAAAATAATATAAAAATAGGAAAAAAGAAATTGCATTAACAAAGAAAATGAAAAGAGGATTGAAAATGATAAAGAAAATAACATTTTAGATGGAAAATATAATTCTTTATAAAATTTAAATGCATTTTTGTCATTTGATAGCTTTAAGCAAAAGAAGGAGAAAATATATTAAATTTGTTTATGAGAAAATATTTCAGATTAACAATGAAAACTCAATAATTAAATATAAATTAGATATCCTCGATAGATATGAGCAAACAAACTTTAACAACTTTATGAAAGTAGTGATATTTCATTTGTCCGTATATCAATAAACAAAGTTGTATTCCAATCACTAATTGATCCTCCTCGATCAAAACAGTACAAGAAAGGTAGAATGAGAGTGTCCCATTATCGGACTATTTAAAACGTACACAAATCATAAACACCAACCTGAAGTGGTCGAATCACAATCAAGCAAAGCTGGAAAACCGCACGGATTAAACCTCCTATCCTTAAAGGTGTTTACATCGCCTATATTGCTTTAAGCCTTAAACGTAACGACCCAGGATTTTAATGCAGCCTCTGAAACAAAGTTCTACTGTAAAGAACTCGTTTTCTATGGAAGGATGATGGTAGAAAATGAGAGCAAAAAATGTAGGGAGAGAAGAGAGAGCTTCTAATTTTTCGTAAGTGTATAAATGGAGGTTGCATGGGCGATATATATAGCCCCACCTCAAGCCATTTGGTTGAGAAAAACGTGGAAGTTGTTCCAAAAATCAAGGGTTAGTTCCACATTTTGTGGTGTTGACTCCACCTTCCCACGTTTGACTAAAGACCAGGTCAAACCTGGATGAATCTGACCCGTCTCGCATGGATCCGTCAACCGAACCACAAACTGCTTTACTTAAAACTAAAGCTCCTTAGCTCCTAGCGACAATGTGTTTCTGCATAGTGCGCCTACATGCGCCACTCGCGGGCACATGGCTCTCGGCTAGGTGCACGTGTGGGGGAACTTCTACTTGACCCTCACCATTTGGTTTGAATGATAAGGGAGGAAATCCCTTATAAACCAACCAGAAACTTGTTCTCTCTTCCTATGTTGGACAAGGAATCTAGACAACATTCAAGTTATTCCATATTAATTCCAACAATCCCCCACCATGTTGGAAAGTTTTCTGTCATTCACATATGCGATATCACATAGGTATCACGAAGATTAAACCTAGTTTGATGCAAATGAACAATGAGAAATTGATTCAATGGTATCCTTTGGATTTAAACCAAGAACCTTGCGACCTCTCCGGCCTATATGCACATATCACACAATACCTTCCAGTTTTCACTTAGTTCGAATAAGGCCATGCACTTTAAATCCTTTTCATGACACTCTAGAAGATAAACCACTAATCTTCATTTAAGGCGGCACCACCTTTAGCTCATATAGGCAAAGTTTTACAACACCTTTAGTGCTTAGATACATCCAAAACTTTGTTAAGAGAGTGAACTCAACCTAGTTCTTGGTAACAACATACTATCTTTACCACACATGGATCTATCAAATTTGATAGTACCTTATATCGGTTAAATGACTCATTGTTACCCTTTAAACTTGAGAGATAGGAGCACTAAATTCAAGTTGGGTTTCCATCACTAACCGATTCTACTATGGTTTTAGACCCATGTCTCTCAAGGTAGTTCCAATCAAATCTCTCGTCAGAGGTTTGGTAAGGGGATCTGCCAAGTTCTTACTCAAAATGACAAAGACGACCTTGATGGTAACATTTTCAAGAAGTTTTCTCACAAAGTTGTGTCGGAGACGAACATGTCTCGACTTCCCATTATACACAACATTTTATACTTTAGACTTAGTCGCCTCACTATCACATAACATAGGAATAGAAGGCAATGGAACATCCCATAGACGGATATCTAAGAGTAGATCTCTAATCCACTACGCCTCTTTGGCCGCCGTAGCTAAAGAAATTAACTCGGCTTCCATAGTCGAGTGAGTTATACACTATTTCTTGCTCAGCCAAGAAATAGCTCGTCAAGCTAATGTAAAAATCCAACCACCCGTGGATTTTGAATCACTGGATTAATCAATCCAGCTAGCATTGAAATACCCTTCTTGTATATTGGGAGATGACGTGTATGTCAGTTCTAAAGTACTAGTCCTTTTTAGGTACCTCAATACTCTGCTTAATGCTTTCCATTATTCTACACCAGGGTTGACAATATACTAACTTAGTTTGCTTACAACAAAAGCGATGTCAGGTCAAGTGCAATACATGGCATACATCATGCTACCAATTGCACTTGCATACTCTAGCTAAGACACTACTCTACGAGAGTTCACATTAAGTTTCACACTTGAATCAAAAGGAGTATTAAATTCCTTTATATTCAGATGCTCAAACTTTGCCAAGATTTTCTCTATGTAGTGAGATTGACTTAGAGAAATCTGATTGCATGTTCGATTCACCTTAATACTAAGAATGGCATCCACTTCTCCAAGATCATTCATCTTAAAGTTCGAGGATAGGTATTTCTTCGTCTTAGAAATACCTTCTAGGTGATTGCTAATGAACAACATATCATCAACATATAGGTAAATGATGACTATGTAATTAGATGTGCACTTAGAATAAATGCACCTATCAACACCATTGTGCTGAAATCCGAAAACAGTCATAGTGCCATCAAATCACTCATGCCACTATTTAGGAGCTTGCTTAAGCCCGTACATGGATTTAATAAGTCTACACACTATATTTTCTTATCCGGGAATCACAAACCCTTCGGGTTGCTCCAAATAAATCTCCTCATTTAAGTATCCGTTAAGAAAGGTTGTCTTCACATGTATTTGATGAATGTACAATCCTTTCAAAGCAGATATTGCTATGAGAGTTCTAATAGAACTAATACTAGCAACTAGAGCATAGGATTCGAAATAATCGATGTCTTCTCTTTGTCTATATCCCTTTGCAACTAATATTTCTTTATAGGCAGATATGGCTCCATTTGGGTGGTATTTCCTCCTAAATATCCACTTGGACCCAATAGGTTTCTTTCCCTTGGGATGACCCAAGATTGAATCCATCTCATCATTGATAGCTTCCTTCAATAAAGGAGCATCTCTAGATGACATGGCTTCAGTAAAGATCTTTAGGGTAATCTTCCAAGTTAATGGAGAAAATGACATGTCTCGTCACTTTCTTTTGTGTCTCTTCAACCAAATAAGACAAGAAATCATCTTCAAGGTTCGTTTATTTTCTAATTCTAGTACTTCTGCTTGGCTCTTCTATATATCGAGAAGATTCAGGAACATCTCGAGAAGTACTTGGAGTTAAGGTGGGGTTTATGTTTTCATCATCTCTTGAAAACTTGTCTTTGAATAATTCCACATCTCTGGATTCTACTACGATACCTGATTCTTTATCCAAAAGTATGTAGGTTTTGCTATTATTTGCATAACCAACAAATACGCTCTTCTGTCTCCCAGTTTGGATCTCTTAGGATTAAGTGTTCTATAATAAGCCAAACACCCCAGACTCTCATGTAGTCGATGTTTGGTTTTCTCCCTTGCCACAACTCATATGGACTCATAGGAATCACACGACTAGTGATCCTATTGTGGACATTGCATGCTGTTAGAAGTGCCTCACCCCACACATTATTTGGCAAACCCGATTGGTTTAACATACAGTTGAACATCTCAACAAGGGTTCTATTCTTTTCTTTCAGCCAATCCATTCTGTTGGGGAGTGAATGGTGAGGTTCATTAATGTTTGATGCCATTCACTTCGAAGAAAGCATCAAACTCTCTTGTGAAGTATTCTCCACCTTATCTAAACGAATAATTTTAATTCGTTCCTCTTGTTGATTCTCGACTTCTGCCTTATATATTTTAAACGCATCAAAAGCTTCATCTTTTGATCTCAGCAAATAAACATATAAATATCAGCTTGAGTCATCGCAAAATGTGATGAAATACCTTCAGCCTCCTCAAGTAAGTATTCCGTTAAGTTCACATATATCTAAATGAATCAATTCAAGTAATGATATATTTCTTTTAACCAAAGGAAATGGCTTCTTTGTATATTTTGATTTAACACAAGTACCACATTTCCCAAAATCTTCTTTGTCAAAATTTAACGTTCCTTTAATTTTCATTTTTCACTGTTTATGATATTTGTGTGTGCTGAACTTTTATGCCATAAAGAAATAGAACAATAACATCATCGAATTAGGCCTAGTTGTATATGATTGACATATGTGTGTAAATTAAGTAAATTAATAATAAAGTATGTATATTTAGTTGTTATGTGAAAATATTAAGTTAATAGTATGTGAATAAAATAAATGAATTAGTAGACGGTTTTAAGTAAGGATTATGAAAAAATCCCTGTTAGTTGAAACAGGTAAACAAGGGTCAAGTTGTAAGTTGAAAAGGGGAACAAAATACCTCTTGTGGATATGTTAAAACCTAAAGGCGGTTTGAACATATATACACCCACGCACACATGTTCAAACACATACATAGTCAAAGAAACACGTACTTCACTTGTGTTCTTGAAGCTTGGAGAAAAGATTGAAGACAATAAAATGTGTGTTGAATTCAAAAGTTTGTTGCAGTCTCTAAATTCCATTTTCGTCTTCTACCTCCTATTGTAAGATCAAGTTCATTTCCATGTTCTTCATCTTTTAGTTTGAAGGTCAAAGAAAGGGGTTAAACATGAATTAACTCAAGAACTAAAAATTGATGCTCCAATCTATTCCTACAACTATTGTGGATGGATTGGAACATCAAACCAAGCTTAAAATGACGGTTTTTGGTGAAGCTCAAATCATGTGTGAGTTGTTATAGATAATGAAATGAAGTATAAAGAATGAAAATCAATTAGAAACTCATTTGGTGAACCTTGGAAAGAAAACAATCGAAATAGGGGGCTATAGCCAACCTGTTCTGTAATAAGGCTGCTTGCGGGCGCAAGGGTTTGTCCTTGCAGCCGCAAACAATAATACTTGCGGGCGTAAGCAACTGCCCTTACGGGCGCAAGCATCCATACTTGCGGCCGCAAGGGGTTATTTTACAGTAACAATTCACAGATTGTTTAATTGGTGTGTTGTTACGTTTAAAAGGTCGATGTGGCCTGGTAAGTTGATCTAAGGTACCTTTAGGGGTTACTACTCATGTTCTAGTAATAGTACCTCGTGTGTGCGAACGCTTAATGTAAGTAACGATGTATTAGGTGAATGTGACACATTTGCAAAGCCGGAACGAAATATCTATTTGTTGTGAACTCCTCAAGTGAGTACCGATTTTCATAAGTCTCAATAAAGGGAGACTTGTTTGCTAGCTGACTAATCTTATTGATTAAGTACTGTAGTTTGATATATGTTGTGGTTTCTGATGCAAGAATGCTTAAGGATAAAAGTGTAAGCCTTACTATGTGTGTTAGAATGCATTAAATGGAGAAATAACCACGCCTATCCTTAAGCCTATAAATAGGGATATGGCTAGTGGAATTGTAAGCTTTTGCAAAATTAATCAAGCCTTATTCAAAGCATTAGCCAAGGTGTTTGTGTGTGTTTTATCTCTAGTCTCATCCTTTCAACACAATACTTGATACAATCGGAGCTGTCAATTGGTATCAAAGCCATACTTGATCATTGTAGACTCGTAATTTTGGTTTCATCAATCGAATGTCAGAATTCAACGTGAATATTGTGTTGAAAACAAAGAAGCTATTGTTTAATACTCGAAGATGAAGGTTGAAGTGTTTTTATCATTGGTTTTTATTATGTTGTACTCGGAGTTATCATTAGAAGCTAATCAGATAGGTGTTTTAAGGTTTTTCGTGAAGAGTTCTTGCGGTTTTTGCCTTTAAATTCCATTTTAAATCAAGTGGAAGATGGAATTGGTTGGATATTGATTAAGATCAATGAATTACGAATCCAAGGGATCATTTTTAAAGGTTTATTCATAGTTTTTCATTGATATTCAAAATTTTGGTAAAGAACACTTGAAGATGATCAAGAACAACTCAGATCTGAGTTTTTGATCGATATTGGTGGTTAATTCGAATGAAAAAGTGTTTGTACGTGGACTTCGAGCTTGTTAGTTAAACCCCTATTCATTTCGAGCTTGTCATTTACAAACAAATCCCTGAAAATCAGGGAATTCGTCAAGGAAGAAGACTTCGAGTGGATAAAAGCCTTCAAATTCGAAATTGAGTTCACATCGAATACAAAGTCTTTGCACTTCAAGCTGATATTTGAATTTCGAATACTTAGTTGATACACTTCGAAAGCTGAGTTGGTTGATATACTTTGACTTCGAGTGGATACATTAATTGCAAGTGCACTTCAAAAACTAGGCCTTCCCATTTCAAACTCGAAGTCTCCTACATTGAAGACAGTTTAGACAACTTCGAGCGTGTTAAATACTTTGGATCACATTCAAGTTCTCTTCGAACTCGAAATCAAATTCGAAACTAAAATCATTTCGAATTCAAAACATAACTCAAAACTCAAGGTACAATTTCGAATTCATAATAGAAATCGAAACTCACCAAGAACATTTCTTAATGGAAACCACCTTTTTTTCAAACAAATTTCGAACCAGTACTATTTTCTTCAAATTTCTTCAATTTGCTTCGAACTAACCTACTTTGAATCATCCCAAATCCTTCGAACCAAATATTCATGTTCACTTCGAATTAAATCAACCCCACTTCGAACCAAAGCACACTTCGATCTGTCAAACCAACTTTGAACCACATCTTCAATCCATTCGAAACAAACCTTTCACACTCTTCGAACAGTACTGTCTAAGACCACTTTGAATTCATTAATACGAACACAATCACACTGAACTTTTCAAGTCAACAATCAATTCGAGATCAAGTAAAGAAAGATGTCGGGCTCAAATGAAATCCTTGAAATTGTTATTAATTCAAAACCCCCTATCCTATTCCGTAACGACTACATCGTATGGAAGGCTATATTTATGGATTTCCTCGAACACAATGAGACCTATGGAGAGATGATGATCGATTATATCTTAAATGGAGATAAGAAATTCTATAAGATCATCAATGCACAACATGACAACTATCCTCCAATCCTAGGTGTAGCACAGAAGAAAACACCTGATAAACTGACAGCATGTAACATCCAGAAAATAAATGTGTTATAAGTGATTGTAATTATTAAAGTGTGGATATTAACTTGAGGGGCCAAAGTTGTAATATATTTAATAGAATAGGAAAGGGACTTATTGTTATTTTGGGAAACTATTATGTATATATGTTTGTAGTTGACTTAGAAAGTCAATTACTAGTCATTTTGCAAAAACTTCACAGCCACAATCGTCTCTCTCAAACTTCAAGTTTTGATCTTTAATTTATGGAGTTTTGGAGAAGAGAAAACAATGTTTAAGCTATCTAAATCAACATCTTCAACCTTGTATTACTTATGGTATGATTGGCTTGATGGTTATCAAGTTTTAATGGGTTTATGTGATTCAAAAGGTTGGAACATGAATCAAAGTATATTATATATGAGTTTGAAGTGTTTTATATTGTTAGGGATGTTAGAAACCATCTTAAAGATGTTAAAAATTTTTTTGAATGAGTTTTGGAGAGGTTTGGCAGGAAATTAACGACTGTACAGCAGCTGAACTATAAGTCAGATGAGATGAACATGGCCCGTGTAGCCTTACACGGCCCGTGTATAAGTGTCGGATGAAAGGTACATGGCCCGTGTAGCAATACACGACCCGTGTAGAGCGTATGGCGGTCATAAACCATGTTTGAACACATGGCCGTGTAGTATATGGGGTACACGGCTCGTGTAGGGTTGTTTGATCCGACTTTTGTGTCATCCGAATGTCGAATGTGTAGTATGCAGAGTACACAGCCCGTGTAGCTATCAGTTCAGATCAGAAAGATGTGTTTTTGATATTATGTTGTTATATTATGTGTTTAGGATCTTGTGAGGACACGTGAAGCTTTATCTTACATCTATTTACGTTTATTATAATTACAAGGTGAGTCTTCTAGACTATTTTTCATATGTGCATAATGGTGTTATTACAAGGAATACTTATATGTATTCGTTTTATGTGTTATAAAGCATGCTGCTTTGTGTAGTAGTGGCTCAGAATTAGCAAAGTACTATGGCTTGGTTTGCTACCCAGGGTCTAGAACCAGTGGTTGGCAGTTTTCAGAATATGATTACATTCATGGGTTTATATGATTTGCAGACTCGTTTACTTACTAAGCTCTCGCATCTTATAAGATATTATCTTATGTATTTTGCAAGTCACAATCAAGGGAAGAGCAAAGCTCTGGTTTGACTGAATTTGTTATGATAGTGAACGCATGGTTGTATAGAACAAGTTTTTGGTGTTAAATTCGTAGTTCTTTCACATATGTGTAGTTTTGATAAATACTTTTTAAATAGTTACGCTTCCTCTTTATGTAAAACCTTCAGAATGTAAATTATTATGTGAGTTTTTATCCAAATGATCAATTTTATAATTTGGGGCGTTACAACTTGGTATTAGAGCCACAGTTTGAGAGATCTAGATATGTGTTATGCACAGTCTGGACTTGAACCATGGGTTTGAAAATTGTTAAACTGGAGGCTTGCAGCTTGGTGAGTATAACTAGCAATTATATTGATTATATGTTGGAATCTTATGTGAGTACATAATGTGGTTAGAACAAATATGTTATGTGTTATAATTTATTGGTGATACATGGCCTAAGCATGTGAATCGGGACTTTTGGGATAAAGTTAAGATTGAACGTGTATAGCGTGTTTAAAGTAATATGAGGGCCCATATTATTACAAACACATGATACATGTTGAAACGTAATGAATCATGAGGAATCTTGTGAATCGGGTGTGGGGTACTTGTAAAGATATATTGATACGTTGGATGTGCTCGTAACTACTTATTATAAAGGATAATGTCATAAAGCCACCTTTCGCCTTAATGCTTTATCTATACTACCATGATGATTAATACAAGAGGTTTAAGAGCAGCTAATAATACTAAAGGTGGTCCCAGTCATAGACCCAAAGGGGTAGAGACCAGTGTAACAGATGAGCGTGTTCCTATAGAAACACAACATGATGGGGGTAACCCCTAGAGATAAATCAAGGAATCCCAGAGACTACAATTGGAGAAATTGTAGTGAGGAAAATTAGTAAAGCTTGGAGTGAAGTATTCCTTATATCATAAAACAAGTTGTAGATCAGGTAAGTGATCAGAATAAAGAAATGATTGGGCAGGAAATCGCAGCTAGAGTAACTGCTGGGGTGTTGAGGTTAATCCTCAACCTCAAGTTATTATACGTGAAGCACCAAAAAGTTATACATTTAGAGACTTTGCGCCTTGTCAACCGCTGTTGTTTTATGGGGCAATAGATGCAGTTACCAGTCACAGATGGATCCTTAAAATTTAAGATGCGTTTCACACCTATTCGTGTGCACCTGAGAACAAGGTTAGATATGCAACCAATCAGCTAAGAAGTGCAGCCAAGGATTGGTGGGATATGGAGGTAAAACAAAGAGGTTATGCTCATATTGAAATTATGTCATGGGATGAATTCAAAGATATTGCCTTGGAGCAATTTGTACCGCAAGCAAAAATTGATAAAAATGAAACAGACGAAGGAGACTGTACCAGAAATTAACGGAAAGTTCATGGAGAAAGCTCGTTTTTGCCCGGACTATGTGGAAAATGAAAAGATGAAGATGTATAGGTACATGATGGTTCGTAAGCCTAGCATCCGAGAGTTTATTGATGCTAGTAAGCATCAAACGGTGAAATCTATGATGGATGCTTCAAGGGACAGAGAATTACAATTTGAAAAACAGGAGACAGAAAGAAAGCCAGTAGAGAAGGCGGCGTCAGTGTATAAGAAACCGAGGGTTGAGACTCTAGAAAAGACCATGGTACAGAAGACATACCCGATTTGCCTGACATGCAAGAAACATCACATGGGAGAATGCAGGTTTGGTTCTCTGACGTGTTATAAGTGTGGGAAACCTGGTCATTTGAGTAGAGATTGCAAGAATCCCATTAAGGTGTGTTATAACTGCTATCAGTCGGGTCATCAGAGGTTTGAATGTCCCAATCCAATTACTATAGTGTCTACCAGTTCCAAGTCTACTCCAACTTTACTGTCTACACATGTGCCTGAGGTGAAGAAGGAGAATTTGTCTAAGACAAAGGGGAGAGCTTTCCAGCTTATAGCTGAGGAAGCTAAAACAAAGTCCGATGTAGTCACAGGTATATATCTTATCAATAATATTCCTGCTCTCGTTCTATTTGATTCGGGTGCAAGTAAAGCGTTCGTATGTGTATTTTTTTTTTGCAAACATTTCAATCATATGTGTGAAAAGCTAGATTCTCCTCTTCAAGTGGAGATAGCAGATGATAAAAGTGTAATTGTATCAGATGTGTTTAAGCATAATGTGTTAGAAATTGATTCTATTAGATTACCTATAGAATTGATAACTATGAATGTGAGGGAATTTCAAGTAGTGGGAATGGACTGGTTAGGCTATAACCAGACAACTATATTATGTGAACAAAAAGTGATACGGGTTCATACCCCAAGTGGGGAAGAACTGGTTATATGTGGTGATACTACAAAGGGAAAATCATGTATGTGTTCAGTTTCCAAAGCTAGGAAGTATCTTCAGCATGGATACACGGATTTCTTAGCGTATGTTATAGATACTATGTTAAGAAAGAGACAGATAAGTTTAGAAGATGTGAAAGTGGTATGTGATTACCCCGATGTGTTTCCCGAGGATTTACCGGGAATACCGCCAGAGAGACAGGTTGAGTCCAGAATAGACTTAGTGCCTGGAACTTCGCCTGTTGCAAGAGCCACGTACAGACTTGCTCCTCTAGATATGCAAGAGTTGATGAAGCAACTCCAGGAACTACTAGATAAGGGATTCAATAGACCCAGTAGTTCTCCGTGGGGTGCTCCTATTTTATTCGTGAATAATAAGGATGATACTTTTTGTATGTGAATCGATTATGGTGAACCTAATAAAGTGACCATCAAAAATAAGTATCATTAGCCAAGGATAGATGACTTGTTTTTTCAGTTACAAGGGGCAACGTAGTTTTCAAAAATTGATTTAAGGTCGGGTTATCACGAATTTAAAATCAAAATAGAAGATATTTCAAAAACCTCTTTCAGAACTCGTTACGGGCATTTTTAGTTTGTTGTAATGCCTTTTGGTCTCACTAACGCACGAGCAACATTTATGGACCTGATGAATAGGGTGTGTAGACTAATGTTGGATAAATCAGTGATTGTGTTCATAGATGATATCCTTATTTTTTCTAAGAGTACAACTGAGCATGAAAAACATCTTCGAGAATTTCTAGAAACTTTAAGAAGAGAACAATTATATGCTAAGTTTCTAAAATGTGAATTTTGGATCCAAGCAGTGCAATTCCTGGGTCATTTAATTAACAAAGATGGATTCAAAGTGGATCCTATAAAAGTAGAGGCAGTAATGAAG
Organism: Dittrichia graveolens; assembly: GCA_038502395.1. Classification (NCBI taxonomy): domain Eukaryota; kingdom Viridiplantae; phylum Streptophyta; class Magnoliopsida; order Asterales; family Asteraceae; genus Dittrichia; species Dittrichia graveolens. Next base: position 62,605,310 of record JARJIL010000003.1, read on the forward strand.
TGGGAGTCTCCATAGAACCCAACAGAGATCAGAAGTTTTCTAGGGGTTATTACAGGTGGTTTATTCAGGATTTTTTAAAGATTGGTAACTCCTCTGACCCAATTGACAAAGAAGAATGTTGTATTCAAGTGGGGAAGTGATTAGCAAGTCACTTTCTCAACCCTTAAACAGAAGTTATGTAAAGCTCCAGTTCTTGCACTTCCTAAAGGGATTGAAAATATGGTTGTATTTTGTTGTGACATTCGGCAACAAATTTCCCAGGTTAGCCATTAGAAATTCTAATTTTAAGCCTAGCATGACTAAAAATAGTAATCATGACTTAAATACATCCATAATAATATTAGAATTCGTAGAAATCCCGCCTATATGGTTAGAACCTTCCGGAGCTCGAAAAATCGAATTATTACGAGTCAAGAATTACAAATCAGGTACAATAATAAAAATAATATCAATTAAAATAATTAAATAAATTATGATAAAAATAAATAAGTTAAAATATAAAACATACAAAAATAAACTCATAAAAGTAATAAAAACTTTGTAATTAAAAGATTTAAACAAAATCAACAATTATACAAAATTCAATTTAAACCAATTACACTTAAAATTCAAAAAATAAAATAAAATAAAAGAAACCCCCCCCCCCCCCATGAGGCCGGCCACCCTAACCCCCTCCCCCCTCAAATTCTCTTGCCTCCTTCTCTTCCCAAGAACCACCACTTGATCTCCCCCATGCTCTATATAAGCCTTCTACTACTCCTTATCATTTCCTTTACCACCACACTCCATCTCTTCTCTTTTCTCTCTTCTTCTTTCACCAACAAAAATCTCCCAAATACATCCAAGTCTTGATCATCTCTTGAAGATCAAAGACAAAATCAAGGAAAAGAGTGGTAAGATGATCATAAAACACCCATCTCTACTCTTCTACCTTTCTTCTCTTCTTCTTTCTTCTCTCTTTTATTTATTTTCTTTGTTGTTCATCTTATTTCCTTTATTTATATATATATAATCATGTAAATATAAACATCCTACCAATGTTGTAAGGAGCACATGAAATGTGCATCATCCTACCGTTGTTGTATGGAACTTAATCAACTAAAAATCAAGAAAATAAGACTTTGATCATGCATGTGTTTCATCTTAACAAATGTTGTAAGGAACACATAAAATGTGTATCATCCTACCATTGTTGTAAGAACACATGGATTATCAAAGCTTATACTCATACAATATGATTATTCATGAATACAAACATGTTATATTAAAGTTATGACCCATAAGCAAAAAGAATCACAAATCTGGCAGAATCTGATGTTAGAACTCCTCACTTGTTTTTGTTATATCTGGAGTTCTAGGTATCAAAATCAGTTGATTCTTTTTGATAATCTTAGTTTAAAGTGTTACCTTTCATTTAAACCTGGATTCACTAATTTTCATGAACGTTTGATCCTTCAAACATATTTAAAAAGACCCATATGTTGAATCTGAAAATCTGGCAGATTTAGAAGGGTACACTTTAAACGCGTGTAACTTACTCATTCTTGTGTCAAAATACTTCTCGTTTTTATTAAAAGTTTAATCTTTGAGTCGTGGTTATGTCCCAGTTTGAATCATGTAAAAAGGAGGTCGTATGAGCCCTAAACAGACGTTTTAGTAACAACATGTCATCCAGACACTGATCAGTGGACATCCTATTCACTTTTAATTATTAAAAATACCAAACATGGATTATAAATTCCTATATTTTTACTGGAAATTCTAGAAACATATAGCAAGATTATATTAAAATATCAAGCCTTAATATGACTCCTAAATTACAGTTTTTAATTTTTAAAGTTCAACTCAAAGAACTGAAAATTTCAGTGAACATTTATGAATAATGGAAAAATAGAGACAACCTTTAACTATTTAAATAAATAAGTTAACAACAAATAAATAATACAAAATAATAAATAAAATAAGTCTAATAGAGCTATATACCTTTTTATATTAGGAAAGGAGCTTCGGTAGGAACAAGAAATCCTTACAAGAAAACACCTTTGCATACCGAGTGAGTATCATAGCCCCTTTTTACTGTATTTCATATTATTTTGGGGTGAAAGCATGTGTATATATTTCATGAAAAGTTTATTGCCTATCTTCTTATTTATTTCAAATATTATTTTGAGCACTTATGGTATTATTCTTTGATGTGCTTGGGTGATCGTTGTAAGGCCCTTTCGTTGGACATTATTCCTTAACTCCGCTAGTGAGCCGATGGTATTTGTAAGTAGCGCTATTTGGAGATTCCGACGTCTCCCATTTATGGTTGACGAACTATAGATGTACTTTACCACTACTAACGTCATTTAATATAGGCGTTAGGTTTATCATGGGCAATTGGTTGTCGGCTAGGTTCGATAATGGCTCAAGCAATAATCATCATAGTCTATTACTACCATGTGCAACGTATTGGGCAATATAATACATCTTCTATCATTATTTCATACTTGGATTTTTATCCAAAAACTTCCATCAATTATTTAAACTTTTCTCATTTAAAAGATCTTTTGTGCATAGATTAAAAACCTATGAACTCACCAACTCTAGTAGTTGACCCTTTTCTTTTACCCGTGCTTTCAGGTGACCGCCGTTAGGTACCTTATGCTTGCAAACATGATGTGTGGCATCTTCATCTTCATCGTCACAATTTATATAAACATTATCTATTTCATTTACGCATCGTACAAGACAATGTCCTTTAAATATTATTCGGTTATGTAACCTTTATTTATGTTTCATCCGAACTACTTATTTTGTTAATTTAATCTAATGGTAATTATCTATTTACCTTGTGCGATGATATCTTGTGCTGTGACACCTCGTGTTTCCGCTTTAGCGGGGTGTGACAGATTTGGTATCAGAGCCTAAGGTTATAGAGAATGTTGTTTTTCTTATGGGGGGAAAACAACAACTATGACCAAAGGTTTATAAAAATAATTTTTCAAATAATTTTGTTTAAAATGCATCAAGTGTATTGATAATATAATTAAGCTGAGTACCACATTGTTATACCTCAATTAGACAAAGCTTGATCACCTATGTCTAATTTAGCTATGTACGATATGGCACTTAGGTTAGTTATAATAAAAATATACTTAGAAACAAAATTTTATTTACTTTCTTTCTAGATCATGATCATTGTGTGTGTGCATGAGCATAACATTCATATATAGACAATTTAAGTTATGAATTTAGTAAATAAGTCTATTCAAACCTTGCAGATCATGTCAAGCGAAAGTGAAGCTACCGAGAACAGCCAAAGATCTTCCACCGATAGTAACCAATCCCCACAATACCAGCTGCCTGAAGGATTCTTAGAACCCCTACGTAGACCCGTAAGGATCTTTGACATTCCCTCCTCTCAACCAAACCAAAACCCAAACCCCGGAACAACCGGGCCTCGGGTTAGACAAACTGCCCGAAAGAGGGTAGTCATTCCAGTACGAGCAACCGTAGCACCACCCCAGCCTACCATGGGAGAAACTTCCCGGCAGGTGAACGAGCCAGTAAGAGCCCTTACGGGAATCCCGATGATACCTTCATCCGGGATGACCGACGAAGAAAAGAGGAGATTCCACCACATGTCTCTGGAGCTATATAACATAAGAGGCATGTTAGATTACCAAACCTACAGGGTTAGTTCGTGCTTAGACATGGCGGACCTTAACCACCATCACGCAAGGCAAGCCTTAGAGGCGGCTCAAGAAGCTCGAAGACTAATTAGGCTAGTGCATACATGCCTAGTTTTAGGGGTTGTGTTGATGATGTTAGTGGGGCTAGCTTACATTGGAATTGGGCGCTAGATGGGTTGGAGTGGATCTACCTTGTGTTTTAATGTCCTTCTCTTTTGTTGATTATGAACTAAAATATCCTATGTTGGTTTGAAGGATGTATGATTGTATGGCTACTATTAACTCCTTATTAATATATATGGCATCTTTTAAAGAGCCGATTTTGGTAATTATTTTGTGCCAAGTGAATGATTGATTATTTAATTAAATCTCGTACTATTAAGTCATATTTAATGCCATGAATGAATTACACATGTTACACATAGAGTAGTATGATAAAACCGATTAGATTGAGTGACTAAAAATCGTCGTGTTATTGTGCTCTAGAACGATGCCTCCACGAAGAGCAAACCCCGAGTTAGATCAACTTGTCATGGAACAAGTGATTGCAACATTACCCAACATAGTTAGCCAAGTTGCTGCTGGGCTTCAAACAAACCAAGGAGTACCAACCCCAACCCAAGATTGCAACTACAAAACCTTTAGGGCCTGCAACCCTAAAGAATTCTTTGGAACGGAAGGAGGTGTGGGTCTACTAAACTGGATTGAAAGCATGGAATCAGTCCTTAGCATCAGTAAATGTACGGAAGCAAACAAGGTGGAGTTTGCAGCATGTCTTCTGCAAGGGCGAGCCTTATCGTGGTGGAATATCCAACTGCAAACGCTTGGAAGAAATGCTGCGCACCTACTCACCTGGGATGCATTCCTCAGGCTATTAAGGGACGAATTTTGCTCAAGGAGTGAAATTCAAAAGCTAGAAGCCGAGCTGTGGAATCATGAAATGATCGGGGATGACATCAACTCCTACACCACCCGATTTCATGATTTGGCCAAGCTGGTGCCGCACTTGGTGACCCCGGAAGAAAACCGTATCGATAGATACATTTGGGGTCTAGCCCCTGAGATCCGGGCAAATGTCACGGCTGCAAACCCCAACACCATCCAAAGTGCGGTAAATCTAGCTGCAAGACTTACCCACAATGCCATCCGATCGGGATCGCTTGGGAGCAACAAGGACAAGGGTAAGAGGAAGCTTGAGGAGATGCCGAGGAAGCCATCCGGTGGAGAAGCTGCGAGGACTCAAAAAAGGGCTAGAAACTTCGGAGCTCAGGCGCAAGCGGCCGATAAAGGATGGAGATCCTACCCCAAATGTGACAAGTGCCACAAACACCACGAAGGTAAGTGCATGGTGTGCTTTAGGTGTAAGCGGCTAGGACACCTCAGCAAAACTTGCCGAGTAAAGCCATGCTTTAAATGCGGAAGTCTGGAGCACCATGGCACCGTCTGCTCGCGGCCAACTCAAGGGTCTAATTATAATCAAGCACGTACTGCAAGCCAAAGTAACCAAGGAAATCAAGCACGAGGCAGGGTGTTTGAGATTGGAGCAAATGAAGCTAGACAAAACCCCGATGTCGTTACAGGTACGTTTCCTCTAAACGGTTATTACGCTTCAGTACTATTTGATTCAGGGGCCGATAAAAGCTTCATATCATTAAGATTTAAGTTAAGGCTAAACCTAAAAACCATAGAAATGAAAGAGCCTTACATCATTGAATTTGCTAACGGTCAGAAAACTAGCATTAAGGACATAATCCCTGGTTGTACCTTGGGCTTAGCCGATAAAACATATACCATAGATTTAATCCCACTTGAAATGGGAAGTTTCGACATAGTTGTTGGGATGGATTGGCTTTCTAGCCATCGAGCGGAAATCTGTTGCTTCGAAAAGATCGTCCGAATTCCGACGCCTAATGGTGAGACACTTAAGGTGTATGGAGAAAAATCCGGAAGGAATTTCAAGATAATCTCATCCATCAAGATGAGAAATTGCTTAAGGAAAGGAAACGAGGCATTCCTAGCACATATAATCAATAAGAAAATCTGTGAGAAAAACATTCAAGAAATTCCCGTCGTGCGAAACTTTCTTGAAGTATTTCCGGAAGATTTGCCAGGATTACCCCCGAATCGGCAAGTCGAATTCCATATCGATCTAGTCCCTGGAGCGGCTCCCGTGGCAAAAGCACCATATCGACTCGCCCCATCAGAAATGCAAGAGCTATCGGCACAACTACAAGAATTACTCGACAAAGGTTTCATTCAACCAAGTTCATCCCCTTGGGGAGCCCCAGTTCTTTTCGTCAAAAAGAAGGACGGGTCGCTACGAATGTGTATCGACTATCGGGAACTCATCAAGTTAACAATCAAGAACCGATACCCTCTCCCTCGAATTGATGATCTATTCGACCAACTTGAAGGCGCCAAATATTTTTCAAAAATCGATCTTCGCTCGGGATATCACCAATTGAGAGTTCGCGAAGAAGACGTCCCCAAGACCGCCTTTAGAACCCGCTATGGACATTATGAGTTCTTACTTATGCCTTTTGGGTTGACTAACGCTCCAGCAGTATTTATGGACTTAATGAATAGGGTCTGTAGACCATATTTAGATAAGTTTGCTATAGTGTTCATAGACGACATTCTCATCTATTCGCGAAGCAAGGAAGATCATGAGCAGCATTTGAAATTAATCTTAACACTACTCAAGGACCAGAAGTTGTATGCCAAATTCTCTAAGTGTGAATTTTGGATCCGAGAAGTACACTTCCTTGGTCATGTAGTTAATTCAAATGGAATTCATGTCGATCCAGCAAAGATCGAAGCAATCAAAATGTGGGAAGCACCAAAGACGCCAACCGAGATTCGACAATTTCTGGGTTTGGCAGGATATTATAGGCGATTCATCGAAAACTTTTCACGCGTGGCTCAACCATTAACGACTCTGACTCAGAAGGATAAGAAATTCATTTGGGGAGATAAGCAAGAAGAAGCCTTTCAAACCTTAAAGCAGAAGCTATGCAACGCACCTATCTTGGCATTGCCAGCTGGATCAGAAAACTTTGTGGTCTATTGCGACGCATCACACCAAGGGTTGGGATGTGTTTTAATGCAAAAAGACAAAGTTATCGCCTACGCTTCGAGACAATTGAAGGTTCATGAGAAAAACTACACTACTCATGATTTGGAGCTAGGAGCGGTAGTGTTTGCACTCAAAATATGGAGACACTACTTATATGGCACCAAGTGTACCATCTACACTGACCATAAGAGTCTCCAGCATATTTTTGATCAAAAGATGCTCAATATGAGACAAAGGCGATGGGTAGAACTACTCAATGATTATGATTGCGAAATCAAATATCACCCAGGCAAGGCCAATGTGGTAGCCGACGCGTTGAGTAGGAAGGAAAGAGTAAAACCAACGAGAGTACGAGCATTAGGAGCTTTAGTGCAAACAAGTCTGAAAGGAAGGATTCTTGAAGCTCAGGAGCAAGCATTAAAAGAAGAAAATCTAAAAGAGGAAACCCTTCGTTATTTGGAGCACAGGTTTGAGATTGGAACTGATGGAGTACATTACTTCGAAAAGAAGGTTTGGATACCCAAGGTAGATAACATAAGGTTAACGATATTGGATGAGGCACATAAGTCTAAGTATTCTATTCATCCCGGAGCCGATAAAATGTACAAGGATTTGAAGGAATACTATTGGTGGCCCGGAATGAAGAAGGATGTCGCCCTATACGTGGGGAAATGTTTGACTTGTGCAAGGATTAAGGCAAAACACCAGAAACCCTCTGGATTACTGCAGCAACCCGAAATCCCGGAATGGAAATGGGAACAGATAACTATGGATTTTGTGACTAAGTTACCCCGATCCGCAAACGGGTACGATTCCATCTGGGTAGTAGTAGACCGGCTTACAAAGTCAGCACATTTCCTACCTATTCGTGAAGATTACAAGATGGAAAAGTTGGCACGAATCTACATCAATGAGATCGTCATGCGTCATGGAGTGCCCATCTCTATCATCTCGGATAGGGATAGTCGCTTCACTTCCCGATTTTGGCAATCACTTCAGAAAGCATTGGGAACGCGAGTCAATTTAAGCACCTCTTACCACCCCCAAACAGACGGACAATCGGAAAGGACTATTCAAACGCTGGAAGATATGTTACGTGCTTGTGTGTTAGATTTTGGTGGGAGCTGGGACTCGCATTTGCCACTGGTTGAATTTTCATACAATAATAGTTATCACACCAGTATCCAGTGTGCACCTTATGAAGCATTGTACGGACGCAAATGTAGATCCCCGCTCAGCTGGTTGGAAATCGGAGACCGACAATTGTCCAGACCAGACGTCGTACAGGAAACCACTGATAAGATAAAGATTATCAGGGAAAGGCTCAAAACCGCTAGGGACAGACAAAAGAGCTACGCCGACAATCGCAGGAAAACCCTAGAGTTTCAAGTTGGCGATAAAGTTCTACTAAAGATATCACCTTGGAAAGGGATAGTGCGTTTTGGTAAAAAGAACAAGTTAAGTCCCAGGTATGTTGGGCCGTTCGAGATAATCGAAAGGATCGGACCGGTAGCCTACAAGCTAAAACTGCCACAAGAACTGAGCGCCATCCATGACACGTTCCACGTGTCGAATTTAAAGAAATGCCAAACAGAGGAAACCTTAGTCTTACCCTTAAAAGATGTGCAAGTTGATGACCGGTTGCACTTTGTAGAAGAACCAATCGAAATCCTTGACCGGGAGTTCAAAAGACTAAGAAGAAGCAGGATCTCCATCTTAAAAGTTCGTTGGAACTCAAGGCACGGGCCTGAATACACTTGGGAGCGAGAGGATTATATGAAACTCAAATATCCACACCTCTTCGCCAAAAAGCAAGTCCAAGACGTCAACGATTAATTTCGGGACGAAATTCTTTTAATCAGGGGAGACTGTGACATTCGGCAACAAATTTCCCAGGTTAGCCATTAGAAATTCTAATTTTAAGCCTAGCATGACTAAAAATAGTAATCATGACTTAAATACATCCATAATAATATTAGAATTCGTAGAAATCCCGCCTATATGGTTAGAACCTTCCGGAGCTCGAAAAATCGAATTATTACGAGTCAAGAATTACAAATCAGGTACAATAATAAAAATAATATCAATTAAAATAATTAAATAAATTATGATAAAAATAAATAAGTTAAAATATAAAACATACAAAAATAAACTCATAAAAGTAATAAAAACTTTGTAATAAGCCTCCTACTACTCCTTATCATTTCCTTTACCACCACACTCCATCTCTTCTCTTTTCTCTCTTCTTCTTTCACCAACAAAAATCTCCCAAATACATCCAAGTCTTGATCATCTCTTGAATATCAAAGACAAAATCAAGGAAAAGAGTGGTAAGATGATCATAAAACACCCATCTCTACTCTTCTACCTTTCTTCTCTTCTTCTTTCTTCTCTCTTTTATTTATTTTCTTTGTTGTTCATCTTATTTCCTTTACTTATATATATATAATCATGTAAATATAAACATCCTACCAATGTTGTAAGGAGCACATGAAATGTGCATCATCCTACCGTTGTTGTATGGAACTTAATCAACTAAAAATCAAGAAAATAAGACTTTGATCATGCATGTGTTTCATCTTAACAAATGTTGTAAGGAACACATAAAATGTGTATCATCCTACCATTGTTGTAAGAACACATGGATTATCAAAGCTTATACTCATACAATATGATTATTGATGAATATAAACATGTTATATTAAAGTTATGACCCATAAGCAAAAAGAATCACAAATCTGGCAGAATCTGATGTTAGAACTCCTCAATTGTTTTTGTTATATCTGGAGTTCTAGGTATCAAAATCAGTTGATTCTTTTTGCTAATCTTAGTTTAAAGTGTTACCTTTCATTTAAACCTGGATTCACTAATGTTCATGAACGTTTGATCCTTCAAACATATTTAAAAAGACCCATATGTTGAATCTGAAAATCTGGCAGATTTAGAAGGGTACACTTTAAACGCGTGTAACTTACTCATTATTGTGTCAAAATACGTCTAGTTTTTTTTAAAAGTTTAATCTTTGAGTCGTGGTTATGTCCCAGTTTGAATCATGTAAAAAGGAGGTCGTATGAGCCCTAAACAGACGTTTTAGTAACAACATGTCATCCAGACACTGATCAGTGGACATCCTATACACTTTTAATTATTAAAAATACCAAACATGGATTATAAATTCCTATATTTTTACTGGACATTCTAGAAACATATAGAAAGATTATATTAAAATATCAAGCCTTAATATGACTCCTAAATTACAGTTTTTAATTTTTAAAGTTTAACTCAAAGAACTGAAAATTTCAGTGAACATTTATGAATAATGGAAAAATAGAGACAACCTTTAACTATTTAAATAAATAAGTTAACAACAAATAAATAATACAAAATAATAAATAAAATAAGTCTAATAGAGCTATATACCTTTTTATATTAGGAAAGGAGCTTCGGTAGGATCAAGAAATCCTTACAAGAAAACACCTTTGCATACCGAGTGAGTATCATAGCCCCTTTTTACCGTATTTCATATTATTTTGGGGTGAAAGCATGTGTATATATTTCATGAAAAGTTTATTGCCTATCTTCTTATTTATTTCAAATATTATTTTGAGCACTTATGGTATTATTCTTTGATGTGCTTGGGTGATCGTTGTAAGGCCCTTTCGTTGGACATTATTCCTTAACTCCGCTAGTGAGCCGATGGTATTTGTAAGTAGCGCTATTTGGAGATTCCGACGTCTCCCATTTATGGTTGACGAACTATAGATGTACTTTACCACTACTAACGTCATTTAATATAGGCGTTAGGTTTATCATCGGCAATTGGTTGTCGGCTAGGTTGGATAATGGCTCAAGCAATAATCATCATAGTCTATTACTACCATGTGCAACGTATTGGGCAATATAATACATATTCTATCATTATTTCATACTTGGATTTTTATCCAAAAACTTCCATCAATTATTTAAACTTTTCTCATTTAAAAGATCTTTTGTGCATAGATTAAAAACCTATGAACTCACCAACTCTAGTAGTTGACCCTTTTCTTTTACGCGTGCTTTCACGTGACCGCCGTTAGGTACCTTATGCTTGCAAACATGATGTGTGGCATCTTCATCTTCATCGTCACAATTTATATAAACATTATCTATTTCATTTACGCATCGTACAAGACAATGTCCTTTAAATATTATTCGGTTATGTAACCTTTATTTATGTTTCATCCGAACTACTTATTTTGTTAATTTAATCTAATGGTTATTATCTATTTACCTTGTGCGATGATATCTTGTGCTGTGACACCTCGTGTTTCCGCTTTAGCGGGGTGTGACATTTGTGATGCCTCATATAGTGGACTGGGTTTTGTTATGATGCAGAATGTTAGGGTTATTTCTTATGCCTCTAGACAATTGAAACCACATGAAAGTAATTACCCGAATCATGATTTAGAACGGGTTGTAGTGGTATTTGCGCTTAAAAAATGGAGACACTATTTGTATGGTGTAAGGTTTACAATTTATACTGATCATGAGAGTTCAAAATATTTTATGGATCAGAAGAATCTCAATACAGAGCAGAGACGATGGTTAGAATTGTAAAAAAATTATGATTGTGAAATATTATATCATCCTGGTAAGGCTAACGTGGTAGCCGATACATTGAGCAGAAAGTCAAGAACAATACTTATAAAGAATCAATCGTTAAAGATGACAGTTACAACACCTTTGATTGATGATATAAGAACAACTCAGTCAAAAGCAATTAAAAGTGAATATCATAACAAAGAACGTATCAAGGGCCAAGTAAGGAATGTTTTTAAAGATAGTCCTCATGTTCTAACTAGATATGGTCGTATATGGGTGCCAAATTATGGAGAGACACGGCAGACACTCTTGAGTGAAGCCCACAAATCAAGATTTACTATTCATCCGGGTGCTACCAAAATGTATAAAGATCTGAAAAAGGATTATTAGTGGCCGAGTATGAAACGTGATGTAGCTCGATACGTGAAAAAATGCCTTACGTGCTTGCAAGTGAAAGCTGAACATCAGAAACCCTATGGTAAGTTACAACCCTTGGAGATACCGATCTGGAAATGGGAAAATATAACGATGAACCTGATTACTAAGTTACCCAAGACCCCACGAGCTTATGAGGCTATATGGGTGGTTGTAGACACGTTGTCAAAAAGTGCACATTTTATTCCTATTAAAGAAAATTATCCCTCAGAAAGATTAACAAATATTTATATGAAAGAGATTGTGTCTCGTCATGGCGTGCCAGTCTCTATTGTGTCGGACAGGGATACCATATTCACCTCCCGATTTTGGAATAATTTTCCTGAAGAATTGGGAACTAAGCTTCATCTCAATACAACTTATCACCCTCAGACCGATGGTTAGAGTGAAATGACTATACAGACGTTAGAAGATATGCTTCGTGCATGCGTTATCGATTTTGGTGGAAGCTGGGATTCGTATCTTTCCTTGGCAGAATTTTCATACAATAACAGTTATCATTCAAGCATTGGGATGCCAATGTATGAAATGTTGTATGCAGGAAAATGCCGAACTCCAATTTGTTGGGGTAAGGTAGGTAAAAAAGAGTTGGGTAGTACAGAGGTGGTACAACAAACAATAGAAAAGATTCAGCAGATACGAGATAGATTGTTAACTGCCCAGAGTAGACATAATAGCTATGTAGATAAACGTAGATCACCACATGAGTTCCAAGTGGAGGATTATGTATTATTAAAAGTGTCACCATGGAAGGGCGTAATTAGATTCAGAAAGAGAGGAAAACTTGGTCCAAGATTTATTGGACCATTCAAAATCATCTCACGTGTCGGAAAGGTTGCTTATCAATTAGAATTACTAGAAGAGTTGTCTCAGATTCATAACACCTTCCATATCTCTCATCTTAGAAAGTGTCTAGCAGATGAATCTGCATTTGTACTGCTCGAAGATGTTAGTATTGATGAAAAACTTAACTATGTGGAACACCCAATGGCAATATTAGAAAGAAAAGTTAAGACTCTACGCAATAAACAGATTGCACTAGTTACAGTCCAATGGAAGCATAGAAAAGGATCAGATTTCACGTGGGAACCTAAACATGATATGTTGAAGAATTATCCAGAACCCTTTGACAAATGATTTCGGGGACGAAATCTTTTCATGTGGGGGAGAGTTGTAACATCTAGAAAATAAATGTGTTATAAGTGATTGTAATTATTAAAGTGTGGATATTAACTTGAGGGGCCAGAGTTGTAATATTTTAAATAGAATAGTCAATGGACTATTATTGTTATTTTGGGGAACTATTATGTATATATGTTTGTAATTGACTTAGACAGTCAATTACTAGTCACTTTGCAAAAACATCACAACCACAATCGTCTCTCTCAAACTTCAAGTTTTGATCTTTACTTTCTAGAGTTTTGGACAAGAGAAAGAAGAGTTTAAGTTATCTACATCATCATCTTCAACCTTGTATTACTTAAGGTATGATTAGATAGTTTTGAAGTTTTAATGGGTTTATATGAATTAAAAGGTTGGAACATGAATCAAAGTATGTTATATATGAGTTTGAAGTGTTTTATATTGTTAGGGATGTTTGAAACCATCCTAAAGATGTTAAAAAATGTTTGAATGAGTTTTCGAGAGGTTTGGCTGGAAATCAATGGCTGAACTGTAAGTCAGATGAGATGAACACGGCCTGTGTAGCCTTACACAGCTTGTGTACAAGTGTCAGATGAAAGGTACACGGCCCGTGTAGCAACACACGGCCCATGTAGAGCGTATGGTGGTCATAGACCATGTTTGAACACATGGTGTAACATCCTCAACTTGTGCCTAGTTGTAATTGTACGTACGTAGGTGTAGTCAATGTAATAGAAGTATTTCCTTTGTATTTGGTAAGTTAAATGAATATAAGTATGTGTTTATGTGTTTATATGTACGTATGTATGTGTGCTAGATGTAAGTGTGTGTTGTGTGTGTATGTGATTAGTTATATAAAAGATGACTTAATCCAAACACAACCGCCTCTGGAAAGTCAAAGATATATATATATATATATATATATTTATGAGAGAAAGATAATTTAGTTCACTTAAGTCAACTAAAAGCGAACACACTGTTCTCTCGGTTTCTCGTTGTTCTCTCTTGTTACTCTCGGATTTCCAGAAAAGAATAAGAAGAAAAGTCGATTGTTAATTTTCAAAGGTTAGCAATATAATTAAAGATGTTTAGAAGTTTAGAATCATATGTAGCATGTTAGAACCATGGACCCATGCAAGAACACTTTGAAGAATATGGAAACTCACTTTGTGGGTTTTGCATGAATGGTGTTCTTGTTGGGATTTCATGTGTTTATAATGATGATATGATGTTCTAATGAATTCTGGGTTTGAAACCAACAAATTCGAAAATGTTAGAATGAATTATGATTGTGTCGGGATTGTAGATGATGAAGCTTTCGGATTCCTTGATGAAGTTATCGGAATCCGCTTGTGTTGAAAACCGAAGGAATTGTCGGAATCCGATAGGAGTGTCGGATTCTGCAACTCTGTTGGGTTTCATGTTTTGTTCTTTTAAAAGTGGAATCCGCAAGTTAACGGATTTCCATAATCGGGATCCGATAAGTATCGGACTTCATTGTAAGTGTCGGAGTTCCTTCAATGTATCGGAATCCGCAAGTGTCGGATTTTGTGTGTATGGTTGGAATTCCCAAGTGTTGGAATCCGATCAAGTGAATATCGGATTTCATGGTTTGAAATTATTGGATTCCATGAATCCGACAGGACCATCGGATTTCCCTAAATCCGACAATCCTAGCGGATTTGTGTTGTTCCAAGTTGATTATTCATTATGTAAGCATTGCATGCACATGTGAATGATTGAAGTGAGCTTAATGTGCAAGGTGAACTTGTTGTATCTGTGGAGTCAAAGTCAAATACCTGTGCCTAGTGAACAGCTCAGGTGAGTGCCTACGATCATGAGACTCAGTAGAGTAAGGCTTGCCTTCTAGATGCTATGTGAATGTACTATGTATGACTAACTTGATTTTGCAGGTATGCTCGAGGAGGTAAGTGTATAACTTGCAAGATATTAGAATATGTGTCAGATGCATGCCAGTGGGTCCAGATTGGAACCACTTAGTTAGTTTATGATGATATGCACGTATGAATAACTGTATGATGTTATGCATGAAATGATGGATCCCTGTGGGATCGAATGTACGTATATGTGTATGTGAACTGTCTGCATACTATCTGACGCATGGTTAAGGTCAGTCGGCTGTAACTGGATCTTTCGGGATTTCACGGTGATTCAGGAGGCATCCTGGATCATAGGTTTTGCAGAACCGCCGTGCCTTAACGTGAGTGGTGATCAGCCGGTTGTAGCTGCACTACCTGTAGAGCCTCTGGCTCTATGAACGATGCTTGGTGGACTGCCTTGTGCTCCCCCACCAGCGCGGATTGGTCGTGTCAGATTCCCCGGTTTGAGTTGTTGAGCGGGATTGATTACCTTGCAAGGCACGACTCTTACTGATCTTGTCAGCACACCGCTATGTGCTAAGCTAGCAATGATGGTTTATGATATGGTGCATGACTTACTGTGTTGATGCTTATGATTGTATGTACTCACTAGCTAGTGTAGCTAATGATGCTATGTTTCCCTTTTCAGTTAAAGATTAGAGGGCCTGCGAGGCGGGTTGCTTTTGGGAAATGTATTGCCCCTTGTAGGTGGAACACTTTTATTTTAATGATGTAATGTAAATAGATATTATGGTCGGTTCCTGTACTTGGTAACACCAACGTTGTTTTGAAACTGATGTTAATGTAAATAAAAGTTAATGTTGTTTTAAAAAGAAAAATTTCCACTGCTAAAACCTGATTTGTCATTAAAGTATCTGAATTCAGAAGCGGTGTTACAAATAGGTATCAGAGCCTAAGTTTGAGTGAACTGGGTACTTGTAAGAGTATTCGATTTCAAACCCGGGCCCGACCATATAGAAGTGTTCCTATAAGGGGGATGAGTGAGAGTTATATGTATGCTAGTATTATATGATGATTTGTAAGTTCAGTCAGTGAGATTGAGTATTAACTGTTCTGTCTCTATTATATAGAAAGTTGAATTAAGATGTCTGCCGAACGTGGCAATATAGAGCAAGCTCTAAAAGAAATGGAAGACGAGGCTTCTCATATGCCTCATCAGGTTGAGGATCAGAGATCTCAGCACAATGTTGGTGGTGGCAGACCTGAGCCAGATCAGGCAGCCTATATTAGGCGTTTGGAGGAGGAGCTTCGTGTGACAAAGGAGCTCTTACTGCAAGCAACACTGAACAAGCCTCGCAAGACTTATTCATACAAGAAATTCATAACTTGCCATCCTCCAACGTTCCATGGGAGTGATAACCTCACCGTTACTATACAATGGCTTCGGGAGATGGAGCAAGTGTTCGAGTCGTGTGAATGTGAACCTGGGTACTGTGTCAAGTATGCAGTACGGATTTTAAAAGGCCATGCCATCTTTTGGTAGGATACGGTGAAAGCCTCTATTAATAAGGAGGTGCTGAGTGCTCTTACCTGGGAGCAATTCTCTGAAAAGGTGCTGAAGAAGTATTGCACCGATTATGATTTGGAAAGAATGGAGAGGGAATTCAATGATCTCCAAAAGGGGGATAAGCCGATCGAAGAGCACATAACCGTGTTTACTAACAAGATGCGGTTTGTTCCCCATTTGATCCCTTATGAGACTACCAAGATAAGGCGGTTTGTGGAAACTCTGCCACTGGAATTTCGCCCACACGTGCGGGCAGCTGTTGAATTGGATCGGGTTTGATATAGCCTGACAACTGGAAGGTGACCGTCTATACTGATAGGGTGAATCTGCTGGTGCAGGGTCAAAGAGGAAGTTCAATCCGTCTAATAAATCGGGTCCTTCCAAAGGACAATCCTCAGCAGGCGGGAAAACTGATTCCTCCAAGAAACTGAGGCCTAATTCTCCATGGTGTTCTTAGTGCCGTGCATACCACTTTGGTGAGTGTTCCAACTCTACCAGACGTTGCTGGAGGTGCGGGCAGAAGGGCCACGCTACGACAGAGTGTGGTTTCAAAGAAGATGTCTGTTATCGGTGCCACAAGACCGGGCACAAGCTGACTGACTGCCCAGACAGACAAAGTACTGGAGCAAAGGGGTCTTCTTCTTCTCGAGGCCCTAAGAGAGATGACGCGCCCCGCGTGAAAGGCAGGGCTTTCCAGATGACGGCTGACGAGGCCAAAGCAGCAGGGGATGTCTTCACGGGTACTTTTCTTATTAATTATATCTCTGCTAGTGTTTTATTTGATTCTGTAGCTACCTAATCCTTTGTATCTGTGGCGTGTCGTAGAAGATTACAATTTCCTGTTGTTCCCTTAACTGAGCCGCTCAGAGTAGAGGTCGCTGACGGCTAAGTAGTCTCTGTTACAAAGAATGTCCCAATAGCTGTGATTTATATTGACGGGAGTAATATCCCTATTTCCTTCTTTCTTATGCCTATTGCGGGATTTGATGTCGTGATCGGGATGGATTGGCTCAGCAAGCGTGATGCTGAGATTATCTGTTCCAAAAAGATGATTAAGATCCCTCTCTCTCATGGATCTTATGCTGTTGCATGTGGAGAAGGACGGGATTCTGATATTCTTATTGTCTCCATGATAAATGCTCAAAAGTCGATTGCTAAAGGTTGTAACTCTTATCTAGCATACGTTATTGATGCTACAATGGAGAAGTGACCAGTTCATGATATTCGGGTGGTGTCTGACTACCCTGAGGTATTCCTTGAAGAACTTCCGGGTTTGCCTCCGATTTGTGATGTTGAATTCAAGATAGAGCTTATTCCAGGAGCTACACTTGTGGCTCGTTCTCCGTATCGTCTTGCACCCTCTGAAATAATAGAGATGATGACTCAAATTCAGGATTTGCTAGACAACGGTTTTATTCGATCGAGTTCCTCACCGTGGGGAGCTCCTGTATTGTTTGTGAAGAAGAAGGACGGGACAATTCGAATGTGCATAGATTACAGGGAGTTGAACAAGCGAACTGTAAAGAATAAGTATCCGCTTCCTCGTATAGATGATCTTTTTGATCAGTCGTAGGGAGCTACATGCTTCTCTAAGATTGATATGTGGTCGGGGTGTCACCAAGTACGAGTTTGTGAAGAAGACGTGCCGAAGACTGCATTCCGAACTTGTTATGGTCACCACAAATTTCTGGTTATGCCGTTTGGTTTAACCAATGCCCCTGCCGTCTTCATGGATCTGATGAATCGGGTTTGTCGTCCGTTTCTTAACAGATTTGTGATTGTGTTTATTGATGACATTCTTGTTTACTCGAAGACGGAAGCTGATCACGAGCTTCATCTTCGTCAGGTTCTCGACACTCTAAAGCGAGAACAATTGTATGTGAAGTTCTCCAAGTGTGAATTCTAGCTTAGGAAAGTTCATTTCCTTGGCCTTGTGATATGTCAATATGGTGTCAAACTAGATCCAGCTAAGGTGGAGGCTGTAATGAATTCCGAAGTTCCTCGGACTCCTTCTGAAATTAAAAGTTTCCTTGGCTTGGCCGGCTACTACCGGCGGTTTATCCGCGATTTCTCGAAGCTTGCGGGTACGTTGAAACGATTGTTATGTGAAGCTCCGATCCTTACACTGCCTGAGGGTTCAGAGGATTTCACAGTATATTGTGACGCCTCTTATGTGGGTTTGGGTTGCGTCCTGATGCAACGTGATAAAGTGATTGCCTACGCTTCTAGGCAGTTGAAATCACACGAGCGGAACTACCCAACCCATGATCTGGAGCTTGCTACTGTTGTCTTTGCGCTGAAGTTGTGGAGACATTATCTTTATGGCACAAAGTGTGTGATTTGCACAGATCACAAGAGTCTTCAGTACATCTTTTCTCAGAAAGAACTCAACATGCGGCAACGCCGTTGGTTAGAGTTAATAAAAGACTACGATTGTGAGATCCGTTACCATCCTGGCAAGGCCAATGTTGTAGCGGACGCTTTAAGCCGTAAAGGACCGGCAGGAGAAGCTAAGTTTATGAGGATCACGATTGTATGAGATTTGATTTCTAGACTGAAGGTTGCTCAGCAGATTGCATTGCAGGAAGAGAATCTCAAGGCTGAGACAATGAAGAAATTAAAGGATTAGCTTGCTGAAGATAATCGTGGATTGAAGACTTTTCAATCCAGGATTTGGGTACCTTCTGCTGGAGGTAACCGTGAGCTGATTCTGCAAGAAGCCCATAAGTCCAAACTATCTGTCCATCCGGGAATCACAAAGATGTACCATGATCTGACGATGCTATATTGGTGGCCAAATCTGAAGAAAGACATTCCTTCATTTGTGGAGAGATGTCAGATCTGCATGCAAGTGAAGACGGAGCACCAGAGACCATACGGTAATTTGCAGTAGTTGGATATTCCGGAGTGGAAATGGGATAATATCACGATGGATTTCATGACGAAGCTACCCAGAACGTCCAGAGGGTATGACATGATCTGGGTTATCGTTGATCGACTGACGAAAAGTGCTCATTTCTTGGCAACGAATGAGTCTGCTTTCCTGACCCGTTTAGCCCAGTTGTATATCGATGAGATTGTGTCACGTCATGGTCTTCCATGTTCGATTGTATCTGATCGTGACTTTTGGTTTGTCTCAAATTTTTGGCAGAGTCTGCAACGCGAACTTGGCACTCGTGTTCATTTGAGCACTGCCTATCATCCGCAGACTGATGGCCAATCTGAACGTAAGATTCAGACGTTGGAAGATATGCTTTGTGCCTGTGTACTCGAATTTGGTGGATCGTGGGATTCTCATCTCCCATTGATTGAATTTGCTTACAACAATTCATATTATTCCAGCATTGGAATGCCACCATACGAGATGCTTTACGGAAGACGATGTCGCCCTCTGACCTGTTGGTTGGAGCTTGGCGAGAAGAAGTTTGCCGGACCTGAGATTGTCGAGATAACTTCTGACAAAGTGAATGTGGCTCTTGAAAAGCTAAAAGCAGCTCGGGATCGACAGAAAATTTATGCGGATCCGTAGCGTCGTCCCGATACATTTGAAGTCGGTGACCGTGTGTTCTTAAAGGTTTCTCCTTGGAAAGGTGTCATTCGTTTCGGGCGTAAGGTGAAGCTAAGTCCACGTTTCATTGGTCCATTCAAGATTTTACGCAAAGTAAATGATCAGACGGTAACTCTAGCGCTGCCGCCTGAACTATCTGGAATTCACGACACCTTTAACGTGTGTTACTTACGCAAGTGCCACGTT
This sequence comes from Dittrichia graveolens, assembly GCA_038502395.1. NCBI lineage: Eukaryota > Viridiplantae > Streptophyta > Magnoliopsida > Asterales > Asteraceae > Dittrichia > Dittrichia graveolens. The sequence continues at coordinate 62,625,384 of JARJIL010000003.1, forward strand.
GAAGAATAAAAGATTATTCCTTTACAGGAATTGAAAGTTGACTCTTCCAAGCAACTATTTTAAGTGTCAGATGAAAGGTACACGGCCCGTGTAGCAACACACGGCCCATGTAGAGCGTATGGTGGTCATAGACCACGTTTGAACACATGGTGTAACATCCTCAACTTGGGCCTAGTTGTAATTGTACATACGTATGTGTAGTCAATGTAATAGAAGTATTTGCTTTGTATTTGGTAAGTTAAATGAATATAAGTATGTGTTTATGTGTTTATATGTACGTATGTATGTGTTGTAGATGTAAGTGTGTGCTGTGTGTGTATGTGATTAGTTATATTAAAGATGACTGAATCCAGAGGCAACCGCCTCTGGAAAGTCAAAGATATATATATATATATATATATATATATATATATATATATATGAGAGAGAGAAAGATAATTTAGTTGACTTAAGTCAACTGAAAGCAAACACACAGTTGTCTTGGTTTCTCGTTGTTCTCTCTTGTTACTCTCGGATTTCCAGAAAAGAAGAAGAAGAAAAGTCGGTTGTTAATCTTCAAAGGTTAGCAATATAATTCAAAGATATTTAGAAGTTTAGAATCATATGTAGCATGTTAGAACCATGGACCCATGCAAGAACACTTTGAAGAATATGGAAACTCACTTTGTGGGTTTTGCATGAATGGTGTTCTTATTGGGATTTCATGTGTTTATAATGATTAGATGATGATGTTATGATGTTTTAATGAATTCTGGGTTTGAAACCAACGAATTCGAAAATGTTAGAATGAATTATGAGTGTGTCGGGATTGTAGATGATGAAGCTATCGGATTCCTTGATGAAGTTATCGGAATCCGCTTGTGTTGAAAACCAAAGGAATTGTCGGAATCCGATAGGAATGTTGGATTGTAACTCTGTCGGGTTTCATATTTTGTTCTTTTAAATGTGGAATCCGCAAGTTATCGGATTTCCATAGTTTCGGATTCTAAGTATCGGGATCCGATAAGTATCGGATTTAATTGTAAATGTCGGATTTCCTTCAATGTATTGGAATCCGCAAGTATCGGAATTTGTGTGTATGGTTGGAACTCCCAAGTGTTGGAATCCGATCAAGTGAGTATCGGATTTGATGGTTTGAAAGTATCGGATTCCATGAATCCGATAGGACCATCGGATTTCCCTAAATCCGACTGTCCTAGCGGATTTCTGTTGTCCGAAGTTGATTATTCATTATGTAAGCATTGCATGCACATGTGAATGATTGAAGTGAGCTTAATGTGCTAGGTTAACTTGTTGTATTTGTGGAGTCAAAGTCAAATACCTGTGCCTAGTGAACAGCTCAGGTGAGTGCCTACGATCATGAGACTCAGTAGAGTAAGGCTTGCCTACTAGATGCTATGTGAATGTACTATGTATGACTAACTTGATTTTGCAGGTATGCTCGAGGAGGTAAGTGTATGACTTGGAATATATTAGAATACGTGTCATGTGCATGCCAGTGGGTCCAGATTGGAACCACTTAGTTAGTTTATGATGATATGCACGTATGAATAACTGTATGATGTTATGCATGAAATGATGGATCCCTGTGGGATTGAATGTACGTATATGTTTATGTGAACTGTCTGCAGACTATCTGACGCATGGTTAAGGTCAGTCGGCTGTAACTGGATCTTTCGGGATTTCACGGTGATTCAGGAGGCATCCTGGATCATAGGTTTTGCAGAACCGCCGTGCCTTAACGTGAGTGGTGATCAGCCGGTTGTAGCTGGACTACCTGTAGAGCCTCTGGCTCTATGAACGATGCTTGGTGGACTGCCTTGTGCTCCCCCACCAGCGCGGATTGGTCGTGTCAGATTCCCCGGTTTGAGTTGTTGAGCGGGATTGATTACCCTGCAAGACACGAATCTTACTGATCTTGTCAGCACACCGCTATGTGCTAAGCTAGCAATGATGGTTTTATGATATGGTGCATGACTTATTGTATTGATTTTTATGATTGTATGTACTCACTAGCTAGTTTAGCTAATGATGCTATGTTTCCCTTTTCAGGTAAAGATTAGAGGGCCTGCGAGGCGGGTTGCTTTTGGGAAATGTATTGCCCCTTGTGGGTGGAACACTTGTATTTTAATGATGTAATGTAAATAGATACTATGGTCGGTTCCTGTACTTGGTAACACCAACGTTGTTTTGAAAGTGATGTTAATGTAAATAACAGTTAATGTTGTTTTAAAAAGAAAAATTTATGCCGCTAAAACCTAATTTGTCATTAAAGTATCTGAATTCAGAAGCAGTGTTACACATGGTCGTGTAGTATATGGGGTACACGGCCCGTGCAGGGTTGTTTGATCCGACTTTTGTGTCATCCAAATGTCGGATGAGTAGAATGCGGAGTACACGGCCCGTGTAGGGGTACACGGCCCGTGTAGCTATTAGTTCAGATTAGAAAGATGTGTTTTTTATATTATATTGTTATATTATGTGTGTAGGATCGTGTGAGGACACCAGATGCTTTATCTTACATTAATTTATATTTATTATAATTACAAGATGAGTCTTCTAGACTATTTTTCATATGTGTATAAATGTGTTATTACAAGGAATACTTATATGTATTCGTTTTATGTGTTATAAAGCATGTTGCTTTGTGTAGTAGTGGCTCAGAATTAGCGCAGTACTGTGGCTCAGTTTTGAAAGGTCAAATCGGTGAGCAGTGAACCTTCAGGTAATGAGTAGAGAGATGATTAATGAGAGAAAACACACACTTCACGTTAATATCAATATTGCATATATGCGCCAAAAATTTTACAAAGCGGTTCCAAGCCCAAGGGTCTAATGACCTATTTATAGTCCAAGCCTACCACATGGGCTTTTATACATTTTCTAATATTAAGAATCCCCCCCCCCCCCTAAATGGAGAGAAAGCTTATTACAATTAAAGATTGTAGAAAGATAACAATTACAGAATAGACCTATTCCTTGTCCCAAACATCATCTGCCACCTCCGAATAATCCTACGGCTATCCAACGTCCTTTTGAGATGTTCTATTGTACGCATCAGCCCGGCCATTTCAGTCTCACTCAAAGTAGATTGATCCCTTTCAGCCTTTTCTTGGAGACGATGAAATAACAGTTTCAGAGTCCCATCTGAGTAAGCCATTAAGTCTATCATCCGAACCATGATCTTTCAGCGTCGTTGATAGACAAAGATGACACCTCTTTGACCCGCAGAGCTTGAATGATTTTCATCAATAACTGTGAGCTCTTCTAGGGTTTGTAAATCAATATGATGTTGCAGTAGTCTGAGCAGATTCACCTCGAGTTGATTACTCTTGGCGCCTAATTGTATATCTGACTCATGGATAAATTCAATGAATCTCCTCATATATTTCATCAAAGCTGATTGTCCTTGTTGTTCTTCATAAGACTTGTTGATCTTCGTAGAGATCTCCTCATATATGAACTCAATGTCGTGCAGCTTTACATGTCTGAAGTCTGCTTCATTAAGTGAGATTTTCTGACCATCTTCTCTCTGAACATCATACACAACAAACCTGTACCTTAGTGATTTTTGCATGCTTACACGAACTACTTTGCTGATTGGGTACTCTAACACTATCTGCTCCCTCGGGGTTTTGTATTCATTGAGGATGTGAGTATATTGTCTTCTTTTTGAATCATCAAGACCTCTCAGTTCTGGAGGAATCTTGTCTCATATTTGAGAAGCATAGATGGTAGGGATCTGATCCTGAAGGTAAGCAGCGTTCACACCATATTGGCCCCATATAGGGTTTTTCATTGCATCCCTGGTGAACATATTGTGTCGATCTAAGCCTGGGTCTGATTAAATTGGAATTGGACGTGCTGGTTGGACATTAGGAGGGATAGGCCATTGAGATGATGTTTGTTCATTCCGAAGGGTTTCAAGGAGATCTAAGTTATGTTCACGGTTAGGGGACTTTTCCAGCAAACGGGCATATAGCAGGGATTTTAGTGTATCACTAGATAAGCTCGATCAGTCTTCAACTTTGGATTTAAGAGAAGCAAGGGTCTATTTGATGTCGGCAATGACCTCGATGATAGGGTTAAGAGCCTCCTGCAGTTCCTCTTTGGTAACGAACCGAGACACACTTAGAGTACTCGTTGAAGTCTCCGCCACAAAGGCGGACCTACTCGAATGAGAAGCTGAGGTGGTGAACACTCCACCGAGATATCCACCTGATCCTCGAAGTGCACTTTCAGTAGTGCCACCTACAGGTGTTCCGGACTGTTGTCTGTTAAAAAACATCGTAATTTGTGTGAGTGTAGATTGGTGTCTAGAAAGGAAAGAAGATATCTCCGGTATGTTGATGTGCGCTAAAGAGAAAGGCGAGGTCGGGAGAGGCAGACCTCTAGTTTCAATACAAGCCATCTCCGAATGAGAGGCCGGTAAAGTATGTGCAAAATCTCTGTGGAATGAAGCAAGTGTCTATTGAGAGACACTTGAGTGGCTGGTGGGGTGAATGTGAACTGTTGGGATGACAGTGGCTACTTCAACACCAAAGCTGACAATGCCAGCTCCGATGGCAGGAGTAGCTTCCCGGCTTTTTGGGCTTGGGGGTCCCTTAGCACTTGTATTTTCTTTTCTCACCACTCTCTCTTCTAGCTCTATCTCTTCCTCTTCTTCTACCTCTTCCTCTTCTATATAAGGATCAAAAGCATGACCTTCACTAGCTTCATCCAGAGGACCCAGTTGATATCCATACATAAATTCTGTTTCAGAGTCGAAGGCCTCGGGTACATTTGGAAATAAGTCAGAAAAGCTCAAATCTTCCTCTTCAGTCACCACTGGCTTTTTGGCTCGTTGTTCCTCAGTATTGTCTCGAACCAGTAGTGCTGCTCCAGGGGTAAAGTTTATCAAAGCTAAAGTGTCGGAGGCAAAGTCAGGAGTAGTTGCAGCTTTATTAATTTCAGGTTCAGAGGACTCCGGTTGTTGCTCAGGATCAGTGAGTACATTTGAGAATGAATCTATGATAGCTTGGATATGTGCAGGGTCATACTCCGCCCCTCCTTCACTATGTGTTTCACCGACATCCTCTTCACTGCCCCTCTCATCACTTCCCTCTCAGCTTCCCCCATGGAAGTCTGAGGCCTAGTTACTATCACCTCACTTGGAGGTACTGGCCTTGGGGTAGGGGCAACCAGCTCTGGTTGCGCCATAGAGCCAAGTCCTACACTCTGCCTATAAGCTCGCACTACTTCATTTTGTGCACAGAGATCAAACAAAGAAATCGGAAATGGTTGAGGTTGAACCGGATGATCAGCGGTAAGAACTTTCACGTACTTAAATTGCTTTGGCCGGATTGCATCATGATTTGGCCTTCGAGGGATTTCCTCGTTTCTGTCCATTGGAATTGGACCATCATCGGCAAAAACCTTTGGTATGGCAGAAATCTGCCCTTTGCTCATTTCAGATCAGACAGTTTGCCTTCTACCTGCTACACAAGATAAAGAAATATTAAATTGGCATAATCGATGTGCAGGTGATTAGCCGCAGCATAGAGGAGTTTTATGTAATTGGTGTTGGGTATTCGTAGCCAGTATGTTTTGGGGTGAGGCAACACTGAAGAATGGTTAGAAAGGTATAGAATATGGGGTGAAGGTTGGCTCGTTTAAAGTGGGAACGGAGTTGTAAGTCCCCAATGTAACCCATGTTGGGGTTTGTTCGGTTTTTTAAAATATATTTTAGCAACGGAAGCATGAACAACAATTTTAAACCATTTAAAATTCCCCACCAATGATCCATATGCAAGCCTTAAGAAACAAAACAACCATAGGGTGTTTAGAACTACAACCTTTGTAGCGTGAGTAAACCGTTGATGAAGTAGGTGACCTATGAGAAGCCAAGAGAAGACTTCCTCCAAGGTATCCACAATTCAATGAGTCCAATACCTCCAAAATGCTAGTCTCTCAAACCCTTGATATTCAAGAATGCAAACAACAACCTTTGTTCTTCTTCTTGAACTAGATGTATGTATTGTAGTACCACACTTGACTTACTTGAAGAACACCAATACAAGAATGTAGAGATGTTTTTCAAAGCTTCAATAATACTTAGAACTTTTCTAAAGAAGCATAAAGGTGGTAGCATGTGTATATTGCAAAAGAACCATGCATTAAGACTTAAACAACCAAGCAACCAAGAACAAGAGGGAGGCCCCTCCCTTGGGACCTCCTTGAACGAAATTGGTGAGGGGGAGGCCCCCTTTTGCTTTACTTCTTGACTTGGTGAATGAATCCCATGTCTTGGTCAAGTCTTTTGCAAGAAAGTCTATATGGCCCCCTTTTTGACTATTGTGAGCATTCTTAGTTTTATATATATTTCAAGTATATAAAATATAATGCTACACTTGTCATACATTGTATAAAATACATCTATATGTATTTTATATACATACTTGATTGTTACTAGTAACTCTTTACTTGTAACAAAGATATACATACATTTATATAATTGTTACTGGTAACAATTTACATGTAACAATTATATATTTATGCACACATATATATAATTATATGTTTATATCTATGTATTTTTATATGCATTATCTTATATCAATATACAAGATTGATATTATTATTTCACATAAATAATAATATACAACAATGCATATATACTTATATATATATATATAATGAGTTGGTGATGTGCGATTTGCGTACCAATTTTAAATTTATATAAACCGTATATATTTTACGTACGACACATTAGGCAAGTGTACCCAATTGTGTAGCAGTATAGAAAACAAGTACGGGTGTCGAACTCACGGGGAACGAGTATGATTCTAGATATAATTAAACTTATTATCAAAATAATATTAAAACTAAAAAGCAGTAAACAGGGGAATTAGCAATTTAGCAGTAGAAAGCAACGAATCCAATCAGAACCTAAATTAACAAAAATCAGATTTAAAATCTAAGGAAGCGAGAATGCAAATTAAACTTGGATTTAAACAATAAGAAGTGAAGTATCTCTACTCGGACAACAGATTCCCTAATCAAATTACAGATTTCAATGAAGTGCATTGGACTACTTAAAACAATATACCGATTTCTAAAGTGGTTAGATTTCTTGGTCAGACTCACTAACCCTATAGTTTCAGACAGTTAACCCAATGGTCATGCAATTAACTAATCTTTAACTATCCAAGTTATTTGAGTTATGATAGACTTAATCTTTTGACTTGTTAATTCATAAAATGAATCTATTATCAAAGAATGGTCATCAAGGACAATAGCAAGCACATTGAAGTGTCAATCTTTAAGCCTAACCCTAGGATATGGTCACTCACTAGTTATGAATCCTAATGGTCATAGAAATTCACAATTCAAGCAATCAAAAGAAGAATGGTCATACAATCCTATGAAAACTCAGATCTGGGCATAAATTTAGAACTTTATCACACTTGGATATTTGAAAAAGCTAATCATGACAAATATATCATTAAAAGCAATCCAAACATTGAAATCATACTAATTATCAAAGGTTATCATGTCCAAGCAGAGAATACAGTGTGTTTAGCCCATAATCAGAGGAATACAACCATAGAAATTCGTAAGGACAGAGCTAAACATGATTAAATAGCAACTAAACTTATAATCTAGGAAGATAAACCTTCAATCTTCACTTCAAATGCTTCAATATTCAAGCTAACTTCGAGTATTCTGCTTCAGAGCTCCAAAGTCTTCGTCTTTGTTCGTCTAGGGCCGGCTGGAAGGGTTAGCATCCCTTTTTTCGAATAATAGTCTATTTATAGAGTTCTAATCCAGCCCGGAATGCGTCGCATTCAGGTCTTGGACTCGTCGCGTCTTAACAACCTTGCCCGACAAGTTCGCTCGTTTTCAATGGAACGCGTCGCGTTAATCCCTCCGACACGTTGCGTTCTCGGTTTTTCAGACTTTGTGATTTTTCTTTGTTTCTCGAGTCTTTTTCCGTCATTTCCGCTTAAACTCTCGCCATTGAGTATTCTATGACCTGTGAATGATAAGTACACACTTTAAGTACCATTAGTAATCGTTTAAAGATATATTTAACATTTAAGTTCCATTTATCGCAACGAATATATATCTGAATAATGCGATATCAGTTGGAAACATATTTAAATCATATTCAAATATGTAATTGATGTCCATTGATTGTAAATGTGTGACCCTATGGGTTTATTTATTATCAGTAATATCGTATTAATTTGTGTCTTGTGCACATAGAACCAACAATCTCCCACTTGCACAAGTGATATAGACAATGATAAGAACGTCTAGCAACATCCCATTGCCCCTAATAATAAATAAATTGTGTTGATCAACACTTTCACCAACGAAATTAACTCACTAGCTACAAATCGTTGTTATAGGTTAGTCATCAGTTATCCCTTTGTTTTAACATCTCGTTGAACATGAGACATGGATCGTCATCGATTCTTATACGGTGAGGGCCCAGAGATATTATACTCCCAATTAAATGAGAGAAACAAATTCCATCTTGACCATATACGTCTCAAATAAGACTCATATCATACCTAATAATGGCCTTTATAACTACCCGGTTAAAGATAGTGTTTAACCACATTAAAACATGATACTCATCATACTCGAGTCCCAATATGTGTCTCAGGTCTAAGGATACAAAGATACCACCTTTTCTCAAGATTCACCTATGACACATATCCATGAAGTGATCTTGAGAGCGGGTCATGTCCACTGTCCGTTCCCTAACAAACATTAGTGAATTTGGCAGCAAACCCTTTTGCCTACTTTCACCACGAATGAAAGTCAACCAACCGATTCACATTAGTCTTAATTCATAACTATTCCCATAGTTATAATCGACTATGGACGTTTTAGAATAAAGAATTATTCATGGATTTAAACATGCTAATAAAGAACACAATAAATATTAATGAAGTGATCATATCCAATATATCATTCAGATAAAATAGATATTGTCATAATGTTCCAAAACACCCAAATACTAAATTACAATTCAAATCCAATCCCTTGCAAAGCAAAGACCTATTGCCCTAGTATGAGACTCATGCTTAGTCGAGGCAAGAGGTTTCGTAATAGGATCTGTGAGATTTTGATCTGTATGAACTTTGCGAATACACACATCTCCTCTAACCACTATATCCCGTATGTACTGGAAACACCTGAGGATGTGTTTGGTGCTGTGATGCGATCTAGGTTCTTTTGCCTGGGCAATAGCACCTTCATTATCACAAAATAATTCTATGGGGTCTTGAATGCTTGTTACTACCCCAAGGTCAGCAATGAACTTCTTCATCCATGCAGCTTCTTGTCCAGCCTCAGAAGCAGCAATATATTCAGATTCTGTAGTGGATTGTGGAACTACACATTGCTTAGAACTTTTCCAAGCAACCGCGCCTCCATAAATAACGAAGACATAGCCCGATTGTGATCGAGAATCATCTCGATTTGTTTCGAATCTAGCATCTGTGTAACACTTTACACTAAGATCTTCTTCCAAGCCCCCATATATCAAGAACATGTCTTTGGTTCTTCTCAAGTATTTTAAAATGTTCTTGACTGCCATCCAATGGCTATCTCCCGGGTTTTGCTGGTATCTGCTCGTCATGCTCAAAGCATACGAGACATCTGGCCTAGTGCATAGCATGGCATACATGATGGATCCAATTGCAGAAGCATATGGGATCTCACTCATTCTATCTAGCTCTTATTTTGTGCTAGGGCTTTGAGCTTTACTCAAAACCGTGCCTTGTGCCATTGGAAAGAACCCTCTCTTAGAATTCTCCACTTTGAACCGTTTCAAGATCTTGTCAATATATGCACTTTGACTTAGGCCGATAAGACGCCTAGATCTATCCCTATAGATCTTTATTCTAAGAATATAGGCGGCTTCTCCCAAGTCTTTCATTGAGAAACACTTCCCAAGCCAAGACTTGATGTCTTGTAAGGTCGGGATGTCGTTTCCAATGAGTAGTATGTCATCAACATACAAGACAAGGAATGCTACTGCGCTCCCACTAGATTTCTTGTAAACACACGGTTCATCTTCTGATTTGATAAAACCAAACTCTTTGATTCTCTCATAAAATAGAAGATTCCAACTTCGAGATGCTTGCTTTAGTCTGTAAATGGATCTTTTAAGCTTGCACACCTTGTTATGATACTTAGGATCTACAAAACCTTCGGGCTGAACCATATAGACATCTTCACTTAAGTGTCCATTTAGAAAAGCCGTTTTGACATCCATTTGCCATATCTCATAGTCATAATATGCGGCTATGGCAATAAGTATTCTAATATATTTAATCATAGCTACCGAAGAGAAAGTTTCATCATAGTCAATACCATGAGTTTGAGTGAAACCTTTTGCCACTAGCCTTGCCTTAAATGTGTGTACATTTCCATCCATGTCGTTCTTCTTCTTATTGAAGACCCACTTGCTCCCTACAGTCTTACTATTAGGAAGAAGATCAACCAAGTCCCATATTTGATTTTCATACATGGACTGCATCTCAATGTTCATGACATCAAGCCATTTATCGGATTCCGGATCCGATATAGCATCTTGGTAGTTAGTAGGCTCAAAAGAGTCTACCAAAAAAATTTCATCATTAGACACGAGAAATCCATATCTCTCGGTTTCTTCACAAGGTCTTCTAGATCTACGAACACTTTGTGTTTCAGTAGGTTCTTGAACAACCAATTGTTCAGGTTCAATATCCGTTTGTTGAGTGCTAGTGCCAGCCTGACTTGTATTTTGTGGTTCTTGAATTTCTTCAAGGTCTACATTGCTCCCACTTGCCTCTTTCGAAAGAAACTCCTTTTCTAAGAAAGTGGCATGCCTAGAAACAAACACTTTGTTCTCAGCCGGGTTGTAGAAGTAATATCCTAATGAATCTTTAGGGTATCCCACAAAATTACATTTGATAGATCTAGGATCGAGTTTGCTTGAAGCTTCTTGTCGTACATGAGCGTCACAACCCCAGACTTTCAAGTAATATAAGTTTGGAACCTTTCCATACCACATCTCATATGGTGTCTTATCTACCTTCTTTGTTGGAACCATATTCAATATGCGCGCAACAGTTAATAAAGCATAACTCCAAAAGGACGAGGGTAGAGTACTTGGGCTCATCATAGACCGAACTATATCTTGTAATGTTTGGTTCCAGCTTTCTGATACACCATTATGTTGTGGTGTTCTAGGAGGAGTAAGTTGTGAGATAATCCCACAATTACTAATATGATCCATAAATTCTTGGCTTAAGTACTCGCCACCTCGATCGGAACGAAGGGCCTTGATTGTTTTGTTGAGTTGATTTTGTACTTCGTTTTGAAACAAGTTGAACATTTCAAATGTTTCATGTTTATGTTTCATTAAGTAAACATAACCAAATCTACTATAATCATCGGTGACTGTAACGAAGTATCTATCACCATCCCTAGACATTGATCTAAAAGGACCGTATACATCCGTATGTATGATTCCTAATAGATCTTTAGCTCTTTCACTTGAACCGGAGAAAGGAGACTTAGTCATCTTCCCATATAAACATGATTCGCAAACTTCAAATGAGCGAGAATCGTTTGATTTTAAAATTCCATCCTTTGAAGTTTTGCAATGCGTTTCTTGTTTATATGACCAAGTCAACAATGCCATAGGTATGTTTGACTTAAATCATGCTTAGGTCGTTTGGTGCTAGTGGTATATATAGAATTATCATCAACTTAATATATTCCATTAAGAGGGAGAGCCTCAAAATACAAAATGTCGTTTTTGAAGGCACGAATGCCATCATCAACGAAACCAAAAGTGAATCCAGATTCTCTTAACCGAGCTACTGATATAATATTCCTCTTTAAACTAGGTACATAACAAAAAATTTTCAATATTAAGTACATGCCATTTGGTAATAATAATTCAAAAGTTCTAAGGGCTTCAACAACAACATTTGCTCCATTGCCCACGTCGAGGTCCAAATCGCCTAGCTTCAGCATCTTACTTTTTCTCAACCCCTGCACATTATTACAAATGTGAGATCTACAACCGGTATCAAATACCCAGGAATTAATAGAAAAATTATACATTTCAATCATATATATACCTGAAGTGCTGTCCTCGCCAGCCTTCTTCTTTTTCAACTCCGCGAGGTAGGTTGGACAATTGCGCCTCCAATGTCCTACCACCCCGCATTCAAAGCACGGGTCATTCTTGGGAAGCTTTCCCGAATTCTTGGGTGTAGGGGCTTTGGCAACTTGATTTCCTTTGTCCTTTCCCTTTGCCTTTACCTTTCGAGTTGTTTTTCTTTTTCTTCTTGATTTTCCCTTCATGAATCATCAAGACGTGAGGTGTCTTGCTTGGAATCTTACTCTCAGCAGTTTTAAGAATCCCATGTAACTCTGAGACAGATTTCTCCCAATTGTTCATGTTATAATTTAAGACAAATTGATCATAAGCTTTGGTCAACGAGTTAAGGATCATATCCTGTGCAAACTCGTTGGTTATGGGAGATCCAAGCGTAGCAAGCTGGTCAATGTATCCTTTCATATTTAGCACATAGTTGCTAACGGATTGACCTTCCTCCATCTTGCATGCATGGAAGGCTCGAGTGACCTCGAAGCGTTCTTGCTTCGCTTGCTTTTGGAACATTTCCTTAAGTTGGCGAAGCATCTCATATGCTCCATGCTCCTCAAGGTTCTTTTGAAGATCCGGAGACATGGTAGCAAGCATGAGGCATGCAACTTCGACCGAGTCGTCGAAATTCTTCACCCAAGCATCCCTAACGGCTTTGGCCGCAATCAATGGAGGTTCCTCATGAACGGGATCCTCAAGTACGTACAATTTCTTTTCGTGCTTAAGAACGATTCTCAAGTTACGATACCAGTCTAAGAAATTTGTACCATTGAGTTTTTCATTCTCTAAGATTGAATGAAGAGATAAGTTGTTAACGGGCGTAGTTGAGTTAGGAGCCATCTACCAAATTAACAAAGTTCAATTTAGTATGTTCGATATTTAATCTTTTAATAATTAATACCCTTTAGAATTTATAAAATTCTTTAATTTTTAAAGGCTAGGATCCAAGTTGAACTTAACCTTGAATGTTTGGCTAATGCTCTCTCCATCTAGTTAAAACAACAAGGTAGGTAACGTTTACCAATTACATCTCGTATGTAATTCTTAGATTTTTATGGGATCCTAGACAACGATTGTCAATGTTGGCATGTTTGATACCATCTATTCCTCGGTCTTCCTTACATTTGGCTAATGCTCTCTCCGTAATAAGATTCCGATTAAGTCATCCTATTTCAAGACGGTGAATTACCGGCCCAAGACGTTCATGGAATTCGCAAAAAAACACCTCGGTTGTTACAAAAACAATCCACACGTTTGGCTAATGCTCTCTCCACGTGAGTGTCGTTGCAACAAGCGATTGTCTTAAAATGGGATGGCATAGACTTACGTTTTGAAAAAGGGCTTATACCGTTTTGTATATGTTCTTAAATAAAACAAAACGAATCGTGTGACTAATATTGCATGCATACAATAATAAGTCCACGTTTTGATAAAATCATATTATATATATATATATATTGGTCTTGAGTATTCTTGAAATCCATATTTTACGAACTCTCGACGCGTTCAATTTTAATCTAGTATTAATATTCTATATTAACGTGTGTAGTTTCGAGCACGCGAATACGACCAAATTTTAGCTTGTAGTAAAACCATTTTATTATTAAGCTTGAATGGAGTTTGGTTGAATTTTTTTTAAATCTCTATTTTATAAAACTCATATATATATATATATGTACAAATATATATATATATATATATTGACATAATGAATTTTAATCTTTATAAAAACCCCTTTTATATACAATTCATTTTACATCTTGTGTTATGTCAATTTAAAATACCAAACTCCCATTGTGTGATTTATATTATGTCAAAAATATTATCTAGCATGCAAAAATCCTATTTTGAACCATGCATAATAATATAAACATAAACACACACAAATAACATGTGTAAGTGCATAACCAAGTCATTTATCCTAAGTGGTATTTTTGTGAGCCATTCAAAAATACCAAGTCATAACTAAGAACCATAAAATTCCTCTTGTGATAAACTTGAAGCTCCCACTTGCCAAAACAACTCCTTGTAGTGCAAATGACTCCAAGCCTTCATGGTTGACTCCACCATACTTGAAAACTCCAACTTAGTCATTTCTCCATCTTGTTACATTTTTATAAAAGTAAACTAGTCTAAACTATTCTACTACTTACAAAAGGTCTATGGCTTGTTATGCACAACATACACTCATACAAACATATATATCAACAGTTGATATTTAGGCAACTTTTACAACCACACATGCATGTGGTTTGGTTGTTTCCCAAAATAAATATATAAACATATATAAGTTGCCAACAAGAAAATCCACAACTTTTCTAACAAAAGAAATGTTGTCCATTTTCTTAAACAATACATACTCAAAAATAAAGTTTCTTAAAACTATGCATAAGTGGCTCTGATACCACTGTTGGGGTTTGTTCAGTTTTTCAAAATATATTTTAGCAACGGAAGCATGAAACTCAATTTTAAACCTTTTAAAATTCCCCACCAATGATCCATATGCAAGCCTTAAGAAACAAAACAACCATAGGGTGTTTAGAACTACAACCTTTGTAGCGTGAGTAAACCGTTGATAAAGTTGTTGATCTATGAGAAGCCAAGAGAAGACTTCCTCCAAGGTATCCACAAATGAAATAGTCCAGCACCTCCAAGATGCTAGTCTCTCCAACCCTTTATATTCAAGAATGTAGAGATGTTTTTCAAAGCTTCAAGAATACTTAGAACTTTTCTAAAGAAGCATAAAGGTTGTAGCATGTGTATATTGCAAAAGAACCATGCATTAAGACTTAAACAACCAAGCAACTAAGAACAAGAGGGAGGCCCCTCCCTTGGGACCTCCTTGAACGAAATTGGTGAGGGGGAGGCCCCCTTTTACCTTGCTTCTTGATTTGGTGAATGAGTCCCATGTTTAGGGTGAAGTGGTCTATGTCACCACGGATAGATACTCGACCAGAGTCGGAATTTGTACGGGTGTGAACTGTGTTATCATGGAATGTTAGGGTGTGAATTTGTACGGAATTTGTGATGATTGGAATGTTAGGGTTTCTGAAAATGTCTAGGTTTACAAAATTGTTGTTATCATGGGTGACCACACAAAGAAATTGATTTCTAGGAAGGAGTTGGTCTTCAGGGTTATGGGATTGGCTAGCTGTCGAAGAATGGTACGAGACAGATTCGTCTTCCATAGCCATGATTAGACCTGTAAGAATAGCCAATAGGTTAGAAAGCTGAACCTTGATAAAAAATCAATGAAATGTATTGACTTGTAATGTCAAAACATTCACATGTGAAGCACTTTGGCATTTGTTGAGTTGAAAACATTCTTTTCGAATCAAACTTTTAAAAAATTTCATAACACCTGAAAATCCTGCATTGATGAAGTGTTATTTTTGATGGGCAAAAATGTGTTTTAACACATGTTTTACAATGAATACATCTATCTAAACACTTTTATAACACTGAAATTTTTTCCATTTTATCCATAACATGAAGATCTAGGCCAAAAATGAAATCAAGGCCATCTTCAACCACACGAAGAACACGAAGAACACTTTTCAAATTTTGTGAGTTATTCTTTGATAAAACCATTGTTCATGTGTTTCTAAGCCCCATCGCAACTCATGTTTTTATTAACACCATCGTTTAATGGTCGAACAAAGCATTGGAAGTTCAAAAAGTTTTCTTCCGAGTTGTACAGTACACCCTTCGTTTTTGTTCATTTAAACGTGATATAAGCAAGATCTGTTACTTGTTTGATGCATACCTTTAGTATGTAAGAAACTTTAACACACACGTGAAAAAATTTCGACAGCAAGTTTGCACAAATGTTTGAAAAATTAGTAACCGGAGGTTCTCGTAAATTTGAAAGTTGGAAAGCGTAAAGAACACACAAAGACACGCCAACTATTTATAGAAAAGAATTTAAACGGTAACTTTTAAAATTACACGCTCGAAGTGTGAAGGACTTCGAGGGTAAAAACGCGCTCGAAGTCTTCTTTACGAGCACTGTTAAGTTCGAAGTCCAAAGGGCTTCGAATTCGAAGTGTGAAAGCTTCGAACTCGAAGGATGTTGGTTTAGACCACTGTTCATGCCCGCTCGAAGTGTATAGGACATACACTGTTTGGGATTCGAAGTTTCCTAGCTTCGAATTGATGCTAGTAGACGCGCTCGAAGTGAACTTGGACTTCATGTTTTCGCATTCGAAGTGCACAGACTTCGAATTAAGTTCAAAGAAGGCGCTCGAAATGAGCTTGGACTTGTTGACTTCGTATTTGAAGTCCACTTTTCATTGTGTGCTTCGTGTTCGAGGTCCATTGACTTCGAATTAAACTTGTGAATTCGAAGTTCGAATTCGAAGAGAATAAAATATTTTTGTATTTTTCAATTTTGAAAGAAATAAAATCATATATTTTTTATATTTTCTTGAATTTTACAATTTTTTTTGGAATTTTCTTTGTTTTGTGAATGTTTTTGGTATTTTCGTTGATTTTTGAAATGTTTTTGGTATTTTCTTTCATTTTCTCCCCCTACGAGCATGCGTAACTTGTACGAATGATTGACACCCCCCCCTCAAATTTTGCTTGGTTTATCTGCAACATGAACAAACAAAGTGCACTACCCACTCAACAAATGACTAATAGTTAGACTTTATAATTCAACATACCCAATTTGGAAACTAACTCATTAAAACGAAATTCCTCTAGTGGTTTAGTAAACAGATCAGTGAGTTGATCATCAGTCTTGACATATTGAAGTTCCATGAGACCTTTTTCCACATTATCTTTAATAAAATGATACCGTATGTCAATGTGTTTGGTCTTTTAGTGGTGGACTGGATTACATGAGATGGCAATGGCAGATTGTGAATCACATAGTAAAGGTATCTTGTCATAGTGTAGGCCAAAGTCTAGAGTTGAGTCCTAACCCACAAACCTTGAGAGCAGCATATTGCAGCAGCAACATATTCAGCCTCAACAATTGAAGTATAAACACAATTCTATTTCTTAGAAGCCCAACACACTAACCGATCACCCAAAAAGTGTGCACTGCCAGATGTGTTCTTTCTATCAAGCATGCAAACAGCATAGTTTGCATCTGAAAAGGCATATAACTGTAGACTAGAATCCCTTGGATACCATAGACCGAGATCAGGAGTACCCTTGAGATACTTGAATATTCTTTTGACTGCCAGCAGTTGTGATTCCTTTGGATTAGCCAAAAATCTACCACATAAGCATGTAGAGAACATTATGTTTGGCCTACTAGCTGTCAGATACAGTAATGAGCCAATCATACCCCGATAAGTTTTTATATCAGCTGCTTTTCCCTCAAGATCAGCAGACAGTTTTGTTTTTGAAGACATGGGGGTAGATAGTGAAGAACAACTGAGCATGTCATGCTTCGTCAATAAGTCTTTAATGTACATAGATTGACTGATGAAAATGCCATGACTCAGCTGTTTCACTTGTAATCCGAGAAAGAAATTCATCTCTCCTATCATACTCATCTGAAAACGATTTTGCGTTGTATGTGCAAACTCATCACTGTATTTTGGGTTTATAGAACCAAAAATGATGTCATACACATAAATTTGTAATAAGATTAAATCCTTTCATTTGGCTTTGGTGAATAAAGTGGTGTCGGTTTTTCCTTTGGTGTATCCCTCACTCGACAAATATTCAGACATCACATCATACCAAGCTCTCGGGGCTTGTTTTAGTCCATATAAGGCTTTGTCTAGAATATAAACATGTTGAGGGAATTTGCGATTGACGAAGCCTTATGGCTGAGACACATATACCTCCTCCTTGAGGATACCATTTAAGAATGTTGTCTTAATGTCCATTTGAAAAACCTTAAAGCTTTTGTAGGTAGCATAGGCTAAGAAGAGTCTGATGGCTTCTATCCTAGCTACAGGAGCAAATGTTTCATCATAGTCTATTCCCTCCTGTTGGTTGTAACCCTTAGAAACCATCCTAGCTTTGTTTCTAACCACTATTCCATCGGAATCCCGTTTGTTCTTAAAAATCTACTTGGTACCAACCACCGATTTTTCTTCAGGAAGTGGTACCAATCTCCAAACTTTGACTCTTTCAAATTGATTAAGTTCTTCTTGCATTGCAATCACCCAATATGCATCCTGTAGAGCATCAGAGACTTTGGTGGGTTCAATCATGGATAGGAAACTGGAATAAAGACACTCATTAGCCGTTGCAGAATGAGGCCTTACTCCATCTTGAAAATTTCCTATAATTTGAGATTCTGGGTGGGATTGTGTCCATCTTATTCTCGGGGGGGTTTGGATTGGAGGAAATAACTCATTTAGACGATTTGAGAGTTCAATGTCTTCCTCTGTTGTGATTGGTTCTGAATCATAGACTAGAGTTCCCTCATAAACCGGCTCATGAGGAACTATAACTGGATTGACAGTTAACGTAGACGGAGAATCCATGGCTGGAAATGAAAACGAGTTGTCAACCTCCGTTGCAGTTGTAGCAGGAGACACTACATAATTTCTATCACCAGCATTTTGAACATTAGATTCAGACTGTAATAAATCAAATAAGAAATCTAAATTGTATTCTGATGAATTTGGATTTGAATGTGTTTCTTTTCTTTGAAACTGGTCTTGAACTGAATTGTCAAGAAGAAACTTCATTTTCCTTTTGAAATATGTTAACATCCAACATATCGTCGAATGTAACATTTATACTTTCCATGACACAGTTAGTTCTTTTATTTAACACCCTGTAGGTTTTGGACTCATGGGAATAACCTAGGAAAATTGATTCATCAACCTTGGCTTCAAATTTCCCTAGATTATCCTTTTCATTAAGTACGATGAACCTATTACCAAATATATGTAGATATTTGATATTAGGTAATATGCCATTTTCTAA
Source organism: Dittrichia graveolens (assembly GCA_038502395.1). Lineage (NCBI taxonomy): Eukaryota > Viridiplantae > Streptophyta > Magnoliopsida > Asterales > Asteraceae > Dittrichia > Dittrichia graveolens. The sequence goes on from JARJIL010000003.1 coordinate 62,644,447, forward strand.
TTCATATGGTGTTTTATAGAAACACTTATGGATGAAAGAACGATTCTGTGTTTAACACGCGGTGCTGACTGCTTCAGCCCAATAGGAAGGCAGAAGATGAGAGTAAGCAAACATAGTACGAGCAGCCTCAACCAGAGTTCGGTTGCGTCATTCAACCACTCCATTCTGTTGTGGAGTGTATGTTGCAGAGAATTGGTGCGAGATCCCCACTAGGTCAAGGTAGTCAGACAAGACTTTGTTCATGAACTCAATTCCATTATCCGTGCGGATGGAGGTAACACAGTGTTCATACTTGTTCTGCTGTTGTTTGATGAAGCTGATGATAGTAGGAGTTGCTTCATCTTTTGACCATAAGAAATTTACCCAAGTATACCTAGAGTAATCATTGACGATGACTAGGATATACTTCTTCCCATTGCGTGTTTGAACTCTCATCGGACCACATAGATCTATGTTTAAAAGCACCATTATTTTCTTTTTGCTGGAGACTTGTTTGACTTTGTGAAATGAACGTTTCATTTTCCCTTTTTCACATTCTGCACACAGATGGTCTTTGGTGAATTTTAACTTAGGCAGGCCTCTCACCAGATCTCCAGTAACCAGTTTGTTAATGTTATGGAAGTTGAGATGTGAGAGTTGTTGGGAAATTTGCTAAGTGATTGAAACTGTTAGACATGCAAAGGTAAAACTGTTAGTGTGTTTTTGAAGAAGTAGTTGAAAACTGTTATATTGATTTGTGAAAACAGTTGTAACTAACAGTTGTGATGAACGTTGCAACTGTTATTACAAAGAGCTCAGAATTGTTAGTATGATTATAACAACTGTTAGAAGATTCTCAGAACTGTTGATTCAACAAACAGTTTCTGTTGAGCTATTCATGGAAACTTCTATCTTTATGGATTTGAAAAATATCTTATCAAAAGATTATCAAGATTATCTCGCAATATAGAAGATTAACCATCTATCAACTATTCAAGGAAGATCAAGAGTCTATAAATACTTCTTCACAATACTATGTTAGTAACAATAGTTTTGTAATTCAATTCTGTCAGAGTTCGCACTCATTCGTATTGTTAATTGTCTTCAGAAAGTGTGTTAGCCTGCAAGTTTCTTTGAAACCTAGGAACAAAGTGTGTTCTTCGTCTAACAAAAGAGTTAGATTGGAGGTGTAGGTGAATATTGTAATCATCAATGGTTATTAATAAATATCTTGTGTTTTAAAGTATTTCATTGTGTTGATTAAATTGTTCATGTGTTAAAACCTTTATAAATCAATTAAGTGTGATTCTGCAACTTCTTAGTTGATTGTGATCAAACTAAACGATTGTCTTTTAAGCAACTCTGATTTAAATTTAAAAGATCATTCTTGTTATTGATTTTGGCAATATACGATCCTGACAAGTGGTATCAGAGCCTTAAATTAAGGTTCCTTTGATCACCAATTGAAGGTTTTTCACAGATATGCTGTGTTTGAGTTTAAAGTCTTGCTAAATTTTATTGTGACTTTTCAATCACTTTATTGTAATGGAGTCTGGTGGGTCTTCTGATAACACTGGATCTGGGTCAAACATTCGTGTTCCCATGCTCAAACCAACTGATTTTGAGATGTCAAAACTGAGAATCAAGCAACATGTTCAATTAATGGACTATGCTGTTTGAGAAATCATTGAGAATGAAGCCACAACTCCTATTGATTTAGATGAAACTGGAAAACCAAGGAAGAAACCACCACCAAAAGCATATGCTGAAAGGAAAGAAAGGATGCTTGAGGTGAAAGCTCTCAGCATTCTTCAGATTGGTATTCCCATGAGTACCAACATCAGTTTAAAAAGTTTGATAGTGCACAACAAGTGTGAAATGCTTTAGAGAAAAGGTTTGCAAGGAATGCAAGTTCCAAAAGGAATCAACGAGATCTTCTGAAACAGGCTTATGAGAACTTCTCTAGTGGAAAGAATGAGAGTATCACTCAGATTTTTGATAGGTTCTATAAGCTGGTGAGTCAACTTGACAGTGCAAAAGTTAGAATAGAGCAAGATGAGATCAATAGAAAGTTTCTTAGATCCTTAGGTGATGAATGGACAGTTTATGCTGCACAATGGAGAACTAAGGATTCTCTGGAAGATATAGAATTAGATTATCTATACAACAGTTTGATTGTGTTTGAAGGAGAAATTGAGAGAAAAAGGAAGTATGTGATCCCTAGTCACAATGCTGCTCTTCTTTCATCCTCAGGTATGGACTCAAACCATTCTTTAACTAATTCTATTGATGGTTGTACAGCTACCAGTTTTGTTGCTGGACTAGATGTGAATACTTCTGATGCAGTGCTTGAAGCATTCCTTGCTAGTCATGCACATTCAACTCTCACGAATGGCATAACCAGGAACTCATAATGACCATATCGCGTACGGAAAGCTATCTTTGACACATCCTCCTTTGACACTCTTACCTGATGGTAACCCGATCTTAAATCAATCTCCGAGAAGAAAGAAGCACCCTGTAGTTGATCGAACAAATCATCAATTCTGGGTAACGGGTATTTATTCTTTATCGTTCTTTTGTTCAATTCCCGATAATCAATGCACATACGCAATGTACCATCTTTCTTCTTTAAAAATAACACTAGCGCACCCCACGGTGATGAACTTGGACGAATAAACCCTTTATCTAACAAGTCTTGAATTTGTGTCATCATTTCTCAAATTTATGAAGCTGCCAGTCTGTATGGTGCTTTCACCACTGGTCGGGAACCCGGAATAAAATCTATCTTGAATTCTACCTCTCGAACTGGAGGTACCTCGGTAATTCTTCTGGAAACACCTCCGGGTATTCCGTTACCACCCGGATGTCTCTCATAGCTTGTTTTTCTTTCTTTCCATCAATCACATACGCTATAAACAATTCACAACCTTTACTCAGTGCTTTCTTTGCTTTTAAACATGAAATTATTGAAATTGCAGACCCGGCTTTCTCACCTCTTGCTATCACCCTTGTACCATCTGCTAATGGGAATGAGATTAACTTCTTGTCGCATTTTATACTTGCTTGATTCAGACTTAACCAATCCATCCCCAATACAACATCAAAACCAGATAAAGGAATGACAAGAAAGTAAACAGGAAAATATACACCATCAATATCAATTTTAGCTCCAGCCACAGCGGTCGTGACTGGAACCATCATGCCATCTGCTACTTTTATTTCTAGGGTACTAGAAAGTTTAATAACAGGTATATTTAATCTACCACAAAACTCCACAGACACAAACGAGCGATTAGCTCCAGAATCAAATAACACTCTTGCAGGGATAGAATTAATAAAAAACATACCGGTTATGACATCGTCAGTAGTGGTGGCAACCTCCACCATCATCTTAAAAGCCCTACCCTCAGTAGTAGGTGGATTCTTTCTCTTCTGACCAGCTGAAGATGATCCCCCAGCTGTCCCCGCCCCTGCTCCCGATCCTACTTTCTTTCCCACCGGGCACTCTCCCACTCTGTGCCCTTCTTTCTGGCAGTTCCAATAGACACTGCGTGGGAACGTGCAATCTTTCAATTCATGGCCAAACTGGCCACACTTGACACACCTTCTAGATTGGGGCGTACACTGCCCATTGTGGTATGACTTGCACCGACTACACCACGGTGCCCTCTGTGTTGGCCCACTGTCATTCGACCTTCTACTCTGGTCTCCCTGCTTATATCCGCTGCCTTGCCCACCCTGTCTTTGTTGGGAATTATAATGATCAATCTTTGACTTTTGTTGGACAATTTTCTCCCCATTCCACTTATTCCTGGCGATTAAATCCCATTCTACTATTTTAGCCAAGTTGAATGCTTGCGATAAGGTAGTAGCCCACCTAGTAGCGCTACGGAGATCAGGGTGCAGCGCTCCAACAAAGTGAGCAATTTTAGATTCTTCGTCTGGTACCCAGTGCTTCACAAACATCATTTTCTGATTAAATTGCTTAATCAGATCATCCACTGTCATGTTTCTGGTCATTTGCAAGTCCATAAATTCTTTCTTGATCTTCGCAACTTCAAATGTACCACAGTATTGTTCACAAAGTTTCTCTTGGAATTGACTCCAAGTAATGCTTTCCTGTTGTTGTTCAGTGAAATGTCCAGTGATGGAATCCCACCAAACCATAGCATCACCTTTTAGCATCCTTGATGCAAATTTCACTTTTAACTCATTTTCGCAATTACAGGCATCTAGTGTCTTTACCATTTCCCTCAGCCAGTTTAGGGTTATGTTAGGGTCAGAACTTCCATTGAGGCTTACAGTCAAGGAATTGTTTATATGTGCACAACTACTTAAACCCCGGAAACGCAAAAGGGTAAGCTCCATGTTGTGGATATGGATAGAAGAACGGTTGTTGCATCATCTGTGTCATTGGTGGTAGGGGCATCTGTCACACCCCGCTAAAGCGGAAACACGAGGTGTCACAGCACAAGATATCATCGCACAAGGTAAACAGACAATAACCATTATATTGACTTAACAAAAATAAGTAGTTCAGGTAAAACATAAATAGAAGTTACATAATCGAATAAAAGTTAAATGACATTATCTTGTACGATGCGAAAATAAAATAGATATTGTTTTTATAAAACGTGACGATGAAGATGAAGATGCCACACATCATGTTTGTATGCATAAGGTACCTAACAACGATCACCTGAAAGCACGGGTAAAAGAAAAGGGTCAACTACTAGAGTTGGTGAGTTCATAGGTTTTTAATATATGCACAAAATATCTTTTAAATGAGAAAAGTTTAAATAATTGATGGAAGTTTTTGAATAAAATCCAAGTATGAAATAATGATATAAGATGTATTATATTGCCCAATACGTTGCACATGGTAGTAATAGACTATGATGGTTTGTTGCTTGAGCCATTATCCAACCTAGCCGACAACCAATTGCCCATGATAAACCTAACGCCTATATTAAATGACGTTAGTAGTGGTAAAGTACATCTATAGTTCGTCAACCATAAATGGGAGACGTCGGAATCTCCAAATAGCGCTACTTACAAATACCATCGGCTCACTAGCGGAGTTAAGGAATAATGTCCAACGAAAGGGCCTTACAACGATCACCCAAGCACATCAAAGAATAATACCATAAGTGCTCAAAATAATATTTGAAATAAATAAAAAGATAGGCAATAAACTTTTCATGAAACGTATACACATGCTTTCACCCCAAAATAATATGAAATACGGTAAAAAGGGGCTATGATACTCACTCGGTATGCAAGGGTGTTTTCTTGTAAGGATTTCTTGTTCCTACCGAAGCTCCTTTCCTAATATAAAAGGTATGTAGCTCTATTAGACTTATTTTATTTATTATTTTGTATTATTTATTTGTGGTTAACTTATTTATTTAAATAGTTAAAGGTTGTCTCTATTTTTCCATAAATCATAAGTGTTCACTGAAATTTTCAGTTCTTTGAGTTGAACTTTAAAAATTAAAAACTATAATTTAGGAGTCATATTAAGGCTTGATATTTTAATATAATCTTAATACATGTTTCTAGAATTCCCAGTAAAAATATAGGAATTTATAATCCATGTTTAGTATTTTTAATAATTAAAAGTGTATAGGATGTCCACTGATCAGTGTCTGGATGACATGTTGTTACTAAAACGTCTGTTTAGGGCTCATACGACCTCCTTTTTACATGATTCAAACTGGGAAATAACCAAGACTCAAAGATTAAACTTTTAAAAAAAACTTGACGTAATTTGACCCAAGAATGAGTAAGTTACACGCGTTTAAAGTGTACCCTTCTAAATCTGCCAGACTTCCAGATTCAACATATGGGTCTTTTTAAATATGTTTGAAGGATCAAACGTCCATGAAAATTAGTGAATCCAGGTTTAAATGAAAGGTAACACTTTAAACTAAGATTAGCAAAAAGAATCAACTGATTTTGAAACCTAGAACTCCAGATATAACAAAAACAAGTAGGGAGTTCTAACATCAGATTCTGCCAGATTTGTGATTCTTTTTGCTTATGGGTCATAACTTTAATATAACATGTTTATATTCATGAATATTCATATTGTATGAGTATAAGCTTTGATAATCCATGTGTTCTTATAACAATGGTAGGATGATACACATTTTATGTGTTCCTTACAACATTTGTTAAGATGAAACACATGCATGATCAAAGTCTTATTTTCTTAATTTTTAGTTGATTAAGTTCCATACAACAACGGTAGGATGATGCACATTTCATGTGCTCCTTACAACATTGGTAGGATGTTTATATTTACATAATTATATATATATAAATAAAGGAAATAAGATGAACAACAAAGAAAATAAATAAAAGAAAGAAGAAAGAAGAAGAGAAGAAAGGTAGAAGAGTAGGGATGAGTGTTTTATGATCATCTTACCAACTCTTTTCTTTGATTTAGTGTTTGATCTTCAAAAGATGATCAACACTTGGATGTTCTTGGGAGATTTTTGTTGGTGAAAGAAGAAGAGAGAAAATAGAAGAGATGGAGTGTGGTGGTAAAGGAAATGATAAGGAGTAGTAGGAGGCTTATATAGAGCATGGGGGAGATCAAGTGGTGGTTCTTGGGAAGAGAAGGAGGCAAGAGAAAAAAGATGGGGGGTTTCTTTTATTTTTTTTATTTTTTATAAATTATGTGTAATTAGTTTAAATAAATTTGTATAAATGGTGATTTTGTTTAAATCTTTTAATTAACAAAGTTTTAATTATTTTGATGAGTTTATATATATATATATATATATATATGTTTTATATTTTAACTTATTTATATTTATTAGGATGTATTTAATTATTTTTATTGTTATTATTATTATTATTGTATATGATTTGTAATTCTTGACTTTTAATAATTCGATTTTTCGAGCTCGGGAAGGTTCTAACCATATAGGCGGGATTTCTACGAAATCTAATATTATTATGGATGTATTTAAGTCATAAATACTATTTTTAGTCATACTAGGCTTAAAATTAGAATTCTAATGGCTAACCTGGGAAATTTGTTGCCGAATGTCACAGTCTCCCCTGATTAAAAGAATTTCGTCCCGAAATTAATCGTTGACGTCTTGGACTTGCTTTTTGGCGAAGAGGTGTGGATATTTGAGTTTCATATAATCCTCTCGCTCCCAAGTGTATTCAGGCCCGTGCCTTGAGTTCCAACGAACATTTAAGATAGGGATCCATCTTCTCCTTAGTCTTTTGACCTCCCGGTCAAGGATTTCGATTGGTTCTTCTACAAAGTGCAACCGGTCATCAACTTGCACATCTTTTAAGGGTAAGATTAAGGTTTCCTCCGTTTGGCATTTCTTTAAATTCGACACATGGAACGTGTCATGGATGGCGCTCAGTTCTTGTGGCAGTTTTAGCTTGTAGGCTACCGGTCCGATCCTTTCGATTATCTCGAACGGCCCAACATACCTGGGACTTAACTTGTTCTTTTTACCAAAACGCACTATCCCTTTCCAAGGTGATATCTTTAGTAGAACTTTATCGCCAACTTGAAACTCTAGGGGTTTCCTGCGATTGTCGGCATAGCTCTTTTGTCGGTCCCTAGCGGTTTTGAGCCTTTCCCTGATAATCTTTATCTTATCAGTGGTTTCCTGTACGACGTCTGGTCTGGACAATTGTCGGTCTCCGATTTCCAACCAGCTGAGCGGGGATCTACATTTGCATCCGTACAATGCTTCATAAGGTGCACACTGGATACTGGTGTGATAACTATTATTGTATGAAAATTCAACCAGTGGCAAATGCGAGTCCCAGCTCCCACCAAAATCTAACACACAAGCACGTAACATATCTTCCAGCGTTTGAATAGTCCTTTCCGATTGTCCGTCTGTTTGGGGGTGGTAAGAGGTGCTTAAATTGACTCGCGTTCCCAATGCTTTCTGAAGTGATTGCCAAAATCGGGAAGTGAAGCGACTATCCCTATCCGAGATGATAGAGATGGGCACTCCATGACGCATGACGATCTCATTGATGTAGATTCGTGCCAGCTTTTCCATCTTGTAATCTTCACGAATGGGTAGGAAATGTGCTGACTTTGTAAGCCGGTCTACTACTACCCAGATGGAATCGTACCCTTTTGCGGATCGGGGTAACTTAGTCACAAAATCCATAGTTATCTGTTCCCATTTCCATTCCGGGATTTCGGGTTGCTGCAGTAATCCAGAGGGTTTCTGGTGTTCTGCCTTAATCCTTGCACAAGTCAAGCATTTCCCACGTATAGGGCGACATCCTTCTTCATTCCGGGCCATCAATAGTATTCCTTCAAATCCTTGTACATTTTATCGGCTCCGGGATGAATAGAATACTTAGACTTATGTGCCTCATCCAATATCGTTAACCTTATGTTATTCACCTTGGGTATCCAAACCTTCTTTTCGAAGTAACGTACTCCATCAGTTCCAATCTCGAACCTATGCTCCAAATGACGGAGGGTTTCCTCTTTTAGATTTTCTGCTTTTAATGCTTGCTCCTGAGCTTCAAGGATCCTTCCTTTCAGACTTGTTTGCACAACAGCTCCTAATGCTCGTACTCTCGTTGATTTTACTCTTTCCTTCCTACTCAATGTGTCGGCTACCACATTGGTCTTGCTTGGGTGATATTTGATTTCACAATCATAATCATTGAGTAGTTATACCTATAGCCTTTGTCTCATATTGAGCATCTTTTGATAAAAAATATGTTGGAGACTCTTATGGTCATTGTAGACGGTACACTTGGTGCGATATAAATAGTGTCTCCATATTTTGAGTGCAAACACTACCGCTCCTAGCTCCAAATCATGAGTAGTGTAGTTTTTCTCATGAACCTTCAATTGTCTCGAAGCGTAGGAGATAACTTTGTCTTTTTGCATTAAAACACATCCCAACCCTTGGTGTGATGCGTCGCAATAGACCACAAAGTTTTCTGATCCAGTTGGCAATGCCAAGATAGGTGCGTTGCATAGCTTCTGCTTTAAGGTTTGAAAGGCTTCTTCTTGCTTATCTCCCCAAATGAATTTCTTATCCTTCTGAGTCAGAGTCGTTAATGGTTAAGCCACGCGTGAAAAGTTTTCGATGAATCGCCTATAATATCCTGCCAAACCCAGAAATTGTCGAATCTCGGTTGGCGTCTTTGGTGCTTCCCACATTTTGATTGCTTCGATCTTTGCTGGATCGACATGAATTCCGTTTGAATTAACTATGTGACCAAGGAAGTGTACTTCTCGGATCCAAAATTCACACTTGGAGAATTTGGCATACAACTTCTGGTCCTTGAGTAGTGTTAAGATTAATTTCAAATGTTGCTCATGATCTTCCTTGCTTCGCGAATAGATGAGAATGTCGTCTATGAACACTATTGCAAACTTATCTAAATATGGTATACATACCCTATTCATTAAGTCCATAAAAACTGCTGGAGCATTAATCAACCCAAAAGGCATAACTAAGAACTAAGAACTCGTAATGTCCATAGCGGGTTCTAAAGGCGGTCTTAGGGACGTCTTCTTCGCGAACTCTCAACTGGTGATATCCCGAGCGAAGATCGATTGTTAAGAAATAGTTGGCGCCTTCAAGTTGGTCGAACAGGTCATCGATTCGAGGGAGAGGGTATCGGTTCTTGATAGTTAACTTGTTGAGTTCCCGATAGTCGATACACATTCGTAGAGATCCATCTTTCTTTTTTGACGAATAGGACTAGGGCTCCCTATGGTGAGGTACTTGGTCAAATAATTCCTTTGTCGAGTAGCTCTTGAAGATGTGCAGACAATTCCTACATTTCCAACGGGGCTAACCGATATGGAGCCTTTGCTACGGGCGTGGCTACAGGGATTAAATCAATCCAAATTTGTCTTGTCTAACTAAGGGTAATCCAGGTAATTCATCCGGAAACACCTTGGGAGAATCCCGAACGATTGGAAAATCGTGAATGTGCTTTTCCTAAACCTCCGTTTCTACAACGTGCACGAAGAATGCGATATAGTCCTTTCCTAAATATTTTTGCATTTTCATGCATGATACCACCTTGACGTTCTTCCTGGTCTTTTCTCCTTATACGACAAGCGTTTCATCTTGTGATAGTGGAATCTGAATGATCTTTGCAGAACAAAGTATTTCAGCTTGATTTTTGGATAGCCAATACATACCAACAACTACATCAAATCTCCCTAATTTGATTGGTATGGTCTACGTTGAAGTTTTTGCTGGCTAAGTTCAAGGTACACTTAGTGATTATATCTCTAGTCTTGACTTCTTGTCCATTAGCAAATTCCATGATATAGGCCTCTTTCAATATTTGAAATTTTAGATTGAGCTTTGGCCTAAAAACTAGTGGTACGAAGCTTCTATATATTCTAGAGTCAGATAGCATTGATGCATTATAATTGTTAAGAAGAAACATACTAGTAATCACATTCGGGTCTCTCCTTTGTACAAATTCTACTTAGCTAGGTTATGGTGATCCTAAGATATAAGGTCTAACAACTAACACTCCCGTTCAATCATATAGCAATGCATGTAAAATTTTAAAATCATACATTTCATAACGTGATTTAAGCAAAACATGTTCAATCATATAGTTCCCATTACTACTCAGGGTGCCTCTATGTGCTCCCTAAATCAGCAGTTCTCTCCCTCCTAATTAAAAGGTCACGATGTTACTCTCGTTGGTAAGGGGACTCTTTTCCTAGTCGTGAGCCTAACACATGCTTCACAGGAAGTTGGTGTTGATAATACACTAGGTCGTGAAACTCGGGGACTCTCCTACTAAGTTTCTATTCTAACCTCCATGGGTAAAGAATATGTAATCTTAATGCGTCAACCTAATGATGACATTACAGACTTCGATATATATAAAATTGGTTACTAAGTGTGCTAATATATGAAAGTACTTATGATATGCCATGTTTATGCACACACACAATAATCGTGATCTAGAAAGAAAGTAAATAAAATTTTGTTTCTAAGTATATTTTTATTATAACTAACCTAAGTGCCATATCGTACATAGCTAAATTAGACATAGGTGATCAAGCTTTGTCTAATTGAGGTATAACAATGTGGTACTCAGCTTAATTATATTATCAATACACTTGATGCATTTTAAACAAAATTATTTGGAAAATTATTTTTATAAACCTTTGGTCATAGTTGTTGTTTTCCCCCCATAAGAAAAACAACATTCCCTATAACCTTAGGCTCTGATACCAAATCTGTCACACCCCGCTAAAGCGGAAACACGAGGTGTCACAGCACAAGATATCATCGCACAAGGTAAACAGACAATAACCATTATATTGACTTAACAAAAATAAGTAGTTCAGGTAAAACATAAATAGAAGTTACATAATCGAATAAAAGTTAAATGACATTATCTTGTACGATGCGAAAATAAAATAGATATTGTTTTTATAAAACGTGACGATGAAGATGAAGATGCCACACATCATGTTTGTATGCATAAGGTACCTAACAACGATCACCTGAAAGCACGGGTAAAAGAAAAGGGTCAACTACTAGAGTTGGTGAGTTCATAGGTTTTTAATATATGCACAAAATATCTTTTAAATGAGAAAAGTTTAAATAATTGATGGAAGTTTTTGAATAAAATCCAAGTATGAAATAATGATATAAGATGTATTATATTGCCCAATACGTTGCACATGGTAGTAATAGACTATGATGGTTTGTTGCTTGAGCCATTATCCAACCTAGCCGACAACCAATTGCCCATGATAAACCTAACGCCTATATTAAATGACGTTAGTAGTGGTAAAGTACATCTATAGTTCGTCAACCATAAATGGGAGACGTCGGAATCTCCAAATAGCGCTACTTACAAATACCATCGGCTCACTAGCGGAGTTAAGGAATAATGTCCAACGAAAGGGCCTTACAACGATCACCCAAGCACATCAAAGAATAATACCATAAGTGCTCAAAATAATATTTGAAATAAATAAAAAGATAGGCAATAAACTTTTCATGAAACGTATACACATGCTTTCACCCCAAAATAATATGAAATACGGTAAAAAGGGGCTATGATACTCACTCGGTATGCAAGGGTGTTTTCTTGTAAGGATTTCTTGTTCCTACCGAAGCTCCTTTCCTAATATAAAAGGTATGTAGCTCTATTAGACTTATTTTATTTATTATTTTGTATTATTTATTTGTGGTTAACTTATTTATTTAAATAGTTAAAGGTTGTCTCTATTTTTCCATAAATCATAAGTGTTCACTGAAATTTTCAGTTCTTTGAGTTGAACTTTAAAAATTAAAAACTATAATTTAGGAGTCATATTAAGGCTTGATATTTTAATATAATCTTAATACATGTTTCTAGAATTCCCAGTAAAAATATAGGAATTTATAATCCATGTTTAGTATTTTTAATAATTAAAAGTGTATAGGATGTCCACTGATCAGTGTCTGGATGACATGTTGTTACTAAAACGTCTGTTTAGGGCTCATACGACCTCCTTTTTACATGATTCAAACTGGGAAATAACCAAGACTCAAAGATTAAACTTTTAAAAAAAACTTGACGTAATTTGACCCAAGAATGAGTAAGTTACACGCGTTTAAAGTGTACCCTTCTAAATCTGCCAGACTTCCAGATTCAACATATGGGTCTTTTTAAATATGTTTGAAGGATCAAACGTCCATGAAAATTAGTGAATCCAGGTTTAAATGAAAGGTAACACTTTAAACTAAGATTAGCAAAAAGAATCAACTGATTTTGAAACCTAGAACTCCAGATATAACAAAAACAAGTAGGGAGTTCTAACATCAGATTCTGCCAGATTTGTGATTCTTTTTGCTTATGGGTCATAACTTTAATATAACATGTTTATATTCATGAATATTCATATTGTATGAGTATAAGCTTTGATAATCCATGTGTTCTTATAACAATGGTAGGATGATACACATTTTATGTGTTCCTTACAACATTTGTTAAGATGAAACACATGCATGATCAAAGTCTTATTTTCTTAATTTTTAGTTGATTAAGTTCCATACAACAACGGTAGGATGATGCACATTTCATGTGCTCCTTACAACATTGGTAGGATGTTTATATTTACATAATTATATATATATAAATAAAGGAAATAAGATGAACAACAAAGAAAATAAATAAAAGAAAGAAGAAAGAAGAAGAGAAGAAAGGTAGAAGAGTAGGGATGAGTGTTTTATGATCATCTTACCAACTCTTTTCTTTGATTTAGTGTTTGATCTTCAAAAGATGATCAACACTTGGATGTTCTTGGGAGATTTTTGTTGGTGAAAGAAGAAGAGAGAAAATAGAAGAGATGGAGTGTGGTGGTAAAGGAAATGATAAGGAGTAGTAGGAGGCTTATATAGAGCATGGGGGAGATCAAGTGGTGGTTCTTGGGAAGAGAAGGAGGCAAGAGAAAAAAGATGGGGGGTTTCTTTTATTTTTTTTATTTTTTATAAATTATGTGTAATTAGTTTAAATAAATTTGTATAAATGGTGATTTTGTTTAAATCTTTTAATTAACAAAGTTTTAATTATTTTGATGAGTTTATATATATATATATATATATATGTTTTATATTTTAACTTATTTATATTTATTAGGATGTATTTAATTATTTTTATTGTTATTATTATTATTATTGTATATGATTTGTAATTCTTGACTTTTAATAATTCGATTTTTCGAGCTCGGGAAGGTTCTAACCATATAGGCGGGATTTCTACGAAATCTAATATTATTATGGATGTATTTAAGTCATAAATACTATTTTTAGTCATACTAGGCTTAAAATTAGAATTCTAATGGCTAACCTGGGAAATTTGTTGCCGAATGTCACAGCATCGATACTGGTGGTACGGTTGCCTGAGTAAACATCGCAGTTGATACTGGAGGTTGTTCATTTTGCGTTAATCTTTGTTCTAGGTTATTTAATTTAGCTCTAAGATCCATCGGTTCATTCTCTAGTTTGAATATATACTCTCTTTGATCTTCTTCATGTTCTTGGCCAGATGTTCCTGCTCGGTTAGTTACATCCAATTCTTCTATCACTGGTGCCTCAGCAGATGATTGAGTAGCAAGAGGGAGGATGGGGGTCTCTCTTTCAGCCATATCTATTACAATCACATCATCTCATAACTTATTAGCATAAACCGTTAGTACTCAAAATACTAACTACTACAAACAACTCTAACTCACTCTAATTCCCCGTGAAGGAAAGCTTGACCTGTCACGAGCCAAGAATAGGGAATGCAAACACTCTAGCCGTGCCTGCATCGCCAAACAATGAGTGCTTCAAACGTGGGAAGCCTGGTCATTATGCAGCCGACTGCTATGTGAAGCAGAGCTCTTCAAATCCTAAGAAAGGGTTTCCTTCTAAGGCTGATAAATACAAAGCTAAAGATAAGGCCCTCAAAGCTTCAAATGAAAGGAAGAAGGAAAAGGCCATGATAGTTGATGACCTTGACTGGACTGATTCTGAAACATCTTCAGATGAAGAAGAAGAAAATAAAGTCAGAGGTAAATGTCAAGTGATTAAAGAAATCCTTGGAACTGCACATCCTGAAATGTGTTTGATGGCCACTGAAAGCAAGTTCAGCAAAGAGCTGGCTGAAGCTGAAAAACTAAGCTCAGCAGAAGGATGGAATCCCACCATGATGTATAAGGTATCGAATTTCAAAAATTATTCAATGAATGAGAAGGATGATATGTGTTCTTATTTGTGTTCTGATCTGACAATTGCACATAACAATCAAAACAAATCTAAACAAACTATCACCAAGCTCAAATCTGAAATACACGTCATTGAAAAAGAAAATGAGCAATTTCTTCAAGAGTCTTATGCCTTAAAGAATCATCTCGAATTTTTAACAAATGAACTCAAAAATGTGAAAATAGATTTGCAAGACTCTAACAAAAAAGTGAAAGATCGTCAGTCGATTATTGATCTTTGGTTGAGTCCAAATAAACTAGCGTTTGAAAGTATCAATCATTAGATGATAATTCAAAGAGAAAGAGTGGGCATAGGACACATTAAACAAGCTGATTTCAGCAAAAAGTGTAAAAATGTCGATGAAATGATTTTTAATGACATAAGTAATAATGATGTTGGACATCAAAATCTACTTAAAAAGAGATTTACCAAATCTGAAGTTGTAAATCTAAGCTTTTCTGAAAGAACAAATTCTGAAATCAGAAATCATCAACTTCCTACTCAGTATGTTACTCTTGCCAATGAAACTACTGAACCAATCACAGAACTATCCATTACACCAAGCCCTACAGAAACCTTACCTGAAGTTAGGTCGACAACCTCAACTGAAACCCAACCTATAGTCGTACTTGAAACCTGTATCTCAACCCTCAACCAGTCTTCATCTAAATCAGTTGGTAAAATATCTTCTGAAATCAAAATAACTGAGTCATCCAACTCAAGCTTTCTTCCTGAAGCCAGTGTCTTCTACGACATTATCATTCCCATGATTTCATCAACTGAAGAATCATCAGTTAAAACCTTACAATCCAAAGTTGAAAATTCAAAACCCTCCAAAACCAAAAATAGTGATGAAACCTTTGCTTTGCCTGTATCCAAACTCAAAGAAGTTAAGGATTCCCTTTTCAAAGTTTTAAAGTTAATCGGTGAAAAAGAGAAGAAAAATAAAAAGATTAAGGCAAAGAATTCTAAAACCACTCGAAAATGCTATGAATGTGGAGTAAGAGGTCACGAAGCTACTTCTTGTTCTAATGAAAACAAGATCTCGAGTTGCTCTTCTAAGCAGTGTGTCTTGGAGCCCAGTAATGTTTGGGCTCTTCAAAAGAACTAATCTTTTCAATTATCTGTGTAGGGCGTTCAGCATGATAACATTTAGTACCTTGACTGTGGATGCTCAAGGCATATGACCAGATGTAAGTCCTTACTGAATGGGGTTCAAGAAGAAAATGGCTCCAAGGTCACATTTGGTGGAGGAAAATGTGGCAAAACTGACGGATATGGTTATCTCAACCAAGTCTCAGTCAACATTAAGAATGTTGCCCATGTGACAGGACTTGAACACAATCTGATCAGCATCAGTCGGTTGTGTGATGCAGATTATGAAATGAATTTCAAGAAGACCAAAGTTTCAATATTTAACAAGAAAGGAAAAGAGGTCTTACAAGCAAAAAGGCAGGGTAACATGTATGTTGTTGATTTCAACTTCAAAAACATCAGCAAATTCTCTAAGCTTAAGCTTACCAGAGGTCTACCATCAGTTCGGTTTCAGAAAGACAAGCTGTGTCATGCATTTGAGAATGGAAAGCAAAAGAAGTTGGTTTTCAAATCAAAACACTGTAACCATGTTAACTCCGCCTTTCATCTCTTACATATGGTCCTCTTTGGTCCTGCCAGTTCTCCTAGTATGGGAGGCAAGAAGTATACTCTGCTTGTAGTTGATGAATACACCAGGTTCACATGGGTATTCTTTTTGCGTAACAAAAGTGATACTGCTGAAGTTCTGATGAGCTTTATACGTCGTGTTCAAATACATTTTCACACACAAGTTAAACAGCTTCGCAGTGATCATGGGACAGAGTTCAGAAACTCTACCCTCCAAGATTTTTGTGATGAAAATGGCATCATCCAAAACTTCTCAGCTCCATATACCCCTCAGCAAAATGGAGTTGATTAAAGAAGAAATAGGACCCTGATAGAAGCAGCCAGAACGATGCTAGCTGAAGCATTTCTAAAAGGTCATTTCTGGGCTGAAGCTGTTAATGCTGCTTGCTACACTCAGAACCAGTCTATCATTGTGAAGCGCCACAACAAAACTCCCTACGAGTTGCTTTATTTGAAATCACCAAATGTCGGATACTTCAAAGGCTTTGGAAGTACATGATTCATTATGAACACCAAAGATCAGAAAAAGCAAGTTTGATTCCAAAGGAGAACGAGGAGTGTTTTTAGGCTATTCTGATATTTCCAAAGCATATCGTGTTTTCATCCCAAAAAGAATTATGTGGTTGAAACAATAAATGTTACCTTTGAAGAATTCAATACAGAGTCAACCTCCAATCACACTGATCAAATTTCCGATGAATTTGATGCTCTTCTACAAGAGTCATTTAATGATGATTTGGATGACTATTCTCACGAGGTAAATACGAACGATAATGTTGTTTTTGTTAATGTTAATCAGGTCACTGAAGATCTATTGGAAACAAATAACTCCTCTACTGATGAAGAACATGATCGACCACAAAGGGTCACAAAATGGAGTCGAGCTCATCCCATCACAAATGTGATTGGTGATCCAAATACTAGTGTACCCGAAATGCAACCACGTCTGCATTCTGCATGTTCTCTGAATTCATATCACAGGTCGAACCCAAGAAATTCGATGAAGCTCTGAAGGATCCAAACTGGGTGGTCGCTATGCAAGATGAGCTTAATGAATTTGAACGAAACAAGGTGTGGATGCTGATTGACCCACCTGAAGACAAGTCCATCATTGGCATGAAATGGATCTTCAGGAACAAACGTGATAAAACTGGGTCAGTTGTGCGTAACAAGGCCAGACTAGTTGCAAAAGGCTACTGTCAAGAGGAAGGGATAGATTATGATGAAACGTTTGCTCCAGTGACTCGTTTGGAGGCAATACGTATGTTCATAGCCTTTACAGCCTTTAAGGGATTTAAGGTCTTTCAGATGGACGTTAAAAGCGCCTGTCTGAATAGAGAACTTCAAGAAGAAGTATTTGTTCAGGAACCTCCTGGATTCGAAATTCCTAAGTTTCCACACCACGTTTATAAGCTTGACAAAGCCCTTTCTGGAATGAAACAGGCTCCACGTGCCTAGTATGATACTTTATCCACTCATCTTGTGAAAAATGGATTTTAGAGAGGGGACATCGATAAAACTCTATTTCAGTGTAGAGAAAAAGGTGAACTCATTCTAGTTCAAATTTATGTCGATGATATTATATTTGGCTCTACTGACAATCGTTTGTGCAAGAAATTTGAGAAAATAATGTAAGAAAAGTTCAAAATGAGCATGATGGGAGAAATGAATTTCTTCCTTGGGCTTCAGATAAAGTAATCTGACCAAGGCATCTTCATTAATCATGGGAAATATATCAAAGACTTACTCAACAAGTTCAACTTTTCAGACTCCTCCCCTATGAAGATTCCCATTGTCCCAGAGACCAAGCTTATCGCTGATCCAAATGGGAAAGTAGTTGATCTTCCCACATTCAGAGGGATGATTGGATCCTTACTATATCTGACAACCAGTCGCCCTGATATTATGTTCTCCACATGTCTATGTGCAAGATTTCAGGCGAACCCAAAAGAATCACATCTGACGGCTGTCAGACGAATTTTCAGATAACTGTAAGGTACTCCCAAACATGGGCTATGGTACTCCATAGACTCCGGCTTTGAATTAATTGGATTTTCAAATTCAGACTATGCCGGATGTCAGATTGATAGGAAGAGTACTACCGGTGGGTGTCAGCTACTAGGTGGAAAACTAGTTAGTTGGCAACGAAAGAAGCAGAACTCCAATTCTCTATCCACCGCTGAAGCTGAATATATTTCAGCTGGGAGTTGTTGGACACAAGTTCTATGGATGCAACACCAGCTCGCTGACTATGGCATCTCCTTTCAGCGCACTCCATCTATTGTGATAACACAAGTGCTATTGCAATCTCCAATAATCCGGTGCTCCATTCTTGCACAGAGCACATCGATGTTCACCATCACTTTATTCGAGATCACGTAGCCATGAATGAAATTGAGCTTCGTTTCATCTCCACTGAACATCAGCTAGCTGGTTCAATCAACTGATTGCAGAAATAGGAATGCTAAATCCTTCAACAATATAGCTATTTCAGGTAAGTTTGATTGTTACTGTTCATTCTTTCTTGACACATTTAATGCCAACCACCCTAATAGCTAAGCTTAAATAATTACTTTTACCTTGCCTCTCTTGACTGTCAAATCATCTCTGAAGTATAATGATGAGTAAATTTCTTTGTAAACATCCAAAGTTTTTCTTTCCTTTTCCATCTTCTGCAAATCAATACACGATTCAAAGAAAATCTTTCACTTTCTCAACAACTCATGGAATTCACAATCACCTTCGTTTTCTTCACAATATGCTATGTCATCACCGTTCCCATCCCTGATGAAGGGATTGGGATTGAAGTTTCATCTCAAATATTTGTGTTATCATAAACATGGTGTAATTAATATAATCCTACTTTGAAAACTTTTGTGTGTTCGTTGCTTTACGACTATTTCCGCACTTTGATTTTATTAATAGTTAGTTTGATTCATATTCGGGAAAAACAATTGGTATCAGAGAAGGTTCTATTTTTATCTATAAATTAGTGATCTATTCAACATGTCGAAGTTTGAGTACATCGATAATGGCTCCTCTGCCAAACCACCAAAGTTTTCTATCGAACATTTTTCTAGCTGGAAAAATAGAATGCTTTTGTATTTAGAAAATCTTGACTGCAATTCTCTTGTTGTTTTGGAGGAGGGTCCTTATATTCCTCAAACCATCTCTATGGAGACTGGTTCTGCTGAAACCTCCACCCCTCTCATCCAAAACCAAGATCTCAATAAACAGAGGAGGAGAAGAAGATTGTGGGTCTGGATGCAAAGATACGAAATAGTATTGTCATTGCATTAACTAACGAAATATTTCATACTGTTTGTAATCTTAAAACAACTAAGGATATGTGGGAAAGCATCTGCATATCGTTCGAAGTAACTGTTGAAGTTCGTGAGAACAAGAAGACCAACATCATACGCAAGTATGAAAGTTTATGCGCGAAAGACTCAGAGTCTCTCACTGAGGTCTACACAGGATTTACATGTCTACTGAACGACGTGACTGAAGTTGGAGTTGTCAGAGAGCAATTCCAAATACTTAATAGATTTCTGGATTCCCTACCATCTGAATGGGATACCACGTGCATGATCCTGAGAACCAACAATATGCTCAGGGACATGAACATGCGTAAGCTGTATGGAATCCTACTAAATGATGAACAAACTCGCATTCATAAAACTGATCTGAAGAAAGCCTTCAAGAAAACTCTGGCCCTTGTTGCTGAAAATCTCAAAGAGCCAACTACAAGCAAAGTAAAGACTCTGGCCCTTGTTGTTGAAACCCAACCTATAGTCGTACCTGAAACCTGTATCTCAACCCTCAACCAGTCTTCATTTGAATCAGTTGGTGAAATATCTTCTGAAATCAAAATAACTGAGTCATCCAACTCAAGCTTTCTTCCTGAAGCCAGTGTCTTCTACGACATTATCATTCCCATGATTTCATCAACTGAAGAATCATCAGTTAAAACCTTACAATCCAAAGTTGAAAATTCAAAACCCTCCAAAACCAAAAATAGTGATGAAACCTTTGCCTTGCCCGTATCCAAACTCAAAGCAGTTAAGCGTTCTCTTTTCAAAGTTTTAAAGTTAATCGGTGAAAAAAGAGAAGAAAAATAAAAAGATTAAGGCAAAGAATTCTAAATCCACACGAAAATGCTATAAATGTGGAGTAAGAGGTCATGAAGCTACTTCTTGTTCTAATGGAAACAAGATCTCAAGTTGCTCTTCTAAGCAGTGTGTCTTGGATCCGAGTAAAGTTTGGGCTCTTCAAATGAACTAATCTTTTCAATTATCTGTGTAGGGCATTCAGCATGATAACATTTGGTACCTTGACAGTGGATGCTCAAGGCATATGACCAGATGTAAGTCCCTACTGAATGGGGTTCAAGAACCAAATGGCCCCAAGGTCACATTTGGTGGAGGAAAATGTGGCAAAACTGACGGATATGGTTATCCTAACCAAGGCTCAGTCAACATTAAGAATGTTGCTCATGTGACAGGACTTGAACACAATCTGATCATCATCAGTCAGATGTGTGATGCAGATGATGAAGTACATTTCAAGAAGACCAAAGGCTCCATCTTTCACAAGAAAGGAAAAGAGGTCTTACAAGCAAAAAGGCAGGGTAACATGTATGTTGTTGATTTCAACTCTGCCACCTCTGAAAGTGATGCTTGCTTCTTTTCAGAAGTTGATTCCGTAGTTAACTGGTTATGGCACAAAAGACTATCTCATATCAACTTCAAAAACATCAGCAAACTCTCTAAGCTTAAGCTTACCAGATGTCTACCCTCAGTTCGGTTTCAGAAAGACAAGCTGTGTCATGGATGTGTGAAAGGAAAGCAAAAGAAGTCGGTTTTCAAATCAAAACACTGTAACCAAGTTAACTCCGCCTTTCATCTCTTACATATGCATCTCTTTGGTCCTGTCAGTTCTCCTAGCATGGGAGGCAAGAAGTATACTCTGGTTGTAGTTGATGAATACACCAGGTTCACATGGGTATTCTTTTTGCGTAACAAAAGTGATACTGCTGAAGTTCTGATGAGCTTTATGCGTCGTGTTCAAAGACAATTTCACACACAAGTTAAACAGCTTCGCAGTGATCATGGGACAGAGTTCAGAAACTCTACCCTCCAAGATTTTTGTGATGAAAATGGCATCATCCAAAACTTCTCAGCTCCATATACAACTCAGTAAACTGGAGTTGGTGAAAGAAGAAAAAGGACCCTGATAGAAGCAGCCAGAACGATGCTAGCTGAAGCATCTCTGATAGGTCATTTCTAGGATGAAGCTGTTAATGTTGCTTGCTACACTCATAACAAGTCTATCATTGTGAAGCGCAACAGCAAAACTCCCTACAAGTTACTTTATCTGAAATCACCCAATGTCGGATACTTCAAAGTCTTTGGAAGTACATGCTTAATCCTGAACACCAAAGATCAGAAAAGCAAGTTTGATCTTAAAGGAGAACAAGGAGTGTTTTTAGGCTATTCTGATATTTCCAAAGCATATCGTGTTTTTCTTCCCAAAACGAATTCTGTGGTTGAAACAATAAATGTTACCTTTGATGAATTCAATGCAGAGTCAACCTCTAATCACACTGATCAAATTGTTTCCGATGAATTTGATGCTCTTCTACAAGAGTCATTTAATGATGATTTGGATGACTATTCTCATGAGGTAAATACTGATGATAATGTTATTTCTGTTAATGTGAATCCAGTCATTGAAGATCTATTGGAAACAAATAACTCCTCTGCTAATGAACAATAGCATCAACCACAAAGGGTCACAAAATGGACTCAAGCTCATCCCATCACAAATGTGATTGGTGATCCAAATACTGGTGTGCAAACCCAAAATACAACCACGTCTGCATTCTGCATGTTCTCTGAATTCATATCACATGTCGAACCCAAGAAATTCGATGAAGCTCTGAAGGATCCAAACTGGGTGGTCGCTATGCAAGATGAGCTTAATGAATTTGAACGAAAAAAGGTGTTGAAGCTGATTGACCCATCTGAACACAAGTCCATCATTGGCACAAAATGGGTCTTCAGGAACAAACGTGATGAAACTGGGTCAGTTGTGCGTAACAAGGCCAGACTAGTTGAAAAAGGCTACTGTCAAGAGGAAAGGATAGATTATGAAGAAACGTTTGCTCCAGTTGCTCGTTTGGAGGCAATACGTATGTTCTTAGCCTTTGCAGCCTTCAGGGGATTCAAGGTCTTTCAGATGGATGTTAAAAGTGTCTTTCTAAATGGAGAACTTCAAGAAGAAGTATTTGTTCAACAACCTCCTGGATTCAAAAATCCCAAGTTTCCATACCACATTTATAAGCTTGACAAAGCCCTTTATGGAATGAAACAGGCTCCGCGTGCCTGGTATGATACTTTATCCACTCATCTTCTGAAAAATGGATTTTAGAGAGGGAACATCGATAAAACTCTATTTCAGTGTAGAGAAAAAGGTGAACTCATTCTAGTTCAAATTTATGTCGACGAGATTATATTTGGCTCTAATGAAAATCGTTTATGCAAGAAATTTGAGAAAATAATGTTAGAAATGTTCAAAATGAGCATGATGGAAGAACTGAATTTCTACCTTGGGCTTCTGATAAAGCAATCTGACCAATGCATCTTTATTAATCAAGGGAAATATGTCAAAGACATACTCAAGAAGTTCAACTTTTCAGACTCCTCCCCTATGAAGTCTCCCATTGTCCCAAAGACCAAGCTTACCGCTGATCCGAATGGGAAAGCAGTTGATCTTCCCACATTTAGAGGGATGATCGGATCCTTACAATATCTAACTACCAGTCGCCCTGATATTATGTTCTCCACATATCTATGCGCAAGATTTTATGCGAACCCAAAAGAATCACATCTGACGGTTGTCAAACAAATTTTCAGATACCTTAAAGGTACTTCTAAACTTGGGCTATGGTACTCCTTAGACTCCGGCTTTGAATTAATTGGATTTTCAGATTCAGAATAAGCCGGATGTCAGATTGATAGGAAGAGTACTACCGGTGGGTGTCAGCTACTAGGTGGAAAACTAGTTAGTTGGTAAAGCAAGAACCAGAACTCCATTTCTTTATCCACCGCTGAAGCTGAATATATTTCAGCTGGGAGTTGTTGCACACAAGTTATATGGGTGCAACATCAGCTCGCTGACTATGGCATCTCCTTTCAGTGCACTCCCATCTATTGTAATAACACAAGTGCTATTGCAATCTCCAATAATCTGGTGCTCCATTCTCGTACAAAGCACATCGATGTTTGCCATCACTTTATTCGAGATCACATAGCCAAGAATGAAATTGAGCTTCGTTTCATCTTCACTGAACATCAGCTAGCTGTCATCTTCACTAAAGCTCTAGATGAACACCGGTTCAATCAGCTGATTGCAGAAATAGGAACACTAAATCCTTCAACAATATAACTATTTCAAGTAAGTTTGATTGTTACTGTTCATTCTTTCTTGTCACATTTAATGCCAACCACCCTAATAGCTAAGCTTAAATAATTACTTTTACCCTGCCTCTCTTGACTGTCAAATCATCTCTAATATGTAATCATGAGTAAATTTCTTTGTAAACATCCAAAGATTTTCTTTCCTTCTTCATCTTCTGCAAATCAATACACGATTCAAAGAAAATCTTTCACTTTCTCAACAACTCATGGAATTCACTATCACCTTCATTTTCTTCTCAGTATGCTATGTCATCACCGTTCGCATCCCTGATGAAGGGATTGGGGTTGAAATTTCATCTCAAATATTTGTGTTATCATAAACATGGTGTAATTAATATAATCCTACTTTGAACACTTTCGTGTGTTCGTTGCTTTAAAACTATTTCCGGACATTAATTTTATTCATAGTTAGTTTTATTCATATTCGGGAAAAGCAATTGGTATCAAAGCAGGTTCTATTTTTATCTATAAATTAGTGATTTGTTCAACATGTCAAAGTTTGAGTACATCGACAATGGCTCCTCTGCCAAACCACCAAAGTTTTCAATCGAACATTTTTCTAACTGGAAAAATAGAATGCTTTTGTATTTAGAAAATCTTGACTGCAACTCTTTTGTTGTTTTGGTGGAGGGTCCTTATATTCCTCAAACCATCTCTATGGAGACTGGTTCTACTGAAACCTCCATTCCCTCTCGTCCAAAACGAAGATCTCAAAGGACAGAGGAGGAGAAGAAGCTTGTGGGTCTGGATGCAAAGATATGAAAAAGTATAGTCATTGCATTACCTAACGAAATATTTCGTACTGTTTGTAATCTGAAAACAACGAAGGATATGTCGGAAAGCATCTGCATATCGTTCGAAGGAACTGTTGAAGTTCATGCGAACAAGAAGACCAACATCATACATAAGTATGAAAGTTTCTGTGCTAAAGACTCAGAGTCTCTCACTGAGGTCTACACAAGGTTTACATGTCTAATGAAGGACATGACTGAAGTTAGAGTTGTCAGAGAGCAATTCCAAATATTTAACAGATTTCTGGATTCTCTCCCATCTGAATGGGATACCATGTGCATGATCCTGAGAACCAACAATATGCTCAGGGACATGAACATGCGTAAGATGTATGGAATCCTGCTGAATGATGAACAAGCTCGCATTCAGAAAACTGATTTGAAGAAGGCCTTCAAGAAAACTCTGGCCTTTGTTGCTGAAAATCTCAAAGAGCCAACTACAAGCAAACTAAAGACTCTGATTCTGATGATGAGTCTCAGATTAATGAAGCTGAGGAGGAAGAAAGGTCTGATGATGAAGGTACCGAAAAAGCATTCATCATGAAAAATTATAAAAAGTTTCAGAACTTCAAGTCTAATGGGAAGAGATGATTTGATAAGAAGTTCTCTTAAGAGAAAAAGGGCTCATCTGAAAGGTCTAAGAATGAGTGCTTCAAACGTGGGAAGCCTGGTCATTATGCATCCGATTGCTATGTGAAGGAGACCTCTTCAAATCCTAAGAAAGGGTTTCCTTCTAAGGCTGATAAATAAAAAGCTAAATATAAGGCCCTCAAAGCTTCAAATGAAAGGAAGAAGGAAAAGGCCATGATAGATGATGACCTTGACTGGACTGATTCTAAAACATCTTCAGATGAAGAAGAAGAAAATGAAGTCAGAGGTAAATGTCTCGTGGCTAAAGAAATCCTTGGAACTGCACATCCTGAAATGTGCTTGATGGCCACTGAAAGCAAGTTCAGCAAAGAGCTGGCTGAGGCTGAAAAACTAAGCTCAACAGAAGAATGGAATCCCACCATGATGTATAAGGTATCGAATTTCAATAATTATTCAATGAATGAGAAGGATGATATGTTTGCTTATTTGTGTTCTGATCTGACAATTGCACATAACAATCAAAACAAATCTAAACAAACTATCACCAAGCTCACCTCTGAAATAAACGTCGTTGAAAAAGAAAATGAGCAATTTCTTCAAGTGTCTTATGCCTTAAAGAATCATCTCGAATTTTTAACAAATGAACTCAAAAATGTGAAAATAGATTTGCAAGACTCTAATGAAAAAGTGAAAGATCGTCAGTCGATTATTGATCTTTAGTTGAGTCTAAATAAACTAGCGTTTGAAAGTATCAATCATCAGATGATAATTCAAAGAGAAAGAGTGGGCATAGTACACATTAAACAAGCTGCTGATTTCAGCAAAAAGTGTAAAAATGTCGATGAAATGATTTTTAATGACATAAGTAATAATGATGTTGGAAATCAAAATCTACTTAAAAAGAGATTTACCAAATCTGAAGTTGTAAATCCAATCTTTTCTGAAAGAACAAATTCTGAAATCGGAAATCTTCAACTTCCTACTAAGTATGATAGTTTTGCCAATGAAACTACTGAACCAATCACAGAAATATTCGTTACACCAAGCCCTATTGAAACCTTACCTGAAGATAGGTCGAAAACCTCAACTGAAACCCAACCTCTAGTCGTACCTGAAACTTGTATCTCAACCCTCAACCTGTCTTCATCTGAATCAGTTGGTGAAATATCTTCTAAAATGAAAATAACTGAGTCATCCAAATTAAGCTTTCTTCCTGAATCTAGTGCCTTCTACGACATTATCATTCCCATGATTTCATCAACTGAAGAATCATCAGTTCAAACCTTACAATCCAAAGCTGAAAATTCAAAACCCTCCAAAAGCAAAAATATTTATGAAACCTTTGCTTTGCCCGTATCCAAACTCAAAGAAGTTAAGGATTCTCTTTTCAAAGTTTTAAAGTTAATCAGTGAAAAAGAGAAGAAAAATAAAAAGATTAAGGCAAAGAATTCTCAATCCACTCGATAATGCTATAAATGTGGAGTAAGAGGTCATGAAGCTACTTCTAATGAAAACAAGATCTCGAGTTGCTCTTCTAAGCAGTATGTCTTAGAGCCCAGTAAAGTTTGGGCTCTTCAAATGAACTAATCTTTTCAATTATCTGTGTAGGGCATTCATCATGATAATATTTGGTACCTTGACAGTGGATGCTCAAAGAATATGACCAAATGTAAGTCCCTACTCAATAGGGTTCAAGAAGCGAATGGCCCCAAGGTCTCATTTGGTGGAGGAAAATGTGGCAAAACTGACAGATATGGTTATCTCAACCAAGGCTCAGTCAACATTAAGAATGTTGCCCATGTGAAAGGACTGGAACACAATCTGATCAGCATCAGTTAGTTATGTGATGCAGATTATGAAGTGAATTTCAAGAAGACCAAAGGTTCAATCTTTAACAAGAAAGGAAAAGAGGTCTTACAAGCAAAAAGGCAGGGTAACATGTATGCTGTTGATTTCAACTATGCCACCTCTGAAAGACATGCTTGCTTCTTTTCAGAAGCTGATTCCAAAGTTAACTAGTTACGGCACAAAAGTTTATCTCATCTTACCTTCAAAAACATCAACAAACTCTCAAAGCTTAAGCTTACCAGAGGTCTACCGTCAGTTCGGTTTCAGAAAGACAAGTTGTGTCATGCATGTGAGGAAGGAAGGCAAAAGAAGTCGGTTTTCAAATCAAAACACTATAACCAAGTTAACTCCGCCTTTCATCTCTTACATATGCATCTCTTTGGTCCTGTCAGTTCTCCTAGCATGGGAGGCAAGAAGTATACTCTGGTTGTAGTTGATGAATACACCAGGTTCACATGGGTATTCTTTTTGCGTAACAAAAGTGATACTGCTGAAGTTCTGATGAGCTTTATGCGTCGTGTTCAAAGACAATTTCACACACAAGTTAAACAGCTTCGCAGTGATCATGGGACAGAGTTCAGAAACTCTACCCTCCAAGATTTTTGTGATGAAAATGGCATCATCCAAAACTTCTCAGCTCCATATACCCCTCAGTAAACTGGAGTTGGTGAAAGAAGAAAAAGGACCCTGATAGAAGCAGCCAGAACGATGCTAGCTGAAGCATCTCTGATAGGTCATTTCTGGGCTGAAGCTGTTAATGCTGCTTGCTACACTCAGAACAAGTCTATCATTGTGAAGCGCCACAGCAAAACTCCCTACGAGTTACTTTATCTGAAATCACCCAATGTCGGATACTTCAAAGTCTTTGGAAGTACATGCTTCATCCTGAACACCAAAGATCAGAAAAGCAAGTTTGATCCCAATGGAGAACAAGGAGTGTTTTTAGGCTATTCTAATATTTCCAAAGCATATCGTGTTTTTCTTCTCAAAAAGAATTCTGTGGTTGAAACAATAAATATTACCTTTGATGAATTCAATGCAGAGTCAAACTCTAATCACACTGATCAATTTGTTTCCGATGAATTTGATACTCTTCTACAAGAGTCATTTAATGATGATTAGGATGACTATTCTCAAGAGGTAAATACTGACGATAATGTTGTTTCTGTTAATGCGAATCAGGTCACTAAAGATATATTGGAAATAAATAACTCCTCTACTGATGAACAACAAGATCAAACACAAAGGGTCACAAAATGGACTCGAGCTCATCTCATCACAAATGTGATTGGTGATCCAAATACTGGTGTGCAAACCCAAAATGCAACCACGTCTGCATTCTGCATGTTCTCTGAATTCATATCACAGGTCGAACCAAAGAAATTCGATCAAGCTCTGAAGGATCCAAACTGGGTGGTCGCTATGCAAGATGAGCTTAATGAATTTGAACGAAACAAGGTGTGGACGCTGATTGACCCACCTGAAGACAAGTCCATCATTGGAACAAAATGGGTCTTCAGGAACAAAGGTGATGAAACTGGGTCAGTTGTGCGTAACAAGGCCAGACTAGTGGCAAAAGGCTACTGTCAAGAGGAAGGGATAGATTATGATGAGACGTTTGCTCTAGTTGCTCGTTTGGAGGCAATACGTATGTTCTTAGCCTTTGCAGCCTTCAAGGGATACAAGGTCTTTCAGATGGATGTTAAAAGCGCCTTTCTGCTGGGAGAACTGAATTTCTTCCTTGGGCTTCAGATAAAGCAATCTGACCAAGGCATCTTCATTAATCAAGGGAAATATGTCAAAGACTTACTCAAGAAGTTTAACTTTTCAGACTCCTCCCCTATGAAGACTCCCATTGTTCCAAAGACCAAGCTTACCGCTGATCCAAATGGGTAAGCAGTTGATCTTCCCACATTCAGAGGGATGATCGGATCCTTACAATATCTGACGGCCATTCGCTCTGATATTATGTTCTCCACATGTCTATGTGCAAGATTTCATGGGAACCCAAAAGAATCACATCTGACGGCTGTCAGACGAATTTTCAGATACCTGAAAGGTACTCCTGAACTTAGGCTATGGTACTCCATAGACTCCGGCTTTGAATTAATTGGATTTTCAGATTCAGACTATGCCGGATGTTAGATTGATAGGAAGAGTACTACCGGTGGGTGTCAGCTACTAGGTGGAAAACAAGTCAGTTGGCAAAGCAAGAAGCAGAACTCCATTTCTCTATCCACCGCTGAAGCTGAATATATTTCAGCTGGGAGTTGTTGCCCACAAGTTCTATGGATGCAACATCAGCTCGCTGACTATGGCATCTCCTTTCAGCGCACTGCCATCTATTGTGATAACACAAGTGCTATTGCAATCTCCAATAATCCGGTGCTCAATTCTCGCACAAAGCACATCGATGTTCGTCATCACTTTATTCGAGATCACATAGCCAAGAATGAAATTAAGCTTCGTTTCATCTCCACTGAACATCAACTAGCTGTCATCTTCACTAAAGCTCTAGATGAACAACGGTTCAATCATTTGATTGCAGAAATAGGAATGCTAAATCCTTCAACAATATAGCTATTTCAGGAAAGTTTGATTGTTACTGTTCATTCTTTCTTGTCACATTTAATGCCTACCACCCTAATAGCTAAGCTTAAAAAATTACTTTTACCCTGCCTCTCTTAACTGTCAAATCATCTCTGAAGTGTAATCATGAGTAAATTTCCTTATAAACATCAAGATTTTCTTTCCTTTTTCATCTTCTACAAATCAATACACGATTCAAAGAAAATCTTTAACTTTCTCAACAACTCATGGAATTCACAATCACCTTCGTTTTCTTCCCAGTATGCTATGTCATCACCGTTCATATCCCTAATGAAGAGATTGGGGTTGAAGTTTCATCTCAAATATTTGTGTTATCATAAACATGGTGTAATTAATATAATCCTACTTTGAAAATTTTCATGTGTTCGTTGCTTTAAAACTATTTCCGCACTTTGATTTTATTCATAGTTAGTTTTATTCATATTCGGGAAAAACAATTGCTATCAGAGCAGGTTCTACTTTTATCTATAAATTAGTGATCTGTTCAACATGTTGAAGTTTGAGTACATCCATAATGGCTCCTCTGATAAACCACCAAAGTTTTCTATCGAACATTTTTCTAGCTGGAAAAATAGAATGCTTTTGTATTTAGGAAATCTTGACTGCAATTCTCTTGTTGTTTTGGAGGAAGGTCCTTATATTCCTCAAACCATCTTTATGGAGACTGGTTATGCTGAAACCTCCATTCTCTCTCGTCCAAAACCAAGATCTTAATGGACAGATGTAACACCTGGGTTAGGAGATTAGTGGGTTGGCGGTGTTACTGTTTGGTATCAAAGCCTAGGTTTGACGATGCATGCACGGCTAGAGTGTTGCATTCACAAATCTTGGCTCTTGACGGGTCAAGCTTTCCTTCGGGGGAATTAGAGTGAGTTAGAGTTGTCGGTTGTAGTTACTATTTTGGATACTAACAGTTTATGTTAATAAGTTATGAGGTGATGTGATTGTAACAGATAATGGCTGACAGAGATACTCCAATCCTTCCTCCTACGACCCAAGCTACAACTAAAGCGCCATTGACTGAATATTTGGATAACCCAGCTACTGCAGGAACGTCGGGTCAAGCCTGTGAGGAGGAACATAGTGATTATGTCTATAAATTGGAAAACGAGTTGGTTGAGCTCAGAGATAAAGTTCAAAGGATGGAACAACAACAACAGGAACCTGAACCAACCCCTGTACCGACTGCGATTCTTACCCAGGCAACGACCGCACCAGTTACAGCACCACTGCCACCAATGACTCAAATGATGCAACAACCTTTCTTCTATCCATATCCACAACCAGGAGCTTATCCGTTTGCGTTCCCTGGATATAAACAACCCTGCACCTACAAGCAATTTATGGATTGCAAACCGTCTGTGTATCATGGGAGTTCTGATCCCAATGCAACATTGAATTAGTTGAGGGAGATGTCAAAGGCACTTGATGCCTGTACTTGCGAGGATGAATTAAAGGTTAAATATGCGTCAAGAATGTTAAGAGGGGATGCGTTGGTCTAGTGGGATTCCATTACCGGCCACTTTACTGAACAATGGCAGGGGAGTATCACCTGGAGTCAATTCCAGGAGAAGTTATGTGAACAATACTGTGGGAGTTTTGAGACGGCCAAGATCAAGAAGGAATTTATGGATCTACAGATGACAGGGAACATGATTGTGGATCAGCTGATAAAACAATTTAATGAGAAAATGTGATTTGCCAAGCACTGCGTACCCGACGAGCAATCAAAGATTGCCTATTTTGTGGGGGCACTGCACCCAGACTATAGAGGCGCCACCAGGTGGACTACCACACTGTCCCAGGCTTTCACTTTGGCCAAATTGGCTAAAGGGGATATTGTTGCGAGAAACAAGTTGTGAGGGGAGAAACTTTCCCAACAAAATTCAAGGTTTAAACACTATAATGATCAACAGAGACAGGGAAGGCAGAGCAGCGGTGGTAGGCAGGGAGATCAGAACAGAAGACCTAGTTCGGGTGGGTCTACTCAACGGGCACCTTGGTGTAGCAGGTGCAGATCTTATCATAATGGGCAGTGTACGACCCAGACAAGAAGATGCGTGAACTATGGCCAGTTTGGCCATGACTTGAAGAACTGTAGATTCCCGAGGAGTGTATGCTGGAATTGCTAGAGGGAGGGGCACCGTGTTGGTGATTTCCCGATGGGCAAAGAGACTGGGTCAGGGTCTGGGGGAGGAGGAGCTAGAGGGTCGTCTTCAGCAGGTCAGAAACGAAAGAACGCACCCACTACTGAGGGTCAGGCGTTCAAAATGACGGTGGATGATGCCACCACCACTGATGACGTGATCACGGGTATGTTTCTAATAAACTCTACTCCTGCTAGAGTATTTTTTGATTCAGGGGCAAATTGCACCTTTGTTTGTGTGGAATTCTGTGATAGATTAAATATGCCTGTGATTGAACTTGCTACTGCTTTAGAGATAGAAGTAGCAAACGGTATGATGGTTCCGGTCACGACTGCTGTGGCTGGGGCTAAAATGGATATAGATGGCGTGTGTTTTCCTGTTTATTTTCTTGTTATGCCATTGTCTGGGTTTGATATGGTGCTTGGGATGGATTGGCTGAGTCTGAATCAAGCCAATATTAAGTGTCATAAGAAGTTGATCTCGTTTTCACTAGCTGATGGTTCCCGGGTAATAGCAAGGGGAGAGAAAGCAGGATCTATGATTCCTATGATTTCATGTTTGAAAGCAAATAAGGCATTAAGTAAGGGGTGTGAATTTTATTTGGCATATGTGATTGACGGGAAGAAAGAGAAACAAGCAATGACTGATATCCGGGTGGTAACGGAATACCTGGAAGTGTTTCCACAAGAGTTGCCAGGATTGCCTCCGGTTCGTGAAGTGGAATTCAAAATAGATTTAATACATGGATCTAGACCGGTAGCGAAGGCTCCGTACAGGTTTGCACCTTCAGAGATTCAGGAGATGATGACACAGATTCAGGATCTGCTCGATAAAGGGTTTATTCGTCCGATTTCATCCCCGTGGGGAGCACCGGTATTGTTTGTAAAGAAGAAAGACGGTACGTTGCGTATGTGTATCGACTACCGTGAACGGAATAAGAGAACGATAAAGAACAAGTATCCGTTGCCGAGAATCGATGATTTGTTTGAACAACTGCAAGGAGCTTCGTTCTTTTCTAAGATTGATGTGAGATCAACATATCATCAGGAACGTGTTTCTGAGGAAGATGTATCGAAGACGGCCTTTCATACGCGCTACGGGCACTACGAGTTCTTGGTTATGCCGTTCGGCTTAACCAATGCACGTGCGATTTTTATAGATCTGATGAACAGGGTCTGTCGACCATTCTTGGATGATTTTGTGATAGTCTTCATTGATGATATTCTAATTTATTCAAAGACTGGACATGAGCACGAACAGCATTTGAGACAAGTTTTGGAAACCTTGAAGAAAGAACATTTGTTTGCTAAGTTCACAAAGTGCGAGTTCTGGTTGAGGGAAGTTCAATTCTTGGGGCATGTTATCTGTAATGAAGGAGTGAAAGTAGACCCTTCAAAGGTGGAAGCTGTGATGATCTGGAATGCTTCAAAGACACCGTCTGAAATAAAGAGTTTTCTGGGTTTGGCTGGATACTACCGCAGGTTTATTAAAGATTTCTCGAAAATTGCAAGTCCGTTGACTAAGTTAACTCGGAAAGATGTGAAGTTTGTTTGGGGTAGTGATCAAGACAAGGCTTTCCAGACTTTGAAACAGTTGTTATGCCAGGCTCCCATTCTTGCATTGCCAATTGGAACGGATGATTTCACTGTTTATTGCGATGCGTCGTTTGCGGGATTGGGATGTGTGCTTATGCAGAGGGATCGGGTGATTGCGTATGCTTCAAGACAGTTGAAACCACATGAAAAGAATTACCCGACTCATGATCTAGAACTGGCAGCTGTCCTATTTGCCCTAAAACTGTGGAGACACTATTTGTATGGCACCAAGTGTGTAATTTGTACTGATCATAAGAGTCTCCAGTATGTGTTTACATAGAAGGAATTGAACATGATTGCGAGATTAGATAACACCCTGGAAAAGCGAATGTAGTATCAGATGCCTTGAGCCGCAAGGGAGCGGGGAATTCCATTAAGTTCATGCGTATGGAGAATGTATCTGATTTAGTGGATAGAATAAAGTCTACACAGTTGGAAGTTCTGAAAGAGGAGAACTTGAAGAACGAACTTATGAGGAAACGCAAGGAGGAGCTTACTGATGATTCTCGCAGATTGAAAATGTATAAGACTCATGTGTGGGTGCCTATGCTTGGAGAATTGAGAAAGTTGATTCTAACTGAAGCACACATGTCGAGACTGTCTGTTCACCCAGGAAGCAATAAAATGTACCACGATTTGAAAGTGCTTTACTGGTGGCCTACGATGAAGGCAGATGTGGCTCATTTTGTGGAGTCATGCCATATCTGTGCTCAAGTGAAAGCAGAGCATCAGAAGCCCTACGGATCCTTAAAACAGTTAGAAATTCCTGAGTGGAAGTGGGAACATATAACGATAGATTTCGTGACTAAACTTCCGCGAACTCAGAGGAATCACGATATGATTTGGGTGATCATGGATCGACTGACGAAGAGTGCCCATTTTCTGGCTACTTGTGAGACGGCTTCTCTTAGCAAGTTGGCACAATTGTACATTGATTAGATCATTGCAAAGCATGGCATACCATTGTTGATAGTATCTGACAGAGACTCTAGGTTTGTTTCTAACTTCTGGAGGAGTCTACAGAGAGAGTTGGGGACGAGAATTAATTTGAGTACTGCTTATCATCCCCAGACTGACGGTCAAACTGAATGAACCATACAGACACTCGAAGATATGCTACGTGCCTATGTAATTAAGTATGGTGGATCTTGGGATTCACACATGCCATTGATAGAGTTTGCGTATAATAATTCTTACCACTCTAGTATTGGAATGCCTCCCTATGAGATGTACGGTAGTCGCTGCCGTACTCCGACGTGTTGGTTAGAGGTTGGTGAGAAACAATTTGCATGGCCTGAGATTGTTCAGATGACGGCTGACAAGGTTGCTATAGCCAGAGAAAAGTTGAAAGCGGCTAGGGATAGACAAAAAATGTATGCGGATCCACGGCGTCGTCCAGTATCGTTTGATGTGGGGGAGTTAGTGTATTTGAAGGTCTCTCCGTGGAAGGGTGTGATTCGATTTGGCAAACGCGGGAAGTTAGCACCCC
Source organism: Dittrichia graveolens (assembly GCA_038502395.1). NCBI lineage: Eukaryota > Viridiplantae > Streptophyta > Magnoliopsida > Asterales > Asteraceae > Dittrichia > Dittrichia graveolens. The sequence goes on from JARJIL010000003.1 coordinate 62,679,390, forward strand.
GTTATATTGGTCCTTTCAGAATTCGTCAGACTGTAAATGACCAGATAGTTACATTAGATCTCCCAGCAGAGCTTGCAGGTATTCATGACACGTTCAATGTTTGCTACTTGAGAAAATGTAAAGTTGAAGACGAGAGTCAGATTCTCACAGTGCACGAACTGAAAGTAGATTCAAAGAAGAGATTGATTGAGGAACCTGTTGAACTGTTAGATCGCAAAGTGACCAAGCTCTGAAAGAAGCAGATACCGATGGTATTGGTCAAGTGGAAACACAGTTTAGGTTCTGATTTGACGTGGGAGACTGAGGCGGAAATGAAGGATAGATACCCTAAATTGTTTGAGCCGGAAAGGATTCCGAGGACGGAATCCTCTTAAGGAGGGGAGATTTGTAACACCCGCAACCCTGGGGTAGGAGATTAGTGGGTAGGCGGTACGTAATTGGTTTGCCTTATTTGACTATGTGTTTAATTAGTGTTAAATGAAAGTGATTAATGTGAAAATAATATGTATGTGTTGCTGGTGGAATTAGAAAGAAAATAAATATGTATGCATGTATGTTAAAATATGCATGTATGTTGGTATGTGTGTATGTATAAGTTAAAAATAAAAAGGATAGGAATAGGATTTCAAAACCTCTTTCCACCTCCTACTTGGATTTTTGCAAATATATGTGTACGTGTATGTCAACCTGCTCATAATCTTGAAAGTGTAAAAGGTGTAGTAGGTGTTTTGAGAGAAAAACCATATGTGAAGAAAAGTTGCCAACTTGAAATCCTAGAATCAAGATTTTGTGATCTTTAATTCAAAAGAAAGATAAAATAGTGTTTATAGCTTGTTGTGATTCATGTTGATGTGTTTAGATATTGAAAATCATGAATTTATGATGTAACACCATTTTTAAGTTTGAAAGAAAGTTTGGTAAATGGGTTTATAGATTTTGTTGTTATGAAAGAGTAAAATGATGTTTTTGATGATCTATATGCTTGGTAAATGTTAAATATGTGTTTTGGTGGATGTAATATGAAGTTAGAATAAGATTAGGAGAAATTGGACTGAAAATCCGACACTTTGAAGAAGATGATAGTTAGGAAATATGAGTGTAGCGGCGCTACGCTATAGTGTCGCGGCGCGATGTTCAAGAAAACCGAACCTTGTGTTTCGGATTTAGAGAAATCCGAGTGTTGTGCATATGGACTTGGGAAATCCGATTGTTAGTGAAATCCGACCATAAATCCGAAGACCAACACTAGAATCCGCATGAAAATCCGATCCTAGTACAATCCGAAAATGAAATCCGATTGAAGTTCCCGGATTTGAAATCCGATGCTCGTCGCGGCGCGACAAGGGGTATGTCGCGGCGCGACAGGCCCCAAATCCTATTGTTTGCATACTTTTTATATAAGTTGCTTTGTTTGAGATAGTTTATTCATTATGTGATTTAATTGAGATGTTTTGATAAATTTGAGATATAAATATATATGAGAAGATATATTTATATATTCGCCACTGATTTGATGGTTGCTGTGTTTTCAGGCAATCCAATGTCTCAGTAAAATTAGACTTCTGAGCCCGTGTTGATTTTGAGGTGAGTGGGCGTTAATCGCGGATGGTAAAGATTTCGGTTAATGTTATTGGTGTGATGCATAGTTGTGATTAGATTGGATTGATTGAACAATTGATTGTGATATTCATTGTTGATATCTGCTGCGTGAATATTTGGTCGATACGCACTCTTAGTATGATTTCGAGTTGCGTTGGGAAGTCAGCTGTACATAGAATTGGGCTGGGCTCGTTCATTGATTGGCTGAACAGTGTTAGCCTTACTGGTGCATATGTTGCACCAGAGGGGGAGTGCATTGTGCCAATTCAGCGGAGGGCTATCGGTAAACCTTTGCTTTGGCCGGCATTTGTTGTAGGTTCTGCGCCGAACCGCCGGTCTTCTTGGGATACGTCATTACATGCTTTCATATTGACTGCGGATGTTTGCTTTTGGTGTTTAGCCTCTACTCACTTAGCTTTGTGCTAATTCCCCTCAGTTGTTGCTTTTGCAGGTTCGTGTTTGTGAGTTTGGCAGAAGGAAAGAGATGACCTGACTCTGATATTATTTTTGAATGAAACAAGCCAGTAGCTTTTGTAACACACAATGATACTTGTTTTGTGAACAATGTTTGTATAGTTGTTAATATGTAAATTGTTTGTTTGTTTGTTTAAAAGCTTCCGCAGCGTAATTTAAAAAATAAATGGCTTGAATTTTCCGGTGTTACAACATAGGAGGAGAAGAAGCTTGTGGATCTGGATGCAAAGATACGAAATAGTATTGTCATTGCATTACCTAACGAAATATTTCATACTGTTTGTAATCTGAAAACAGCTAAGGATATGTGGGAAAGCATCTGCATATCATTCGAATGAATTGTTGAAGTTCGTGAGAACAAGAAGACCAACATCATACGCAAGTATGAAAGTTTCTGTGCTAAAGACTCAGAGTCTCTCACTGAGGTCTACACAAGGTTTACATGTCTACTAAACGACATGACTGAAGTTGGAGTTGTCAGAGAGCAATTCCAAATACTTAACAGATTTCTGGATTCCCTCCCATCTGAATGGGATACCATGTGCATGATCCTGAGAACCAACAATATGCTAAGGGACATGAACATGCGTAAACTGTATGGAATCCTGCTGAATGATGAACAAACTCTCATTCAGAAAGCTGATATGAAGAAGGCCTACAAGAAAAATCTGGCCGTTGTTGCTAAAAATCTCAAAGAGCCAAGTACAAGCAAACTGAAGACTCTGATTCTGATGATGAGTCTCAGATTAATGAAGCTGAGGATGTTGGGAATCCATGGGGATCAAAGCACGCAATGGAAGCAACAAAAACACACAAAAGGATCCCATGATTTCCCAATGGTGGTGAAAACTTGCAAGAACATGCATGCAACCAAAAACAAACACAAAGAGAAGAAGGTAAGCAATCCATACCCTTGAAGACTTTGATAATTCTGGAACAACTTGGAGATTTGGGATTAGCTCTTGAAACAAAAGGCTTCAAGCACCAAAGAAGTCCACACCAAGCTAACCTTCTTTCTCCTTGTACTAGCAAGCCACCAAACCACCAACACTTGAGGGTTTGATTCTGGAACAGCCTTGTAACCACTTGTGCACTTACCACCTTCACTTGTTCTTGCTCTCTCTCTCTCTATGGAAAAACTCACAATATGTGTGTAATGCACAAAATGACCAAGAGTTTTTAGAATGCACCAAAAGGACCTCTTTTATAAGCATTCAATCTGTTCAAAGAGCCCAGAGTCGAAGCTAAGTGGCACACCATCATTGGACCAACAAAATGGTCCAACCAAACACTAGTGTCACTTAGAATTCTGCCTTCACGACTTCTTCACGGGCTCTCACGGGCCGTGAAGGATAAATGCGCCACGACCGGCCATTAATCCTCCACGAGCCGTGCCGCCCTGAGCAAGAATCGTGAGGGTTGTGCCTTCACGACCTCCTTCACGGGCCGTGTAGGGTCGTGAAGCCCTAGGGTTTCACAAACCATGCGGCCCACGACCCGTGGAGCATCCTTCACGGTTGTGAAGCCTAGGTCAACTGGAATTTGACCATTTTGACTCTTTCTTCTTATAGTAGGCTGTCGAGATTGAAACTTGGCGTGTGACCCAATAGGCCCGCGCTTCATTGGCAGTGATGCTGGCCTACGTGTGTCAGTGGGCAGATACCAACAAACTCCCACTTGCACATGACACACCGTATCCATGGACACCACAGACAGGGAGCGGCCTCTAGCAAGGCATCCCTGCCCCCAACTAAACATGGGGTATGTCATCCCTGACAAGTACCATGATAAACTAAAAGAGTTTGACATGGTCCTATAGATAAGTGATCAATTATCTTATTGTTCGCGATATCCAAGTGAACACGAGACATGGTACAAAGTCATTCTCCGATCGTTCACGATTACGTTTCTCGATCAAGATTGGTGGTGACCAAAAGGTGAGTTGCAACTGATCAACAATCATTGCAAACTCGAGCATGGCCATGCATTTTGGTGTTAGCTCCCAATCATCGAGGGGCCCAGGGATATCTCTCTTTACAGAGGAACAAATTCCTTCGACTACATTGCCTCCAATACAATGGCAATACTTTACCCAAATGCCTCCTTTATAATAGCCAGTTACGGACTACGTTTGAAAGCAGTCAGAATAAAGCAAACCAAAATAGTGAAACACATGCATCTCCGGTCTAAGGATAAAAGATATTATCATCCTGATTTACTCTTGACATGTACCATAATGTAAAATCAGGTGTGGGTCGTCCAATCACTTGAAACTCTTTTCAAGTATAGGCGAAATATTGCGTCCCTTGTATTCAATCCCTATTGAACACTATGACCAATCATTTCCCTCGATCTTCGTTCATACTTCCTTCCTTAAAGAATGACCGATCGTGGACAATTTAGAATGTAAAACATTCAAGGAAGTGATAAAACATGCAAAGTTGGAACACAATAATGATTTAAAGAAAGTATTCGCTAGACGCGTATCATTAAATCTCCATTTAATAATCAATACATTCAAAAATACAATATTGCTTAATGTTCCCAATATCACAGTAAATACATCAAATACAATAACCAATATTTAACTCAAACCAAGTCACTAGAAAATCTAATCTCAATAGCACGTGGGTGGGCATCGTGCTTCTCTTGCGACAACGGTTTAGTGAACGGATCCGCCAAATTGCTATCCGTGTGTACTTTGCTGATGAGGATGTCTCCATTTTCGACCACGTCCCGGATAAAATGATATTTCCGCGGAATATGCCTCGTGCGTCGATAAGACCTCGATTCCTTTGCCAAAGCAACGGCACCCTCGTTGTCACAGAAGATCTCAACAGGGTCGCTGATGCTTGGAACCACTCCCAGATCAAGTAGAAATTTCCTTATCCATATGGCCTCCTTAGCAGCTTCACTGGCCGCAATGTATTCCGACTCAGTAGTGGAATCGGCCATGGTGTCTTGCATGGAGCTCCTCCAAGATATAGCACCGCCGTTTAATAGGAACACGAACCCCGATTGTGATCGGCAGTCATCCCTATCGGTTTGGAAGCTTGCATCAGAGTAACCCTTTACTCTAAGCTCTTCCTCACCTCCGTACACCAAGAACATCTCCTTAGTCCTCCGAAGATACTTGAGAATGCTCTTCACCGCCGTCCAATGAGCTTCGCCAGGGTTGGCTTGATATCTACTCGTTACGCTCAAGGCACACGATACATCAGGCCTTGTACATGTCACACCCCGCTAAAGCGGAAACACGAGGTGTCACAGCACAAGATATCATCGCACAAGGTAAATAGATAATAACCATTAGATTAAATTAACAAAATAAGTAGTTCGGATGAAACATAAATAAAGGTTACATAACCGAATAATGTTTAAAGGACATTGTCTTGTACGATGCGTAAATAAAATAGATATTGTTTTTATAAAATGTGACGATGAAGATGAAGATGCCACACATCATGTTTGTAAGCATAAGATACCTAACGGCGGTCACCTGAAAACACGGGTAAAAGAAAAGGGTCAACTACTAGAGTTGGTGAGTTCATAGGTTTTAATGTATGCACAAAAGATCTTTTAAATGAGAAAAGTTTAAATAATTGATGGAAGTTTTTGGATAAAAATCCAAGTATGAAATAATGATAGAAGACTTAGTGATTATATCTCTAGTCTTGACTTCTTGTCCATTAGCAAATTCCATGATATAGGCCTCTTTCAATATTTGAAATTTTAGATTGAGCTTTGGCCTAAAAACTAGTGGTACGAAGCTTCTATATATTCTAGAGTCAGATAGCATTGATGCATTATAATTGTTCAGAAGAAACATACTAGTAATCACATTCGGGTCTCTCCTTTGTACAAATTCTACTTAGCTAGGTTATGGTGATCCTAAGATATAAGGTCTAACAACTAACACTCCCGTTCAATCATATAGCAATGCATGTAAAATTTTAAAATCATACATGTCATAACGTGATTTAAGCAAAACATGTTCAATCATATAGTTCCCATTACTACTCAGGGTGCCTCTATGTGCTCTCTAAATCAGCAGTTCTCTCCCTCCTAATGAAAAGGTCATGATGTTACTCTCGTTGGTAAGGGGACTCTTTTCCTAGCCGTGAGCCTAACACATGCTTCACAGGAAGTTGGTGTTGATAATACACTAGGTCGTGAAACTCGGGGACTCTCCTACTAAGTTTCTATTCTAACCTCCATGGGTAAAGAATATGTAATCTTAGTGCGTCAACCTAATGATGACATTACAGACTTCGATATATATAAAATTGGTTACTAAGTGTGCTAATATATGAAAGTACTTATGATACGCCATGCTTATGCACACACACAATAATCGTGATCTAGAAAGAAAGTAAATAAAATTTTGTTTCTAAGTATATTTTTATTATAACTAACCTAAGTGCCATATCGTACATAGCTAAATTAGACATAGGTGATCAAGCTTTGTCTAATTGAGGTATAACAATGTGGTACTCAGCTTAATTATATTATCAATACACTTGATGCATTTTAAACAAAATTATTTGGAAAATTATTTTTATAAACCTTTGGTCATAGTTGTTGTTTTCCCCCCATAAGAAAAACAACATTCCCTATAACCTTAGGCTCTGATACCAAATCTGTCACACCCCGCTAAAGCGGAAACACGAGGTGTCACAACACAAGATATCATCGCACAAGGTAAATAGATAATAACCATTAGATTAAATTAACAAAATAAGTAGTTCGGATGAAACATAAATAAAGGTTACATAACCGAATAATGTTTAAAGGACATTGTCTTGTACGATGCGTAAATAAAATAGATATTGTTTTTATAAAATGTGACGATGAAGATGAAGATGCCACACATCATGTTTGTAAGCATAAGATACCTAACGGCGGTCACCTGAAAACACGGGTAAAAGAAAAGGGTCAACTACTAGAGTTGGTGAGTTCATAGGTTTTAATGTATGCACAAAAGATCTTTTAAATGAGAAAAGTTTAAATAATTGATGGAAGTTTTTGGATAAAAATCCAAGTATGAAATAATGATAGAAGATGTATTATATTGCCCAATACGTTGCACATGGTAGTAATAGACTATGATGATTATTGCTTGAGCCATTATCCAACCTAGCCGACAACCAATTGCCCATGATAAACCTAACGCCTATATTAAATGACGTTAGTAGTGGTAAAGTACATATATAGTTCGTCAACCATAAATGGGAGACGTCGGAATCTCCAAATAGCGCTACTTACAAATACCATCGGCTCACTAGCGGAGTTAAGGAATAATGTCCAACGAAAGGGCCTTACAACGATCACTCAAGCACATCAAAGAATAATACCATAAGTGCTCAAAATAATATTTGAAATAAGTAAGAAGATAGGCAATAAAATTTTCATGAAATATATACACATGCTTTCACCCCAAAATAATATGAAATACGGTAAAAAGGGGCTATGATACTCACTCGGTATGCAAAGGTGTTTTCTTGTGAGGATTTCTTGTTCCTACCGAAGCTCCTTTCCTAATATAAAAGGTATGTAGCTCTATTAGACTTATTTTATTTATTATTTTGTATTATTTATTTGTGGTTAACTTATTTATTTAAATAGTTAAAGGTTGTCTCTATTTTTCCATGAATCATAAGTGTTCACTGAAATTTTCAGTCTTTGAGTTGAACTTTAAAAATTAAAAACTATAATTTAGGAGTCATATTAAGACTTGATATTTTAATATAATCTTACTACATGTTTCTAGAATGTCCAGTAAAAATATAGGAATTTATAATCCATGTTTAGTATTTTTAATAATTAAAAGTGTATAGGATGTCCACTGATCAGTGTCTGGATGACATGTTGTTACTAAAACGTCTGTTTAGGGCTCATACGACCTCCTTTTTACATGATTAAAACTGGGAAATAACCACGACTCACAGATTAAACTTTAAAAAAAAACTAGACGTAATTTGACCCAAGAATGAGTTAGTTACACGCGTTTAAAGTGTACCCTTCTAAATCTGCCAGACTTCCAGATTCAACATATGGGTCTTTTTAAATATGTTTGAAGGATCAAACGTTCATGAAAATTAGTGAATCCAGGTTTAAATGAAAGGTAACACTTTAAACTAAGATTAGCAAAAAGAATCAACTGATTTTGATACCTAGAACTCCAGATATAACAAAAACAAGTGAGGAGTTCTAACATCAGATTCTGCCAGATTTGTGATTCTTTTTGCTTATGGTTCATAACTTTAATATAACATGTTTATATTCATGAATAATCATATTGTATGAGTATAAGCTTTGATAATCCATGTGTTCTTACAACAATGGTAGGATGATACACATTTTATGTGTTCCTTACAACATTTGTTAAGATGAAACACATGCATGATCAAAGTCTTATTTTCTTGATTTTTAGTTGATTAAGTTCCATACAACAACGGTAGGATGATGCACATTTCATGTGCTCCTTACAACATTGGTAGGATGTTTATATTTACATGATTATATATATATAAATAAAGGAAATAAGATGAACAACAAAGAAAATAAATAAAAGAGAGAAGAAAGAAGAAGAGAAGAAAGGTAGAAGAGTAGAGATGGGTGTTTTATGATCATCTTACCACTCTTTTATTTGATTTTGTCTTTGATCTTCAAGAGATGATCAAGACTTGGATGTATTTGGGAGATTTTTGTTGGTGAAAGTAGAAGAGAGAAAAGAGAAGAGATGGAGTGTGGTGGTAAAGGAAATGATAAGGAGTAGTAGGGGGCTTATATAGAGCATGGGGGAGATCAAGTGGTGGTTCTTGGGAAGAGAAGGTGGCAAGAGAAATTTGAGGGGGGGGGGGGGGTCGGGGTGGCCGGCCTCATGGGGGGGGGGGGTTTCTTTTATTTTATTTTATTTTATTTTTTGAATAATTATGTGTAATTTGTTTAATTGAATTTTGTATAATTGTTGATTTTGTTTAAATCTTTTAATTACAAAGTTTTTATTACTTTTATGAGTTTATTTTTATATGTTTTATATTTTAACTTATTTATATTTATCATAATTTATTTAATTATTTTAATTGATATTATTTTTATTATTGTACCTGATTTGTAATTCTTGACTCGTAATAATTCGATTTTTCGAGCTCCGGAAGGTTCTAACCATATAGGCGGGATTTCTATGAAATCTAATATTATTATGGATGTATTTAAGTCATGATTACCATTTTTAGTCATGCTAGGCTTAAAATTAGAATTTCTAATGGCTAACCTGGGAAATTTGTTGCCGAATGTCACAGTCTCCCCTGATTAAAAGAATTTCGTCCCGAAATTAATCGTTGACGTCTTGGACTTGCTTTTTGGCGAAGAGGTGTGGATATTTGAGTTTCATATAATCCTCTCGCTCCCAAGTGTATTCAGGCCCGTGTCTTGAGTTCCAACGAATTTTTAAGATGGGGATCTTGCTTCTCCTTAGTCTTTTGACCTCCCTGTCAAGGATTTCTATTGGTTCTTCTACAAAGTGCAACCGGTCTTCAACTTGCACATCTTTTAAGGGTAAGACTAAGGTTTCCTCCGTTTGGCATTTCTTTAAATTCGAAACATGGAACGTGTCATGGATTGCGCTCAGTTCTTGTGGCAATTTTATCTTGTAGGCTACCGGTCCATTCCTTTCGATTATCTCGAATGGCCCAACGTACCTGGGACTTAACTTGTTCTTTTTTCCCAAAACGCACTATCCCTTTCCAAGGTGATATCTTTAGTAGAACTTTATCGCCAACTTGAAACTCTAGGGGTTTCCTGCGATTGTCGGCGTAGCTCTTTTGTCGGTCCCTAGCGGTTTTGAGCCTTTCCCTGATAATCTTTATCTTATCAGTGGTTTCCTTTACAACGTCTGGTCTGGACAATTGTCGGTCTCCGATTTCCAACCAGCTGAGCGGGGATCTACATTTGCGTCTGTACAATGCTTCATAGGGTGCACACTGGATACTGATGTGATAACTATTATTGTATGAAAATTCAACCAGTGGCAAATGCGAGTCCCAGCTCCCACCAAAATCTAACACACAAGCACGTAACATATCTTCCAGCGTTTGAATAGTCCTTTCCGATTGTCCGTCTGTTTGGGGGTGGTAAGTGGTGCTTAAATTGACTCGCGTTCCCAATGCTTTCTGAAGTGATTGCCAAAATCGGGAAGTGAAGCGACTATCCCTATCCGAGATGATAGAGATGGGCACTCCATGACACATGACGATCTCATTGATGTAGATTCGTGCCAGCTTTTCCATCTTGTAATCTTCACGAATGGGTAGGAAATGTGCTGACTTTGTAAGCCGGTCTACTACTACCCAGATGGAATCGTACCCTTTTGCGGATCGGGATAACTTAGTCACAAAATCCATAGTTATCTGTTCCCATTTCCATTCCGGGATTTCGGGTTGCTGCAGTAATCCAGAGGGTTTCTGGTGTTCTGCCTTAATCCTTGCACAAGTCAAACATTTCCCCACGTATAGGGCGACATCCTTCTTCATTCCGAGCCACCAATAGTATTCCTTCAAATCCTTGTACATTTTATCGGCTCCGGGATGAATAGAATACTTAGACTTATGTGCCTCATTCAATATCGTTAACCTTATTTTATTCACCTTGGGTATCCAAACCTTCTTTTCAAAGTAACGTACTCCATCAGTTCCAATCTCGAACCTGTGCTCCAAATGACGGAGGGTTTCCTCTTTTAGATTTTCTGCTTTTAATGCTTGCTCCTGAGCTTGAAGGATCGTTCCTTTCAGACTTGTTTGCGCAACAACTCCTAATGCTCGTACTCTCGTTGGTTTTACTCTTTCCTTCCTACTCAATGCATCGGCTACCACATTGGCCTTGCTTGGGTGATATTTGATTTCGCAATCATAATCATTAAGTAGTTCTACCTATCGCCTTTGTCTCATATTGAGCATCTTTTGATCAAAAATATGCTGGAGACTCTTATGGTCATTGTAGACGGTACACTTGGTGCGATATAAATAGTGTCTCCATATTTTGAGTGCAAACACTACCGCTCCTAGCTCCAAATCATGAGTAGTGTAGTTTTTCTCATGAACCTTCAATTGTCTCGAAGCGTAGGAGATAACTTTGTCTTTTTGCATTAAAACACATCCCAACCCTTGGTGTGATGCGTCGCAATAGACCACAAAGTTTTCTGATCCAGTTGGCAATGCCAAGATAGGTGCATTGCATAGCTTCTGCTTTAAGGTTTGAAAGGCTTCTTCTTGCTTATCTCCCCAAATGAATTTCTTATCCTTCTGAGTCAGAGTCGTTAATGGTTGAGCCACGCGTGAAAAGTTTTCGATGAATCGCCTATAATATCCTGCCAAACCCATAAATTGTCGAATCTCGGTTGGCGTCTTTGGTGCTTCCCACATTTTGATTGCTTCGATCTTTGCTGGATCGACATGAATTCCGTTTGAATTAACTATGTGACCAAGGAAGTGTACTTCTCGGATCCAAAATTCACACTTGGAGAATTTGGCATACAACTTCTGGTCCTTGAGTAGTGTTAAGATTAATTTCAAATGTTGCTCATGATCTTCCTTGCTTCGCGAATAGATGAGAATGTCGTCTATGAACACTATTGCAAACTTATCTAAATATGGTCTACATACCCTATTCATTAAGTCCATAAAAACTGCTGGAGCATTAGTCAACCCAAAAGGCATAACTAAGAACTAAGAACTCGTAATGTCCATAGCGGGTTATAAAGGCGGTCTTAGGGACGTCTTCTTCGCGAACTCTCAACTGGTGATATCCCGAGCGATGATCGATTGTTAAAAAATAGTTGGCGCTTTCAAGTTGGTCGAACAGGTCATCGATTCGAGGGAGAGGGTATCGGTTCTTGATAGTTAACTTGTTGAGTTCCCGATAGTCGATACACATTCGTAGAGATCCATCTTTCTTTTTTGACGAATAGGACTAGGGCTCCCTATGGTGAGGTACTTGGTCAAATAATTCCTTTGTCGAGTAGCTCTTGAAGATGTGCAGACAATTCCTATATTTCCAACGGGGCTAACCGATATGGAGCCTTTGCTACGGGCACGGCTACAGGGATTAAATCAATCCAAATTTGTCTTGTCTAACTAAGGGTAATCCAGGTAATTCATCCTGAAACACCTTGGGAGAATCCCAAACGATTGGAAAATCGTGAATGTGCTTTTCCTAAACCTCCGTTTCTACAACGTGCACGAAGAATGCGATATAGTCCTTTCCTAAATATTTTTGCATTTTCATGCATGATACCACCTTGACGTTCTTCCTGGTCTTTTCTCCTTATACGACAAGCGTTTCATCTTGTGATAGTGGAATCTGAATGATCTTTGCAGAACAAAGTATTTCAGCTTGATTTTTGGATAGCCAATACATACCAACAACTACATCAAAGCTCCCTAATTTGATTGGTATGGTCTACGTTGAAGTTTTTGCTGGCTAAGTTCAAGGTACACTTAGTGATTATATCTCTAGTCTTGACTTCTTGTCCATTAGCAAATTCCATGATATAGGCCTCTTTCAATATTTGAAATTTTAGATTGAGCTTTGGCCTAAAAACTAGTGGTACGAAGCTTCTATATATTCTAGAGTCAGATAGCATTGATGCATTATAATTGTTCAGAAGAAACATACTAGTAATCACATTCGGGTCTCTCCTTTGTACAAATTCTACTTAGCTAGGTTATGGTGATCCTAAGATATAAGGTCTAACAACTAACACTCCCGTTCAATCATATAGCAATGCATGTAAAATTTTAAAATCATACATGTCATAACGTGATTTAAGCAAAACATGTTCAATCATATAGTTCCCATTACTACTCAGGGTGCCTCTATGTGCTCTCTAAATCAGCAGTTCTCTCCCTCCTAATGAAAAGGTCATGATGTTACTCTCGTTGGTAAGGGGACTCTTTTCCTAGCCGTGAGCCTAACACATGCTTCACAGGAAGTTGGTGTTGATAATACACTAGGTCGTGAAACTCGGGGACTCTCCTACTAAGTTTCTATTCTAACCTCCATGGGTAAAGAATATGTAATCTTAGTGCGTCAACCTAATGATGACATTACAGACTTCGATATATATAAAATTGGTTACTAAGTGTGCTAATATATGAAAGTACTTATGATACGCCATGCTTATGCACACACACAATAATCGTGATCTAGAAAGAAAGTAAATAAAATTTTGTTTCTAAGTATATTTTTATTATAACTAACCTAAGTGCCATATCGTACATAGCTAAATTAGACATAGGTGATCAAGCTTTGTCTAATTGAGGTATAACAATGTGGTACTCAGCTTAATTATATTATCAATACACTTGATGCATTTTAAACAAAATTATTTGGAAAATTATTTTTATAAACCTTTGGTCATAGTTGTTGTTTTCCCCCCATAAGAAAAACAACATTCCCTATAACCTTAGGCTCTGATACCAAATCTGTCACACCCCGCTAAAGCGGAAACACGAGGTGTCACAACACAAGATATCATCGCACAAGGTAAATAGATAATAACCATTAGATTAAATTAACAAAATAAGTAGTTCGGATGAAACATAAATAAAGGTTACATAACCGAATAATGTTTAAAGGACATTGTCTTGTACGATGCGTAAATAAAATAGATATTGTTTTTATAAAATGTGACGATGAAGATGAAGATGCCACACATCATGTTTGTAAGCATAAGATACCTAACGGCGGTCACCTGAAAACACGGGTAAAAGAAAAGGGTCAACTACTAGAGTTGGTGAGTTCATAGGTTTTAATGTATGCACAAAAGATCTTTTAAATGAGAAAAGTTTAAATAATTGATGGAAGTTTTTGGATAAAAATCCAAGTATGAAATAATGATAGAAGATGTATTATATTGCCCAATACGTTGCACATGGTAGTAATAGACTATGATGATTATTGCTTGAGCCATTATCCAACCTAGCCGACAACCAATTGCCCATGATAAACCTAACGCCTATATTAAATGACGTTAGTAGTGGTAAAGTACATCTATAGTTCGTCAACCATAAATGGGAGACGTCGGAATCTCCAAATAGCGCTACTTACAAATACCATCGGCTCACTAGCGGAGTTAAGGAATAATGTCCAACGAAAGGGCCTTACAACGATCACTCAAGCACATCAAAGAATAATACCATAAGTGCTCAAAATAATATTTGAAATAAGTAAGAAGATAGGCAATAAACTTTTCATGAAATATATACACATGCTTTCACCACAAAATAATATGAAATACGGTAAAAAGGGGCTATGATACTCACTCGGTATGCAAAGGTGTTTTCTTGTGAGGATTTCTTGTTCCTACCGAAGCTCCTTTCCTAATATAAAAGGTATGTAGCTCTATTAGACTTATTTTATTTATTATTTTGTATTATTTATTTGTGGTTAACTTATTTATTTAAATAGTTAAAGGTTGTCTCTATTTTTCCATGAATCATAAGTGTTTACTGAAATTTTCAGTCTTTGAGTTGAATTTTAAAAATTAAAAACTATAATTTAGGAGTCATATTAAGACTTGATATTTTAATATAATCTTACTACATGTTTCTAGAATGTCCAGTAAAAATATAGGAATTTATAATCCATGTTTAGTATTTTTAATAATTAAAAGTGTATAGGATGTCCACTGATCAGTGTCTGGATGACATGTTGTTACTAAAACGTCTGTTTAGGGCTCATACGACCTTCTTTTTACATGATTAAAACTGGGAAATAACCATGACTCACAGATTAAACTTTAAAAAAAAACTAGACGTAATTTGACCCAAGAATGAGTTAGTTACACGCGTTTAAAGTGTACCCTTCTAAATCTGCCAGACTTCCACATTCAACATATGGGTCTTTTTAAATATGTTTGAAGGATCAAACGTTCATGAAAATTAGTGAATCCAGGTTTAAATGAAAGGTAACACTTTAAACTAAGATTAGCAAAAAGAATCAACGGATTTTGATACCTAGAACTCCAGATATAACAAAAACAAGTGAGGAGTTCTAACATCAGATTCTGCCAGATTTGTGATTCTTTTTGCTTATGGTTCATAACTTTAATATAACATGTTTATATTCATGAATAATCATATTGTATGAGTATAAGCTTTGATAATCCATGTGTTCTTACAACAATGGTAGGATGATACACATTTTATGTGTTCCTTACAACATTTGTTAAGATGAAACACATGCATGATCAAAGTCTTATTTTCTTGATTTTTAGTTGATTAAGTTCCATACAACAACGGTAGGATGATGCACATTTCATGTGCTACTTACAACATTGGTAGGATGTTTATATTTACATGATTATATATATATAAATAAAGGAAATAAGATGAACAACAAAGAAAATAAATAAAAGAGAGAAGAAAGAAGAAGAGAAGAAAGGTAGAAGAGTAGAGATGGGTGTTTTATGATCATCTTACCACTCTTTTCTTTGATTTTGTCTTTGATCTTCAAGAGATGATCAAGACTTGGATGTATTTGGGAGATTTTTGTTGGTGAAAGAAGAAGAGAGAAAAGAGAAGAGATGGAGTGTGGTGGTAAAGGAAATGATAAGGAGTAGTAGGGGGCTTATATAGAGCATGGGGGAGATCAAGTGGTGGTTCTTGGGAAGAGAAGGAGGCAAGAGAAATTTGAGGGGGGAGGGTATAGGTGGCCGGCCTCATGGGGGGGGGGGGGGGGTTTCTTTTATTTTTATTTTATTTTTTTGAATAATTATGTGTAATTTGTTTAATTGAATTTTGTATAATTGTTGATTTTGTTTAAATCTTTTAATTACAAAGTTTTTATTACTTTTATGAGTTTATTTTTATATGTTTTATATTTTAACTTATTTATATTTATCATAATTTATTTAATTATTTTAATTGATATTATTTTTATTATTGTACCTGATTTGTAATCTTGACTCGTAATAATTTGATTTTTCGAGCTCCGGAAGGTTCTAACCATATAGGCGGGATTGTTATGAAATCTAATATTATTATGGATGTATTTAAGTCATGATTACCATTTTTAGTCATGCTAGGCTTAAAATTAGAATTTCTAATGGCTAACCTGGGAAATTTGTTGCCGAATGTCACAGTACATAGCATGGAGTACATGATCGAGCCCACAGCCGAAGCATTTGGCACTCGCTTCATTACTTCCCGTTCCTCTGGGGAACTAGGGGATTGAGTCTTACTCAATACCAAACCATGTGACATTGGAATGAACCCCTTCTTGGAGTCTTCCATCCAAAACCGCTTTAGGACTTTGTCAACATATGTACTTTGGCTAAGCCCAATAAGCCTCTTGGATCTATCTCTATAGATATTGATCCCAAGAATATAAGTCGCATCTCCTAGATCCTTCATTGAAAAACAATTCCCTAACCAAGTTTTTACACCTTGAAGGTTCGGGACATCGTTTCCAATGAGGAGTATGTCATCGACATACAAGACTAGGAACACAACTATGCTCCCACTAGCCCTGACATATACGCATGGCTCATCCTTGCTTTTCGAAAAGCCAAACTCTTTGACTTTCTCATCAAAGAACAGGTTCCAACTGCGCGATGCTTGCTTAAGTCCATAAATGGACTTCTTAAGCTTGCAGACTTTATCCGGATGCTTGGCATGTACAAAACCCTCGGGTTGAGTCATATAGACCTCCTCGCTTAGTGTCCCATTAAGGAACGCGGTTTTTACATCCATTTGCCAAATCTCATAATCATGAAATGCGGCAATTTCCATAAGTATCCAGATAGACTTCAACATAGCCACCTGGGAAAAGGTTTCATCATAGTCTACACCATGAGTTTGCGTGAAACCCTTAGCCACCAGTCGGGCTTTGAAGGTGTCTACCTCTCCATCTATGCCGGTCTTTCTCTTAAAGACCCATTTGCATCCTACGGGTCTACACCCAGGCACCGGATCTACCAAATCTCAGACTTGGTTATCCGACATAGATTGCATCTCGGACTCCATAGCATCTTTCCACCTAGCGGACTCAGGGCCCACCACGGCGTTCCGATAAGATGATGGTTCATCATGATCCACCACTAGGTCGCAGCCCTCAGACATGAGAAACCCATATCTCTCTGGCTCGATGCGACTCCTACCGGATCTTCTAAGAGGTAAAGGATCCGTGTCAGGTTCTCCAGCAGCGCCGTGCTGAGAATCATCTTGTGAACTGGTGCCAACTTCAGGTTGGTCATTGGAGGGTTCTTGAATCTCTTCAAGATCTACCTTTCTCCCACTAGCGTCTTTGGATAGCATCTCCCTTTCAAGAAAGACGGCCCTCCGTGCAACAAATACCTTGTTCTCGGACGGTTTGTAAAACAAATATCCCATAGACCCGACAGGGTATCCAATGAACAAACACCTCTCTGCTCGGGGTTTCAATTTGTCCTCCACCTCACGTCTCACGTAGGCAGGACAACCCCAAACCTTTAGATATGAGAGCGATGGAACCTTTCCATGCCACATCTCAAAGGGTGTCTTCTTGACCTTCTTAGTTGGTACGAGGTTAAGGATTCTAACGGCCGTTTCCAATGCATAGCTCCAAAAACTAATGGATACATCCGTACGACTCATCATACACTGAACCATATCTAATAATGTTCGGTTTCTCCTCTCGGCGACACCATTTAATTGTGGTGTCCTAGGAGGTGTCAATTGCGAAACAATTCCACAATCTTTTAGATAGTCACGGAATTCCGAACTTAGATACTCACCACCACGATCCGATATGAGCATCTTAATTCATTTACCTAATTGGTTCTCAACTTCGTTTTTGAAAGTCTTGAAAACCTCAAAGGTTTCCGACTTTTGTCTCACCAAGTAGACATACCCATACCTACTAAAATCATCGGTAAAGGTTACGAAGTATCTTGAGTTATCCCTAGTGACATGCTTGAACGGACCACACACATCCATGTGAACGATATCCAACAAGTCTTTGCCCCTCTCACAAACGCCGGTGAAGGGTGCTTTGGTCATTTTGCCCAACAAGCAAGATTCGCATACATCATCCGACCCATGGTCAAATGATTCCAAGATCCCATCCGCTTGGAGCTTTGCGATGCGTTTCTTGTTTATGTGGCCCAAACGACCATGCCATAAAGATAACTTATCCAAATCACATTTGGATTTAGAACCAACATTCATGATTGATCTATTACTTTGCAAGCATACGCTTGTCTCATATATGCCACGACAAGGATGTGCTTTAAAATAAAATAAATCATTTTTAAAGCATGAAATAATTCCATTAGAGAAATTAAAGTCAAATCCATCGTCAACAAGTGCATAAAATGATAAAATGTTTCTTGCCACGCAGGGCGAATAAGATACATTTAATAAAGTAATAAATAAGCCGGATGGAAAGGTGAGGTCCACGCTCCCTATCTTCTCAACCGGGACAACCACCTTGTTTCCCATGATGAGATCCAGCTCCCCATCAACCAAGTCCCTACTTCTTCTTAGTACCTGCACATTATTAACTATGTGAGTACCACACCCGGTGTCCAAGACCCAAGCGTTAGAAGTAGAAGTGTTATGGAGTTCAATCATATACGTACCGGAGGCGCCTTGTCCCTTGGCGCGAAGCCTCTTGAGCTCCTCCGTGTACTTGGGGCAACTACGCCGGTAGTGTCCCTTCTCCCCGCAGAAGAAGCAGGTGGCCTCTTCCGGTGAGGGGGCTATAGGAGCGGGTTCCTTCCCGTTCGGCTCCGACGCCGGGAGTGGCTTGGGCTTGGGTGTTGCCACCTTCGCCTTTCCCTTTCCCTTGCCATTGGAGCTTGAAGCGGGCCGCTTCCTCTTAGCACCACCGTCATGGATGGCTAGGACGGGTGCGGAGGTCGATGGTTTTGCCTTGGCCATGTTAGACTCGGCGGTCTTCAACATGCCGTGCAACTCCATCAAGGACTTATCCATATTATGCATATGGTAGTTCACAATGAACGGACCATATGCTTGAGGCAAAGATTGGAGGATAATTTCCGTAGCCAACTCTTTTCCCATAGGAAAGCCCAACCTCTCGAGCTGGTCCACGTATTGCTTCATTCGAAGCACGTGGGAGCTCACGTTCCCGCCCTTCTGCATCCGACACCCTACAAAGGCCTTGACACACTCGTAGAGTTCTTTCCTCGCTTGCTGCTGGAACATTTCCTTTAGCTGCGAGATCATGTCAAACGCACCAACGTCCTCGAATTGGCTTTGCAATTCAGAACTCATGGTCATCAACATGAGGCAAGTCACCTAATTAGTGTCTTTAAGGCGCTTCTCATAAGCATCCTTAATGGCCCGCGTAGCGGGAGCCTCCGGAAGAGGTTTCTCTAGGACGTACAACTTACTTTCATGGCGTAAGACAATTCTCAGTTGCCTAAGCCAATCCATGAAGTTTACACCTACGAGTTTCTCTTTTTCCAAAAATGGACGGAGTGAAATGTGTGTCGCGGTGTTGCTTGTAGATGCCATCTAAAAGAAGGCAAAGCACACAAAAGGTTAGTTCGACATATTTTAATCCTTGTTAAATAATTACCCAATAGTTTAACACTTAAATTTAAGAAGGGCTAAGAACCCAACATAACTTCACTACATGACGGGTTTACCACGGATCACTTCGTGAAGGTATTTAGGCCGGTAAAAGCTTTTGCCAATTGCAATCCGTGATTACAACTCTTAGGCACTTGCGGGATCCTTCGGTACTCATAGCACCGGTAAGCAATCCATACCCTTGAAGACTTTGATAATTCTGGAACAACTTGGAGATTTGGGATGAGCTCTTGAAACAAAAGGCTTCAAGCACCAAAGAAGTCCACACCAAGCTAACCTTCTTTCTCCTTGTACTAGCAAGCCACCAAACCACCAACACTTGAGGGTTTGATTCTGGAACAGCCTTGAACCCACTTGTTCACTTACCACCTTCACTTGTTCTTGCTCTCTCTCTCTCTATGGAAGAACTCACAATATGTGTGTAATGCACAAAATGTCCAAGAGTTTTTAGAATGCACCAAAAGGACCTCTTTTATAAGCTTTCTATCAGTTCAAAGAGCCCAGAGTCGGAGCTAAGTGGCACACCATCATTGGATCAACAAAATGGTCCAACCAAACACTAGTGTCACTTAGAATTCTGCCTTCACAACTTCTTCACGGGCCGTGAAGGATAAATGCGCCACGACCGGCCATTAATCCTCCACGAGCCGTGCCGCCCTGCGCAAGAATCGTGAGGGTTGTGCCTTCACGACCTCCTTCACGGGCCGTGTAGGGTCGTGAAGCCCTAGGGTTTCATGAACCATGCGGCCCACGACAGGACTCGTGGACACAAACTGCTTCACGACCCGTGGAGCATCCTTCACGGTCGTGAAGCCTAGGTCAACTGGAATTTGAGCATTTTGACTCTTTCTTCTTATAGTCGGCTGTCGAGATTGAAACTTGGCGTGTAACCCAATAGGCCCGCGCTTCATTGGCAGTGATGTTGACCTACGTGTGTCAGTGGGCAGATACCAACATAGGAGTAAGAAAGGTCTGATGATGAAGGTACCGAAAAAGCCTTCATCATGAAAAATTATAAAAAGTTTCAGAAGTTCAAGTCTAATGGGAAGAGAAGATTTGATAAGAAGTTCTGTTCAGAGAAAAAGGCCTCATCTCAAGGGTCCAAGAATGAGCGCTTCAAACGTGGGAAGCCTGGTCATTATGCAGCCGACTGCTATGTGAAGGAGACCTCTTCAAATCCTAAGAAAGGGTTTCCTTCTAAGGCTGATAAATACAAAGCTAAATATAAGGCCCTCAAAGCTTCAAATGAAAGGAAGAAGTAAAAGGCCATGATAGCCGATGACCTTGACTGGACTGATTCTGAGACATCTTCAGATGAAGAAGAAGAAAATGAAGTCAGAGGTAAATGTCTCGTGGCTAAAAAAATCTTCGGAACTGCACATCCTGAAATGTGCTTGATGGCCATTGAAAGCAAGCTCAACAAAGAGCTGGCTGAGGCTGGAAAACTAAGCTCAGCAAAATGATGGAATCCCACCATGATGTATAAGGTATCGAATTTCAATAATTATTCAATGAATGAGAAGGATGATATGTTTGCTTATTTGTGTTGTGTTCTGACAATTGCACATAACAATCAAAACAAATCTAAACAAACTATCACCAAGCTCACCTCTGAAATAAACGTCATTGAAAAAGAAAATGAGCAATTTCATCAAAAGTCTTATGCCTTAAAGAATTATCTCGAATTTTTAACAAATGAACTCAAAAATGTGAAAATAGATTAGCAAGACTCTAACGAAAAAGTTAAAGATCATCAGTCGATTATTGATGTTTGGTTGAGTCCAAATAAACTAGCGTTTGAAAGTATCAATCATCAGATGATAATTCAAAGAGAAAGAGTGGGCATATGATACATTAAACAAGCTGCTGATTTCATCAAAAAGTGTAAAAATGTTGATGAAATGATTTTTAATGACATAAGTAATAATGATGTTGGAAATCAAAATCTACTTAAAAAGAGATTTACCAAATCTGAAGTTGTAAATCTAAGCTTTTCTGAAAGAATAAATTCTGAAATCAGAAATCTTCAACTTCCTACTGAGTATGATACTCTTGCCAATGAAACTACTGAACCAATCACAGAAATATCCGTTACACCAAGCCCTACTGAAACCTTACCTGAAGTTAGGTCGATAACCTCAACCGAAACCCAACCTATAGTCGTACCTGAAACCTGTATCTCAACCCTTAACCAGTCTTCATCTAAATCAGTTGGTGAAATATCTTCTGAAATCAAAATAACTGAGTCATCCAACTCAAGCTTTCTTCCTGAAGCCAGTGTCTTCTGCGACATTATCATTCCCATGATTTCATAAACTGAAGAATCATCAGTTCAAACCTTACAATCCAAAGCTGAAAATTCAAAACCCTCCAAAACCAAAAATAGTTATGAAACCTTTGCTTTGCCCGTATCCAAACTCAAAGAAGTTAAGGATTCTCTTTTCAAAGTTTTAAAGTTAATTGGTGAAAAAGAGAAGAAAAATTAAAAGATTAAGGCAAAGAATTCTAAATCCACTCGAAAATGCTTTAAATGTGGAGTAAGAGGTCATGAAGCTACTTCTTGTTCTAATGAAAACAAGATCTCGAGTTGCTCTTCTAAGCAGTGTGTCTTGGAGCCCTGTAAAGTTTGGGCTCTTCAAATGAACTAATCTTTTCAATAATTTGTGTAGGGCGTTCAACATGATAACATTTGGTACCTTGACAGTGGATGCTCAAGGCATATGATCAGATGTAAGTCCCTATTGAATGGGGTTCAAGAAGCAAATTGCCCGAAGGTCACATTTGGTGGAGGAAAATGTGGCAAAACTGACGGATATGGTTATCTCAACCAAGGCTCAGTCAACACTAAGAATGTTGCCCATGTGACAGGACTTGAACACAATCTGATCAACATCAGTCAGTTGTGTAATGCAGCTTATGAAGTGCATTTCAAGAAGACCAAAGGTTCAATCTTTAACAAGAAAGGAAAAGAGCTCTTACAAGCAAAAAGGCAGGGTTACATGTATGTTGTTGATTTCAACTCTGCCACCTCTGAAAGAGATGCTTGCTTCTTTTCAGAAGTTGGTTCCAAAGTTAACTAGTTATGGCACAAAAGACTATCTCATCTCACCTTCAAAAACATCCGCAAACTCTCTAAGCATAAGCTTACCAGAGGTCTACCGTCAGTTCGGTTTCAGAAAGACAAGTTGTGTCATGCATGTGAGAAAGGAAAGCAAAAGAAGTCGGTTTTCAAATCAAAACACTGTAACCAAGTTAACTCCGCCTTTCATCTCTTACATATGGATCTCTTTGGTCTTGTCAGTTCTCCTAGCATGGGAGGCAAGAAGTATACTCTGGTTGTAGTTGATGAATACACCAGGTTCACATGGGTATTCTTTTTGCGTAAGAAAAGTGATACTGCTGAAGTTCTGATGAGCTTTATACGTCGTGTTCAAAGACAATTTCACACACAAGTTAAACAGCTTCGCAGTGATCATGGGACAGAGTTCAGAAACTATACCCTCCAAGATTTTTGTGATGAAAATGGCATCATCCAAAACTTCTCAGCTCGATATATCCCTCAGCAAAATGGAGTTGCTAAAAGAAGAAATAGGACCCTGATAGAAGTACCCAGAATGATGCTAGCTGAAGCATCTCTAAAAGGTCATTTCTGGGTTGAAGTTGTTAATGTTGCTTGCTACATTCAGAACAAGTCTATCATTGTGAAGCGTCACAGCAAAACTCCTTACGAGTTACTTTATCTAAAATCACCCAATGTCGGATACTTCAAAGTCTTTTGAAGTACATGCTTCATCCTGAACATCAAAGATCAGACAAGCAAGTTTGATCCCAAAGGAGAACAAGGAGTGTTTTTAGGCTATTCTGATATTTCCAAAGCATATCGTGTTTTTCTTCCCAAAAAAATTTTGTTGTTGAAACAATAAATGTTACCTTTGATGAATTCAATGCCGAGTCAACCTCCAATCTCACTGATCAAATTGTTTCCGATGAATTTGATGCTCTTCTACAAGAGTCATTTAATGATGATTAGGATGACTATTTTCAGGAGGTAAATACTGACGATAATGTCTGTTAATGTGAATCAGGTCACTAAAGATGTAATTGGAAACAAATAACTCCTCTGCTGATGAACAACAGGATCAACCACAAAGGGTCACAAAATGGACTCGAGTTCATCCCATCGTAAATGTGATTGGTGATCCAAATATTGGTGTGCAAACCCGTAATGCAACCACGTCTGCATTCTGCATGTTCTCTGAATTCATATCACAGGTCAAACTAAACAAATTCGATGAAGCTCTGAAGGATCCAAACTGAGTAGTCGCTATGCAAGATGAGCTTATTGAATTTGAACGAAACAAGGTGTCGACGCTGATTGACCCACCTAAAGACAAGTCCATCATTGGCACAAAATGGGTCTTCAGGAACAAACGTGATGAAACTGGGTCTGTTGTGCGTAACAAGGCCAGACTAGTTGCAAAAGGCTACTGTCAAGAGGAAGGGATAGATTATGATGAAACGTTTGCTCCAGTTTCTCATTTGGAGGCAATACGTATGTTCTTAGCCTTTGCAGCCTTCAAGGGATTCAAGGTCTTTCAGATGGATGTTAAAAGCGCTTTTCTGAATGGAGAACTTCAAGAAGAAGTATTTGTTCAACAACCTCCTAGATTTGAAAATCCCAAGTTTCCACACCACTTTTATAAGCTTGACAAAGCACTTTATGGAATGAAACAGGCTTCGCGTGCCTGGTATGATACTTTATCCACTCATCTTCTGAAAAAATGAATTTAGAGTGGGAAGATCGATAAAACTCTATTTCAGTGTAGAGAAAAAGGTGAACTCATTCTAGTTCAAAATTATGTCGATGATATTATATTTGGCTCCACTGACAATCGTTTATGCAAGAAATTTGAGAAAATAATGTCAGAAAAGTTCAAAATGAGCATGATGGGAGAACTGAATTTCTTCCTTGGGCTCCAGATAAAGCAATCTGACCAAGGCATCATCATTAAGCAATGGAAATATGTCAAAGACTTACTCAAGAAGTTCAACTTTTCAGACTCCTCCCCTATGAAGACTCCCATTGTCCCAAAGACCAAGCTGACCGCTGATCCGAATGGGAAAGTAGTTGATCTTCCCACATTCAGAGGGATGATCGGATCCTTACTATATCTGACTGCCAGTCGCCCTGATATTATGTTCTCCCATGTCTATGTGCAAGATTTCATGCGAACCCAAAAGAATCACATCTGACGGCAGTCAGACGAATTTTCAGATACCTGAAAGGTATTCCTGAACTTGAGCTATGGTACTCCATAGACTCCGGCTTTGAATTAATTGGATTTTCAGATTCAGACTATGCCGGATGTCAGATTGACAGGAAGAGTACTACCGGTGGGTGTCAGATACTAGGTGGAAAACTAGTCAGTTTGCAAAGCAAGAAGCAGAACTCCATTTTTCTATCCACCACTGAAGCTTAATATATTTCAGCTGGGAGTTGTTGCACACAAGTTCTATGGATGCAACATCAGCTCCCTAGCTATGGCATCTCCTTTCAGCACACTCCCATCTATTATGATAACACAAATGCTGTTGCAATCTCCAATAATCCGGTGGTCCATTCTCGCACAAAGCACATCGATGTTCGCCATCACTTTATTCGAGATCACATAGCCAATAATGAAATTGAGCTTCGTTTCAACTCCACTGAACATCAGCTAGCTATCATCTTCACTAAAGCTCATGATGAAAACCGGTTCAATCAACTAATTGTAGAAATAGGAATGCTAAATCCTTCAACAATATAGCTATTTCAGGTAAGTTTGATTGTTACTGTTCATTCTTTCTTGTCACATTTAATGCCAACCACCCAAATAGCTAAGCTTAAATAATTACTTTTACCCTGTCTCTCCTGACTTTCAAATCATCTCTGAAGTGTAATTATGAGTAAATTTCTTTATAAACATCAAAATATTTTCTTTCCTTTTTCATCTTATGCAAATAAATACACGATTCAAAGACAATCTATCACTTTCTCAACAACTCATGGAATTCACAATCACCTTTGTTTTCTTCCCAGTATGCTATGTCATCACCGTCCGCATCCCTGATGAAGGGATTGGGATTGAAGTTTCATCTCAAATATTTGTGTTATCATAAACATGGTGTAATTTTTTTTTGGCAGTCTATGTAAATCGTGATTAACATCATGTAATCATCTTTTGTTCATATATGGTATTAGTAATTTCCAAGCTTAAATTTTATTCTTGTTGGCATTGTGTTCTTCTTTATATTTTTTATCTTCCTTTTCGTCTATTTTTTAGGATGAAAATTTCAAATGCAAAGTTTGGATATTTTCTTTTCCTTTGCATTGTGAAATTTTTATCTTCCTGTTAATGGTTTGTTGATGAAGTTTAGCTAGTTGCAAGATAACACTCGGTAATTTGGTTTACCCAATAACTACTTGACATCACAAAAGTTTTCCTTGCGTAATTTCTGGCTTCACGCGCTTATTTTCACCCTACATTTACTCAACCGCTAATATTGATTCAGTTTAAACCCCTTTAAAACCCAATATCACCCCTTCAAGTTCTTTACCTACAACTCATCTTGTCCGACGATTTCTCTTGTTCAAAACCAAAACCACCTCTTGTGATTGAATCAATGTCCCCCAAAATTGCTTCCGCAAAGGTAACTCTTCCATCTGATGTTGTCCCCAAAATCCCACTGGAATCAATCTGTTTCAAAGATAACAATTTCGCCGCTGACCTAACCATCCCTACGTCTTCCACACCACTTCACCAAATTATGACCTATCTTCGCAACTGCACATTGAACTTTGCTCCCTCTGCAAAGGTTCTGATGTTTGAAGAACACCTCTGTGATTTTTGGATGACAGCTGAAGTCATCAAACCCAAAACCTCCGGCCAAAATATTCAATTCAGTATGCTCTCTGGTAGCAAGTTTGCTGAAATCACCACAAAGTTTCTAGCATCTGTTCTTCATCTTCCTCGCCGGGAACTCACATCATTCACTGCCAACGCTAAGGAGCTGCTCATCTCCTTCTTTCAGTATGCCGATGAGCACAAGGTCAAAGGTAACTCTATGGTTCGCACTCGTCTTCCAAAGGAGTGGAACTGTCTGTTTCCTCATCCGAACTTCTGTATGACGAGGAAAACTGGTGGTCTTGACCAAGTCAATGAAGTTGTTCTGAAAATGGTCTATGCCATTATCCATGGTCATACCATTAACTTCGCTGAACTTATCATGGAGAGTCTTGTGGTCTCACTGACAGCACGTACAAGGTCTCAACACATTCCGTTTCCCAGGTTTGTGTCATTGGTTATCTACTCCCTGTTACCACTTGAAGCATACAATTCTGCTTCTAATCTACTTCCATCTCCTTCCCTACCGGGTTCAGTATGGACAGGTTCCTCGTTTGCCTTCAACCCAGCACTGACTGCCCCAATACTTGCACTAGTCTCGCTGAAGCCTTTTCCTGCCATTCCACCACCATATTCAGGTTTATCTTCTATAGTTGCCCCTTCTAAACCTCAACCCCAAATGCCTCAGTCCTCTCCATCGAAAACAAAGAAAAGGAAGCTGGTATCCACTACAACTAAGCCATCCTCCAACCCTTCAGCCATGCCCAAATCCAACACTAAACAACCAACCACTGTTCACCCGCTAAGATCACTCTCCAAACGCCATAAACCGAACATGCCCTCCAGTCCCATCATCTCTCACTATGCTTCAAGTGAGGATTCTCTTGATGATACCCCGCTGATTCTTCGCCAAACTTAGCTTCACTCATCAAAATCTGCAGAAGTTGTTCAGGTAAGATCTCCTTTACATAAATTCTCTAAACAAGTCTGACTGATTAAGAGGCAGCTCAAAACTAAGTTGTTCCTGAAGTCCCCATTCTACTTCCACAAGTTCTGGACACTGACATACACCTTTCAGCCGAGACTTCCTCTATCCCCACTATTGAGTCTACCAGCAAACCCACTGCAACTCAGGTACCACCAGAACAGGGAACACCTATTCCTGCTTCTGCTGAAATTCCCCCTTTATCCCATAATGTATCAGTAAACCCAACTGATACTATGGATATCGACCTAGCACATGATGAGTCAGCAACCAAACCAGCTGACACTAATGCTCAGCCCGTCACCATTGATGAAACTACAATTCCCCTAGTTTCGGAAGTCCAACCAGTTGATGACTCTTCAATTCACCCTGAAGATGAAACTGCACCCAAATCCCTTGATGTGTCACAAAACCCCATTGACACTACGGATTCAACTAGGGCAGATGATTTATCAGTTTCACACCAAACTGAGAGTGATGCCCAACCTTCCCTTATCAATGACACTGAAGTTCAACCTCCTTCAGTCGAGATTCCTACTGCTAATGAAGACACAGTCTTAAACCAGACTGTAACTAAAGCAAATGAGCCTCAGGCCCCTGATGCATCAGTCACTCCTCCTGATGCTATGGTCTCCCCATCTCTCCTAAACACCTTGTTTGACATCCCTTCTCCTCATACAACCGTTAATCCTTTTGATGACAGTGATGCTTTTGATTTTCTTCAATCCCCCAAGTCTGTACATTCTCAAACTTCTGAGCCTTCAATAGACATTGCTTCCTCATTGGAAAGTCTATCTGACAAACACCTTTCAGGGACATTGTGTCGCCAACAATCAAGCAAGGCTTGAAACTGAGCTAAAATCCCTTGTTGAGTCTATCAAAACTCAGTTCACCACCATCACCCAAACCCTTGAATGTAAAAATCAGATTCTTCATGGGATGTACACGACTCTTCGCCATCTTGTGAAAACAATAGCTGATTCTTCCATTCTTGAGTTTGCTAAACTTAACACTCAACTCTCTCCACCTCTGTAAATTCTCTTTCCTCCAAGGTTGACAACATCCATGCTATCAATCTTTCTGAAAATGCACCTCGTCTGTAACACCGCAAAACTCAAGCCATTTTTTTAAATACGCTGCGGAAGCTTTTAATAAACAAACTTAATAACATACAACCAATATTAACAAACTGTACAACATTGTTCAGAAACAAAATATCATTGTGTGTTACAAAAACTACAGGCTAGTTTCGTTTCAAAAATAATATTAGAGTCAGGTCATCTCTTTCCTTCTGCAAAACACACAAACACGAACCTGCAAAAGCAACAACAGAGGGGAATTAGCACAAAGCTCAGTAATTAGAGGCTAAACACCAAAAGCAAACATTCACGATCATTATCAAGTCATGTAATCACGTATCCCGAGAAGACCGGCGGTTCGGCGCAGAACCTACAACCAATGCCGGCCAAAGCAAAGGTTTACCGATAGCCCTCCACCGAATTGGCACAATGCACTCCCCCTCTGGTGCAACATATACACCAGTAAGGCTAACATTGTTCAACCAATCAGTGAACGAGCCCATCCCAATTCTACGTATAGCTGACTTCCCAACGCAACTCAATATCACAATCAGCAATTCAATCAATCCAATCCAATCACAATCATGCATCACACCAATAACATTAACCGAAATCTTTACCATCCGCGATCAACGCCCACTCACCTTAAAATCAACACGGGCTCAGAAGTCTAATCTTACTGAGTCTTTGGATTGCCTTAAATCACAGCAACAATCAAATCAGTCGCGAATATATAAATATATATTCTCATATATATTTATATCTCTAATTTATCAAAACATCTCAATTAATTCATATAATAGACAAAGTAACTCAAACCAAGCAAAAATATACAAAAGTATGCAAATATTCGGATTTAGGGCCTGTCGCGCCGCGACACCCTCTTCGTTGCGCCGCGACGTGCATCGGATTTCAAATCCGGGAACTAACATGCGGATTTCACTTTCGGATTTCATCTAGATCGGATTTGGGAGTCGGATTTAACATGGTTTCGGATTCTAGGGTCGGATTTCACTAATCAATCGGATTTTTCCATGTCTATATACTTCACACTCAGATTTCTTCAAAATCCGAAACCTAGTCCCGATTCTTTCAATGTCGCGCCGTGACCGAAAGGCGTAGCGCCGCTACGTTCGTATTTCCAGATAACCATCTTCCAAATTGTGTCGGATTTTCAGTCCAATTTCTCCATAATTCATTCCAACTTCATATTTCTTTCACCAAAACTCATATCTAACATTTATCATGCCTATAAACCACTAAAAACATGTTTTCATGCATTCATAACTACAAATCTTCAAAACCCATTTACCAACATTCTTTCAAGCTTCAAAAATGGTTTAACCAACATAAATTCATGCTTTTGAATACATAAACACATCAACATGCATCATATCAAGTTACAAACACCATATTACATTTCTTTTGAATTAAAACTCACAAACTCTTGATGTTAGAAGTTTAAGTTGACACTTTCTTCACTCTTGGGTTTTTCTTTCAAAAACACATACTACACCTTGAACACTTTTGAAGAAATGAACAGAAAATTATTCACGTACACATATATTGGTGTAAAACCAGCAGGAGGTGGCCAAGAGGTTTTTTATTGAAATCCTATTCTTTCTTTTTTTACCCATGCACACATACATACATACTTATACTTCTTTTTCCTTTTTAATTTCAAATGAATCATATATATATATATATTCATAAACTTATATTTAATTTAATTTCACTTAACATTTAATAATCACACAATCACATAAAGCAAACCAATCACGTACCGCCAACCCGCTAAACTCCTAGCCGAGGGTTGCGGATGTTACAAATCTCCCCTCCTTAAGAGGATTCCGTACTTGGAATCCTTTCTGGCTCAAACAAATGAGGGTATCTATCCTTCATTTCTGCCTCAGTCTCCCATGTCAAATCAGAACCTAAACTGTGTTTCCACTTCACCAATACCATCGGTATCTGCTTCTTTCGGAGCTTGGTCACTTTGCGGTCTAACAATTCAACAGGTTCTTAAATCAATCTCTTCTTTGAATCTACTTTCAGTCGACTCTCATCTTCAACCTTACATTTTCTCAAGTAGCAGACATTGAACGTATCATGAATATCTGCAAGCTCTGCCGGAAAGTCCAATGTAACTGCCTGGTCATTTACAATCTGACGAATTCTGAAAGGACCAATGTAACGGGGAGCTAACTTCCCGCGTTTACCAAATCGAATCAAGCCCTTCCACGGAGAGACTTTCAAATAAACTAACTCTCCCACATCAAACGATACTGGACGACGCCGTGGATCCGCATACATTTTCTCTCTATCTCTGGCCGCTTTAAACTTCTCTCTGGCTATAGCAACCTTGTCAGCTGTCATCTGAACAATCTAAGGCCCTGCAAATTGTTTCTCACCAGCCTCTAACCAACACGTCGGAGTACGGCAGCGACGACCATACAACATTTCATATGGAGGCATTCCAATACTGGAGTGGTAAGGATTATTATACGCAAACTCTATCAATGGCAGGTGCGAATCCCAAAATCCACCATACTCAATTACATAGGCACATATCATATCTTCGAGTGTCTATATGGTTCGCTCAGTTTGACCGTCAGTCTGGGGATGATAAGCCGTACTCAAATTAATTCTTGTCCCTAATTCTCTCTGTAGACTCCTCTAGAAATTAGAAACAAACCTGGAGTCTCTGTCAGATACTATTGACAACAGTATACCATGTCTTGCTACAATCTCATCAATGTACAACTGAGCCAGCTTGCTAAGAGAAGTCGTCTCACAGGTAGCCAGAAAATGGGCACTCTTCGTCAGTCGATCCACGATCACCCAAATCATATCGTGATTCCTTTGAGTTCGCGGAAGTTTAGTCACGAAATCCATCGTTATATGTTCCCACTTCCACTCAGGAATTTCCAACTGTTTCAAAGATCCGTAGGGCTTCTGATGCTCTGCTTTCACTTGAGCACAGATATGGCATGACTCCACAAAGTGAGCCACATCTGCCTTCATAGTAGGCCACCAGTAAAGCACCTTCAAATCGTGATACATTTTAGTGCTTCCTGGGTGAACAGATAGTCTCGACTTGTGTGCTTCAGTTAAAATTAACTTTCTCAATTCTCCAAGCATAGGCACCCACACTCGAGTCTTATACATTTTCAATCCACAAGAATCATCAGTAAGCTCATCCTTACGTTTCCTCATAAGTTCATTCTTCAAGTTTTCCTCTTTGAGAGCTTCCAACTGTGCAGACTTTATTCTATCCACTAAATCAGATACAATCTCTATACGCATGAATTTAATGGAATTCCCCGCTCCCTTGCGGCTCAAGGCATCTACTACGACATTCGCTTTTCCAGGGTGGTATCTAATTTCGCAGTCATAGTCTTTTATCAGCTCCACCCATCGCCTCTGTCTCATGTTCAACTCTTTTTGTGTAAACACATACCGCAGACTCTTATGATCACTACAAATCACGCACTTGGTGCCATACAAATAGTGTCTCCACAGTTTTAGGGCAAAAACGACAGCGGCCAGTTCTAGATCATGAGTCGGGTAATTCTTTTCTTGTGGTTTTAACTGTCTTGAAGCATACGCAATCACTCGATCCCTCTGCATAAGCACACATCCCAATCCCGCAAACGATGCATCACAATAAACAGTAAAATCATCCGTTCCACTTGGCAACGCAAGAATGGGAGCCTGGCATAACAACTACTTCAAAGTCTGGAAAGCTTTATCTTGTTCACTACCCCAAACAACCTTTACGTCTTTCCGAGTTAACTTAGTTAACGGACCCGCAATCTTTGAAAAATCTTTAATAAACCTGTGGTAGTATCCAGCCACACCCAGAAAACTTTTTATCTCGGACGGTGTCTTTGGAGCATTCCAGTTCATTACAGCTTCAACTTTAGAAGGATCCACTTTCAATCCTTCATTAGAGATAACATGCTCCAAGAATTGAACTTCCCTCAACCAAAACTCGCACTTTGAGAACTTAGCAAACAAATGTTCTTTCTTCATGGTTTCCAAAACTTGTCTCAAATGCTGTTCATGCTCCTGCTCAGTCTTTGAATAAATTAGAATATGATCAATAAAGACTATTACAAATTCATCCAAGAATGGTCGACAGACCCTGTTCATCAAATCCATAAAAATCGCAGGTTCATTGGTTAAGCCGAACGGCTTAACCAAGAACTCGTAGTGCCTGTAGCGCATACGAAATGTTGTCTTTGACACATCCTCTTCAGATACTCGTACCTGATCATATCCCGATCTCAAATCAATTTTAGAAAAGAATGAAGCTCCTTGCAGTTGATCAAACAAATCATCGATTCTCGGCAACGGATAGTTGTTCTTGATCGTTCTCTTATTCAACTCACAGTGGTCGATACACATACGCAACGTACCGTCTTTCTTCTTTACAAATAATACCGGTGCTCCCCATGGGGACAAACTCGGTCAAATAAACCCTTTATCAAGCAAATCCTGAATCTGCGTCATCATCTCCCGGACTTCTGAAGGTGCCTACATGTACGGAGCCTTTGCTACTGGTCTAGAACCAGGTATTAAGTCTATTTTAAACTCCACTTCACGAACCGGAGGCAATCCTGGCAACTCTTCTAGAAACACTTCCGGGTATTCCGTTACAACACGGATATCAGTCACTGCTTGTTTCTCTTTCTTCCCGTCAATCACATACGCCAGATGCGATTAACATCCCTTGCCCAATGCTTTCCTTGATTTTAAACATGAAATCATAGGGATCACTAACCCTGCCTTCTCTCCCCTGGCTATTACTCGCGAACCATCAGCTAGTGGAATCGAGATCAACTTCTTGTGACACTTGATACTGGCTTGATTCAGACTCAGCCAATCCATCCCAAGCACCACATCAAACCCCGATAACGGCATTACAAGAAAATAAACTGGAAAACACACGCCATTTGATATCAATTTTAGCCCCAGCCACAGCAGTCGTGACTGGAACAATCATACCATCAGCTACTTCTATCTCTCAAGCAGTAGCAAGTTCAATCACAGGCACATTTAGTTTATCACATAATTCCATAGAAACAAAGGAGCGATTTTCTCCTGAATCAAACAATACTCTAGCAGGAGTAGAGTTTATTAGAAACATACCCGTGATCACGTCGTTAGTGGTGGTGGCATCATCCACCATCATTTTGAACGCCTGACCCTCAGCAGTAGGTAGGTTCTTTCGCTTCTGACCAGCCGAAGACGATCCTCCAGCTCCTCCTCCCCCAGACCCTAACCCTGTCTTTTTGCCCATCGGGCAATCACCAACATGGTGCCCTTCCCTCTAACAGTTCCAACAAACACTTCTCGGGAACCTGCAGTTCTTTAAATCATGGCCAAACTGGCCACAGTTCACACATCTTCTTGTCTGGGCCGTACACTGCCCATTATGATAAGACTTGCACCTGCTACACCAAGGTGCCCATTGAGTAGACCCACCCGTAGTAGGTCTCCTATTCTGATCTCCTTGCCTACCACCGCTGCTCTGCCCTCCCTGTCTCTGTTGAGCGTTATAATGTTCAAATCGCGACTTCTGTAGGGAAAGTTTCTCCCCGCTCAACTTATTTCGTGCAACAATGTCCCCTTCAGCCAATTTGGCTAAAGTGAAAGCCTGGGACAATGTGGTAGCCCACCTGGTGGCGCCTCGATAGTCTGGGTGTAGTGCCCCCACAAAATGGGCAATCTTCGATTCCTCGTCCGGTACTCAGTGTGTTTGGCGAATCTCATCTTCTCATTAAATTGTTTTATCAGCTGATCTACAGTCATATTCCCAAACATTTGTAGATCCATAAACTCCTTTTTAATCTTAGCCATCTCAAAAGTTCCACAATATTGTTCGCATAATTTCTCCTGGAATTGACTCCAGGTGATACTTCCCTGTTGCTGTTGAGTGAAATGACCTGCAATGGAATCCCACGAGACTAACGCATCTCCTCTCAACATTCTTGACGTGTATTTAACCATCAATTCATCCTCACAATTACAGGCATCAAATGCCTTTGACATCTCCCTTAACCAATTCAATGTCGCATTGGGATCAGAACTCCCATGATACCCCGATGGTTTACAATCAAGAAACTGTCTATAGGTGCACGGTTGTTTGTATCCAGGAAACGCAAACGGATAAGCTCCTGGATGTGGATATGAATAAAAGAAGGGTTGCTGCATCATCTGAGTCATTGGTGGCAGCGGGGTTGTAACTGGTGAAGTTGTCGATTGTGTAGGGATCGCAATCGGTACAGGGGTTGGTTCAGGTTGCTGCTGTTGTTGTTGTTCCATCCTTTGAATCTTATCTCTGAGTTCAACCAACTCATTCTCCAGCTGATAGACATAATCACTATGCTCCTCTTCACGGGTTTGACCCGACGTTCCCGCAGTAGTTGGGTTATCCAAGTATTCGGTCACTGGTGCATCAGATGTAGCTTGGGTCTTAGGAGGAAGGATTGGAGTATCTCTGTCAGCCATTATCTGTTACAATCACATCACCTCATAACTCATTAGCATAAACCGTTAGTATCCAAAATACTAACTACAACCGACAACTCTAACTCACTCTAATTCCCCCAAAGGAAATCCTGATCTGTCACGAGCCAAGATTTGGGAATGCAACACTGTAGCCGTGCATGCATCGCCAAACCTAGGCTCTGATACCAAACTGTAACACCGCAAAACTCAAGCCATTTTTTATTTTTTTTAAATACGCTGCGGAAGCTTTTAATAAACAAACTTAATAACATACAACCAATATTAACAAACTGTACAACATTGTTCACAAACAAAATATCATTGTGTGTTACAAAAACTACATGCTCGTTTCGTTTCAAAAATAATATCAGAGTCAGGTCATCTCTTTCCTTCAGCAAAACTCACAAACACGAACCTGCAAAAGCAACAACAGAGGGGATTTAGCACAAAGCTAAGTTAGTAGAGGCTAAACACCAAAAGTAAACATTCACGATCAATATCAAAGCATGTAATCACGTATCCCGAGAGGACCGGCGGTTCGGCGCAGAACCTACAACCAATGCCGGCCAAAGCAAAGGTTTACCGATAGCCCTCCACCGAATTGGAACAATGCACTCCCCCTCTGGTGAGTAAGGCTAACATTGTTCAACCAATCAGTGAACGAGCCCAGCCCAATTCTACGTCTAGCTGACTTCCCAACGCAACTCGAAATCATACTAAGAGTGCGTATCGACCAAATATTCACGCAACAGATATCAACAATCAATATCACAATCAGCAATTCAATCAATCCAATCCAATCAAAATCATGCATCACACCAATAACATTAACCGAAATCTTTACCATCCGCGATCAACGCCCACTCACCTCAAAATCAACACGGGCTTAGAAGTCTAATCTTACTGAGTCTTTGGAGTGCCTGAAATCACAGCAACAATCAAATCAGTCGCGAATATATAAATATATCTTCTCATATATATTTATATCTCAAATTTATCAAAACATCTCAACTAATTCATATAATAGACAAACCAACTCAAACCAAGCAAAAATATACAAAAGTATGCAAATATTCGGATTTGGGGCCTGTCGCGCCACGACGTGCATCGGATTTCAAATCCGGGAACTAACATGCGGATTTCACTTTCAGATTTCATCTAGATCGGATTTGGGAGTCGGATTTAACATGGTTTCGGATTCTAGGGTCGGATTTCACTAATCAATCGGATTTTTTCCATGTCTATATACTTCACACTCGGATTTCTTCAAAATCCGAAACATAGTCCCAATTCTTTGAATGTCGCGCCGCGACCGAAGGGCGTAGCGCCGCTACGTTCGTATTTCCAGATTACCATCTTCCAAAGTGTGTCGGATTTCAGTCTCATTTCTCCACAATTCATTCCAACTTCATATTTCTTTCACCAAAACTCATATCTAACATTTATCATGCCTATAAACCACTAAAAACATGTTTTCATGCATTCATAACTACAGATCTTCAAAACCCATTTACCAACTTTCTTTCAAGCTTCAAAAATGGTTTAACCAACATAAATTTATGCTTTTGAATACTTAAACACATCAACATGTATCATATCAAGTTACAAACACCATATTACCTTTCTTTTGAATTAAAACTCACAAACTCTTCATGTTAGAAGTTTAAGTTAACACTTTCTTCACTCTTGGGTTTTTCTTTCAAAAACACATACTACACCTTGAACACTTTTGAAGAAATGAACAGAAAATTATACACGTACACATATATTGGTGTAAAACAAGCAGGAGGTGGCAAAGAGGATTTTTATTGAAATCCTATTCTTTCTTTTTTTACCCATGCACACATACATACGTACATACATACTTATACTTCTTTTTCCTTTTTAATTTCAACAGAATCATATATATATATATATATTCATAAACTTATATTTAATTTAATTTCACTTAACAATTAATAATCACACAATCACATAAAGCAAACCAATCACGTACCGCCAACCCGCTAAACTCCTAGCCCCGGGTTGCGGATGTTCCATCGTCACTTGCAAGAATCGTTTGCTCCCTCCTTCTCTGGCCTTTCAAGAGAGATTTCGGCCTTGTCTCACTCGGTAGAAGCTTCAGGAATCTCTGCAGCTTCTAAGGGGGAGAAAGTTAGACGACAGTCCAACATCTGTTAGATTATAAGAAGGAAGGCTAACGCTCATCGGAAGATAATCAAATGGGATAAAAAGTATTCACGTGTTGAATACTTACAAAGATTAGAAGAGGAAGTGGCTCACCTCAAAGCCACTAAAGAAAAGAAGAATAATGCCTTGATTGATTTCGAGGCCAGGCTAGCCAAAGCCGAAGAAGCTAAGGCAGTTGCTGAGGGGGAGTTCAAGAGTCTCCTTGATCAAAGAAAGGCTGAAGCTGAATTTTTCAATTCAGAACTAGATGGAGCTGAATGTCAGCAAATCATAACTGAAGCCAAAGCCTCACAGATTCCTAGTCAATCAGCTGCTCCTTCATCCAGTGGTCAGCCGAGCTAGTCCGATAAAGGTAAAGGTAAAATGGTGATAGTCTCTCCAGATGATCAGATGAGTACGGGTACATATGAATTAAGTGACTCGGATGATGAAAATCCAAGAATAAAAGACTTGAAAGTGGCGGATGAACTTGGCAGAATAGCAGCAGAGAAAATGGCACTTGAAGAGCTTGCTGCGAACAAAATTGATCTATCTCCCTTTGATAATCAACTACAGATTCACGAGAATATTGAAGCTAAAAAAGCTTTAATTGAGGAGAAGTAAAGGATCATGGAAGAAATGCAAGAAAAGTGGCTAAGCTCTCGACATCAAATAAGGCATCCTGATAAAATCACGGCAATAAAGCTAAAGAAAATAAATAATGAAATCCTTCTGACGGTTCAGCGTAAAAATCTTCCTCTCTTCAGCATACAATCTGTCAAGGATGTTCAACTCAATTATGATGTGTCTGAATGGAATGAAATACTTGCTTGTTTATCAAAACGCAAGCAAACAGATGATGTTAAGTTCATTGAATGAGAGATCAACAAAGTAATTGAATTTTATAAATAGGAAGAAAAGAAGAAGGGATCTGATGCCATTGTCGTGCCTCAGAAAGAGAAACCCACTCGAGCTAAAAAGTTAAAGTTTCAGAGAAGGAGGCTCACTCTCAATAAATCTCAGCAACAAATCTTGGAGCTGATATCTATTGGAGAGCTTCCAAATTGCAAAGGCTTCGACACCACGTTGCCTCCTGGATTCATTCCTGGAGTGGGTAAAGTTCTCTCAAATCCGAGGGGATTTTATTTTCTTGATGCATATGACAAAATTCCTTTTCAGAGAGTTTCAGACTTCGCCAAGGCTGACTGGCTTCATCTGAGATCTCTTCAATATTTCATTGATAATAAAAATCCAGTAGTCAAAGACATTCTGGTTGAATACTTGAAGTAAATGAAGCTCAAAGCTCCAAAGGAATCTTCTCTTGAAGAGTTCAAACCGGACATGTAGAATAGTAATTCTTTATTCTTTCTATTCTTTATTCTTTTGTAAATAGTCATGGATTATAAACAAATAGGGGGAGATTGTTAGTCCTTTTATTTGTATATATTGCATTCCTGAAGAAGCTTTCAAAGAAAGTAACTGAAGGTGTAATATATCATTCTTTTGTAAACTGTTCTGACACGACATCTGAAGAAAGAAGCCCGTAGTTCATCTGAAGATTAGTTCTGAAGTGAACGTCAGCTGAAGTTTGTCTTCAGTCTTCAAAGGGTCTTCTGATATGAAGATACATCTGACAACCAGAATATTCCTGTTATGTAAAGTGCACGATCTGCGCGTTCTGAAGGAGCTCAAAACGGCAATCTTGTTTTCTGTTCCCTAATTAAGTGTAGAGCGGTACACGTGTAAATAAATTAGATGGTCAAGATTAGTTTACTTAGCCTATAAATACCTGCTTGATTAGCGAGAAAAGGTTAAGCGTTTGTTAGCTAATTTGCATTCAAGTTTGTTCTTGATTTAGTTTGTACTCGGTGCTCAAGTTTGTTCTTGTGCGCTCTTTGAAGTTTGTTTATTAATATAATCCTACTTTGAAAACTTTTGTGTGTTCGTTGCTTTAAAACTATTTCCGCACTTTGATTTTATTCATAGGTAGTTTTATTCATATTCGGGAAAAACAGAAAGGAGATTGTGGTTAATATTCCAAAGCTAAAACTGTCAAAAGAACAACAAGAAGAGCATGATAATGAGCTAGCACAAAGATTGAATACTGAGATTTAGCAACAAGAAAAGAGAGATCTTGAATTAGCTCAAAAGCTGGCAGCTGAGTTTACAAAGGAAATTGATGAAGATGAAATAGGAAAGAAGGCTAATAAGGGAGTAAAGAGAAATAGAGTTCAAAAGAAAGAGCCAACCACTCAGCCTCAACAGTCTCAATCTATTAAGAAATCTTCAGAAAAGGCTAAAGCTGGAATGGTTCAAACCATTCTACAAGACAAACTAAGAGTGGAAGTTGAAAAGAAATTAGATAAACTCGTGGAAGAACAGCTAGGTCAAAAATCCCGCATCACTTAGTGGAGATTTGAAATGCTGAGAATTAAAAGAGGAAAGCAAGGTGTAACAATCGTGAGAGAGCTAGATCCAATTGAAAGCTATGCTAGCT
Organism: Dittrichia graveolens; assembly: GCA_038502395.1. Lineage (NCBI taxonomy): Eukaryota > Viridiplantae > Streptophyta > Magnoliopsida > Asterales > Asteraceae > Dittrichia > Dittrichia graveolens. The sequence goes on from JARJIL010000003.1 coordinate 62,719,190, forward strand.
TCTTACAGCTAATGGAAAGTGTGACAAGAAGGGATGTGCAAGAAATGTATTAGTATGGCACAAGTCATTATGGAAGCTGCTGGGATTGAAATGAGAGTATTATTGAGGCATTTAACAAGCATATGTGATCCTCTAAATGTTATGCCCATGTTGATAGCTAAGGAAGCATTCCCAATCAGTTCTGTAAAGGTGTATGCTAAGTCAATGACTTATCACATGGTGATGGAAAATGCAATTACTCAACGGTTTGATATTTAATTCATAGAGCACAACAAAATAACACTCTTATATTTGATGAAAGCAAAGTTCTTTGGCCCTGCTAACGTCACGGAAGATCTTATTGAGAGGTTGAAAGAAAAGTTGGAGTCTTTACAGTCAAAGAAAGTGTAATTTTCTTTCTTTATATTTTGATTGAAACAGTTTGACTTTGCATAGTTCATATTTTCCTTGCTTATGTTAATTTTTCTATGGGTGAACCCTATAAAAACAACTTAAGTGTATTGTTCAATACTTTATGTTAGGGGGAGATTGTTGGGAAATTTGCTAAGTGATTGAAACTGTTGGACACGCAGAGATAAAACTGTTAGTGTGTTTTTGAATAAACAGTTGAAAACTGTTATATTGATTTGTGAAAATAGTTGTAACTAACAGTTGTGATAAACGTTGCAACTATTAGTACAAACAGCTCAGAACTGTTACAATGATTATAACAACTATTAAAAGACATGGAAGAGAAGACTATTAGAAGAATCTCAGAACTATTGATTCAACAAATAGTTTATGTTGAGCTATTCATGGAAACTTCTATCTTTGTGGATTTGAAGAATATCTTATCAAAAGATTATTAAGATTATCTCGAAAGATAGAAGATTAAGCAACTATCAACTATTCAAGGAAGATCAAGAGACTATAAATACTTCATCAGAATACTATGTTAGTATCAATAGTTTTGTAATTCAACTTTGTCAGAGTTCGCACTCATTCGTATTGTTAATTGTCTTTAGAAAGTGTGTTAGCCTCTAAGTTTCTTTGAAACCTAAGAACAAAGTGTGTTCTTCGTCTAACAAAAGAGTTAGAATGGAGGTGTAGGTGAACATTGTAATCATCATTGGTTATTAATAAACATCTTGTGTTTTGAAGTATTTCATTGTGTTGATTAAATTGTTCATGTGTTAAAACCTTTATAAATCAATTAAGTGTGATTCCGCAACTTCTTAGTTGATTGTGATCAAACTAAATGATTGTCTTTTAAGCAACTCTGATTTAAATTTAAAAGATAATTCTTGTTATTGATTTTGGCAATATACGATCCTGACAAGAGTTTCTTGTGCCACTACGAAGTTAAGTCCAATGAGGCCTTGCTAAGTAGACAAGCGGAGGTCTTCGTGTTGTAGTTGTTCAGATCAATTGAATACAAGTTAGACTTTCATGTTCCTGCGAGAAGTACATCACCTGTTTCTGTTGTCACTGAACACGAATTCTTTTTAAATGTAACCTCCAAGTCTTTGTCAAAGAACTGGCCAATGCTAAACAGATTATGGCCCAGTCCTTCTACAAAAGAAACCTTTTTATTTTTGATATTCTTCTTGATTATATCTCCGTACCCCAGTATCGGTGCAACATTGTCGTTCCCAAAACAAACATTCCCGGAGTACTTGGTAACGATGTTGTTGGGAAGACTCTTGTCACTGGTCATATGTTTTGTGCAGCCTAAGTCCAGGTACCAGAGATTAGGTTCCTACACACAGAAAAGAATGAATATTTAGGTCCCCATGTTGAAATGGGTCCTTGCATGTTAGGTGTCACATTAGTGTCAACAACCTCTTGAAAAATACAATGTATTCTTTTCTGTGTGTTCCATTGACTCTTTTGTTCTTCTTTGTTAAACTTTGAAGTATTAATCCAGAACGGATCAGGAACAATTTTAGATTCAATGGTTAGAGGAATCTCTCCTCTTTCAAGAATTGGTAGACTTTCTATGTCTTTGACGTCCACTACCTTAACCACATCATTTCGTTGCCAAAATTGAATCATTTTAGGTTTTGCAACTGTTTGAGATTTGGGTTCCTTTTATGTGGCAACAGGTTTGTATTTTATGGTGGGTGGTTTTGATTCTTGATGTTTGTTTGGTTTAGCTTTTGATCTTGATGTTTTTGAAGAATTTGATTTTGCCTTTGAAGAGAGAAACTTGGTACATTGTGATTGAGATTTCCTTGTTTTGGATTCAGTAGTATTCCAAGCCTTCAAAAACACTTTGTATCCACCTTTTCTATATGCTTCTAACTCTTGAATTGTGATTAATTTATTTTCATAGTTCCAATAATTCATGAGTTTTAAAGCAAGTTTAGTCACCCACTGATGGATGAATATCCCAAGTGATGTCATAAAGGGTGCATTTATTTGATTCGACCCTTGTGGTATCTATTTCTCACAAGCCCTAATTCTCATTCGTTTTCAAAGCCTATCATATTCACACTTGTATTCACAATGTCCGTGCAAACACCCATGACTTGTGCAAAAACATGTAGTTGCTTTCATTTCTGTTGTGGAAAGTGATTTACAGTGACTAAAGAAATTCGAAATGTGATGACACTTCTTGGAAAAATCAAAACTAGGCTTAGAAAAACTGGGTTTAAACTTTCTTCTGTTTTCATGTGTGTAGACATTCTTCTTGTTTTTGTCTTTTCTGCTTACATCTGAAACATTTGAAACGTGGTTAGTTGTGAATGATTTTGAGCTCTTTTTGACAACTATTGTTGGTAACTTTGATTTGTACTTGGAAGAATGTGCGAGATTGGCTTTGGGAATGGCATTTGGTTGCCTTTTGGTGGTGTCAGTTGATTTGTGATGTGACCTTGGAGTCCATAACTCCTCCACCTTTGTTTTACCTTTTTCTTCTTTGTTATATTTTCTTGTCTGTTGGGAAGTAGATGGAGTATAAATGCATGCCAAGATTTTCTTTTGACTGTGACATGGAAGACTCTTTTCTGATTTATTTAATTCATGTTCTAAATCATCTGTGATAATGGTTTGAAAATAATAAGCTATGAGTATTTCAAGTTGCATTTGTAAAACAATATGTGGTATATATACCCGGGCTTTCAGAACTGCTTGCAGCTTTTTGTGATCATCAGGATAGGTGAAATCGTTAGACTCATCTGTCTTACTAAACTTTTGAGGTTGAGATGCGATAGATTCATTTAATTCCTCATAGTCAAAAGGAATTTCCGATTTTAATTTAGAGTTTCTTTTAAAATCTTCTTCCACAACCTCTTCTTCGCGACCAATGACTACCATTTTGTTAGTGATGCAAGCATTCATTAAGTTGAAATCATATAATTGTCTGGTTGTCACTTTCTCACTGATTTGAGGGTTTTCAAATGCAAGACCATCATAGGTCCATTTTGAGAATTTTCTTTCTTTGGATTTATTAAGAAAAATGGTTTGTTCTGTTTGACCCCTCTTTATCAGTGTGTCTTCAAGTTCTTTTATTTTAAGTACAATTCAACCTTTTCTTTGAGAATAAATTTTGTGTCATTTTATGCACTGTTCTTTTCTCTGCTTTGAGATCATGTATTTGTGTACTCATGCTTGCAGTTTGCTCAATCAGTTCATTTTCTTTTTCCATGATTTTGGTTTTGAGCTCTTCAATTTCTTTATCAACCTAGAATGTTTCCATTTGTTGATTTCTTATGATTTCTTTTAATTTTTCTTTATATGATTTTGATTTTTGTACCTTTTTCTCTAACCTTTTCATTCGTGTCACGATGATCTGAACATGTTCCATGCTTAGACCACAACCTGTTATGGAGTTAGAGTGTACCTCATCATCATCATTTGCAGCATCAAGCCCTTCATCATCGGTATTGTCATAATGTGCCTCTGGCTGTGCTTCATCATCAGTGCACTCATCTTCAATGTCATCCATTAGACAAAATTGAGCTTGTGCCTCATCCTCAAGATCACTATCATCAGTGTTAGTGAGAAACTGGTCTTCTTCCACCATCATGGCCCTTCCTGCACTTTTCCTTTTTGACAGTCTCAGTTTTTGTTTATAATACGCAGCGTCTTTTTTCTTTTTCTGTGTGCAGTCTTTTATGAAGTGGCCATTTCCCCCATAATTGTAGCATTTTCTTTCCTCTTTTCTCTCTTACTTGTCAATCCTTGGTTTCTTAGCAACCTTAAAGTTTTCTGGTCTACGAGACCCAGAAGTGTATCTTTAGCGATTATTGGTTTTGGAGTACCTATTCTTGAATGCCTTTGTTATGAATGACATGTCCTTAATGACATGTTCCATTTCCATACCATCTGACTCATCAGATTCTGAGTCAGATAAGGCTACTTGTTTGAATTTTTGTGTTCTGGAGGACTCGCGGGGGGGGGGGGGGGATGGTTCTGAAGCAACTAAGGCTAAGGGATCAGCAGAGAGTCTGGGAGATGAATTTGAGAACTCATCTTGGTTTTGTTGAAGGTCCTTAAAGATATTGTGGTACGTGACAATTGTAAGGTTTCGGTTGATGTGTTTGTATAGCTTCACATGCTCTTTCCATTCAGGACCTAGAGCACAAAGAAACACGCTGTTGATATCCAAATCTATCCTCTCAACCTTGTTAGTTCTGAGTTCATTTTGGAGCTTGCAGAAACGACTATAAGTGTCTATTAACAGTTCATTATCCCTTGCAGTAAATTCGTGAAACATGTTAACCAATTGTGTTCGTTTTATATGTTCTCCTTGCTTAGTTCCTTGCAATTGTCGTTTGATCTCATCCCATATCTCTTTGGCTATATCTAAACTGTCAACCTTCATGTATATCTCAGATGATAAACCTTGTTTGAGATAATACTTAGCCAGCCTATCAGCTTTCTTCCTTTCTTTCTCTGGAGCAGTTAACTCGTCATGAGTTTTCTCTCTCAATGTTCCAACAATTGGAGGGTTGTTGTCAGGTCGTTCATCCATGATTCTGAGGAATTTCTTCTCGCCGTTGAGGATGAAGCCAATCATCATCTCTCCATACACTTCATTGTGTTCCAGAAAATCCATGAACCTCCCTTTCCATACTAGATAGTCATTTCGGAAGAGAACAGGGGCTTCGGAGTCTGTGCCAATGGCTAATATCTCGTTGGAACTTGACATTTTGGTTTAATTACTTGAAAGTTTTGAAGTAATCGTTAACTTGGAAAAAGTTGGTGATTGGGTTCGAAGATGGTTTCTTCGAATTAGGAGTAATGGTTCGAAGTGGTGACTTAGAAGTGAACAATGAATTCGAATTGAATGTTATTAGGAATTTGAAGTATTTGATGAATTCGAAGTGAACTTGGATGTTGACTTCAAATGGAACAGTAGTGTTTGGTCTTCGAAGTGTTTCAAAGTGTCTTTCGAACTAAGTGATCTTCGAATGCGAAGTAAGGTAAGTTTTAAAAGGTTTTTTTCAGTGTATTGGGAATTAAGAACACGCTCGAAGTCAATGAGTTTTGTTTTCGAAGTGGATGTGACAATAAACGCGCTCGAACTCAAGGTGTTGGAGTAACTTTCGAACTCGAAGTGCCCTTGGGGGTTTAAATCTGCACGAAGTTGTCTTGAATATGTTTCGAACTTGGGAACTTGTATTGATTTCGAACTCGAAGTGTTTAGTCTTCGAATTCAAGATATGCTTCCTTCAAATTTGAAAAATTAGACATGCTCGAAGTCAATGTAAGCAACAAATTCCGGATTTTAGGGGATCTGTTTTTCAACTGCGTAGCTCGAAGTCTTCTTTGCAGTAACAAATCCGCTCGAACTCAACAGTAAACACCAAAAACTTCGAAAAATTAATCCAACTCGATCAAAAACTCAGATCTAGACTGTTCTTCATCATCTTCAATGTTCTTGACTGAAATTTTAATTTTGATCAAAAACAATGAAAATCCCCTCGAATTTTATATCCTATTGCTCGCAATCCTTTGTAGATCAATACTATTCCAATGAATTCATCATCCTCATTAAATCTGATGATATTTTGAAGCAAAAACAGTAGATGTTTCCACGAAAAACTTCAAATTCAGTCGATTTTGATCCAGATCAAAACATATTTGATTGTTTTCGAACACATAATTGATTCAGAGATGAATGGGATTAGATTTAATACGAAAAACACTCAAACCTTCATTGTTTCAAATTCTGAACAGTACCCTTCTTCGATGTAGCTTGTCAGTCAATGATTTACCCAATCAAGAGCCAACTTAGATCAAGTTAAGATCTGATACCAATTGAAAGGTCAAACCGATGAACAATGAACCTTCAAGTAATGAGTAGAGACATGATTAATGAGAGAAAACACACACTTCACGCTAATATCAATATTGCATATATGCGCCAAAAATGTTATAAAGCGGTTCCAAGCCCAAGGGTCTAATGACCTATTTATAGGCCAAGCCTACCACATGAGCTTTTCTACATTTTCTAATATTGACAAATTTGGTACCCTAGGTCTAGAACCAGTGGTTGACAGTTTTCAGAATGTGATTATATTCATGTGTTTATATGATTTGCAGACTAGTTTACTCACTCAGCTCTTGTAGCTTATCAGATATTATCTTATGTATTTTGAAGGACACAATCAAGGCAAGGGCAAAGCTCCGGTTTGACTGAATTTGTTAAGAAAGTGAACGCCTGGTTGTACAGAACAAGTATTTGGTGTTAAACTCATAGTTCTTTCACATATGTTTAGTTTTGATAAATACTTTTGAAATAGTTACACTTCCGCTTTATGTGAAACCTTTAGAATGTGAATTATTATGTGAGTTTTTATCCAAATGATTAGTTTTATAATTTGGGGCATTACACACCAGCTAAGAAGGAAAGAAAGGAGGCAGATAGGCTAGCCAAATACTACTTGAAACAAGGTCTATCATAAAAAATGTACATGAAGGTAGATAATTTGGCCAATGCCAAAGAAATCTAGGATGAGATAAAGAGGAAGCTACAAGGCACGTAGCAGGGAGAACACATTAAAAGAACTCAACTTGTCAACATGTTCCACAAGTTCTGTGCCAAAGAAAATGAACTACTGATTGATACATAGAGTCGTTTATGCAAACTTCAAAATGAACTAAGAACAAACAAAGTGGAGAGAACTAATTTGGACATTAACTACGTTTTCTTAAGGGATGTGGGTCTAGAATGGAAGGAGCACGTCAAACTATACAAGCATATAAATAGAAATATGACGATTGTTTCCTACTACAACATATTCAAAGACCTCCAACAATATGAAGATGAGGTCCCGAAATCATTACCCTAGATGTCTACTGATCCTCTTGCACTTGTAGCTGCTGAGCAATCCCCCTGTGAACCTTCAAGATCTCAACAGTACAAAAAAGTGGTTATCTCTAACTCAGATTCTGAGAGTCAGATGGAACTGCAATAGAACAAGTAATCAAAGCCATGTCCTTCATAACAAAAGCATATAAGAACCGGTTCTCCAAAACCAACAACCGTTAAAGATATACATATGGGTGTCGTAGACCATATACCTTCAAGGTTGTAGATAAACCAAGGTTTGTTAAATAGAAGAAGAAGGATGAACGCAAGCGTTACAACATTGGGGGAAATGGACCCTACATCAAAGATTGCACACAAAAGAAGAAAAAGGATGCTGAGTATTACACACAAAAACTTAGACTATCCAAAAAGAAAAGTGCAGGTAGGGCCATGATGGTGGAGTAAGATCAATTCCTGTCAGACACTGATAACAATGATCTAGAAGAAGATGCTCAAGCCTAATTCTGTCTCATGGCTGATGTAGAAAAAGAATTCAGACAATGATGACGATCCAGAGGCACAATATGACAACTCAGAAGAAGAGCTTGAGGCAGAGGATGAAACATAGGTACATTCTAACTCAATTTATGATGTATGACTGAGTATGGAACATGTTCAAATAATAATTGAACGCATGCAGAAATTAGAAAGAAAATTACATAAGTCACACATAAAAAGAGATAGAATGAATCTATAATAAATCAAAAGGAGATTGAAACTCAACAACTGATAGAACAATCTAAACAAGGATTATCCCGTTTCAAAACAAAAATCAATGAATAAGAAAATGAACTAATTGAATAAACTGCTTCAATGAGCACACAAATCCATGATCTTAAAGCAGAAAAGATCAGTGCTGAAAAGGACACTAAATTTATAATCAAAGAAAAGGGAGAACTCTTTTCAAAAATAAAAGAATTGGAAGATAAGCGAGAGAGTGACTGCTAAGCAAGAATAAGAGAGAGAGTGACTGCTAAGCAACTGTACGATTTTAATCTCATGAACGATCGCATCACGAAAAACATGGTGTTTGTTATACAAGAGGAAGATGTAGTTGAAGAAGATTTTAAATGAAATTCAAAATTAAAAGAAGAAATACCTTTTAACTATAAACAATTTAACGAATCTACTTCATCTAGGTCAGAAAAACCTAGTGACTTGGATGATTTAGTGCTTACATATCGGGATGACTTGAAAAAGCCTGAACAAATTCGAGAAGCCAGAGTTTATTTCCCTCGTATGGTATTACAAAGGCGATTCGAAGCACTTGAGGCTTTCTATTTTCAAACGATCATCATGAGTCATTTAGAAAACACAATAAATGAATCAGAAAAGGTTCTTTCTTGTCATTGTCAAAAGAAAACATTCAAACAAACTTCAACGACGACTTCTATTTCCGAATCCACTAAAAAGGCTTCAGGAGTAGAAAAAGCCAGGATGAAAGTGGAGGAAGTTACTTCTCAACAATGGATTCTGAAATCACACCATCATAATCAAGCATCCACGAGTAGGCAACCTAATGCAATTTCAAAGACAAATCTCAAATCATCTTACACATATAAACAAAAATCTCATGTCAAGTTTCTCAAAAAACGTTCAAACCAAAGTAGAATTAATCATTTGTTCATGTTTCAGATGTGAGGTCAGATTACAACACCACAAGAGAATTTAAAAAGAAAGAAACTTGGAGTAGAGATACACCTAGATCTGCTAGGTCCTGCACTAATTATTCCAAAAAGTGTCATCACATTTCCACTTTTACAAATAGTTGTGCTTCGTTAAATGCAAATTAAATGAAAGAGTCCACTTCTTTTTGTATGAGTAATGATTGTATGCATGGTCACTGTGAATTCAAATGTGAATACGATAAACTCATGAAATCTTTCGGAATTCGAGCATCTGAAAGTTGGAAAGCTCAATATGCAAAATAATGCAATGCTCCATTCATCACTTCAAACGGTGTAATTGTTCATCAATGGGTCTCTAAGCATGCATTAAACCTATTGAATCACTGGAATTACAAAAACCGCTTAATCACAATCCAAGAACTGGAGGCATACAGGCATGGTGGATACAAGGAATTCCTCAAAGCTTGCAATGTCACTGAAGCTCAATCATGGAAATAAGATTTTTCACATATACCAAGAACAAAATCAGCTGGTTTTCCAAAACAACAAAATCAACATCAAACACATGCTTTAGTCTCTAAGTCAAAATCAATGCCAAAGCAATCAACAGCCAAACACATATGGTAAAACCAACAAAGTCAAACACAAATGTTTCAAAATCAAACCATACAAAACAACCATCAAAGCAAAAATCCAAGATCAAACATCACCCAAAACTGGTACAAATATGGAAACCAAAAGATATGGTGCAAGTATGGAAACCTAAAGACACCACACATTCCACAGTGCTAGAACAAGAGGAATTTTCACTTAAAATTGTGATTCAAGTTGTTCCTGATCCATTTTGTATTAAAACCTCCAAGTTCAATCATGAAGAAAAACATTCATAGTATTATAAAAGAGGTTGTTGATTTAGTTAACACTAACACACAAGGACCCATTACTACATGGGGACCTAAATCCTCTTTCTTTTCTGTGTGTAGGAGCCTAATCTCTGGTACCTAGACTTAGGATGCACAAAGCATATGACTTGCAACAAGAGTCTTCTTCAAAACTAAGTACTTCGGGAATGTTCGTTTTGGGAATGACAACATGGCACTAATTCTGGGGTACAGAGATATAATAAGAAAAAGCATAAAAATCAAAAAGGTTTTCTTTGTGGAAGGATTGCACCACAACTTATTCAGCATTGGCCAGTTCTGTGATAAACATTTGGAAGTGACATTCAAGAAGAATTCATGATCAGTCACGACAAAAACAAGAGATGTACTTCTGGCTGGAACAAGAAAGTAAAATCTCTATCCAATTGACTTGAACATTTACAATGCAAAGACCTCTGTTTGTCTTCTAAGCAAGGCCTCATCGGATCTAACTTGGCAATAGCACTGAAAACTCTCTCACCTCTACTTCAACAACATCAACAAACTAGTAACTGGTGATCTGGTGAGAGGCTTGCCTAAGTTAAAATTCAACAAAGACCACCTGTGTGAAGATTGTGAGAAAGGAAAGATGAAGAGATCCTCTCACAAAACAAAACATGTCTCTAGTACCAAGAAGACAATGAAGCTTCTTCACATGGATTTGTACGGTCCGATGAGAGTCCAAACAGGCAGTGGGAAGAAGTATATCTTGGTGATTGTTAATGATTACTCTAGATATACCTGGGTTATGTTTATGAGATCAAATGATGAAGCCACTCAAATTATCATTTACTTTATCAAACAACAGTCGAACAAGTTTGAGCATAATGTTGATGCCATTCAGACTGATAATGGGACTGAGTTCAAGAACAAGACTTTGTCTGCTTACCTTGACCTGGTGGGGATCGCACATCAATATTCTGCAGCATACACTCCACAACAAAACAGGGTGGTAGAACAACGTAACCGAACTCTGATTGAGGCTGCTCGGACTATGTTGTCTAATTCTGGTCTCTCGCCCTTCTACTGGGCTGAAGCTGTCAGCACGGCGTGTTACACACAAAATCGTTCCTTCATTCATAAACACTTTAACAAAACTCCATACGAATTGGCAAATGGCATTGTGCCTAATATCAAATATCTCCACATATTTGGTAATAGGTGTTTTGTACTCAATGAAAAGGATAACCTAGGAAACTTTGAGGCCAAGGTTGATGAAGAAATTTTCCTTGGTTATTCACAAGAGTCTAAAGCCTACAGAGTTTTAAACAATAAGACAAACTATGTCGTTGAAAGCATAAATGTAAAATTCGATGATATGTTGGATGTTAAAATTTTTCAAAAACAAAATGACGTTGCTTTTGGACAAGTCAATTCAAGACCAGTTCTTCAAAAATAATAAACAAATACAAATTCTAATCCTAGTGACTATGATTTAGATTTCTTATTTGATTTCTTTCAATCTGAATCTAATGTCTTAATGCTGGTGACAAGAATGATGCTATTTCTCCAACTACAACTGCAATGGAGGTTGGTAATTCTTCGTCCTATCCTAACATGGATTCATCGTCTACATCAACTGTCAGTCCAGCTGTTGTACCTCATGAGCCGGTTTATGAAAGTACTCCAATTTATGATTCAGAACCAATTGTTAATCAGGAGGATACGGAATTAGCTGGCAGATTTGATGAATTCTTTCCTCCAATTAACAACTCCCGAGGAATAAGATGGATACAAACTCACCCAGAATCACAGATTATAGGAAACATTAAAGATAAAGTGAGGACTCATTCTGCAATGGCAAATGAGTGCCATCACTCTAGTTTTATAAGCACGATTAAACCTACTAAAGTCTCAGATGCATTACAAGATGCGGATTCGGTCATTGCTATGAAAGAAGAACACAATCAGTTTGAACGGTTAAAGTTTTGGAGACTAGTACCATTACCGGAAGATAAATCACTTGTTGGTACCAAGTGGATTTTCAAGAACTAACGTGATTCCGATGGAGTGGTGGTGAGAAATAAAGCAAGGCTAGTTGCAAAAGGCTACAACCAATAGGAGGGAATCAACTACAATGAAACATTTGCTCCTGTAGCTAGGATAGAAGCCATAAGACTATTCTTAGCCTATGCTGCCTACAAAAGCTTTAAGGTTCTCCAAATGGACGTAAAGACTGCATTCCTGAATGGTACTCTAAAGGAGGAAGTGTGTGTATCTCAACCCGAAGGATTTGTCAATCCCAAACTCCGACATCAGGTTTATAATCTTGACAAAGCGTTATATGGACTAAAACAAGCCCCGAGAGCTTTGTATGATATCTTGCTAGAATATTTGTTGAGTGAGGGATACAGTGAAGTAAAAACAGACACCACTCACTTTGCCAAGCACATTGACATCCAGTATCATTTCATAAAGGACAATGTGGAAAAAGGTCTAATTGAATTACAGTATGTTAAGACTAAAGATTAACTAGCTGACCTATTCACTAAACCATTAGACGATACTCTTTTTAATGAGTTAGTATCTATGTTAGGCATGTTGAATTATAAGGTCTGACATTTGGTTTTTCAATTTCTATTCTTAATGTTTTAATTTTAGTTTTGAGTGGTTATTACATGTTAGTCCCAGATTGAGTACGCAACAACAAATGTTTGTAGAAGGGGGGGGGGGGGTTGAATACAAACTTTAGCTTTTAAAAATTAAAGACACACTTATATACCTTTATATAATTCTTATTGATATGAATCAAGAATTACATGTACTAGAAGCGGAAATTCTAAGTACAATAAAAGGTGGCAATCAATTTGTCTAACACATAGACAAGCTAACTCTAAAACAACTAATGTATATAGAGTGTTCAACACATGAACAAGTTTGATTCTACATAATGCTTATACTCTACTAAGTTCTCAACTGATGAGATTTTCTTTTTGTGAAGTAGAGACTTCAATGTTGTATTGTGTTGTGTATCTTTGCATGTCCACCATGCATGAGTATATATAGAAGTCTTGGTAGATCCGGTTGCATGAAGGTAAGAGACAAAGAGTATGTGGAAATATAATATTTTAATTGTAAAGGTAGTGGGTGAAAATTAAAGTTACTTTAATCAAATGTTTTAATAAAATGAATTGTACTTTTCTGCAAAAGTGCAACCCATTCACAATATAAAATATTAATGTCCACATATACTGTCGTGTAGAAGTATTTTTCCCTTTTCATGATTGTACTTTCATCAACACCATGCTTCTGATTGATTTGACTTTACCAAGTATGGGATTGCCAGCCATACTTAGTTGTTTGAACAAATCTTCAAGATCTTCGTCTGTTTGAGGTATCATTATCCTTTTCCAGAGGATAAGGTCAAACCATTTTTCACAACTCAGCTAACAGAATGTACAAGGAACTCTAATATTCACTACTCAGTTGACAAAATATATCAGTTGATCACTTTTAGATAGGACTCAGTTGATACATATTGCTCAGCTAATCATATAGATGCTCAGCTGTTCAATAGTAAGCGTAGGAGAACATAAGCTCATGTATTTGTATGATTAGTTGATCAAGAATGCTCAGCTGATCAATCAAATACATCAGTTTATAAGGGGAGATGACTTGTGTAAAGAAAGACTTATTTAGCTGATGCTCTGGACCTCAACTAATCCATTTGTTCACTCAGCTGATAGAGTAGGCACTCAGCTGATCAAATTCTTCACTCAGCTGATCACTTTCTTCACTCAGTTGATCAATCTGTTTACTCAGCTGATGGAATATTTTCATCAGCTGATCAACAATTTTGCTCAGCTAATAGACTATTTTCCTCAGTTGATGGTCTTCTTTACTTGTTTTCTTCATCTAATGCTCCTTGGCTGATACATTGAGTAGGATTTGATGCTCAGCTGATGGCTTATTTTCCTCAGCTGATGGTTCCATACTTGGCATATTTTTACATAAACTGATTCAAACAACACATGTTTGAATTCTTTCTAAGTCACACTGAATGTAGGGTTTGGTTATCATCAAATCCTATGTTTTAGGATAGGCAGAGTTGATTATTAGGGTGAAGTTATTATCTCCCCAACATGCTCCCCCTATTTGATGATGACAAAACCTTTTTCTTTTTGAAGAATCAGTTTGACTTCGAATTACAAAAGATTTAAACTTTTAAGTACATATGGCTACCTAGCTATCTGTTTTTGGTAGCTCTTTTTATTTGACCCTTGTTCTGTTTTTGGTTTCTTTTCTAGTGTTCCATTTTTTCTGTTTTTGTGGAATCTGTTTCTGTGTTGTACCATTTTGTTCTGTTTTTGTGGTATCTTTTCATTTTTCCATTTTTATATGTTTTTGATTTTCTGATATACATAAACATCACTTGAAATAACAGAATAAAGAAATGTACATAAGTGTTTACATAGATTAACTACTAACTAACTATTCTATAATGTACAATCAACTAAATAACAACAAAATCATCAGATTTAGAATCAATCTTTAATCATCCCACCAAGGTTCTTCTTTAACTTCAAAATCTTTGGAATGGGGACCAGCTTCAGCTAAGACTTCACATTGGGCTTGAACAAGGGCTTCAAAGTTTTTATTTCCAGTTTTGCCTCTTGTAGATATCCTTAGCCCAAATAGAAACTTCTTGCTAGCTAAGGATTTCAGACTGTCTAAAGAACCTCCATGTGCCAGATCTGTCCAGAAAGAATATACCTTCAATAGGCATAATTATAAACTTATACAGCTCAGGGGTGATGTTCAGTGGAAGAGATGTGTTGAGACCCTCAAAATCTGATAAGAATTCATGCTGGGGTAGTACCTCTCTTAGCTCAAATGGTTTGAAGGGCTTGGAGCCTTTCTTATGAAGATTATCAACTGTGTGCACATGCCTGTAATAGTCATATGGAGTGACGGCCCTTTGTGACACAACTAGAGCTATCCAATTCTGAATTTTTTGAATGAATTGAACTTTGAGCTTTGATTTGGATTTGAAGAGAAGGTACAGGATCTCTACTAACTCTATGAACCCATATATGTGACACCTCTCATAGGATACAACTTCACAGCTGTTGAAGTTGTTCTGTCTTATTGCTTTGAGGTAGGGTTCACCATCACCTTTATGGACAGTGGCTCTTGTTATTGGAGTTGGTTCTGTTCTGTTTCTCAGAATATTAATTCTTTCTCTTAAGCTTTGAAGTCTTTGTTGACTTAGGTTGATGGGAGCAGATAAATCAAGGTTGAAGAGGGTTTTGATGGCATCAGCATGGGATCTAGCTTTGAGTAGTTCAGCCTGAGATTTTTCCCTTGCCAATTTGTGTTGAGCAGCAGCTTGATTTTAACTTTGTTCTTGCTCTTACTGATATGCTAGCTCTTTGGCTTGGTAGATTTCTTCAACTGAAACACCCAATGCTTGAGCCATTTGAGCATTCTCCCTTTCTTCCTTTTCTTTAAGAGCAAGATCCCTTTTCATTTGATCATCTTCTTCAACTTGCTCATCTGTCATCTTTTGTTTTCCTTTATCCTTAGGAGCAGAGGTTGAAGCCTTTTGGGCTGATGAGGTTGATTGGACTGCTGGAACAGATGGCTTAGGGCTCTGTCTTCTTCTTCTGAGGATGTCAGAAAGTGGAGTATCATCCCCATCATCAGAATCAGACTCTGTTAATTTGTGGAGAGCAACCCTCAGAAACTTTTCTTTTAGGCTTTGGCCTGTTTGCCATCCTTTTCAGCCTTTTGGGAAACCTTTGCTCCCCCTCAGAAGATGCTTTTCTTTTAATGGGTGAAGGAGCTGTTGCTTTGGGTGCTTCCTGCTGCATGATTTTGGTGGCTATTTCAGCATAGGCAGCATCAATATCCTCTGAGTTAGGATCAACCTCCCTGGAAGAACTTGAGAATTTCTCCCCCTTTTTGGCATCATCAAAAGGAGAAGGGGAGTCACCTGCTGTAGGCTTATGGGTTGGGGTAGGGGTATGGGTATGGGTTGAGGAAAGGGTAGAGGATATTTTAGAGAACTGAAGGGAGAGGTCATCCTTGAGATCTTTGATAGCTTTCCACAATGAGAGATGACTCATTCTGGATTGTTCTGTTAAGGTTTATATGTCATCAAGGATGCCTTTGAGAAAGGAAGGCATTAGAAGGAGTTGTTCAGGAATAGGTAAAGAAATGTTTGGGTTGATTGGGCGTAGGGTTTGGAGTTGGGATAGGAGGTTGGATATGGTTTGGTTTAGGGTAGATATAGTAGATTGAGGAAGGATGGGAATTGGTGGTTGAGAGGGAAGAAGGGTAGAAAGAGGTCTATTTTAGTAAGGATTGGGGTAAGATTAATGGGTACAGGGGAGGGTGTGGGTGGGGTTTTTAGAGACTCAATGTCTTTGGTAAGTTGAGACAATTGAGCAGAGGTTTGGGATCGGAAGGATTAGAAGATTTGGGTTAGTTGATAAAAGGTTTTGGTGAATTCTCTAGATAAGGGTAAGGTTTGGGGTTTGGGTAGATATGGATGGGGTAGAGGTGGAAGGAGTAGATAGAGGTTCAAAGAAGTTGGGTAAGGTTTGTGTCCCCTCATTTGAGCCATGGTGTATAAGCTCAAATTCATTGGGGAAGAGTGTTGAGCCCTGTGCCAGTGGTTGGTTTTTACCACTAGCATTGGCAGGCTGTGCTTGTGTTAGAATAGAATCAATGATGGGTGATTAATAAGTGCACTAAGTGTGGGATGCACTCAATAACAGGGAATCCCTTATTCGATCAACATTCTATTGGGAGAATGTGGATGGTATAGGCTGACTCAATTGTGGGATAAACACAGTGTGACCTTGGGTTGAGGTCTGTCTTTCAATGAGATCAACCTTTTGGGAGGTTGTCTCAACTAACAGTTTAAGTCCCATTTTTACAGATGTATCCTGTTGTGAGGATATATCCACTGGTTCAAAGGTTGCAACATCGAATTGCTCCCCCTCAACATGAGGAAGGGTAATTGGAGTTGAGGTCAGAGGTGTGGATTGCACTCCATCAAAGTGCTCATAATGAGTCACTTCTGGTGACCTTGTATATATGGGGCTACGGATAGGAGTAGAACTAGTGACCACAGGAGGTTCACTAGAGCTTGGCTGTTGAAGTGGTGTATGGACTGGAGAGGAGGATGGGTTGCCAAAGGTTGGGACTACCATTTGAATATCCTTAGAGGTGGAATCAGTACTGTCCATACCTTGGGTCATGATGTGCCTACTTCTGTCAATGAGCTCCAGAAGTTGCTCAGAGATCTCTTGTTCTTGGGCATCACCATCATCACCAAGAGGACTTAGCTCCATTGGACTGGGAGGAGCAAAACCACCAACATCACCATCAATAGCATCATCATCATCATGCTTAGAACCAGTGTGGCTTTCATCAGTATCATCATCACTATTTTCTGCATCAGCAGCATTTTCATCACCATTTGCAGCATCTATAAGCTCTTGCATTTGGGCAGTGATTGGAGGACCTCTGTTTGCCTTTAAGAAATGCAATATCTTTTCACCCATGGCAGGGACAGGAATATGCTAAAGATGTTCTGTTAAGCCTATATAGTCATCCTCTCCAATTTCCCTCATGGCTATCAGGCTTAAATATCTAATGTAGGGCACCTACGACCTCGATGATTTCTTGGTTGTGCTCTGACTGATTTTATCAATGAGATCAGAGAATATGACTTGAGCAAATTCGATGTTGACCCCAAAGGCTAGGGCATAGAGCATCAGAAGCTCGGTTTGGTTGATGAGATGATGGCTTCCAGATTTAGGACCGAAGCAACATATGACCACGTTGGCCAAATACTTCCATGGATGAGCGAGAGCAGAGACTTTGACTTGACCATGCACTACAGGTTCATTGTAGCCGATGGTGTCTAAAACTGTTTGAACTTCTGCTCTGGATGTAAAAGCTGTATAAGGTGGGAAGTGAGGAATGCCAGTGGCTTCACAAAGTGTGTCAATGGTGATTTGGAGATTATAGTTGCCTTAGGCTAGGGTGCAGTTAATGGTGTTGTTGTTTAGGTTATAGGTTGCGGAGTACCATAGTTCACCAATAATGGTAGGGAATATGTAGTGAGGATCAGCGGTGAGACTATCAATCAGTGGATGAGCTTGAAGGAACTGAACCATTGGTTCATATCCTTGGTTTTCTCGCGATGCAGGGATGGTGGTGCAAAGCAGAATGTTGTTGGGAGTTATATTCATCGGTTGATTGGGTGCAACATTCTCACCGGGGTTAACAGCTGGGTCTGGAATATAGGTGGCCATTTGGTAGGGATGATGAACAGTGAGTATCGAGAGAGAAGGTAGGGTAGTTCTTTTTAGAGAGAGAGAGAGGGAATTTGGAAAGTTTGAACAGGTAAAGGTGAATGAGAGAGAAAGTGGGATATTTATGAAGGTTAGTTAACAGAGATCGTTAGATATTGACAAAAGATCTAATGGAAAACAAATTAATTAGCTATTAAATGAAAACTGACAAACGGAGTAAATAACTAGGGTTAAAAAGCATTAAATGAGAGTAAAAAGTGAAAATTTACCAAGTGTAGAATCATCAGCTGATCAAAGAGAGTATCAGCTGATGGAAAACTATCAGCTGATAGTGAGAATTTGGGTATCAGCTGAGTAAAGTACTTAGCTGAGCATGTCTTCCTTATCTTAAAGTGATTAGCTGAGTAAATTTGATCAGCTGATAGGCATCAGCTAAGCATAGTTACTCAATTTACACAAATCGAGTAAGACTTAGATATGCTTAGATAAGTATCTTTTAATTTTCAACATTTATAAGTTAACGCAATCTAAATTACCACTATTCTAAACTAAAAACTAAGCATACCTAGTTTGGATATTAGGAAATTGAACCTTGCTTCATCTAACGGCTTTGTGAACAAGTGTGCAAGTTGTAAATCAGTTTTGATGTAGTGCAAAGTTACCTTCTTCTTTTACACATTATCTCTGAGAAAATGATGTCTGATTTCAATATGCTTTGTTTTTTGAATGCATGACTGGATTATTTGAGATGGAGATTGCACTTGTATTGTCACAAACAATTGGGGTGTCTTCAAACTTCATATCATAATCAAGTAGTTGATTTTCTAACCACAAAATTTGAGCACAACAGCTTCCTGCAGCAATGTATTCTGCCTCTGCAGTAGATGTTGACACTGAATTCTGTTTCTTACTACACCAACTAATAAATCTTCCTCCTAGAAGTTGACAACCACCTGAAGTACTTTTTCTGTCTAATGTGCATCCTACAAAATCAGAATTAGAATATCCAACTAACTCAAAATCTGAGTCTTTGGGGTACCAGAGACCAAGATTAGGAGTTCCTTTGAGATATCTGAATATTCTCTTAACAGCCGCAAGATGTGATTCTTTAGGATCAGCTTGATATCTTGCACAGAGACATGTTGAAAACATTATATATGGTCTACTTGCAGTGAGGTATAAAAGTGACCCAATCATTCCTCTATAAGTAGTAATGTTCACTGATTTGCCATCAGTGTCCTTTCCTAACTTGATAGAAGTAGACATAGGTGTTTTCATTGAAGATAGTTTAACTCACCCATCATGCTCATTTGATAATTATCAGACATGAGTTTAGAAAACTTTTTGCATAGTTCCAAATTAGTAGAACCAAATATTATATCATCTACATATATCTGCACAAGTATCACATCACCTTTGTACTTCCTAATAAATAAAGTGCTATCAATGCATCCTCTTGTAAAACCTTTGTTAATGAGAAAAGAAGAGATGGTATCATACCAGGCTCTTGGAGCTTGCTTAAGACCATATAAAGCTTTGTTTAGAAAGTAAACATGATCAGGTAAGCTTAACTCCTCAAAACCAGGAGGTTGTTTGACATACACCTCTTCTTTCAAATCTACATTCAGAAATGCACTCTTCACATCCATTTGAAACACTTTGAAGCTTTTGAAGGCATCAAAGGCTAGGAATAGTCTGATAGCTTCCAATCTTGCAACAGGGGCAAAGGTTCCATCAAAATCAATACCTTCTTCTTGACAGTACCCCTGTGCCACTAGCCTTGCTTTGTTTTTGATAATTAGCCCATTTTCATCTAGCTTATTTCTGAACACCCACTTTGTTCCAATGATGGATTTATCCTTTGGTTTGGGTTCCAAAGTCCATACATTATTTCTTTTGAATTCTGCCAGTTCCTCTTGCATGGCAGACACCCAGTGGGGATCATTGAGAGCTTCATCAACCTTCTTTGGTTCAATCATTGAGACAAATCAAGAATACAAGCAGATGTTCAAGCATTTGATCTTGTTCTAACTGGATCATCTATGTTGCCTATCACCAAATTATGAGGATGGTGCTTGAGGTCTTTGAAGGCTTTTTAGATTTCTTGGGAATTGGGATTCATTTGGATTTGGGGAGAAGAAGTTACATGTTGGCTATCAGCAGTAGAATTGAGTTCATTTTGAGTGGCTGATATAACTTCATTATTGCAATTTGTGGGTATCTCTGCTGAAGAGGGAATGAGTGATATGGAATTGGAATACAATGATGTTGAGTCATTTTCCACATGATTCAGTAAAGGTATAGGATTGGATGAGGATGGTTGTACATGGTTAAAAACTTGGATAGGAACATGTTCATCTATATCATGAGCAGCTGGGGGAGAGGGATCTACTTGCTCTGGAGGAACCTCTCCAGTTTGCATAAGATCATTAAATTCTTCACCTGAAACATGATTAGAAGAACAAGAAGCAACAAAGTCATTTTCATTAAAACTTACATTGATGGATTCTTCTATGACTTTGGTTCTGAGGTTGTATACTCTCTATGCTTTAGAAATCACTAAGTAACCTACAAACACTCCTTCATCAACTTTAGGAGCAAACTTCTGCAATTGATCTTTTTGATTGAGTATGAAACATTGACAACCAAAGATATGCAAAAAGCTGATGCTTGGCTTCCTTCCCTTGAGAACTGCATATGGAGTTTTGTTGTGCCTCTTGATAATAAGGGACCTGTTCTGTGTGATACATGCACAGCTTACAGCCTCAGCCCAGAAATTAAAGGGTAACCCACTTTCACACAACATGGTTCTGGCAGCTTCAATCAATGTACTATTTCTTCTTTCAGATACACCATTTTGTTGTGGGGTTCTTAGAGCAGAAAAGTTTTGAGATATCCCTTTCTCATCACAGAAAGATTCCAGAGTTAGATTTCTGAATTCAGTTCCATGATCACTTCTAAGACTCCTCACCAGATTGCCATTCAACACTTCCATCTTCTTGATAAAACAGATAATCTCTTCAGCAGCCTCACTCTTTGCTTTCAGAAAGAAAACCCAAGTATATCTTGAGAATTCATCAACCAATACAAGAACATACTTACTTCCACCAATACTAGCAGTTGCAATAGGACCAAAGAGATCCATGTGAAACATGTAGAAAGGTTCTGTAATTGAGAAGGACTGCTTGGATGGAAATGATGTCTTATGCTGCTTTCCCTTCTCACAATCAGTGCAAGGTTTAGGCTTAAGATAAGTCAGTGAAAGTAGTCCTGACACTAGTTCATCCTTGCTCAACTTGTTGATGTTTTTGAAATTACGGTAGGAAAGCCTCTTGTGCCATAGCCAGTTTGTATCCTCATTATTCTTGGAGTACAAACATGTTTCCTTTGAAGGGTCACCAGAGGACATGTCAAGTGTATACACATCCTTGGTTCTCTTGGCACTGAACACTGTATTACCTTCTTTATTTATGATTGAGCCTCCTGTCTTTGTGAAGTGGACTTCATTATCTCCATCACACAATTGACTTATGCTTATGAGATTATATTTCAGCCCTTTGACATATGAAACTTTTGACAGCTTGAGGTTCCCATTATGAAGCTCACCATAGCCTTTAGTTTGCCCATGGTTGTTGTCACCAAAAGTCACCCTTGGACCTTTCTCTTTCTTGTAGTTACTGAGCAAAGCCTTGTTACCTGTCATGGTTCTTGAACATCCACTGTCAAGAAACCAAGAACTAACACCCTGCACAGATTTGAATGAAAGAAGAGTTAGGGACACACGTAGGAATCCACTACTTAGTGGATCCCTGTGGAATGCACCTAGCTTTCCACTTCATCTCAGGTTTCTTATGTATGAGAGGAGTGACTATGTCATCATCACAAGTCCGCTGTCTTGAATTCCCTTCTAAAGAACATTCAAATGCCTTATGCTCTTTGCTTCCACATTTATAACATTTTTGAGATTTTGAGGCCTTGGAGCATTGAACAACATGGTTTGAATGCCTATGAGATTTCCTATCAGTCATCATTTGACTAATTTGACCATTCAGCTTATGAAGCTTATCCTGTAAATTTCTTAGGTCTTTATTTACAGGCACCTTAGATTGATCTTTGTTTTTGGAAAGTTTTTGACCAATCTTTGGAGTGGCAGAAATGGGAACAATGTGAACATAATTCTTTTTACACATAGTTTCTTCTATTGAAAGAGATTTGATTACTTCTAGATCAACTGATTGTTTAGAAGATGAGCTATGATCAGCTGACAGGTTATCAGCTGAGCATTTATCATCTACTAACCTATCAGCTGATGGAGTAGTATTAGCTAATGATTCTTCAGTTTGTGAAATGCTAAGAATTAAGTCATCTGTTTTCAAGGTTTGACAACATAATGTCTCTGAGGTCTCAACTAATGATTCCTTTCCTTTAATCACATCCTTTGACTTTGTGTTATTAGTATTTTTACATTCTGAAATCTTAATAGAGGATGATTCAACAGAAGGAATAATTGATTCTTTTGAGTGGAAACTCTTGCTTCTAACAAACTTATTTGTGAACACACTTTTGCCTTTAACAGTCTTGTGAAAGGTCTGTGGCAAGATGTCAGCTTTGTCTATGATATTAAGGTTCTTACAAGAATCAACATAGTTAGCAGCCTTAGAGTAATTTCCACCAATAATAGCTTGAACTTGTTTGGGTATCTGCTCCTTGACACACTGAGTGGTCTTTTCTGTAGATACACCAAGACTTTACTACTTTTTGGAGGTCATTAAACTTTTTGATTGATTCACTAGTTTCTTTTACTAAGATCTCATTAAGTATCTTTTGATTAGCTAGTTCATCATTTAAGATTGTTATCTGCTTAAGTTCCTCATCCTTAAGAATTAACTTTTCCTTTAGTGATTCTACTTCTACTTTTAGCTCTCTCTTTGAATAGCAGACTGGAAATCAATACACAAGTAATCAAACATAGCATTCTTCTCATTATCATCATAGTTAATAAATTTCTAACCTGATACATAGAAGAAGGATCCCTGTTGGTAGTTGAACAAACTTTAGCAGCCTTTCTCATGTCTTCATCAAAGGAACTACCATCATTGTTGTTGGCCATCATGCAAAGCGGAGAAGAGATTACCTCATCTTCATCTGAGGAGAGATCTTCTTCTGTCCAATCTTCTTCTTCAGCAACAAGAACTTGGCCCTGGGCTTTCTTCTTCTTCTTCATGTCAAGGACAACAGCAAGGAGTTTCTTACACTTCGCTTCATAATCAATCTTGCCCTCCTGCTTTTGCACAGATGAAGAACCAGTGTTATATTTAGACTTACAGTTACTGGCTATGTGGCCAATCTTGCCACACTTATAACACTCTGCTGTGGAGGCATCAAAAAAGGATTTGGGCTTGACAAACTTTGATGACCTCTTGCCGAACCTCTTGAAACCCTTTCCCTTCTTGAAAGGTCTGAACTTCTTAACCAGCATAGCTACACCTTCAACCAACTCCTCCAGATTACTTTCCTCACAATCCTTCTCCTCATTACTTTCTCCAGCACTCTTCTCTCCATCTCCTTCTTCATCAGAACCAGAATCAATAGCTGCAAAGCCTCTCATCTTCGTATCTCTTGATACAAGGGTAGTTGGTGCTGCTTTCAGAACTTCCTTCATCTCCTTGGATGACAACTTCCTTTGTTTGACTGATTGCTCATGGTTGAGTAAGTTACCATAGAGAGCAACCAGAGACATTCTCTTAATATTTTCACTATGTCTTAGAACAGTGACAAAATGATCCCATGTTTCAGGAATGGAGTCTAGAAACTTGTTCACCAAGACAAAGTTGCTCTTGGTTATGTCTGCCCTTTTCAAGTTATTAACTAGGCAGTTGAACCTGGTGTATGTCTGTGTAAGTCTCTCACCTTTCTGAGCAAAGAAGAATTCATACTCTCTGTTGAGGAGGAGCTTCTTGTTCTCCTTCACCTCTTCAGTCCCTTCATATGCAACTGTGAGTGTATCTAACATCTCTTTTTTGCAGAAGAACAGTTAAGCACTTGATGATAGATTTCACTGGGTAGTGCAGAGACAAGAGCTGATCTAGCCTTAACATCTAGGCTAACCAACCTCTTATCCTCATCTGTCCACAGATGCATGGGTTTGGTTATGATTCTTTCAGTTGTAGAGGTTTGACCTTCAGATGTTGGAACATAAGGACCATCAGTGACTATTTCAAGCATTTGGATATCAAGGGTGGATAGGAAAAGATGTGCTCTACTTTTCCACATGGAGAAATTTCAGCATCAAACATGGGACATCTTGTTAAGGATCCAGTGTTTGAGATATTCATATTGTTTGCGGATGGGGCCATATTGAGAGGGGTGGAAGCAGTTGTAGAGTAAGCAAAAAAGATCTAGATATTGATTATCTAACTTGCTCTGATACCAGTTGTTAGTCCCAGATTGAGTACGCAACAACAAATCTTTGTAGAAGGGGGGGGGGTTGAATACAAACTTTAGCTTTTAAAATTTAAAGACACACTTATATACTTTTATATAATTCTTATTGATATGAATCAAGAATTACATGTACTAGAAGCGGAAATTCTAAGTACAATAAAAGGTGGCAATCAATTTGTCTAACACATAGACAAGCTAACTCTAAAACAACTAATGTATATAGAGTGTTCAACACATGAACAAGTTTGATTGTACACAATGCTTATACTCTACTAAGTTCTCAACTGATGAGATTTTCTTTTTGTGAAGTAGAGACTTCAATGTTGTATTGTGTTGTGTATCTTTGCATGTCCACCATGCATGAGTATATATAGAAGTCTTGGTGGATCCGGTTGCATGAAGGTAAGAGACAAAGAGGATGTGGAAATATAATATTTTAATTATAAAGGTAGTGGGTGAAAAGTAAAGTTACTTTAATCAAATGTTTTGATAAAAGTAATTGTACTTTTCTGCAAAAGTGCAACCCATTCACAATATAAAATATTAAAGTCCACATCTACTGTCGTGTAGAAGTATCTTTCCCTTTCCATGATTATACTTTAATCAACACCATGCTTCTGATTGATTTGACTTTACCAAGTATGGGATTGCCAGCCATACTTAGTTGTTTGAACAAATCTTCAAGATCTTCGTCTGTTTGCGGTATCATTATCCTTTTCCAGAGGATAAGGTCAGACCTTTTTGTCTCATACTTGATCCAAAAAGTGCATTTTACTTTTACAAACAAAGATCTAAGGCATAATAGAACAACACATGTTCTGCCTTTTACATATGACTTACAATCCGAAAAGATAGAGTAGATTTGACATTTTTCACAACTCAGCTAACTGATTGTACAAGGAACTCTGTTATTCACTACTCAGTTGACAAAATATATCAGTTGATCACTTTTAGCTAGGACTCAGTTGATACATATTGCTCAGCTGATCATATAGATGCTCAGTTGTTCAATAGTAAGCTTAGGAGAACATAAGCTCATGTATTTGTTTGATTAGTTGATCAAAAATGCTCAGCTGATCAATCAAATACATCAGTTTATAAGGGGAGATGACTTGTGTAAAGAAAGACTTACTTAGCTGATGCTCTATGCCTCAGCTGATCCATTTGTTCATTCAGCTGATTGAGTAGGCACTCAGCTGATCAAATTCTTCACTCAACTGATTACTTTCTTCACTAAGCTGATCAATCTGTTTACTCAGCTGATGGAATATTTTCATCAGCTGATCAACAATTTTGCTTAGCTGATAGACTGTTTTCCTCAGCTGATGGTCTTCTTTACTTGTTTTCTTCATCTGATGCTACTTAGCTGATATACTTTGGCTGATACATTGAGTAGGATCTGATGCTCAGCTGATGGCTTATTTTCCTCAGCTGATAGTTCCATACTTGGCATATTTTTACATAAACTGATTCAACCAACACATGTTTGAATTCTTTCTAAGTCACACTGAATGTAGGGTTTGGTTATCATCAAATCCTATGTTTTAGGATAGGCAGAGTTGATTATTAGGGTGAAGTGATTATCTCCCCAACATTACACAATGTTTGTTCATCTTGAAAATAGTTACAGTATAATTCGAGGGGGAGTGTCAATCATACGTACAAGCTACACATGCTTATAGGGGGAGAAATTTAAAAGAAAGTTGAAAAGTCATAAAAACATTGGTAAATGATCAAGATACGAAAAAGAATTTCAGCATTTCTTTATAAAGAAAAATCCAAAAATATTTTTTTGTTGTTGATAGTTGATAAAAGAAAAATCCAAAAATAATTTTATTTGAAATATTTTTCAGATACACCCTTCAAACTCGAAACCATACTTCAAATTCGAAATGAGTAAAGTCCTTTGATTTCGAGCACATTCATATGTACCAATTTCAAATATCAAGTTTGCATGAAAGCTACGAGTTCGATATATATGCAAGTGTCATGCCTTCGAATTCACTAACTAGGCTTCGAATTCGAACTCTATTTCTTCGCATTAACTTCGCATTTGAAATCTATCTACTCATGTAGACTTTGAGCGTGCCTTTTATTTCCATATGGACTTCGAACTCGAAGTCCACATGTCCAAGAAGGCTACGAGCGCCTTTCTTGGCTTCGAATTCGAAGTCTTTACACTTTGAACTCGAAACAATGAACTAACAGTTCACTTCGAGCGCCCATTCAATAGAGTTCCTTCACACTCGAAGTATTCACATTTAGAATTCAAAGTCTTATTACTTCGAATTCAAAACAGTGCTTCTCAGTTCACCTCGAGCACGTTTTCTCATTTGAAGCATGTACACTTCGAGCGCCCGATGCTTCGAATTCCTTTGCACTTCGAGCGGAGTTTACTTAGTTCTATAAATAGTGCTTTTGCATTTGGCTTCTTCTTCACGCATTCATCTGTTCTTGCACATTTGAAATTCGAAACTCTCTAGTTACCTAATTTCTCAGATCTTGATCATTGTTGCTACCAAAATTTTCACTTTTTTGTGCTTAAGTTGACCATAAACATAAGGTATACATCGTGTAGTGTACAAATCATGTTTAAATCAGAGTTAAAACCAATAATGTGAAATTCAGTTTACAACTTAGAAGACAGTTTCGAAAACTTTACATGGTTTGTTCGACATCAAAATGATGATGTTAATGAATATAGTTCTTGCGATGGACCTTAAAATCACTTGAAAAATGTTTTCAAACAACAAACACTTAAAAACTCAATGTGTTCTTCGTGTTCTTCGGGTGTATGAAGATTGTGGTTTAATTTCAATTTTGTATGAAATCTTCATGTCATGGACTTATCTGGAAAAATTTCAGTGTTATAAATATGTTTAGGTACATGAATTCATTGAGAAACATGTGTCAAAACATATTTTTGTTAACATTGAATACCACTTTGTCTATGTAATTTTCAGAGCATTTTTTTTAAGTTTACAAAATTTTCCTGAAGGGTCAATATAAGTCAAATATTGATTAAGCTCGACCTTTTATAAAATGTCTGGATATCCTTCTTTGTTTAATATTCGTAATGGCTAGCCTTTTTACTGTTTCAACAGGTAAATGGTTAATCAGGAAGATGATACAATCTCATACCGTTCCTCGACTGTTAGCCAAAGCCACAACCCCGATGAGCAACTCTTAACCTCTAATAAATTCCTCTCAGTTGTAACCCATGACAACAACCATTTCGTAAATTTCACAAACTTCATAAATCTAAATTTTCCCATCATCTCAGAAATTTTACGTGTTCACCCACTTAATCATGCCCCAACATATGACCCTTCTACTTCTAGCACCCACGTACATGAGCTATACGTTCAATAACTCTGGCATACAGCCCACATCCATATGAACCCTGACCCTAGCCGTGTGTCCGTGTGTCGAAGCCAGTCGGTTAAGGGAAATCTTGAGGCTACCCACTACCAAGAGCAGACCTCTGTTTATTGAGTTTTAGGAGATTCTTGATGAGACGACAACTTTGGAGGGAATTAGAGCCATAGGCTATAATGGTTACTTGCAAATGCGGTCACATTTTAAACATGCTAATCTTCACCCGCTTTATTACACTTTCATGACTATCTTACAGCAGTGTCTCTCTCCAAAGCATACAGGTTATGAATACCCAAACTCAAATCTGATCAAGCTTCTAGTTGCAGCTGCTAATCATCTACTCGTGGATTATGCTAGTTTACTCTTCTTTGATCTTGTACAATCTGTGGAAGGAAAACTTTCTTATCTCAAATGCACAAAAGGCAGATTCCTGCCCTACCAACGGTTCTTGCCCATGATGATACAATTTTCCATGGATCGCAATGATGAAATCCCCCGACGGCCAAACCATAGTTCTATTCGGCCTAAGCAATTTTTATATGTCAAATTATTAACCGGGGTGCATATTGTTGAACCTCAACCGTTTCCTGTCTCTGTAACACCGTAAAATCTAAGCCATTTTTTTAATTACGCTGCGGAAGCTGTAATTAATCTTAAACATACAATCCATTCACAATCATAACAATCATTTACAAACAAAATATCTGTTCTTAAAATCCAACATGCTTAAGTCTGTGTTACAAAATAAACTGGCTCGTTTCATTTTAAATCTTAGACATCAGAGTCAAGTCAACTTTTCCTTCTACGAGCACTCACAAACACAAACCTGCAAAAAGCAACAACTGTGGGGAATTAGCACAAAGCTAAGTGAGTAGAGGCTAAAGCCAAAAGAAAACATCAATTCCATACTAATCATGTAATCACAATCACTAAGAAGACCGGTGGTTCGGCGCAGAACCTACAACCAATGCCGGCCAAAGCAAAGGTTTACCGATAGCCCTCTACTGAATTGGCACCGTGAAATCCCACTCTGAAGCAACATATGCAACAGTAAGGCTACCACTGTTCAACCAACCAGTAAACGAGCCCAGCCCAGTTCCACGTATAGCTGACTTTTCAAACGCAACTGAAAATCATACTAAGAGTGCGTATCAAACAAATAGTCATGCAACAAACATCAATAATATTCACAATGAGCAGTTCTAATAACAAACCATCACATACAATCATGCCTCACATCAGTAATATTAAACACAATCTTTACCATTCACATCCAACATCCACTCACCTTTCAATTTCAGATGAAGTACTCAGAATTCTTATATTACTTAGCCTTTTGATTTCCTGAAAAGATAATAACAACCAATCAGTCCAAATCTCGTAAATATATTTCATCATATATTTATAATTCATTCATAATATTTAAAAATCAATAAACAAATACAATTGAAACTCAAAAGTATCGGATTTCAAAACTATCGGATTCTCTCTTTCGGATTCTTGAAAATCCGTAACCAAGGTATCGGATTTCCCAAAATCCGCAACTAACTAACTATTAGGATTTCATATCTGTCGGATTTAGGAATCTGATGGGTTCCAGTCTCTGTTTTGTCTTAATCGGATTTCAAGTTTCCAAAATCATAAGTATCGGATTTCACTAAGTCCCGGATTTCCAATTCCGGATTTGGGTATCGGATTTCATCATTCGGATTCTGACTTAGTCATTTTTCAAGTTTAGGATTTCATATCCAATTATAGTATTCGGATTTGGGGTTGTCATAAACCATGTTTCGGATTCTAAGGTAATCTGATTTATACTTTCGGATTTCATAAGATCCGGATTTTTGCAAGACTCGGATTTCTTCTTCTCAACAATCCGAAAGCTTCATAATATATCAAATCTGACAACTTCAAAATATCATCATACAAACCCAGTTTTTATACCATCATTCTAGAAACATACATTTAGCATTTCTAAATACATCCTCATGCAATTAATCATATGAACATATATCATATAAACACATGAATCATCAAAATCATATTCTTATCAAAAACCGATTATGGTGTTCTAACATGCAATCATAAATCATGTTTTTAAAATCATATAACACATTAAGAAAGATTATAACATGTCAATTTATGAACACCAACCTTTAAACCTTTGATTAATCACACACAAATGGAATTCCGATTCATTTCCTTCTTCTTCGGTTTTCTTGACAGAGAACAAAGCACACACAGACTTTCTAAATTTTAAGATAATGAAACAATACACATACACCCACTAGTGTACATGCAAGTTAGGTGTCAACCAAATCCCACATACACTCCCACGTGTAATACACTCACACACATGCAAACATGCACTCACCTACGGTCATACATACATATACACATACTTATAATAAATTCAAATGATTAGTAAGTTAATTAATAATCTAATACCACTTAATTAATCACATAATGAAATTAAAGAATTTAAAACACAAACAAACACATACCGTAAACCCGCTAATCTACTAGCCCAAGTTTGCGGGTGTTACAGTCTCCTTGATGGATCTATGTGAACAAAATCAGATTGTGAATGAGTATAGGCAGAGTGTAGGACTTGCCCCGTGGCTCAAATAGATCCGGTTTTACCTACCCCAGGGGCAGTAGCACCTGGTAAGAATGTAGAAGGTAGGACTCAATCATCTGTGGGAGATGCTGAGAGGGAAGATCTGAGAGAGAAAAGCATTAAGAGGGGTGGTGGAGATGGTGAAGGTGATATACATAGTGAGGGAGGGGCTGAGTATGACCTAGACCGTGATTGACAGTTTTTCAAATGTACTTCCTGAACCCAGGTAAAGGGTTGAATCTCCTACATCTGATTACCATTTTGGTTCAGTGGCACTGACTTTGAAATCGATACAATTGCCATTGCTACCGCTGTACCCGGAGCAGCACCACTGGTAATTGATAATTCACAACAAAAGTAAGCTAAAACCCCAGTGGTGGATGAAGAGGAGGATGTTAGTTTTACAGATCTATTCCCAGATCTGCCGAATGCCTTTGATGATGATACTGAGTTCCTATATGGCTACAAACCGGGTCCTCTAGATGGTGAGATTGAATCTCCTGACTTTGATGTTGATATGGATGTATATGAGGAGTATGAAGAAGAAGATAGTGAGTTAGTGTAATGCCCCAAATTATAAAACTGAATATTTTGATAAAAACTCAGATAATAATTTACATTCTCAATGTTTTACATAAAGAGGAAGCATAATCATTTCAAAAGTATTTATCAAACTACACATATGTAAAAGAACTACGAATTTAACATCAAAAACTTGTTGTGTACAACCAGGCGTTCATTTTCTTCAAAAAATCAGTCAAACCGGTGCTTTGCCCTTGTCTTGATTGTGTCCTGCAAATACATAAAATGATATTTGATAAGCTGTGAGAGCTTAATGAGTAAACTAGACTGCAAATCATATAAACACATGAATATAATCACATTCTGAAAATTGTCAACCACTGGCTCTAGACCGAGGGTAGCAAACTGAGCCACAGTACTGCGCTGATTCTGAGCCACTACTTCATAAAGCAGCATGCTTTATAACACATATAACGAATACCTATAATTATTCCTTGAAATAACACCATTATGCACATATGAAATATAGTCTATAAGACTCACCTTGTCATTATAATAAACATAATGTAACGTAAGATAAAGCTTCAGGTGCCCTCACACGATCCTACACACATACAATAATAATATGGTGTCATAAACACATCTTTCTTATCTCAACTGATAGCTACACGGGCCGTGTAACCCTACATGGCCCGTGTACTCTGTATTCTATACATCTGACATTCGGATGACACAAAAGTCAGATCAAACAACCCTACACGGGCCGTGTACCCTATACACGGTTCGTATACCCCATATACAACACAACCGTGTGTTCAAACATGGTCTATGACCGCCATACCTTCTACACGGGCTGTGTACCTTTCATTCGACACTTATACACGGGTCGTGTAAAGCTACACGGGCCGTGTTCGTCTCATCCGACTTACAGTTCAGCCACTGTACAGTTGTTGTTTTCCGGCCAAAAATCCCCATAACTCATTTGAAACAGTTTTTAACATATTTGGGATGATTTCTAACATCTCTAACAATATTAAACACGTAAAACTCATATATAACATACTTTGATTCATGTTTCAACCTTTTGAATCGTATAAACCTAGTTAAAAGCTTGAAACTTTCCAAGCAAACATACCTTAGATAACACAAGGTTGTAGATGAAGAGGAAGACAACTTAATCTTTGTTTCTTTGATCTAAAACTTCAGAAACTAAAGAAACACTCTAAACTTGAGAGCAAACGTTTGTACCTGTAAATTGAAATGAGAAGTAATTGACTTAAAAAGTCAATTATAAGCATATATACATATAAATTTAATAATATTACAACTTTAGCCTCTCAAGTTAATATCCACACTTCAATAATTACAATCACTTATAACACATTTATTTTCGGGATGTTACATTTAGAAAAAGAATATTTGAGTGAGAGTGTCGGGAGAAAAGAATATGACAGTACTGAGGGACCCCAGCGATACAAAGCCAGGAAGCCACATCTGCTACCAGAGCTGATATTGTTAGCTCTGGTATTGAAACAGTCATTGTCATCCAAATAGTGCACATTCACCCCCCCCAGCTACTCATGTATCTCTCAACAAATACTTGTTTTACCTCACGGAGCTTTATCACATACGCTATCGGCCTCTCATTCGGAGATGGCTGGTATTGAATCAAGAGGTCTGCCTCTCTCGACCTCGACTGTTGTTTCTGAGCACATAAATATAGCACAGATATCAGCATTTCTTTTTAAACACAAAAGAAACACTCAATTACATAACGACGTTCACTCGACATGCATCCAGAACACCCGTAGGTGGGATCACTGAAGGTGTCATTCTAGGATGGGGTGGAAATTTTACCAGGGTCAACCCTACTCCAGCCTCGAATGTGAGTAGTTATGCCTTAGTGCCAGAATCTACAACGGGAACTCTTAGTGATTCCCGGTATGTTACCCACGAGCAGTTGGAAGCAGCCCTCAACCCCATAAACGAAAAATTGGATGATATTAAACAAACTCTTGCATCTCTCAAAGCCAAGTTTGATGACAGCACGGGCTTATCTGTTGATACATTGACATATTTGTTTCTTGGTAAACTACTTGAACGAGCCCAGTACAGCGAACATGACCTCGATCTAATCCAAACCCTTCAAAAAGAGAAAATTTATAAGGGGAGTAACCTAGACGGATTTTAAGAGCATATTCAAAATTCCATGGAGGATCTAGGTAATGGCTTTTATCAGAAAATTGATGCAGTGAAAAACCTACTGACTATTCTTGAAACCACGTGCAAAGCTCAAGCTACAGGGTCAAAACGCAAACATGAAGACGATGATCCCGACCATGATCATCGTGAGGGGGAGAAACGTGCTCGTGTTTTGACCTTTACCCCTCTGACAGAAAGACTTGCAGCAGCAATGGGTATTTGGGCTAAACCTGCTCAAACTTCAACTGAACAACATCAACAAAAGTAGCAACAACAAGTAAACCAACAAGCTCAACAACTGCATGAATTAGACATCCCAGAGTTTGAATTTGAAACTAAAACTCTTGATGAAGGGGATAAAGATGAGTCCGATGAACTATTGAAACAGATAGATGAATTCACTTTTGAGAAATTGAAAGAGGAAAGAGCATAAGTGAAATTGTTGATAGATTTGATGATATGCCTTTGTAGATACCCAAAAAGGTTGCTAGTTCAAAGGTTGCAAAGTCTGCGAAAGAGCATGTAACCAAAAAGCAAAAGGACGACGCCTTCAGAATGCTAAATATTACAAGGGTCCTTAAGAGCGTATCAGAGGAAGTTCATAATCTAATTCCTCCAGAACCAAAACACTTCTAGGTGTCAGCTATCGACATCATGAGGAAAAATCTAAGAGCAGGCAAATCAACTTCAAACAATGTCAGACTGGCCACTTCCTCCTAATATTCAGCCAGCTACTCTAGTGTTCACATCAACTGACCCAGGCCTTGATAGAAATAACATGTTCACTCGGGAATCAATAAAAAATCCATTATGGGGTAAATATGTGGTAAATGATGCTTTTCTTGAAGAACGGATTCCTACAATCTATGCAGCTCAAATCAGTGACAAAACACCTCCAGAACTAAGGGGTCTAGATGATAATCATTAAAGAAGATATGAGCACATATTTAATGAATACAAACTCCCAGAGAGTAGATCATATCGGAATATCCAATCAGCAAAGTCCTTAGAGTTTCTATGCAGAAATCATTCAGGTACAAGTTTGCTGTATATGATTTGGAAAGAGGTGATGGTCAAAGGGTTTTACTAAACGAAGCAGACTTCTGACATGTTAAACTCCATGACATAGAGTTAATATATAAGGAGTTTTCTACCAAGCTAAACAAATCTTATGAGGAGCAACGGGGAAGAGGGGCGTTAATGCGATATATGAAGTGAATCATCTAGTTCATTCAAGAGCATAACCTAAAATTAGGAGCTGAAAGTAATCAACTTGAAGTCAACTTGCTCAAACCGGTGTAGAGCCATCCAAGTCTTCAAAATCTAAATGAATTAACTGCCATTGATGAACATCATACAGATTTTGATAGTCATAGAGGTGCCATCTTTAGAAATCAACGGAGACAAAAAAATCTTCATCAGAATGGTTGATATGATGGCATACTCAGATTGTAATTTAAAGATTCTACATCAAAGGCTTCAGGAAAGGGCTCAAAATGAACAATCATCGTTAAGTGAAAACGAAAAGGTTGGGTTAATCAAGTCAATTGAAGCTATCAAAAGAACACAAGATAGCCGAAGGATCATAAGGAGGTGGCAAGTCAAGTTTGGCATTAGAAATAGATCTCAATTGTAATATCTTTAATTTCTTTTTTTTTCATAATAGGCTATTTCTCCAATAGGGGGAGATTGTTAGAATGTATTAAATGGAGAACTAGCCGTGGCTATCCTTATGCCTATAAATAGGGATACGGCTAGTGGAATTGTAAGCTTTTGCAAAATTAACCAAGCCTTATTCAAAGCATTAACCAAGGTGTTTATGCGTGTTTTCTCTCTAGTCTCATCGTTTCTGCACAATATTTGATACAAATCGGAGTTGTCAATGTTGTTTTAATGTGATATGTCATGCTTAATACTTCCTGATCATATGATGTATGCATGCTAGCGGATCCAGATTGGTGCTGCCGAGTTAAACTTTATGATACATATGTTATGGGATCTAGATTAGCCGCTTGTTATCCCACTAGTTGGTTGAGGTCGGCCGGTTGTAGCTGGATTCCATGAGACCTTTGGGTCGTAATTTGGGATCAACGGGGACTCGGGGGGCCATACCGAGTCTACGTTTTGTAGGACCACCGTTCCTTGGCAAAGATGGTGATTTCGGGCCTAATGATTGTTTATGACTCAATAACGATGTTTGGTGGACTATTGTACGCTCCCCCACCAGCACGGTTGGTTGTGTCTGATCCCCCGGTTTGGGTCGTTGAGCAGGACTAGCTATCCTGCAAGATATGACTCTTACTGATCTTGTCAACACAACGCAATATGATAGGATAGCATTGAATGTTTGTTCTTGTGTTATGTGAATCGCTTTATTGATGCTTTTGATAAGCTAGTACTCACTAGCTATTTTATATCGCTAATGTTGCTTCGTTGACCATTTTTACAGGTAAAGATTAGGCAGTCTCGTGAGTTAGGTTTCCTGTTGCTGGGTGTATGTACTTTGGGAAGGAACACCCTTTTGTATGTTATTGAATGTTGCTTATGGTCGGCTGTTGTCTATGGTAACACCAAACAAGATGTTTTAGAATTATGGGTTGTACACAATTGATGTTAACTTTTGAATTAAAATCTGTTGCGTTAATTAGTAGTATATGATTTTTAAAAGAGACCCACGCGTGTCAAAGACTTGAATTTTCAGTAAATTCACTATTTTACCAAGTGGTGTTACAATTAGGTATGAGAGCCTAAGTTTGAGGGAATTGGATACTTGAAAGATTATTCAGTCTCAAACTTGGGCCCAGCCATAATTAAGTGTTCCTTGTGGGGTTGAGTGTGAGTGTTGCATGATTATTACCTGTTGAAGTTATCTTGTCAAGATAATACTGAATAGGCTCTTAACGAAATGGAAGATGAGTCTTCTCATATACCTCATCAAGCTGAGGATGAACGTTCTCAGCACCATGGTGAAGGTGGTAGACCTGAGCCTGATTAGGAGGTGGATATAAAGCGCCCAGAGGAAGTGCTTCGTATAGGAAATGAGCTCTTATTACAAACCACCTTGGGCAAAACACATCACACTTGTTCATTCAAGAAATTCTTGTCTTGCAAACCACCTACGTATGAGGGGAGTGATAAGCCCTCAATTACTATGCAGTGGCTCTGTGAAATGGAGCAAACGTTTGAATTTTGCGAATGCAAGCCGGAGTATTGCGTGAAATACACAGTACGTATGTTGAAGGGGCATGCTATTTTCTGTTGAGATACGGTGAAAGCCTCGGTTAGTAAAGAGGTGATGAGTGCTCTATCTTGGGAGTAGTTTTGTGAGAAGCTGCAAAAGGAGTATTGCACGGAATCTGACATGGAAATGATGGAGAGGGAATTGAATAATCTCCAGAAAGGAGATAAGTCGATGGAGGATCTCATCACTGCGTTCACTGACAAGATAAGATTAGTTCCACACCTGATACTGGATGATAATGCCAAGATAAGAAGGTTAGTGGGAACCTTGCCATTAGAGTACCTCGCCAATGTGCGAGCAGCTGTCGTCTGGATCGGGCTTTTGAAGTGGCTCAACAAATGAAGCGAGATCGTCTCGGGTGCAAGGGCGAATCTTCCAGTGAGGGTTTTATGAAGAAGGTTCAGCCATCATAGAAATCAGGTCCATCAAAAGGACAATCCTCTAAAGGTGGAAGAACTGATACTTCCAAGAAACCGAAACCTGACACTCCTTGGTGTTCTCAGTGTCGCACTTACCATTATAGTGAGTGTTCCAAAGCAACCCGAAGATGTTGAAGATATAAGAAGAAAGATCATGCCAGTACTGAATGTGGGTATAAAGCAGATGTTTGTTACCGGTGCTATAAGCCTAGGCACAGGATGATTGATTGCCTTGATGAACAGAGGTCAGGAGTAGGTGGGTCTTCAAGGGGGCAGAAGAGAGATGATGAGCCTGGCACAAAGGGAGGGGGGTCATTCCAGATGACGGCGGAGGAGGCAAAAGTGGCGGGGGATGTGATCACGGGTACATTCCTTATTAATTATACCCCTGCATGTGTGTTATTTGACTTAGGAGCTATTTACTCCTTTGTCTCTATGTCTTGTCGGAATAAGCTGCAATTGCCTGTTTCCAAGTTAACTGATCCGATCAAAGTAGAGGTTGCTAGTGGTAAGGTAGTATCTGTTACAGAGAGAGTTCCCATAGCTATTCTTGTGTCGATGGGAATTGTCCCCTGTTTCGTTTTTTTGTTTTTTTGTTATGCCTATTGCGGGCTTCGATGCGGTAATTGGGATGGATTGGCTTAGCAGTCGAAATTCTGAGATACTCTATTCCAATAAAATGATTAAGATTCCTCTATCCAATGGGTCTTATGAACTAGCTCAAGGAGAGCAACGAGAGTCTGACATTCCAGTCATCTCTGTTATTAAATCTCAGAAGTTGGTTGCCAAATGTTGTGTTTCCTACTTAGCCTACATGATTGATGCCAAGATGGAGAAATGACCTATCTAACATATCACGGTAGTATCTGATTACCTTGGGGTGTTTCCTTACGAACTGCCGGGCTAACCTCTTGTTCGAGATGTTGAATATAAAATCGAACTTGTTCCAAGAGCTACTCCAGTGGCTAGAGCTCTGTATCGTTGTGACATTCGGCAACAAATTTCCCAGGTTAGCCATTAGAAATTCTAACTTTAAGCTTGGTATGACTAAAAATATTATTTATGATTTAAATACATCAATAAAATATTAGATTCCATAGAAATCCCGCCGACATGGTTAGAACCTTCACGAGATCGGATTACAAATCATGTACAATAAAAATAATAACAATAATAATAATAACAATAATTAAATACATCATAATAAATATAAATAAGTTAAAATATAAACCATATATATATAAACTCATAAAAGTAATTAAAACTTTGTTAATTAAAAGATTTAAACAAAATCACCATTTATACAACATTTATTTAAACTAATTACACATTATATTTTAAAAAAAATAAAAATAAAAGAAAGCCCCCCCCCCCATGGGCCGGCCATGCCTATCCCCCCCCCCCCCTCCTCTCTTTTCTCTTGCCTCCTTCTCTTCCCAAGACTCACCACTTGAACTCCCCCATGCCCTATATAAGCCTCCTACTACTCTTCATCATTTCCTTTACCACCACACTCCATCTCTTCTCTTTTCTCTCTTCTTCTTTCACCAACAAAAATCTCCCAAGAACATCAAACTCTTGTTCTTATTGTGAAGATCAAAGACATAATCAAAGAAAAAGAGTTGGTAAGATGATCATAACAAACTCATCTCTACTCTTCTACCTTTCTTCTTTTCTTCTTTCTTTTTATTTATTTTCTTTGATTTTCATCTTATTTCTTTTATATATCTATAATCATTTAAATATTAACATCCTAAAAATGTTGTAAGGAGCACATGAAATGTGCATCATCCTACCATTGTTGTATGGAACATAATCAACTAAAAATCAAGAAAATAAGACTTGATCATGCATGTGTATCATCTTACCAAATGTTGTAAGGAACACATAAAATGTGTATCATCCTACCATTGTTGTAAGGAACATATGGATTATCAAATCTTATACTTATACAAGATGATTAATCATGAATATAAATATGTTATATTAAAGTTATGACCCATAAGCAAAGAGAAATCATAAATCTGGCAGATTCTGATGCTAGAACTCCCCCATTGTTTTTGTTATTTCTGGAGTTCTAGGTATAAAAATCAGTTGATTCTTTTTGCTAATCTTAGTTTAAAGTGTTACCTTTCGTTTAAACCCGTATTAACTAATTTTCATGAAGTTTTGATCCTTCAAACATATTTAATAAGACACGTATATTGAATCTGGAAATCTGACAAATTTAAAATGGTACACCTTAAACGCGTGTAACATACTCATTCTTGAGTCAAAATATGTCTATTTTTTTAAAACTTTTCCTCTTTGAGTCATGGTTAATTCCCATTTTGAATCATGTAAAAACAAGGTCGTATGAGCTCTAAACCGACTTTTTAGTAACAATATGTCATGCAGACACTAATCAGTGGACATCTTATATGCTTTTAATTATTAAAAATATTAAACATGGATTATAAATTCCTATATTTTTACTGGACATTCTAGAAACATATATTAAGGTTATATTAAAATATTAAGCCTTAATATGACTCTTAAAATACAGTTTTTAATTTTTAAAGTTTAACTTAAGGAAATAAAAATTCCAGTGAACACCTATAATTTAAGGAAAATAGAGACAACCTTTAAAAATTTAATAAATAAGTTAATAACAAATAAATAATACAAAATAATAAATAAAATAAGTTTAATAGAGCTACATACTTCTTATATTAGGAAAGGAGCTTCGATAGAAACGAGAAACCCTTACAAGTTAACACATTTGCATACCGAGTAAGTATCATAGCCCCTTTTTACCGTATTTCATATTATTTTTGGGGTGAAAGTGTAACACCGGAAAATCACAAGCCATTTTTTTTAACACGCACTGCGGAAGCTAATTAAAACTAACTTAATTACATAAAACCAATATTCACAAATATACATTCATTTGTTCAAAATACATCAACAACAACAATTGTTTGGTGTTACAAAATATAACTGGCTCGTCTCTTTTTCAAAATAAGTATCAGAGTAATGGTCAACTCTTCCTTCTTCGACTACAAACACCAACATGCAAAACATCAACTCATGGGAATTAGCACAAAGCTAAGTGATTAGAGGCTAAAACAACAAATGTTAACATTCAGAATCAATCATCAATCATGTAATCACATATCCAGAGAAGACCAGCGCTTCGGCGCAGAACCTACAACCAATGCCGACCAAAGCAAAGGTTTACCGATAGCTTTCCACTAGATTGGCACAGTAAACTCCCCTCTGAGGAAAAAATGCAACAGAATTGCTACTACT
Source organism: Dittrichia graveolens (assembly GCA_038502395.1). Taxonomy (NCBI): domain Eukaryota; kingdom Viridiplantae; phylum Streptophyta; class Magnoliopsida; order Asterales; family Asteraceae; genus Dittrichia; species Dittrichia graveolens. The sequence continues at coordinate 62,759,425 of JARJIL010000003.1, forward strand.
GTTCAACCAACCAGTTAGACAAGCCTAGCCCAAGTCCACGTATAGCTAACTTCTCAAACGCAACTCAAAATCATCCTAAGAGTGCGTATCGACCAAATATTCATGCAGCAGTTATCAATAATCATAATCACAATCAACAGTTCAATCAATCCAATCTCAAACCACAATCATGCTTCACATCAATAAAATTAACTGCAATCTTTACCATCTGTGTTTAACGTCCACTCACCTCAGTTTCAGCTTGAACTCAGATATCTAATTTTGCTGAGCTTTTGGATTGCGTGTAAACACAGCAATAACTAAATCAGTCTCAATCAAATAAATATATCTTATCCATATTTATAAATCATTCATCAAACAAACATCAAACAATAAACAAATACAAGTTCAAAACACAAAGTATCGGATTTTATAGAAACTGTCGGATTCTTACAAATCCGCTACCTACTGTCGGATTTCCCTTAGTCTCGGATTTTACTTCTCAGATTTGGGTATAGGTTTTGGGTATCGGATTCTATCATTCGGATTTCACTAAGTACCGGTTTTGGGCTATCGGACTTCAAGTCTCAGTTTCTCAAGTGTGGGATTCTTTAATCCGGATTTCCAGAGTACTTGGATTCTAAGTTTCGGATTTTTAAGTACCATATTCAATCTATCGGAATTCACCACAATCGGAATTCCTCTTCTTCTCAAACACCAAAATTGATAGTTCATGTTTACATTAAATCTACCATCTTCAAAACTTCATAACTCAAATCCAGGTTTTCATAACTTCATCATATCATACCAGAAACATGTTTTTATCTACCTAAACATATTTCCATTCATCAAATCATCATTTAAACACAAAAATCATATGAACACATAAAACCCATAAAACTTATATTTCATCAAAACCGATTCTTATGATCTTCATATATTCATGTTATTTCAATTAAAATCATAACAAGTAATCATTTAATCATATATAAACCCAAATCTAACCTTAAGCTTGAATTCAAACACACACAAAATCTGAATTCCGATTGTTTCCTTCTTTGTTCTTCTTTGGTTTTCTTCTTTGGGCAGAGAATAATACAAACACACACACTTTCACCTTTTTCTTACTTGAGATATTGCATGCTTTGTTTCACAAAACCCTACGAATACAATTTACAAAGCAAGAGGTGTCATCACCTCACCAATACCTCCCACGTACACAATTATATGTACATACATGCATACGGTTCAACATGCATACATACAACACAAACATGCATATTATTAATCACATACTTAAAATTAATTCAATTAATGACTTAAACATAATTAAACAATTAAACACGTACCACAAACCCGCTAATCTCCTAGCCCAGGTTTGAGGGTGTTACACAAAGCATGTGTACACATTTCATGAAAAGTTTATTGCCTATCATCTTATATATTTCAAATATTATTTTGAGCACTTATGGTATTATTCTTTGATGTGCTTGGGTTATCGTTGTAAGGCCCTTCGTTGGACATTATCCTTTAACTCCGCTAGTGAGCCGATGGTATTTGTAAGTAGCGCTATTTGGAGATTCCGACGTCTCCCATTTATGGTTGACGAACTATAAATGTACTTTACCACTACTAACGTCATTTAATATGGGCGTTAGGTTTATTCATGGGCAATTGGTTGTCGGCTAGGTTGGATAATGGCTCAAGCAATAATCATCATAGTATATTACTACCATGTGCAACGTATTGGGCAATATAATGCATCCTCTATCACTCGTACATACTTTTATTCTATTCAAAAGTCTCCATCATTTATTTAAACTTTTCCTCATTTAAAAGTTATATTGTGCATATTAAAAACCTATGAACTCACCAACTCTAGTAGTTGACCCGTTTCTTTTACTCATGCTTTTAGGTGATCGTCGTTAGGTACATTATGTAGAAGCACGATGTGTGGCATCTTCATCTTCATCTTTAAATTTTATAGAAACAATTTATATTTTATTTATGCATCGTACAAGACAATGTCCTTTAAACATTATTTGGTTGTGTAACTTTTACTTATGTTTTATCCGAACTACTTACTTTGTTAATTTAATATATTGGAAATTGTCTATTTACCTTGTGCGATGATCCCTTGTGCTGTGACACCTCGTGTTTCCGCTTTAGCGGGGTGTGACATATTTGGTATTAGAGCCGAAGGTTATAGAGAATACCGGTTTTCCTTAACGGAAAGCTCAAACTATAACCAAAGGTTCATGAAAATGATTTTCAAAATAATCTTGTTTAAAATGCATCAAGTGTATTGATAATATAATTAAGTTGAGTACCACCTTGTTATACCTCAATTAGACAAAGCTTGATCACCTATGTCTAATTTAGCTATGTACAATATGGGACATAGGTTAGTTATAATAAAAATATACTTAGAAACAAATTTTATTTATTTTCTTTCTAGAACATGATCATTGTGTGTGTGCACGAGCATAACATTCATATATAGACAATTTAAGTTATGAATTTAGTGAGTAAGTCTATTCAAACTTTGCAGATCATGTCAAGCGAAAGTGAACCTACCGAGACCGGCCCATGATCTTCCTCCGATAGTAACCAGTCCCCTCTATACCAGCTGCCTGAAGGGTTCTTAGAACCCCTACGTAGGCCCGTAAGAATCTTTGACATTCCCTCCTCCTAACCGAGCCAAAACCCAAACCCCGGAACAACCAGACTTCGAGTTAGGCAAATCGCCCGAAAGAGGGTGGCCATTCCAGTACGAGCAACCGTCGCACCACCCCAGCCTACCGTGGGAGAACCTTCCCGGCAGGTGAACGAGCCGGTAAGAGCCCCCATCCTTACGGGAATACCGATGATGCCTTCATCTGGGATGACCGAGGAGGAAAAGAGGAGGTTCCACCACATGTCTCTAGAGCTGTTTACCATTAGAGGCATGTTAGATTACCAAACCTACAGGTTGGTTCGTGCCTAGACATGGCAGACCTTAACGACCATCACGCAATGCAGGCCTTAGAGGCGGCTCAAGAAGCCCAAAGACTAATTAGGCTAGTGCATACCTGCCTAGTTTCAGGGGTTGTGATGATCGTGTTAGTGGGACTAGTTTACATTGGATTGGGACGCTAGATGGGTTGGAGTGGATTGGCTTTGGGTTTTCTTGTCTTTTTTTTTTTTTTTTGATTATGAACTAAATTATCCTATGTTGGTTTAAAGGATTTATGATTGTATGGCTATTATTGACTCTCTATTAATATATGGCATCTTTTAAAGAGCCAATTTTGGTATTTATTTTGTGCCAAGTGAATGATTGATTATTTAATTAAATCTCGTATTTGTTGGGGTTTGTTTGGTTTTTTCAAAATATATTTTAGCAACGGAAGCATGAACAACAATTTTAAACTTTTAAAACTCCCCACCAATGATCCATATGCAAGCCTTAAGAAACAAAACAACCATAGGGTGTTTAGAACTACAACCTTTGTAGCGTGAGTAAACCGTTGATGAAGTGGTTGATCTATGAGAAGCCAAGAGAAGACTTCCTCCAAGGTATCCACAAATCAATGAGTCCAACACCTCCAAGATGCTAGTCTCTCCAACCCTTGATATTCAAGAATGCAAGCAACAACCTTTGTTCTTCTTCTTGAACAAGATGTATGTATTGTAGCACCACACTTGACTTACTTGAAGAACACCAATACAAGAATGTAGAGATGTTTTCAAAGCTTCAAGAATACTTAGAACTTTTCTAAAAGAAGCCTAAAGGTGGTAGCATGCAATAGTTAGAACAAAGAACCATGCATGTACTAAATAAGATCAAGAAGTGAAGCAACAAGAGGGAGGCCCCCTTTGGCTCCCATTTTCGCCCGAAAATAGGTGAGGGGGGAGGGTCCCCTCTTGCCTTCCTTCCATGCTTGTACATCTAGTCCATGCCTTGGTTGATTGCTTTCAAGTATACACAACATGGCCCCCATTTGAATTAATGAGGGATTTTCTAGTTTCCTTCATAAATACATATATAAAAGATATACTAGATGTGCCATACTATGTATAAAATACATCTACATGTATTTTATATACATACTTGATTGTTACTAGTAACTCTTTACTTGTAACAAGGATATACATACATTTATATAATTTATTATTAGTAACAATTTATATGTAACAAATATATATTTATACATATATATATACATACATACATATAAAATCATATGTTTATATCTATGTATTTGATATGCATTATCTTGTATCAATATACAAGAGTGATATTATTATTTCACATAAATAATAATATGCAACAATGCATATATACTTATATATATATATATATAATGATTTGGAAACATATTTAAATCATATTCAAATATGTAATTGGTGTCCATTGATTGTAAATGTGTGACCCTATGGGTTTATTTATTATCAGTAATATCGTATTAATTTGTGTCTTGTGCACATAGAACCAACAATCTCCCACTTGCACAAGTTACAACTTAAGCCGATATAGACAATGGTAAGAACGTCTAGCAACATCCCATTGCCCCTAATAATAAATAAAGTGTGTTGATCAACACTTTCACCAACGAAGTTAACTCACTAGCTACAAATCGTTGTTATAGGTAAGTCATCAATTATCCCTTTGTTTTAACATCTCGTTGAACATGAGACATGGATCGTCATCAATTCTCATATAATGTTCAACTTGTTTTAGGGCCCAGAGATATTATACTCCCAATTAAATGAGAGAAACAAATTCCATCTTGACCACATACGTCTCTTATAAGACTCATATCATACCTAATAATGGCCTTTATAACTACCCGGTTAAAGATAGCGTTTAACCACATTAAAGCATGATACTCCTCATACTCGAGTCCCAATATGTGTCTCAGGTCTAAGGATACAAAGATACCACCTTTTTCTCAAGATTTACTTATGACACTGATCCATGAAGCGATCTTAAGAGCGGGTCATGTCCAATGTTTGTTCCCTAACAAACATTAGTGAATTTGGCTGCAAACCCTTTTGCCTACTTTCGTCACGAATGAAAGTCAACCAACTTATTCACATCACGAATGAAAGTCAACCAACTACTTTCAGCAATGAACTTCTTCATCCATGCAGCTTCTTGTCCAGCCTCAGAAGCAGCAATGTATTCAGATTCTATAGTGGATTGTGCAACTACACTTTGCTTAGAACTTTTCCAAGCAACCGCGCCTCCATTCATAACGAAGACATAGCCCGATTGTGATCGAGAATCATCTCGATCCGTTTGGAAACTAGCATCTGTGTAACACTTTACACAAAGATCTTCTTCCAAACCCCCATAGATCAAGAACATGTCTTTGGTTCTTCTCAAGTATTTTAAAATGTTCTTGACTGCCATCCAATGGCTATCTCCTGGGTTTTGCTGGTATCTGCTCGTCATGCTCAAAGCATACGAGACATCTGGGCTAGTGCATAGCATGGCATACATGATGGATCCAATTGCAGAAGCATATGGGATCTCACTCATTCTATCTAGCTCTTCTCTTGTGCTAGGGCTTTGAGCTTTACTCAAAACCGTGCCTTGTGCCATTGGCAAGAATCCTCTCTTAGAATTCTCCATCTTGAATCGTTTCAAGATTTTGTCAATATATGCACTTTGACTTAGGCCAATAAGACGCCTAGATCTATCCCTATAGATATTTATTCCAAGAATGTAGGCGGCTTCTCCCAAGTCTTTCATTGAGAAACACTTCCCAAGCCAAGACTTGATGTCTTGCAAGGTCGGGATGTCGTTTCCAATGAGTAGTATGTCATCAACATACAAGACAAGGAATGCTACTGCGCTCCCACTAGTTTTCTTGTAAACACACGGTTCATCTTCTGATTTGATAAAACCAAATTCTTTTATTTTCTCATCAAATCGAAGATTCCAACTTCGAGATGCTTGCTTTAGTCCATAGATGGATCTTTTAAGCTTGCACACCTTATTAGGATACTTAGGATCTACAAAACCTTCAGGCTGAACCATATAGACATCTTCACTTAAGTGTCCATTTAGAAAAGCCGTTTTGACATCCATTTGCCATATCTCATAGTCATAATATGCAGCTATGGCAATAAGTATTCTAATAGATTTAATCATGGCTACCGGAGAGAAAGTTTCATCATAGTCAATACCATGAGTTTGAGTGAAACCTTTCGCCACTAGCCTTGCCTTAAATGTGTGTACATTTCCATCCATGTCTGTCTTCTTCTTGAAGACCCACTTGCTCCCTACAGTCTTACTATTGGGAGGAAGATCAACCAAGTCCCATACTTGATTTTCATACATGGACTGCATCTCAGTGTTCATGGCATCAAGCCATTTATTGGATTCCGGATCCGATATAGCATCTTGGTAGTTAGTAGGCTCAGAAGAGTCTACCAAGAAAATCTCATCATTGGACACGAGAAATCCGTATCTCTCGGGTTCTTGACGAGGTCTACCAGATCTACGAACACTTTGTGTTTCAGTAGGTTCTTGAACAACCAATTGTTCAGGTTCAACAACCGTTTGTTGAGTGCTAGTGTCAACCTGACTTGTATTTTGTGGTTCTTGAATTTCTTCAAGGTCTACATTGCTCTCACTTGCCTCTTTCGAAAGAAACTCCTTTTCTAAGAAAGTGGCATGCCTAGAAACAAACACTTTGTTCTCAGCTGGGTTGTAGAAATAATATCCTAATGAATCTTTAGGATATCCCACAAAATTACATTTGATAGATCTAGGATCGAGTTTGCTTAAAGCTTCTTGTCGTACATGAGCCTCATAACCCCAGACTTTCAAGTAAGATAAGTTTGGAACCTTTCCATACCACATCTCATATGGTGTCTTATCTACCTTCTTGGTTGGAACCATATTCAATATGCGCGCAGCAGTTAATAAAGCATAACTCCAAAAGGATGAGGGTAGAGTACTTCGGCTCATCATAGACCGAACCATATCTAGTAGAGTTCGGTTCCTCCTTTCAGATACACCATTATGTTGTGGTGTTCTAGGAGGAGTAAGTTGTGAGATAATCCCACAATTACTAAGATGATCCATAAACTCTTGGCTTAAGTACTCACCACCTCGATCGGAACAAAGGGCCTTGATTGTTTTGTTGAGTTGATTTTGTACTTCGTTTTGAAACAGCTTGAATATCTCAAATGTTTCATGTTTATGTTTCATCAAATAAACATAACCAAATCTACTATAATCATCGGTGAATGTAACGAAGTATCTATCACCATCCCTAGACATTGATCTAAAAGGACCGCATACATCTGTATGTATGATTCCTAATAGATCTTTGGCTCTTTCACTTGAACCAGAGAAAGGAGCCTTAGTCATCTTCCCATATAAACATGATTCGAAAACTTCAAATGAGCTAGAATCGTTTGATTTTAAAATTCCATCCTTTTGAAGTTTTGCAATGCGTTTCTTGTTTATATGACCAAGTCGACAATGCCATAGGTATGTTTGACTTAAGTCATGCTTAGGTCGTTTGGTGCTAGTGGTATATATAGAATTATCATCAAGAGATCTTTTAAGATTAACTTCATATATTCCATTAAGAGGGCGAGCCTCAAAATACAAAATGTCGTTTTTGAAGGCACGAATGCCATCATCAACGAAACCAAAAGTGAATCCAGATTCTCTTAACCGAGCTACTGAAATAATATTCCTAGTTAAACTAGGTACATAACAACAATTGTTTAATATTAAGTACAGGCCATTTAGTAATAATAATTCAAAAGTTCCAAGGGCTTCAACAGCAACATTTGCTCCATTGCCCACGTGGAGATCCAAATCGCCTGGCTTCAGCAGCTTACTTTTCTCAACCCCTGCACATTGTTACAAATGTGAGTTCCACAACCGGTATCAAATACCCAGGAATTAATGGAAAAAGTATACATTTCAATCATATATATACCTGAAGTGCTAGCCTCGCCAGCCTTCTTCTTTTTCAACTCTGCAAGGTAGGTTGGACAATTGCGCCTCCAATGTCCTACCACCCCGCATTCAAAGCACGGGTCATTCTTGGGAACCTTTCCCGCCGTCTTGGGTGTAGGAGCCTTGGCAACTTGCTTGCCTTTGTCCTTTCCCTTTGCCTTCGCTTTGCCTTTCCCTTTTGAGTTGTTTTTCTTTTTCTTCTTGATTTTCCCTTCTTGAATCATCAAGACTTGAGGTGTTTTGCTTGAAATCTTACACTCAGCAGTTTTAAGCATCCCATGCAACTCTGAGACAGATTTCTCCCAATTGTTCATGTTATAATTCATGACAAATTGATCATAGGCTTTGGTTAACGAGTTAAGGATCATATCCTGTGCAAACTCGTTGGTTATGGGAGATCCAAGCCTAGCAAGCTGGTCAATGTATCCTTTCATCTTTAGCACATAGTCGCTAACGGATTGACCTTCCTCCATCTTGCATGCATGGAAGGCTCGAGTGACCTCAAAGCGTTCTTGCTTCGCTTGCTTTTGGAACATTTCCTTAAGCTGGCGAAGCATCTCATATGCTCCATGCTCCTCAAGGTTCTTTTGAAGATCCGGAGACATGGTAGCAAGCATGAGGCATGCAACTTCGACTGAGTCGTCGGAATGCTTCACCCAAGCATCCCTAACGGCTTTGGCCGCAGTCAATGAAGGTTCTTCAGGGACGGGATTCTCAAGTACGTACAATTTCTTTTCGTGCTTAAGAACGATTCTCAAGTTACGATACCAGTCTAAGAAATTTGTACCATTGAGTTTTTCTTTCTCTAAGATTGAACGAAGAGATAAGTTGTTAACGGGCGTAGTTGAGTTAGGGGCCATCTACAAAATCAAAGTTCAATTTAGTATTTTCGATATTTAATCCTTTAATAATTAATACCCTTTAGAATTATAAAATTCTTTATTTTTTAAAGGCTAGGATCCAAGTTGAACTTAACCTTGAATGCTTGGCTAATGCTCTCTCCATCAAGTTAAAACAACAAGGTAGGTAACGTTTACCAATTACATCTCGTATGTAATTCCTAGATCTTTATGGGATCCTAGACAACGATTGTCAATTTTGACATGTTTGATCCCATCTATGCCTCGGGCTTCCTACGTTTGGCTAATGCTCTCTCCGTAATAAGATTCCGATTAAGTCGTCCTATTTCAAGACGGTGAATTTCCGGCCCAAGACGTTCATGGAATTCGCGAAAAAACACCTCGGTTGTTACAAAAACAATCCACGCGTTAGCCTAATGCTCTCTCCACGTGAGTGTCGTTGCAACAAGCGAGTGTCTTAAAATGGGATGGCATAGACTTACGTTTTGAAAAAGGGCTTTTACCGTTTTGTATATTTATTAAATAAAACAAAACGTGTCGTGTGACTAGTATTGCATGCATACAATAATAAGTCCACGTTTTGATAAAATCATATTTTATATATATATTGGTCTTGAGTATTCTTAAAATCCATATTTTACGAACTCTCAACGCGTTCAATTTTAAACTAGTATTAATATCCTATATTAACGTGTGTAGTTTCGAGCGCGCAAATACGACCAATTTTAGCTTGTAATAAAACCATTTTATTATTAAGCTTGAATGGAGTTTGGTTCAGTTTTAAAATCTCTATTTTATAAAACTCATATATATATATATATAAAGATATATATTTTGACATAATGAATTTTAATCTTTACAAAACTCCTTTTATATAAAATTCATTTTACATCTTATGTTATGTCAACTTAAAATACCAAACTCCCATTGTGTGATTTATATTATGTAAAAAATATTATCTAGCATGCAAAAAATCCTATTTTCAACCATGCATAATAATATAAACATAAACACACACAAATAACATGTATAAGTGCATAACCAAGCCATTTATCCTAAGTGGTATTTTTGTGAGCCATACAAAAATACCAAGTCATAACTAAGGACCAAATATTCCTCTTGTGATGAACTTGAAGCTCCTACTTGCCAAAACAACTCCTTGTAGTGCAAATGACTCCAAGCCTTCATGGTTGACTCCACCACACTTGAAAACTCCAACTTGGTCATTTCTTCATCTTGTTACATTTTTATAAAAGTAAACTAGTCTAAACTATTCTACTACTTACAAAATACAACAAGATGAAACAAAACTAAAATTATTATTACATACCAAATGAAAAAATAATTTTACAACCAAATCGAATTTCCAACACATCACAAAAGGTCTATGGCTTGTTATGCACAACATACACTCAAACAAACATATATATCAACACTTGATATTTAGGCAACTTTTACAACCAAACATGCATCTGGTTTGGTTGTTTCCCAAAATAAATATATAAACATATATAAGTTGCCAACAAGAAAATCCATAACTTTTCTAACAAAAGAAAAGTTGTCCATTTTCTTAAACAATACATACTCAAAAAGTTTTTTAAAACTATACATAAGTGGCTCTGATACCACTGTTGGAGTTTGTTCGGTATTTTCAAAATATATTTTAGCAACGGAAGCATGAACAACAATTTTAAACTTTTAAAGCTCCCCACCAATGATCCATATGCAAGCCTTAAGAAACAAAACAACCATAGGGTGTTTAGAACTACAACCTTTGTAGCGTGAGTAAACCGTTGATGAAGTGGTTGGTCTATGAGAAGCCAAGAGAAGACATCCTCCAAGGTATCCACAAATCAATGAGTCCAACACCTCCAAGATGCTAGTCTCTCCAACCCTTGATATTCAAGAATACAAGCAACAACCTTTGTTCTTCTTCTTGAACAAGATGTATGTATTGTAGCACCACACTTGACTTACTTGAAGAACACCAATACAAGAATGTAGAGATGTTTTCAAAGCTTCAAGAATACTTAGAACTTTTCTAAAAGAAGCATAAAGGTGGTAGCATGCAATAGTTAGAACAAAGAACCATGCATGTAATAAATAAGATCAAGAAGTGAAGCAACAAGAGGCAGGCCCCCTTTGGCTCCCATTTTCGGCCGAAAATAGGTGAGGGGGGAGGGTCCCCTCTTGCCTTCCTTCCATGCTTGTACATCTAGTCCATGCCTTGGTTGATTGCTTTCAAGTATACACAACATGGCCCCCATTTGAATTAATGAGGGATTTTCTAGTTTCCTTCATAAATACATATATAAAAGATATACTAGATGTGCCATACTATGTATAAAATACATCTACATGTATTTTATATACATACTTGATTGTTACTAGTAACTCTTTACTTGTAACAAGGATATACATACATTTATATAATTTGTTATTAGTAACAATTTATACGTAACAAATATATATTTATACATATATATATATACATACATACATATAAAATCATATGTTTATATCTATGTATTTGATATGCATTATCTTGTATCAATATACAAGAGTGATATTATTATTTCACATAAATAATAATATGCAACAATGCATATATACTTATATATATATATATATAATGAGTTGGAAACATATTTAAATCATATTCAAATATGTAATTGGTGTCCATTGATTGTAAATGTGTGACCCTATGGGTTTATTTATTATCAGTAATATCGTATTAATTTGTGTCTTGTGCACATAGAACCAACAGTATTATTAGTCATAATTAAATCTTTGACATTCCCTCCTCCCAACAGAGCCAAAACCCAAACTCCGGAACAACCGGACTTCGAGTTAGGCAAAACCGCCCGAAAGAGGGTGGCTATTCCAGTACGAGCAACCGTCGCACCACCCGAGCCTACCGTGGGAGAACCTTCCCGGCAGGTGAACGAGCCGAGAAGAGCCCCCGTCCTTACGGGAATACCGATGATGCCTTCATCCGGGATGACCGAGGAGGAAAAGAGGAGGTTCCACCACATGTCTCTGGAGCTGTATACCATGAGAGGCATGTTAGATTACCAAACCTACAGGGTTGGTTCGTGCCTAGACATGGCAGACGTTAACAACCATCACGCAATGCAGGCCTTAGAGGCGGCTCAAGAAGCCCAAAGACTAATTAGGCTAGTGCATACATGCCTAGTTTCAGGGGTTGTGTTGATCGTGTTAGTGGGACTAGTTTACATTGGATTGGGACGCTAGATGGGTTGGAGTGGATTAGCTTTGGGTTTTATTGTCTTTCTTTTTGTTGATTATGAACTAAATTATCCTATGTTGGTTTAAAGGATTTATGATTGTATGGCTATTATTGACTCTCTATTAATATATGGCATCTTTTAAAGAGCCAATTTTGGTATTTATTTTGTGCCAAGTGAATGATTGATTATTTAATTAAATCTCGTATTATTAGTCATAGTTAATGCCGTGAATGAGTTGAACACGTTACACATAGAGTAGTATGATAAAACTGAATAGAATGCGTAACTAAAATCGTCGTGTGATTATGCTCTAGAACGATCCCTCCACGAACAGCAAACCCCGAGTTAGATCAACTTGTCATGGAACAAGTGATTACAACATTACCCAACATAGTTAGCCAAGTTGCTGCTGGGCTTCAAACAAATCAAGGAGCACCAACCCCAACCTAAGATTGCAACTACAAAACCTTTAGGGCTTACAACCCTAAAGAATTCTTTGGAACGGAAGGAGCCGTGGGTCTACTAAACTGGATTGAGAGCACGGAATCAGTCCTTAGCATCAGTAAATGTACGGAAGCAAACAAGGTGGAGTTTGCAGCATGTCTCCTTCAAGGGCGAGCCCTATCGTGGTGGAATATCCAAGCGTAGACGCTTGGAAGATGTGCCACGCACCAACTCATCTGGGATGCATTCCTCAAGCTACTAAGGGACGAATTTTGCTCGAAGAGTGAAATTCAAAAGCTAGAAGCCGAGCTGTGGAATCATGAAATGGTCGGGGGCGACATCAACTCCTACACCACCCGATTTCATGATTTGGCCAAGCTGGTGCCGCACTTGGTGACCCCCGAAGAAAACCGTATCGATAGTTACATTTGGGGTCTAGGCCCTGAGATCCGGGCCAATGTCACGGCTGCCAACCCAGCACCATCCAAAGTGCGGTAAATCTAGCTACATGACTTACTCACAATGCTATCCGTTCTGGATCACTTAGGAGTGACAAGGACAAGGGTAAGAGGAAACTTGAGGAGGTGCCAAGCAAGCCATTCGGTGGAGAAGCTGCCAGGACTCATAAGAAGGCTAGAAACTTCGGAGCTCAGACGCAAGCAACCGATAAAGGATGGAGGTCCTATCCCAAATGTGACAAGTGCCACGAACACCATGAAGGGAAGTGCATGGTGTGCTTTAGATGTAAGCGGCTAGGTCACCTCATCAAAACTTGCCGAGTGAAGCCATGTTTTAGGTGTGGAAGTCTGGAGCACCATGGCACCGCCTGCTCGCGGCCAACTCAAGGGTCTAATTATAATCAAGCACGTCCTGCAAGCCAAGGTAACCAAGGAAATCAAGCACAAGGCAGGGTGTTTGAGATTGGAGCGGATGAAGCTAGATAAAACCCCGATGTCGTTACAGGTATGTTTCCTCTAAACGGTTATTATGCATCAGTACTATTTGATTCAGGGGCCGATAAAAGCTTCATATCATTAAGATATAAGTTAAGGCTAAATTTAAAAACCATAAAAATGAAAGAGCCTTACACCATTGAATTTGCTAATGGTCAGAAAACTAGTGTTAAGGACATAATCCCTGCTTGTACCTTGGGCTTAGCCGATAAAACGTACACCATATATCTAATCCCACTTGAAATGGGAAGTTTCGACATAGTTGTTGGGATGAATTGGCTTTCTAGCCATCGAGCGGAAATTTGTTGCTTCGAAACGATTGTACAAATTCTGACGCCTGATGGTGAAACACTTAATGTGTATGGAGAAAAATCCGGAAGGGATTTCAAGATAATCTCATCCATCAAGATGGGAATGTTTTTAAGAAAAGGAAACGAGGCATTCCTAGCACATATAATCAATAAGAAAACCAGTGAGAAAAACATTCAAGAAATTCTTATCGTACGAGACTTTCTTGAAGTATTTCCGGAGGATTTGCCAGGATTACCCCCGAATCGGCAAGTCGAATTCCATATTGATCTAGTCCCTGGAGCAGCTCCCGTGGCGAAAGCACCATATCGACTGGCCCCATCAGAAATGCAAGAGTTGTCGGCACAACTACAAGAACTACTCGATAAAGGTTTTATTAAACCAACTTCATCCCCCTGGGAAGCCCCAGTTCTTTTCGTCAAAAAGAAGGACGGGTCGCTACAAATGTGTATCGACTATCGGGAACTCAACAAGTTAACTATCAAGAACCGATACCCTCTCCCTCGAATCGATGACCTGTTCGACCAACTTGAAGGCGCCAACTATTTTTCAAAAATCGATCTTCGCTCGGGATATCACCAATTGAGAGTTCGCGAAGAAGACGTCCCTAAGACCGCCTTTAGAACCCGCTATGGACATTACGAGTTCTTAGTTATGCCTTTTGGGTTGACTAATGCTCCAGTAGTATTTGTGGACTTAATGAATAGGGTCTGTAGACCATATTTAGATAAGTTTGCAATAGTGTTCATAGACGACATTCCCATCTATTAACGAAGCAAGGAAGATCATGAACATCATTTGAAATTAATCTTAACACTACTCAAGGACCAGAAGTTGTATGCCAAATTCTCCAAGTGTGAATTTTCGATCCGAGAAGTACACTTCCTTGGTCATGTAGTTAATTCAAATGGAATTCATGCCGATCCAGCAAAGATAGAGGCAATCAAAAAGTGGGAAGCACCAAAGACGCCAACAGAGATTCGGCAATTTCTTGGTTTGGCAGGATATTATAGGCGTTTCATCGAAAACTTTTCACGCGTGGCTCAACCATTAAGGACTCTGACTCAGAAGGATAAGAAATTCATTTGGGGAGATAAGCAAGAAGAAGCCTTTCAAATCCTAAAGCAGAAGCTATGCAACGCACCTATCTTGGCATTACCAACTGGAACAGAAAAGTTTGTGGTCTATTGCGACGCATCACACCAAGGGTTGGGATGTGTTTTAATGAAAAAAGACAAAGTTATCGCCTACGCTTCGAGACAATTGAAGGTTCATGAGAAAAACTACAGTACTCATGATTTGGAGTTAGGAGCGGTAGTGTTTGCACTCAAAATATGGAGACACTATTTATATGGCACCAGGTGTACCGTCTACACTGACCATAAGAGTCTCCAGTATATTTTTGATCAAAAGATGCTCAATATGAGACAAAGGCGAAGGCTAGAACTACTCAACGATTATGATTGCAAAATCAAATATCACCCAGGCAAGGCCAATGTGGTAGCCGACGCGTTGAGTAGGAAGGAAAGAGTAAAACCAACACGAGTACGAGCATTAAGAGTTGTTGTGCAAATGAATCTGAAAGGAAGGATCCTTGAAGCTCAAGAGCAAGCATTCAAAGCAGAAAATCTAAAGGAGGAAACTCTCCGTCATTTGGAGCACAGATTCGAGATTGGAACTGATGGAGTACGTTACTTCGAAAAGAAGGTTTGGATACCCAAGGCGAATAACATACGGTTAACCATATTGGAAGAGGCATATAAGTCTAAGTATTCTATTCATCCCGGAGCCGATAAAATGTACAAGGAAAATGGACTATGGATTTTGTGACTAAGTTACCCCGATACGCTAAAGGGTACGATTCCATCAGGGTAATAGTAGACCAGCTTACAAAGTCAGTACATTTCCTTCCCATTCGTGAAGATTACAAGATGGAAAAACTGGCACGAATCTACATCAATGAGATCGTCATGCGTCATGGAGTGTCCATCTCTATCATCTCGGATAGGGATAGTGCTTCACCTCACGATTTTGGCAATCACTTCAGAAAGCACTGGGAACGCGAGTCAATTTAAGAACCTCTTACCACCCCCAAACAGACAGTCAATCGGAAAGAACTATTCAAACGCTAGAGGATATGTTACGTGCTTCTGTGTTAGATTTTGGCAGAAGCTGGGACTCGCATTTGCCACTGGTTGAATTTTCGTACAATAATAGTTATCACACCAGTAGCTAGTGTGCACCCTATGAAGCACTGTACGGACGCAAATGTAGATCCCTGCTCAGTTGGTTGAAATCGGAGACCGACAATTGTCCAGACCAGACGTCGTACAGGAAACCACTAATAAGATAAAGATTATCAAGGAAAGGCTCAAAACCGCTAGGGACCAACAAAAGAGCTACGCCGATAATCGCAAGAAACCATTAGAGTTTGAAGTTGGCGATAAAGTTCTACTAAAGATATCACCTTGGAAAGGGATAGTGCGTTTTGGGAAAAAGAACAAATTAAGTCCCAGGTACGTTGGGCCATTCGAGATAATTGAAAGGATTGGACTGGTAGCCTACAAGCTAAAACTGCCACAAGAACTGATCGCCATCCATGACACGTTCCATCTGTCGAATTTAAAGAAATGCCAAACGGAGGAAACCTTGGTCTTACCCTTAAAAGACGTGCAAGTTGATAACCAGTTGCACTTTGTAGAAGAACCAATCGAAATCCTTGACCGGGAGGTCAAAAGACTAAGGAGAAGCAAGATCCCCATTTTAAAAATTCGTTGGAACTCAAGGCACGGGCCTGAATACACTTGGGAGCGAGAGGATTATATAAAACTCAAATATCCGCATCTCTTCGCCAAAAAGCAAGTCCAGGACGTCAAAAATTAATTTCGGGACGAAATTCTTTTAATCAGGGGAGACTGTGACATTCGGCAACAAATTTCCCACGTTAGCCATTAGAAATTCTAACTTTAAGCCTGGTATGACTAAAAATCTTATTTATGATTTAAATACATCAATAATAATATTAGATTCCACAGAAATCCCGCCTATATGGTTAGAACCTTCACGAGCTCGAAAAACTGAATTATTAAAAGTCACGAATTACAAATCATGTACAATAAAAATAATAATAATAATAATAGCA
Source organism: Dittrichia graveolens (assembly GCA_038502395.1). NCBI lineage: Eukaryota > Viridiplantae > Streptophyta > Magnoliopsida > Asterales > Asteraceae > Dittrichia > Dittrichia graveolens. The sequence continues at coordinate 62,776,335 of JARJIL010000003.1, forward strand.
ATAATTAAATACATCATAAAAAATATAAATAAGTTAAAATATAAAACATATATATATATATATAAAGTCATAAAAGTAATTAAAACTTTGTTAATTAAAAGATTTAAACAAAATCACCATTTATACAAAATTTATATAAACTAATTACACATAATATTTTTTAAAATAAATAAAAGAAACCCCCCATGGGCCGGCCATGCCTACCCCCCCCCCCCCCCTCTCTTTTCTCTTGCCTCCTTCTCTTCCCAAGACTCACCGCTTGAACTCCCCCATGCTCTATATATGCCCCCACTACTCTTCATCATTTCCTTTACCACCATACTCCATCTCTTCTCTTTTCTCTCTTCTTCTTTCACCAACAAAAATCTCCCAAGAACATCAAACTCTTGTTCATCTTGTGAAGATCTAAGACTAATCAAAGAAAAAGAGTTGGTAAGATGATCATAACAAACTCATCTCTACTCTTCTACCTTTTTTCTTTTCTTTTTTGTTTTTATTTATTTCCTGTGATGTTCATCTTATTTCTTTTATATATCTATAATAATGTAAATATAAACATCCTAGGAATTTTGTAAGGAGCACATGAAATGTGCATCACCCTACCATTGTTGTATGTAACATAATCAACTAAAAATCAAGAAAACAAGACTTGATCATGCATGTGTATCATCTTACCAAATGTTGTAAGGAACACATAAAATGTGTATCATCCTACCATTTTTGTAAGGAACACATGGATTATCAACGCTTATACTTATACAAGATGATTAATCATGAATATAAATATGTTATATTAAAGTTATGACCCATAAGCAAAGAGAAATCATAAATCTGGCAGATTCTGATGCTAGAACTCCCCCATTGTTTTTGTTATATCAAGAGTTCTAGTTATGAAAATCAGTTGACTCTTTTTTCTAATCTTAGTTTAATGTGTTACCTTTCCTTTAAATCTGGATTCACTAATTTTCATGAAGGTTTGATCCTTCAAACATATTTAATAAGACACATATGTTGAATCTGGAAATCTGACAGATTTAAAAAGGTACACTTTAAACGCGTGTAACTTACTCATTCTTGGGTCAAAATACGTCTAGTTTTTTAAAAAGTTTCATCTTTGAGTCTTGGTTAATTCCCATTTTGAATCATGTAAAGACGAGGTCGTATGAGCCCTAAACAGACTTTTTAGTAACAATATGTCATCCAGACACTGATCAGTGGACATTTTAAATACTTTTAATTATTAAAAATATTAAACATGGATTATAAATTCCTATATTTTTAGCGGACATTCTAGAAACATGCATTAAGGTTATATTAAAATATTAAGTCTTAATATGACTACTAAAATACAGTTTTTAATTTTTAAAGTTTAACTTAAGGAAATAAAAATTCTAGTGAACACCTATGATTTAAGGAAAATAGAGACAACCTTTAAAAATTTAATAAATAAGTTAATAACAAATAAATAATACAAAATAATAAATAAAATAAGTCTAATAGAGCTACATACTTCTTATATTAGGAAATGAGCTTCAGTAGAAACGAGAAACCCTTACAAGTTAATACATTTGCATACTGAGTGAGTATCATAGCCCATTTTTACCGTATTTCATATTATTTTTGGGGTGAAAGCATGTGTATACATTTCATGAAAAGTTTATTGCCTATCCTCTTATATATTTCAAATATAATTTTGAGCACTTATGATATTATTCTTTGATGTGCTTGGGATATCGTTGTAAGGCCCTTCGTTGGACATTATCCTTTAACTCCGCTAGTGAGCCTATGGTATTTGTAAGTAGCGCTATTTGGAGATTCCGACGTCTCCCATTTATGGTTGACGAACTATAGATGTACTTTACCACTACTAACGTCATTTAATATGGGCGTTAGGTTTATTCATGGGCAATTGGTTGTCGGCTAGGTTGGATAATGGCTCAAGCAATAATCATCATAGTATATTACTACTATATGTAACATATTGGGCAATATAATGCATCCTCTATCGCTCGTGCATACTTTTATTTTATTCAAAAATCTCCATCATTTATTTAAACTTTTCCTCATTTAAAAGTTATATTGTGCATATTAAAAACCTATGAACTCACCAACTCTAGTAGGTGACCCGTTTCTTTTACCCATGCTTTCAGGTGATCGTCGTTAGGTACATTATGTAGAAGCACGATGTGTGGCATCTTCGTCTTCATCTTCAAATTTTATAAAAACAATTTCTATTTTATTTATGCCTCGTACAAGACAATGTCCTTTAAACATTATTTGGTTGTGTAACTTTTACTTATGTTTTATCCGAACTACTTACTTTGTTAATTTAATATATTGGTTATTATCTATTTACCTTGTGCGATGATCCCTTGTGCTGTGACACCTCGTGTTTCCGCTTTAGTGGGGTGTGACAATCGTCTTGTTCCTTCTGAAATTTGTGAGATGATGACTCAAATTCAGTTGTTGCATTACAAAGGTTTCATTCGTCCGAGTTCCTCGCCGTGGGGATCTCCAATGTTGTTTGTCAAGAAGAAGGATGGAACCATGCGTATGTGTATAGATTAATGTAACGCCGTATTTTTAACCCAAAAATTTTCATTTTGATAATCACTGTGGAAGCGCTTAAACACCAAAGTATTTACAACTAATTACAAACTACTGTTTACAAAATATTAGTATTACAAAACACGGCTCGTCACAAATAATCTATCAGAGTCCAAGGTGATTACTCCCCAAACTAACCACTCTCAGCTGAGCCGTTGACTTACCAAAACCGATAAAAAGAGTGAGAGGTGGGGGTTTAGCACAAAGCTAAGTGAATGGAGTAACACACAACAGATATATCAGCCTGAACTGCATGATATCAACAACCACAAATAAGCACCGTGGGAAGACCGGCGGTTCTGCATGAACCTACAACCAATACCGGCCAAAGCAAAGGTTTACCGATAGTCCATTTGCCATCCTCACACAGTATCATCCTCTGGTAGCAACAAATACATCCCAAGGTCCTGATACTGCTTAGCCAATAGCAAATGAACCCAGCCCATAAGCCCAATCGTAAACTGACTTCCCTTCCAACATGTATACATATCACAAAATACAACAATTAACATTCACAGTTAATATCACCCATGAGTAAACAATCACTCACCTCTGGTTCTTAGCTATTCCACTCAGTGGTCTAATGTTACTGAGGCTTGTCCGTTCCTGAGAATACAACAAACTGAAATTAGTATCCAATTCATAAATATATACCAATCATATATTTATATCCATTTAATCAAACATAGACCTGTAAGATTCCCATATGCATGCACATATAACACATAGCATTAAATAATGCAAATCAACAAATCAAAACTGTCGGATTTCCTTGGAAATCTGATACTACTATCGGAATCCGCCAAGAACCATCGGATTTCAAAGAATCCGATACACCCATCGGATTGAGGAGAATCCGCAACTTCCATCGGATTTCCACACTTGTGTCTTAACTTCGCACCCACAATCGGATTTCATAATTGGAATCCACCATCAGATTCAAACCATCAGATTTCAACACTCGGATTACATACATCCGGATTTAAGAGTACCGGATTTCATAACTACCGGATTCAACACCCGGTTTTCCACTCGGTTTTCATCATCACCACCAAAATCCGGCACCTTCATCCTTCGAGAATCCAACAGCTTCACAACTTATATAAATCTCATTTCCAGATCATACAAGTTCATAGAAATACATATGAACATGTTTAATCATGCTAGCATGCATCAAGATCACCTTCTAACACCAATAGCATGAAATCCGACAACTTCATGGTGCTCATGACAAAACCCAACAAGATTAAACCGTTTCATGTTTATCAAACTCAAAAAGCATAACATGTTACAGGGATCATGTTTCAAGAAGTATAACATACACAACAACCTTTTAACTTGAATCACAAAATCAAGAACAAACAATCCGATTGCTTCTTCTTCTTGCTTTCTTGCTTGCTCTCGGTTTCACACAAATTTACACACACACTCACTTGCTTCAAAGTGAAGAATTGTTTAACACCACCCACATATATACATTTAAAAGCATGAGGTGGCATTGTTATAGTCATCTAAACACATGCGCACACACACACATAATCCGTATATATATATATACACATATCAACACATATAACATATATACAACAATTAATAATTAATCAAGTTACTTAATTAGAATTAAAGTAAACTTATCAAATAATAATTTACGTGTAACATACCCAAGCCTATGTTTCCACTAGGCCCAATCTTAGGATATTACAAATCTTCCCCCTTTAAACTGGATTCCATCCTCGAAATCTATTCATCGTTAAACAACTGCGAGTAACGAGCTTTCATTTCGGCCTCGGTTTCCCACGTTAAGTTTGAACCCAAACTGTGTTTCCACTTAACCAGAACCATCGGAATTTGTTTCTTTCGCAGTTTCGTCACTTTCCGATCTAATACTTCAATGGGTTCTTCCACCAACCTCTTGCTGGAATACACTTTAAGATCATGTAGAGGTGGAATCTGACTCTCATCCTCAACTCTACATTTCCGTAAGTAACACACGTTGAAGGTATTGTGAATACCTGACAATTCTGCCGGAAGGTCGAGAGTAACCGTTTGATCATTAACCACCCGTTGGACACGAAACGGCCCAATGTAACGAGGAGCCAACTTTCCCCGCTTCCCAAAACGGATAACCCCCTTCCACGGAGAAACCTTCAGATATACCAATTCACCCTCAACAAACATAACAGATCTACGACGTGTATCTGCATACATCTTTTGTCGATCCCTCGCATCTTTCAACTTTTCTCGCGCAATAGCCACTTTGTCTGTGGTGATATGCACAATATCAGGCCCTGCATACTGTTTCTCACCGGCCTCTAACAAACACGTAGGAGTACGGCAGCGACGGCCATATAGCATCTCATAAGGCGGCATACCGATACTCAAATGATATGAATTGTTGTACGCGAATTCGATTAACGGTAGATGGGAATCCCAAGAACCTACATATTCTAACACACATGCCTGCAGCATATCCTCAAGTGTTTGAATAGTTCGCTCAGATTGCCCTTCTGTTTGTGAATGGTAAGCTGTGCTCAAATTCACACGTGTACGTAACTCCTGCTGTAAACTGTTCCAGAAGTTCGACACAAACCTAGAATCTTTATCTGATAGGATCGTAAGCAGTATACCATGTCGGGAAACAACTTAATATATATAACTAAGCCAAATTACTGAGTGATGTCGTCTCACTGTGAGCCAAATTCACATCAAGCATTTCACTGAGTTTTTCTGACTAAATATTCACAAATTTTTCCTCAAGAAATGCAATGGGTATATCATGATACCTCCAGTTCCTAACCTCTTTCTTCAGAGCATCTCTTGTAAGCAGATAATTCTTTCTTAAACTAGGCAAAGACCCAGTGTGAAATGGATCTATTTGGACATTTTGTGGAATTTCCCATTCAGCCTCTTTAGATAATTCCTATTTTATGGTTTCCTTTTTCTGTTTTCTAATGATATTCGCTGGAGTTGTTTGGAATTTGCGTGGAGATTGTGGGAACAAATATGTTACTTATTTGTTGATTTTCAAAAAGCTTTCAAGATTCAACTGTTCTAATTTAGGCTTTACAACCTTTTGTATAACGCCGCCTAAATTTGATGATACAATATTTCCAACTGTTCTAATTCAACTGTAAATACAATATTTCCAAAACCTTTTTATTTAAAAGTAAACACAACTATCACAACGGAAGCTTTATAAACTACTTTGATAATTTACAACTAAATAATAAGTTGCAAACAAAATATCCCAAGGCGTTACCGAATTCGTTCGACCATTACAAATTCAACAAACAAACAAAGTACATAACCATGTGTTCCCAAAATATAACATGTTACCCCAGCAGGTACCCGTCCTCACCAACAAACTATTTACCTGCATAAGGAGTGAACATGAGAGGGTTAGCTATAAATAGCTAGTGAATAACAATTAAGCTGAAGCATCATATCACTAGTATTATATACATATCACATGCATAACATATCAACAGTCACATCTACCCTAGCACATTGTGAAGCAACAGTTAGTCAGCAGGAACCACGTCGTGCAGGGTTATAAGCCCGGCTCAGTGATCCTAACTGGGGAAACCGATACTTCCTCCGCGCCAGTGGAGAAGCGGGTAGCGGTCCACCATTGCGTTATCGGGGAACTGTACCCCACTCGGGATCAGCGGGAACTGAGAACCCATAATAGTCTTGAGGGGCGAAGGTTCTGAAGGAACCAAGATTCGTGATCATCGAATCGCCACACATCATAGCTAGCGGCACAAGGCCCTAACCTGATCTGGACAAGCTAGCCCAAAACATCCAACAAAGTACCGGTACAACACACATTGGCCTAAAAAAAGACACAGCATAAACATAGATGGCCTACTAAAGCCATAACATAGCAAATTAGCCTACAAAAGCTATAACATAACACAGTTGGCCTACAAAAGCCTTAACATATCAACTTAGGACTATAAAAGCCATTAACATGCGTACATAACAATTTAACAACTTAGTTGGCTTATAAAAGCCTTAAACATGCATAGTTATCAAATCTATGGTTTGTAGCGTACAAACATCTATATAACACCATCAATGTCATACTTAGGTTAATTGTTACTCACATGTTAGGCAATAACATGTAATTATAAGATTCCGGCTCTTTAGTTGTCCTTAGTACCTATATCACACCATTTTACTAACTTATAACCATAACCCAAACACTTATACGTGAAAGAACAACACAAAAGAGCAACATGTGCAGAAACAGCATGGACGCGTCGCGTCTAAGCCCACGACGCGTCACGTCGGTTGTAGCATGGCCTTTTTGCTGTTTATGCACACCAACGCCATTTTGGTCCTAATCAATACCAATTTAATTCTAACAAATTTTTAGTGTTCTATAGCATCATTTGGCACTTGTATGAGCTTTCAACATATAACCTCTGAGTATCATCAAATCTGACATTTAATTGTTCCATCACAACATCAAAATCACCTTTGGAAACAAATTCCTTATCCGATTCCAACTCAGCAAGAGTAACATTTCTACGATCACTTAGATTGCCCGTTCAGACACCAGCATCTTTAGAAACAAATTCTAAAAATGAAGGGCCACCCACGTTCATAGCTAGAGTAGGGTTGACTGTGGAGGGATTTCCTACCAATCGTTGGATTTGGCCTACAAAGGCTTCAACTATGGTAGCTCCGGTAGGTCTCTCTTGGAATAGACTGCTCAAAGCTTCCAGTATGTGAGCATGTTTAGAAAGAAAGTCAACAATTTGTTGACGGTTTTTGATGTGTGTTGAAGGATCAAACGTGACCTAGAGCTCTTGGTCACTTTTTTCAATATCAGCAACCTTCCAAGCCCACGGCGCGTTGCGTGCAGTAGGGCCTTTTTGCTATTTCTGCACACCAATGCCATTTTGGTCCAAATCAATACCAATTCAATTCTACCCAATTTTCAGTGTTCCATAGCATCATTTGGCACTTGTAGGTGCTTTCTAACATTCCTAACACTTATCCAACTAATTCATACAAAATTCAAGCTTTAATTAGCAAGAATATGTCTAATATGACCAAAACTTGAAAAACATCAATTCCAACACCTCCAATGCATCATTCATACTCCAAATGACTTATTGAAGCTATTGGAACTGATCAAAACATCTAAAACTACTGTTTGATAGCATTTTCTAATTTTTGGCTATTTAAAGCCTATTTATCACCATTTTTACCAATTCAATCTAAATCACTATTTCAATCTAATTTTGATGTTCCAATCAATCCATATGCGTTATACGAACTTGTTAGAGCATTAAAAATCAGTCCTTGGTGGACAAATTAGGTTTGACCCGTTTTTGGCAATTTTGACCCATTTGGTCAAATCTTGATTTTGAGAAAATCAACCAATTCCAATCTACAATATGTGTTCTTAAGCATCAATATAAGTTGTAGTAAGCAATAGAATTGAAGAAATCAGTTCACAAATGGTCAATTCGGGTTTGACCCATATGTGACCTAAAAACCCCAAGAACTTAAGAACTTGAAGAAACTAGGGAAGATGATGAACTTACAAGGATCAAAGATGGATTTGGAACTTATTTCTAACTTGTTTTTGCTGCTGGAATAATTGCTTGAAGATCCTCCTTTGATTTCTCTTCAAAATATTCAAGAACAAATGGAGAAGATGAAGGTATGTGTGTGTAGGTGATACGTGTGTGTGTCTGTGAGTTACAAAAGGGAGGACCGACTATGTGGGTTTTAGTTAAGTGGTAATTTGTACCCCTTTTCAACTAACAACACGACACCCGTTTACCCGTTTCAACTAACGGGGATATTTTTGGAATCTTTAACTTAAACCGTTTAATACTTTATCATTTTTATCTATTATTATAGTTATTTTTGTCATATCATTTAATAACTATTTTAATAACTTATACCAATAACTAACAAATATATATTTATTTTAATTTATATAAATTATCTAACGTACCACTTTCGCGCGCGTCTAGGTCATTTTTGAGGATGTTACATTTTGAGTCATTTGAGTTTCATCAGTTTGCTTGCTTATCCATAAGGCCAAAGTTAAATCCTCATCATCTACATCAAAGGTATCATCCTGTTCAAATTCTTTCTGATCTATTTCCATTTCCTTTTGTTTACGTTTATACTTCTGCTTGAAAGATGTTTCATCTAGTTTAGCAGCAATGGCACCAATCCTCTAAGCAGTCGGGGTATCAAAATATGTTTTCAATCTTTTACATGTTGACTTAACCTTCGTTCTCAATAATGATAACAAATCATCTTCCTCGGATGTATTCTCAAAACGGCTAATCAAACGAACAAGTAGTAGACTTTTAAGATCATCAACTGATAAAGCATTGGTCACCTTTTCTTTTATTTCATCCTGTCTTCTTTCAATCAATTCTTCTAACTTTGCCTCAATTATTTGATTATGCTTTTTAAACGCAATAAATCTTTCAACATATAACCTCTGAGTATCATCAAATCTGACATTTAATTGTACCATCACAACATCAAAATCACCTTTGCAAACAAATTCCTTATCCGATTCCAACTCAGCAGGGGTAACATTTCTACGATCACTTAGATTGCCCGTTCAGACACCAGCATCTTTAGAAACAAATTCTAAAAATGAAGGGCCACCCACGTTCACAGCTAGAGTAGGGTTGACTGTGGAGGGATTTCCTACCAATCGTTGGATTTGGCCTACAAAGGCTTCACCTATGGTAGCTCCAGCAGGTCTATCTTGGAATAGACTACTCAAAGCTTCCAGTATGTGAGCATGTTTAGAAAGAAAGTCAACAATTCGTTGACGGTTTTTGATGTGCGTTGAAGGATCAGACATGACCTAGAGCTCTTGGTCACTTTTTTCAATGTCAGCAACCTTCCAAGCGCACGACGCGTTGCGTGCAGTAGGGCCTTTTTTCTATTTCTGCACACCAATGCCATTTTCGTCCAAATCAATACCAATTCAATTCTAACCAATTTTCAGTGTTCCATAGCATCAATTGGCACTTGTAGGTGCTTTCTAACATTCCTAACACTTATTCAACTAATTCATACAAAATTCAAGCTTTAATTAGCAAGAATATGTCAAATATGACCAAAACTTAAAAAACATCAATTCCAACACCTCCAATGCATCATTCATACTCCAAATGACTTATTGAAGCTATTGGAACTGATCAAAACATCTAAAACTACTGTTTGATAGCATTTTCTAATTTTTGGCTATTTAAAGCCTATTTATCACCATTTTTACCAATTCAATCTAAATCACTATTTCAATCTAATTTTGATGTTCCAATCAATCCATATGCGTTATACGAACTTGTTAGAGCATTAAAAATCAGTCCTTGGTGGGCAAATTAGGTTTGACCCGTTTTTGGCAATTTTGACCCATTTGGTCATATCTTGATTTTGAGAAAATCAACCAATTCCAATCTACAATATGTGTTCTTAAGCATCAATATAAGTTGTAGTAAGCAATAGAATTGAAGATATCAGTTCAGAAATGGTCAATTCGGGTTTGACCCATATGGGACCTAAAAACCCCAAAAACTCAAGAACTTGAAGAAACTAGGGAAGATGATGAACTTACAAGGATCAAAGATGGATTTGGAACTTATTTCTAACTTGTTTTTGCTGCTGGAATAATTGCTTGAAGATCCTCCTTTGATTTCTCTTCAAAATATTCAAGAACAAATGGAGAAGATGAAGGTGTGTGTGTGTGTAGGTGATACGTGTGTGTGTGTGTCTGTGAGTTACAAAAGGGAGGACCGACTATGTGGGTGTTAATTATCCATAAGTGGTATTTTGTTCCCCTTTTCAACTTACAACATGACACTAGTTTACCCGTTTCAACTAACGGGGATATTTGCGGAATATTTAATTTAAACCGTTTAATACTTTATCATTTTTTATCTATTATTATAGTTATTTTTATCATCTCATTTAATAACTATTTTAATAACTTATACCAATAACTAACAAATATATTTATTTTAATTTATTTAAATTATCTAACGTACCACTTTCGCGCGCGTCTAGGCCCTTTTTAAGGATGTTACAAATCTACCCCCCCCTTAAGAAGATTCTATCCTCGGAATCTGTTTAGCAGAGAACAAGTGAGGGTAACATGCTTTCATTTCATCCTCGCACTCCCATGTCAAGTTAGGATCAAAATTGTGCTTCCATTTGACAAGTACTAACTTGATCATCTTTTTACCCAGATTTTTTATTTTGGAATTCAAAATCTCAACAGGTTCCTCCACAAGACGTTTAGCTGAGTCAACTTTCAGCTTTTGTAGAGGTAGGATTTGATCATCATCAACCTTGCACTTCCTCAGACAACATACATTGAATGTGCTATGAATACCATATAACTCATGAGGAAGTTCAAGTGATACAGTCTGATCATTGACTCGTTGCATAATTCTGAACGAGCCAATATATCTCGGGCTTAGCTTACCCTTACGACCAAATCGAATCACCCCTTTCCAAGGTGAAACCTTCAAGAATACCCAGTCACCTACTTCAAAAGTAATGGGTCGCTGTTTAGGATCTGCATACATCTTTTGCCTATCTCGCGCAGCTTTTAGCTTTTCACGTGCCATCTATACCTTATCAGCAGTCATCTGTACTATATCAGGACCTACATATTGCTTTTCTCCAGGTTCTAACCAACATATTGGTGTACGACATCGCCTACCGGACATCATTTCATATGGTGGCATGCCTATACTCGAAGGATAGGAGTTGTTATAGAAAAATTCAATCAAGGGAAGATGAGAATCTTAAGAAACACCAAATTCAAGAATCCAAGCTCTCAGCATATCTTCAATAGTTTGAATAGTCCTTTCGGACTATCCGTTAGTTTGAGGATGGTATGTTGTGCTAAGATTAACTCGCATACCAAGTTCACATTGAAGACTATGCTAAAAGTTAGATGTGAACCGTGCATCTTGATCCAAGACAATAGATAGAGGTATACCATGTCGCGATACAACCTCATTAATGTATAATTGAGCCAAACGATTCATAGGTGCAGATTCGTTAGTCGCGAGAAAATGAGCACTCTTAGTAAGGCGATCAACCACAACCCATATCATATCATGCCCCTTTGCAGTTCAGGGTAATTTGGTAACAAAATCCATGGTAATATGATCCCATTTCCACTCCGGAATCTCCAATTGTTGTAGATTACCATAGGGCTTTTGGTGTTCGGTTTTGACTTGCGCGCAAACTTGGTATTTTTCTACAAATGAAGATATGTCGCGCTTCAATGTAGGGCACCAATATAATGATTTCAAGTCTTGGTACATTTTTATGCTTCCGGGATGAGTAGACAACCTAGATTTGTGTGTTTCATGTAAGATTATCTCCCGATTGCCACCAAGACTCAGTACCCAGATTTGATATTGAAATGTCTTCAGACCCCGACTGTCTTCTCCTAATTGATTTGATATCTTGATCATTGTCTCAGCTTTCAAGTTATTTTCTTGCAATGCTTCTTGTTGTGCTACTTTAAGCTGAGCAATTATATCAGATTCTAAAGTGAGTCTCATGAATTTAGCTAATCAAGGAGAGTTCTTTCGACTCAATGCATCTACTACCACATTCGCCCTGTTGGGATGATACTTGATCTCACAATCATAGTCTTTTATTAGCTCCAGCCAACGCCGTTGTCTCATGTTAAGCTCTTTCTGCGTGAACACGTACTGCAAACTCTTGTGATCTGTGCATACAATCCATTTGGTGCCATACAAGTAATGATGCCATAACTTTAAAGCAAATACCACAGCTGCAAGCTCTAGATCATGTGTTAGGTAATTTTTCTCATGTGCCTTCAATTGACGAGAAGCATATGCAATCACCTTGTCTCGTTGCATCAAAACACAACCTAGACCTGCATATGAAGCATCACATTAGACAATAAAGTCTTCTGACCCGTTAGGCAATGTTAGAATAGGTGCTTAACATAACAATTGCTTCAGAGTCTGAAATGCTTTCTCTTGCTCTTCAATCCACTCATAGACAACATCCTTGCGGGTCAAATTACTTAATGGACCAGCAAGTTTAGAAAAGTTCTATATGAACCGCCTGTGGTATCCAGCATAACCCAAGAAACTCTTTATCTCTGAAGGATTTTAAGGATTTTACAAGTTCATAACATCTTCAATCTTCACGGGATCAACCTCAACACCTTCACTACATATAACATGGCCTAAGAAATTGACCTCCTTAATCCAGAACTCACATTTAGATAGCTTCGCGTAGAGTTGTTCTCGGTTAAGAGTTTCCAGAATAAGACGAAGATGTTGCTCGTGTTCCACCTCTATTTTGGAATATATGAGAATATCATTGATAAACACGATCACAAATTTATCAAGAAAAGGGCGACATACGCGATTCATCATATCCATGAAAATAGCCAGAGCATTGGTTAAGCCGAATGACATAACCAATAATTCGTAGTGCCCATATCGACTTCTAAATGCAGTTTTAGCGATATCATCTTCTCGAACACGGACTTGATGATAGCCAGAACGTAGATCAGTCTTGGAAAAGCATGCGACACCTTGCAATTGATCAAACAGATCATCTATGCGAGCTAATGGATATTTATTTTTTACAGTTCGCTTGTTAAACTCCCTGTAATCGATACACATACGGAGAGTCCCATCCTTCTTCTTAATGAATAAAACAGAAGCACCCCACGGTGAAGAACTTGGGCGTATAAAGCCCTTGTCAAGCAGTTCCTGGATTTGGGTCATCATCTCCTGAATTTCAGATGGAGCGAGACGATAGGGAGATTTTGCTACAGGTGTAGCACCAAGAATAATATCAATCTGGTATTCTACATCCCTCACAGGAGGTAAACCCAGTAAATCTTCAGGAAAGACATCAAGGTAATAAAAAACAACCCTGATATCATCAACATTCTTTTCTCCTATCTCAGCATTAGTTACATATGCAAAGTAGGAGATACACCCTTTGCAACAAATTTCTTAGCTTTAATCACAGAAATAACCGAAATCTCAGACTCCTTTTTCTCCCCTCGAGATATATCATAAGACCCATCGGATAAATGGAATATGATTATCTTTTTAGAACACATAATCTCAGCATCTCGACTACTGAGCCAATCCATACCAATTACAGCATCCAAGCCCGCGATAGACATAATAAGAAAGGAAATAGGAAAACTATTCCCATCGATATAAACAACAGCTATCTTAACTTTCTTTGTAGCATAGGCTACTTTACCATCAGCTACTTCTACTTTAATTGGATCAGATAATGGGGAAACATGCAATTGCATCTTTTTATGATAAGATATGGAGACAAAAGAGTAAGTAGCTCCTGAGTCAAATAAAACACATGCAGGAGTATTGTTAATTAGAAAAGTTCCAGTGATCACATCAACTGTATCTTTGGCTTCATCAGCCTTCATCTGGAAAGCCCTCCCTTGTGTACGAGGAGCGCCTCCCTGCTTCGGACCTGTAGCTACTGATGAACCCCCGGCACCTGTGTTTTGCCATAACGGGCATACCGAAATGCGGTGCCCAGGTTTATGGCACTTGTAGCATACATTCTCCTTGTACATGCAATCATGAGTTTGGTGCCTCTTCTTCCTACATCTACCACGTTTCAACAAATCCCAACCTTTAGGTTTCTGGGATGTATCAACACACTGCTTACTACCAGTCCCACTATCACCTGTTGATTGCTACTCAAACTTTCTCTTACCTCCACTAGATTGTTGTTGCTGTTGTTGTTGTGATCTCGCTCTCTGCTTATAATCATCCTCCATTGATCTAGCATTGTCAAAAGCTTCATCCAAAGTTGTTGCAGATCTCACAGCTGATCGGTACTTCAGGGGCAAGGTATTGGCAAAATCAGGTGATCTTTGCCTTTTCATTAGGTAACAGACGAGTAACAAACCTCATCTCGTCAGTAAACTTAGATATAAGATCATCCAAAGACTTATCACCCTTTTGTAGTGCCCTGAATTCATAATCAACACGCAACATATCATAGTCAGAGCAATACTTACCCCTGATCTTCTCCTTGAAACCCTCCCAGTTCATGGCTACCAAAGTAGCTGGTGGTGTAACAGCAATAACAGTATCCCACCAAGCCAAAGCATGGCCTATGAAAATTCTTTTAGCATGATTTACCTTCTTATCCTCATCACACTCACTGGACTCGAAGGTATTCTGCATTTCTCTGATCCAGGTCTCTACCGAAGAAGGATCATTAAGAGTGCCAGCAAAAGTAGGAGGCTAGCATCTCAGGAAGGTTTTGAAGGTAGTAGACTTGTGAGTTTCTTTACCTATACGTGTATACTCACGCTCATTTGCTTGCTGCAACTTAGCCTCCAGTTTTAGGATGTAAGCATCCTTATCACCGTCTCAAGAAGAACCCGCCATTTCAAGTTAGCTCTATATATATATATATATATATATATATCAAAGTAGAATATTTAGTATATCTCATATATAACTTACTACTTTATCAACTCTTACACTTTTCCTAACACATAACAAATCACATAAGTCACTCTTCACACCCCTATAGCACCCAGGGAACACATAATAATGGTCGAGCCTGAGTTTTAGACTGAATACTATTTAAATTACCCAATTCCCTCAAACCAAGGCTCTAATACCAACTTGTAACACCGCTTAAATTTAAGGAGTCATTTTTTATATATAATAAACTCTATTTTAGTTTTGAAACTGCATGGGTACAACTATAAATACAATATTTCAAAAACCTTTTTATTTAAAAGTAAATACAACTATCACAACGGAAGCTTTATAAACTAGTTTAATAATTTACAACCTAATAATAAGTTGCAAACAAAATATCCCAAGGCGTTATCAGATTCGTTCGACCATTACAAATTCAACAAACAAACAAAGTACATAACCATGTGTTCCCAAAATATAACATGTCACCCCAGCAGGTACCCGTCCTCACCAACAAACTATTTACCTGCATAAGGAGTGAACACGAGAGAGTTAGCTATAAATAGCTAGTGAATAACAATTAAGTAGAAGCATCATATCAATAGTATTATATACATATCACATGCATAACATATCAACATTCAAGTTTACCCTAGCATATTGTGAAGCAATGGTTAGTCAGCAGGAACCACGTCTTAAAGGGTTATAAGCCCGGCTCTGTGATCTTAACTGGGGAAACCGATACTTCTTCCGCGCCAGTGGAGAAGTGGGTAGCGGTCCATCATTGCGTTATGGGGGAACTGTACCCCACTCGGGATCAGCGAGAACTAAGAGCCGATAATAGTGTTTAGGGGCGGAGGTTCTACAGGAACCAAGATTCGTGATCATCGAATTGCCGCACATCATAGCTAGCGGCACAAGGCCCCAACCAGATCCGGACAAGCTGGCCCCAAACATCCAACAAAGTACCGGTACAACACACATTGGCCAACAAAAAGCCACAACATAAACACAGTTGGCCTACAAAAGCCATAGCATAGCAAATTGGCCTACAAAAGCCATAACATAACACAGTTGGGCAATAACATGTAATTATAAGCTTCCGGCTCTTCTTAGTTGCCCTTAGTACCTATATCACACCATTTACATTTAAACATTTAAACACGCAAGGAAATCATCAAGACATCTAAAACAATGTCCTAACAATGTTCCTAACATGTTTACTAACTTATAACCAAAACCTAAAAACTTATATGCGAAAGAACAACACAAAACAACAACATTTGCAAAAACAGCATAGACGCGTCGCGTCTAAGTCCAGGACGCGTTGCGTCGCGTGCAGTAGGGCCTTTTTGCTGTTTCTCCACACCAATGCCATTTTGGTCCAAATCAATACCAATTCAATTCTAACAAATTTTCTGTGTTCTATAGCATCATTTGGCACTTGTAGGTGTTTTCTAACATTCCTAACACTTATCCAATTAATTTATACAAAATTCAAGCTTTAATTAGCAAGAGTATGTCCAATATGACCAAAACTTGAAAAACATCAATTCCAACACCTCCAATGCATCATTCATACTCCAAATCACTTATTGAAGCTATTAAAACTGACTAAATCATTTAAATCACTATTTCAATCTGATTTTGATGTTCCAATCAATCCATATGAGTTATATGAACTTGTTAGAGCATTAAAAATCAGTCCTTGATGGTCAAATTTGGTTTGACCCGTTTTTGGCAATTTTGACGCATTTGGTCAAATCTCTATTTTGAGCAAATCAACCAATTCCAATCCACAATATGTGTTCTTAAGAATCAATATAAGTTGTAGGAAGCAATAGAAGTGAAGTAATTAGTCCACAAATGGTCAATTCGGGTTTGACCCATTTGTGACCTAAAAACCCCAAAAACTCAGGAACATGAAGAAACTAGGGAAGATGATGAACTTACAAGGATCAAAGATGGATTTGGAACTGATTTCTAACTTGTTTTTGCTGCTAGAATAATTGCTTGAAGATCCTTCCTTGATTTCTCTTCAAAATCTTCAAGAACAAATGGAGAAGATGAAGGTGTGGGTGTAGGTGATACGTGTGTATGTGTCTGTGAGTTAGAAGGGAGGCCCGACTATGTGGGTTTTAATTATCCACAAGTGGTATTTTGTTCCCCTTTTAAACTTAGAATACGTAACCCGTTTACCTGTTTCAACTAACGGGGATATTTTCGGAATCTTTAACTTAAACCGTTTAATATGTTATCATTTTTATCTATTATTATAGTTATTTTTATCATATCATTTAATACCTATTTTAATAACTTATACCAATAACTAACAAATATATATTTATTTTAATTTATTTAAATTATCTAAAGTATCACTTTCGCACACGTCTAGGCCCTTTTTGAGGATGTTATATTTTGAGTCATTTGAGTTTCATCAGTTTGCTTGCGTATCCATAAGGCCAAAGTTAAATCCTCATCATCTACAACAAAGGTATCATCCTGTTCAAATTCAAATTCTTTCTCATCTATTTCCATTTCCTTTTGTTTACCTTTATACTTCTACTTAAAAGATGTTTCATCTAGATTAGGAGCAATGACACCAATCCTCTAAGCAGCCGGTTTATGAAAATATGTTTTCGATCTTTTCTCCACCTCAGGACGATCCGTGTCAGAGTCATCATCAACGTGCCTAGGTCTTTTTGATGACCAGATAGTTGTGTTACACGTTGACTCAACCTCCGTTCTCAATAATGATAACAAATCAGCTTCCTCGGATGTATTCTCAGAACGGCTAATCAAACGAACAAGTAGTAGACTTTTAAGATCATCAACTGATTAAGCATTGGTCACCTTTTCTTTATCTCATCCTCTCTTCTTTCAATCAATTCATCTAACTTTGCCTCAATTATTTGATTATGCTTTTTAAACGCATTAAATCTTTCAGCATATAACCTCTGAGTATCATCAAATCTGACATTTAATTGTTTCATCACAACATCGAAATCACCTTTGGAAACAAATTCCTTATCCGATTCCAACTCAGTAGGGGTAACATTTCCAGGACCACATAGATTGCCCATTCAGACACCAACGTCTTTAGAAACAAATTCTGAAGATGAAGGGCCACCCACGTTCACAACTAGAGTATGGTTGACTATGGTGGGATTTCCTACCAATCGTTGGATATGGCCTACAAAGGCTTCACCTATGGTAGTTCCGGCAGGTCTATCTTGGAATAGACTGCTCAAAGCTTCCAGTGTCTCCACATGTTTAGAAAGAAAGTCAACAATTTGTTGACAGTTTTTGATGTGCATTAAAGGATCAGACGTGACCTGGAGCTCTTGGTCACTTTTTTCAATATCAGCAACCTCCGAATAAGGAGCCGATAGATTTTATGCTTTACCTCTGTGGAATGAAACAATATCTTGTTGAGAGAATATTGAGTAGCTGGGTGGGGTTTTTGCATGCTCTGGTGGGATTCTAGAGCCTTGTTCAATGTTAGGCCTTAGCCCAACAGTTGATGTGGTTTCCCGACTTTTTAAGGCTAGGGAACTCTCAACACTCATTTTTTCTTTTCTTGCTTCTCTCGCTTCTCTCTCTTCCTCACTTTATTTTTGCGTCTCTTGATCTTCTTCTATGTTCAACACATTTATATCATCATACAAACCATCTGTATCAACATTCTCAAAATCAAACTAGAAGTCCATCATTTGATCATCATAAGAAAGAACAGTTGGGTGTATTCTTTGATCATCAGGACCTAATTCCTTCTCAGTTTCATCATTTTGAGGATCCATCTTCATCATATCTAAGTCTCTCTAAAAGGAATCTGTTTCACTAGATTGAGAGCTTTGAACCGATTGATTAACTTGTTTAACAATTTTAGCCACGGTTCGATTATCACCAGAGTCCACAACATCTCCCTCTCTAACTAAATCACCTACACCTTCACCACCCCTCTCACTTTTTTCACTCAGCACATCCCTGCCAACTTCTCCCTAAGAATACTGACTCCTAGTATTACTACTCTCAGGACCTAATGTTCTCGGGGCAGAATCAGCAGGCTCTTGCCGATGCATGAGAACTAAATCATTATCTCTCACATACTGCTTGCTGGGAGATAATCACTTCACCCTAATAGTCAACTCTGCCTATCTTAAAACATAGAATTTGATGATAACCAAACCCTACATTCAATATGACTTAGAAAGTATTCAAACATGTGTTGTTTGAATCAGATTCTGAAAAATATGCTATGTATGGAACCATCAGTTGACCATCAGTTGAGTATCAGCCTCTACTCAAATTACCAGCTGAAGAACATCAGCTAAGGAGTATCAGATGAAGAAAACAAGTGTAGAAGACCATTAGCTGAGGAAAATCACCTATCAGCTGAGTGAAGAAATTTGATCAGCTAAGTGCTTACACCATTAGTTGAACAATGATTTTGCTCAGCTAGACCATCAGCTAAGTGAATATTGGATAAGCTGAGACCCAGAGCATCGGCTAAGTAAGTCTTTCTAAACACAAGTCATCTTCCTACATAAACTGATGTATTTAAATGATCAACTGAGCATACTTGATCAACTAATCTATCTTTTCAACTGAGTAGTGAAAGTTAAAGTTCCTATTACTTTTTGTTAGCTAAGTCGAGCAAAATGTCAAATATGTTCTTTCCTTCTGATTGTAAATGTCATATGTAAAAGGCAGAACATGTGTTGTTATATTATGTCTTAGATCTTTGTTTGTAAAAGTATAAAGAACTTTTTGGATCAAGTATGAGACAAAAAAGTTTGATCTTATCATCTATAAAAGGAGAACGATACCTCAAACAGACGAAGATCTCGAAGATTTGTTTCAACAACTAAGTATGGCTGGCAATCCCATACTTGGTAAAGTCAAATCAAGAAGAAGCATGGCCATTGTATAAAGTACAAGCATTGAAAGGGAAAGACTTTCTTACACGGCAAAAGGTGTGAGATTTAATATTTTATATTGTGAGTAGGTTGCACTGTAATATCCTCAACTTGGGCCTAGTTGTAATTAGTACGTAAGTGTACGTAATTGATGTCATAGAAATAAATTATTGTATGTACATGATTAAGTTAAGTTAATAGATGCAAGTTATGTGTGTTTATGTGTTTTTGTGTATGTACATATGCATGTATGCTAAGTATGTATATGTGTGTTAAGTATAGATATTTAGGAAAACCCCTTGTGAAGTATGAGGCAACCGCCTCTGGGGTTTAAGAAAAATATATATGCAAGTGTGCATAAGCTTTGTTGACTTTACAAGTCAAAGAAAACACACACACTTTTTCTAGTCTCATTTCTCTCTCGTCTCTCGTTGCTCTCATCGGATTTTCAAGAAGAACAAGAAGAAGTTGATTGTTGATTCTCCAAAGGTGAGCAGTGTAATTTGGAGGTGTTTAGAATCATATGTAGCATGTTAGAGCCGTGAATCCATGTAAGAACACTATGAAGAATATGGAAAACTCACTTCCTAAGTGGGTTTTGCATGAATGGTGTTCTTGTTGGGATTTCATGTGTTTATGATGATTAAGTGATGATGTTGTAATGACCTAGAATGATCTGGGCAAAAGAACGATGAAAATGTAACTTGTAGAGTGGATTCAAGCATGTATTGGAATTCCAGTCTATGAGGTTGTCGGATTCCGAGTTGATGAAGTTTTCGGAATCCGCAAGTGTGGAAAACCGAAGGAACTGTCGGAATCCGATAGAAGTGTCGGATTTCACAAGTCTATCGGATTTCGTTGTAAGTGTCGGATTTCCCTTCATGTGTCGGAATACGCAAGTGTCGGATTTCACATGCATGTTGGAATTCCTAAGTGTTGGAATCCGATTGATTGAGTATTGGAATTTGAAGTCTAAGTGTCGGATTTCATGAATCCTACAGGACCATCGGATTTCCGAAATCCGACAGTCCTAGCGGATTTGTGAAATGTCCGAGATATAATGTTGTTTGTGATTCTTGAATGCACATGTGAATGATTGAAGTCAATGTGATATGCTAGGTGAACCTATTGTATGTGTGAAGTCAAGGTCAAATACCTGTGCCTAATAAACAGCTCAGGTGAATGCCTACGATCATGAGACGCAGTAAAGTAAGGCCTGCCTGCTAAGTGACTATGTGAATATACTATGTATGACTAATTTGCTTTTGCAGGTACGCTCGAGGAGATAAGTGAATGACTTGTATGATGTTAGAATATGTATCAGGTGCATGCTAGTGGGTCTAAATTGGAACCACTTAGTTAATGTATGATGATATGTACGTGTGAATAACTGTAAGATGTTATATGTAAGATAATGGATCCCTATGGGATCAACTGTACGTATATGTGTATGTGAACTATCTACAGACTATCTGACGCATGGTTAAGGTCAGTCGGTTGTAACTGGATCCTTCGGGATTTCACGGTGATTCAGGAGGCATCCTGGATCATAGGTTCTGCAGAACCGCATGCCTTAACGTGAGTGGTGATCATCCGGTTGTAGCTGGATTACCTGTGGAGTCTTTGACTCTGTGAACGATGCTTGGTGGACTGCTTTATGCTCCCCCACCAGCACGGATTGGTCGTGTCTGATTCCCCGGTCTGAGTTGTTGAGCGGGATTGATTACCCTGCAAGACACGACTCTTACTGATCTTGTCAGCACACCGCTATATGCTAAGCTAGCAATGATTGTTTATGATATGATGCATGACTTACTATATTGATGCTTATGATTGTATGTACTCACTAGCTAGTGTAGCTAATGGTGCTATGATTGTTTCCTTGAAATCCGACAATTGGGGACAGAACGCGACGGGTCCGCGGTTTTGTGGAATTTGAAATTTGTTTGTATTCTTTGATGCTATATGCTATGTGTACATGCATATGTGAATTTAGCATGTTGTGTATGTTTGAAGGAGATATAAGTATAGGTTTTGATATATATTTATGAACTTGATAGTGATTTCAGTTTTATATGTTCTCAGGAACAGACAAGGCTCAGTAATATTAGATCACTAAGTGGGAGTTCAAGAAACTCGAGATGAGTGGATGTTTACTAACATATGATATTAGTTGTAACTGGTTCTGGTTGCAACTATTTAGGGATTGATGCATGGATGGACTTTATGTCTGATGATTAATTAACTGTTGTGTGTTAATTAATCGTTGCGTTAGTGATATGTATACATGTTTGATTGGGAAGTAAGTTTCGGCTGGGCAGATGGGCTGGGTTTGTTTGCTATCGGCTAATCAGTATTTGGATCTTTTGATGCATTCGTTACAACTTAATGGTAATACTGTGTGAGAATAGCAAAGGAACGATCGGTAAACCTTTGCTTTGGCTGGCATTAGTTGTAGGTTCCTGCAGAACCACCGGTCTTCCCGGGACACGATTATTTGTTGATTTGATATCATGCGGTTGTCATTGATATTCTGTTGTGGTTTACTTTCATTCACTTAGCTTTGTTTAAATCCCCCACCTCTCACTCTTTTTATAGGTTTTAGTAACCCAGTGGCTCGGCTGAGAGTGGTTAGCTTGAGGAGTAATTGACTAGACCTCTAATAATTTATTTGTGATGAGCCGTAGTTTTTGAATTACCAATATTTTGAACTATGGTCAACTTGGAAAACTGTTTGATATATGCGGTTGTAAATACTTCTTGTATTTTCTATCGCTTCCGCAATGTTTTAAAAATGAAAAAACTGGGTCAAAAATACGGTGTTAGAAGTTTAGTATCATAGCCTTGGTTTGGCGATGTGAGCACAGTTGGAAGTGTTACATTCCCAAATCTTAACTTCTCATGGATCAATTACTCCTTGGGTGTGGGATTGGGGCGAATGATGTGGTTGTTATAGAGAACAATGACAAACAATGAAAACTCAACGGGGTGCCCCTACTGTCCTGTCTACAGTGGAAATTCCTACAACAACTATAAAGATTCTTGCACACATTGGTACCACTGAAGATGAAAGGGATGAGTATATCTTTCAGCTAGAAGGACAATCACAGGATTACAGGAAGGAATTAGAACAACAACGACAAGTTCCTGTAACCACTACCACCAGTATCTAAACCGACATCTCAACCGTTTTTCTATCCTGTGTTTCCTCAGGGATCGTTTTCATATCCCTACATGGGATTTCCTCCAAATATGGGATACAGGCATCCATATACTTACAAACAATTTCTGGATTGCAAGCCTGCGGAATACCATGGTAGCACCGATCCTAATGTTACCCTGAATTGGTTGTGAGATACAGTTAGAATTTTGGATGCTTGTAATTGCGAGGATGAGATGAGAGTCCGGTTTGCTACACGGATGTTGAAAGGGAAGGAAATGGTATGGTGGGATTCCATAACTACACATCTTACTAGATCTCAAATGGATGCGATTACTTGGGATCAATTTCAGAATAATTTGTGCGAACAGTATTGCAACGCATTTAAGTTGAACAAGATTCAGAAAGAATTCATGGATTTGTAGATGACAGAGATGATGTCCGTTGATGAGTTGATTGAACAATTTAACGAGAAGCTGAGGTTTGTAACTCAGTGGGTACCTGATGAACCTTCACAGGTTTAGCATTTTATAGGAGCATTACTTTTGGAGTACAGGAGCATGACCCGGTTGGTTGGATCGTTGTCTCAGGCCTTTACCTTAGCCAAGTCTTCTAAGGGAGATATTTAAGCAAGAGAGAAGTTGAA
This sequence comes from Dittrichia graveolens, assembly GCA_038502395.1. Classification (NCBI taxonomy): domain Eukaryota; kingdom Viridiplantae; phylum Streptophyta; class Magnoliopsida; order Asterales; family Asteraceae; genus Dittrichia; species Dittrichia graveolens. Next base: position 62,800,155 of record JARJIL010000003.1, read on the forward strand.
CCGAGACAAAGCGGTTATACAAAAGTCGAGGGTGGAATAGACTGGTTACCAATAGGAAAAGAAGTGGCAAGGTAATCAGTCGTAGGGAAATCAAAGCCGTAAGGCAATAACAGGAGGTTCAAATGTGAAATCGCAGTGGTGTACACGGTGTAGATCTACCTATACTGGGCAGTGTACTGCTCAAACCATTCGATGTATACACTATGGAACTTCTGGACATGAAGTGAAAGATTGCAGGTTCCCTCATAATGTTTGCTGGAATCGTTAGAAGGAAGGACATAGAGGGGGTGAGTGTCCTTCGGGGAGGAAGACTGGGATTGGGACGGGGACAGGGGCATGGACAGTTAGGGGATCATCCTCAGCCAGGTACAAAAGAAAGAACCCTCCGACACCTGAGCACAGGGCGTTTCAAATGACAGTAGATGATGCTACTGGCACCGATGAGGTTATCACCGGTATGTTTCTTATAAACTCCCTACCTGCTCGCGTGTTGTTTGATTCTGGAGCAAATCGCTCTTTTATTTCTTTGGCATTCTGTGATAAATTAAATTGCCTACCTCTATTATTTCTGTACCACTTGAGTTATAAGTAGTTGATGGTAAGATAGTTCATGTTACAACTTCTGTGACGGGGGATGAGATTGATATTGATGTTAGATGCTTTCCAATGTCGTTCCTTTTATTGCCTCTGACTGGTTTTGACGTTGTTTTGGGGATGGACTGGTTGAGTAAACATAAAGCGATTATTAAATGCCATAGAAAGTTGATTTCTTTTCCATTGTCTGATAGGTCGCATATGGTGGCTCGAGGGGAAAGGAATAAGTATGTGTTTCCTATTATATCTTTATTGAAAGCTAGAAAATCCTTGAGTAAAGGCTGCGAATGTTTTCTAGCATATGCTATTGATGCAAGGAAAGAAAAGCGGGCAGTTGCAGATGTACGAATAGTATCTGAATATCCTGAAGTATTGTATGATGAATTACCTGGGTTACCTCCAGTTCGTGAGGTGGAGTACAAGATTGATCTACGATCGGGTTATCACTATGTACGAGTTTCTGACGAAGATGTTGCCAAAATTGCTTTCCATACCCGGTATGGCCATTACAAATTTTTAGTCATGCCATTCGGTTTAGGTTGTATGCCAAGTACTCTAAATGTGAATTCTGGATGCGAAAAGTTCATTTTCTGGGGCATGTCAATTGCAAGGACGGGGTTAAAGTTGATTCGACAAAAATAGAAGCTGTAATGAATTGGAATGCTCCAAAGTCGCCTTATAAAATTAAGAACTTCTTGGGATTGGTAGGTTATTACCGTCGGTTTATAAAATATTTTTCTAAAATTCCGAATCCCATGACTAAAGTAACCCGCAAGGAGGTTCCATTTAAGTGGAATGATGAACAGGAAACGGCTTTTCAAACTTTGAAACGACTCTTATGTCAAGCTCCGATTCTCGCATTACTGGATGGATCAGATGATTTTATCGTTTACTGTGATGCATCATTTGTAGGGTTGGGTTGTGTGTTGATGCAACGGGGTAGGGTTATTGCATATACTCCTCGTCAGTTGAAACCTCATGAGAAGAACTATCCAACTCATGACTTAGAACTTGCAGTTATGGTCTTTGCGCTGAAATTATGGAAACACTATCTTTACAATACAAAATTTGTTGCATTCATGAATACCAGTTTTCATTATCATCTTCATCAAATCTCAACCAGCCGACTTCAATCAACCATGGATCAATTCCACAGCGTAACAAAACTTATTAAAGCAACCAAAACATATCCAGACGTCTATAAACATGCTATCATGCATCATAAACACCTTTTAACAATATAATCACTTGAAACATACAAAACCCACCAATGAAGGTTATCTCCATGTTCTACCATGGTGATTATGATCAAAACCCAGCAAGTTATTAATGAGTAACTATTGAATTTTAACATGAATCATGATTCAAAATAAACAAAAGAATCATACGAACCTTAGTTTTGAATCTAATACATTTAAGAAGCCAACTTCCAATTCTTCGTTCTTAGCTTTCTCTCAAAACACACACAAACACTTTTCTTTAGCAGGAAGAGAATGAAGAAGTGAGTACTTACCAATATCCACGTATGCATAATCCATCAAGATAAAGCATGAGGTGTAATTATTTAAAACTACTTCATGCTTTGTCACATAAAACCTAACATATATATCTTACATGCATACTACATATATATAAATATATATACAAAACTTTAATTAAAGTTTATCAATAATTAATTAGCATTCAACCAATTAAATAGCAAGTGTTAACTTACCATACCCTACGAAATTACTAGGCCCAAATTCATGATGTTACACCTTTGTTTCCTGTCATATGCTTGGAGCAGCAAGAGTCCATGTACCAGATATTATCTTTGTGCACATGGAAAAGAAACCAAACTGAGGTGCCCGCAAAGAATTGGGACCTTTTGATTAAGAAAATTCAGAAATTGCAATAGGAATAAATGGCTCTGTTTTTGCAAGTCTTTTAACTATCAATTTTTCATTTGAATTTATTCTTTTGTTTTGTCATGGATGTACAATAGCTTTTACTGTTTTGTTTAGTTTTGGAGTAGTTTCAATAATTTTTGGTTTCTTTATTGATGAAAAATGCTTTGTTTTTGCTATGACTTTGCTTTTGACTTGTGATGTTTAAGAAGCAGATGAATTCATTCCTTGTTTTTTATTTTTTTTGAATTTATTGACTTTTGTGCATATGAGCTCAAATTCCGTTGAAATACCTTGAATTATTGATTGACTTTTATGGTGTGAAATTTCTTTGTATAATTTTAAACAGAATTAAGATTGTGTTGTTTTGGAAGAACTGATGAATTTTCAAATTTTTGATTGGCTTGTTATTTGAAAATGTTCCTTCCATTGACCTAGCCGTACAGGTATTCTTCTGTGAGCATATCGTTTTAAAAATCCAATTCGTTCATGTTTGTGAATCCATTGATGAACAATGTATCCTTGTT